>OY728127.1:1609802640-1611130764 GCA_963277665.1 Viscum album | reverse complement strand
CACCCTAGTTCTGGGTAAAGGAAAAAATATGGTATTTTCAGTGTATTGAAATGTGTTGTGACTTTTTGGATTCGATTTTAAGGTCCCCCTCTCCCTTCCCATATCCTTTCAATCCATGTTGTAATTTGTAATCATATTGATAATTTTATATGGGATGATGATTATACTTTGAGCTTGAATGATCTATATTTCACTCAAAATAGGTGTTTATATAGATAAATATCCACCCTGGATACCCCCGCCCCACTCCCCCTGGATAGCCTTACCCCCACTTACACAACCCCTCCAACTGGACATCCCCCCCACCCCACCCCCTTGGATAGCCCCCCGCCCTAACCTTACGGACATCCCACCCCCCAAAACTCCCCCCGGAAATCCCCCCCATCCCCCCCATCCCCTAGACAGCCCCACCCCACTCACCCCGGACAGCCCCACCCACACTTGGATATCCCCTCCACCTGGAAATCCCCCCCCTCGAACAGTCCACCCCCCAAAACTCCCCTTGGATAGCCCCACCCCCCTGGACAGCCCCAACCCACTCACCCCAGACAGCCCCACCCCTACCTGCAAAGCCCATCCACTTGGACACCCCCCCTTCACCCTCACTACCCCCCTTCCCCCTTCACCCCCTCCCTACACTCATCCCCCTCCCCCCTGCACCTAGCCCCCCTCCCCTTACTACACCAGCCCCTCCCCCTACTACACCAGCCCCTCCCCCTCCCCCCTTCCCTACATGATCCCATCCCCCCCAGCCCCAACCCCCCCCCCCCCCCCCCCAACCCATACTGCACTAGCCCCACCAATAGCCCCTTCCCACCTATTGCATTATCCCCTCCCCCTCCCCCCCTACACTGCACCATCCCCTCCCCTACCCCCTACCCTACACCAGCCAGCCCTTTCCCCTCTCCCCTTACCTTGAACCAGCCACCCCCCCCCCCCCCCTTCACCCCCACTACCACATTACCCCTTCATCCCATCCTTACACCCAGCCAAGACCAATCCCCCCGGATAGCCCCACCCACTCCCCCCGAACAACCCCATCCCCACCCCACACCCCCCCAGATAGCCCCACCCCCACCTACACAGTCGCTCCACCCAGACACCCCCCCCCCTCAGCCCCCAAACAGTCCCACCCCACTCCCCCCAATCAGTTCCACCCCCACCTGCACATCCCCTCCACCTAGACACCCCCTTGGACATTCCCCCCCCTCCCAAGATATCCCACCCCCAAAAATCCTCCGTAAATCCCCCCCCCACCACCCCAGAAAGCACCACCACACTCCCCCCAGATAGCCCCACCCCACCTGCACAGCCCCTCCACCTGGACAGACCCACCCCACTCCCAACCCCCCTTAGACACCCCCCTCCTGGACATCCCCCCCCCCCCCATAACTCCCCCTGGACATTCCCTGGACAGCCCCACCCCACCCCCTTTCCCATCTCACTCCTAACCCCCTTTGTACAGCCCCCCCACCCCGAACCTCCCCCTGGACAACCCACCCCCAAAACACCCCCTGGACTGCCCCACCCCCACCTGCACAGCCCCTACACCTGGAAATACCCCCCCCCCCCCCACTCCCAACCCCCCTCAGAAATCCTCCCTCTCGGACATCCCACCCTCCAAATCACTCCACGTTAAAAAGAACCCTCTAAATACAAACCTTTTTTGTACACAATTTTATTTTTGTTCTATTATGTTTTTGATTTTTAAAAATCCTATCCCTTTTTTGTTTTATTAACAAATTTATAGGTATTATTTTTTAAAAAAACAATCCAATTTATCTTTTTGACACTTTGGATGGTCCCCTTACTAATGTTTTCTATGACTACAGGCATGTCCGGGGAACAAGCAGCACATCCACATCATCAATCTGAGCTATCTACGTCTCAGAGTAAAGGTTTGTTTGAATTTAACTATGTTTATTTTTTTTGTAATTACTATATATATATATATATGAACATCTATCAAATTATGTATAAAATTTTTTTCAACATAATCAGACTCGACCGCTTCTTCCTCTTGCAAGAGAGGCCCTGGTCATGGAGTTTCATTATTGAATTCTGACACGATCATTGATGTTTCATTTGACGGGAGATTTCATCTTGTGGGACAAACTTCCCCTACATTTATCTATTATATAGGTCATATCATACGCGACCCACATTGATTTACATTGACCACACGTGACTGGGCTTCGATCCCTCAGGATACATTAGATTGTATTTGGAAGGAAGTTCAAGTAAGAAGATCATTTTAGTTTATTTCCTATGTTTTAAAAATATTAACATGTGTGATTTTTTCCTTAAATAGAATAATATAAATGTGTTCCCCAATGATTTTCGTCCATTGTGTGTGGGAAAATGTCATAATATGTGGAAATATTTTAAAGGAAAAATTAAGAGGGAGCACTGGGTACCAAATGTGGGTGCCCCAGACATTCTGGAAAAAGTCCCAAGAGGTGTTATCCCATCTCAGTGGCGTGACATAGTTGCATATTTTTCAACTGAGGTCGTTGTGGTTAGTATATTTATTTTGGTATATATATTTTCAAGAATGTGTGACATTATATTTTTTTAAATTTGAATTAATTGAATTTAAGAGGTGTCAGCATGCCAATCGGATAATTGGGCATTGTAGGGACCACATCACAGGCCCGGAACTCGTCACATGTCTCAGATCCGATATGATGTATTTATTCTTCATTTTTTAATTTATTATTTTATATTGTTTTGTGTTATATTTTTATATTTTATTGGTTTATAGTTATGGGATCAAGGTGCACCGATTGATAAAATGTTGGTGTGGATGAGAACTCGGGATCCAAATGATCCAGAGGCAGTAGCTCTTATAGTAAGTTCTTGTACTCATTAACAGTACTTACATGCATCTGTATATAAACATATATATGTATATATATTTAAATATTTCATAGGATCAATTTGAAGTTGAGTTAAAACAACTACCGGAGGACCACCAACAGCTTACCCTGTGAAGGGATGAGATATTCCATTGCATTATTGGTCATTATGGGCATGTATATAGTTTTACCTATAGAAAGGGGATTCCTCATTCAATAGTATCATGTGATGATGTTGTCGGTCCTATTGTTTCTTGGATGATATAGCAGTTTTTAGATTTCGAGGCATGGTTGCGTGCTTCCAAGGAGGTAAATGCACAATTGATCGGTGAGGTTAGAACACTATGGGAAGATGTGTGTCCAAGTGATGGTGCATGGGATCATAAAACATAGGTTTATACTTAATTTATTTATTTACATATATATTTTAGTTATTAAAATCTTTATAATTTTTATTTGTTGTAGTCCCCTGGCACACCAAATGGAGGCAGTAGGCCTGACCACGCCTGACGTATCATATTCAAGAGGTTTTTTTCTTTTATATTTATTGTTGAAGTAATGTTATATATTGATTTAGACTTTAAATGTAGAATTGTTTGATATTAGAACAATTTATGTTTTAAAAAACTCCACAATTTTTTAAATTTAAGAGTATGATGAGTAGGTGGATACTTTATTGTTATATATAATTTCGTAGAATCCCCATTGGAGGATAGGAATTAGGCTAGGTGGCCCAATGGCTGAATGGCCTAATGGCCTCTTTCCCAAATGAAAAAATGACTCAATCGTCTGATGACCAATGTTGGCCTATTGGCCTATTAAGAGTCATATTTACTAAATCTGGTGTTGGTTATAATTTGATAATAATAAAATTGACACATTGTGCATGTGTAGTTGAAAATGAATTTGTTGTTGGGGGATGCTGGGTGGTGGGGGAGGAGATGTACAGGTTGAGGGGGGGGCTGTCCAGGGAATGTTTGTTTTTTTTGGGGGGGGGGTCTGTCCAGGGAATGTTTTGGGGGTGGGGGCTATCCAAGGGAGATGGGGGGGTTGTCCTAGGGGGAGTGTAGGGGTGGGGGGGTTGTACGGGGGTGGAGGCTATCCGAGATGAGTGGGGGCTGTCTGAGGGGAGGTTTTTTTTGGGGGGGGGGGGGTTGTCCGGGGGGGCACTATTTAAGGGGGGTTGTCTAGGGGTGGGGGTTGTTCATGGTGAGTTGGTGGGGGGATATCTAGGCGGGAGTGGGGGATGTTCGGGGATGAGTGGGTGGTACTGTATGAGGGGTGCTATCCAGGGGCACTGTTCAGGGGGGTGTCTACGGTGGTGGGGGGTTGTTCGGGGTGAGTGGGGGGGGGCTATTCGATGGGGAACAATTTAGTGGGGGATATTCAGGGTGAGTAGGGGGATGTCCGAGGGGGAGTGGGGGTTGTCCAGGGGTGAGTGGGGGAGAGTTCTGTCCAGGGTGGCACTATTTAGGGGGGTCTGTCCGGGGGGGCACTATTCCGGTGTGGCTGTCCGGGGGTGGGGGTTGTTTGGGGTGAGTGGGAGGGCTATCCGAGGGGGAGTGGGGGCTGTTTGAGGGTGAGTGGGGAGGTGATTTCTGGGGGGTGCTGTCTGGGGGGGTACTTTTTAGGGCGGGGTGGTCAGGGGTGGGGGATATTCAGGGTGATTGGGGGCGGTTATCTGGGGGGAACTGTTTATATGGAGGTTGTCCAGGGGGTGGGGGATGTTCGAGGTGAGTGGGGGGAGTGGGGGTTGTCCGGGGGTGAGTGGCAGTGATGTATGGGGGGTTTTTCTTAGGGGGGATGTTCAGGGAGGCTGTCTCATAAGTGGGGGGTTGTTCAGGGTGAGTGGGGGGGTTGTCTGGGGGGACTGGGGGTTGTCCAGGGGTGGGGGGTTCTCCTGGGAGATTTTGTTGGGGGGGGGGGGGGGGGGTTGTGCAGGGTGTATAGGGGGTTGTATAGGGTGGGGTTGTTTGGAGGGAGCACTGTTTGGGGGGGGTTGCCTGGGGGGAGAGTGGGGGCTACAGGGGGTTGGGAGGGGGCTGTCCAAGGGTGGGGATATTCTGTACTTAACATTACTCTATATTGTTCAATGTCAAGTGAACATAGCCTAATGGTTTTCCAAACCTCTTTTCAAACCACCTCATCGCATATGAGCAACACTGTAGGTCCCTACTAGAGTAGAGTACTAATTGTAATGGACTAATTTCAAAAATGACCTATTGTCAATATTGGACTAATGGACAATTGGTTAAATGGAGACTTTCCCAATTGACCAAATACCCAAATGGCCAAACGCCCTAATGACCTAACGCCTTAACACACTCATGCCCCAATGGCCTAACGACCGAAAGGAAAATTGGTCAAATGGACTGATGTCCTAATTACCTAATATCCTAATTAACTAATGTCCTATTGGCCTAATGGCATATTATCCTATTGACCTAATGACCAAATAGCCTAATGACATATTAGACTAATGGTATAATGGCCAATTTGCTAAATGGAGACTTGTCCAATTGGCCAAATTCACATATTCCCAAATGGACAGGCTCCCTAACAGCCTAACGGCCTAACGCCCTAATGTCCGAACTCATTAACGGCCAAACTCTAAAGACCCTAACGCCCTAACACCCTAACGCTCTAACTCCCTAACTCCCGGACGCCCTAACGGCCTAACTGCCTAATGGCCCAATGGCCCAATGACCCAAAAATGTCCCAACAGCCCAAGAATGGCCCAATGGCTGCCCAAAAACCCAATGACCAAACAAAGGCCCAGCGGATGAACAATGACCCAATAGCCCAACGAACGAACAATGGCCCAACGGATGAACAATGGCCCAACGGATGAACAATGGCCTATAAACGGCCCAACAGCCTAAAAACGACCTAACAATGGCCCAACGGCCTAACAATGACCCAACGGCCTAACAACGGCCCAACGGCCTAACAACAGCCCAACGACTGAACGATCTAACAACGACCCAACGACTGAACGGCCGAATGGAAAATTGGACAAATGTAATACTATCATAATTAACTAATGTCTTATTGGCCTAATGAACAAATGGAAAAATAGTATATTAGTGTATTGGCCTAATGGCCAATTGGATAAATGGAGACTATCCAATTAGCCAAATTTCCAAATTCCCTAGCGGACTAATTTGATTATTATATATATATATGATAACTGAATAAATATTTCCATTTTGAATTTGCTTTGTTTAGTTTTTTCTTTTGTATCTTATTATAGGTTTATAGAAACAGATGATTGGAATGGATTGGAGCTGTTTGGATCACAGGATATGAAGAAGTATGTCTGTCATTTATTCTTTTTGAGGATCCTGGTGTTTTTGTTATTTCAAATTGATTTTGTTTTCTAATTTTTTCTCTGTTTCTGCTATTTTATGATGTTTTAGATGTAATACTACAATTTTAATAAAAAATATCAGGTTTGTGACCTCCATTGGAGGTTGCTAATGGGTCCTTTTTTTTGCAGGACCCAGTGACCACCATTGGCGGTCGTTGTAGGATGTTTTTATGTTTATCTATAGCAACCTCCATTGGCGGTCACTATAGTTCGACCGAATAGTGACTGCTCTTAGGCCGAGCCTTAGGTCAGCTACATAGACCGCCATTGGCAGTTGTTGTTTCCCTTAAACGATGGGCCTAATGCAACCTACATTTTTGGTCTCATATCAGTTTCTAAATACCAATAGAGACCGCCAATGACAGTCACTATTGGTCTCATTTTTAGTAGTGGTACAGGTACTTAGTTAAATTCCCCCTAAGTTTCTGTGCCTTCAATACTGGTCACCACCCCACTGGCCTATGGAGGTGGGATTTGGTAGTTAGGGATCGAGCCACATCATGGGTATGGTCATGAAAATGTTGTATCAGAGGTGGTTTAACCCTTGCGACAGTGTTTGGATGCTTCCCTAAAAAGGACTTGGTTTGGATTAGGGTAATAGTGTACACGTGTCTTAAGAGTGGATATTTGGCCAAGGAGTCTAGTGGTGGTGCGGTGACTAACATAGCCATTCACCAGAACCTTGATTACCTACTTTTCAACTTGTCCAGCTGAGACATTTTTTGGTAGGGAACTTTGGAACATGCATCATAGATGATTGAGTCTTTAACATTCCTTCTTCAGTAAGCGCCCCTTTTTTGTTGTTGATGTTATATATATATATATATATATGCTCACATGACCATGGTATTCCTTGATAACATCAAGATGCCTCCATGATGGAAACCATCTAGGATACTTACTCTGGTTCGTGATGATGACATCATGAGCATTGATGAATCAGTTCAGGGCCCAATATGTGATCTCCTTCCTACAGGCGGGCTAGTAGAAGCACATCCACCTATGGAGAAACAGATAGTTTCTGAAATGCATGTCGAGGATGAGCACATGATGAGTGGAATCTGTGACTTCCGGCACAAGAGGTCGATAAGGTTTAATGGTGAACCATACCTTCAAGCAGTAGAGTACTTGTTGGAGTTAGTGGTCTTCCAATTCAAGATTGTACAGATATCATTAGATCAGATGGTGGATTTGGCAGCCATTCTTTTCCAGGGGATGGCTGGGTGCTAGTGGTGTTTAGTTACCCAGATGCACAACAATCAACACTCTCCTGGGAAAAGTTCTAGAAGTTGTTTTGCTAGGAGTACTTCCCCTCGTGCTTACGCTCTATCATGATTTAGGTGATTTTCGAGCTTCGATAGAAAGAGATGATTGTGGTAGGGTACTCATCCAGTTTCACAGACCATACTCAGACATTATTTTTGATGGTTACTTCCAGGCATGAAAGTTTAAGTGAGGACTCCATCGAGAGATCTGTGTGAGCATAGTGCCCATGTTCATCCCCACGTATGCTTGGGTGCTGGAGTAGGAACTTGTGATGGAGAGCATCCTATCATAAGGAATCCAGTTGGCTGGGACTGGTAGGGGGTCACTTTATAGTGGATACATCTATGTAATTTGGTATATTTCGGTTAATAGGGAAACGAGACAAGAGACCTTCCCAGGATCAGACCTCACCATGTGGTCAGGTGGCACTAGGTCCACGTAGATCACTAGGTCATCTCATAGAAGGTTGGATCTTTACATGTAATGGGTGAGGTCGCATGGCATGAGACATCTCGACGACAAATTCCAAGCATCCCCAACTAGTGGGAGGTGGACCACCACGATAAAGCTAGCACCATGTCCAAGTATCCCCTAGGCAGGGATAGGGTGGTCCATAGTGAGGCAGTGCTGGTACAAGAGATGGAGGAGCTGGGGTGGGTGATGATGCTATGATATCCTACCACCACCACCATTGAGTGGCCCACATCAGCCTCAGGGAGCTAGCACTTGGGGCTGCAGACAGCTACAGGCTATGGGTTTTCTTGATTATCTGGCACATGAGACGATCAGAGGTAATCTCTGTGTTTATTTTACTATTCCTTCAGTACTAGTAGACACAAAATTTAGTTACTCCATTATTGGACTCACCTGTTTTGATAATCCCAAATCTTATTTTGATAATCCCAAATCCTGTTTTCATTTAAGTGAGAACCATGGTTTCATTATATGCTAATTATGTTTCATTAATATCTCCTGATTTTATAAAGTAATTTTCATGTACTCTCAATCTCATTGCTTGATTGGTTAAGCTTACAGTGGAAAATTTATCTAAGTACAAGGTTACCGCTACAAGGTTACCATTGCAAGGTTACCGCTACAAGGCTACCTCTACAAGGTTACCGCTACAAGGTTACCGCTACAAGGTTAGCATTATAAGGTTACCGCTACAAGGTAACCACTACAAAGGTTACCACTACAAGGTCACCGCTTCAAGGACATGGTTACAAGGTTACCATTACATGGCTATCGATGAAAGGCTACCACTGAAGGAAAATGATGAAAGGATATAGTTGGAGATTGTTAATGTGCACCTACTATTGAAGCCTACCAATATAAATGCTACCGTTACCAGTCTATCGATGCTTATCCCTCTATTCTTTGTCAATTTCTCAATATTATTCTAACATCCATATTTGATAAATTAAATGCTATGACATTAATTAATGCTAATTTTAAATGTTTCAGGAGACAATACCGTGGACAGTACGAGGTGTGAGAAATAATGCATGTGATCTACTCATTCCCATTTCCAGACCTCAAATATAAAAAGGGACGACCACGAAATAATAAAATGATCGAGGGATACAAACGAAAAGAGACACATATGCGCAGAAAGAGAAGGGGACATACAATGTGGGATAAATATTACTTTCTAGATCAAAGAATAACCATCCAACACTAATACTATGAACCCACAAGCATCATGAAGATCATTCTAGAAAAACTAGCTTCTATCTTCTATACTTCATCAACTCATGATCATCATCAAAAGCAGAACACAGAAAGCTATAACCTGGAGTTGCGACACTCTGTTTTGGAAAAAAATTCCAGAGATTGACTCGAACTTCAACATTTCCCATTCCAAGGAGTCAAGATCTGAACTGCAAACACATAGAGCCTTCTAAACTCTTTCTCATCATAAATTCTCTATTGTGTTTATTTCTTTTACATTTCTAAGAAGTGTGTTAGTCTATTGAACACACTATCTTCTGTGCTTTATCTAGAGGATACTGAATATACTCACATCAAACATCACCTATTTTTATTTCCCACATACAACTGTGGAAGAGATCGTGTGTGGTTTGTGTTGTTTGTCTTTTCCACGAAGAACAGTGGTAGAGGGTGTGAACCCTGGAGAGTTTGTGAAAACTATTGTATATCCTGATACAGGCTATGTAAGAATTTTATTGATAATATAAACTTCTTGGTGGCAGGTGATCACCAAATGGATAGGATTAGGTTTCATCTTGAAAATGAACCTCTTGTTTACATTATTGTGCAAATACTCATATAATCTATTTTATTTTTTCTACTGCTTATATTTTTCAAAACAGAAAACTGTTTTTACATTCACTTTGATAGTTAGTTTTGGTTAGTGTGTATATATGTTTAATTCAGTAAACCTATTTCAAAAGTTGAATTGGTGATTAAAATTATTCAACTGAAGACTAATCAACCATACAGAAACCTGTTGAGCAAATAAACATTTATACTTCTACTACCATAATTGACTATGCTATTTTTAATTGGGGTATTTTAATCATAATGTTTTTATCATAAATTTTAATTGGAATTCAATTCACCCTCCTCTTGAGTATCCACTCCGACCAACATTTGGTATCATATGTTTTTATTTTCAAATTCTTTTCAACTATGACTTTCGTTGTATCTTAACGATCTTAAAATTTCTGTCATATCTAAATTTTCAGTTCTTTAAATTCGAAGTAACTATGGACACTAGAGTTGAGGGTGTTTCTACTAATAGACCACCCTTCTCTAATAGTAATAACTATGCTCAGTGGAAATTAAAAATGACAATGTATCTAGAGAGCATGAGTCCTGAAATTTGGGATACAATTGAAGAACAACATGTACTGCCTGCTACTGCTAGAGACACATGGTCTTAGTTGAATAAAGCCACATATAATAATAACTATAAAGAAATGAATTCTTTGTACTGTTCTCTAGGTGCTGAAGAATTCAATAGAATATCTTCTTGTAAAACTGCATATGATATTTGGGATACTTTAGCTATATCTCATGAAGGAACAACCAATGTTATGGAAATGAGATTAAATACAAACACTATTAAATATGATAATTTTAAAATGAAGCCGGATGAACCTATCTTTGAAATGTACCTCAGGTTCAATAAAATAGTGAACACCATGAGTCTGCTTGGGAAACTAGTGGACAGAAGGGACCAAATCATGAGAATGCTTTGATGCCTACCTGGCACATGGAGTGGAACTTCTGTTTATATCTGAGAATCTTGTGACATAGGCAAACTTCAAGGGAAAGATCTAATTGGAAATATTACGATGTACGAAAAAGTTCTTAAGGTGAATCAAGAAGTAGAAGAGGAACCAAAGAAGAAATAAATAGCACTCAATACTACTACCTCAATGAAAAGAGTTAATGAAAAGGTTCAAGTTCCTGTAGATAGTTCCACTAGTGAAGAATCAGATTCAGATAGTGATGAAGAGGTGGCTCATCTTTCTAGAAGGATCAAGAACTTCTACCGAAAGAAGAAATTATTTAAGAAGTCAGACTACAAGGGAATGTATGATAGTAAAGGATAATTGAAGAAAGACAGAAAATGGAATGATAACTCAAATGAAATAATCTGCTATGAGTGAAAATGAAAAGGTCGTGTGATGTCAGACTACCCCAAGCTAAAATTTAAGAAGAAATATGAAGACAAGGGAAAAAGAGATAAAAAGGCTATGAAAGCCACCTGGAGTGCTTCAGAGGATAGCTCAAGTGGATCTAACACTTATGATATTGAGAAGAACAAACATGCAATCCTACGTTTCATGACATAAACATCCGAGGTAACACCCAATTCTCTTGTACATAATGTTTATTATTCTGAGAATGAAAGTGAATCAAACAATGATGAAAATATGACTAAGGATTATTTATTTTAATATTGTGGAATGCCTGAGGATACCTTTAATGAGCTCAATGATAAATATAAATTATTTAAAAGTCACCATGATTTAAATGCCAATTATAAATCTGATCTGGATATTGAGAAAGAAAAATGTGCTCAGTTGTTAAAAGAGAATACTGAAATCAAACTATCAAATGATAAATTAAAGAGAGATCTTGAGAAGTTTACTTCTAGAAGAGATACCTTGACTCAGTTTCTAGGAAAATAGATTACCCCAAAATATACAAATGGTATAGGATATCAGCCAGGACAAAGAAGGATCATTAAAACTAAATTTATTCCAAAATATGGACTATTAACATCTACTTCAAGTTCTAGAACATTTCTTGGAAAAAATTCTCTAAATGACCAAACAAAGTGATTATGTATCAAAATATATATGTTGATGTTAGGAAACCTATAAATCAGATATGGGTTCCCAAAATTTTTCTTGCTAACCTCTCTGGACCTAAGAAAATATGGGTACCAAAGTTACCCCATGCCTAATTTGTTTTGTAGGGATGTTGCCTAAAGAGTTCATGTATGACCTTGTGATACTTGGACAGTTAATGATCATGAAATATGACAAGATATTATTCCTTCTTCAGGAGCCGAATCAATGTTTTTGGTGGACAAGTAACTTTTGGTGAAAATGAAAAGGGAAAAATCATTGGCTTAGGCCAAATTGGTAACCCTGCTACTATATTAATTTCAAAAGTACTTTTTGTTGATGGGTTAAAATAAAATCTTCAATTATTTCTTAGTTGTGTGATGATGGTTTTAATGTCCAGTTTGAAGATGATTCCTGTAATGTTTTTAATTCCAAAATGATTTAGTATTCACTGTCAGCAGAAATGAAAATGTATATGTTATTGATTTAAATTCTTTATCTATAAAAAATATTTCTTGTTTAAATGAATTTCATAAGGAATCTATTTTTTGGCATAGAAGATTAGGAGACTGAAATGTGCACTCACTTAGGAAACTGACTAGGAAAGGTTTAGTTAGAGACTTACCAAAATTAGAATTCCCTCTTAACAAAGTGTGTAATCCTTGTCAAAAGGGAAAAAACAAAAATTTTCTTTCAAAAAAAGAAAAAAGTATCTACTTATCAACCTCTTATGTTGGTTCACATGGATTTGTTTGGACCATCAATATTTTCAAGTTTAAATGAGAAGCACTATGTTTATGTTCTTGTAGATGATTTTTCTAGGTAAACTTGGGTTTATTTTTTGGCTCACAAAAGTGAAGCTTGTTCTTATTTTATCAAATACTCCAAGTCTGTAGAAAATCTTAGTGGACTTAGAATTAAGACCTTGAGAAGTGATCATGGCCATAATTTTGAAAATTAGGTGTTTGAATCCTATTGCTCACACAATGTCTATAGTCACAATTTCTCTACTCCTAGAAGACCTCAAGAAAATGGAGTCGTGGAAAGAAGAAATAGGACCCTTCAAGTAATTTCTAGGACAATTCTCAATGAGTATGATTTTCCAATTTATTTTTGGGTTGAAGATATAAATATAGCTTATTATACCATCAATAGATTCTTGATTAGAACTGTTCTTAAGAATACCCCTTATGAGCATTGGAACAATAGGAAGCCTAAGGTTAACCACTTTAGAGTTTTTGGTTACAAAGTCATTATCCTTAACACTAAGGAAAATATTGACAAGTTTTATTACAAAAGTGATGAAGGAATATTCCTAGGTTACTCAATCTCGAGTAAAGACTATAGAGTCTTAAATAAGAAAACCAAATGATAATAATAGTGAACCTCCTGTAAAAGTAACCAATTCTGGGAATCCTCCAGAATCAGAATTTGTTGAGTCTGAACCTATAAACGATCCTGAGGAGTCTATTTCAACTCTTTCTAGAGGTATTAGAACTCTCAGGAATCATCCATTAGATGTTGTAGTTGGTGATTTAAATAGAGGGACAAAACTAGAGAATATCTGAGAAACCAATGTGAACATCATGCTTTTCTTTCACAGCTTGAACCTAAAAATATCAATGATGCAATCAGTGATGAATTTTGGGTGATGGCTACATAATAAGAGTTAAATCAATTTGATAAAAATAATGTCTGGGAACGAGTTGAAAGACCTAAGGGAACTTTGACAATAGGCACAAAATGGCTATTTAAAAACAAAGTTAATGAGTCTGGAAATATAGTTTGAAATAAAGATAGGTTACTTACACAAGGATATAGTCAAGAGGAAGGAATAGACTATGAGGAGACATTTTCACCTTTAGCTAGGTTATAGGCCATTATGATACTACTTGCTTATGTAGCTCATCTGAATTTCAAACTTTATCAAATGGATTTCAAAAGTGCATTTTTAAATGGGTACATAGTTGAGTATGTATTTGTATAACAACCCCCTGGTTTTCCAAATCCCCATTTTCTAAATCGTATTTTTAAACTATCTAAGGCCTTATATGGTCTAAAACAATCTCCAAGAGCCTAGTATGATAAGCTCATCTCTTTTCTTATTTCAAAAAGTTTTACTAAAGGGATAGTAGATCCTACTTTGTTTATTAAAAAGATTTCCAATGATTTGTTAATAGTACAAATTTATGTAGATGATATAATTTTTGGCTCTTCTAAAATTCTTTGTGTACTTATTTTTCAAAAATGATGCAAGATGAATTTGAAATGAGTTTAATGGGAGAACATAAATTTTTCCTTGGATTTCAGATTTTTCAAAATAAAAATGGTATTATTTTAAATCAAAGTAAATATACTAAGGATCTTTTAAAACATTTTGGTTTGCATAGTATTTAAGGTACTAATACACCTAGGAGTACCACCTGTAAGTTGGATGCTAATGAAATTGGTGAACCAGTGGATCAAACCAACTACAGTGGTATAACTGGGAGTCTACTCAACCTTGCAGTTAGAAGACCTGATATTATGTTTAGTGTATACATGTATGCTCGTTTTCAAGATAATCCCAAAGAGTCTCACTTAAATTCTATCACAAGTATTTTTAAATATATCAAGTATACTATAAATTTAGGAAAATATTATCCAATAGGAATGTCATTTGATTTAATTAGTTATTCAGATGTTGACTTTACTGTTTGCAAGTTAGACAGAGAAAGCACCTCTGGAACTAGTCACATTTTAGGCAAGTCACCAGTATCATGGTGTAGTAAGAAACAAAATTCGGTTGCATTATCTACTACTGAGGTAGAATACATAGATGCTGGTAGTTGTTGTGCCCAAAATCTTTGGATGAAACACACTTTACTAGACTATGGATATCAATTTGAAACATGTCTCTATAAACTGTGACAACACAAGTTCTATTAACATCTCTAAAAATCCAGTATCTCATGCTAGGACAAAGAATATTGATGTAATACATCACTTCTTGAGATATCATTATCAAAGAGTTGATACCACTCTTGAATTCATTGGTAAAGAACACCAACTGGTAGATATATTCCCAAATCCTTTAAATTATGAGAAGTTAAATTACATCAAACATGAGTTAGGTATGATAAACTATTAGAACCTCACTGTTAGACCTTACTAATAGAACCTCACTGTTAGACCTTACCGATAGAACCTCACTATTAGAACCTCACTGTAAGACCTTACTGATATAACCTCACTGTTAGACCGTACCGATAGGACCTCACAGTTATACCTTACTGATAGAACCTCACTGTTAGACCTTACGGACACCTCCTTACCGATAGACGACATGAGTCTGGGACTTTACGTTTTTGTTCTCTCAGCCGGAATCTGAAACGTTTTCTACGTAATACTTATTTATTTTATCTGTTTTATTTTTAGATCCCTAAATGATAAAAATAAAACACAGATCACATCTTGATCCACATAAAACCTTCTTCTGAACCATTTACACCCAAATCTCAGAACCTAAACCATTACTGAACCCCTGAACCACTCAAGATCAATGGAAAGAGTCAAAAGGTCATTGGTTGCTGATGAAAGAGACGCGCCTAATACTAAGAGACCTAGAGATGAGTGGAGTAGTGGCAGCCAGACAGTGGAAAACGTGTTTAACCTTTATTTATCAAAAAGGGAAATAGTATTTGAGAAAGATTTAATTTCAGAGTGGCTACTGTTGAGCTGGTCATTAGTACTTAAGGTACTAGAAGATCCGGGGTGGGTTGAATGATTTGAAAACAACAATGGACCTTATTACCCAAAATTAGTGAAGGAATTTTATGAGTATCTGAAGTTTGAACAGTCTAAGGATGAGCCCCGAATGACTTCCAGAGTAAATGGAGTAAATGTAAGTTTCTCCTCTGCTGAGTGGGATGACTGTATGAGGGTTCCACATGAAAGAATTTTTTATTTTTACTCAAAATTGGTGGCTCCCACAAGTGAGTTTTTCTTATATGAATAAGCTTTAGCTAAATTGATAGGGAATGGAATTCCTAGGAAAGTCATTGCTGCTGAAATGGCAGGAGAATATAAGTTGATTTTCATGTTTATTCATCCTTTTTTAAGTCCCTAATGAGGGGACTTCACTGTTTCATGACATATTAATATTGCATTTTTTTGAAGCATGTACATAAGATCAACATGTGTAGGTTGCTGATAGCTCAGTTGGAAGATATAACCAAGCCCAGTTCTAAATAGAGTTCTTTATTCCATGCTACGCTGATATCTCTTATGTTGAAAGTGAAAGGAGTTTCTGGAGATAAGGAAGAAAGTGTTGTTGTTCCAGATAACCATTGCATCACCAAAGTGATTTTCAAGCTGATGATGATTAATTGGAATCCATGGATGAGGAGATGGTTGAATGATGAGGCTAAACTGTATGAAGAGTTTAATCCTGTGACTCATCCTACTAGGCCTAAGAACTAGAGATTCCTCGGCCTTAAGCCTGATGAAGTGGAACCTGCTTATTCAGATGAAGAAGAAGAGTAAGTTGTTGTTGTGAAAGAAAGAGAGGATTATCCTATAGATGACAGGAGTTACCCTGACATTCCCTCCAATCCTCGTGTGAATACTATTTCTTTTGGTGAGCCTACCCACCAAAGAGATTTCCTAGAAGGGAGGCTGTCCTAAGGGACAGTGATAAGGAAACCAGTGAAGAAGAAGAGGCTAAAATTGTCTTAAGAGAAGTTAGAGATACCTCATATGAGGATTTGGATACTGAATCAAGTCATGTTGACCATGAGAAAGTTGCTTCAAAAAATGAAGAGGAATATCTAAGTCTTATTCCTTCAATAGAACATACATAAAGGGTAGAAAGTAGATATGATGAGGTTGCTGATTCAGTCAAAGTTGGACTTGTTCTGGAAGTTGTTGAAGATTCTATGGAGGAAGTGGCAGTGAAACTTCCTGTTGATGAAGTTGATCAAGGAGGTCAGATGGAGATAGATATAGTTGTTGGGGATAATTCTCTATGTTAGGGGGAGGAACCTGTTGCTATAGGATCAGTTGTTGTTGCACATGAGATAGAAGACTGGACAGAAGCTCCTAGATTTGTGATTTTAGGCCTGGACGTTGGAGATTCTGAAGATGACCAGCCTATCAGAATTTCTCCAATTCCTACTGTCTCAGAAATGACCATTGTGCAACCGGTGGTTTTGTTACCTCGAGAATATGTAAATAAGGATGAATTGGATTCTTTGAAATCAGAATCAAAGAGGTATATTGATGATAAAAACACTGAGATAGTGAGAACAATAGCTCGGAATCAAGGACTCATGACACCTGGAGTGGAAAGGATAGTCTCTACCTCTCACTCAGTTATGTTACATGAGGTCAAGGAATGTCAGAATCAGGTAAGTAAATTGGCAGAGTCTATAGAATCAATGAAATTGTCTATTTTCATCTTATATTCTTATATGTCTTCAAAAACTCAGGTGGAAAGAGGCCTAAGATATATTAAAAGTGTGATTCATAAAATGGTCATAGTGTTTGAGGCCTTTAAGAAGTCTACGGAAACAAATGTGAAAGTCCAAAACGATGTTGCAAAAAGGATGATTGGTGGGCCGACAAAATCATTTAAGGAAACTGTGGCTTTCTCCATAGCACCTCTGGGTGCATCTACTTCCACATCAGCCTCTCCTCTAATTGACATTAAAGCCTTCAGGTCAGTTGTTAGAGATGAAGTTGAAAAGTTCTCTAGTTCTAGTAACTCATACTCTCAGTTCATTTCCATCACTTGGGAAATTCATAACCTTGTGGGCAACTATTTGAGGGAAGATGCTCAAGATCAGAAATCCATCAAGGATCAAGTTGACTTCTACTACAAAAGGGTTTACACTAAGCATCAGATGAATGACCACTTCAAGTTTCTATTGGATAACATGAGGATTCCTCCTATCACTCATTCATTTAAGGATCAAGTAAGTATGTTTTGAGAGTTGACTCCTTCTTTAGAGAAATTTATGGAGAATAAGGATGATTTTATTTCTGATATGGAAAGAGGAGGAGGAATCATTATGGACTTCATGAATCTTCTCTTGCCTTTACTCCATATGGAATGCACTCCCATCATTATTCCTCCTGCTTTTCCTGCTTCCTCTGGTGCCTTAGGATATGACAGTGTTTTACCTATGATGAATTCTACCCAGGACATCAGAATTTTGACCCAAAATATTCCTCAAATATCTACTCACTACAAGTCTACTGATTCTTCTGTTGCAACTCCTCCTACACTGCTAACTTCCATCCCTTACCCAATCCCTCCACCTTCATAACCTTCATCCTAAGTTTCCAAGGACATAGCTCCTATGGTCATATCTGATGTGGATTGAATTTGGAATGTCTTAGTGGAGAGGGATTGGTGTATCTCTTTTTGTATATTGTACTCCTTTTTATTAATAACGACCCTCTCTTTTACCTTTTTTTTGTTCCATACAATTTTTGTTAATCACAAAGGGGGAGAAGATAAGATAAGATAGGATAATATTGGAGAATATTGGATAAGATATGGGAAGAAGAATAAGATATTAACGAGGGAGAAGAGAAGATAATCAAGGAGACAATATTCAAAATTTGAATTATCTAAGAGAAAGAAGTGCTTATATGTGTTTATATATGTTTTGACCTAAATGTAATGTTTTCCATAATATTTGTGTATGCTCACATCATTTATGACATTAGGATATGTGTTTAACCTTGATTCAAAACTCTTACATCTAAAGATTCAGTGACATAATTTGTGATTATAAAAAAGGGGGAGATTGTTAGACTCACCTGCTTTGATAATCCCAAATCATATTTTCATAATCCGAAATCTTGTTTTCATTTAAGTGATAACCATGTTTTCATTATATGCTAATTATGTTTCATTAATATTTCCTACTTTTATAAAGTAATTTTCAAGTACTCTCAATCTCACTGCTTTATTGGTTAAGCTTACAGTGCAGAATTTATCTAAGTACAAGGTTACCATGACACGGTTACCGTTACAAGGTTACGGATACAAGGTTACTGCTACAAGGTTACTACTATAAGGTTACTGTTACAAGGTTACCTCTACAAGGTCAGCACTACAAATATTACTGCTACAAGGTCACCGCTACAAGGTCACCATTACAAGGTTACCGTTACATGGCTCCCGATGAAAGGTTACTGCTGAAGGATACTAATGAAAGGTTACAGTTGGAGATTTCTAATGTACACCTACTATTGAAGCCTACCAATATAAAGGTTACCATTACCAGTCTACCGACACTTATCCCTCCATACATTTTTCAATTTCTCAATATTATTCTAACAGTAATATTTGATAAATTAAATGCTCGACATTAATTAATGATGATTGTAAATATTTCTGGAGACAATACCGTGGACAGTACGAGGTATGAGAAAGCATGCATGTGATCTAATCATTCCAATTTTCGGAACTAAAATATAAAAATGGAAGACCATGAAATAAGAAAAATATTTGGGGATACAAATGAAAAGATACACATACACACAAAAATATAAGGGGACATACGAAGTGAGATAGAGCTTAATTTCTAGATCAAAGAAGAACCATCCAGCACTAATACACTGAACCCAGAAGCATCACAAATATCATTCTTGGACAAAATCAATTCTAACTTCTAAGATTCATCAACTCTTGATCAACATCAGAAAAAGAACACTAAAATCTAGAACTTGGGGTTGTGACACTCTGTTTTGGAAGAAAATTCTAGAGATTGACTCAAACTTCAACATTTTTCATTCCAATGAGTCAAGAGATGAACTGAAAACACATAGAGCCTTCTAAACTCTTTCTCATCATAACTTATCTATTGTGTTTCTTTTTTTAAATTTATGAGAAGTGTGTCAGTCTATTGAATACACTGTCTTCTGTGCTCGAACTGAAGGATACTGAATATCCTCACATCAAACTTCACCTATTTTTGTTTTCCATGTATAACTATGTAAGAGACCATGTGTGGTCTATGTTTTCTGTATTTCCCACGAAGAATAGTGGAAGAGGGTGTCAACACTGCATATTTTGTGAAAACAATTGTAAATCCCGATATAGGTTGTGTATCAAGTTTATTGCTAATATGAACTGCTTGGTGGCAGGTGATCACTAAGTGGAGAGGATTAGGTCTCAGCTTGAGACTGATCCTCTTGTTTACATTGTTGTGAAAATCCACATATACTCTATTTTATTTTATCCACTAATTATATTTTTCAAAGATAGAAAACTGTTTTTACATTCACTTTTATATATAGTTTTAGTTAGTGTGTATATATGCTTAATTAAATAAACCTGTTTCAAAGGTTGATTTAGTGATTAAATTGATTCAACTGAGGACAAATCAACCTTAGAGAAACCTTTTGAGTAATTAAACATTTATATTTCTACTTCCTTAATTGACTGGGTTGTTTTTAATTAGGAGATTTTAATCATAAAGTTTTTATCAAAAATTTTAATTGGAACTCAATTCACCCCCATCTTCAGTATCCACTTCGACTAACATCCTTTATATCTTTACTTCTAGTACAAGAGTTAGAGCTCCCAGTAGAGGTTCTAGCATAATGACTTTGTCTGGAGGTTCCTATGAGGATGCACTTCATCTGTTTCTTTTATCTACCGGTAGTGAGATCTACTGTTTGGAGGAGAAAGGTTCTTGTAGGACCTACTGGTCATCATGATGGAACCTTATGACATCATCTTGGACATGGATTGGATTTCAATGGTTTGAGCCCATATTTACTATCACCACCAGATAATCAGATCCCTACACACTAATGGGTTAGGGTTCACCTTTCTTGGTGAATGAGACATTGTAGTAAGGCAAGGGAGTGTTATGAGAAAGAGGATACAACCATTCAACCATTAGTTATCAAGTGTGACCCTTGGTGCAGTGGACTCTTCAGACACCTGGGTTCCTTATGTTGTGGAGGATTACATAGATGTATTTCCTGATGATGTTCAAGGACTACCGCTAAGGCAGGAATTGGAGTTTTGCATTGATTTGAAACTAGGGATTGTGTCGATATATTATGTGGCATATCGAATAGAACACATAGAGCTTCAGGAGCTACATTTATAGTTGGAGGACCTTTGAAAGAAGGGTTTTATCAGACCCAGTGTGTCCCCCTAGGAAACCCCGATCTTGTTCATGAAGAAAGAAGATGGGAGGTTGCAGATTTTTGTAGATTATCATAGCCCGAACCAGGCCACGATAAAGAACAAGTTCCCCTTACTCAGGATCAAAGGCTTCCTCGACTAGTTGTATGGTGTAAGATGGTTCTACAATATCGATCTGAGATCCAGCTACCACTAGTTATGGGTTCACGAATCTAATATTCTGAATTTGTCCTTTCCTTGTCGCTATAGGCATTGTGATTTCCTAGTTATTCCCTTCGGTTTGAAAAATTCCCCTGCTGTTTTCATGTATTTGATGAACCAGGTCTCCAGAAATACATGGATCGATATTTTTTGTATTTATTGATGACATACTAATTTACTTTGTGACATAATTTAAGATGGTTCTTTATTTTCTTCGAGAGCACCAACTTTAGGAAAATCTCTCGAAGTACTAGTTCTAGATACATGTGGTTCAGTTTTTGGGGAATTTCATCTCTAAAGATGGTTTATCCATGGATCCTGTGAAGATAAAAGCAGTGATTTCTTGGCATACACCCAAGAATGCATTAGAGGTGTGAATATTTCTTGATTTGGCAGGGTACTACAGGATATTTGTGGAAGACTTCTCTAGGATTGCAGCCCCTTTGACAACCCTAACATGGAAGGTAAGTTGTTTACCTATTCTGATCAGTTCCATAAGGCCTTCAAGTAGTTGAGGCAGAGGATGATGAGTGCTATAATTTGATACTACCAGAGGAGGTTGTTGATTTCATAGTGAATTTTGATGCCTCAGGATCTGGGCTTGGTTGAGTTTTGATGCAATGTCAGGAATTCATCACATACGGGTCGCAGCAGTTGAGGCCCCATGACAAAAACTATATGACTCTTGACTTAGATCTCCTAGTAGTATTATTTTCCCTTAGGATGTGGAGACACTATCTTCAGGGAAAAAACTTTATGGTTTACTCATACCACCAGATCCTTAGGTACATCATTACCCAGAGATATCTGAATCTGAGGTAGCGATGCAGGCTGGAGTTCCTAAAAGACTATGACTTCGAGATAGTCTATAGTCAGGGTAAGGTAAACATTGTAAAAGATTCACTTAATTATAATTCACATGCTTTCCTAGTGTGTGAAGCTTCAGAGCAGTTATCTTCCCTACATATCACCCTGGTGGAGAAAGCTGGTATAGTTTTCCTATAGTTGATGGTGTTGAGTCCTTCACTCCATGAGCGTGTGAGAGAGACCCAATTGGGAGATATCGACTGAGAAGTTATACATGAACATATATCCATAGTTGATGCACCTGATCGGTATTCTGAAAGAGTTAATCAGGAGATCTTATTCCAGGGGCGATCAGTGGTTCCAACCGGGATGCGAGATGAGGTGATGTGGGAGTTCAATACTTCTCCATTAGTTGTACATCTAGGTGTGGGGGACATGTATAAGGATATTTAGTGGTAGTTTTGGGGGATGATATTGAGATTATGTGTAGTTGAGTTCATCTCACGATGTCTCGCCTGTTATTAGGTGAAGGTTGAGCATTAGGTTTTGGCGGGTTTGTTTTAGCCTCTCAACATCCCGAGGTGGAAATGGGATTGAATGTCCATAGACTTATTCATAGGGATTCCACGATTAGTGAAAGTTCATGATGCCATCTGGGTGATAATGGACCAACTCACCAAGTAGGTGCACTTCCATGTTTTCAGGGAGTAGTGTTCGATGGCGATTTTGGGGCAGTTTTACCTACGAGAGATCATCCTCCTTCATAGGGTACCCTTGATTATTGTCTCTAATTGTGATGCTCGGTTAACAACACAATGGTGGACTGACCTTTAGGAGGAATTTAGGACCCAGTTGTAGATGAGTATGGCCTTTCACCGCCATATTTATGGGCATACTGAGCGCACTATCTCGGTTTTAGAGGATATGTTGAGGTATTGTGTGTTAGATTTCGGTCATAGAAGGGGGGATCATCTACCCTTGGTAGAGTTTGTGTAAAATAACAGCTACCACTCTACCATTTTTATGGCACATTTTTAGGCCCTATACGGGATACCCTACAATCAACCTTTGTGCTGGATGGAGGTTCGGGAGTCATCCCTCATGGGCCCAATGTTGGTGTAAGTGACGACAGAGAAATTATAGGTCTTCCATGAACAGATGAAGATGGTACAAAGTAGATAGAATTCATACACAGACCACCATCATAGGCTCCCTGTGTTCGAGTAGGGAGACCACTTATTCATGATATTTTCCCCATGTTGTGGAATGTAGAGATTCATCTGGGGAGGTAAGATATCCCCAAGGCTCATCAGGTCATTCGAGATCATGTAGAGGTTTGTTAAGGTTGCCAACCACCTTTTCCAACCCCTATAGTAGGAATGGGTAAACGACTTCTTACAGATGTTGTAGAAGAGGAGTTACGTGAATGATTATATGCACTTCATTGAGTTGGTACAGCTAGAAATTGAATATGGATCCACATTTAAAGAGTACCCAGTGGCAATTGAGGATCGACATGAGAAACCCTTACATGGATGGGAAATTACTTTGGTTCATGTGCTATGGCAGCATAGAAATTTTCAGGAGAGTTCTTGGGAACAGGAGAGCCAGATGCGGGCTCGGTATCCTATGATGTTTTCATAATTTTTATTTTTGGTGAAAAAAAGATTGAAGGAGGGAATGATATAGAGACCTTGCTTTTCCTTATAAGACTTTCAAATATTTATATATATATTTCCAGATCTAGGCACTAAGACAGTGTGAAATTCTAAGGCCTGGTGTTCCCATGATTAATTTTTATAAAATATTAAGTATATTTTATACTATGTATGGGAAGTAAGTAGGATAACTCTTAAATGGAAGCATGTATAGAAACGTTAATTCCATGGTTGAGTCCAGAATGTGGGGTTTAACCTATGAAGGACAAAACTTTTGTCAATGTGGGAATTTTGTGGGAAAGTCCACCTAGGAGAAAATTGTAAATAAAAGAATTAATATTAATTATTTTACCCATGAGGTCATATAGAATAACTCTCAAACAAGGACATGGATTGGAAATACAAGTCCACTTTTGAGTTCAAAATGAGTTTTTTTAGCTAAGTGCGACATAAAATTAGGGGGTATGGGAGATTAAGATTCTACGCGAAGTGGGGATCTAATAAATAGAAGGTTGGGAACCAGAGATTGGGGTTATCCCTAATCCATTCCCTCTCTAAAAATCCTCTCTCTCATCCATTATTCATCGAATCGATGATATTTTTTTGATGGTACCTTGGAAGATTGAATTGGGAGCATAGAGGATGTGTCACCATCAATGATCAATCAAATCGAAGTAAGATTCCTTCTACTTTTGTTTCTGATTCTGATTTTAAATTGAAAATACTTTCCGTGAGCTTTAAATTCATCAATTTGTTCATAAATCATCGATTGCTACGTGAACATGGTCCTAAATCCATCTTTAAATCACATATTTCAACCTTTATTCATCTGTTCTTTTTAGATATACACCATCTACTTTTGGACATGACAAATCGATGGTGGATTGTTGAGTAGAGGTCGGCGTTGTGAATCCCTTGTCGCATGAGTCGCCAATCTGCTGATGGATTCATGATCGAGCGAACGAATGAAGTATAGTGGTCCATGGAAGGGACCACCAAACATCCACCATTGCAATGGATAGGAAAGCAATCTGGCTCATCTAGTCAACCGAGCGGGGTCACGCGACACCACCTAGGTGGTGACTGGAGCCGCAAAGTGTGGTGGCCGGTCAACCGTGTAGACACGGGGTGGAAACCTGGCCACAGGTCGAGCCCAGGTTGATAGCAGTCCAGGACAATCCGTGCAGTTGGGATGCGGGGTAGAGAAACAGATTGGGCCAGACGAAGCGGGACCTGCCCAGGTAGAGCAGTCCGGTCAGACCGGTCTAGACTAATTTAGGTCAACCCAAGATGGCTTCAAATAATCGTATCTTCTAATTTGGGAATCTGATTGAAGTGTCATCTGCAGCCATGTTGTCCTCTCATTGAGATGGATCATTTTAGACTAGTTAGATAATTTTACAACTATTTTTCATGGTTCAGTTGCACAATATTCCTTTTCTTAATAATAACAATTTAATTATTATTATTTGTGGATTCATGTATTGAACATGGCGTATGCATGCGATGTCCAATTAAGGTGTCATCAGTGGTGGCGCAACCCTATACCTTGGGTGGAGTTTTCAAGACTACTTCCAAGTGTTTGAACCAAAGTCAAGGTGTGTGCCCCATGAATCCCAAATCGTGCGCATTGCGGTGAAATGCATCTTCTTCACCGGTTATCCCTTTTGAACAAATGAATAGTCATCGATCCCATGTGTTTTTCTATGAAGATTGCAATGGTATGATCTGTATAAATTATTTCGGGATCGAGGTGTGGCCCCCACGATACAATTTTTAGCATAATGCGTCATTATAAAAAAAATTCATCAGATTTCCGATTGGGGTGAGTGAATATCCAATCTTGTGTTGTTTTCCATGTAGAACGTATTGGTGACCGCAGTTATAAATTTCGAGTTATGATGAAAGGGGTTCTGATCATGACGCATCTTCAAGCGGTGCTCAATGAAATTAGTGACCAGGCAATGACATCAAGGACTTCTAAGTGTCACCCTCGGGCCAGGATGGGCATGGATCCTTGATGACACTATAGTGGAACCCTCTAGCTAGGCTTGGAATGGTTTCTCAACATACTCTGAGTGGCACCCTCCATCCAGGCTGAGCATGGGTCCTTGATGAAACTAGATTGGAACCCTTTAGTTGGGTTGGGAATGGGTCCTCAACCTATTCTGGGTGTCACCATCAAGCTTGGTTGGGAATGGTTCCTTGATGACACTAGAGTGGAATCATCATGTCAGGTTGGGCATGGGACCTCAACTTTGAGATGACCTCTAGACTACAAAGATTACTGATGAGATGTAATTTAACCTAACATTGGACTCATGAGTAAGAGGGTAACTCTCCCCACTGAGACGCATCCTTAGGATGTGACCTAAAACTATAAGGGTGAGGCAAACCCGCCGAAAGAAGATAGTATCGAGGTGTGGTGTTGATGCCCTATGACTTGCAATTCAGTTAGATACGATGGACGTTGGGCATCGATTGTGGTCACTTCTAGAACTATTGGTGACTCTTTTCATGGGATGATCAATGAGATGGAGATCCCCTTACTCTCTCGTTTGGGTTTCTTTGACAGGGCATATATATATATATATATATATATCCTATTTCAGTACCCACTCCTTGGGTTTTGGTTACTCTCCTTCTAGGAGAGGAAAATACGCACAGGGTATGCCACATACATTCTGTTTCCATCATCTCTTTGTTAGATAAGTCTAATCACTTACTATAGGTAGCAAAGACTCGAATAAAATTTCATCTTATTACCGTTTCTAGCCTATGTGTCTCGATGATCTTATATCTCTCTCTTGTTGGGTCGAGGTAAAGTATTTTAATGTACTTTGTTTTATATACTTCTTTCCTTTCCTATGGTGTCTCTTACTGCTCTCCCTTATTTTTGGGGAAACTTAATGAGTATGTTTATACTCACCCCTACAAGGTTTTTTCCCACACATATCGTGCTTTATGTTGACGAAAGACATGTTTGATCGTGAATCTATGGAGCTCAGGTTTACATGTGCTTGGACAATGTGTGGTGGTCATAGTTTTGGGTTCCCAATGTAAGGCTTTCTCAATTACTTTACTTTCATAATTTTCTATTAGGTTGGGACACTATTTCTGGTGGGGTGTGTATTTTTTCCTTTTTCCTTTCTATTTATGTTACTGTACTCGTACCGTTGTAGTGGTCCATGCATGTTTTGGTTTATTTACAGAAAGTTTCAACTTTTACTTCTTTCCCTATGCACTTTTTCAGGGAGTTGGTTGTGTGTATGTGTGTACAGATACATAGGCAAAGGCCTCCAGAGTTGTTGTGCCTTCAACACTTGTCACCACCCCTAGCCTACGAAGGTAGGCTTGGGGTAGTTACGGCTCGAGCCCTGGCATGGGTCAGGTCATGACAATATTAGTAAAATATTTATATTCATATATATATATATATATATATTAAGTATATATATATAATTATATAAATATATACTGATATAAATATATTTTTAATTATTAATAAATAATTATAAATATATTTACAAATATATATATTTTTAAATTTATTTATAAATATATATTTACTAGGTTTATAAAATTATATATTTATAATTATTAATTATAATTATAATTTTTTAAAATAGTATTTATATAATTATAAATAAATTATTATATTTTGAAATAATTATAAATTTATTATTAATATATTTAAATAATGAATATATATTATATATATATATAATTATATAAATACCTTTATAATATTATACTAATATTAATAAATATATTTAAAAATTATTTTATTTATAATTATAATTATAAATCTTTTACCAGCACTAAATTTTGATCACTGATAAATATGTCTTTAATCAATTATACTTTATCATTGATAAAGATATCTTTTATCATTGCTTATCAATCTAGATTTGATAAAAGGTTTCTTAATAAACACTTTTTTGGAAGCACTGATAAAACTCTTCGAATCTATTAAAAAGAACTCTAACCCTGACTGATTCAGTCGCGATTCACAAGCTTTCATGGAAGTCCCCAACTTTCAGTGTTTCTCTTCTACTTTTTATTATATGATTCAAGGATAGAATCTGAGGTATTTTATTTTCCCCTCCTTCTCCCTCATTGATTTTTTTTTGGATTCTATTTAAGGTTCTTCTGCTTATATATTTTCCATCAGCTGGGTGATTTATGATTTTTACTATTTTTATTTATTTTGGTGTTATTTTGTTCATTCTATCTCACTATTAACTTCCTTTTTTTCTATTTTGTTTCCATTTTAATGAATTCTAATTCTCTTTTTAGGCTTCAATGTGTGCACTTATTTCCCTTCTACAATAGCTGCTTTCTTGTTTCCTCCACTCAATTTTACTCAAATTGGATCTCCTCTATTGAGTTATAAAATTTAAGTGTATTTTTAAATGAATAATTATATATTTTAAATGAATAAGAAGAATGAAAAAAAGTTTTTATCCGTATTTTTATTTCCAAATAATGTAACCAATGGTTTAAGGGTTTTTATAAAAAAATAATTTGTATGATTATTAGATGACTCCAATGAAAGGAATGATTTGTTTTCAATGTGTTGGTACCTATTATGTATTTAAAGTATTTTTATAATATGGTTTTAAATGATGATTTTTAGGCCTTTTTTCAATTTATAAATAGTATCCTTAGTTTATAACAAGGATGGTTTTGTGAAAAAAGTTTCACTGATCTAGTTATTAAAGGAATGTTTTCACTTTATTAAAATGTGTTTGATATTGATTTTATCACCCTTATTAGGAAACCCTTGGGTTAGTTTTTTTATAAGATATTTCCATTTTATGGGATGTGTATTGATTATTATTATGTTATTTTTATATGATGTGATAGGTGGATATTTATTGAGATGGTGTTGGAGGTGTGATGTGGTTTATTTCTTATGTTTTATTATCTATTTATAAATTGATCGTGTTCATATATTGTTTCTCACCTACACTTTTACTATAACATGGGAACCCCAGGAAACTATGTTAGTGATCTTTTGTGTGTCATACTGTCTGGACATGATGTACTTATTTATTGTTCGATATCGTTAGTGATTTAATATCCTTGTTTCTTTACCTATAGTGTTAGGTATGTGATAGAATTATTTCTTTATTGATGGTGTTGTTATATATTGGAACCCTTGGGTTGTTGTTTCTACTGGTATATGTTTAATATTGTCATAACCTAGGATCCAATGAGATTCCTATAATGAATTTTCATTTGATTATATTAGATTAGAGATACCCACTACAAACATTGTTTATATCTCTTTTTTACAATTCATGGACATGTTATAGTAATTTATTTTTGTTTACTATTATTATACATCGTTTTTATAATTGATCTCATTTGATATGTATGCCATCTTTAATTTATGGTTGAGTTTAATTCTAATTTTTATTATAAAACGTGTTTTGGGAAATTTTTCGAATGAATAAGATTGATTTTTATTTATTTTCATAAACTATGAAATCCAAATATTAAGTGTTTTGAATAGTTTTCACTTTTAATTTTATGATTTCAATCATTGGTTTGTATAAATTGGATTTTTAAAGAATGATTTTAAATGAAGTTTTTTTATCTACATTATTATAAATATAATGATCTTAGAAAAGGTTGTATTTTATTTTTAGAAAATGTTTTACCTTGGGATTTCGTAAAGGGATAAATGTGTGATATTTCATTCCTTTATACCTTCCATTTTTGAAACATTTTTTGAAATGGTGTTGAGAATAATTTTTAGAAATTTTTTATAAATTTAATTTAATTAACTATCTAGTGAAATCTTATTGGGCCTATTTATCTCAAACCCCACATACACACCCATATGGGTATATATAGATTTTATGTTTTCATATATGTTATGAGGATATGATCTAAATTCGGATGTCATTCATAAAGTCCACTTATTGACATTTTGGTGGAGGTAAGTGACCATGGGTCACATGGTGATGTTTGAGTTGTGGCTATGTTATTAGTTTATTTTGTGATGTTATTTTGTTGGAAAGTATGGAAATATTATTTATTTGAATTTTATTTTCCTTTAAAAAGACCCATGATTTTGTATTACTTTGATGTTTTATATAATAATTGATTATTTTTTATTTTTATTATGAATAATTTCCCTGATTATTTATTTTTTTTAAAAAAATTGTTTATATCAATCAATGTCTAATGTATATACATGCCATGATGGATACTCATAAATGTTTACAATTCCAATTTAAGCGTTTTAAAGGGTGAAATCAATCCCAATTGTATATATATTGATATCGTTGTTCTTTCCATGAGATCTTGGAAATCAAGAACACTCTTTGGGTCTTGTGGAGGAATATTTTAAGAGATTTGGCTGGTTAATATTAACATATTCATTACAAAATGGTATCGATAAACTATTTTTATTTTATGAGTCGTTTTTTATGGATATAGTACTTCAAAAAACTTGAGTTATGATATTTTTAGTTTATTAGTCGCTATCATTAATGATAATAAATGAGTTTCCATGAGTAATAATGATTAAATATTTAATTTAATTCTATTTTGATTATTTTTTATGGATTTTGACATGATGTGATAATATTTTTATCTTCATTGAGTAGAATCATATATTTTGGTATCTTTTTAAGTTTTTGGGTAAAAATGGAAGAAAAATTAGAGGATAAAAATTGACTTCATGGTCTATAAACAATTCATAACCCATGTGTATGGTATTGAGAACTCTTAAAATGATGTTACATGGTCAGCACATTATTTTACAAACCTTACAGTAAAATCATTCTTTTCTATAGGGTGGTGGCCCGCATAGAATTTTTATGGTCATGCCTATTTTAAATTTCAATTTTCAAAAAGGAAACTTATTTTTAGATGTTATGTTGGGATTTGAAATGAAAAGAATGAGTTTTCTCTTAAAATGAACAAAAATGGATTTATTGTTTTGAAGCTTGTGAAGTGATTTCAAAGTGAACCTGTATAGTTTTAGACATTTCAAAGTGTACATATTTTCATGGAAATGGTTTTAAAATTTTAATTTATTGTTAATTGTTTTTTAATATGACTTTAATTTTTTTTACTTGATGAAAATTGTCTTTATAGAAAGGGGGTATGTATCCCATTAAGTGTTTCAAAAAAATTAATCTATTTTCATGTTGAATTTTGAAAAAATGGATTTTGATAGGTGTTTTAAATATTCAAAAGAGAATCCTTTTTAATTTTGAAAGTGGTTTTGAGATGATATTTTAAATTTTAAATTAAGATGTGTTAATTTAAAAAGTTCTAGTATCTTTCAAAGTATTTTATAAAGCGGTTGGTTTCAATGTACAATTTGGAAAATGTTTATAGTCATAAGATCATTAATTTATTATTCATTAATATCTTTCCCTATAACTATTTTTTTTAAATTCATCCACTTATTCTTTTATTAATTATAGAGAAAAATATTTCTATGTTTTTTTCCATTTATACCAACTAGGAGCCTCACCAGAGTGTCTAAATAGGCGGGACTAGGAAATCGTGCATCAGTTTCTACTATTAAAGAATATTATAGTCATGGTGAAATAATTTTTATTTTCAAGGGTTATAGGTTCTTTTATACTAGAGCCAAGGTTATCATGTATCTCAAACCATTTGGAATGGGGAAAGGAGTATAAAATAGTAAGGTCGCTATGAACATGTATTTTATGATTAACTCATCTATCAAACCATTTCATGCTAGAGGAACTTTTCAGATTTAGGAAATAAAATTTGAAATTAATTTCAATGCATCACCAACTACTAATACAAGAAAATTTATATTTAAGGATACAATTTTCATACTCATCAACTTCATGTCACAAATAGTTATTATTACATTTTTTTAAGTCACATCCCCCATATATTCTTGACATGAACCTCTGTTTCTTGAACTAATATGAGCAGTAGTCATCCCATATCAGGTACCAGTGATCATTTTTTCTGAATTTAGATGATAACACCTACCATAGTGGAGTAATTATTTTATAAAATTAATTTACCCATTTTCTTGAAAGCATACTGAAATTATTTGAAATAATCAAATGTCAGGCTCCCTTATTAGAATTATATATAAGTTTCACCTTTGAAAATAAATATCTTCTTGCGTTTTTATTTATTTTTTGTAAAAAATAAATATTTTATTAACCTAATAGGATGGATATGAATAGAAAATGGATGCACACTAATATTATGAAAAAATATTATAAATATATAGTAAAAGTGTTCATCATGTTTGTAATATATCATGCATTTGATCCTTCTCAACTCATTTATTCATGTTTACATTGTTGTTATTCAAGACAAATTAGTCAGAAATCATTGGAAGAACATTTGATTTGTCTTGGAATATATCAAAGCTATAAATTTTAGAATAAATATGTGAAAAAACATAATGTGAAAATTAATTGGGATGATATTGTGGTTTATGGATTATTTGATATAAATGCCACTGTAATGATGATGTAAATCATATAGAATAAATGAAAATAGATATTGAAGATGACCTTCATGATTGTCCAAAGTTTTTAAGAAGTTAAATAGTTTTTCTAAGATTCCATTGTATTCAAATTATACTAAACAAAAAACATTTTCAACTATATTAAAGATATATAATATCAAAGTTGGCAGTGGATGGAATGACACTATCTTTACAAAACTACATGGTCTCTAGAATGATATGCTACCAAAACAAAATGAACATCCCGATAGAATATATGACTCTAAATGAATTCTATTTTCAAAAAAAAATGATCTCTAAAAAAATACATGCTTTTCCATATGAGTTTTATTATTTCACAAGGACTATAAATCACTCATAGAATTCCCTAAGTGTAGCATGGACCGATACAATAAAATGAATCAAGACCATAGAAATTTTTATGTTACTTTCCTGTCATTCCATGGTTTAAAAGACTACATAGATGTTAAGGAATAATGAGACAACTGACATGGAATGTAGATACAAGAGTTAAATATGGGAACCTATGTCATCCAACAGATTATCTAAAGTAGATGAAAATTTATTGTGAGTATCTTGAATTTAAAAATGAGTCGAGATAATTTCGTCTTGTATTATCTATTGTAACATCCCAAGTAAGTAATGAATAATAGATATTTTTATCTATGTCTATTAATGATTAATATAGTGTTTTAGAGGCTTAAAATGAAAATAAATACAATCTTATGCATGGAATACACTAATATTCTTAAAAGATTCTTTTACTGCCTTTTGATGGCAAACCATTTTGGAATCTATCTTTTGACAATTTTATAAACTATGTTTGTCAAAATAAACTTATTCTTTATTATTGGGACATCAAAATTTACTTTGTGTGAATTTTTCGTATTTTTCTGACAATGTTCATTTTTTAATGAATAGTGAAAAATAATGCATTTTACATCAAAACTGCTTTTTAATCTAATTTATTTATATGATTAGATTATCTTTTTAATTGGTTTTGAAGTTAAATTAGAATATATTTTTACCATTTAATCCAATGGTGGTCATTGGAATCAATTTCACTTGGAAATTGGACTTAAACTATTGTCAATCTTTTGATACTTATTGTTTCATAAAAACACACTATTTGCTCTGACAGCGGGAATTAATTATTAAATTAATTAATGTGACTTATATGTTTTTAATTTTTTAAAATAGACTTCATTTTTGAATTTGGAATATCAAATATAGCTTAGGGTGAATTTTTGGTAATTTTCTGAAAAACTTCAATTTTTGATGAATAGTGAAACCACTAAGTGGTACTTATAAAAATTGATTTTTCCGTTTAAATGAAACTTTTCCATCATTGTGTTTTGAATTTCAAAAATCCAACATACATGGTTGTCATTAAGAAGTAATATGTGGTTCAATGAGATTAAAATAATTTTTTGGTGAATAGTAACTTATTAAGTTTTTAATCGCGATTAGTGGTAATTAGTGTAGTTTAAGGTAAAAATAATGCTTTAATAAAATGAGATGAGCTTGAAACATGTCCTACCCTAATTGGTTGTGTCATGGCCGACTAAGACAAGCCATGGGTCAATTTTGGGACCCCATGGAGCCACTTTGGTTGGGAAATGACATAAATAACTTTTTATTTAATGTAAAAGTAAAAATGACACAAACATCATATTTTTTATGAAAACAATTTTTACATAGGGTTATAAAGATCATATTTTTGATTATAAATAGTAATTTGAAAGATAAAAAGATTTCCTACATCATAGTATTTTTTTTATAATTTTTAAACTTTAAAAAAATTAAATTATTTATGACATCATGATGATGCAGCGATGACTTCATTATTAAACGATTTAAATAAAATGAAAATATAATGTAATATCTAAAACCTACAAATGTCCAAAACCTATTGGATGGGAATATTTCGAAGCCTTATCATCTTATCTTCGAAATAGATCAATTTTGGACCTTAGAAATTTGAAACACGTTTGAAAATAAAATAATAGTTTCATGATTTTTAAAAGTGCCCCTCCTCTCCTCTTATAAAAGGCCCCCACCTCTACCTCATTTCACACACTCCTCAAGCCTTTGACTCGGCCAACCCCTGCCCATTTACTCTCTCCACATCCCTCTCCTCATCCTAGAGGATTCCCTTTGGGAATAATCCTTTCAAAGGAAGCCTTTAGGCTCAAATCAAAAGGAGTTACACTTTTAAAGGTAATTCATTCTCTCATGTTCATTTGTTTTATTTTGCTTCTCCAACCCCCTAAACTCTTTTTATTTACTTCTTTTGTAACAACACCAGTATCTTAAATATACTAGGATGTTGTTATAAGATTTATTCGAGCTACACTCTCACACAACTACATCAAATGGTTAAAGAACATACGGTTTCCGTGGATGGCGAAATTCTGCCTCCCGAAACGATGATTGTTCAATACTCATGTAACACCTTCAAAGGTGGCCATTATGATGTCACTATTTTTATATATGATATATAATATGTTTATTCTTCCTTAAGATTCTTTATTTTTCATTTATGGCATACCATTATTGTTTCCATTATGGGTAAACACGATATCTTCATTTTAGGAAGTGCGGACTACCGCCCCCTGAAAGCGATTTGATTCGTTAATACCATATGTGGGATGTGTAAAGGATAAAGTTAATGATATTATATATGTTATTATACTATAATTATAATATACTCTTATATCATTATGATTCCATTCCAGAAAATACGAAATAGAAATGGAAGTAGCGTTCATGCGTACGTACGGCTTACCGTCTCCATGAACGGTGCATTTCATTTCTTACCTATAAATGTGATGTAATATTATAAATACATGTATATGATGAATATATATGATATATATGTTATACAAATCATTAATATCATTCTGGATATAATGAACCTTTGACCAAATTAACAACATGTAAGTGTAAGAAGTCTATTTTTGACTTAAGAACCGAATACCGACAAAATGAACATTATTAACTTAAATGATTACATGATGTTAATAACATGGTATAAAAGGAATAATGAACTTGAAAAAGGTTCTTAAGCAAGTAGATATTAACTCAAGTTTATTATTCAGGAGATTAAAGAACGGTCGGGTCAATTCGGATACGAGGTAAGGGAACTTCTTAACCCAATTACCATTCTTTGGGTTAATCTCCTACTTTCAAATTATGTCATGATATTATTATGTCCTATCTTGTGTTTGTACTTTATTTATGTGTACTTATAGTGAATACACATAATAGATCTATTTTATTTTAAAAATGATCTTTGTATGGGACTTCGTCTCAAACTCCTTTCATTGAGGCATATTTTGTTTTATACACAACCTTCTTTTATACGGTGTATAAACCCCTTTTACTTTTATGTTTATCCAAAAGGAATCATTTTTATACGAAGCGTTTTACTAAATGACAAAAGGGAATGTTTTTGTCGTACGTATGCGGCGACAACGACTTCTCCGCCGCCGTGACCATTATTTGAGTTTTGGCTTCCTCTACAAGTCATACCTTCTTTTTAAAAGAAAAATAAATACCATGTTTCAATTTTCTTTTATTTTGGTATTGAAAATGGTTTTCATAATGTTTTTATATCAATGTGTTGTATTGATATCATGTGATTGAAAGGTGGAAATGTTATGTTTCCTTTATGCATGTTTAATGTGATATGATTATGTTGAAGTTCTTGGGCAATATTATGAAGACGGGTGGTTCCGTGATAAACTAAGGGCGGGTGAGCCCGATATAGCTCTCCAATGCATTGGGTAACACGAAGGAGTGAAATGTTAAGGTTTCTCTGAAGAGATTTAGGTAATATACTATGATGGGTATTCCAAACGTAACCAAGAGGGTTACTCCTTATGTAAGAATGTTATGAATGCCTCAAGTTACCTTTATGTCTTATGATTTCTATGATTTATTCATGATTTGATGAGGTATGTTAAAGTGCTTATGTTTTATGGGTAAAGTATGATCTAATCCCTATGTATATATGTACCCATGTTTCCTTTCCATATTTTTATATCCCTTACTGAGCTTTTTATGCTCATCCCAAGTTTTTTTGAAATGTTTTTCACAGGTCAAGGGAAAGGTACATGATATGATGATAGTATCAAGGAAGTGTCAAGAAAGAATCCATGTTTATTTTAAATATGTTTCCATTGATGGGAATGAAGAATACTATCTTTATGTAACCACTTTGTTTATATGTGGATTGTAATGCAAGTTTTATGATCTAATTCTCTAAAACTCTAAACCTGAAAAGATCCTCAATGTGTAATCTTGTAATAACTCAAGATTATGGCTGGGGCCTCAATAGTTGGTATCAGAGGTTAGTTTAGATAACTTTAGGAGTTATAATTCTATTAAATGATTATCCAAAAATATTTTTTTTTTAAATGATATAGAATTTAAAGATTACCATATTGCTTCATCTAAGACATGTTTGTTCAGAATGGTTTTCCGCAGAGGAAACAGGGAAGCAGTGCTAGGAAGGCATACAGAAGGGAATAACCTTCTGAATCAGCATCCTGAGATGGTCGGAATTGGAACTGAACAGTTTGTTGCATTGATGGCACAGTTGACTCAGGCTATAAATGGTGGTGGTATCCATGCACGAGATCAGCCAGATCAACCGCAGAGGAACATGTCAGTGGTGGAACATTTCATGAGGCAACATCCACCATCATTTAGAGGATCATCTGACCCTGTGCTAGCTGAAGGGTGGATTAAATCACTGGTGAAGATTTTCGATGTCATGGGGTGTTCAGACAATCAAAAGTTTAGTCTTTCTATTTACCGTTTGGAGGGTGAGGCAGATCAGTGGTGGTCGATGGTTAAAAATATCAGGGACACTGATGAGATTGATGCTCTCGACTGGGATGAATTCAAAGGTATGTTTCTTGAGAAGTATTTTCCTAAGGCTGTTCGACTTAGGATAGAAAATCAATTCTTGGAATTGAGGCAAGAGGAAGACTCAGTGGATGCCTATGAAGAAAGGTTCACTCGATTGGCAAGGTATGCTCCAAATTTTATCCGAGACCTTGATAGTAAAATCAATCGTTTTTACTCAGGATTAAAGCCAAAATATCGAAGGGCATTTGCTTCTCGTGAGTTTAAAATTTATGAAAGGCTTGTTCGATGTGCTGAGAAGGTGGAAATGGAGTTTTCTGATGACCAAGTGTTCTATAACAACCAGCAGAAGAAGAGACCGAGGTGGTAGGAGAAAGGTAAGAATTCTTCAAAAATGTCTGATGGTAAGAAAACTAAGTTTCCAGTTTGTGATAAATGTGGAAAAAGGCATGCTGGGGAATGTCTTCTGAATTCTGGAAAGTGCTACCGATGTGGTAAGATGGAAAATAAGGCTCGTGATTGCACTGAAAAGGATCAAGGTGAAGGTACGACCAAATTCGATTTACAGTTAGTGAAATGTTATAAGTGCAATGAGATGGGTCACTATGAAAATGAGTGTCCGACAATGAGCTTGAGTGATGGGAAGCAGTTAGACTACAAGCAGAAAGGGGTGGTGAAATCATTTGCAACTACTTCAACAGATGTCGGGCCGTCAAATGAAGTTGTATCAGGTACTTTGTTTGTTTTTTCAGATTATGCCAGTGTGTTGTTTCATTCGGGGTCTACACATTATTTCATCTCTGAAACCTTTTCTAGTAAAATAGGAATAACATCTCAAGAAATGACTCCTGAACTTTTGGTAAAAACACTTGGGATAAATGTTGAGGCAAAAAGAATTTATAAGAATCTTCCTATCTTTATCTGTGGAAAGAACCTACTTGCAAGCCTTATTGTTCTACCTCTAGTAGAGTTTGATGTTATCCTGGGTATGGATTGGCTCTCTATTTACCATGCTAAGATTGACTGTAGAGCTAAAGAAGTTTCTTTTCAGAAAGACTTTCAGTTTGTGTACAAGAATGAACCCTTACTGTTGATAACTTATCAAGAGGCCGAGAAACTTGTAAAAGATGGAAATTAATGTTACCTTGCACACATTGTTTAAAACAAGGGAACTGTTCAGATTAATGATGTTCCAGTGGTAAATGAGTATCCTGATGTTTTTCCTGACGAGTTTCCTGGAATAATACCAGATCGGGAAGTTGAGTTTACGGTTGACTTAGTTCCTGATGCTAAGCCATTTTCAAAACCCCCTTTATCGAATGGCTCAATTTGAACTTTTAGAGTTGAAGGAGCAATTGCAAGATTTATTAGAGAAAGGTTTCATTCGACCTAGCACATCACCATGGGGTGATCCTGTTTTATTTGTTAAAAAGAAAGATGGTTCAATGAGACTTTGCATTGATTATAGAGCCTTGAATAATATCACTGTTAAGAACAAATATCATTTGCCTCATATCGATGATTTGTTTGATCAGCTCCAGGGAGCTCAGTTTTTTTCAAAGATTGACTTGAGATCGGGGTACCATCAGCTGAAGGTAAAGGAGGCAGATATTCTGAAGACCGCGTTCCGTACGAGATATGGCCATTATGAATTTGTAGTAATGCCTTTTGGGCTAACCAATGCACCTGCTGTATTCATGGACTTAATGAATAGAATTTTCCGTGAGTTCTTGGATAAGTTAGTGGTGGTTTTCATTGATGATATTTTGGTGTTTTCTAAAATTAAAGAAGAGCATGAAAGACATTTAAGGGTCATTTTTCAAACCTTAAAAGAAAAGAAATTTTATGGGAAATTCAGAAAATGTGAGTTTTGGTTGCAACAAATTTCTTTCCTTGGTCACATTATTTCAAAAGATGTTATAACAGTTGATCCTGCAAAAACAAAAGTTGTGGAAGAATGGCCAAGACACACAAATGTAATCGAGATTCGTAGCTTCCTTGGTTTGGCAGGCTATTACCGAAGGTTTGTTAGAAATTTTTCACGGTTATCTAGTCCAATGACTAAGCTAACTCGAAAGGGTGTTAAGTTTATCTGGACAAAAGAATGTGATGATTGTTTTCAGGAATTGAAAAGAAGATTGGTGAATGCTCCAGTTTTGGCACTACCTTCCAGTAATGGTGAGTTTGTTATCTACAGTGATGCTTCATTGAAAGGACTTGGTTGCGTCCTAATGCAGAATGATCAGGTAATTGCCTATGCTTCACGACAGTTGAAAACTCATGAGGTAAATTACCCTACACATGATTTGGAATTAGCTGCTGTGGTTTTTGCTTTAAAAATTTGGAGGCATCATTTGTATGGAGTAAAGTGTGAAATATATACCGATCACAAAAGTTTAATGTATATATTCACTCAGAAATAATTGAACATGAGACAAAGGATATGGCTAGAATTAATCAAAGATTATGATTGTACAATTCATTACCATCCGGGAAAAGCAAATAAAGTGGCTGATGCTTTAAATCAAAAAAGTAATGCTTTATTAGCAATGTGGCGTTTGGAACGTGATCCTTTGGTTAAGGATTTGATGAAATTTGCCATAGAATTTGTTGGTGCAGGATGTTCTTTTGTTTTGTTTCAGGTATCAGTGAGATCATCTCTATCAGATAGAATCAAGCAAGCACAGAAGCAAGACAGTGAGTTGCAGAAAAAGGTAGAGATGGTTCAGAAAGGTAAGTTGCCTGAATTCAACATTGATAATGATTGAGTTTTGAGATTTGGGAAGAGATTGTGTGTGCCTTGTGATTCACAGTTGAAGAGAGAGTTGTTATGTGAAGCTCATAGTTCTCCGTTTTCAGTTCATCCAGGCAGTACTAAGATGTATAGAGATCTGCGGGAGTATTACTGGTGGGATGGAATGAAAAGAGATATTTCTGATTTTACTGTGAAGTGTTTGACATGTCAACAGGTTAAAGTAGAGCGGCAGTTACCAAAAGGTATACTTCAGCCTTTACCAGTGCCAGAGTGGAAATGGGAGAATATATCCATGGACTTTGTTGTGGGATTACCGATGAAATCTCGAGGTAATAATGCAATCTGGGTTATTGTTGATCGCTTGACCAAATCTTCTCATTTCCTTGCTATACGAGATACTTTTTCCCTAGATCAACATTCCCGTTTGTATCTTAAAGATATAGTCAGTTTACATGGAGTTCCCCTCTCTATTGTATCTGATCATGATCCCAGGTTCACATCTAACTTTTAGAAAGGCCTTCAGAAGTCGTTGGGTACTGAATTAAATTTTAGTACAGCTTTTCATCCTCAATCAGATGGGCAGTCAGAACGAACAATTCAGACCTTGGAGGATATGCTACGAGCTTGTTCTATGGATTATCAGGGAAGTTGGGACCAACATCTTTCTTTGGTTGAATTTTCATATAATAACAGTTTTCATTCCAGTATACAGATGGCACCATTTCAGGCATTATATGGGAAGCGGTGTCGAACTCCATCTTTCTGGGATGAAGTGGGTGAAAGGAAGTTGATGGGACCAGAATTGGTAGAAGAGATGGCAGAAAAAGTTCAGATGATTCAAAAGCACATGATAATAACTCAGAGCAGGAAGAAGAGTTATGCGGATAACCGGAGGAAGGATCTATCTTTCGAGGTAGGTGATCATGTTTTTCTCAAGGTTTCTCCTTGGAAAAGTGTGATGAGATTTGGTATGAAAGGAAAGTTGAGTCCAAGGTTCATTATACCATATGAAATTCTGGAGAGAGTAGGATCAGTTGCATACCGAGTGGCTTTACCTCCGAGTTTATCTCAGGTACACAATGTTTTTCACGTTTCGATGTTGAGAAAGTATATGCCGGATCCATCTCATGTTTTGAGTCCAGAGGTAGTTCAGTTGGAAGAGAACCTATCTTATGAGGAACAATCGGTCCAGATTCTTGACCACAGGGAGCAAGTGTTACGGGATAAGGTGATTAATCAGGTAAAGGTTTTGTGGAAAAACCACATGATTGAAGAGGCAACATGGGAATCTGAAAATGCAATGGGGGATAAGTACCCCCATTTATTTGATAAGAAAATAAATTGCGGGAACGCAATTTTCTAAAGGGGGGAAGGATGTAACATCCCAACTAAGTAATGAATAATAGATATTTTTATCTATGTCTATTAATGATTAAGATAGTGTTTTAGAGGCTTAAAATGAAAATAAATACAATCTTATGCATGGAATACACTAATATTCTTAAAATATTGTTTTACTGCCTTTTGATGGTAAACCATTTTTGAATCTATCTTTTGACAATTTTATAAACTATGTTTGTCAAAATAAACTTATTCTTTATGATTGGTACATCAAAATTTACTTTGTGTGAATTTTTGGTATTTTTCTGACAATGTTCATTTTTTAATGAATAGTGAAAAATACTGCATTTTACATCAAAACTACTTTTTAATCTAATTTTTTTATATTATTAGATTATGTATTGAATTGGTTTTGAAGTGAAATTAGAATATATTTTTACCATTTAATCCAATTGTGGTCATTGGAATCAATTTCACTTTGAAATTGGACTTAAACTAGTGTCAATCTTTTGATACTTATTGTTTCATAAAAACACGCTATTTGCTCTGACAGCGGGAATTAATTATTAAATTAATTAATGTGACTTATATGTTTTGAATTTTGTAAAATAGATTTCATTTTTTAATTCGGAATATCAAATATAGCTTAGGGTGAATTTTTGGTAATTTTCTGAAAAACTTCAATTTTTGATGAATAGTGAAACCACTAAGTGGTACTTATAAAAATTGATTTTTCCGTTTAAATGATATTTTTCCATCATTGTGTTTTGAATTTCAAAAATCCTACATACATGGTTGTCATTAAGAAGTAAAATGTGGTTCAATGAGATTAAAATATTTTTTTTGTGAATAGTAACTTATTAAGTTTTTAATCGCGATTAGTGGTAATTAGTGTAGTTTAAGGTAAAACTAATGCTTTAATAAAATGAGATGAGCTTGAAACATGTCCTACCCTCATTGGTTATGTCATGGCCGACCAATACAAGCCATGGGTCAATTTGGGAACCCCATGGAGCCACTTTGGTTGGGAAATGACATAAATAACTTTTTATTTAATGTAAAAGTAAAAATGACACAAACATCATATGTTTTACGAAAACAATTTTTACATTGGGTTATAAAGATCCGATTTTTGATTATAAATAGTTATTGGAAGGATAAAAATATTTCCTACATCATAGTAGTTTTTTTATAATTTTTAGACTTTAAATAAATTAAATTATTTATGACATCATGATGATGCAGCGATGACCTCATTATTTAACGATTTAAATAAAATGGAAAGATAATGTAATATCTAAAACCTAAACATGTCCAAAACCAATTGGATGGAAATATTTCGAAGCCTTATCATCCTATCTTAGAAATATATCAATGTGGGACCTTATAAATTCGAAACACTTTTGAAAATAAAATAATAGTTTCATGATTTCCAAAAGTGCCCCTCCTCTCCTCTTATAAAAGGCCCCCACCTCTACCTCATTTCACACACTCCTCAAGCCTTTGGCTCGGCCAACCCCTGCCCATTTACTCTCTAAACATCCCTATACTCATCCTAGAGGATTCCCTTTGGGCATAATCCTTTCAAAGGAAGCCTTTAAGCTCAAATCAAAAGGAGTTACACTTTTAAAGGTAATTCATTCTCTCATGTTCATTTGTTTTATTTTGCTTCTCCAACCCCCTAAACTCTTTTTATTTACTTCTTTTGTAACAACAACAGTATCTTCAATATACTAGGATGTTGTTATAAGATTTATTCGAGCTACACTCTCACACAACTACATCAAATGGTTAAATAACATACAGTTTCTGTGGATGGAAAAATTCTGCCTCCCGAAATGATGATTGGTCAATACTCATTTAACACCTTCAAAGGTGGCCATTATGATGTCACTATTTTTATATATGATATATAATATGTTTATTATTCCTTAAGATTCTGTATTTTTCATTTATGTCATACCATTATTGTTTCCATTATGGGTAAACACGATATCCTCATTTTAGGAAGTGCAGACTACCGCCCCCTGAAAGTGATTTGATTCGTTAATACCATATGTGGGATTTGTAAAGGATAAAGTTAATGATATTATTTATGTTATTATACTGGAATTATAATATACTCTTATATCATTATGATTCCATTCTAGAAAATACGAAATAGAAATGGAAGTAGCGTTCATGCGTACGTACGTCTTACCGACTCCATGAACGATGCATTTCATTTCTTACCTCTAAATGTGATGTAATATTATAAATAAATGTATATGCTGAATATATATGATATATATGTTATCCAAATAATTAATATCATTCTGTATATAATGAACCTTTGACCAAATTAATAACATGTAAATGCAAGAAGTCTATTTTTGACTTAAGAACCAAATACCGACAAAATGAACATTATTAACTTAAATGATTACATGATGTTCATAACATGGTATAAAAGGAATAATGAACTTGAAAAAGGTTCTTAAGAAAGTAGAGATTAACTCAAGTTTATTATTCAGGAGATTAAATAACGGTTGGGTCAAGTCGGATACGAGGTAAGGGAACTTCTTAACCCAATTAACATTCTTTGGGTTAATCTCCTACTTTCAAATTATGTCATGATATTATTATGTCCTATCTTGTATTTGTAATTTATTTATGTGTACTTATAGTGAATACACATAATAGATCTATTTTATTTTAAAAATGATCTTTGTATGGGACTTCGTCTCAATCTCCTTTCATTGAGGCATATTTTGTTTTATACACAACCTTCTTTTATATGGTGTATAAACCCCTTTGACTTTTACGTTTATCCAAAAGGAATATTTTTTATACGAAGCATTTTACTAAACGACAAAAGGGAATGTTTTTTTCGTACGTATGCGGCGACAATGACTTCTCTTCCGCCGTGACCATTATTTGAGTTTCGGCTTCCTCTACAAGCCATACATTCTTTTTAAAAGAAAAATAAATACCATGTTTTAATTTTATTTTATATTGGTATTGAAAATGGTTTTCATAATGTTTTTATATCAATGTGTTGTATTGATATCCTGTGATTGAAAGGTGGAAATGTTATGTTTCCTTTATGCATGTTTTATGTGATATGATTATGTTGAGGGTCTTGGGCATTATTATGAATACGGGTGGTTCTGTGATAAACTAAGGGCGGGTGAGCCCGATATAGCTCTACAATGCATTGGGTAACGCAAAGGAGTGAAACGTTAAGGTTTCTCCGAAGAGATTTAGGGAATATACTGTGATGGGTATTCCAAACGTAACCAAGAGGGTTACTCCCTACGTAAGAATGTTATGAATGCCTCAAGTTACCTTTATGTATTATGATTTCTATGATTTATTCATGATTTGATGAGGTATGTTAAAGTGCTTATGTTTTATGGGTAAAGTATGATCTCATCCCTATGTATATATGTACCCATGTTTCCTTTCCATATTTTCATATCCCTTACTGAGCTTTTTATGCTCATCCCAAGTTTTTTTGAAATGTTTTTCACAGGTCAAGGGAAAGGTACATGATATGATGATAGTTTCAAGGAAGTGTCAAGAAAGAATCCATGTTTATTTTAAATATGTTTCCATTGATGGGAATGAATAATACTATCTTTATGTAACCACTTTGTTTATATGTGGAATGTAATGCAAGTTTTATGATCTAATTCTCTAAAAATCTAAACCTGAAAAGATCCTCAATGTGTAATCTTGTAATAACTCAAGATTAAGTAAGGTTTAATGCTAGGGCCTTATATCTATAGATAGAATAAATACTTTTTGTGTATAGATAAGTACTCATAGTACCTGGAATTTCATGTTGGTAAATTATAACTAGATTCCATAGTTACACAGGAAGCACAAATAAAATATAATTTTTCTACTTATATCTAATCCAAAGTAGCTTGGTAATGATATTGATGTCTGTTTGGATCCATTGATCAATGATCTAAAATTTGTGTGAGATATAGTTGTTAAAATGTACAATTCTCATAGAAGTTAAGATTTTTCATTGGGGTCCATGTTGTATGGGATTATAAATTACTTTCCTACTTATGGAAATTTTTTATACTATATAATTAATGGAATTTTGGGGTGTCCCATTTTTGAAGAATCCACACACTTAGTTCTATTAAAACATTCCTCAAAGACTGTTTTTATAGGCCATCAAAAAAATTTATCTCAATGATATAAATATCGATCATGGAAAAATGTATTAGAAGGGAATACCAAACAAGGTACAACACCATATTCACTAATGGGTGATCACTAATTCAGTAAAGTAAGAGATAGTGAAACTGTATTTAGTTAACCATTTTCAATAAAATATGAAATCAAGTTGGAAAAAGAGATCAGTTTTCTTTGAAATAGTGTATGGGAATTGTTTGTACTTCATAAATTTTCTTTATTTCATCCATGTAGAAAAAAATTTATTTGATAGTTTTATTTTCATGTTACTAAAATTTCCAAGAAAAATGAAAGATGGAATCAAGGCTACGTTGGACACGATTGACATGGGGATAATTGAAGAGTTTCAATCAATTAAGTGTAAAGGGTGGAATTTTCTTTCTCTAGAAACTTATACTCTATCCAGATCGAAAAAATTGAAATTTTGAATTTTGATTAAATTTTTAAAAGATCCAAATGGGTATTCATAAAATATCAAGAATTTAATGTCAATGAATAATTTGAAGATATTTGGCATAAAACCACACAACTATCATGTTTTGATGAATGATTTGTTGTATGTTTCTTTATCTTTCATGCAGACAAAAAATATACAACATATATCAACCAAACTCTACTTCTTTTTCAAATCCATGTATTGTAACGTTATAGAACTGAAAATTTTTCCAATAATAAATAAGGATATTGCAATCATATTGTGTAAATTAGATATGTTATTCCCACTAAAATTAATTGATATAATGGTCCACCTGATAGTCCACTTGGATAGAGAGGTTCAACTCTGTGGTTCTTTCCATTATAGATGGATGTACTATATTCAATGGTATTTGAATATTTTAAAAGGGTATGTCAATAATCAAAGTTGTCCAAAAGGTTGTATTGCATAATGACATATTTTTGAAGAAGATGTTGATTTCTATACTTATTGCCTATAAGATGTTGAAAACATTAGTCTCCCAAAGTCTTGTCCAAGTGGACTCCTTATGGGTGAATAGATTTGTGGAAGATATGTTGTTATAATTACCATCACAGAGCGGGAGAAAGTGAACCTTTGCATTTTACATAATATTGAAGATGTCAGCCCCTACATTGAATCCCGAAAATCAATTATTAGAAATTTCAATCTATAAAGGGTTGAAGGATGGATATAAAATACATATAATCAACAGTTTGTAGGATGGTTCTAAGATCATATTTATATGTAGTTATCTAAAAATTTTAATTCAATTGCTGAACGAATTTGATGGCTTTCCAGGGGACAAAATTAAAATGTTATATCTTACACTGGTTTTGTAATAAATGGTTATATGTTCTATAAAATAGAGAACTATGACTATAGTATGATCGAAAATGGTGGAGTTAAACATATTTCAAAAGCGATGCACATATATGGTTATCAGGGTTGAAATCTGATTTATATGAATATGTTATATTTTGGCATTATCGAATAGATATACAAGTTGGATTATACAACAATTAAAGTGATGATTTTCCATAGAAAATGGGTTGAAAATAAGATTGTAGTGAAATTTTATGAAATGGGCTCTATGAATGTGAATTATAGTGTAGAAGGGGAAAAGGATGATCCGTTCATCATGGTATAATAATAAATACATGTATTTTATGTGTCAGATCCAACAAACAAGAATTGGTTCATTGTATTGTGGTGACTAAAATAACTATAGGTTCATATGAGAATTCAATCATGGATGAACCTGTCTTTGGGAGATAATAATCAATTCATAGCAATTCCAATGTAGACAATGTCTTATACGTCATAGAGGACCATAAAGAGAGGATTTGGATTCTCTATAGAGAATCCAGATCCCTTCAACCCTTAAAAAAATAGAGTTCAATGAGAATGTTAAAGTGTTTTTTAATGTAATATTCCTTTCCTTATAATATTATATTTTCTCTACTTCATTTACGTAATCTAAATTAAATTTTTGACTACTAATGTAGAAAATGTCTTCTACACATGATGATGTAACCAATATTGGGGAATAATAGACTATTGATACTGAAACTGAATATTATTACGAGATTAATAGCATGTTCTTGAAAAACCCAAGAATGATGTAGGATAACAATATTGAATAAAACTATAAAGGAAAGAAGTATGGGTACAAAATTTGAGGTTAGTTGGAATTAACACATCCAACCTATTGACCCCAACAAGTCAATATTTATTAGGTATGTTGGGGTCACCATGAGGTTGAATGTGCTGATTGGTATAGATACATGGAACTACATAAAACATGTAATGAAGGAAGCCCTTTGGAAATATATAAAATAAATTTTATTATATCCTTTATCTATTTTACTAAAAAATTATATAATGAATCATTGATTTAATTTTCATTATTCCATACAGAGTTTATTTATTTAAAGATATTTTCATAATAAATATGTCTTAATGGACACTAGAAAATCCCTCAGAGGCTTCCAGAATCTTCTTAACAAGTTACATATTAGGAATACTGAGGGGAAAGTAAATCCCCACCCACCAGTTAGTTATGATCACATAATAAAGTAGGAAACATGGAAAAAATTCATCATTCGTCAGGATGAGAAGTCATTTCTAGTTCATTTTAGTCGATAATATATTATTTGAAATTATTTATTTTATCCATCTGATTCAAAATTGTAATTTTATAAAATAATAAAAGATTTCTGAAAATAAAGAACATGCATCAAAACCAATGTACCCCTATCGTAATGAAATGATGGGTATTATTCACTACAGAATAAATTTGTATGTATTTTAAATCAACAAAAAAATATTTTTGTGATTTGAAAAAACATATGTAATTTTTTTATATTCATATTAATGAATCAAATCCAAATCCACTTCCATCCCATGTCATGTTTTAGGGATGGAGGCTCATGTAAATAAGGATGGTGAACTAGTCGATGAAAACAAAAAATAATTATTGGAAACATGTGTAAGTTTGACATAATAGTAATTAATTACAATTTATAATAGTATTAGATAAAAATATCTATTTATGTTCATATGTTTTTTTACAGTTTAGACACAATATTTGGCCATGACTATACTAAAAGAAAAAATAATTTTAGTTTCTTCGAAGCGGCTGGAACAATATGGTCACATTATAGGAGTAGGTTTGGGAGTGTATCCTTGAAAATATTTTGATAAGATTTCACAAGAAAATACATATAAGATGATGACAATATTATGGGAACAAATAGATTCTTTTCAAGATATTAATGTTTGGTATAGTTTGGAAGACCAATATATGAGAAAGGATAAAAATGAACTGTTGGTGGAATAAAGATTCACACATGAAGAACCAAATGGCCACTCAATCATTGAGTCTAGTTATTCCCCTCAACCTCATACCATAATAGAGTTGATAAATTTTTTCATTAATGTTTCTCTTAAATGTGAATCAAATGACTTCCATTAAATTTATATTACTAAAATTACACAGGGTAAAGTTGCTGGTGATTTATATCTATCAACACCCATGCACTACCTTATTGAAAGGGCTACAATGTATAATATCCTAGGAGAAAATATAGAAAATAAATAACTCTCAAAACATTGCATGAGAGTAGGGATTAAGGAATCTCATGAGCTGACTACTGAGTTACTAGTTTAACATGATGATTTAGATATTACAACCATCAATGATTCAATTAAAACCTTCATAGAATAGTTGTTTAATCTTATAAAGATACATGAGGTATGTCTTTAATAAACAAATAATGAAAAACCTGAACTAGTTTATGAAAAAATGTCTAATGTGAGGTATGTTATTACCGAAGAATAAATTGATGGTGAAATAGAAGGTTGGATCAAGACAATCTGGTGAATCGATGAAGAAATCAAAAAGACCTTTCGATAGTCCCTTATCGCCACCAATTCCATATCAACATTTATTATCATTAAAACTTCATATAGAGACCACATTTAAAGATGAAAATATGTAATATATTCCATATGAAGTATAAATATTTTAAACTTTCATTATAGATGTAGTTTATCTCGAGAGTATAAATGAGATTCTCATGTTTTAATTGATGAGATTCTTAGTTATGAATACATACGTAATGTAATTTTTCATAATATGTCTATCCAAATAGATATATAATAGTTTATTAAAGATAATAACTATTTGTATTTTCTATAAGAATTTTTTTTACTACTATATAAAGGTAAAATCATGAGAATCGTGATTTGGATTCGTTAATACCTATATCATTTCTACACACAAAAAAAGATTCTATGGATAAGGAAGAAAATGATAAGAAGAAATATAATATCTAAAATGTGTTTGAGAAAAAAAATAACTGAAGATAGACTCTTTTTGAGGCCAACAATGCAGGGGTACAACTCTACAATCTAATCTCATAATTTTTTTTCATTACACATTTTTTTAGGAAATATTTGAAGATGATCGCACTCAATCTGTATACCCAAAAGATTTATTTTTGGATCCAATGCATGGATATCCAACAAACTGACCACACATGTTTTTTATTTTGAATTTAAAATACATTGTAGTCATCATTTTATAAATAAAAATAAATTTATGTGTTTCAGTCTATGTTTTAAAAAGAACTTTTTTATGATAGGTAGGTCGTTAAATACAGGCTCAATTATGGAATGGAGTCGGTAACTAAACATAAAAAAGCTTATGTATTACTTCAAATGGAAACACATTATGGTATCTATAGAAATATTAAACTATTAAAACATAATTCAAAACAATTTACTTATTTTGGTCATTGTTTCTGTAGTGTTTAAAGAAATATAATGGCATTTATCATCAATATTATGTTTTCAAATTTATAAGAGATATAATAAACCATAAAAAGACCAAAATAAATTAATAAGTAACTTCCAAGGTTGATTAAAATTTCATTAAAAATATTTATTAATCATTTCTTTGTATATATTTTCTCATTAATACCATGAATTTCAATAACCTTCATACTAAAGAGAAGAAGTAAATTTGTTTAGAGATGAGTGTACATCATACAAGTTGTCAGAATGTTTTTGGAAAAAAAATTATGTGATTACATTATATGTTTGTGATCTAGTTTGGGATATGACCCTAAAAATATATTTGTGTGTGAAGAATTTTTATCATAATGCATATATATTATTTTTGATCTATTTCTCAAGGAGAAGTATAATGGAGGAAGTCAATTTGTTTATAAATGAGTTGAAGACATCGTGTCAGAATATATATAGGCATCATGAAGAGGTGAATTCCTACTACTTATTTAGTTAATCTTATCATCATTTTATAAACAAATTAGCTAATTTCATTATCATTGTTATATTAAAATTATAATAATTCCCTCTATACGGTTTCATCATGGATGGAGGAAAATAATTGAATAAAATAACAATACAGTTTTTTCACTTTAGTGGGTGGTGGAATTATTTGGTCTATTCGATTATGAGTTAGAATCATGATATAATATCAAAATTCTTGTGAAATGAATACAAGTAACACATCAAGTTTACATTAGTTAAATGGATTGACTAAAACTGTTTATTTTAAATGCACATGATGTGAAATTAAATCATCCCACCATTATATCACATAGAATATCACAATAATTAAATTAGTATAGGTATTTAACCTGTCCTTATTATGAATATACATACATGTTCATTAGATTTCCATTAAAAAATGTGTCCACGGGTTCATCACTGATATTCATGTGCACAGTTATTATGTAAATTTATCAGCGTTCAAAATCACATTAATAAAACTCATCATCATTCTTAATAAAAAAAAAAAATGAGAATAGGGATTTTATATTTTTTATGAACAAATAATGTTGATGTTATATTTGAGTTTTTCATCCCCCATAATATTTAAAAGTGTATACTAATCTATAGAATAATCTAGGAAGACTTAATGGATTCACTAGAATTTAGTGTTTATTGGATGATATAAATATCTATACTAATGTTTAATACTATCAAAAAGTGGTAAAGAATTTATAATTGAGTTTACTGTCTTCTAAAAATACAAAATGGGACATGCTAAAGTTTTTTCCATCAAATAAGGTAAATGGTTTATCATGGATTTTGTACTCTATGATTATGAAAGGGAAATATAGATTTTATTATGTTCCATGAAAAATGAAATGTAAATATTTATTTTAGTTCAATCAATGAATGAAAATAGGTTTACACTAATGGTTAATGTTTTATAGGAATAAATATATGGATATGATAATTATTAGTATAATCAAGGGAATATATAATGTGTTATACTATTTTTTTGTAGAAAATAAGAAGGAAACTTTTTATATATGATTTTTACACCAACCCAATAGGATAAAAGTTTTTATGGGAATTTTTTTCAATATGTGAATGTTATGTTATTGTAAGTGGTTAAATATATCATGTTGTCATCATTGAGATTCTAAAATATCTCATATGTATCCACAGTGGGTGAATTAAAAATGTTATCGTTTGGAATCATAGTTCAAAATAATGGGACTAGGAATTTCCATTATCTTTGACAAAAGAGTGTTGTAATTATAAGTTGTGATGAAGGAAAAAATATTTTTATTTAGAAAATGTACTGAAAAAAATATTTATTTATGATTATTTTTATAGTTTGAAGAATTTACTAAAGAAATATCATATTGGTAATCATTATCTATGTAGGATAGTATTTCATACAGTTTAAGGTCATGTGGTAAGGGCCAATGAAGGATGTTTAATTTCATACTAGATGGTACAATGTATTATCTTTTAGGGAGATGTAATATTGACTAAATTCATTATATTTTAGTTTCATATGATCAAGAATAATTATATTATAGTTTAAATACATATAACTATAAAAAATTTCCTTTTAGTTGATTTTCTAATCCTTTTATATACTTTTTTAGTTAATTTCATCATCATTTTCATCTAATAATTATTTTGTTAATTTCCACAAAGATTATAAATAAATTTATTCATCAAAAAGGATGATTCAATAATGTACTATGATCATGAAGTCATCAAGGATTATGCACTCATGATGATACAATCATCTTTTTATTCTCCAATGAATTCAAAATTTTGGGTTATCAAACTATAATATTGTTAGATGAACCATAGTGTTTAATGTACTCTAGGATAAAAATAAAAAGTGGAATAAACCATACCTCAATGAAATACATGGTTTACCCGGTATGACTAAAATTGGGTAGTTTCAGTTTAAAATTGACATTTTATTAATGTATTCCTTCATATTTATGTTTAATTTATTTATTTATAGTGTTATTAACATAAGAATTCTCATCATATATAGGTGGATTCATTTTCTCAATTTGGGTTGGTATTTTAGATGCTAATTATTCTTGTGAGAGATTAGACGTAAAAGCTAGAACCAAGATAATGATAATAAGGAAATGGGTCAAGAATGTATACAACCATCATCAAAAGGTTAATTCCTACTATATATTTAATTAATTTTGTCACAATTTTATCTATTATTTGTAAGTTAATTTACTCATAATTTTTAGCTAATAATTATTTATTTTCATCATAGATATTTAGGGAAGTAATATTTTTCTTTAAACTATTCTCAAGTAAGAAAATAAAGAACATGTTCCTTTATGATGGAAGATGATCTCAATTATTCTTGAAACACGAAGTGTTCGAGGTAGCATGATGTTTATTCTTCCGTTAGAATAGAACATGTTCTCTAATTTCTGTCCTTTTTCATCTAGTTTAAAGAAAAAATCATTTCACATACTCAATCATCTATACCTCAATATGATACATAGTGTTCGTTATATGACTCATATTGTATGTTTTTAGTTTATAATCTATATTTTAGTTCAAAAAAGACATCGGATAATCAACACTGAGAAAAATAATTAATATTATCTTTATAATTTAGTAAAATTATTCATAAGTCATTTTTCTGTGTATAAATAACTTTCATGTGAAACTGACACATAATGTGACCTGTATGACTCAAACTGCATGTTTCTAGTTTAAAATAACATTGTATTAAAAACCAAAGTGACATTCTCAAAATCTATAAAATGCATTCATATTGTTTTGATAATTTAGTAAAGTGATCCATACATCATTTTGGATGTGCTGGAATCAGTCTCACCTCAATTTGACATTCGGTATAACCAGTATGACTCCAAGTGTGTATTTTTATTTAAAATTGACAAAAAATAGTTAAAAAGACTAGTTACATAATCAAAAACTAATAAAATGAATTTATATTTTTTTTAATTTAGTAAAATTATCCATAAGTCATATTTGATGTATAGAAATCAGTCGTGCCTCAATATGATACATGATGTTCCCAGTATGACTCAAATTGTCCGTTATCAGTTCAGAATTGAAAATTTAGTTCAAAAAGTGTCGCTCAGTGAAAACTGAGAAAACAAACTAATATTGTCTTGATAATTTATGGAAATGATTTATAAGAAATATTTTGATGCATAGGAATCAATATCATGTTAAACCAACACACTATGTGACCGGTATGACTCAAAGTGCATGTTTCTAATCTAAAATTACATTTTTTCTAAAGACAAGTGGCATACTAAAAACCAAGAAAACGAATTAAAATTGTTTTTATAATTTAATAAACAATTCATAAGTCATTTTTTATGAGTATGAATCATCCTCACCTAAATCTAATGCATGTTGTGACCTGTATGACTCTATTTTTTCCTTTTTATTTAAAATTGACATTAATTTTAGTAAAAAAGACAACTTGTATACTAAAAACCAGGAAAACAAATTTGGAATATTTAGATACTTTAGTAAAAAAATCCATAAGTAATTTTTGATGAATATGAATCAGTCACACCTCAACTCTACTAATAGTGTGAGCAGTATGACTCTAAGTGTGTTTTTATTTAAAATTGATATTAATTTTAGTAAAAAAGAAAACTAACATACTCAAAACTAAGAAAACACATTCAGATTATTTTTATACTTTATTAAAATGATTTATAATTAATTTATGATGTGTAGGAATCAGAATCACCTCAATATGACACATGATGTTCCTGATATGACTCAGAGTGTCCGTTATCAATTTGAAATTGACATTTTAGTCCAAAAAAGTGTCCCTCATTGAAAACAAAATAACACACTTGGATTGTCTTGATAATCTAGTAAAATGATTCATAAGTTATTTTTTATGTATAGGTTTCATTCTTACATAAAATAAACACACGATGTGAGCGATATGAATCAACATACATGTTTCTAGTTTAAAAATTCTTTTTTAGTAAAAAACACAAGTGACATACAAAAAACAAAGAAAACACATTCATATTATTTTTATACTTTAGTAAAATGATCAATAACTCATTTTTTATTTTTATTAATCATATTCACCTAAATTAAATGAACTTTGGGACCAGTATGACTCCATGTGTTCCTTTTTATTTAAAATTGACATAATTTTTTTGTAAAAAAGACAACTGACATACCCAAACTAGAAAAACACATTTGTATTGTTCTAATACTATAGGAATATGATCCATAAATCATTTTTTATGTGTATGAATCTTCCACACCTCAATAAAATACATGATGTGATCTATATGAATGAAAGTTTCCATTATCAGTTTCAAGTTGGCATTTTAGTTCAAAATGTGTCACTTAATAAAATCCAAGAAAACATTGTTATATAGTCTTGATAATTTATGAAAATGATTCATAAGTCATTTTTTATGTTTAGTAATCAGTATCATATCAAACCGACACATGATGTGACTGGTATGACTCAAAGTGTGTGTCTCCAGTTTAAAATGACAATTTGTTAAAAAAACACAATTGACATACTCAAAACTAGGAAAACTATTTAATTTTTTTTGATACTTTAGGAAAATGATCCATAAGTCATTTTGGACATATATGGATCATATTCACCTCAATATGATGCATAGTGTGACCTGTATGACTCCAAGTGTATGTTTTCAATATATAAGTTTCATTTTAGTTTAAAATGCGCACCACATTTCCAAAACCGAGCAAATGAGCCTATATTTTTTTCTCATCATTCTATCTACTGTTACATAATTAATTTATTTATCATTTTTATATAATACTTATTTAGTTAATTTTCACAGAGATAATTCTTGAAGATGAACAAGAAATTGTGTGAAATATAAGAATCAATCCAATACATAGTTTTCCTAGTATGACTTAATGTTTAGTTGAAAATTAACATTATCTATTTAATATATTTTTTATAGTATTACAAACATAAGAACTTTTTTCTTATATAGGTGCATTATTTTTCTCGAGTTTGGGAGGTTTTTTCAAAAATAGCATGAGTTGGGGTCAGGGTCCAAAGATAAAGTAACATTGATGTTTTCGAATGTATGTGATAATTTTTACTTACTCATGTAATTATATAAACCAATATTTTAAATTTCAATAATATATTTTTTTTATTATATTTTTTTAAAAAAAATTATTCCATTTAAAATTTTTATTTTTACCTATTATTGCCAATATTTCTGGCTCTTTTTCTAGTGTTGTAGTGTGTTGTAATTTTTACAACACAATGCAGTATGCCCCATTATTGGTGATTTTAGAAGCACTAATAAATGGTCTTTTTATCAGTGCTACAAAATGTGCTGATAAAGGTATCCTTTATTCATGCTTCTATAATCACTGATGAAGGGTCCCTTTATTGGAATTTTTTAGTATTGATAAAGGACCCATTTATCCTCACTTTTCTAATTATGATAAAAGCCTATGGATTTTAATCTCAATTAGATAGTCATTGATTTTTTTTCTTTGAAAAGGCTAATTTTAGCATTGTTAAATGACTTTTTTGAAGTAGTACCAGTTTCTATCTATTCCTTAAGCACACATCAAATAATTTTTTCATATATTCTAATGTATCTTATTGATAATTCATATTGAAGACTTGGTTTTATTCCACTAAATAATATGTTTATATTTATTTCAAAGTTAGTAACAAAAATAGAGTTATACCTTGAAAATCTTGTGAAGTTAGCTGCATAAGTACCAATGGATTCATCCTCCTTTTGTTTCATCTCTAAAAATTCATGTTCTATTTTCATATGAATATTTTGGGGAAAATATTTGGTGAATAATATTTTCTTAAACAACTACCATACCATAGAGTCAAGGTTTTCCTTTTTCATTGTATTATTAATAAGAATCCACTATTGTTTAACCTCTTCATCCAAACGATAGGTGGAAAGAACAACCTTCTCATGGTCTGACCATTGGATAAAAAAATTATTTTCTCTATTTGATTAATATATTACTCAGTAAGTAGTGGGTTTGAAGACCCCCAAAGGAGTGTGGAATTTGTCTCATAAAGGACACAATAGAATTTTTCTCATTCCTTTATGTGTTTTTGAGCTCAACATGGTTCATATTATTATTCATAACTTGATAAATTTGGGAGAGCATTTACATTAGTTTTTTCACCCCATATCTCATTCCATTTAGTTTATCATTGGGACAATCACCACATTGTTCTTCACATCCATTTATAACTTAGTTCCTCCTATTTACATCTATTTACTAAAATAAAGGAATGTTAGGGATTAGAATACTTATAAAAGGTTAATTATGAACTTATAATAAATAATTCACAAATTTTATGTATACCCTAAATTGTGAATCTATAGGTTATCCATGATTATTCTCCTTTGATTTTCTCTAAATTAATAAAATTTATTAATAGGATAATTGCCTTTATAATGGTTTGTAAAGATAATGTCAATCAATAAATCATATCAAATCAGGTGTATAGCTAGTCCCGCTTATTGGTCACTAAGTGAATAATAGTTTAATACCCAACCAACCTTTTATAGAGTTATTACCACTAGTTGTATTTGTTCCAATGTCTACATACACTTATTTGTATCCAGACAAGGATGTTACTGATAGGAAATAGAACACTTTATACTTTAGCAAAAAAATTAGATATTTCCAATAGTTATACTTATCCCAAGGTTTCTCACTAATGTTTCATATTTTAATCCCCAAAAATAACTAAACCATGCTCTAATACCAATTGAGGTGATCTAATCTAGACAACATATAAATAAGACATTTTTTATAATATAGTCATTTCACCTCACATGTTATCTCGCAATCAGAAAACCAAAAAATTTAGTGTCTTTGGTGTCAAGATACAATCAAAGTCTTATTACACATTATTAATTAAAAATTTTCCATACTCAAATCTATATAAGGATTATTTCTACACCTAGTACTATGTATAATTCCTTCAGAAATGGAAAAAAGGGGTGAGTTAAAATTCCTGTTAAGGGAAACATATAAATAATATATAATGGCTTAGATCACAAACTTTTGAGAAAACATGAATCATGGGAGAAATATATGAAAAAATGGTTTTGGAATCATAAGAGATAGTCACAGGTAATGATAGAACATCATAGATCATAGTGTTTGATAAGAAATGTCATGGGATCATGAAACATATACCATGGATTGGAAACATATGAAAAAATAATAAACCATAGAAACATATCATAGGTTGTGTAATATCATATAGAAGTGTCATAATCTTAAGCATATGTAATCATTACTTTTTGAACAAACACAGTCTTTCTCACACATTAAGTTAAGAACAAACGTAATCTTGTCCATGCATAATTATTATATATTGAGATATAAAACTTTAACCAATGAATTATAGGGTGTTATAAAAACCTAAGGATAAAATAATGATATATCATACTTATCTATGACACATAAAAATAACCAATCATCTTATGATGAAAACCCCATGAAAATAAAAATTGGTTTGATATTATTTCTAAATTGTATCACCAAACATGACATAAATATTAGATCATTTATCACTATAAATTCAATAATCCAAAATTATTTAAAATTATTTAAATTTTGATCATGACAATACTTCATAATTGATAGATCTTTTTGAGGTATAGAAAAAAATGGAATAAAAATTATGATGTTAATTTTCTTAAGGCTCTTGCAAATTATTGTAAAAACAAATTTATAAGTCATTTCATAAAACCATTTAAATAGGGGTAAAATGGGAATTTAAAACATCAATATTATAATAAAATATTAAAAATAAATGAATTTATAGATAATAAATCATGAATTAGAGATAAACATTTATGCATGAAAATGAAATTACTTTATTATTTTAAAATACCTTATTGAAAACCCATATCCTTAAAAAAGAATAAAAAGTCCAATATTCAATGGAATTAAATAGAAATATAAAGATCACAAGTTCTAAACTAAAATTAGGTTTCCAATTAACAAAAAAAAGGGTAGAATTTTTTCTTCACAACATAAAATTTTTATGAAGGAGGAAATTGATTAAATATCAAAATATTTTTGATAATATTTAAATTATCTAGATAAATAAGATAATATATCATATATAATATATAAATGTCATCATAAAATAAACTTGAAATGTCTTAGTAAAGTAAAGTATTTTACGACTCAATGAAAGAATATTAAGTCGATGAAACTCCTATAGCTTTGATCTCATTTGAATCATAACCCCATTAAAGAGGTAACATGAATGAAATTTTAAATATAATTAAAAAATGAAGAATAATGATATAATATTTCAAAGGGGAAGTATATTAACCTTATAAAATAAGATAATTTCATAATATAAAATGTAACGCCCTGATCCGGGGTCCATTATAATTGGTGCCCCAGGCCGATCCATTACATGACCTCAAGCATGCCTCCCTATACGAATGAGGCTTTTGACTTACAGTTAGGGTCTAATGAGACACATGGGGTGAATATACCATCTTTATTAGAGTAATCTATAATAGATAAAATTTGAAATAAGGAAAAAATAATAACATTAAATATGAATCACAAATCATTTTTCCAAAACAAGGTACAAGACCACAACCAACAGTAAATATTCCATTTCGTGTATTAAAGTACTAAGTGTTAAGAAACCACAAAATAAATACAAGATAAAGAATATCATAAATGGGTCATGATACCAAGTATTTTCCATCATCCATACACATCCATGAGCCCAAAATCAACTATTTAGCATAGGTAATTTTCCCATGTCCTGATATGCAACCATGCTCCTTGGGTATCCAATGGAAGACAAAGTAGGGTGTGATTAAAACTTAGTAGGAAACAAATAATTATGTCTACAAAATATCCAGTCTAAAACACTAAATGCGGAATTATGTTAACAAAAGGGTAAAAAATTAAATAGACAAGAACCACTATTAAACAACATTAAGATCAATCACTTTTACCCTTATTTATGAGTCTTTCCCATGTTCATCATATAAACATCAACTTATGTTGGTCAACTATACAATAGATAATGGGGTTCATGTTCCCTAATTCATAGGTAAAATCATTTCACAAAAAAATTAATAATTTAACAAGTTACCTTGGAGCCTTGGTCTATGTAATGATATCACCTACATTCATTAGGGGCATGGAGCCTCAGTATGACACCTTAACCCCTAAAATATGGGGGTGGGGCCTAGAGCATTAGTCTTTGTTAACTCATGTATTAGATAATTAGTCCAATACCTCACACATACCACTTATTCATGTGCACATGCCTCTTTAACCATTTAACATAATTACAATTTACATAATTTAGCCCAATTAACCCCTTAAAACTTAACCAAATCCCCCCTTATGTTTTTTAAAAAACAAAAAACAATTACCATTTATTTCATTTTATAAGACCATGATAAAATTATAAAATATGTTTCATAGGTTCTATCTCATAACCCTTTCAATTCCTTATTTATCAACCCAATCCCATGTTCAAGGAAGTGGTACACCCCATGGGTGGACATTATCCCTATATAATCGACCTCAACACATCCCATGTGGATGATGAGGGGTTCAATTAATCATTTAACGAACCAATTAAAATATTTTTACCGATGAAACCAAAAGTACAGTAAGAAGGTACCACAATGCAATCACATACACATAAATCAAACATTAAGACAGTGCAATTTAACATGTAGACAACCTACCTTGTTTCCATAGATGAAAGCTCACTTAACCTTTTTACACGACTCAAAATAAATCCATTTTCGAAGAAAAAATTAGAATCTATAGAAAAAGTGCGGTTTTAGGGATTTAGAAGGAGTAGAACTCTTATATGTTCCATATTCCAGAAAATATAAGAAAGGTGAGTGTTAAACTCAACCAGATCTTCGATTCTCAACCGTGAGCACACAAAACATCCAATAATTGAAGGAGAAATGTATCATGGAAGATTGTGAGGGTTTGGATCATCACATAGGATGTAGTAGGAATAAATGGAAATAAATTTTGGTTATAAACCTTAAATATCATGGGGAAATGGTAAAAAACACCCATTTTTTTGTGGGGAAAACGATTTGGAAACAAAATTGGCCAAAATTTGTGCTAACTGTGTGCTTCCCTCTATTAAAGAGGGGGTATGGGTTGTATGGTCTCATGGGGAGCCACATGGTTTGAAAAACCATATTATCGGCATTCTAGAAGGATCTTTCCAAGACCACATGATTTGGTCCCTCCCCAGGCATGGTTTTACCAACCATTCACCATCCCTCTCTAGGGTAAATGATTTTTCTACATAGTTACAAGTAGTTATTCGCAAAAAATTCCACCTACATTAGATGTCCTCCTTTCCCCCTATTTTTCATCACAAACCCCTGAAACACCCCCAAGTCGTCTCATACCCTAGAGAAACACTTCATTAACCATTTAAAATGGAATTAAACCAAAATTTAAACAACAACATGCCTCATTAAAATTTCATGATCTTATAAACTCCCCACTTTATAATGGATCATCATCAAGTAGTGCTCTTGAGAATTACTAAGCTTCCAATGTATATAGATAGGGACACTGGGCACATAAATTAGTCTCCTTCTCCCGATTTTCCTCTTAAATGTTACCATGATTCCACAATACTCTGACCAACGGTACAACCATACCTTAAAAAACATTCACACTACAATCCACAATAGGAACTGGATTGTCCTCAAAGGATACATCATCCTCAAGCTCAAAATCATAAACATTTATCACATGATAAGATTCAAGGTGATACTGACAAATCTATAGAACATGAAAAAAATTATCTATGCCATTATACCATAGTGAGAGAGGCAATCGGTTTGCCCCAGTCTAATCCAATAAATAATCTCAAATGGTCCAATGTACCTAGGAACCAACATACCATGCCTCTGAATATTATGAAGACCCAACCTTGGTGACACATGAAGGAACAAATGATGACCCGCCATAAACTCAAGAGGCTAGAAATGTCAATCAACGTATGACCTTTTCCTACTATCAGTCATAGAAATATCTTTTTGAATCAACTAAACCAACTATGATGTCACCTACATAAGAATCAGCCCCACAAACTTCGATTCCTTAGGTTCCATGCCACATAATGGATATAGACATGGCTTACCATAGAGTTCCTCATATAGTTCCATCTTTATAGTCACATGATAGCTATTTTTGTAGGCGAACTCAACAAGCTCCAAGATTCTATCCCAAGTCCCACCAAAGTATAGGACACATTCCCTCAATATGTCTTCCGGTACATTAATACTATGTTTTGACTTCCCATATGTCTATGGGTGAGATCTCATACTTAAAAACACCAAAGTACCAAGTTCCTTCAATAATAATTTCCATAAGCATGAAGTAAAATGTGGATCGTGATCTAAAACTATAATATAAGGTACCCCATGAAAATTTATTATCTCCTAAACATATATGTCACCCATCTAAACCATGGTAAAAGTATCTTGAATCACTAGAAAATGTGTCACCTTTTTCAACTGATCCACTATTACCCATATTGTTTCATTATTTCAAGTCATTATCACAAGACCTACCAAAAAATCCATGGTGAAATCATCCCACTTCCATTACAGAATGGGTAATAGTTGTAGAAAACCACCCAGTCTGTGATGATTATCCTTGACCTACTGATAGGTGTAGCATCATTTCCAGAAGCATTCCACCTCTTTCTTCATCCATGTACACCAATACTATCTGGGAAGATCATGATATATTTTTGTTAAACCAGTATACACCACCCATTTTAAGGCATGGAACTCATGATTAATATCCTCTTGTATACATGTGGGAACATAAACATGACCACAAACATAAACAATCTCATCATCATCGATAGACCAGTCAGAAAGTGACTCCCCAGCTTTAAGGATTTCTTTCCAATAAAAAAACTCTAGGTCCTCATACTACCTATCATTCACCCAACTCATATGTGTGTACTCATCTAACAAGGATTTGAGGTTCATCTATCCATGGACCTCCTGAACCTCTATATGCATCTCAGTAAACAAGGTCATCATCTTCCACTCAGAACTAGACTCTTGGACTGCATGAACTTGTGTCTTTCAACTCAAGGAATCTACAACACTATTCCCTTTTCCCAATGTGTAATCCAACTCAAAATCAAAATACTACATGTAATCAACCCATATCCAATATAGAAGGATCAAATCACATTTATAGAATATGTACTTAAGGATTTTATGATCGATATACATAATAAACTTTTCACCCAAGAGATAGCACGGCCAACATCTCAAAGAATAAACCACAATGGCCAAATAAATGTTCTGTGTAGGGTAATTTAGATCATGTGGACTCAACTTTAAGGAACTATAAGCCACAAACCAATCTCCCAGTATCAAAAATTCCCAAATACCAATGCTAGATTCATAAAAAATAAGGTATAATTCTTACCTGGATTGGGTGGGATCAAAATAGGTGTACTATTAAACCACTTCTTCAACTCCTGGAAAGAATTATCACATGATCTAGACCACTCAAACTTGAAAACCTTCTTGGTTATGCCAAAAATTTGTGATGAAAAGTGAGAAAATTCCTTGATGAACCTCCTATAAAATCCACCTAAACACAAAAACCTTATGATGTGAAAGACATTTTTGAGATACTCCCAAGACACAATTACTTGATCCTTCTCTGGTTCCACTAACACGCCTTCCTAATAGATGATGTGACCCAATAAATATACCATGTGGATCTAGAATTAAATCATATAAATATTATAGTATATCATATGCTCTCTTAGTTTAATGAAGATGATGTCAGGGTGTTTAGTGTGATCTTATTGAGTATGGGAGTACACCAAGATGTCATCCAAAAAATAAACTATAAATTGATCTAGGGATGGATGATGATTTGGTTCATTAAGGCCATAAACACATCCTGATCAATTTTTTAACCTAAAATGAATCAAAATGAACTCATATAGGCCATACCTACTCCTAAACTATATTTTTGGTATATCAAAAGGTCTCACCGTCAGCCGGTGATACCCTGGCATTAAATCAATTTTGGAGAAAACAAATGCACATTTCGTCTAGTCAGGAAGATCATTGATACAAGTAAGAGGATATTTATTATAAATTTTCATCTAATTCAATTTCTGGTAATTGAAAAACAAAATAAAATTCCCATCAGCCTTCTCAGAAAACAAAACTAGATATCCCCAAGATGAAATACTGGATGAATAAACCCTTGGTTCTCTAATTCCATATTTTGAGTCTAAATTACTTGATGTTTTTTTATTCCATTCTATAAGGAGGGATGGATACCATCACAAATATACATACAAACTAAATCTTGACCAAAACATATCTCTTAGGTGGAATCCCTATGAAATCCATGGGGAGAACATCCTATAACCAATCCACTATAGGAGGAAATATGTTCTTCTATACTACCCCATAATCAAGAATAAGATATGCCACTCTATCCATGAGATCACCCAACTTCTAATGAAATGTCCATGAATGGCCTATCTGGATGTCCCATTCCCCATAGTGAACATAAGTATCACCCTTAAGGGATGTAAACATTACCCTTTAGTGTTAATAGTCTATATGGGATCAATATGACACCAACTACTAAATCCCCAATAACAGGTCAAAACATGACATCTCGAGCACAAACAAGTCCCAACTGAAATGGAACCCACCAACCTCTAGAGAAAAGTCCTTTAATTGCTGGATATTTTCTACTTGTACCCCTAACATTGTGTCTATCAATATAAATTCACACATATGACCCCCCGATAGACCCAACACAATCAAAAACAGAGTAGATATAAAATAATGTGAGGCCCCTTATTTCAAATAGTGCTATAGAAAGAATAGACGCTACAAGAATCATACCACAAATAGTTGATGGTTTTGCCTTTGCATCACAAGGTGCTGGATGAACTACTTGAAGATTTAATGCCCATATACCATGTTTTCTAGCTTGAGTTCTTGGTGTTGTACTACTATAATGATATGGACACTCTTGTCCGGAAGCACGATGTCTGCCACCCTAGATGATACGGCCAGTAGAACACAAACTACTAACTTGGTATGGGGTAAAAGACCTTATTCATTCATTATTCATCTACTTCAATCCTCCATCACTACCCACCTATCATGGGTTCCTGCAAAACCTCTGTACATTCCCCATCCTACTTCACACCCGACACTCAAATACTGGTCATAAAAACAAATCATGCATCTTTCCCGACCTTCCACATTGATAAAATAACACCTAATCAATACCCTGAGAGGTCAATCCTCTTCCATGGATACTATGTCTACCATTTCACTAGTGTAAACCCTTAAATTGTAGATTCCTATTATCAGAATTCATACCACTAGACCTCCCAACTAGGACTGCATGCCCACCACTAGAAGCCTCCTTCATGTTCCCCTCTAAAATGTGAACCTGATACACCACTTTATAAAACCTATTAAAACAGAATATATTCACCTAGGATATGATATTATATGTAATTCCATCCTAAAAATGTCTAGTCATATCCACCTCATCCCCTGCCAATGCTAGAATAAAGCATTGAAAGTCTATAAAGTGGAAAACATAATCCATCATGAACATAGTCCCATGAGTCAACCTCATAAACTCCATATCTATCTCTTGTATTAGAGCCTTTGGGTAATGATTTTCAACAAACTTTTCCTGTAAATATTTCCACAAAATACCATCTTCCTACTCATTCTAAACTAGGATATCTCACCAGTGCTTCACTGGTCCTCACAAAATATAAGCCACCAACATGAATCGCTTCTCAAGAGGAGTCTTTAGGTGATCTAGAATCTTCTGGATATACTCTATCCAGAACGTGGATTACTTAGGTCCAACCTCTCTATTGAATTTCATAGGGTGATGCAACTAAAACTCCCTAGCCAGGTCGAACATACTCAACACAACCCGCCCTTGGTCATGTTCCATCGTCTTCATAAACCGTGAAAAGTTCTCTCAAAATTTCTCTTCCCCTCTATTACCTGAAACCACTGGGGTGTCCTACCCCACTACTAGAGAAACAATATTTACAATTTTATATTTTCTCCCTAATGGAAGACATCATCATGGTGTAATTTCTCTATAATTATAGATGCACATATCATAACACATAACTTATAGTTTCCACAATTTACACAAAAGGAACAATATTAGTTATAAATAACCCATCTGGCATACACAATTCCAATGGTCATGACCAAAACTATATTAATATCCTCAACCACCCCTATCCTAGTCCTTGTTCAACATGTTTTAAACCCCCAAACTTATATAAAAACATTCTTTTCATTTTAAACCCTTTTAAACCATTTCACTTTCATCAACAACTTTTTTTCTAATTGAACCACTAGTTTAACCATTTCACAAAAATATTTCAATAATTTTAAAAATAAAAAATATCTATTAGGAACATTTTTTTAAAACTTAATAAAATTTTAAATGAATTTCCAATTCCCATACCCAACCATAACACATTTCCTCATGTGTTCCTAGCATGATGTATCGAACAGGTATCCCTAAGTTCCTAAAATGATGCATGTATGAACAACCTCATGCCCTTTCATCCCATGAGTAAAATATCATAAATAAGTAACACCACACATAAAGTTCATCACATAATGGTGAAATAATATTCAACTATAATAATGAATATCAATAGATAAAATACCACCCTAGGTACTTCGGTTTTCCCCCATAAATGGGATAGTTACTCCCACACATGATCTCATTGACAATGCCCAAAATACCCTAATATCCTATATACCTTACAAAAATAAAATAAATAATAGAAATTAAATGCCTATAATATCACTTTGTAACGTCCTGACATAGGTGCCACTATAATTGGTGCCCCAGACCAGTCCATCACGCGACCTTAGGCACGCCTCCCCATACACCAGAGGTTGTTGAATAGTAGCAAGGGTCTAATGAGACATGTGGGGAGACTATAACCTCTTTATTAGAGTAATCCAAAATCGATAAAGTATTGAATAATGAAAACAGTAATAAAAATAAACATGCATCATAAATCCATTTCACAAAACTAGGTGCATGCCCACAACCAACAGTAAATATTTCATGGCATGTCTTATAGTTCCAAGTGTCAATAAAACCTAAAATAAAGAAAAGAGGAAGAATACACAAAACATATCCTGACACCATGTATGGTTACCTCATCTATAAACATATCTGAACCCAAAATCAACCATCTAGCATAATTCCTTTTCCCTTTTCATAACTTATAACCATGAAGTCTTCTTAGGTACCCAATGGCGGACCGAGTAGGGTGTGATTACAACTCAATAGTCCACCACCAATGGTGTCTAAAAAAATCCAATATAAAAAAGATTATGTAGAAGTATGGTAAAAACAGGTTAAATAATTAAATATAAAAGTTCCACCATTTAATAATATTATGATCAATCACATTTACCATTAATTTTGAGTGTTTCCCAAATTCATCAAATTCACTTCGGCCTATGTCATTCAAATAAACATATAAGGGGTTTCTAGTTACCTAATTAAAAAGGATAGTCATTTCACATAACAATATAAAAATTTAACAAATTACCTATGAGCCTTATTCTAGGTAATCATATCACACACATTTTTTAGGGGAATATAACCTCATTCTAACACCCTAACCCATGAAATATGTGGTTGGGTCCTGGAGCATCAGTCTAGAATGACTCATAAAGTAGTGGGTGAGTCTAATACCCCTCACATTCCACTTACTGAAGTGTAAATTCTTCTTTACCCATTAAATACAATTACCATTTACATGCCTTAAACTAATTAACACATTCAAACTTTACCAAACACCACCTTATGTCATGTTAACAAACTAAGAACAATTGCCATTAATTTCATTTCATAATCTCATGTTAACATGATAATAGAAATTTCTTATGTTATATCTCATAAAACTTTAAATTTATTATTTAACAACCCAATACCATGTTGAAGGAAGTGACACACCCTATGGGTGGCCTTTATCCCTTTCTAATAAACCTCAGCGCATCCCATAAAGATCATGAGGGGATTAATTAATCATTTAACTAACCAATTTAAATATTTATACCAAGTAAACTAAAAGGAAACTAAGAAGCTACCACAACACAACCACATGCACATAAATCAAACATAATGATTATGGGATATAACTTATAGACCACCTACCTCATTTCTGTAGATGAACGGTCATCTAACTTTAACCCTTAATTCAAAATCAAACCCCTTTCAAAGACTATAATCCCCCAGCCTTAAACCTTATTTAATCTTGAGTTATCACAAGATTACATGTTGAGGATCTTTTCAGGTTTAGAGTTTTAGAGAATTAGATCTTAAAACATGCATTACAACCCACATTAAAACAAATTGGTTACATAAAGATAGTATTCTTCATTCCCATCAATGGAAACATATTTAAAATAAACATGGATTCTTTCTTGACACTTCCTTGACACTATCATCATATCATGTACCTGTCCCTTGACCTGTGAAAAACATTTCAAAAAAACTTGGGATGAGCATAAAAAGCTCAGTAAGGGATATAAAAATATGGAAAGGAAACATGGGTACATATATACAAAAGGATGAGATCATACTTTACCCATAAAACATAAGCACTTTAACATACCTCATCAAATCATGAATAAATCATAGAAATCATAAGACATAAAGGTAACTTGAGGCATTCATAACATTCTTACGTAGGGAGTAACCCTCTTGGTTACGTTTGGAATACCCATCACAGTATATTCCCTAAATATCTTCGGAGAAACCTTAACGTTTCACTCATTCGCGTTACCCAATGCATTGGAGAGCTATATCGGGCTCACCCACCCTTAGTTTATCACGGAACCACCTGTCTTCATAATATTTCCCAAGAACCATAACATAATCGTATCACATAAAACATGCATAAAGGAAACATAACATTTCAACATTTCAATCACAAGATATCAATACAACACAAAAAACATTGTGAAAACCATTTTCAATACCAAAATAAAAGAAATGTAAAACATGGTATTTATTTTTCTTTTAAAAAGAAAGTATGTCTTGTAGAGGAAGCTGAAACTCAAATAACGGTCACGACGGAGGAGAAGTCATTGTCGCCGCATACGTACGAAAAAAACATTCCCTTTTGTCGTTTAGTAAATGCTTCGTATAAAAAATATTCCTTCTGAATAAACGTAAAAGTCAAAGGGGTTTATACACCGTATAAAAGAAAGTTGTGTATAAAATAAAATATGCCTCAATGAAAGGAGATTGAGACGAAGTCCCATACCTCGGGTCCGACTTGACTCGATCGTTCTTTAATGTCCTGAATAATAAACTTGAGTTAATATCTACTTTCTTAAGAACCTTTTTCAAGTTCATTATTCCTTTTATACCATGTTATGAACATCATGTAATCATTTAAGTTAATAATGTTCATTTTGTCGGTATTTGGTTCTTAAGTCAAAAATAGACTTCTTACACTTATATGTTGTTAATTTGGTCAAAGGTTCATTATATCCAGAATGATATTAATGATTTGGATAAAATATATATCATATATATTCATCATATACATGTATTTATAATATTACATCACATTTAGATGTAAGAAAGGAAATGCACCGTTCATGGAGACTGTAAGTCGTACGTACGCATGAACGCTACTTCCATTTCTATTTCGTATTTTCTGGAATGGAATCATAATGATATAAGAGTATATTATAATTCTAGTATAATAACATATATAATATCATTAACTTTATCCTTTACACATCCCACATATGGTATTAACGAATCAAATCACTTTCAGGGGGCGGTAGTCCGCACTCCCTAAAATGAAGATATCGTGTTTTCCCATAATGGAAACCATAAAGGTATGCCCAAAATGAAAAAAAAAGAAGCTTAAGGAAAACATAAACATATTATATATCATATATAAAAAATAGTGACATCATAATGGCCACCTTTGATGGTGTTAAATGAGTATTGAACAATCATCGTTTCGGGAGGCAGAATTTCGCCATCCACGGAAACCGTATGTTCTTTAACCATTTGATGTAGTTGTGTGAGAGTGTAGCTAAAATAAATCTTATAAAAAAATACTAGTATATTGAAGATACTGGTGTTGTTACAAAAAAAAGTAAATAAAAAGATTTTAGGAGGTTGGGGAAGCAAAATAAAACAAATGAACATGAGAGAATGAATTACCTTTAAAAGTGTAACTCCTTTTGATTTGAGCCTAAAGGCTTCCTTTGAAAGGATTCTGCCCAAAGGTAATCCTCTAGGATGAGTAGAGGGATGTGAAGAGAGTAAATGGGCAGGGGTTGGCCGAGCCAAAGGCTTGAGGAGTGTGTGAAATGAGGTAGAGGTGGGGGCCTTTTATAAGAGGAGAGGAGGGGCACTTTTGGAAGGTAAAGATAAGTTACTTTATTTTAAAAAGAGTTTCGGATTCAAAAGGTCCCACATTGCTATAATTCGAGGATAAGGTGATAAGGCTTCGAAATCCACTCATCCAATTGGTTTTGGCCATGTGTAGGTTTTAGATTTTTCATTATCATTCCATTTTATTTAAATCGTTAAATAATGAGGTCATTGCTGCATCATCATGATGTCATAAATAATTTAATTTATTTAAAATCTAAAAATTATAAAAAAAATACTACGATGTATGAAATCTTTTTATATTTCCAATGACTATTTATAATCAAAAATATGATCTTTATAACCCCATGTAAAAATTGTTTTCGTAAAACATATTATGTTTGTGTCATTTTTACTTTTACATTAAATAAAAACTTATTTATGTCATTTCCCAACCAAAGTGGATCCATGGGGTCCCCAAGTTGACCCATGGATTTTCTTGGTCGGCCATGACACAACCAATGAGGTTAGGACATGTGTCAAGCTCATCTTATTTTATTAAAGCATTATTTTTACCTTAAACTACACTAATTACCACTAATCGCGATTAAAACTTACTAAGTTACTATTCACCAAAAAATTATTTTAATCTCATTGAACCACATTTTACTTCTTAATAACAACCATGTATGTCGTATTTTTGAAATTAAAAACACAATGATGGAAAAATTTCATTTAAACGGAAAAATCAATTTTTATAAGTACCACTTAGTGGTTTCACTATTCATCAAAAATTGACGTTTTTTAGAAAATTACCAAAAAATCACCCTAAGCTATATTTGATATTCTGAATTCAAAAATGAAGTCTATTTTACAAAATTCAAAACATATAAGTCACATTAATTAATTTAATAATTAATTCTCGCTGTCAGAGCAAATAGCGTGTTTTTATGAAACAATAAGTATCAAAAGATTGACACCAATTTAAGTCCAATTTCAAAGTGAAATTGATTCCAATGACCACCATTGGATTAAATGGTAAAAATATATTCTAATTTCACTTCAAAACCAATTCAAAAGATAATATAATCATATAAATAAATTGTATTAAAAATCACTTTTGATGTAAAATGCAGTATTTTTTCACTATTCATTAAAAAATGAACATTGTCAGAAAAATACCAAAAATTCACACAAAGTAAATTTTGATGTCCCAATCTAATAGAATAAGTTTATTTTGATAAACATATCTTATAAAATTGTCCAAAGATAGATTTAAAAATGGTTTTCCATCAAAAGGCAGTAAAACAATCTTTTAAAAATATTAGTGTATTCCATGCTTAAGATGGGATTTATTTTCATTTTAAGCCTCTAAACACTATATTAATCATTAATAGACATAGATAAAAATATCTATTATTCATTACTTACTTGGGATGTTACATCCTTCCCCCCTTTAGAAAATTGTGTCCCCGCAATTTATTTACTTATCGAATAAATGGGGGTACTTATCCCTCATTGCATTTTCAGATTCCCATGTTCCCTCTTCAATCATGTGGTTTTTCCACAAAACCTTTACCTGGTGAATCACCTTATTCCGTAACACTTGCTCCATGTGGTCAAGAATCTGGACCGGTTGTTCCTCATAAGATAGTTTCTCTTCCAGCTGAACTACCTATGGACTCAAAACATGAGATGGATCTGGCATATACTTTCTCAACATCGAAACGTAAAAAACATTGTGTACCTGAGATAAACTCGGAGGTAAAGCCACTCGGTATTCAACTGATCCAACTCTCTCCAGAATTTCGTATGGTCCAATAAACCTTGGACTCAACTTTCCTTTCTTACCAAATCTCATCACACTTTTCCAAGGAGAAACCTTGAGAAAAACATGATCACCTACCTCGAAAGATAGATCCTTCCTCCGGTTATCCGCATAACTCTTCTGCCTTCTCTGAGCTGTTCTCATGTGTTTCTGAATTAGCTGAACTTTTTCTGCCATCTCTTCTACCAATTCTGGTCCCATCAACTTCCTTTCACCCACTTCATCCCAGAAAGCTGGAGTTCGACACTGCGTCCCATATAATGCCTGAAATGGTGCCATCTGTATACTGGAATGAAAACTGTTATTATATGAAAATTCAACCAAAGAAAGATGTTGGTCCCAACTTCCCTGCTAATCCATAGAACAAGATCGTAGCATATCCTCCAATATCTGAATTTTTCGTTCTGACTGCCCATCTGATTGAGGATGAAAAGCTGTACTAAAATTTAATTCAGTACCCAACGACTTCTGAAGGCCTTTCCAAAAGTTAGAAGTAAACCTGGGATCACGATCCGATACAATGGAGAGAGGAACTCCATATAACCTGACTATCTCTTTGAGATACAAACGGGAAAGTTTATCAAGAGAGAAAGTATCTCGTATAGCAAGGAAATGAGCAGACATGGTCAAGCGATCAACAATAACCCAGATTGCATTATTACCTCGAGATGTCTTCGGTAATCCAACAACAAAGTCCATGGATATATTCTCACATTTCCACTCTGGCACTGGTAAAGTCTGAAGCATCCCTTTCGGTAATTGCTGCTCTGCATTAACCTGCTGACAAGTCAAACACTTCACAGTAAAATCAGCAATATCTCTTTTCATTCCATCCAACCAGTAATACTCCCACAGATCTCTATACATCTTAGTACTGCCCAGATGAACAGAAAACAGAGAACTATGAGCTTCACATAACAACTCTCTCTTCAACTGTGAATCACAAGGCACACACAATCTCTTCCCAAATCTCAAAACACAATCATTATCAATGTTGAATTCAGGCAACTTACCTTTCTGAACCAGCTCTACCTTTTTCTGCAACTCACTGTCTTTCTTTTGTGCTTGCTTGATTCTATCTGATAGAGAAGATATCACTGATACCTGAAACAAAACAGAAGGACTTCCTGCACCAACAACGTCTATGCCAAAGTTCATCAAAACCTTAACCAAAGGATCACGTTCCAAACGCAACATTGTTAATGAAGCATTACTTTTTCGACTCAAAGCATCATCCACTTTATTTGCTTTTCCTGGATGGTAATGAATTGTACAATCATAATCATTGATTAATTCTAGCCATCTCCTCTATCTCATGTTTAACTCTTTCTGAGTGAACTTATACTTTAAACTTTTGTGATCAGTATATATTTCACACTTTACTCCATACAAATGATGCCTCCAAATTTTTAAAGCAAAAACAACAGCAGCTAGTTCCAAATCATGTGTAGGGTAATTTACCTCATTAGTTTTCAACTGTCGTGAAGCATAAGCAATTACCTGATCATTCTGCATTAGGACGCAACCAAGTCCTTTCAATGAAGCAACATTGTATATAACAAACTCACCATTCCTGGAAGGTAGTGCCAAAACTGGAGCATTCACCAATCTTCTTTTCAATTCCTGAAAAAAATCATCACATTCTTTTGTCCAGATAAACTTAACACCCTTATGAGTTAGCTTAGTCATTGGACTAGATAACCGTGAAAAATTTCTAACAAACCTTCGGTAATAGCCCGCCAAACCAAGGAAGCTACGAATCTCGGTTACATTTGTTGGTCTTGGCCATTCTTCCACAACTTTTTTTTTGCAGGATCAACAGTTATTCCATCTTTAGAAACAATGTGACCAAGGAAAGAAATTTGTTGTAACCAAAACTCACACATTCTGAATTTCCCATACGGTTTCTTTTCTTTTAAGGTTTTCAAGATAACCCTTAAATGTCTTTCATGCTCCTCTTTACTTTTAGAAAACACCAAAATATCATCAATGAAAACCACCACAAACTTATCCAAGAACTCATGGAAAATTCTATTCATTAAGTCCATGAATACAGCAGGTGCATTGGTTAGCCCAAAAGGCATTACTACAAATTCATAATGGCCATATCTCGTACGGAACGTGGTCTTTGGAATATCTGCCTCCTTTACCTTCATCTGATGGTACCCCAATCTCAGGTCAATCTTTGAAAAAAACTGAGCTCCCTGGAGCTGATCAAACAAATCATCGATATGAGGCAAAGGATATTTGTTCTTAACAGTGATGTTATTCAAGGCTCTATAATCAATGCAAAGTCTCATAGAACCATCTTTCTTTTTAACAAATAAAACAGCAGCACCCCATGGTGATGTTCTAGGTCTAATGAAACCTTTCTCTAATAAATCTTCCAACTGCTCCTTCAAATCTAAAAGTTCAATTTGTGTCATTTGAAAAGGGGGTTTTGAAATTGGATTAGCATCAGAAACTAAGTCAACAGTAAACTCAACTTCCCGATCTGGTATTATTCTAGGCAACTCATCAGGAAAAACATTAGGATACTCATTTACCACTGGCACATCATTAATCTGAACAGTTCCATTATTTTCAATGACGTGTGCAAGGTAACATTCATTTCCATCTTTTACAAGTATCTCGGCCTCTTGATAAGTTATCAAAAGTAAGGGTTCATTCTTGTAAACAAACTGAAAGTCTTTCTGAAAAGAAACTTCTTTATCTCTACAGTCAATCTTAGCATGGTAAATAGAGAGCCAATCCATACCCAGGAAAACATCAAACTATACTAGTGGTAGAACAATATGGTTTGCAAGTAGGTTCTTTCCATAGATAAGGACTGGAAGATTCTTATAAATTCTTTTTGCCTCAACATTTCCCCCAGGTGTTTTTACCAAAAGTTCAGGAGTCATTTCTTGAGATGGTATTCCCATTTTACTAGAAAAGGTTTCAGAGATGAAATAATGTGTAGACCCCAAATCAAACAACACACTGGCATAATCTGAAAAAACAAACAAAGTACCTGATACAACTTCATTTGATGGCCCGACATCTGCTGAAGTAGTTGCAAAGGATTTCACCAACCCTTTCTGCTTGTAGTCTAACTGCTTCCCATCACTCAAGCTCTTTGTCGGACACTCGTTTGCATAGTGACCCATCTCATTGCACTTATAACATTTCACTAAATGTAAATCAAATTTGTTATTACCTTCACCTTGATCCTTTTCAGTGAAATCACGAGCCTTATGTCCCATCTTACCACATCGGTAGCACTTTCCAGAATTCAGAAGACATTCCCCAGCATGCCTTTTTCCACATTTATCACAAACTGGAAACTTAATTCTCTTACCATCAGACTTTTTTTAAGAATTATTACCTTTCTCCTTCCACCTCGTTCTCTTCTTCTGCTGGTTGTTATAGAACACTTGGTCATCGGCAAACTCCATTTCCACCTTCTCAGCACATCGAAAAAGCTTTTCATAACTTTTAAACTCACGAGAAGCTAATGACCTTCGGTATTTTGGCTTTAATCCTGAGTAAAAACGATTGATTTTACAATCAAGGTCTCGGATAAAATTTGGAGCATACCTTGCCAATTGAGTGAACCTTTCTTCATAGGCAGCCACTGAGTCTTCCTCTTGCCTCAATTCCAAGAATTGTTTTTCCATCCTAAGTCGAACAGCCTTAGGAAAATACTTCTCAAGAAACATACCTTTGAATTCATCCCAGTCAAGAGCATCAATCTCATCGGCGTCCCTGATATTTTTAACCATAGACCACCACTGATCTGCTTCACCCTCCAAACGGTAAATAGAAAGACTAACCTTTTGATTGTCAGAACACCCCATGACATCAAAAATCATCTCTAGTTCTTTAATCCACCCTTCAGCTACAACAGGGTCAGATGATCCTCTGAATGATGGTGGATGTTGCCTCATGAAATGTTCCACCACTGACATGTTCCTCTGCGGTTGATCTGGCTGATCTCGTGCATGGATACCACCACCATTTATCGCTTGAGTTAACTGTGCCATTACTGCAACAAACTGTTCAGTTCCAATTCCGACCATTTCTGGATGTTGATTCGGAAGGTTATTTCCTTCTGTATGCCTTCCTAGCACTGCTTCCCTGTTTCCTCTACAGAAAACCATTCGGAACAAATATGTCTTAGATGAAGCAACATGGTAATCTTCAAATGCTATATCACTTCAATTTGACCATAAAAAAATATTTTTGGATAATCATTCAATAGAATTCTAACTCCTAAAGTTATCTAAACCGACCTTTGATACCAACTATAAGGCCCCAGCCTTAAACCTTACTTAATCTTGAGTTATCACAAGATTACATGTTGAGGATCTTTTCAGGTTTAGAGTTTTAGAGAATTAGATCTTAAAACATGAATTGCAACCCACATTAAAACAAAGTGGTTACATAAAGATATTATTCTTCATTCCCATAAATGGAAACATATTTAAAATAAACATGGATTCTTTCTTGACACTTCCTTGACACAATCATCATATCATGTACCTTTCCCTTGACCTGTGAAAAACATTTCAAAAAAACTTGGGATGAGCATAAAAAGCTCAGTAAGGGATATAAAAATATGGAAAGGAAACATGGGTACATATATACATAAGGATGAGATCATACTTTACCCATAAAACATAAGCACTTTAACATACCTCATCAAATCATGAATAAATCATAGAAATCAAAAGACATAAAGGTAACTTGAGGCATTCATAACATTCTTACGTAGGGAGTAACCCTCTTGGTTACGTTTGGAATACCCATCACAGTATATTCCCTAAATCTCTTCCGAGAAACCTTAACGTTTCACTCCTTCGCATTACCCAATGCATTGGAGAGCTATATTGGGCTCACCCGCCCTTAGTTTATCACGGAACCACCCGTCTTCATAATATTTCCCAAGAACCATAACATAATCGTATCATATGAAACATGCATAAAGGAAACATAACATTTCTACATTTCAATCACAAGATATCAATACAACACAAAAAACATTGTGAAAACCATTTTCAACACCAAAATAAAAAAAAAGTAAAACATGGTATTTATTTTTTTTAAAAAAGAAAGTATGGCTTGTAGAGGAATCCAAAACTCAAATAACGGTCACGACGGCGGAGAAGTCGTTGTCGCCGCATACGTACGACAAAAACATTCCCTTTTGTCGTTTAGTAAACGCTTCATATAAAAAAGATTCCTTTTGAATAAACGTAAAAGTCGAAGGGGTTTATACACCATATAAAATAAAGTTGTGTATAAAATAAAATATGCCTCAATGAAAGGAGATTGAGACGAAGTCCCATACCTCGGGTCCGACTTGACTCGATCGTTCTTTAATGTCCTGAATAATAAACATGAGTTAATCTCTACTTGCTTAAGAACCTTTTTCAAGTTCATTATTCCTTTTATACCATGTTATGAACATCATGTAATCATTTAAGTTAATAATGTTCATTTTGTCGGTATTTGGTTCTTAAGTCAAAAATAGACTTCTTACACTTATATGTTGTTAATTTGGTCAAAGGTTCGTTATATCCAAAATGATATTAATTATTTGGATAAAATATATATCTTATATATTCATCATATACATGTATTTATAATATTACATCACATTTAGAGTTAAGAAATGAAATTCACCTTTCATGGAGACGGTAAGCCGTACGTACGCATGAACGCTACTTCCATTTCTATTTCGTATTTTCTGGAATGGAATTATAATGATATAAGAGTATATTATAATTCCAGTATAATAACATATATAATATCATTAACTTTATCCTTTACACATCCCACATATGGTATTAACGAATCAAATCACTTTCAGGGGGCGGTAGTCCGCACTTCCTAAAATGAAGATATCGTGTTTAACCATAATGGAAACAATAAAGGTATGCCCAAAATTAAAAAAAACAAAAGCTTAAGGAAAACATAAACATATTATATATCATATATAAAAAATAGTGACATCATAATTGCCACCTTTGAAGGTGTTAAATGAGTATTGAACAATCATCGTTTCGGGAGGCAGAATTTCACCATCCACGGAAACCGTATGTTCTTTAACCATTTGATGTAGTTGTGTGAGAGTGTAGCTCAAATAAATCTTATAACAACATCCTAGTATATTGAAGATACTGGTGTTGTTACAAAATAAGTAAATAAAAAGAGTTTAGGGGGTTGGAGAAGCAAAATAAAACAAATGAACATGAGAGAATGAATTACATTTAAAAGTGTAACTCCTTTTGATTTGAGCCTAAAGGCTTCCTTTGAAAGGATTCTGCCCAAAGGGAATCCTCTAGGATGAGGAGAGGGATGTGTAGAGAGTAAATGGGCAGGGGTTGGCCGAGCCAATGGCTTGAGGAGTGTGTGAAACGAGGTAGAGGTGGGGGCCTTTTATAAGAGGAGAGGAGGGGCACTTTTGGAAAGTAAAGATAAGTTACTTTATTTTAAAAAGAGTTTCGGATTCAAAAGGTCCCAAATTGCTATAATTCGAGGATAAGGTGATAAGGCTTTGAAATCCACTCATCCAATTGGTTTTGTCCATGTGTAGGTTTTAGATTTTTCATTATCTTTCCATTTTATTTAAATCATTAAATAATGAGGTCATTGTTGCATCATCATGATGTCATAAATAATTTAATTTATTTAAAGTCTAAAAATTATAAAAAAACTACTATGATGTAGGAAATATTTTTATCTTTCCAATGACTATTTATAATCAAAAATCCGATCTTTATAACCCCATGTAAAAATTGTTTTCGTAAAACATATTATGTTTGTGTCATTTTTACTTTTACATTAAATAAAAAGTTATTTATGTCATTTCCCAACCAAAGTGGATCCATGGGGTCCCCAAGTTTACCCATGGCTTGTCTTGGTCTGCCATGACACAACCAATGAGAGTAGGACATGTGTCAAGATCATCTTATTTTATTAAATCATTATTTTTACCTTAAACTACACTAATTACCACTAATCGCGATTAAAACTTAATAAGTTACTATTCACCAAAAAATTATTTTAATCTCATTGAACCACATTTTACTTCTTAATGAAAACCATGTATGTCGGATTTTTGAAATTCAAAACACAATGATGGAAAAATTTCATTTAAACGGAAAAATCAATTTTTATAAGTACCACTTAGTGGTTTCGCTATTCATCAAAAATTGAAGTTTTTCAGAAAATTACCAAAAATTCACCCTAAGTTATATTTGACATTCTGAATTCAAAAATGAAGTCTATTTTACAAAATTCAAAACATATAAGTCACATTAATTAATTTAATAATTAATTCCCACTGTCAGAGCAAATAGCGTGTTTTTATGAAACAATAAGTATCAAAAGATTGACACCAATTTAAGTCCAATTTCAAAGTGAAATTGATTCCAATGACCACCATTGGATTAAATGGTAAAAATATATTCTAATTTCACTTCAAAACAAATTCAAAAGATAATATAATCATATAAATAAATTAGATTAAAAATCAGTTTTGATGTAAAATGCAGTATTTTTCACTATTCATTAAAAATTGAACATTGTCAGAAAAATACCAAACATTCACACAAAGTAAATTTTGATGTCCCAATCTAATAGAATAAGTTTATTTTGACAAACATAGCTTATAAAATTGTTAAAAGATAGATTTAAAAATGGTTTTCCATCAAAAGGCAGTAAAAGAATCTTTTAAAAATATTAGTGTATTCCATGCTTAAGATGGGATTTATTTTCATTTTAAGCCTCTAAAACACTATCTTAATCATTAATAGACATAGATAAAAATATCTATTATTCATTACTTACTTGGGATGTTACAAATACCTAACATGGAATTTGTCAAAAAAGTGTGGTTTTAGGTATTATAAAGTATTATAATTCTTATAAAATCTATAATCTATATAATAGATTAAGAAGGAGTTTTAGGCTCTCTAAGATCTTCAATTCTCACCCAAAGACACTCAAAATGAACAATAATCGAAGGAGACATTTCGTTTTGAATCTTGTGAGGTTTGGGATCATCACCTAGGATATTGTAGGAATAAATGAGAAGAAATTTGGGTTGAAACTCATAAATATTGAGAGGGGAATGGTAAAAAACACTTTTAGTGGGGTTCACATTTTTGCAACATGGTTGGGTAAACTATGCGCCATCTATGCACGACCCTATATCCAAGAGATGTCCTAGGTCGCACAGTCTCATGGGGATTGGCATGGTTTGAAAAACAATGTGGTAGCTATACAGGATGGATTTATCTAATCTCACATGGTTTTGCCCCTCCCCATGCATGGTTTTAACAATCCTACATCGTCTTACTCTAGGGTTCATGGTTCTAGCGCATGGTTATCACTAAACGTGTTCCAATCATGAAACTTGCACATGATAGACTCGTTTACCCCTCTTTCACATATTAAACCCCAAGGACACTTCTAAGTCCCCTCATACACTGGGGAAATACATATTTAACCATTTTAAGGGACATAAACCAAAATTTAAACAAGAACATACCTCATTATAAGTTTGGTATCTTACACAAAAAAATGTCTCAAAGAAGGAAAAATTAATATGAAAAACCCTTACTCAAGTCTTGGATCACATGGTTCATTCATCTAAAATCCTGAATAAAATAATTTCTTTAGAACTATTTCATGTATATTTCATTTTTTAAGGCCCATTTACTATTATATGATACTCTTTTATATGGTTTTTTCTCCCTTTGACGGTTAGGGGTTTCTTAGTCACTTCCTCCAGAACTGCTTTGGTGTGTCGACCATAGTCAAAGGATGTATAGAATAGTTTGATCATTTCCAAAATTTTAAAGTTACTAGAAATTTAATTTCCATAATTTTTTATGAAGTTCCATGTTCATTCTATAGATCATTTAGGTAAGATTTATATAAAGAAAATCTAAAAAAAATCAGTAACTTTTTTAATAAAAAGGTTATTAATTAATAATAAGATTAAATATTAATATTACAATAAAAAAAGAAAAGAATATTTAAATATTAATATCATATATTACTAGAAATTAATTTTTCATAACCATCCACGATAAAAAATCATATCATTGTTCATGTAGATAGTTAAACCAACCCATATAAGAAAATTCTAGAACTAATTGGATGTCTATGATTATGGAATGATTTTATTATAGTATAATAATTCTATATTTATGAGAACATATAAAATTATTAATTATTATATAATTTTAATATTATTTATTATTTCATAATCATCCATTATATAATCATTATAACACTATTCAGGTAGGTGGAAAAATTGACCCAAATAGTAATGTGTTATAATGACTGAATGTATAAGAATATGATATTATTTAATGACAATATTACTTTAATAGAAGTTTAATGATTTAAAAAAATTCTAATATAGTTATAAATAATATTTAATAAGTTATATTAGAATTATATTTGGAATACAAATTAAAAGTTAGAAAATACTTATGTAGAAGAATTCCATATCCTCTTGGAAACCTCCTTGATTATGAAATGATTTGGAAAATTTCTTGGGACCAGATGCTCAATAATGTGGAATAGGTTTATTTAGTGAGGAAATTAGGCAAATAAATGGTATTTATTTAAAAATTTTGAGTGCATTTTAAGGGGTTGTGGATGGTTCCTTTTATAAGTAAAGGGAATGATATTTTTGTAAATATTTACTATTAATATAAAAATAAGGAAAAATTTTGAGGCATGTAGATTCAAATTTGACTATAAATTAAGTAAATTTGATGGTAGGTATATAAATTCTACATCAACTATTTTTAATCTATTTTAGTTTTTTACCCTTAGTTTAATACTTTTACCATTTTTAGTCTTTACCATGATGACTAATTTTTAGATAAATAATTTATTTGTATGCCTAAAAATAAACTTAACCATATTATATAATTTATACCTTGTGATTCCAATTATAAACATCATTTTAATGAATTAAATTTTTAAAAGTGGAAAAAATAAGTTATAAAATAACAAATCTATAAACCCTTAAGAATAGTTTTTGGAAATATATATTTTTAAACATAGAAATAAGATTAGAATTAAATTATAAATTTTATTCATTTAATTGACATTAATTTTTTTATTATTAATAAAAAAAGATTTATATTGCTTTAAAATCAAACAAAAACCAAATTATACCATATTAATACTTCATTAAAATAAAAATAACCAAAATTGTTTTTATTAGGATAAAATAGTGCATTAGGTTCCAAAATGTCAAAAATAGGTTTCTAAATTAGAAATAATATTTATAAATTAATTATTTTACTCCATAAATACATATTTGGTTGATAAAAATGTTTTATAAATTTTTAATTCATTCTTATATCATGATAATTTCTTAAAATCAACGGTACTGGTAAAAACTATATTATTTCACTATTCACCTAAAAACAAAAAATTTAGAAAATTTACAAAAATTCACCCTATACTAATATTAGCAAGATGAATTCAAAAATAAAGCTAAACTTTTAAAATATATTTTATAAAATTGGTCAAATAAAATTTAATATAAGGAATCATAATGAAAAAAATAAAACTATTTATAAAATGACTTTTATATTAGTTCACCTATTATAAATGCCTAATGTGATAAAATATAGAATTTTTCAATAATAAAATATTTATGTCATCCTAAACCCCAAATGAAAACCCCCTTAATACTTATTCATAAGATCTAAGAGTATGATAAATAGTGATGGATGTTGTGGGTGGTTGTTCAACTAGAATGGATCTCATAGTGATTTTCATGAGCTTAAACTCCTCTAGCAACCAATTTTTCTTGAGACATACCTGTTGAAGTTAACATTGATATTGGTTAAGGTAACCCACTTTTGATTCCACCCCCTTTTAAATCTTGTAAAAATGAACCTCATTGGAATGACTCGCACTTCTAAATGTCATTGCATCTCCTTTCAACATTGATTTTGAAATGTCATTAATACTATTTATACCAGCTAATTTAATAGTTATATTTTAAAATTCATTTTTTATATTTTATTTTATTAATGTATCATGGTTTCATTTTAGTTTGTTTATTTATTTCAAAGATGATATTAAACATAATATTTATTTAATGGGAATTATTTATTAAAAAAGTGTTCCATTACATTCCTTGTAAAGAGAAGAGTGAGTGTTTATGTGGATTTTTTGGATTCGGATACGGGATAGGAATCAATTAATTTGATGAAAAACCTACAGTCATGTCAACCATAGGTTTTTATGATGATTTATGCTTTTAATATTTGTTAATATAAAACCTTATAATGGATCATAGTTTTTTTCATGAGTTATTTGATCATTGGCCTTTAAAGAGTTTGTCAAGAATGGGATAATAATTTCTAGAGAAGAGTGAAATTCATATAATGATAGAACCTTTCAGTTGTTGTTTATAGGAATAATTTATAGTAATTTCATTTGGTGAGGAGTGCAAGATTGGTTATGTTTTTGGGTGACCCCTATTTCTTTATAGTATTGGATGAACAAAGAGGGTGATGTTCCTGGAAAGATTATAATAGCCAACATCAGTGTTTTATGTTTGAAATCATGTATGGTTGGGTTTTATATGTCTAGTAAATATATTTATTATTTGAAGGGATGTGAGTATTTGAGAATGGGTGTTTTGGATCAGTAGGATAATGGTAAGAATACTCTTATGGTGGGGATCATCATATCAATAATTGGTGAAAGACCTTCATGCCAGATGGTTCATAGAAGAAATGAAACTTTTAGTAGGGTTTTTAAGACCACTCTCAGAATACTAGTCTACTATAAGGGAATTATATCTAGTTCCGTGGTAAATACCAGGTATATAATTCATCTACATTGTCTGGGAAGATTCAATACCTTGGGAGGCTTATTTAGGATGGAATTAGGATTGATTTGAGTGTGAGTATGGTTATAGATATATCAGTACTCATAGGTTGAGTGATATGGAGGCTTTGGATGGTTGTGGTTTTTCAAATGAAATTACAATAGGTTTCAAGTTTAGAATTTGGTTTGGGTATTTAGGTGGTTTAATGATTCCTCTAAGACTTAAGGAATTATGATAAGATAATGTGATGATGCATTAACAAGTGAGATCAAGTGCTTTATATGAAATTAATCCAAATAAGGGCATGATATTTTTTATATAATTGTATGTTGTGAGGTGGAAACAACATTTGAAGAATTATTCAAAATATGACAACTATTTTTTTAGTATTGAACTAGGGGTTTCTATAGAAAGGTTGGTATATCCAGGATCAGTTCATAGATAATGGAAACATATATGATTTATTTCAGAATCAGGAATCAGGAGTAGTATTAGATTCCAATATATAAATTTGAAGTCTGGATAATTTATAAGTGCTTCTCAATGATGATAATCCTTATAGTGTAGATTTTGTAACAACCAGCATTCTTATGGGGTATTAAATTTATAGGGAAATCAAAATTTTAAGCCTAAAAACCATTATGGTCAAATAATTTGGATTAACATCATAATTATAAGAATCTAAACATCTCTAAGAGGTATTTTTACATGTGTTAAAAGGTTTGATAGTTGTATCGGGTGATTAGGTGAGTGTTAGTGACAACACATGGCCCACCAAGGCCTTCCTAGCAAGTGGTAAGCTAAATGTGACACCCCGATATCACCTCCAATAGGCCATCGGATGGAGACTAGAATCGAGTAAGCATATCCCACACTTGGGATTCGTTAATCTAAGGTATCTATACATAGGTACCCATATCCAAGAAATAATATAATGCATAATGAAAAGATAAAATTGATACCAAACTGTATGAATGCATATATATCCCCCATAAATGTATGACACAAGTATAGGAAAGTAGAAAGGGAGGAATATAAGTCCATCAGAACTATAATTGAGTCTAACCTTCTAGTAAGGAGGGGAATACCATCAAATGAAACTCTTAGAACAACCTATGGTCTATATAGCTCAACTATTCTCACCAACACCTATTTCACCTAGGACTCTATAGAATCCATGTTATCTGTATAAGACATGACATGTGAGGGTAGATCCCATACCAGGGTGAGTATAACATATCCAATAGGGCACCCAAAAATCATAAAACATGAAGTATCAAGAGATAAGTAATATCATCATCATGAAGCTGTGTTAATCAGAATAAGAGATAAAAGAAAAAACAACCCATATATACCCAATATAGACACTAAGTCTCAAAGTAATTTCATAGACACACTACTAGCTAGGATTCTACTTGAGGATTCAAGGTAATTCTCATCTAGGATAAGTCACTCCTTAGGTCTGATAACACTGATGGATCTCATCTAAGAGGTTATGCCTATCAGGGTTCACCATGAAGAAGTAATCATTGGAACTCATAAGATGTTTATATATAGATTTGGGATCTCACCCCTAGTCTATGAAGGATACCTAACCCTACCCTGAGTAATCTTCTAGGATGGGGATCACACACCCTGGAGGTCTATAACAGGATACCTAACCCAACCTAGGGAGGAATGATATAGGATCGCACTCTAGGCCATGTAGATGGATACCTGAATCTATCCAAGACTAATTTGTAGAGGGGATCACCCATCCTCTGATTAAGAAGGTATTCTTCATATAACCTCATATGTATGTACTAAGTGGACATTCCTGATAGATACTCATCTATAATGAAGAGAATATCCCCCTTAATTTTCCCTATGAAAAGTACACAACTTTTATAGGGATTACATGGCGTGTCTTAGCAACCCTAGGTTTACCCATGTCTTATAGCCCATGACCATGTAATCTAGTATGTGACCATGTTCTATATTCATGCCTATGTGAACCGGTTGTTATCATGCACTCTATCTTTGTCGGGGTGCTCTGTCCATGATTGGGTAATATGGCCATGTCTGGGTAGTTTGGTTGTGTTTATACCCATTTACCCTAGTTGTTCCCATGTACATAGTCGTGTATGTGCACATGTACCCCTGGGGTATGCGCTTTTGCATCACTATAGTGTCATAAGGCATGTGGTATTCCCATACTATGTCTGATATTTTATTCTATGCATAAACCCTAGCTGCTACAATATGGGACTACATGGATTGTGTTCTACTGAAGTGAACACCATTTATGATTGAATTTTCTAGAAACCTATAAACTCTCATGTGTCTTTGACTACACCGCTTTCGCCTATGATCCAACTAAAAAATATTCCAAGGAACGTATATGTGATGTTTATTAGACCATAATCTTCACTAATGGTTGTATTTCATCCAACCTATCATTCAGTAAATGATTCCCATCAAACCACACCACCAAACTCTAAATATCGCAAACTAATGGTCTTTTATCCATGATTGATCACCCATCACAATGCACCACATATCCATAATTATCTCAATACCAATCATGAACCTGAATAAATGATCCATTTTTTAATAGATAAATTATATAATTATTTTATTCTAATCATTGTCGAATCACTGGTCATACGAAACACTGATGATGAATGCATGAATAACGTGGGGAGAAAGGAACAAAACAAAAGAGTGAGAAACAAAAATCATCCATTATTTAGGTTGGACTCAATACTTTTACAGATAAAACAATAAACAAAAGTATTAATCAATTATAAATAAGAAATGTCAATTCCTAATCTAAGGACGATAAATCAACACCCATAAATCAAATATCAAACCTTAAATCAATTTATTAGAAATATTGATTCCCTTTAGATATGGGAAAATTGAAATGGGGATTAAATCCTATAAAAACAGACATCCTACCTTAGTTTTAGATCAATCACTAATAAATAATAGTTCTAAACTGTATTCATTGATGATATCCAAGGAATCCTTATTATAGATGAACTCCTTAGAAACTAATCTCCAAACCATGATCTCATTGTAGTTTGTCAGAAGCTCTCCTCCACAAATACTCTCAAATCCCAATGGATGAGTGGATAAACCTAGTATCTATCCAAAATAGGGTTTATATAGAGGATTTTAAAGGTTATTTCATTTAATAAAAAATAAATTTATTTATTTATTTATTAAATTATTATTATAGCTACAAACATTCTTAAACAAAACACTCAACACACATAATGGTTATTTCAAGACTAGGGAAAAATATATATTTAAAATTTAATTATGTTCCTAGATTTCATATATGAGAATCCATTTAAGATTTATTCAATTATTTAAAAAAACTATGTGTGCATGATATAATACATTTAATATTTTTATTATATCAACACTAAGGCTCCCTCTGTCAAGGAATCATGCATGGACTTTGTGCCTAGATTTGAAAATATTATTTAAAATTTTCAAATTTTTACATGGAAGAAAATATAATCTTTATAATCACCCCACCTCCTATATCTTCTACCTAAAAATCAGAAAACCTACTCAAAAGATGATGGTACTAAGTTTTCATATGGTTCTCCCACACACGGGTGCTCTACTAAAAATTCATGTGTTTCCATCAGAAACACACCATTATAATCAGTCACCCACAAAATATATTCTTCTACCGATCCTATATCTCTACCGGGTATTATTTGAAGTATACTCTATCCAGCTCTCCCCTACCGATAACATGTTATGGTTCCGGCACATATCTCCCCAACTATGACACATTGAAGGAATTTTGTACCTGGTCTAACATTGGTGGTAGGGATAAGTGTGAAAACACCTCTCAAAACCTATAAAGTATATTGAATGGGACAATGAATCTCATAGATAACTTTCAGCCCCAGCCAAATCACTATAGTCTTCACCATGGTATGACCTTCAAGAACATAAGGTATCCCTCTTTGAACTCCAAAGGCCTCCATCATCATTCCTCATAAGACTTGTGATAGCTTTGGGTAATCCTCATTTTCCTCTAGATTATTTTCACCTTCTCTATAATTGCTTGCACTATCTATGGGCCCATGAGTGTTGAATCACATGGATTGGTACAGTACAATGGTGACCTATAGTGTCTCCCATAAAATTCCTGGAATGGTGTTATATCGATGGTGGAGTGGTAGGTGTTTTGGTACGCAAATTCCACCAAGGGATAGTGATCCTCCGAACTGTATCCAAAGTAAAACATAAAATTATGAAGCATGTCTTTTAGGGAAGGAATGTTCAACTCAGTTTGGATATCTATCTAGGATTGAAGCATTAGGTTCAACTATTTCTAATTCCTAAATTCCTCCAGTGATCCTCCCTATAATCCGGATGTGAAGTAATCATCATGTTCTAAAACGATCATTGAGGGAATTCCCAGTATCCTTATTATCTCCTCCATGTAAATGTTTCCCAAACTCTATACTGAACTATTCTCTTATATGTATATGAAATGGGATGACTTGGGGAGTCAGTTTACAATCACCCAGATAATGTTGTGTCCCCTATTCGATCGTTGAATCCTCATCACAAATTCCATAGATACATCATCCAACTTCCACTCTAAAACCTCAATTATTAGATCCAAACCCAATGGAACCTGGTGTTCATCCTTCACCTACTGACATGTGAGGTGTTGAGAGATAAAATCTACTATGCACCTATTCATCCCTAACCACTAGAACTAGAAGTGATGGTCCGGGTACATTGTCACCACTCTTGGATGTATTTCTAAGAGGGTGTATGAAAAACCCTCAGTACCTCCTCTCATAGCATCACTGGTACTAAAGTTTTTCCTCAAAAAAGGATGAAGTGCTCCCCATTTTAATAAAATACATAAAGAGTGCATCCAATGGATATCTAAACACAAAAGGTCTCATAATCGATATCTCTTAGTCAGGCATCCCAAATACACTGAAGAAGCAAATGGGTAACAACCATCAAATGGAGATAAGCTTCACCATCCTTATCCTCTAAGAAAAACTACAATAAGACCAACTACTCTAACTCCTTTTTCAAAAAACTGAAGAAAAAAAATATCTAGTGCTAATAGAATCTGCCACCACATTCCACTTTACAAGAGTATAAACTATCTCAAATTCATAATCCTGGAGGAACTCAATCCACCGCTTCTATCTCAAGTTAAGATCTTTCTAGGAAAATATATACCTAAGGATCTTGTGTTCAGAATAAAAGATACATTTCTCACACATAAGGTAATGTCACTATATCTTTTGGGAGAAGACTACAACTACCATCTCAAGATCATGTGTCATGTAGTCATATTCATGGGTTCATAGATTCTAGGAACCATAAATAATAATTTCATGCCTATACATCAGACCACATCCAATCCTAGTACTTAAGAAATAATAGAACACCACCCACTCAATACCCTCCTATAGTAGTCTCAAGATGAGGGTGTTTGTCATCCTCTTATACAACTCTCAAAAAACCTATTAGAACCTCTCATACAAATTAAAGGCTACCCATTTGGATCAAATTAGTCATGTTAATAGAGCTATTAGAGAAATTAGGCATGAATATATATGATAGTATGCTTCCAATATAAGTAAGTTCCACACATAAGACACGCTATAGGGTGGATCCCAAGCTAGAGTTGCCTCATCCTATGATGCGTCCATGTTACACCCTCTTTTAAGATGACATGTCCCAGGAATTAGAACTCTTGAATCTAGAGATGACACATTGTGAGATTCTTATAAAGTTAGTACTCACAAAGTACATCCAGAACCATCCTCAAAGGTCTTTCTTTCTATTCCTCTAACACTGAGTACATAAAGACATCATCAATAAAGACTATAATGAACCAGTTCTAGAAGGGATATAACATCAAGTTCATAAGTTCCCTAAACATTGATGAAGAGTTTATCACACTGATAAGAATCACCAGGTACTCATAGTGACCATAGAGATATCATAATTTCATCCTTAGTATATCCTCATCTCAAACTCATAGCTGGTGATAGCCAGACCCGACGTCAATATTTTAGAATCATCTCACCTCTTTCAACAGGTTGAAGAGGTCATAAATCTCAATAGTGGATACATATTATTGATGGTCACATGGTATAGACAATGGTAATATGTACATAACCTCAATATTCTATTCATCTTATTGGTAAACAAAACTATGGCAACCTAGAGAGACACATTAGGTCCAAAAATCCCTTAATCTACAAATCCTCCAACTTCACCATCAGCTCTCGAATCCCTGTGGGAACCATATGATACGCTAGCATATATATCAGGATAGAATCTAGGGAAAAGTATATATAGAACTTGATCACTCTATAGGGAGTAAATATTAGAACTTCGTCAAGGAATATGTCCTCATACTCATCCACCACTAGATGAATTATAAATCTAATAACATCTACCACTCCAAGAGTAATACTATCCAACTGAGGATTAATTGGTTGTATCCTTCTCATTATGATCACATCCTTATCTTTCTAGGTTTCCATCACACCAAAAAAGGAAAACCTCATGCCATCAATGTTGACACACCACATTCTCAACTTGGAATGGTTAATCTATGCATGAACTATGGAGAGAAACTTCAAACCTAGAATAAAATCATAAAGTCTCATTGACACTATAAAAAGATCCCATATGAATCTCTCTCATCCAAGGGTTAGGTCAAAGTAATGATATAAGTGTGAAACCACTAAATTTTCTATGGTGGGAGTCTCCAAATGAAAGGTCCAATCCATAGACACCATTGGAACCGATAAATATTGAAAAATGATATGGAAAGAAAAGAATGGATCGAAAATGTATATGAAAATAATGTATATAAAGTAGAGAATAAATATATTGTACCTCAAATCATCCCTGAAGTCTTTAGGTCATGTGACTCTAATTTATGTAGCTACCCTCATCCCTAACCACCAACTCCCTAAGCCTAGAATGGACCAACTGTGGTGGTGAAGGAAATAGATCAAAACCTCAACCACCTCCTGTTGGTGTCCCAACTACTCTTCCACGTTTTCTACCCAACATATCTCTATACTCATGTTGTTTCCTCTTCCTAGGTGGTCCATCAACTGTATCCCTTTTAGTTACAAGGGGGTTGGATAATTCTACGTGATATGTGCCCACCCATCATAGGAGTAGAATCACCGCTCCCTCAGGTGACTAAAACCTTATTGAGTGCCCAGAACTATAGACCCTCTATCTTGAGACTATCTATGGAAATGACTAGAATGCCTAGATCCTTGAGTCTATCATCTATTACCAACTATTGAAGTCTTAGCTCCAAGGCGCCCACTACCAGCACCAACTATTGACGTCTACTCATAATGTAAGATCACCACCACCAAGGATGGTTGTAGAACCTCATCATAAGTAGGAATGAAAAGAACTACCACAGCAGCCTGGATATCTCAAAAAAGGCCCCAGTCAAAGGTTTTCTCTTGAAATAACCCATCATGAACCATATCCATATATTATCATGGGATGTTAGCAATCCTCAATGCATTCTCTTCTACTATCAACCTTCCCTACTGGAGATCTAGAAGCTCATTGATACATACTATTCGAAACATAGCTTAGTAGAACTCTTATCTAAAGATACACTCAAACTTTATCCAATAGATAGACAACTATTCATGAATCTGACTCACTAGAATCTAGAATCACCCTATGAACCCTTGTATGAGACCTATCACTAGGACCACTATCTGATCATGAATGGTCCTAAAAAGGTGAAAAAATCACCCAACTACATCAATACAGACTTCTACTACCTAGGGGTCTATTTTTTCCCAAAAATTGATGGGTTTCATACTCTAAAACCCATATAGTTCACTGGTCCTATACACATCCCCATTCAGTACTGATAGAAAAACTTGTTTCTCGATGGGTGGACGTAAGACCAAAAACCTTCCTGGAGGTACCACCTCTATTACATTCCCTATAAATTAATCCTCATAACTAGGTGGATCATCATAATGATCCTATTATGGAATCTAATATTTTTTTCATCATAGAGGAATCCTTCAGAAGTCAAGACACACTAAATAGTATATCTAGTGAGTTGACTCAAGGAAATAGAAAATAAAACTCATTTCTATAAAATGAATGCACTGATGTTTTCCCTACAACCGATTCATAACTATACTAAGTCGAAAAGAATATTTTAGAGTCTTGGTGAATGGATATAATAACCTATAGACCAAGATCATTTTCTCTGGCCTGAGAGCTAAGCTCAGTCCATTTTAACAATGGTGCCCTAGTTCCCAAACCAAACATCATAGAAAGACAAATATCCAAACTCTAGTCCTAAGATGGACCTCCTTTGATACCACTCTATAAAGAACTAACACATTGGATCCCACCAATCTAGCGGTAAGCTAAGTGTGACACCCCAAGCTCCCTCTAATAGGCCAAAGTCTAGTTACTATTGCTGAGTTTGCATGACCAAGACATGGGAGGCCTTAGCGTAACGTACCTATACACACACCCATCTCAAATCACCAATATAATATGGAAAAGGAAAGTTACAATTGATACTAGAATATATGAATACATCTATATACCACATATAATTACAACACAAGTACGATAAAGTATTAAAGGAAAAATACAATCCCATCAAAATTATAATAGAGTCCATACTGCTAGAAAGGTGGGGACTATTGAAAAATTGAACTTCTAAAACCAACTATGTTATGTATAACTCAACTATTATCCATCTAATTTAGTTCTACCAAGGACTCTATCAAAGGCCTATCATCTATATATTACATGATTCATCTGGGTAGATCACATTCAGGGGTGAGTATAACATACCCAGTAGGACCCCCTAAAATTACCAAACATTAAGCCTAAACTGAGAAGTCAGCTCATCATCACAAAGTTATTTAAATAGGAATATGATACAAAAGAAATAACTACCTATATATACCCATGATAGAGATAAAGTCTCAAATTAATTCCACAACCATACTGCTATAATAGGATTCCTCTCAAATCTTCATGGTCATGCTCATCAAGGAGAACTCACTCCTTGTGTTTGATATCACTTATTGAGCTCATATAAGAGGTTGTTCCTATCTGGACTCACTATGAATATGTACTCACTAGAACTCAAAATATGTTTATACACAGATAGGTAATATCAATAAGGGCCCATTGGTATTTCTTACCCTACCTAGAGTAATATTTTGGGATGGGGATCACATGCCTTGGAATTTAGTAACAGGATAACTGACCTAACCTAGGGAGGAGTGATATAGGATAACACTTTGGGATATATGGAGGGATACCTAAATCTATCCAAGACTAAACCACAGAGGGTATCACTCATCCAATTATCAAGAATATATTCCTTATATACCATCAAAATGATATTATAAGGGGATTCACCCTATAGATACTCATATATACTGAATTTAATGGGGACCTCAACCCACCTTGAGAAAATTACATGTTGTGTATGGTGAGTACACAATGTGTCTCAGAAACCCCAGGTATTCGTGTTTCCACTAACACATTCCCATGTACTATGGTTTATTCCCATGTACTCTGGTTGTGCTTTTGTACACTATTCATTCCCATTTACTTTGGTTATTCCTAGGATATTTGGCTATGAAAAGGTACTCTAGACATTTCTGGGTACTCAGGTTTTATTTATGCCCATGTACACTAGTTGTGCCCATGTACGTGGTTGTGTTAGTACATGATTACCCTTGGGGTACATTAATAGTTTCCAGCATCGTGTCATATGGTTTGTGGTTTTGCCACACGGTATGTGATATTTTATTCTACTATAAACCCAAGATGAAGTATGAGGGGGCTACATGGCTTGTGTTATTCTGAAGTACACATTGTATACATTATGATTTTCTAGAAACCTAGAAACTCTCATGTGTCATCAACCATTATACTTCCACCTAATATCTGACCATGAAATCTTCCGAGGAACAAAAATTTGTTGTTAAATAGACCCAAATCATCATAGATGGATAGTTTTTGGCTTCTCAATCGCTCAAGAAATGATTCCAGTCACACAAAACCACCAAACACAAAATATAATAAATTTTTGGTCTTTGATCTGTGATCGATCATCCATCATAGTAAATCATTCCTTCATCATAGTATAGATCCAAATATAATCCTATGTAAATGATCTGTTACACTAAGGATCGATTTTGAAATGATTGGTTTCTAGGTAATGTCAAACCACTAGTAAAATGGAACACTAATGATGAACACATGAAGAATGAGGTAAACAATGAAACAAAAGAGTGAGTAATGGACTTAATTCATTTCCTGGGTTGGACTCAATTATTCGATGGATAAAGAGTCAAACATAAGAACTAATCAAGGATTAAAAATCAAAACCAATTCCTAATCCTACGAAGATAAATCAACCTCTATAAATCAATGATCAAACTGAAAATCAATTTTTTAGAAATACTGATTCATGTTTAACATGGGATAATAAAAATGGGGATTAAACCTAATAAGAAAAAATATCCTACCTCAAGTTGGGATTGATTTATGATAAATTAATATTCTACATTTTATTCATGGGAGAGATCCAAGGAATTGTTGTTATAGATGAACTCCTTGAAAACTGATTTCCAACCCACAATCATGTTGTCATTCATTAGAATCTCTCCTCCAGAACTCCTCTCAAATCAATACAGTTATGTGTCTAACCCTAGTATTTTTCCATAATAGGTTTTATATATAAAAGTATTAGGTTTAGTCCATTTAATAACAAATAATTTTTTTATCATTATTCCCACTATAACTCTTAAACCAAACACCAAATGTGAAACAATGTTATACCATGAATAGGGTAAAACCCACATTCTATATTTAATTGTGGTATCATATTTTCAATATAAGTCTCCATTCATGATATATTCAATTTTATACAATATTTTTAATATTTTTATTATATCAAAACTGAGGCACCGTAGGACTTGAAATCCCATGTTGACTTTGTGCCTAACTCTGAAAATATTATTTAAAATATTATGAAGTTTTATGCAAAAAAAATAGAGTCAATATAGTTGGAGAAAGTTTGGAGTTTCTCTGATATAGAAATATTCTATTGGTGATACATCATTATGTAACTGGGGGTGTTGAGGAATGGTTTATGTTGTGTAAGAATAATTTCTAAAAGAAGTAAGAGGATAATTCCACACATCATGACCTCTCTGTAAGATTATAATTTTAGTGTTTGGGATGTATCATGTCACAACCCATGGGTTGTCCCATGATGGCTACCGGTGGGGGATTCTTCACATCAAAGCCTCGGGAGGTTTCCCTGTGAGGTTGTATAGAGGAGTTGTATCAAGCTTCCCAAGAGGAAATCTATGAAACATAGCCTTTGGTACATGTCAAAGTGTTTATCCTTAGGTTTTTTGGGGGGTCATTTGGAAGTGGATTCATGCCACTGCACCTTAGGCCATGCGACAGTTGATGTCAGGGGGTAGGAATTACACCATGACCCAGTGGTTTTTACCATAGTGTAATCCCAGATAAGTTGAATTGTTCTATAAACCCATTATGTCACACCAAAATGGGCCTCTTGGATAGTTTTTTTAACATGGACACAAATATCTTTTCTAGTTGATCCACTTTCATGATTTAAAAGGGAAAGGGGGATCAAGAAAGTCCAAATGGTTGGATCATATCCATCTCCTTTCTCACTCTCTTCCCCCTTGATAAGGGGTGGTTATTATGAATTTTACAAAATAATTTGAGGTATGATATTATCTTATTCTTACATTATTATTATTCTTGGTTTCCTATGACTTGGTGGTGTTTCTAGGTTAATGTTTGAGTAATGATTCCATCGAATCATGGTGGAATCATCCCTTTCAAAGGGGGTTTCCTATGCAGTGCATAGAGAAGATCCCTAATAGTGTTGTTTATTTCATCATTCATATTTTTTCTTAATGTATGTCATACACCACAATAATATATAATTTTTTATTAAATTGGAATAAATTGATTGTAGCTATGGTCTTGAATGGTGGGAGGTTTCTCATAGGTTTTTCTTGAGTTCATCATGGACCTTAGGCTTTTCAGTGATTTTAGTTTCATAATTTGGATATTTCCAGGTGAGTTACTGATAATTATGCCTAATTGTATTAACGTTTTTAATTTATTATAAAATATTATAATTAATTTTCTGATCATTTTTGCTTGAGATAGGGGTTTGGGGTCCTAAGGATACTTGGAAAAGTCATAGAGGAGCAAGGATAAAGGGGATAACTATAGTATTGAGATACTGGGTCCGTATAATACTTACCCATATTTATGTTAATTCATGATTGTGTATGGCCAAAGTAACTTTTTTATTTTCAAAAAAACTTTTAAGGTAAAAGTGAGAAACCACCTAGTTCAAGCATCAATAGATGTTTCAAAACCATTGAAAAGAAATTTGAGCCTACTAGACGCATTATCCCTAAGATGTTTCCAAGAAATAGAGGATACTCATGTGTCTGGAACACCCTATAATAATTATTCAAAGTGAGACACCATCTTATACCAAGGTTTCATGTACTCCTCTTGATTAATCTTACCTTCATTGTATCCCCTTATCAATATAAGGTCTTTCTTGTCAATCAATTCACTCTACTCTTCAGTGGTTTCTACTTCAAGCAACCTTCCCATCGTCTTGTTAGCTTCTTCATCAGAGGCATTAATCACCAAAACACATTCCCCTATCTCTTCATCCGAATGTAAAATAAGCTCAAAGGATTGCTCATGGGCCTCACCTAACTCCCACAGCTAAAGGGCTGCATCACCATGATCTGCGGGCTCAGCATGGCCACCATAGGTTTTAGAGTCACCTGCAATCATCATGTCCTTCGAATTTTTGGCGGACCTTGTTTCCATTGGGAGAGGTAAGTATGATTTATTACGAATCAGGATTTTATTAAAATATATAAGGACCATGATTGACCTATGTGTGGGATTCAGCATCTTAGTACCTTCTAGATTTGGAGTAGGTGATGTGTTTCCTTTTGATGAAATTGAAGTCACTTAGTGACAACATTAGCAAGGGGGAGAGGATTCCAAATGCCTTATAAGAGGCTCATGATAGGTATTGGTCCTATAATGAGTGGTTAATATCCTAGGTCATATTTATTATGTTATGTGTGGTATGTATAGGGATATTCGGACTTGATAGGATTGGTGATATGGTTGTACATATCACATTTGTTTGTGAATAAATTATTGAGGGTGGATTGGAGTCTTAGTGTGTTATATTAGCTGGATAAGTCATCAGGATATAGATACAATTTTTTGGGGAGTTTTTCCTCTTTGTGATGATATTGAGAACCCTCCAAAGATAGATGTGATGTGGGACCCAAATATGGGTCATGGTATTTGTCTTTATGTCTTGGAAACAAGTTACCAAGAGGCCTTGGGAGCGTGGTATAGACGTAGTATATGAGGATTAAGACTGGGACATTGATGTTATAATTGGAATAGGGATGTGGTTTGGCCCATTAGGTATTGGTTTAGATATAGCCTACAAGTTATGTGATCACCATGGGTTTTCATATATAGGTTTTACTAATGGATGGATAATGATTTAGGTATGAAGAACCTAGTGGATTCCCTTATGGGTGAGATGGTAATGTCAATGAGTTTAAAAGGTTGTTCTTATATGATAAAGTCAGACTTAAGTGGATTATTCCACAAGGTTGGGTGGGGAATGAGTGGTGTGTTGAGGCTCTGGGATAGATCATGAGCTACTAGCACTGAACTGTCAGTTGGGTATGTGATGTCTTGCTAGTATAAGAGGATAACCATGTTGTAATAGTGGGTGACCAAGACCCAACTAAACCATAATTTTTATTACCATATCATGTGTATAGTTTGATATACATGATTTTTAACTTACCATTATTGTGTAGACTCTTCTGCGTACTCTATTGAAATGGAATTTTTTCTAGAATAGTTGTTGTATAAAAAGTTTATAGTAGATCCCAGCTATAATGATAACCTTGAGATACTTTGAAATTAATCTTAAACAAAGGCCTTGTGGTATAGATATATCTTACTATATTAATACAGTATATTTTTGACTATCAGGTGTTGGGGGCTCATAAGAACTGATAATTTTTCTCATGAAGTTCACACATGGTGATCTATAGTAGTTAAATCTTGAGGAGAAAACTGCCAATAGGAACACCACATTTTTTGGGTGTCATTGGATGTTCCTATATATGGACATGTGTAATGGTATAATGACTTGAGATCATTACCAATGTGTTTCATTTGATCATGTACATTGATGTAAGGATAAACCCATTATAATGAAATTGTGGAGAGGTACCTTGTGTTGGGTGCATCATTGGTGGTATGACATTGGTTGAATGGTCAAGAAAATATTTTTCACTTATACAATAAGGTAGTTATATGTCTAAATCCATTTTTATCAGGATGGTAGTACATTCATAAGACCATGGCCATGGCAGTCAAGGGAAAATCTATCCAGTTTCATCAAAAAATAGTAATGCAAGAAAAGGGTGATGATATAGGTGTGATTCCCTGTAACGCCCTGACCCCAGTTACCCAGAGTCGGTGTATTATTGTGTAACATTGGCATGATCACAGAAGATCAAGTCTTGAAAGACCGATTAGTTTAGTAGCCTTGGAAACACTAGATACATTCATAAGTCTTACATTACATCTTAAAGTAAAACAAAACTATAACAACATCTTGTCTTCATATCCCCTCATACTATACCAACAGGTCATTCTTAATTTACTTCTTCACATCCTAGAAAAATTAATGCATTGGAAGGGGTGAGGTCAGATGCTCAGTAAGGATAACAATATAGTAGAATCTTTCACAAATAAACAAAAACATTTAAGGAAATGTATATATAAAACAAAAGCCTTTTAAACTTGAACTTCAACATAATATGGAAAAATTAAAATGAGAAAATTCCATTTACTTATTCACATGGAAATTATAATAGTAGAATAATCACATGCAATATCAATAACCACTTTCATAATGATGGAATGCATAATGCCAGAATATCATAACCACGTAACCAAGGCCTCGTGCCAAGACTACAAATAAGATTTTGTCAAGGCCTCGTGCCAAGACACTAGTTTGTCTCATGAGACCTACCGATGCATCGAGGATCTATAGAGGGCTCCACCCGTCACTTATTAAGTCCAATACATTCCTCATATGAACAGGTTTAAACATATCATAAAGCATAACATAATTGTATCACATGAAACATGCATAAAGGAAACATAACATTTCCACATTTCAATCACAAGATATCAATACAACACGTTGATATAATAAATCATTATCAAAACCATTTTCAATACCAAAATAAAATAAGCTTAAAACTTTGTATTTATTTTTCATTTAAAAAAAGTTATGGCTTGTAGAGGAAGCCGAAACTCAAATAATAATCACGGTGGTGGAGAAGTTATTGTCGCAACATACATAAGACAAAAAACATTCCCTTTTGTCTTTTAGTAAAATGATTTGTATAAAAAAACATTCCTTTTGAATAAACGTAAAAGTCTAAGGGGTTTATACACCGTATAAAATAAAGTTTTATATAAAACAAAATATGCCTCAATGAAAGGAGTTTGAGACGAAGACCCTTAAAAAGACCATTTTGTAAATAAAATAGATCACTCATGTGTATTCACTATAAGCTCAAATAAATAAAGTATAAATACATGATAAGATATAATAATTCATTTCTCACATAATCATAGAACAACATAAATAAGAACGATAAGTTCAACCCAAAGAATGGGAATTGGGTTAAGAAGTTCCCTTACCTCGTGTCCAACTTGACTCGATCATTCTTTAACCTCCTGAATAATAAACTAGAGTTAATTTCTATTTTCTTAAGAACCTTTTCCATGTTCATTATTCATTTTATATCTCTTATTACCATGTTATGAATATTATGTAATTATTTAAGTTAATAACGGTCATTTTGATGATCTTTGGTACTTGAGTCAAAAATAAACTTCTTATAATTACAAGTTGTTCATGTGGTGAAATATCCATTATATCTAAAATAATATTCATGATGTAGATATCATATATATCATATATATATATCCAGTATATACATTCATTTATAATATTACATAACATTTAGAGGTAAGAAATGAAATGCACCGTTCAAGGAGACGGTAAGTTGTACGTACGCATGAACACTACTTTCATTTATATTTCGTATTTAATGGAATGAAATTATAATTATATAAAGGTATACTATAATTAAAGTACAATATAATGTATAATTCCATTTAATCCATCCTTTATACATCCCACATATGGCATTAATGATTCAAATCACTTTGAGGGGGCGGTAGTCCGCACTTCCTAAAATGAAAATATCACGTTTACCCATAATGGAAACCATAATGGTATGCCATAAATGAAAAATACAGAAGATTAAGTAAAACATAAACATATTATATATCATATATAAATATAGTGACATCTTAATGGCCACCTTTGAAGGTGTTATATGAGTGTTGAACAATCATCGTTTCGTGAGGCAGAAATTCGCCATCCACAGAAGCAGTATGTTATTTAACCATTAGATGTAGGTGTGTGTAAGTGTATCTCGAATCATTCTTAGAAAAACATCCTAGTATATTTAGGATACTGGTGTTGTTACAAAATAAATGAATAAAAAGAGTTTTGGGGGTTGGAGAAGCAAAATAAAACATAAGAACACAAGAGAAAACACTACCTTTAAAACGGGTAACTCTTTTTGATTTGTGCTCAAAGGCTTCCTTGGGAAGACTAATTCCCAAAGTAAGGATTCTAGGAGTAATAGTGGGATGTGTAGAGAGAAAATGGGCAGGGTTTGGCCTAGCCAAAGGCTTGAGAGGTGTGGGTATGGTGGTAGAGGTGGGGGCATTTTATAAGAGGATAGGAGGGGCACTCTTGGAAAGTTATAAAAGGTTACTTTATTATAAAATGATTTTCGGATTTAAAAGGTCCCAAAAGTATATATTTCGAGGATAAGGTGATAAGAGTTCAAAATCCACCCATCCAATAGGTTTTTACATGTATAGGTCTTAGATTTTACATTATCTTTTCATTTTATTTAAATCGTTAGATAATGAGGTAATCGCTTCATCATTATGGTGTCATAAATAATTTAATTTATTTAATGTCTAAAAATTATAAAAAATATAATAATGTAGGAAATATTATTATATTTTTAATTACTATTTATAGTCAAAAATATGACTTGTATAACCCCATTTAAAAATTGTTAGTAAAACAACTCATGTTTGTGACATTTTTATTTTAACATTAAATAAAAAGTTGTTAATGTCATTTTCCTACCAAAGTGGCTCCATGGGGTCCCCAAGTTGACCCATGGATTTTCTTGGTCAGCCGTGACTCATCCAATAGGAGTAGTACAAGTGTAAGGGTATTTTCATATTTTTATAATATCATTTTTACCTTAAATTTCACTAATTACCTTTAATCGCGATTAATTAAACTTAAAAGTTACTATTCAACAAAAAATTATTTTAATCCCATTAAACCACATTTTACTTCCTAATGAAAACCATGTATATCATATTTTGGAAAATCAAATCACAAAAGTGGTAATGTTTCATTTAAACGAAAAATTAGTTTTTTAACTACCACTTAGTGGTTTCACTATTCATCAAAAATTGAAGTTTTTCAGAACAATGCCAAAATTTCACCCTAAGTTATAATTGATATTCCGAATTCAAAAATGATGTCTATTTTACAAAATTCCAAACATATAAGTTGAATTAATTAATTTTATAATTAATTCATGTTGTCACAATAAATACCATGTTTTTAAGAAACAATATATATCAAAAGATTGACAATTGTTTATGTCCAATTTCAATGTTAAATTAATTCTAATGACCACCATTGTATAAAATGGTAAAAATATATTCTAATTATACTTTAAAACCACTCAATATTATAATTTATCACTATAAATTATATTGATTAAAAAAGTTGTTTTAAGTATTTTTCATTATTCATAAAAAATTGGAAGTACTCAGAAAATTAGAAAAAAATTCAACTTAGGATAATTTCGATATTACGAATACAAAAATGAAGTTCATTTTGAAATATAAAATTTATATAATTTCAAAAAGAGGGTATTACTATTTATAACAGCTACTTTTATTAGTCACAGTGTGTTAGAACTCGAGTTTGCGTACAACACACACTGCTCTATGATTCAAAGAGGAGTGTACCATGTAATCTTGGGGTGTTACATTCTCCCCTCCTTCAATAAATTGCTTCCTCGCAATTTAAAATTTTTCTTTGAAAATAAATGGTTGAAAATAGAAAATACCTTTGTGGAAAACCCACATTGAAAATAAGTTTAATAAAAATATAACTTTAAAAGAAAGAAAGAGAAGTACAAAGGTCACCTGAGATAGACTATACTATGATTCTATGAAAATATTGATATAGAAGCAAAAAAATCCATCAAGGTCTGATGGAGAGTTGTAGAGAACAGGATTAGGAGAAAGTTAACCACAAGAAAATCACAAACTTGTGATTGGTTAAACGGTCATTGAATCCCCAGTTGGAAAAGTTAACCGAAAACGTTTTTGTTTTAAGTTACCTTTCATGAAGTTGAGCAATTTATTTAAGATATTTACTAAGAACTTAAGGAAATATACTTTTCATGTAGACTTTCATTCTTTAATAAATTTTTTACCACAAACCCATCTTTCACTCGAAATGGTAATAGAACTCAAAAATATTATATTCATCCTAATTGTATAAGGTTCCAAATATTACCACATACCATTTAGATTAGGAAAACTATTTTCTAAAAACCAGGGACTTCCTGTAGGCTAGTGGTAGGTAATAATGGCATGTCGCACTATGGTTGTGGGTTCTATTCCTGTAGCTTTGTCCGACGCGATGGGTTATCCCCCAACCTGTAGGTTGTCCTTTTCTTAAAACTATAGTATTATAATATTCCAAAAACAATTTTCAGAAATGTTTTAACCTTAAACAATACTATCCAAAGTTAAACTTAATCCATTCCAACCTTTATAGTTATCCAAAATACCTCTTTCCAGACTTTATCTAAAAGGTCTCCAAATTCCAAATTCAATTGTAACATCAGATTCCCCAAATAGAGTAAATTTTTTCTTATTTTCACATACTAAAAATATTATTACAATCACCATATTAAAACCTTAATGAAAACAACAATTACTGCAGTACAATCCTTATATATATCACATTATTCTTTTAACCAGAATATAATCCTTGAGTCTAAAAGCACCAACACATTAATTATTCCACTTCAACTATAGTAATAGAATAAGATTGTCCTTGATCCCTTGGACTTTTCTGAGGTAAGTTTCCCTGATGCTTAGGAAATTCATTTGCATAATTCCCCATTTCTCTATAATTGTAGCATTCAACATTTATAGCCTCTTTCTTTCCCTTGCAATCACGATCCTGGTGTCCTTTTTCTCCATAATTATAACAAACTCCAATTTCTTTTAGGAAAGTACCGGGGTGATTCTTCCAACAATTATCGCATAATGGAAAATCCTTCATTTCTTTTTTCCCTTTATCTGTCTATTGTTCCACCGTTATCTTCTTATTTTGCTTTACTTTGTTGTCATGATACATAGAGAATTCCTTTTCTGTCTTGATAGCACACGAGACTATATCTTCGTATGTTGATAAAGATTGTGATACTAAATCTCGACAAAGAAATGGTTTTAACCCATTAAAGAAATGATCAATCTTACTTCTTGGGTTACATATATAATCTACAGAATGTCTTGATAACCTTGTAAAGTTGGCTTCATACTTTTCAACATTCTCATCATCCTTCTGCCTCAGACATAGAAATTGTCTTTCCATATCTGCTCAATGGTCATGTGGAAATTATTTTTCTAGGAAAATCTATTTGAACTCTCTCCATTCCATACTTGATACTTCTTCATCTTCCTTTGTGTTTTGAAACAATGACCACAATTGATTAGCATCTCCTGTGAGGCGGTAAAATTACATGACAACGTTTTCCCTTTCACTACTCCCAAAGGCGTGGAATATTTTCTCTAAGGAGTTTATCCATTGTTCAGCTACTAATGGATTTTTACCCCCATTAAATGTTGGCGATTTTTCCTCATTAAGAGGTCTAACATTGATCCTCCACGTTGTGGATCAGGGTGCTCCATACGAGTAAGGTTGTTTTTCATAACCTGAGTGAGTTGTCCCAGTATGGTGATAAGTTGATCAGCACCAGTTTTATCTCCATATCCACTATAATTATCTTGAGCAGGAGGGAAATCCCCACATGGAGTGCGTGCATTGATACGGTTTCCATTCCTTCCACTAGGTGTCATTTATAAATAATGTCATAAACTAGATTAGTTTATGAATCAAAATACAAAATAACAGACTTGCAAAACACCTAACATAAATTGAACTATTTATGGATATAATCCATAATCATAAAAATGTTTTCTTTTAGGAAGTATATACTAAAAAACCCTTCATAATGATTTTTAATGAAAATGATAATTATCCTAAGCATATCCCCCGGGAGTGTCTTAACCAAGAGTGCAGCAAGGACCGTTGTCGTGCACCAGTTCTCGTTCGAGTCTAGCTCAAAGCGGTGCTTTCGGGTTTTACCCCTAGGTACATCTGTTCCAGAGCTGCCTCTACCTGCTCGTATCCATAGAGAGATGTATTGCTCGGAAAACTCATAAAATATCTATAATACCAAAATTCTATGAAGTTCTTATATACTAATCCTCAAAGTCTATCTTAGGGCTATGAGCTCTAATCAGAGTTTAGCTAAATCTAGCTTCCAAGGTTAGTACTAAACTACCTCTGATAACAACTGTAACGCCCCGACCCTAGTTACACAGAGTCAGTGCATTATTGTGTAACATTGGCATGATCACAAAAGATCAAGTATTGAAAGACCGATTAGTTTAGTAGCCTTGGAAACACTAGATACATTCATAAGTCTTACATTACATCATAAAGTAAAACAAAACTACAACAACATCGTGTCTTCATATCCCCTCATACTATCCCTGCAGGCCATTCTTAATATACTTCTTCACATCCTGGAAAAATTAAAACATTGGAAGGGGTGAGCTCATATGCTCAGTAAGGATAAAAATATAGCGGAAGATTTCATAAATAAACAAAAAGATTTAAGGCAATGTATAACTAAAACAAAAGCCTTTTAAAATTGAACTTCAACATAATATGGCAAAATTAAAATGAGATAATTCCATTTAATTATTCAGATGGATATTCTACTGGTCAAATAATCACATTCAATATCAATAACAACTTTCATAATGATGGAATGCATAATGCCAGACTATCATAACCACATAGCCAAGGCCTCATTCCAAAACTACAAATAAGATTTTGTCAAGGCCTCATGCCAAGACACTAGTTTGTCTCATGAGACCTGCCGATGTATCAAGGAGCTATAGCGGGCACCACCTATCACTTATTAAGTCCAATGCATTCCTCATATAAACAGGTTTAAGTATATCATAAACCATAACGTAATTGTATCACATAAAACATGCATAAAGGAAACATAACATTTCCACATTTCAATCAAAATATATAAATACAACACGTTGATATAATAAATAATTATCAAAACCATTTTCAATACCAAAATAAAAGAATCTTAAAACATTGTATTTATTTTTCATTTAAAAAAAGTTATGGCATGTAGAGGAAGCCGAAACTAAAATATTCGTCACGGCGGTGGAGAAGTCGTTGCCGCCGCATACGTACGACAAACAAAACATTCCCTTTTGTAGTTTAGTAAGACGCTTTGTATAAAAAATATTCCTTTTGAATAAAAGTAAAAGTCAAAGGGGTTTATACATCGTATAAAAAAAAGTTGTATATAAAACAAAATATGCCTCAATGAAAGGAGTTTGAGACGAAGACCCTTACAAAGATCATTTTATAAATAAAATAGATCACTCAAGTGTATTAACTATAAACTCACATAAAGAAATTATAAATACATGATAAGATATAAGAATTAATTTCGCACATAATCAAAAAGAAACATAAATAGGAACAATAAGTTCAACCCAAAGAATGGGAATTTGGTTAAGAAGTTCCCTTACCTCGTGTCCGACTTGACTTGGTCGTTCTTTAACCTCCTGGATAATAAACTAGAGTTAATTTATATTTTCTTAAGAACCTTTTCCATGTTCATTATTCCTTTTATATCACTTATTACAATTTTATGAACATTATGTGATTATTTAAGTTAATAACGGTCATTTTGTCGATCTTTGGTACTTGAGTCAAAAATAATCTTCTTATAATTACAAGTTGTTCATGTGGTGAAATATCCATTATATCCAGAATTATATTCATGATGTAGATATCATATATATCATATATATCCAGTATATACATGAATTTATAATATTACATAACATTTAGAGATAAGAAAGGAAATGCACCGTTCATGGAGACGGTAAGCCGTACATACACATGAACACTACTTTCATTTCTATTTCGTATTTAATGGAATTAAATTATAATTATATAAAGGTATACTATAATTATAGTAAAATATAATGTATAATACCATTTACGCCATCCTTTATACATCCCACATATGGCATTAATGATTCAAATCACTTTGAGGGGGCGGTAGTCCGCACTTCCTAAAATGAAAATATCGCGTTTACCCATAATGGAAACCATAAAGGTATGTCATAAATGAAAAATACATAAGCTTAAGTAAAACATAAACATATTATATATCATATATAAATATAGTGACATCTTAATGTCCACCTTTGAAGGTGTTATATGAGTGTTGAACAATCATCATTTCGTGAGGCAGAAATTCGCCATCCACAGAAACAGTATGTTCTTTAACCATTAGATGTAGGTGTGTGTAAGTGTAGCTCGAATACTTCTTAAAACAACATCCTAGTATATTTAGGATACTTTTTTGGTTACAAAAGAAATTAATAAAAAGAGTATAGGGGGTTGGAGAAGCAAAATAAAACATAAGAACACAAGAGAAAACACTACCTTTAAAACGGGTAACTCTTTTTGATTTGAGCTCAAAGGCTTCCTTGGGAAGACTAATTCTCAATGTGAGGCTTCTAGGAGTAAGAGTGGGTTGTTTAGAGAGACAATGGCCAGGGGTTTTCTGAGCCAAATGTTTGAGAGGTGTGGGTAAGGTGGTAGAGTTGGGGGCCTTTTATAAGAGGAGAGGAGGGGCACTCTTGGAAAGTTATAAAAGGTTACTTTATTATAAAATGCTTTTCGGATTTAAAAGGTCCCAAAATTATATATTTAGAGTATAAGGTGATAAGAGTTATAAATACACCCATCCAATAGGTTTTTGACATGTGTAGGTCTTAGATTTAAATTATCTTTTCATTTTATTTAAATCGTTAGATAATGAGGTAATCGATGCATCATCATGGTGTCATAAATAATTTAATTTCTTTAATGTATAAAAATTATAAAAAACATATCATGATATAGTAAATCTTTTTATCTTTCTAATTAATATTTATAGTCAAAAATATTACTTGTATAACTACATTTAAAAATTGTTTTAGTAAAACAACTCATGTTTGTGACAATTTTATTTTAACATTAAATAAAAAGTTTTTAATGTCATTTTCCTACCAAAGTGGCTCCATAGGGTCCCCAAGTTGACCCATGTATTTTCTTGGTCGGTCGTGACTCATAAAATATGGGTAGTACAAGTTTAAGGGTATTTTCATATTTTTATAATATCATTTTTATCTTAAATTTCACTAATTACCTTTAATCGCGATTAATTAAACTTAAAAGTTACTATTCCCCAAAAAAAATTATTTTAATCCCATTGAACCACATTTTACTTCCTAATTAAAACCATATATGTCGGATTTTTTAAAATCAAATCACAAGAGTGGTAATGTTTCATTGGAACGAAAAATCAGTTTTTTAACTTCCACTTAGTGGTTTCACTATTCATCAAAAATTAAAGTTTTTCAGAACAATGCCAAAATTTCACCCTAAGCTATAATTGATATTCCGAATTAAAAAATGATGTCTATTTTACAAAATTCCAAACATATAAGTTTCATTAATTAATTTTATAATTAATTCCCGCTGTCACAACAAATAGCAAGTTTTTAAGAACAATATATATCAAAAGATTGACAATTATTTCTGTCCAATTTCAATGTTAAATTAATTCTAATGACAACCATTGGATAAAATGGTAAAAATATATTATAATTATACTTTAAAACCACTCAATATTATAATTTATCACTATAAATTATTTTTATTAAAAAAAAATTTAAGTATTTTTCACTATTCATAAAAATTTGGAAGTTCTCAGAAAATTACAAAAAATTAAACTTAGGAAAATTTCGATATTACGAATACAAAAATGAAGTTCATTTTGAAATATAAAATTTATATAATTTCAAAAAGTGGGTATTACTATTCAAAATAGCTACTTTTATTGGTCGCGGTGTGTTAGAACTCGAGGTTGCGTACAACACACGCTGCTCTATTATTCAAAGAGGACCGTACCATGGAAGATTGGGGTGTTACATTCTCCCCTCCTTCAATAAATTGCGTCCTCACAATTTAAAATTTTTCTTTGAAAATAAAAGGTTGAAAATAGAAAATACCTTTGTGGAAAACCCACATCAGAAATAAGGTTAATAAAAATATAACTTTAAAAGAAAGAAGGAGAAGTACAAAGGTCACATGAGATAGCCCATACTATGATTCTATGAAAATATGGATATGGAAGAAAAAAACCATCAAGGTATGATGGAGAGTTGTAGAGAACAGGATTAGGAGAAAGTTAACCACAAGAAAATCACAAACTTTTGATTGGTTAAATGGTCAATGAATCCCTAGTTGGAAAAGTTAACCGACGACATTTTTGTTTTAAGTTACCTTTCATGAAGTTGAGAAATGTATTTAAGAGATTTACTAAAAACTTAAGGAAATAAACTTACTTTTCATGTAGACTTTCATTATTTAATAAATTTTTTACCACAAACCCATCTTTCACTCGAAATGGTAATAGAACTCAAAAATATTCTATTCATCCTAATTGTATAAGTTCCAAATATTACCACATAACATTTAGATTAGTAAATATATTTCGTAAAAACCAGGGACTTCCTGTAGGCTAGTGGTTGGTAATAAAGGCATGTCACACTATGGTTGTGGGTTCGATTCCTGCAGCTTTGTCCGACGCGATGGGTGATCCCCCAACCTGTAGGTTGTCCTTTTCCAAAAACTATAGTACTATAATATTCCAAAAACAACTTTCAGAAATGTTTTAACCTTAAACAATACTATCCAATGTTAAACTTAATCCATTCCAACCTTTATAGTTATCCAAAATACCTCTGTCCATACTTTATCTAAAAGATCTCTAAATTCCAAAATCAATTGTAACATCAGATTCCCCGAACAGATTAAAGTTTCTCTTATTTTCACATACTAAAAATATGATTACCATCATCATATTAAAACCTTAATGAACACAACAAGTACTGCAGTACAATCCTTATATATATCACATTATTCTTATAACCAGAATATAATCCTTGAGTCCAAAAGCACCAACACATTAATTATTCCACTTCAACTGTAGTAACAACATATGATTGTCCTTGATCCCTTGGCCTTTTCTGAGGTAAGTTTCCCTGATGCATAGGACATTCATTTTCATAATGCTCCATTTCTCTACAATTATAGTGTTCAACATTTATAGTCTCTTTCTTTCCCATGAAATCAAGAGCCTGGTGTCCTTTTTCTCCACATTTATAACAAACTCTCATTCCTTTTAGGAAAGTACCGGGGTGATTCTTCCCACAATTATCACATAATGGTAAATCATTCTTTCCTTTTTTTTCCTTTTATCTATCTCTTGTTCCACTGTTCTCTTCTTCTCTTGCTTTAATTTGTTGTCATAAGACTTAGAGAATTACTTTTCTGTCTTGATAGCACACGAGACTATATCTTCGTATATTGAGAAATTTTATGATACCAAATCTCGACGGAGAAATGGTTTTAACCCATCAAAGAAATGATGAATCTTACTTCTTGGGTTACGTATATAATCTGCATCATGTCCTGCTAACCTTGTAAAGTTGGCCTCATACTTTGCGACATTCTCATCCTCCTTCTTCCTCAGACTTAGAAATTGTCTTTCCATATCTGCTCGATGGTCATGTGGAAAGTATTTTTCTAAGAAAATCTCTTTGAACTCTCTCAATTCCATACTTGATACTTCTTCATCTTCCTTTGTGTTTTGAATCAATGACCACCATTGATCAGCATCTCCAGGGAGGCGGTAAACTGCCATGATAATGTTTTCCCTTTCACTACTCCCCAAGGTATAGAATATTTTCTCTAAGGAGTTTATCCATTGTTCAGCTACTAATGGATTTGTACCCCATTAAATGTTGTCGGTTGTTGCCTCATGAACCGGTCTAACATTGATCCTCCACGTTTCGGACCAGGGTGCTCCATACGAGTAAGGTTATTATTCATAACCTGAGTGAGTTTTCCCAGTATGGTGATAAGTTGATCAGCATCAGTTGTATCTCCATCTCCACTATAATTATCTTGAGCAGGATGGCAATCCCTACATGGAGTGCGTTCATTGATACAGTTTCCATTCCTTCCACTAGGCTCCATTTCTAAACAATGTCATAAACTAGATTAGTTTACGAATCAAAATAAAAAATAACAGACTTGAAAAACACCTAACATAAATTGAACTATTTATGGATATAATCCATAATCATAAAAATGTTTTCTTTTAGGAAGTATATACTCAAAAACCCTTTATAATGATTTGTAAAGAAAATGATAATTATCCTAAGCATATCCCACTGGAATGTCGTAACCAAGAATGAAGCAAGGCCTGTTGCCGTGCACCAGTTCCTGTTCGAGTCTAGCTCAAAGTGGTGTTTTCCGGTTTTACACCTAGGTACATCTCTACCAGAGCTGCCTCTACCTGCTCGTATCCAGACAGGGGTGTATTGCTTGGAAAACTCATAAAATCTCTATAATACCAAAATTCTAGGAAGTTCTTCTATACTAATCCTCAAAGTCTATCTTAGGGCTATGAGCTCTAATCAGAGTTTATCTAAATCTAGCATCCAAAGTTAGTACTAAACTGCCTCTGATACCAACTATAACGCCTCGACCCCAGTTACCCAGAGTCAGTGCATTATTTCGTAACATTGGCATGATCACAAAAGATCAAGTCTCGAAAGACTGATTAGTTTAGTAGCCTTGGAAACACTAGATACATTCATAATTCTTACATTATATCATAAAGTAAAACAAAACTACAACAACATCTTGTCTTCATATCCCCTCATACTATACCTGCAGGTCATTCTTAATATACTTCTTCACAGCCTAGAAAAATTAAAACATTGGAAGGGGTGAGCTCAGATGCTCAGTAAGGATAACAATATAGCGGAAGCTTTCATAAATAAATAAAAATTTAAGGCAATGTATATATAAAACAAAAGCCTTTTAAACTTGAACTTCAACATAATATGGAAAAATTAAAATGAGACAATTCCATTTACTTATTCACATGAATATTCTACTGGTCGAATAATCACATGAAATATCAATAACCACTTTTATAATGATGTAATTCATAATTCCAGAATATCATAACCACGTAGCCAAGGCCTCGTGCCAAGACTACAAATAAGATTTTGTCAAGGCCTCGTTCCAAGACACTAGTTTGTCTCATGAGATCTGCCGATGCATCAAAGAGCTATAGCGGGCTCCACCCGTCACTTATTTAGTCCAATGCATTCCACATATGAACAAGTTTAAACATATCATAAACCATAACATAATTGTATCACATGAAACATGCATAAAGGAAACATAACAATTCCACATTTCAATCACAAGATATCAATACAACACATTGATATAATAAATCATTATCAAAATCATTTTCAATACCAAAATAAAAGAATCTTAGAACATTGTATTTATTTTTCATTTAAAAAAGTTATGGCTTGTAGAGGAAGCCGAAACTCAAATAATCGTCACGGTGGCAGAGAAGTCGTTGTCGCCACATACGTATGACAAAAAAACATTCCCTTTTGTATTTTAGTAAAACGGTTTGTATAAAAAATATTCCTTTTGAATAAACGTAAAAGTCAAAGGGGTTTATACACCGTATAAAATAAAGTTGTATATAAAACGAAATATGCCTCAATGAAAGGAGTTTGAGAGAAGACCCTTACAAATATTATTTTTTAAATAAAATAGATCACTCATGTGTATTCACTATAAGCTCACATATAGAAAGTATAAATACATGATAAGATATAAGAATTGATTTCTCACATAATCAGAGAACAACATAAATAAGAATGATAAGTTCAACCCAAATAATGGGAATTGGGTTAAGAAGTTCCCTTACCTCATGTCTGAATTGACTCGATCATTCTTTAACCTCCTGAATAATAAACTAGAGTTAATTTATATTTGCTTAAGAACCTTTTCCATGTTCATTATTCCTTTTATATCACTTATTACTATGTTATGAACATTATGTAATTATTTAAGTTAATAACAGTCATTTTGTCGATCTTTGGTACTTGAGTCAAAAATAAACTTCTTATAATTACAAGTTGTTCATGTGGTGAAATATCCATTATATCTAGAATAATATTCATGATGTAGATATCATATATATCATATATGTCCATTATATACACACATTTATAATATTACATAACATTTAGAGGTAAGAAATGAAATGCATCGTTCATGGAGATGGTAAGTCGTACGTATGCATGAACGCTACTTTCATTTCTATTTCGTATTTAATGGAATGAAATTATAATTATATAAAGGTATACTATAATTCCAGTATAATAGAATGTATAATACCATTTACTTCATCCTTTATACATCCCACATATGGCATTAACGATTCAAATAACTTTGAGGGGGTGGTAGTCCACACTTCCTAAAATGAAAATATCACGTTTACCCATAATGGAAACCATAAAGGTATGCCATAAATGAAAAATACAGAAGCTTAAGTAAAACATAAACATATTATATATCATATATAAATATAGTGACATCTTAATGGCCACCTTTGAAGGTGTTATATGAGTGTTAAAGAATCATCGTTTCGTGAGTCAGAAATTCCCCATCCACAGAAACAGTATGTTCTTTAACCATTAGATGTAGTTGTGTGTAAGTGTATCTCGAATACGTCTTATAAAAAATCCTAGTATATTTAGGATACTGTTGTTGTTACAAAATAAATGGTTAAAAAGAGTTTAGTGGGTTGGAGAAGCAAAATAAAACATAAGAACACATGAGAAAAGACTACCTTTAAAACGGGTAACTCTTTTTGATTTGAGCTCAAAGGCTTCCTTGGGAAGGCTTCTGCCCAAAGTGAGGCTTCTAGGTGTAAGAGTGGGATGTGAAGAGATAAAATGGGCAGTTTTTGTCTGATCCAAAGGCTTGAGAGGTGTGGGTAAGGTGGTAGAGTTGGGGGCCTTTTATAAAAGGAGAGGAGGGGCACTCTTGGAAAGTTATAAAAGGTTACTTTATTATAAAATGCTTTTCAGATTTAAAAGGTCCCAAAATTATATATTTATAGGATAAGGTGATAAGAGTTTGAAATCCACCCATACAATATGGTTTTGACATGAGTAGGTCTTAGATTTAACATTATCTTTTCATTTTATTTAAATCGTTAGATAATGAGGTAATCAATGCATCATCATGGTGTCATAAATAATTTAATTTATTTAATGTCAAAAAATTATAAGAAAAATATCATGATGTAGGAAATCGTTTTATATTTCTAATTAATATTTATAGTCAAAAATATGACCTGTATAACCCCATTTAAATATTGTTTTAGTAAAACAACTCGTGTTTGTAACATTTTTATTTTAACATTAAATAAAAAGTTTTTAATGTCATTTTCCTACCAAAGTGGCTCCATGGGGTCCCCAAGTTGACCCATGGATTGTATTGGTTGGTTTTGACTCATCCAATAAATTTAGTACAAGTTTAATGGTATTTTCATATTTTTATAATATCATTTTTACCTTAAATTTCACTAATTACCTTTAATCGTGATTAATTAAACTTAAAAGTTACTATTCACCACAAATTTATTTTAATCTCATTGAACCACATTTTACTTCCTAATGAAAACCATGTATGTTGGATTTTTGAAAATAAAATCACAGAAGTGGTAATGTTTCATTTAAATGAAAAATCAGTTTTTTAACTACCACTTAGTGGTTTCACTATTCATCAAAAATTGAAGTTTTTCAGAACAATGCCAAAATTTCACCCTAAGATATTATTGATATTCCGAATTCAAAAATTATTTATATTTTAAAAAATTCCAAACATATAAGTTGAATTAATTAATTTTATAATTAATTCCTGATGTCACAACAAATAACGTGTTTTTAAGAAACAATATATATCAAAAGATTGACAATTGTTTATGTCCAATTTCAATGTTAAATTAATTCTAATGACCACCGTTGGATAAAATGGTAAAAATATATTCTAATTATACTTTAAAACCACTCAATATTATAATTTATCACTATAAATTATTTTTATTAAAAATTTGTTTTAAGTATTTTTCACTATTCATAAAAAATTGGAAGTTCTAAGAAAATCACAAAAAAAAATCAACTTAGGATAATTTCGATATTACAAATAAAAAAATGAAGTCCATTTTGAAATATAAAATTTATATAATTTCAAAAAGTTGGTATTACTATTCATAACTGCTACTTTTATTGGTCGCGGTGTGTTAGAACTCGAGGTTGCGTACAACACACGCTGCTCTATTATAAAAGAGGAGCATACCATGGAAGCTTGGGGTGTTACAGTCCCACTTTATGAGATATTAAATACCAAGAGATTATATTACATAGTGCATGTACATAGGTTGGTTTTTGTTGATGTGACTATCCATATCTCTTTAGGGGCCATGATGAGTTTCTAGATCCCGCTCTTAGTATGTGAATAGTATTCACTACTATCAATATAAGGTCTAATAGGGTCACACACAATAGAGAATTCAAGAATATTCCCTATTCAGTTGAATTGGAGTTTTGGAAATTTCGGACCCCACTAATGGGGTTTGGAATTTTCCTAAGGGAAAACGATCACCAGGGAATAAATAAATTCATATTATTAATGTTAAGAATAATTGGAATTGAATTTATTTATTAAATGTATTTACATGTTTTAATTTAAATACCTGAAAATATTAATTGAATGAGTACTATTTTAAATGTTCAAGGTTCATTTAATATGTACTGGAATGATGAGTTGAGTTAATGACTCAATTATTATCATGTAATAAATTTAGTATATTACAAAAATATGATAATAATAATAAATGATATTTATTACTCATTTTAGTAGTCAAAATATTATTTATATAGTGTTTTGATTAGTCATGGGTGGGGCAGGCATTTCTGAGTAATTTTTAAACATGTTATAAATAGAGGATGAGAATTGATTCCCATGCAATATACATAACTCTCTCTATCCTCTTCTCTCTCCCTCACTCTAGAGAGAGATGCTCTAGATCTAAGATCTTGGATCAAGAAATCTCTCATGCATCACAAAAAAGGTGATGTAGTGATCATCAGAACAATGAAGGTGTCATCGTAATTCTGCGCTTGCACCAGGATTTCGACAATCGGTGCTCCCATGGATTTCGGAAGTGCATGTGGATGATCAAGAGGATTTAGGCTTTGGATTCTTCGAGAAAATATTTCCAATTAAGATTATACAACATGAATGAATTTATATCTAAACCAATTATTTATGGTTTTTATTTTTGTGCTTAAAACTCTTCATGTGAGATCCTCTGCTTATACCGGGTAGTGATTTGCTGACATCGATGAGTTCGTGTCGATCGTTGGTGGAAAATTTTTAAAATCCCATTTTAGGGACTTCTATTGTGTTCCCAGTACCAAAAATTGGTATCAAATAAAGGTTTTAAGCGAATAAAAAATTATATTCTCATTAATATGTGAAGGGGGTGTCATTTTGGTCCTAATGTCATAGACGGTGTGCAAATCTGACTTCGGGTTTCCAAGTTACAGCCATCCAAAGTTTTAAATGCGGGTTGAAAAATCATTTTTTGGGTATTAAAATGAAATATATTTATATATTTATATGTTTAAATACCCGAAGCCATCCCCAAAAATTGGATATCAGAGAACCTGAGTTTTCCAACCAGTTTTTGGTGTCCAGAGTAGGGTTCACAGGCAGGGCCTTCTTTCTACTATTTTGAGGTAATATGAAATTAAAAAATAATAATTTATTTAATTTAATTTAATTTATAATCAAATGGCCTATACATAGGTGTTTTATTTTTACCAGTTGGAAAAATTGGAAATAAACCAATTTTGGAAAGGGGTTAATGACTTAGGTTAAAAAAATTGGGGTGGCAGGCATGACCTACAAAGGACAACTAAAATCTAAAAAAAATGAAACCTAGGGACCCATTGATCCCATTACCCACATGGGATCTCGCCTCAATGCCACTATAAGAAATAGTTGGTTCCTCCATCCAAGACCTAAATAACCCATAGATGTCGTTGACTCCAAGAACCTCATCCTCCTCAGAGCACCATTGGGCGGTGTTAGTCCTCCAGATCTGGCACCGAGGGACTGGATGCCTCATCCCCTTTCCTTCTCATTCTAGCTCACTTCACTTCCCATAGTTAAATTCTATCTGGCCACCCAGATATAGCCTCATTTGCACCTCTTGCGCACTCTTGATTGGACCACCTCACCTCGGAGCCACATTCTACTAGCATAGAACACTCCCGGTGCCTGCACCCCAGTTATCCCCTACTCTGGACCATATAACCCCTTCATCGCATGAATCCATTTACTCCCACACCAACATGCTTCTACATCATTCCTCCATGCCGCTACCTAGATCTGGTGGTGGTGGTGACTTCCTTCGGCTGACCCCAGCTCTAGTCAATGCCTGGATGTCATCTGTTTCCCCTTGTTGCCAAAGTCTATCCTGATTTTGGTCGTCTCCGTTCTGACCATGGCTTCACACTGACTGACTGTCAGTAGTGGTTTAGATACCCATAACTTGACATACATAGACATTAAATTACTTTTGTGGAATACTTAATACATAAAAAACACACAAGGACCGTAATAGTTTAGTGTCTTTGGAAACTCGGAAAAAATAATATTCTAATCACTGTGAAAGATCTTCAAAATCTCCCATAAAGATCATCCCCTTTTGTTTTCTTACCTAAAACCTTTATTTATATCCGAGGAAAAAGAAAACATAAAAATGGTGATCTCAAATGCTCAGTAAGGGTATACATATAGAACATAAAACAATCCATAAAAATTTGAATGCAAAAACATGAGAATAAAATCTAAACATCAAAATCATGGGAAATGACATAAAACATGGAATTATGTAAGGCATAGATCATAAAAAACATTAATCATGATAAAATAGAATGGTAATAAAACATGTAATTGTGGAAAACCATTAATCACATGATATGATTTCCATGGTAGCCAAGGAATTGATGCCAAGACCGTCTTAGTGTACAAAGTCCCTTTCTGAATCGAGTTCACTCCTCGTTCCAGTCCTGTATCACTGAACCAGATTAACTTTACATTCCAGCCATGTCTATCTCATGAGATATAAATCTTTACCCAATACATTAAAGGGAGATATAGATCCCACCCATCTCATAATGAAATCATTCTTACGTGTTCCACAATATAAACATAAATCATTCATCATTACCCAAAGAATAAAATGGGTTTCATAAACATCATCTCATCATAACATAATACATATAAAAAAATGGCTATCATTTCATCATAAGAAAAGTGAAACCATGTAAATCCTAGAGACATTATACTTGAAACATACAGATAAGAAATAATGTCATTTTAGATGGAAAATGGTTTTGATAAAACACTTGAAATGAATTCTCGGGGAAAATATCCTTTCTTCTTCAAAATAATTTTCTTTTCACAAAATTCCAAGAAATTTTAAAAGAAAAGGATTTTTTTGAAAATAGTTATGAAATTTTGTAGAGTATTCTTTACGAAAATAAGGCATTATGAATCCATAAATATTCGTTCATGCTGTATAAGTTAAAAAAACATTTTTCTCGTACTTTTTCCGGAAAAGTCAAAAAAGTACCTCGTATGGTAAACAAAAGAAAGATTACTTACATACCATTTAGTAAAAGTCAAAAATGGGTAAAATTGAATTTAAACATACATGAAATCATTTTTAGAAAATAGGGACATTAATGATAAAAATAAACCCTATAAATACTTACGAATAAACAATCTAGGATAAAAATGAGATTGGAAAAGTTATCCCTTACCTTAGGTCTGATATGATTCGTACGGATCCAAACCTTATGTATAATGATTTAAATAATTTCATTGAATTATTAAAGAATCATATTCATTGTTATGATATCATATATGGTTCACTTATGACTTTTTATTACTCGTTCTTTTGTAAATTCCATGTTAAAGTAGTGTTTTGGGTAAAATCGGTTTATTTATCGTACGTGTTTGGACTTGTTGTTATTAATATTATTATTAGGTATATCATGACTTAATTACTTCAAGAATATAAATAATGATTTATATATCATATATATTTATTATATATATATATATAATAGATAGATAAATGAAATGAAATACACTGTTCATGGAGACAGTAGGTCGTACGTACGCATGAACCTTGTTTTCATTTCCTTATTGAATTGAATGAAATTAAGTAAATGAAACATATATGTACATAAATCCTGTATAATTATTATGTAATATCTTTCATGATTATTTATTATATATACTTTATAATCATACTTGAATGGTTAATCATGGAAAATGAATCTCATCGTGTTCGTGGAGACGGTAGTCCGTACGTACGCACGAGCGATGATATCATTCCCATAATTATTGAATAGAATTGGAGTGGATGATATAATATCTAATAATTATTATGATGTAATAATAACCGTATATAGTTATCTTTTACACCATTATACCCATCCAAGTAAGGTGGTGGTGGAAAAACATATTACATCACGGCGTGGAGACGATATTCTGTACGGATGCAAGCGTTGTGATTTTGTTTTCTGTAGGATGGATAGAAGGTGAAACGGGGTTGTTTAATATTTATAATAACATATAAGTATATTAGTGATACTTATGTTATTACTTTATAATGAAACAAAAAAATAAAAAGATGTTGAAGAAAAAGAAACTTGAAAGAATCAGTAGAAGAGATTACATATTCTTTGACGCACCTCCTTTAAGCTTCCTCTTAAGGGACTAGAGTAGGTCTATTGAGAAGACCAGAACCTTCAAAATGTTTCTAGGGAAGTGGATAATATAAATGGTCAGGGTTTGGATGATATTGAAGGCTCAATGTGTTGTGAAGAGGAGAGGGAGGAGGTGCCCTTTTATAAGGGAGGAGAGGGGAACCTTTGGAGACCTCAAAAATATTAATTTATAATAAATTGAAACCCCACTTAAAAACTTCCAAAATGACTAAAATCATAAATTATATGATATAGGGTTTTAAGCTCGTCATACAATAAAATTTAGACATGTTGGTAATTTATTTTAAACATTATCAACTTGATTTATCCATATTTAATCTATTTATTTTTTATTTGTGGTTATAAGATTCTAAATTTTAAATTGTTATAAATAATTGCTTATGTGTTTTTAATTGTCCATAATTGGATTATTTATGAAATTTCCGACCATATAAATTTTATTTTATAATATTTAAATATTTTTTTGATTTTTAAACAATTTTATATTACATTATTTTTATAAAATAACAATACTTTCAATTTTGACACTATACATTTATTTGAATTCAAATAAAATCCACACAGAAGATATGTTCAAAATTAAAGCATTAATATATTAATAACATGTCATATTTATCTATAAGATCATTGGAGTACATTAAATAGTTCATATAATATTTATTTTAATATTTTTAAAACCATTTATTGGATATTTCAATCAAATAAATAATTTCAACATCACTACTATTTCACCTTTAATGATAATAATTTAATCTCTAAAAATTCTAAATAAATTCAAATGATGTATATAATTTTATTAGATTTATTTATACTATTCATGTTCTACATTTCATTAAGTTTATCACTAAATTAAAATTATTATACTTATAAGATTTAAGATAGTGACATGTTGTCACTTTCTTTGGTTTTAATAGTAATTAAATTATTTTCATGGTAAAAAGTGCCTAAAATGAATCAATTACGACCCTTATGTGATATGGGTCTACTTTTAGTCATCCAATAGAATTTTTTCAGGTTTTAGGGAAATTTTCTAAGATTATTTTTACCCTTAATTACCCGATTTACCTTCAACTACAGTAAATAAAAATTACCGTAGTTACTATTCATAATATAAAAAAAATAAAAGTGACCTATTAAGATAATTTGGACCCACTTAATTCAAATATGGAATCCATTTTTCAAAATTAAAAACACATATGTTGCAGTAATTAATTTAAAATTAATCACGTTGTTCAGAAAACGGGTTTTAAAAGTTAAAACATTGCCAAAGTTTGAAATGTTTTTACCTATGAATTCCATGTCAAATTAATGCTAATGAAATAAATTATATTAAATGGTAAAAAAATATTCTATTTATTATTTAAAACCATATAAATTATTGTGATGAAAAAAGTTTTTTTAATTAAAATATAACATGTTTTTACTATTAAAATATAAAAGTTATCAGAATAATATGAAAATTTTATCCAAAGTAAATTTTTATATCCTGATTCCAAAGAAGAATTTTATTTTGTCAAATTGAACTTATAAACATTTAAAAAACTATATTTAATGTGGGTGCACCATCAAAAGGCGATAAAACTGCATTTTTTGAAAAATAATTATTTTACTCGAAAAATTTATTTTGTTCTCATACCATGTTCTAGAAAATGTGTAAGATGAATAATAATTTTATAAAATTTAAAATGTAGTTAATAATATTCATAACGGGTAGTCTATAATAATATTATAACAATATATCGTTGTTTAGTGAAACCTAGTATTGCGTACTACACACGCTATCGAGGAAGGTCGTGATTGCGTGTAACGCAAGCCAAGTCAAGGTTGCGTGTAGTGCAAGCTCCCTTTGTTGTTGCGTATAACATAATCCAAACTTATTTCATTTATACATTAAAAAAATTTATACTTAATGTTGTGTGAAATAACTTGTACAAAACAAACTTGAAATTGTGTGTAACATGAGCCAAGAATAGTGTTGCGTATATTGCAAGCTAATACAGTGTTGCATATAGCACAAGATAAATTTTGGTATAGCGTACAACACAAAACATAAATGAAATTAAAAAGAATAATTCTCATAAAATCTCTGGTTGTTACATTCTACCCCCCCCCCCTTAAAATTAATTTCACCCACAAAATTCGTCGGGGTTATAAATGGTTTACTATAGAGACCCAAAGCCTGACGTACATGGATATTACATTACTTTAGAAGAATACTTAATACATAACAATAACAGACACATAGGGATCGTAATAGTTTAGTGTCTTTGGAAACTTGGAACGTAATCTTCTAATCGTGGTGAAAGGTCTTCAACATATCCCATAAAGATCTTCCGCATTTTTTTTCTTACCTAAAACCATTCTTTATATCCTAGGAAAAAGAAAACATAAAAAGGGTGAGATCAAATGCTCAGTAAGGTTAAGCATGGATAAAATAAAACATACCATATACATTTGAACTTAAAACATGAACATAATGTTTAAACATCAAAAGCTTGAGCAATGACATAAAACATGGAAGTAAGTAAGGCATATATCATAAAGAAACATTAATAATGATAAAATAGCATGGGAATAAAACATGTAATTGTGGAAACCATTAAGCACATGATATGATTTCCATAGTAGCCAAGGCATTGCTGCCAAGACCATCTTAGTGGACAAAGTCTCTTTCTGAATCGAGTTCACTCCTCGTTCCAGTCCTGTATTACTGAACCGGTTTAACTTGTCGTTCTGGCCATGTCTATCTCATGAGATATAAATCTTTACCCAATCCATTTGAGGGAGATATAGGTCCCACCCATCTCATAATGAAATCATTCTTTCGTGTGCCACAAAATCATAAATCATACATCATAGCAAAACCCATGAAATAAAATGGGATTCTTAAACATCAGGCCATCATAACATAATCCATAAACAATTGATATCATTTCATCATAACAAAATTGAAACCATTTAAATCATAGAGACATTTTACTTAAAACATACACAATGAAATAATTTCATCTTAGATGGAAAATAGTTTTGACAAAACACTTGAAATGAATTCTTGAGGAAAATATCCTTTCTTCTTTAAAATCATTTTCTTTTCACAAAATTCCATGCAATTTTAAAAGATAAAGGTTTTGTTGAAAATATTCATGAAATATTGTAGAGTAAGCTTCTGGAAAATGAGGCGTTATGAAACCGTAAAAATATGTTCATGCCGTATAAGTTAAAAATAACATTCTCCTCGTACTTTTGTCGGAAAAGTCAAAAAGTACCTTATATGGTAACCAAAGGAATGATTCCATTCATACAATGTGGTAAAAAGTCAATAAAGGGTAAAAATGAATTTAAAAATTCAAGGAATAATGGTAAACATTTTATGAAAACATTTTTCGAAAACATGGTCATGGATGATAAACGTAACCCCAGTAAATACTTACGTATAAGCAATCTCGGATAAAAATGAGATTGAAATTTTATCCCTTACCTTAGGTCTGATATGCTTCGTACGTATCCGAACCTCCTGTATAATGATTTAAATAATTTCATTGACTTATTACAGAATCATATTCATTGTTATGATATCATATATGTTTCATTTATGACTTTATATTACCCGTTCTTTTGTAAATTCCATGTTAAAGCAGCGTTTTGGGTAAAATCATTTCATTTATCGTATGTGTTTTGACTTGTCGTTATTGATATTATTACTTATATCCTGATTTACATAATTTCAGAATTTAAAACATGATTTACATATATTCATGATATACATATATATATATTATAGGTCGAAAAATGGAATGAAATACACCGTTCATGGAGACGGTAGACCGTACGTACGCATGAACGCTGTTTTTGTTTCCTTATTGAATTGAATGAAACTAAATAGATGACATACATATATATATATATATACATAAATCCAGTAGCATTATTATTTCATATATTTCATTATTATTCACTAAATAAACTTTATGATCATTCATGTATGGTTAACATGGAGAATGAATATCATCGCGTCGTGGAGACGGTAGTCCGTACGTATGCACGAGCAATGATATCATTTCCATAATAATTTAATTGAATTGTATTGGATGATACAATATATCAGAATCAGTATGATGTTATAATAACTATGTATAGTTTTTATTTACACCATTATACCCATCCAAGTAAGGTGGTGTTGGAAAAACAGATTACACCACGGCGTGGAGACGGTATTCCGTACGTACGCACGCGCGGTGATTTCATTTTCCGTAGGATGGATAGATGATGAAATAGGGTTGTTTAATACTTATAATAACATATCCATTTATTATTTATAATTATGTTATTACTTCATAATGAAACAACTAAACAAGAAGAAGTGGAAGAAGAAATAAATTTGAAAGAATCGGTAACGGACATTACCTCTTCTTTGAAGCGCCTCTTTGAGACCTCCTTTTAGGGCACTGAAATTGGTCTTTGAAGAATACCAGGACCTCTAGTATGTTTCTAGGTAAGTGGAGAAGATAATTTTTCAGGGGTTTGCTGATCATGAAGGCTCAAAGTGGTGTGAGGAAGAGAGGGAGGAGGTGCCCTTTTATAAGGGAGGAGAGGGGCACCTTTGGAATAACTAAAACTATTATTTTATTATAAAGTAAAATTCGGTTTTAAATAGATCCAAATTGATTTATTTAGAAGATAAGGTGGGGATGGGTCGAAATCCTCTCATCCAATATAATTTATATAAGTTTAGGTATCTATTTTAACCTTATCATTTAGATTTAACATTAAGTAAAATAATTTTACTTTTACCGTGTCTTCTTGTGTTCTTACACTATAAGGTTAATAAACTTAATATAAGAAGCCAAAATAACCCCAAGTTGTTTATTATTAATATATATAACCCTATCTAAGTCATTTGGCCGAACATTATATTTTTAGGAACAAAATAACAATTAATAATATAATATTTGTTTGAAAAACTATTTTATGTCAATTTTAACACTATTTTGTAATTGATTTTTGTGAAACTTATAACAGAATGATTAGTTCGAAAAAAGTTAATTAAATAAATTAAAACATTTCATATTAACCTATAAAATTAGTTTATTTCATAAAAAGTCCCAAATTACATTTATTTGGTTATTTATAACATCAATTATGTCAATATTTAATTAATAAGATAATTACTGCATCATCATTGTGTCATAAATAAATTAAATTATTTAATGTATAAAAATTACAAATAAAATACCATTATGTATTAAATATTTTTATCTTTCTAATGAATATTTATATTCTAATTTATCTTATGTATAACCCTATATTAAAAATGATTTACTTATTAAACATTGATTTTAACTATTTTAACCCTTCTATAAATAAATTAATAATAAATGTCCTAATCTAATCCAAGTGGGCCTAAATGGTCATATTTTATTCCTATGGTTGTTTTTGGTAGAATTACACCTATCCAATAGAATTAGGACATGTGTTAGGGTAATAATAATATCATTTTTACCCTTAATTACACTATTTACTTTTAACCGTGGTAAAAAAAAGTAAAAAGTTACTATTCACCAAAAATTATTTTCATCTCATTGAAGCACATTTACTTAATGACATTAACCGTGTCTCTAGTATTTTTTAAATTCCACTCACAAAAGTGGTAAAATTACGTTTTATGAAAAATTCATTTTTTACTACCACTTAGTGGTTTCACTTTTCATCAAAAAAATGAAAGTTTCCAGAAAAATACCAAAAATTAGGCCTAAGGTATATTTGATATTATGAACTCAAAAATGATGTCTATTTTACCAAATTCAAAACATATCATTTGCGTTAATTAATTTAAAAATTAATTCTCGTCGTCTAAACAAATAGCGTGTTCTTAAGAGATAATAACTATCAAAAGATTGACACTTGTTTATATAAGGCCCCAGCCTTAAACCTTACTTAAAATTGAATTAAATTAATAATTCACATTTAGGATCTTTTAAGGTTTATAGTTTTAGATAATTAGGACATAACTATTACATCTCAAAAGATTACAAAGTAGTCTCTTCTACTAAATTTCCATAAAATAAAAACTCTTAAAAAGAAACATGTCTTGTTTCATGTTTTTAGGTAGCATGACTTTCCCTTGATCCCATCCTTGACCCTATTCCACGCTAAGTCCTGTGAAAAACATTTCAAAAACTTGGGATGAGCATAAGAAGCTCAGTAAGGGATACACAAAGAATAAAAACTGTTAGTTTATCAAAACAAAAAGTAAACCATGTATACTTTATCAAAGTAATACTTTTCACCTTTATGAAGTAGTAAAAACTCTTCACTGAATAAAATATCATTACTTACCTTTTTTGTAACCAAAGGATTACAATAAAATCCATATAAAGAACACATAACATATATAAAGGTAACTTGGGACATAAACATACTTAAGTGGAATAACCATACGGTCAACTCCCACACATATCACTTAATGGAATAGCCATACGGCCAATTTCCATACATACTTAATGGAATAGCCATACGGCCGACTTCCATACCCAATGCATTGGAGGTTATAACGTAACCACCCATCCTGGTATTCACGGCACCACCCGTCATATGGTTTATAACGTAACCACCCGTTAAAATGTCCAAGTACCAATATAAAATCATAAAACATAAAACCAATATAAAGGAATGATAACATTTCAACATCACAATATATCATAATAGAATCCTTTATCAAAACCATTTTCAATGCAAAAATACATAAAAGAGTATATGGTATTTATTTTATTTTAAAAACATTACGGCTTGTTGAGGAAGCCAAAGACCAAATAATACTCGCGGCGGCGGAAAAGGTCGTTGTCACCGCGTACGTTAAAAAAAACATTCCTTTTTGTCGTTTAGTAAAACGCTTCGTAGAAAAAGATTCCATTTGTATAAAAGTATAAGTCAAAGGGGTTTATACACCGTATAAAATAAAGTTGTGTATAAAACGAAATATGCCTCAATAAAAGGAGATTGAGACGAAGTCCCTTACAAAGACGGTATCCATGGTTTAAGGATAAATCAATTGCATAATTATGTGTGACAAATTAATACACCAAATATAAGTGGATATTAAGTGTAAAACAATCAGAGGTTATTCACACATATTCATAGAATGACATATTCAATGAGTACAAGTTTATCCCAAAGAATCAAATTTGGGCTAAGAAGTTCCCTTGCAAAAATTTGACAGCCTAACAGCGTCACTTCAAAAATTCAGAAAATGAGTTGATGAGAGATAAAAAGGGAATCTCATCACTTGGACATAAAATTCACATCAATCAGGATATAGAAGAACATATCCCAACATAATAGTATGTGAATTAAAATACATAACAAACTAAGTCTTTTAAAAAGAGGAGGGTGAAAGGTTCCCTTACCGACAAGGGTATCTTTCGAAACATACGCCCCGTGAATGAAGGACAATACAACATTGATGTAAATACTCATAAATGAAAGAATATTACACAATGAGTAAAATAATGGTCAGTACATACACCACTCAAAGGAAATTGTGGAAAATGTAGCATAAATCTCACGGGAATAAAAGTGAGATGAAAAATCCTTTACGAAAACTCGGCAGCCTAACGGCACCACATAAAACTTCCGAATATGGATTGATGAGATCAAATAGAGTATCTCATTACATTACAAGAAAATTTACAGCAAGAGTAATATAAAAGAACATCCCCCAACATTACAAAGATGAGCTTAAAATAAGTGACATAAAGGAGAGTACTTAAAAAGAAAGAGAGAGGTTAGATCTCTTACGAAAGTTCGGCAGCCTAACGGCGCCACTCAAAACTTCCAAAATGGATTGATGAGAGAGAATAGGGTCTCTCATCACATGAACATAAAAATTACAGTAGGAGTAATATAAAATAACATCCCAATAATAATAAAGATGAGCTTAAAAGAAATGACATAAAAGAGTGTACTTAAAAAGAAAGAGAGGAGTAGGATCCCTTACCTCGGGTCCGACTTGACTCGATCGTTCTTTAATCTCCTGAATAATAAACTTGAGTTAATTTCTACTTCCTTAAGATCCTTTTTCAAGTTCATTATTCCTTTTATATCACTTATTATCATGTCATAAACATTATGTAATCATTTAAGTTAATAATATTTGTTTTGCCGATATTTTGTTCTTAAGTCGAAAGTGGACTTCTTACAATTACATGTTGTTCGTGTGGCCAAAAGTTATTTATATCCAGAATGAAATTCCTGATTTGGATATCATATATATTATATATATCCATCATATAAATGTATTTATAATATTACATGATCATTTAGAGGTAAGAAATAAAATGCACCGTTCATGGAGACGGTAGGCCGTACGTACGCATGAACGCTACTTTCATTTCTTTGTCATATTAATGGAATTAAAACTAAATGAGAGGTATGTATATTTTAATTACAGAATTATATTAATCATTTAGATATTTCATTCATTATATATATCAATTATATACATGTACTTTTAATAGTACATTACATTTGGGGATAATAAATGAAATGCATCGTTCATGGAGACGGTAAGTCGTACGTACGCATGAACGCTACTTTCATTTCTATCTCATACTTTAATGGAAAGAAATAATAATTATATAGAGGTATATAATAATTCCAGTATAACATCATATATAATAACATTAAATTCATCCTTTATACGTCCCACGTATGGCATTAACGAATCACATCACTTTGAGGGGGCGGTAGTCCGCACTTCCTAAAATGAAGATATCGCGTATACCCATAATGGAAGCCATAAAGGTAAGACACAAATGAAAAATACAGAAGCATAAGTAAAACATAAACTTATAATATATCATATATGAATATAGTGACATCTTAATGGCCACCTTTGAAGGTGTTAAGAGAATGTTGAACAATCATCGTTTCGGGAGGCAGAAATTCGCCATCCACGGAAACCGTATGTTCTTTAACCATTTGATGTAGTTGTGTGAGAGTGTAGCTCGAATAAATCTTATAACAACATCCTAGTATATTGAAGATACTGGTGTTGTTACAAAAGAAGTAAATAAAAAGAGTTTAGGGGGTTGGAGAAGCAAAATAAAACAAATGAACATGAGAGAATGAATCACCTTTAAAAGTGTAATTCCTTTTGATTTGAGCCTAAAGGATTCCTTTGAAAGGATTCTGCCCAAAGGGAATCCTCTAGGATGAGGAGAGGGATGTGGAGAGAGTAAATGGGTAGGGGTTGGCCGATCCAAAGGCTTGAGGAGTGTGTGAAATGAGGTAGAGTTGGGGGCCTTTTATAAGAGGAGAGGAGGGGCACTTTTGGAAAGTAAGAAATATTACTTTATTTGAAAATGTGTTTCGGTTTTAAAAGGTCCCACATTGATATAATTCGTGTATAAGGTGATAAGGGTTCGAAATCAACCCATCCAATAAGTTTTGGACATGTGTAGTTCATATATTTTACATTATCTTTCCATTTTATTTAAATCGTCAAATAATGATGTCATCACTGCATCATTATTATGTCATAAATAATTTAATTTATTTAATGTCTAAAAATTATAAAACAAATACTACGATGTAGGAAAGTTTTTTAGCTTTCCAATGGATATTTATAATCAAAATTATGACTTGTATAACCCCACTTAAAAATTGTTTTAGTAAAACATATCATGTTTGTGTCATTTTTACTTTTACATTAAATAAAAAGTTATTTATGTCATTTCCCAAACAAAGTGGATCCATGGGGTCCCCAAGTTTACCCATGGCTTGTCTTGGTCGGCCATGACACATCCAATTAGGGTAGAAAATGTTTCAAGCTCATCTCATATTATTAAAACATTATTTTTACCTTAAACTACACTAATTACCACTAATCGCGATTAAAAACTTAATAAGTTACTGTTCACCAAAAAATTATTTTAATCTCATTGAACCACATTTTACTTCTTAATGACAACCATGTATGTCGGATTTTTGAAAATCAAAACACAATGATGGAAAAATTTCATTTAAATGGAAAAACAGTTTTTATAAGTACCACTTAGTGGTTTCACTATTCATCAAAAATTGAAGTTTTTCAGAAAATTCCAAAAAATTCACCCTAAGCTATATTTGATATTCCGAATTCAAAAATGAATTCTATTTTACAAAATTCAAAACATATAAGTCACATTAATTAATTTAATAATTAATTCTCTATGTCAGAGCAAATAGCGTGTTTTTATAAAACAATAAGTATCAAAAGATTGACACTAGTTTAAGTCTGATTTCAAAGTGAAATTAATTCCAACGACCACTATTGGATTTAATTGTAAAAATATTTTCTAATTTAACTTTAAAACCAATTCAAAATATAATCTAATCATATAAAGAAATTAGATTAAAAAGTGGTTTTGAATTAAAATACAACATTTTACACTATTCATTAAAAAAATGAACTTTATCGGAAAGATACCAAAAATTTACACAAAGTAAATTTTGATGTCCCGATTCTTAATAAGAGTTTTATTTGGTCCAAAAGAATGTTTAAGAGTGAACAAAACTATATTTAATGATGGTTCAACATCAAAAGGTGATAAGTGAACCTTTAGTGAAAACTAGGGCATATACGCCTAAAATTGAATTATTTCCGTATTTTAATCATCTATCCTTTATTAGATAAATGTAAAAACATTTAAAAACATATATAATCATATTTTAGTTATTTCAATCCATTCCCGCCATTACAACGGCTACATGTTAACTACCATTTAAAATAATATTATTTTATTATTAGAGTGCAACGTAAGATTCCCAAGAAACTCGTTGTTGCGTGTTGGGTACGCCATCGAGCATAGCGTACCCTTTAAAGTAATATCAATATTTTATTCACAAATATGGATAAATATGAAAATGTCATATTCTTTATTTACCTGGGGTGTTACATCCTTCCCCCCTTTTGGGAATTGCGTCCTTGCAATTTTTAAAATTGGGCTTGGAAACATCCTTGAAAGTCCCACATCGGAACAAGAGTCGGTAAAACAATCACTTTAAAATAAAGAAAGATAAGTACAGAGGTCACCCGAGTTAACCCATACTAGGATTCCATGTATGAAAATATGGACATGGAGGAAAAAACAAAGGGTCATGTTCTTGAGGGAGAGTGATAGTAAACATGTCTAGGAGAAAGTTAATAATGAGAAAATCACAAACATGTGATGGGTTAAATGGTATTCGATTCCCCAGTAGGAAAAGCTAATAGACAACGTTTTTGTTTTAAGCTACTTTTTATTGAGGAATTTATTCATAAGGAAACATAATCACTTATCATGTTGACTTTCAACTTTTACTAGATTCCTTAATCAAACTCATATTTTCTCCAAAAGACAATAATTTAGGAAGACTTGTTCACATTAAGAGTACTATAATCAACTTCTAGAGAATCACCTAATCCAGCAAAGAGAACTATATACATCCCATGTCTTTATGCTTTAACCAAAACCAAAACTAGAAAGATAAGTACAAGGTCAGATAATCCAGAAAAGGATAACCCTTTATAAAAAGAAAATCTATTCTTAATCTCTAAAATTTGTCCAACAAAACCCAAAGTTCAACGAGGACCATTTGTCCATAAAATTATTCAAAGTAAACCAAACTAAGATTGATACCCAAATATTTGAAGGATTTAGTCACATAGTATACCAAGTTAAATCGTAACATTTATCTCCAAACAATATCAGTTGCTCCTAAAGTCTCGTATTGAAAAGTAATTAACCTAATCACATATCCTCCATGATAGGTTAATCATTTTCATAAATAACCCAAAATCAACTTACTGTTAATTCATAAAATCATATAACTAAAAAGAATCAGTCAAACTAACCAGGGACTTCACATAGTCCAGTGGTAGGCGATAAATACCAGTCGCACTTTGGTTGTGGGTTCGACTCCCGCAGCTTTGTCTGACGTGACGGGTTGTCACACGGTCTGCGTGTTGTCCTTTTTTTAAAACTATATAATTCTTAAAACATTCCCCAAAATGAGATAAAATCTTCAAAAATAATCATAACATATTTTAACCTCAAGTTTATCTCATTCCTTTCATTTTCCATCATATCATAGAGTAACCCATAATTACCTAAAAAGTAAGGATCATATAAACCCTAATGGTTACCTTAATAATTATTACCTGAATTTCCACATCGAGTTGGCCATCTCGTGCATGATACATTAGGGAACTCACCAAGTTTTAAGTGGTTGATCATGACTCTTTGATAGTTGGTTTGGAATAACTATGAGATTCCTCGTGGAATCCCCCATCTCATCCAGTATCTTAATCAGAGAACCACCACAGTTTCCTTCAAACCCATTGTCACTTTGGTGCCTGCTAGATCCTGCCATTTACTAAAACGAAAAAGGTCAGTGTGAGTATATCAACATAACCATCATGTACTAATGAGGAAGATAAAAACTAAGATATACTTACTCATTCACTTTATCTAAAACTTGGACTCTTTCTGAAATCCTAACCATTATGGTAATTGTCACTTATGCTTAAAGAATACCCTAACCTCTAAAGTTATCTAAACCGACCTCTGATACCAACTATAAGGCCCCAGCCTTAAACCTTACTTAAAATTGAATTAAATTAATAATTCACATTGAGGATCTTTTCAGGTTTAGAGTTTTAGATAATTAGGACATAACTATTACATCTCAAAAGATTACACAAAGTAGTCTCTTCTACTAAATTTCCATAAAATAAAAACTCTTAAAAAGAAACATGTCTTGTTTCATGTTTTTAGGTAGCATGACTTTCCCTTGATCCCATCCTTGACCCAATTCCATGCTAAGTCCTGTGAAAAACATTTCAAAAACTTGGGATGAGCATAAGAAGCTCAGTAAGGGATACACAAAGAATAAAAACTGTTAGTTTATCAAAACAAAAAGTAAACCATGTATACTTTATCAAAGTAATACTTTTAACCTTTATGAATTAGTAAAAACTCTTCACTGAATAAAATATCATTACTTACCTTTTTGTAACCAAAGGATTACAATAAAATCCATATAAAGAACACATAACATATATAAAGGTAACTTGGGACATAAACATACTTAAGTGGAATAACCATACGGTCGACTCCCACACATATCACTTAATGGAATAGCTATATGGCCAATTTCCATACATACTTAATGGAATAGCCATACGGCCGACTTCCATACCCAATGCATTGGAGGTTATAACGTAACCACCCGTCCTGGTATTCACGACACCACCCGTCATATGGTTTATAACGTAACCACCCGTTAAAATGTCCAAGTACCAATATAAAATCACAAAACATAAAACCAATATAAAGGAATGATAACATTTCAACATCACAATATATCATAATAGAATCATTTATCAAAACCATTTTCAATACCAAAATACATAAAAGAGTATATGGTATTTATTTTATTTTAAAAACATTACGGCTTGTTGAGGAAGCCAAAGACCAAATAATACTCGCGGCGGCGGAAAAGGTCATTGTCACCGCGTACGTTAAAAAAACATTCCTTTTTGTCATTTAGTAAAACGCTTCGTAGAAAAAGATTCCTTTTGTATAAAAGTATAAGTCAAAGGGGTTTATACACCGTATAAAATAAAGTTGTGTATAAAACGAAATATGCCTCAATGAAAGGAGATTGAGACTAAGTCCCTTACAAAGACTGTATCCTTGGTTTAAGGATAAATCAATTTCATAATTATGTGTGACAAATTAATACACCAAATATAAGTGGATATTAAGTGTAAAACAATCAGAGGTTATTCACACATATTCATAGAGCGACATATTCAAGGAGTACAAGTTTATCCCAAAGAATCAAATTTGGGCTAAGAAGTTCCCTTGCAAAAATTTGACAGCCTAACGGCGTCACTTCAAAAATTCAGAAAATGAGTTGATGAGAGATAAAAAGGGAATCTTATCACTTGGACATAAAATTCACATCAATAAGGATATAGAAAAACATATCCCAACATAATAGTATGTGAATTAAAAGACATAACAAACTAAGTCATTTAAAAAGAGGAGGGTGAAAGGTTCCCTTACCGACATGGGTATCTTTCGAAACATACGCCCCGTGAATGAAGGACAATACAACATTGATGTAAATACTCATAAATGAAAGAATATTACACAATGAGTAAAATAATGGTCAGTACATACACCACTCAAAGGAAATTGTGGCAAATGTAGCATAAATCCCACGGGAATAAAAGTGAGATGAAAAATCCTTTACGAAAACTCGGCAGCCTAACGGCTCCACATAAAACTTCCGAATATGGATTGATGAGATCAAATAGATTATCTCATCACATTACAATAAAATGTACAGCAAGAGGAATATAAAATAACATCCCCCAACATTACAAAGAGGAGCTTAAAAGAAGTGACATAAAGGAGAGTACTTAAAAAGAAAGAGAGAGGTTAGATCTCTTACGAAAGTTCGGCAGCCTAACGGCACCACTCAAAACTTCCAAAATGGATTGATGAGAGAGAATAGGGTTTATCATCACATGAACATAAAAATTACAGTAGGAGTAATATAAAAGAACATCCCAATAATAAGAAAGATGATCTTAAAAGAAATGACATAAAAGAGTGTACTTAAAAAGAAAGAGAGGAGTAGGATCCCTTACCTCGGGTCCGACTTGACTCGATCGTTATTTAATCTCCTGAATAATAAACTTGAGTTAATTTCTACTTCCTTAAGAACCTTTTTCAAGTTCATTATTCCTTTTATATCACTTATTACCATGTCATAAACATTATTTAATCATTTAAGTTAACAATTTTTGTTTTGCCGATATTTTGTTCTTAAGTCGAAAGTGGACTTCTTACAATTACATGTTGTTCGTGTGGCCAAAAGTTATTTATATCCAGAATTAAATTCCTGATTTGGATATCATATATATTATATATATCCAGCATATACATGTATTTATAATATTACATAATCATTTAGAGGTAAGAAATGAAGTGCACCGTTCATGGAGACGGTAAGCCGTACGTACGCATGAACGCTACTTTCATTTCTTTGTCATATTAATGGAATTAAAACTAAATGAGAGGTATGTATATTTTAATTCCAGAATTATATTCATCATTTATATATATAATTCATTATATATATCAATTATATACATGTACTTTTAATAGTACATTACATTTGGGGATAAGGAATGAAATGCACCGTTCATGGAGACGGTAAGACGTACGTACGCATGAATGCTACTTTCATTTCGATCTCATACTTTAATGGAAAGAAATAATAATGATATAGAGGTATATAATAATTCCAGTATAACATCATATATAATAACATTAAATCCATCCTTTATACGTCCCACGTATGGCATTAACGAATCACATCACTTTGAGGGGGCGGTAGTCCGCACTTCCTAAAATGAAGATAACGCGTATACCCATAATGGAAGCCATAAAGGTAAGACACAAATGAAAAATACAGAAGCATAAGTAAAACATAAACTTATAATATATCATATATGAATATAGTGACATCTTAATGTCCACCTTTGAAGGTGTTAAGAGAATGTTGAACAATCATCGTTTCGGGAGGCAGAAATTCGCCATCCACGGAAACCGTATGTTCTTTAACCATTTGATGTAGTTGTGTGAGAGTGTAGCTCGAATAAATCTTATAAAAACATCCTAGTATATTGAATATACTGGTGTTGTTACAAAAGAAGTAAATATAAAGATTTTAGGGTGTTGGAGAAGCAAAATAAAACAAATGAACATGAGAGAATGAATTACCTTTAAAAGTGTAACTCCTTTTGATTTGAGCCTAAAGGCTTCCTTTGAAAGGATTATACCCAAAGGGAATCCTCTAGGATTAGGAGAGGGATGTGGAGAGAGTAAATGGGCAGGGGTTGGCCGGGCCAAAGGCTTGAGGAGTTTGTGAAATGAGGTAGAGGTGGGGGCCTTTTATAAGAGGAGAGGAGGGGCACTTTTGGAAAGTAAGAAATATTACTTTATTTGAAAATGTGTTTCGGTTTTAAAAGGTCCCAACTTGATATAATTCGTGGATAAAGTGATAAGGGTTCTAAATCCACCCATCCAATAATTTTTTGACATGTGTAGTTCAAAGATTTTACATTATCTTTCCATTTTATTTAAATCGTCAAATAATGATGTCATCGCTGCATCATTATTATGTCATAAATAATTTAATTTATTTAATGTATAAAAATTATAAAACAAATACTATGATGTAGGAAATCTTTTTAGATTTCCAATGACTATTTATAATCAAAAAAGATGACTTGTATAACCCCACTTAAAAATTGTTTTAGTAAAACATATCATGTTTGTGTCATTTTTACTTTTACATTAAATAAAAAGTTATTTATGTCATTTCCCAACCAAAGTGGATCCATGGGGTCCCCAAGTTGACCCATGGCTTTTCTTGGTCGGCCATGACACATAAAATGAGGGTAGGACATGTTTCAAGCTCATCTCATATTATTAAAACATTATTTTTACCTTAAACTACACTAATTACCACTAATCGCGATTAAAAACTTAATAAGTTACTATTCACCAAAAAATTATTTTAATCTCATTGAACCACATTTTACTTCTTAATGAAAACCATTTATGTCTGATTTTTTAAAATCAAAACACAATGATGGCAAAATTTCATTTAAACAGAAAATCAGTTTTTATAAGTACCACTTAGTGGTTTCACTATTCATCAAAAATTGAAGTTTTTCAGAAAATTACCAAAAATTCACCCTAAGCTATATTTGATATTCCGAATTCAAAAATGAAGTATATTTTACAAAATTAAAAACATATAAGTCACATTAATTAATTTAATAATTAATTCCCGTTGTCAGAGCAAATAGCGTGTTTTTATAAAATAATAAGTATCAAAAGATTGACACTAGTTTAAGTCTGATTTCAAAGTGAAATTATTTCCAACGACCACTGTTGGATTTAATGGTAAAAATATTTTCTAATTTAACTTTAAAACCAATTCAAAATATAATCTAATCATATAAATAAATTAGATTAAAAAGTGTTTTTGAATTAAAATACAACATTTTACACTATTCATTAAAAAAATGAACTTTATCGGAAAGATACCAAAAATTTACACAAAGTAAATTTTGATGTCCCGATTCTTAATAAGAGTTTTATTTGGTCCAAAATAATGTTTAAGAGTGAACAAAACTATATTTAATGATGGTTCAACATCAAAAGGTGATAAGTGAACCTTTAGTGAAAACTAGGGCATATACGCCTAAAATTGAATTCTTTCCGTATTTTAATCCTCTATCCTTTATTGGATAAATGTAAAAACATTTAAAAACATATATAATCATATTTTAGTTATTTCTATCCATTCACACCATTACAACGGCTACATGTTAACTACCATTTAAAATAATATTATTTTATTATTAGAGTGCAACGTAAGATTCCCAAGAAACCCGTTGTTGCGTGTTGGGTACGCCATCGAGCATAGAATCCCCTTTAAAGTCATATCAATATTTTATTCACAAATATGGATAAATATGAAAATGTCATATTCTTTATTTACCTGGGGTGTTACAGTTTATGTCTGGTTTAAATGTGAAATTACATCCAATGATCGACATAGTATTAAATTGTAAAAATATATTATAAATATACTTTAAAACCACTCAAATTAATAATTTATCACTATTAATTATTTCTATTAAAAACGTTGTTTTTAATTAAAATTTAGTAATTTTCACTATTCATCAGAAAATGAAAGTTATTTGAAAAGTACAAAAATTTCACCCTAAGCTAATTTCGATATTCCGAATCCAAAAATGAAATCCATTTTGAAAATAAAATTTACAAAATTTAAAAAAGTGGTTATTTCTATTCATAACGGCTAGTTTTAATAATATTTTAATATCATATCGTTGTTTAGTGAAACTCGGTATTACGTACTACACACGCTATCGAGGAAGGTCGCAATTGCGTGCAAGGCAAGTCAAGGATGCGTGTTGTGCAAGCTCCTTTTGGTGTAGCATACAACACAAGACATTAATGAAATTAAAAAAAATTCATAAAATCTTGGGGTGTTACATTCTACCCCCTTAAAATGAATTTCTCCCTCGAAATTCATCGGGGTAATAAATGGTTTACTACTCGAAAGTTTCTTCAATAGAAACCCACATCGTCAAAAGGAATACCAAAACCTAGCTTTAAAAACTAAAGTATGAAACGTAACTATTACCCAAATTAACTAATCACTGGGTTTCCACATAGGATAACATAGGTGAAAATGTGGATATGGAAGAGAAATCTAACCATCATGTTCTGATGGAGATTGGTAGAGAACATGGCTATGGAAAAGCCAGCAATCACAAAGCCATAAATTTGTGACGATCTAAGGTACCATCTGATTCATCAGATATAAGAGCACTGGGACAACATTTTTGGTTTTCAAGATCATTTCCCTAATGTTTGTGAATTAAAAGAAATACTTACATGATTTTGGTACAATTTCACTGTTGTTCGTGAATTGAACAACTTCCCCTTCATCCCTTAAAGAAATGAAGTTGAATTTGTTATTCATGATGTGTTATCAGATCATGTGATAGAATGATGGGTCATTCCATCTGTTTCAAACAAAAGGTTAGAAAAAGTTATAAGTCCATATTATGGTTAGATTAATCATATATGGTTCAAAAAATGAACTTATACTTCATATATCATACCACTTAATAAAATAAAACTAGTTTCTACTAACCAGGGACTTCCTGTAGTCCAGTGGTAGGTGATAAAGGCTAGTCTCACTTCGGTTGTGGGTTCAATTCCCAGAGCCTTGTCCGACGCGATGGGTTGTCGCCCGTCCTGCAGGTTGTCCTTTTTCTAAATCTATATTACTATAACATCCCATCAATAATATTGAAAAATTTCTATCCTTAAACAATACTAACTTATGTCCAACATAATACATTCCAATTTTTAAGCTTATCTAAAATAATTTGGTCTAAGGTCATAGTATAAAGAAAATGATCATGTGAATGCCATCATTTATCCCCCATTAACATGTGAATACCTTAATCATGTATTCTCTTGAAGAATGAATACTCATTGAACCTTATTGAAAACATGAATGTTGTTAAAAGTTAACTATTTCCACATACCAAAATCCTTAAAATTCTATATACTCAACCATGATATCACTTAGTCCTTATATCAATCATGAGCTCATGAATACTATCAAACATTTAATTTTCTTCTTATCCCTTCATTATGCGCATATCATCTACATTCAAAAAATATCTGAATAACCTTTCATGGATACTGGTACCATTAATCATACACTTTCAAAACTCAAGGAAATTCAACAGTGTAACAATCCTTATATGTCTCTTTATTCCATAGTACCATGAGATTACTTATACAACATTACACTTGATAAACATGTAATCATTCCACTACCTTCTTAAACCATTGACCGAGCTTCAACAATTCGTTCATCTCACATATCATTTGTAGTCTCTTCATCATCATCAATATAAATACTACCCATACGACCATACTGATTCTCTTCATGAGACTTTCCCTTAGGGAATTGGTTTGCATAATGCCTGTACATTCCACATTTAAAACATTTAACCATTGTTGATGTTGTAGCAATACCATTATCCTCATCCATGGTGTTAACTGAACCTTTTCCTTTACACTTACTGGCTTTGTGTCCATCTTTTCCACACCCAAAGAATCTTCTAGTTCCCTTGAAAAAATCTCCCCTATGCCTCTTCCCACATGATTTACATGAGGGAAATTGAACTTTCTTTCCTCTATGATCATCATTAAACTCCATCTTTCTCTTATTATCTGAGTCTGGAAACTTACCAAAGTTGAGATTATTGATCATATTATTAGATTGCTTATTATGCATAATAACTATGTTTGGACTTCCAAATCCCGTTTCATTTGGTTTCTCATGAAGAATATCATTCCATTGTCCTTCATGTCCTCCATTATCACGAATCTTCCTGTTTCCATCAATTTCCTAAAACCCTAAAGAATAGTGTGAGAGGCAAAAATCATACTAGAGAAAACAACATAGTAAAGGGGGATTACCCTCAATATCTAACATCTTAGGTTAAATTCTAAGATTGTTAGCGCAATTCTAAGACTATAACCTATACGTATACTTAACCTTAGGGACATCCTTAGATATACCTTAGACATATCTCTAGGGATCTCACTAAAGTTCTCGCATCCTAGTTTCCAAAGGTTGGCTAAACCTTTCCTCTGATACCAACTGTAGAGACCCAAAGCATGACGTACATGGATATTACATTACTTTAGCAGAATACTTAATACATAACAATAATAGACACACAAGGATCGTAATAGTTTAGTGTCTTTGGAAACTTGGAACGTAATCTTCTATTCGTGGTGAAAGATCTCCAACATCTCCCATAAAGATCTTCCCCATTTTTTTCTTACCTAAAACCTTTCTTTATATCCTAGGGAAAAGAAAACATAAAAAGGGTGAGCACAAATGCTCAGTAAGGGTAATCATGGATAAAATAAAACATACCATATACATTTGAACTTAAAACATGAACATAATGTTTAAACATCGAAAGCTTGAGCAATGACATAAAACATGGAAGTACGTAAGGCATAGATCATAAAGAAACATTAAGAATGATAAAATAGCATGGGAATAAAACATGTAATTGTGGAAACCATTAATCACATGATATTATTTCCATAGTAGCCAAGGCATTGCTGCCAAGACCATCTTAGTGGACAAAGTCCCTTTCTGAATCGAGTTCACTCCTCGTTCCAGTCCTGTATTACTGAACCGGTTTAACTTGCCGTTCCAGCCATGTCTATCTCATGAGATATAAATCTTTACCCAATTAATTGGAGGGAGATATAGGTCCCACCCATCTCATAATGAAATCATTCTTTCGTGTGCCACAAAATCATAAATCATACATCATAGTAAAACCCATGAAATAAAATGGGATTCTTAAACATCATGCCATCATAACATAATCCATAAAAAATTGATATCATTTCATCATAAGAAAATTGAAACCATTTAAATCATAGAGACATTTTACTTGAAACATACACATATGAAATAATTTCATCTTAGATGGAAAATAGTTTTGACAAAACACTTGAAATGAATTCTTGAGGAAAATATCCTTTCTTCTTTAAAATCATTTTATTTTCACAAAATTCCATGTAGTTTTAAAAGAGAAGGGTTTTATTGAAAATATTCATGAAATATTGTAGAGGAAGCTTCTTGAAAATGAGGCTTTATGAAACCGTAAAAATCTGTTCACACCGTATAAGTTAAAAATAACATTCTCCTCGTACTTTTGTCGGAAAAGTCAAAAAGTACCTTATATGGTAACCAAAGGAAAGATTCCATTCATACAATGTGTTAAAAAGTTAATAAAGGGTAAAAATGAATATACAAATTCATGGAATAATGGTAAACATTTTATGAAAACATTTTTATAAAACATGGTCATGGATGATAAATGTAACCCCGGTAAATACTTACGTATAAGCAATCTCGGATAAAAATGAGATTGAAAATTTATCCCTTACCTTAGGTCTGATATGCTTTGTACGTATCCGAACCTCCTGTATAATGATTTAAATAATGTAATTGACTTATTACAGAATCATATTCATTGTTATGATATCATATATGTTTCACTTATGACTTTATATTACCCGTTCTTTTGTAAATTCCATGTTAAAGCAGCGTTTTGGGTAAAATCGTTTCATTTATCGTATGTGTTTCGACTTTTCATTCTTGATATTATTACTTATATCCTGATTTACATAATTTCATAATGTAAAACATGATTTACATATATTCATCATATACATATATATATTATAGGCCGAAAAAAGGAATGAAATACACCGTTCATGGAGACGGTAGACCGTACGTACACATGAACGCTGTTTTCGTTTCCTTATTGAATTGAATGAAACTAAATAGACGACATACATATATATATATATATATACATAAATCCAGTAGCATTATTATTTCATATATTTCATTATTATTCATTAAATAAACTTTATGATCATTCATGTATGGTTAACATGGAGAATGAATCTCATCGCGTCGTGGAGACGGTAGTCCGTACGTACGCACGAGCGATGATATCATTTCCATAATCATTGAATTGAATTGGAGTGGATGATACAATATATCAGAATCAGTATGATGTTATAATAACTATGTATAGTTTTTATTTACACCATTATACCCATCCAAGTATGGTGGTGTTGGAAAAACAGATTGCACCATGGCGTGGAGACGGTATTCCGTACGTATGCACGCGCAGTGATTTCGTTTTCTGTAGGATGGATAGATGATGAAATAGGGTTGTTTAATACTTATAATAACATATATTTATATTAGTGATACTGATGTTATTACTTCAAAATTAAACAACTAAAGAAGAATAAGTGGAAGAAGAAATAGAGTTGAAAGAATCGGTAACAAACATTACCTCTTCTTTGAAGTGCCTCTTTGAGACCTCCTTTTAGGGCACTGAAATTGGTCTTTGAAGAAGACCAGGACCTCTAGTATGTTTCTAGTGAAGTGGAGAATAGAATTTTGCAGGGTTTGGATGAGCATGAAGGCTCAAAGTGGTGTGAGGAAGAGAGGGAGGAGGTGCCCTTTTATAAGGGAGGAGAGGGGCACCTTTGGAATAACTAAAACTATTATTTTATTATAAAGTCAAATTCGGTTTTAAATAGCTCCAAATTGATTTATTTAGAAGCTAGGGTGGGGATGGGTCGAAATACTCTCATCCAATAGAATTTATACAAGTTTAGGTTCCTATTTTAACCTTATCATTTAGATTTAACATTAAGTAAAATAATTTTACTTTTACCGTGTCTTCTTGAGTTCTTACACTATAAGGTTAATAAACTTAATATAAGAAGCCAAACTAACCCCACGTTTTTTATTATTAATATATATAACCTTATCTAATTCATTTGTCCGAACATTATATTTTTAGGAATAAAATAACTATTAATAATATAATATTTGTTTAAAAAACTATTTTATGTCAATTTTGACACTATTTTGTAATTGATTTTTGTGAAAATCATAACAGAATAATTAGTTCAAACAAAGTTAATTAAATCAATAAAAACATGTCATATTAACCTATAAAATTAGTTAATTTAATAAAAAGTCTCAAATTACATTTATTTGGGTATTTATAACATCAATTATGTCAATATTTCATTAATAAGATAATTACTGCATCATCTTTGTGTCATAAATAAATTAAATTATTTAATGTCTAAAAATTAAAAATAAAATACCATTATGTAGGAAAGCTTTTTAGATTTCTAATTAATATTTATAGTCGAATTTATCTTATGTATAACCCTATATTAAATATTATTTACTTATTAAACTATGATTTTAACTATTTTAACCCTTCTTTAAATAAATTAATAATAAATGTCCTAATCTAATCCAAGTGGGCCTAAATGGTCATATTTTATTCCTAAGGTTGTTTTTGGTCGAATTACACTTATCCAATAGAATTAGTACATGTGTTAGGGTAATAATAATATCATTTTTACCCTTAATTACACTATTTACTTTTAATCGTGGTAAAAAAAGTAAAAAGTTACTATTCACCAAAAATTATTTTCATCTCATTGAACCACATTTCACTTACTGACATCAACCGTGTCTCTCGGATTTTTGAAATTCCACTCACAGAAGCGGTAAAATTATGTTTTATGAAAAATTCATTTTTTTAACTACCACATAGTGGTTTCACTATTCATCAAAAAAATGAAAGTTTCCAGAAAAATACCAAAAATTAGGCCTAAGATATATTTGATATTATGAACTCAAAAATGATGTCTATTTTACCAAATTCAAAACATATCTGTTTCATTAATTAATTTAAAAATTAATTCCCGTCGTCTAAACAAATAGCGTGTTCTTAAGAGATAATAACTATCAAAAGATTGACACTTGTTTATGTCTGGTTTAAATGTGAAATTACATCCAATGATCAACATTGTATTAAATTGTAAAAATATATTCTAAATATACTTTAAAACCACTCAAATTAATAATTTATCACTATTAATTATTTCTATTAAAAAGGTTGTTTTTAATTAAAATTTAGTAATTTTCACTATTCATCAGAAAATGAAAGTTATCCGAAAAGTACCAAAATTTCACCCTAAGCTAATTTTGATATTTCAAATCCAAAAATGAAGTCCATTTTGAAAATAAAATTTAAAAAATTTCAAAAAGTGGTTATTACTATTCATAACGGCTAGTTTTAATAATATTTTAATAGCATATCGTTGTTTAGTGAAACTCGGTATTGCGTACTACACACGCTATCGAGGAAGGTCGTGATTGCGTGCAAGGCAAGTCAAGGATGCGTGTTGTGTAAGCTCCTTTTGGTGTAGCGTACAACACAAGACATTAATGAAATTAAAAAAATTCATAAAATCTTGGGGGGTTACATTTACTACATGAAAGTTTCTTTCATAGAAACCAACATCCTAAAAAGGAATAATAAAACATAATTTTAAAAATTGAAGTATGAAACATAACAATTACCCAAATTAACTCATCACGGGGTTTCCACATAGGAGAACATAGGTGGAAATATGGATATGGAAGAAAAATCTAACCATCAAGTTCTAATGGAGAGTGGTAGAGGACATGGCTATGAAAAAGGCAACAATCACAAAGCCATAAATTCATGATGATTTAAGGTACCATATTATTCATCAGATATAAGGAAACTAGGATAACATTTTTTGTTTTCAAGATCATTTCCCTAAAGTGGAATAATTGTTGAATTAAAAGAAATACTTACTTGATTTTTCTACAATCTTACTGTTGTTTTGGCCTTGAACAATTTCCACTTCATCTCTTAAAGAAATGAAGTTGAATTTGTCTTCCATGAAGTGTTAGCAGATCATGCGATAGAATGATAGGTCATTCCATATGTCTCAAACAAAATGATAGAAAAAGTTATTAAATATACATATGTCCATCTATAGTGAGATTAATCGTATATGGTTACTAAAATGGACTTATAATTCATATATCACATTGCTTAATGTAATAAAACTAGTTTCTACTAACTAGGGACTTCCTGTAGGCCAATGGTAGGCGATAAAGGCCTGTCCCACTTCGGTTGTATGTTTGATTCCCACAGCCTTGTCTGATGTGACGGGTTGTCGCCCGTCCTTCAGGTCGTCCCTTTTTTATAAAACTAAATTATTATAACCTTTCGTCAATAATATCGAAAAATGTATAGCCTTAAACAATACTAGCTTACTCCAATGTAATCCATTCCAATATTTAGGCTTATCCAATATACTTCTGTCCAATCACATATTATAGTGAAAGAGATTACCATAGAGGTTATATAACAAGAATGTGAATACCATCATTTATCCCTCATATATCACAAGATATATCTTGTTTATCGCATTCCAAACATTTGAATACCTTAATCATTTATTCTCTTGCAACATGAATTACCAAAGAACCGTAGTGAAAACATGAATGCTGTCAAAAGTTATCTCTTTCCACATACCAAAATCCCAAAAATTCTTTATACTAAAACCATGATATCACTTTGTCCTTATATTAGTCATGAGCTCATGAATACTATCAAACATATTATTTTCTCTTTATACTTTCATTATGCACATATCATCTGCTTTCCAAAAATATTTCAATCACTTTTCATGGTTACTGGTACCATATAATTATTGAAAACCAATACCTAGATATTCCCTAATTCCACGATACCATAAATGAGATTCCATGATACTAATTTGAAATCCCATTACATAAACACTTAATCATTACACAAGATCATTGTCATACTCAACATCACAAATAGTGATCGCATGTGACTTCCCTTTATCCTTTTCCTTACGAGGTTTCCCACTTTGATCATCATTAACCCTTGGATTAGGGCATTGATTAGCATAATTCCCTATTTCTTTGCACTTATAGAATTGAAGTGTTGGTGGTGCATTATCTGCAGTATATTCTTTATTCACATCATTAGTAACTCTTTTTCCATTATTTTGACACACAGCTGCTCGATGACCTTCTTTTCCACACTTAAAACATTTTCTAGTACCTTTAAGACAATATCCACCATGCTTATTTCCACACATTGAGCATAAAGAAACATTCATCCCATTTTCACCATTATTCTGAGATTTCTCCTTGAACTCCATCTTTATTTTTTGTCAAAACCATGAGATGGATGTGTAACACCAACTTCCAGTTCTACATTGATATAACAACGCATAATTTTTTCATAGCTATTGAAGTCTCTTATAGCTAATTCCCTTCGAAGACTTGGTTTTAAGACACTGAAGAATCGATCAACTTTACTTTCAGGTTGGATGATAAAGCCAGATGCATACCTTGCAAGCCTTGTAAAGTTCGCTTCGTATATACCAAGAGATTTATCAGCCTTTTTCCTAAGCTCAAGGAAATCATTTTCCATCTTTGTTCGAAGAATACGAGGGAAGTAATTTTCGAAAAACAAGTTCTTGAACTCCTCCCATTCCATTGATTCAATTTCATCTTGGGGCCTTGTATTCTTAATTAGAGTCCACCACTCGTCTGCTTCACCTTCTAAATGGTAAACATCCAAAATGACTTTTTCATGCTCTGAATAGAGAAGTATGGAGAATATCTTTTCAATGGTAGTGATCCATTGTTCAGCAACAGGTGGATCAGAAGACCCATTGAAATATGGTGGACATTGCCTCATGAAGGACTCAATAGAATATTATTCCCTTCTCTTCTCATTCAGAAGTCCAGAATGATTCATAGATTGTGTAAGTATAGCAATAAGATTTTGCAATCCATTTCCCATAACATTTTTTTTCAGGAGGACAACCATTGCATTTTCCATTACATTGATCAACACGATTCCTTCAGGTTCCAGCCATTGTCTGAAACCAAAAAATAAAAGTATTAGGGGAAGAAATCATTCTAGGAAAACAACTTAATAAAGGGGAAGTACCTTCAATATCTAACATCTTCAGTTTAATTCTATGATTGTTACCATAATCCTAGGACTATAACCTATAGTTATACTTAACCTTAGGGACATCCCTAGATATACATTAGAAATATCTCAAGGGATATCACTAAAGTTTTCGCATCCTAGTTTACAAAGGTTGAATATACCATTCCACTGATACCAACTGTAGAGACCCATAGCCTGACTTACATAGACATTACATTACTTGTTTGGAATACTTAAAACATAACAAACACAAACACACAAGGACCATAATAGTTTAGTGACTTTGGAAACTCAGAAAAAATAATCTTCTAATCACAGTAAAAGATCTTCAAAATCTCCCATAAAGATCTTCCCCTTATGTTTTCTTACCTAAAACCATTATTTATATCCTGGGTAAAAGAAAACATAAAAAGGGTGAGCTCAAATTCTCAGTAAGGGTAAACATAGAAAACATAAAACAATCCATAAACATTTGAACTTAAAACATGAACATAATGTTTAAACATCAAAAGCTTGAGCAATGACATAAAACATAGAAGTACGTAAGGCATAGATCATAAAGAAACATTAAGAATGATAAAATATCATGGGAATAAAACATGTAATTGTGGAAACCATTAAGCACATGATATGATTTCCATAGTAGCCAAGGCATTGCTGCCAAGACCATCTTAGTGGACAAAGTCCCTTCCTGAATCGAGTTCACTCCTCGTTCCAGTCCTGTATTACTGAACCAGTTTAACTTGTCGTTCCAGCCATGTCTATCTCATGAGATATAAATATTTACCCAATGCATTGGAGGGAGATATAGGTCCCACCCATCTCATAATTAAATCATTCTTATGTGTGCCACAATATAAACATAAATCATTCATCATTACCCAAAGAATAAAATGGGTTTCATAAACATCGTCCCATCATAACATAATCCATATAAAAAATGGATATAATTTCATCATAAGAAAATTGAAACCATGTAAATCATAGATAAATTATACTTGAAACATACACATATGAAATAATGTCATTTTATATTGAAAATGGTTTTGATCAAACACTTGAAATGAATTCTTGAGGAAAATATCCTTTCTTCTTCAAAATCATTTTCTTTTCACAAAATGCCATGAAATTTTAAAAGAAAATGGTTTTTTTGAAAATATTCATTAAATCTTGTAGAGTAAGATTTATGAAAATAAGGAGTAATGAATCCATAAAAACCGTTCATTTTTTATAAGTTAAAATAACATTCTTCTCGTACTTTTTCCGGAAAAGTCAAAAAAGTACCTTGTATGGTAAACAAAAGAAATATTTCTTACATACGATTTTGTAAAAGAAAAAAATTGGTAAAAAGGACTTTAAAAGTACATGAAACCATTTTTAGGAAATAGGGACATGAATGATAAATATAACCCCAGTAAATACTTACGAATAAACAATCTTGGATAAAAACGAGATTGGAAAAGTTATACCTTACCTTAAGTCTGATATGATTTGTACGGATCCGAACCTCTTGTATAATGATTTAAATAATGTAATTGACTTATTACAGAATAATATTCATTGTTATGATATCATATATGGTTCACTTATGACTTTATATTACATGTTCTTTTGTAAATTCCATGTTAAAGTCGCGTTTTGGGTAAAATCGTTTTATTTATCGTACGTGTTTGGACTTGTTGTTCTTGATATTATTATTACTTATATCCTGATTTAATTACATCCAGAATTTAAATCATGATTTATATATCATATATATTTATTATATATATATATATAATAGATAGATAAATGAAATGAAATACACCGTTCATGGAGACGGTAGGTCGTATGTACGCATGAACGCTCTTTTTGTTTCCTTATTGAATTGAATGGAATTAAGTAAATGAAACATATATGTATATAAATCTAGTATCATTATTATGTAATATATTTCATGATTATTTATTATATATACTTTATATTCATACTTGAATGGTTAACCATGGAAAATGAATCTCATCGCGTTCATGGAGACGGTAGTTCATACGTACGCAGGAGCGATGATATCATTCCCATAATTATTGAATAGAATTGGAGTGGATGATATAATATCTCAGAGTAATTATTATGTAATAATAACCATATATAGTTATTTTTTACACCATTATACTCATCCAAGTAAGGAGGTGGTGGAAAACAGATTACACCACGGCATGGAGACTGTATTCCGTACGTACTCACGCGCGGTGATTTTATTTTCTATATGATGGATAGAAGGTGAAATGGGGTTGTTTCATATTTATAATAACAAATAAGTATATTAGTGATACTGATGTTATTACTTTATAATGAAACAACTAAATAAGAAGATGTTGAAGAACAAAGAAACTTGAATGAATCTGTAGAAGAGATTGCCTCTTCATTCACGCTCCTCCTTTAAGCTTCCTCTTAAGGGACTAGAGATGGTCCTTTGAGAAGACCAGAACCTCCAGAATATTTCTAGGGAAGTGGAGAAGTGAAATGGGTAGGGTTTGGCCAAGCTTTAAGGATAAATGTTTTATGAATAGGAGAGGGAGGAGGTTCCCTTTTATAAGGGAGGAGAGGGGCACCTTTGGAAACCTCAAAAATATTAATTTATAATAAATTCAAACCCCACATAAAAACATCAAAAATGACTCAAATACGAACATAGATGAGATAGGGTTGTAATATCATAAGACAATAAAATTTAGACATGTTGGTAACTTATTTTAAACATTATCAACTTGATTTATCCTTATTTAATCTATTTAATTTTATTTGTGGTTATAAGATTATAAATTTTAAATTGTTATAAATAATTACTTATGTGTCATGAATTGTCCATAATTGGATTATTTATGACATTTCCGACCATATAAATTTTAATTTTTAATTGTTAAATTTTTTTGTGATTTTTAAACAATTTTATATTACGTTATTTTTATAAAATAACAATAGTGTCAATTTTGACACTATTCATTTATCTGAATTTAAATAAAATCCACACAGAAGATAAGTTAGAAATAAAAGATTTAATAGATTTATACAATGTCACATTTATCTAGAATATTAGTGGAGTACATTAAATAGTTCATATAATATTTTTTTTAATATTTTTAAAACCATTTATTTGATATTTCAATCAAATAAATAATTTCAACATCACTACTATGTCACATTTAATGATAATTATTTAATCCCTAAAAATACTAAAAAAATTCACATGATGTAGATAATATTATTATATTTCTGTAGACTATTCATGTTCTAAGTTTTATGATGTTTATCACTAAATTAAAATTATTAAACTTATATGTTTTAAGAGAGTGACATGTGTCACTTTCTTTGGTTTTAATAATAATTAAATTATTTTCATGGTAAAAAGTGCCTAAAATGAATCTATTCTGACCCTGAGGTGATATGGGTCGACTTTTATCATCCAATATAATTTTTTTAGGTGTTAGGGTAATTCTATAATCTTATTTTTACCCTTAATTACTCGATTTACCTTTAAATGTAGTAAATAAAAATTACCGTAGTTTCTATTCATAATATGAAAAAAAAATAAAAGTAACCTATAAAAATAATTTGGACCCACTTAATTCAAATATTTAATCCATTTTTCAAAATTTAAAACAAATAAGTTTCAGTAATTAATTTAAAATTATTCCCGTTGTTCAGAAAATGGGTTTTAAAAGTTAAAACATTGCCAAAGTTTGAAATGTTTTTACCTATGAATTCAAAGTAAAATTAATGATAATGACATAAATTATATAAAATGGTAAAAATATATTCTATTTATACATTAAAACCATTAAATATTATAATTTATCCTTATAAATTATTGTGATGAAAAAAAAATTAATTAAAATAGAGCGTGTTTTTACTATTAAAATGTGAAAGTTATCAGAATAATATCAAAACTTTATCCAAAGTAAATTTTTATATCCTGATTCCAAAAAAGAATTATATTTCTCAAATTTAACTTATAAACATGTCCAAAACTAGATTTAATGTGGGTGCGGAACCAAAAGCCGGCAAAACTGCATTTTTTGAAAAATACTTATTTTACCCGAAAAAATTATTTTTTTCTCATACCATGTTCTAGAAAATGTTTAAGATGCATAATAATGTTATAAAATTCAAAATGTAGTCAATACTATTCATAACAGCAAGTCTATAATAATATTATAACAATATATCGTTGTTTAGTGAAACCTAGTATTGCGTACTACACACGCTATCGAGGAAGGTCGTGATTGCATGTAACGCAAGCCAAGTCAAGGTTGCATGTAGTGCAAGCTCTATTTGAAGTTGCGTATAACATAATCCAAACTTATTTCATTTATACATTAAACTAAATCTATACTTAATGTTGTGTAGAATAATTTCTAAAAAATGAACTTGAAATTGTGTGTAACACGAGCCAAGAATAGTGTTGTGTATACTGAAAGCTAATACAGTGTTACGTATAGCACAAGCTAAATTTGAGGTAGTGTAAAACACAAGACATCAATGAAATTAAAGAAAATAATTCTCATAAAATCTTGGGTTGTTACAAGTGGTGTGGTCACCCGATAGTTGTGGTTGATTCACTAGTGTGGCTGTAAGGGTTTTTCAGTCAAATGGTAACCAACTTCTCACTGCCCAACTTGTAAATCCCTAATTAACATCCCCAATGAGAAGTAATCATCTTCACAACATTGAGTCACCCCAAAAGTGCCAAGGTGGGTTGGCCTAGTCCAGAACGGGCTTGGGTGGGCCTGACCGACCTATAACACCCCTGAATCGTGTCTGCAACACCCATAATGGTCCTGTTCTGGTTCAGTCCGACTCACACAGGCCATTATCAGGATTTCCAGGGCCCTATTAATTTTTATAATAAAAAATTAATTTGAGTAATTAATTTAATTTTGGTTTTAAATTAAATTAATGTAATATTAATTTTTGGTTTAAAATTAGTAATGTGGATAAATTAATTTAATTTTGGAGTAAAATAAATGAAATAATTAATTAATTTTTTTGTATTAAAATTAAATGAATTGATGGGACTAAATGAGGAAAATTATTTAATTAAAATAATAGTCAGTTTTAATTCAATAAAATTATATCAAAGAATATTTTTAATGTATGTTTAAATTTATTTTATTAATTTTTATTAATACATGAGTTTAATTCATATTGGACTAATCATGAGCCTTTGATCGTCCAATGTATATATGGTCATTTTATTGATTAATTTATTTATTTATTACAATGGTTATTTGTAATAAGTAGTTAAATATAATGGTATTTGCATGTCGTATGAGTGTCATTATATATATAAGGGTATGCATGTCCAGTCCAGAGTTATATATTATAATCCCAAGTTCCACTCGCATATGAGTGAGTATTGTTGTATAAAGATGAGATGAGTAATGATACATTTCATGCTAAGTTATGGTGAGGCACCAAATAGGAGCTTGATGCATTGGATGGGAGGTGCTACAACTCGATTCGCAAGTGAGGTGACTGAAGGTGTATCCCCTGGGGTCTATTTTGATCCATTATTGACTCAATGGATCAACCATTATAATCAACTCAAGATCAGGTCATCATTTTATTTTTTCATGGTTTATTATTATTTTTGTATGTTTATTTAACACCCTAAAACATAGAATAATAAATAATCATGCGTAGATAAAATGAAAATGTGACATGATGAAATTTTTTATTTATTTCATAGTCAGTTGTGAGTGTGATCACATAGAACATGCTTAAAAAATTAAAAATGATTTATTTTGTCATATTAAAATACAAAAAAAATCCTCAATGAAATATTAAGTATTTCTCACCTTCCATCATTCAAATTTGGATAAATGGGGTGTTTGGGGTGCTCTTCATTCCATAAATGCTGATGCCTCTTACTATTGCGGATTTCTTATGAGATTGGTGGGTCAAATTAACTATAGTGGTAGTGAGGATTAGTTATATATAACTTTATATATTTTAGAGGCATGTTTTGAGTAAATCAAGTTAATACTTTAGAATCTGAAACATCACTCAAAAGATCAAGTAACTACAAGTTAATATGGTAGGATAGAGAAATGTCTGCCTTAAACTCTCTGAGTAGTGGAATATCCATATCTTGTAGAATATAATGGGAGGTTCGGGGATCCTTTCCACTAGAATATCAAGAAATGAATTATTTTTTATTCTAGAATAGAGAGTTCATTGAATTAAATTAAATAGTGGGAGACATTTAATAATTTAATCAATTAATCAGTCATGTCTAAAATGGTAATCAAGATAAAAATTACTAATATGATAAAATTTATTTTTTCTAGAAAATGGAAAGCTATACCTCAAAAAATACTAAGATAAATATTAGACCAATAAAATTTCCAAAATATCATGAATTTATAATTACAGTACAGGTGATTTCCCACAATACTATGGTATAGGAAATTAAAGGCGCTGGTGTCCCCAATACATATTAAACCACCTCAGGAATATAGGTTTTAAAAATTACTTAAATAAGACAAATATATAGTTCCCATGATGGTTATTTCATTATGAAATCATCAGCGTCTGATTCTAGCTATGGTCACTTCATTCGATATCGATGATTTAACATTTAGTCTCATCTATGAGTTTTTTTCAAGTATAAAGTGAAGCAAGATAAGAACGAGATTATTACACTAGCTATGTGTAACTTGGAAGGAAGATCATGATCTTTAATGTCATCCCATACCTACACCGATTTACTCCAATCTCGTTTTAGGTAACAAAACAAATATTTTGGAGTAAACACTTCATTACCTTTTTCAGTAAATTTCTCCAAGTAAATAAGAATATAAAAGATAGATTAATATTTTATTCTTATTATGAAAAAATTGAAAGGAAAGGTGAAAAATTATAATTGGAAGTAACACCAAAAGCATATTCAGAACTTCCTATAATGAATTGAGGTTGGTTAATTAACATGATGTAATTTTCAATGTATATTATGAAATAAATCCATGGAAGTTTAAATTTAATAAACTGAAACAAATAAGAAAGTACCCGCTTCTTTTTTAGGTATATTCATCACATAAAAGTAATGCTTCCATATTACTTCTTTGGTACTGAATACCTAATGTCTTTCACATATGTGTATTTTAATAATACAACCAAGTGAGTATTGAAACATTATTATAAGAAAGGTGTATTCTTCAGGCAGTTGATTAAGGGTGATTCCTAAGTAAATGGTGATAAGTACACAACTTTCATATTTCCAAGTGAATTATTCTTGTAGAACTATTATTGGGTATAACCAAAAAAATTATATCTCGAATCCTTTTGACATAAGGACACATTATTCCAGGTTCAAGAATGAATGTTGTTTGTGTTGTTCAATACCCAACTAATAGTTTAATGATGCATGAATCATGGGAAATATGTGAGGAATATAAACATAATACTTATATACCTAGTTATGGAACAATAAATATTTTTCAAGCAAAAATAAAGTGGATTTAAAGAATATTCCAAGTTTAGTATTTAGGGTTGGAAAAGTTAAACACCTTTGGTATTATCGATGTCATTGGGTTGGAAAATGGAACATTTAGAAATAAAGGTTATCCATAATGATTTTGGAATAATTTGAACAAGTGAGAATGAACTATTTCAAAGGTAAGATAGAGGTATATAAAATTCATTAGATTACTTTAATTCATTAGTTAATAGAAAAGTGAAGTATGATATACTCATGGTACGAATATATGAGTTTCTTCGGGCCGGCATACCAAATAATATCTTGACCAAGCATTCATCAATCATAATAATGTAGCGTGGAGTAATCCCTAAACATGCATTTCCATATCTACATCACAACATTGATGTTAAAGTGGAGGGTTAATGATAAATTCTTACATGTTAACATTGATCAACAAACTGTAGTGTGGAGGAATTCCTAAAGGCACATTTTATGCATCATAGTTATGATTTAAGTAGTATCAATGTTTAAACCTGTAGAAACTTCCAGTACATTTCATGACATACTTCTCAAATAACGGTGTTATCCCATAACTACATGCCAACTATAATGAGTAATGGATATCATAACAGTTGTATTATGGTGGAAATCCATAAGTCATAAAGACATGTGTTTGGATGCATAGAGTTTGTTAGGACATAAACAAACTTACATTAAGTAAAACACAAAGTGCATCTAATATAATTATCCTAACAGTTGTATATGATATTACATAACTCCCTACAAAAAGTTATAGTCGAGTTATAAACTATATTTCTATATATGGGTTCATATCTCTATTTGAGATAGTGGGAGAAAGATTGATTTGAGTTTATTCAATGCTATAGATTCATAGGTAATAGCATAGGAACTAGTTCCACAAGTTCATGTGGAATATTAATGTTCCAGAGACACATATTGTGTAGGAAGGTTAAAAACTATGGTGATGGTTTTGAGTTCACCATGGGTTGTGATACATTATTCATTAAGAATAATAATACCTACAGATAAGTAGTATATGGAAATTATCTAATATTGAAAAGACTAATTAAAATTAAATAATGGATTACACGTATCAAAATGAAATGGGTGTTATTAAATTGAATATTGTGTTGGGTATTCAAGTGAAATGATACACAGATGGTACAATCATGATATAAATAAGGATCGAATGATACACAAAATCCTTATTCCTAAATATATTAGAATTGTAATTATCGTAGCTAATATCTATGATCATTTATATCAAGATTTAGATTTCATTTCCATCGAACCTGTAAGGTGTCTATACGATGGAACCTGAAATAGATGGTCACGTCACATAATGCTAATAAAAATTTCAAGTTACTGAAATCCAATTTAGGATTAAAGTAAACAATATGAATATAGAATATTAATTTGTAATGAGTTTTTTCCTTGCATCTACCAAAGGTTAGTGGGAGTTCCATTTTTACCAGTTGAAATATGTTCGGAAACATATGGAAAACAAATATTGGTCTTAAAGTAATTTAAGATCAAGATAAAAGTAATTCTCCAGTGATTGAAACAAATTATCAACCTATGTTTTAGGGAAAAAGATCTACTGAGGTGGATCTAAATGTTTCTTGGACCTAGTAAATTATACATATAATGATATGGTATTAAAAAAATACATGTTGGAACGATTCAAGATTGGATTGTTACCAACTTCATCTGGCATAAATATCTCTAGTTTTACATGTCTGGGATATAGGAGATTAACATGGTGAGTTGAAATCCATTCACTTAACCAATTGATCAATCACGTATTCCATGATATGTACAAAATTGATATTTCTATGATATAATTTATAGTAAGAAAATAACAGTTTTATCCATTTGAAATACAAGGAAATTAGTTAGAACTATATAATTGTACTTTGGAAGGTACAAAAGATATATACCTAGTAATTAGATAAGAAATGATAGTAGTTTTCAAGTGGAAACTATTATTCCTTAGATCCATGTGATCTAATATCGTAGTTAATCTAGGGTGTTGAGCAAGACAATATCATATAAGCTAGTGGTAGCCATACTTACAAATACCGAGTATGTTGAAACTTCTGAGGGAGCTAAGAATCAGTTAAAAGAAATGATTTGTTCTAGTTATTTGAATCAAACCTAGTAAGTAAATCATTACCATAATGTAAATGATTATCTTATTACCATCTAAGATCTCAAGTTATAACAATGGAAGAAAATGATATACTCAGGGATACCATATCTTGAGAATATTTACTCAAGGAGATGATGTCTCATATAGAATATATGCCAAATATCAGAATCATGTTAGGCCCGTTAGCTAATGTTGTGACTCAGCAGAAACATGATCTTTATCATGTGAGAGGTAACAAGCTTAGTTAGAGAGTCGTATCTAGTGTAAGTGGGGGTGATCTAATATTGGGTTCCCTATACCATATTTTATTGCACTTTTTATTACCATATCATTTCTATAGATTGATATACATGATGTTTAACTTACCATTATAGTGTAAAATTTTATACATCCATGATTGAAATGGTAATTTCCTAAGATTAATTGTCATATCAAAAGGTTATAGAAGATCCCAGGCTATAATGAAAACCTTGAGATACTATAACATTAATATTCAAAAAAGGTCATATGGTCTAGAGACATCTTACTGACTGGAAATAGTAGATGTTTGACTATCAAGTGTTGGGGGCTCAAAAGCATCGAGACTTCTTCTCATGAAGTTCACACTTGGTGATATCTAGAAGTGAGATCATGAGGATAGACTGACCAATAGGAAAACCACATGTTTTTGGTGTCATTGGATGTTCCTATCTATGGAAATGTGTAATGATCTCCTAAATTGAGATCATTACTAATGTGTACCATTGGATATTATACTTTTATGAAAGGAAAAAACCATGATAATGAAATCATGGTGAGGTATCTTATGATGGGTGCATCATTGGTGGTATAAATTTGGTTGAATGGTCAAGAAATGATTTGTCTCTTCCATGATAAGGATGTTATATATATCAGGCCATGTTGATGAGGATGGTAGTACCTTTATAACACCATTTCCATGGAAGCCAAGGGTAAATCCATCTAGTTACATCCAAAAATAATAAAGCATGAAACGGGTGGTGACACTGGTGTGAATCCTACTTTATGAGATATTAAATACAAAGATATTATATTACATAGTGTGTGTTCTTGGGTAAGTTGTCTCTTTTTTTACTACCCTTATCTCTTTAGGGGCTTTGATGGGTTTTTAGATCCCACTCTTGGTATGTGAATAGTATTCACTACTATCGAGGTAAGGTCCTAGAGGTTCACACACAATAGAGTATTAGAGAATTTTAAAATGGATAAATGATCAAAAAGGAATAAATAAATTCATAATATTTAAGTTAAGAATAATTATCATTGAATTTATTTATTGAATGTATTTACAATTTTTAATATAAATACATGAAAATATTAATTGAATGAATATTAGTTTAAATATTCAAGGTTCATTTACTATTTTCATGAATAAAGAGTCGAGTTAATGACTCAGTTATTATCACATAATATATTTAATACATTTATAGAAGGTGATAATAATAATAAATGATATTTATGACTCATTTTGAAGTCAAAATATTCTTTATATAGTGTGTTAATTATTTGGGGTCATGTAGGAATTTCTAGGTAATTTCTAAGCATTTTATAAAGATATGATTATAGGTGATTACCATTCATAGCCTCTCTCTCTACTATTCTCTCTCCCTCACTCTAGAAAGAGAATCTCTAGATCTAGGAGCTCAGATCGAGCCATCTCTCATGCATCGCAAGGAAGGCGGCGCGGTGATCATTGGAGCATCAAAGGTGTAGTTGGAATTACATGATCGCTAATGAGTTTCTATGATCGGCACTCCCATGGATTTTTAAAGTGTGTGTGGATGATATAGAGGATTTAGGCTTCGGATTATTTAATCGATGATCACCAATGATGAATAGACATCATGCACAGATTCATATATAAACATGGTATTTATGGTTTTGATTTTTGTTTTTAAAACTCTTCACATGAGATCATCAGCTTATACCGGGCATAGATTCACCAACATCAATGAGTTCATGTCGATCATTGATGGAAAAGTTTTAAAATCCCATTTTCAGGACTTTTTCTACATACCCAGTACCAAGAAACCAAGATCTATGTCTTGGTCATTTGAGTCATTTATATTCATGTGTGATGAGATATATTCCCATGATTATTGTTGGGAAATTTTTCCTAATTGTAATACTACAGTTAAAAATGGTATGTGATGTGAGGCCTCAATTTTAGTGAGTGGATTCTAGAAGAACAACCATCAGTAAGATGATATTGGCCCAAGATGTGTGAGACCCTCCCTGAGTGAGTGGGGAGAAATTAATGTAATGTGGAATGAGATGAGGATTGGGACTTACTCCTGGGGGAGATGGTGGAGGTATGTGTTGTGATGAAATATGTTTCTCAGGACCTCAACTTGAATAATAAGAAGGAATTATGAGTTATGGTAGAAGAAAAAATATGACATTGCTACTTAGTACAATACCTTACCTTGATTTAGGGGGAAATTATCATGACATGGTACAAAACACTATTTATAGTAGCAGGGAATGGGTTAGGGTCTATATCATGTGCTGAATATTCTTTTTCAATGGTCGAAGAAAGTATAGTTTTGTATTTTATAGGCCTGGTCTGTATATGATGACCGAACATGCATTCTTGTTTGTAGTGTATTTTCTATTTTTTATTTTCCACGTTCATGCACATGCGTATGATTGTGTATATTAAGGGTTCTTGGTTACACCCTACTATAATATATTTATCACACCACGCATAGGTATCATGGTGTGTTTGTAAACACTATGTCTAGTATATAGGTCTGAGTATAGGTTAATTGGTGGATCAAGATGGGGAAGCCTGACAATGTTGTAAATATGATTGAGGTGAGGATTATGGTTGTAGTATAATCCCCTTATACTTAGTATTCCTTTTGTTTAATGGTGTATGTGACCATCCCGATGGGTGATCGGTTGGGATGTATGACTATATGGATTTCATGTTCATATTTTATAACATGGATTTCTTATTGATCATGTGTAGTATGATTATCCAATGTGGATGATGTTTTTTCATTTCTTATTTTTATTAGAATTGATATAGATATTATAGTTTTCCAAACAGTTTTTATATACTCTCCTCATCATTCGATAGCCTCGAGTATAAGGGGAGGAAGTCCTGAGGTCATGTGGTGCTCTATCTATGAAACTGATGAGTTATTTTAACTAGGTAATTATAGATAAATTTTTTATGAATTTAATGTTTTTAGTTTTCCTATACTATAGGTTCAAAATTGATTGAATTGGGTGTATTTTATAAAAAAGGATGACATTGAGTTACATTGTAGGAAATTTATTGAATTTCGTATATTTAAAATTTACAGTTTAAATTTAATTTAATATGAAATAGTTTTTATAAAATTTATTTCAAAATTATTTGAGGATAAGTTATACAAAATTGGTTATCTTTTGATGTTTATATTAATTGTTTTGGTAGAATTAATAAGTTTGGAAAAAATGTAAAAAAAAGTGAAATTTGGTGTGGGAATATTTTAAAAAGTGACGTTTTGGATATTTATCTTAATGTTTTTTAAGAATATTGATGTGTGAATTGGAAAACCAACTCACACTTCCCAATAATTCTTTAATACAAAAAAGAGTGTAATGTTTACACGAGGTGCAATGTGAATGCACAAACAATGACATATCCTAAAAAAGAACATACCCCAAAAAGCTAACATGTATCAATAATATCAATTTGGTTGTGATCATCATCCCCTCGAAAAATAATTCCATTCCAAGGCAGTCCATAAAGCTTCACCATAATTCTAAGGCAAAATCCAAAGAATAATGCTGAAAAAGTCTCCACACACCTCGAGGTGACATCAAATCAGCATTACCACGACTTAAACATGGAAACAAGAGATCACAACACTGAAAAATTAAAAAATTCTCTGAATTAATATTATGAGGTCCAGAACACAAGAACAACTCCCAAAATTTATTCCATGAAAGCTTCAAAAATTGCACATAACAGCAAGCTTCAGTAGAGGAAACACAACTCAAATACAAGCCCCTAAAGAATAAATTCTATATCATGAGTTCATCATTTTCCATGATAGAATGGAATTAATTTCTATCGATCTATTAGATTGTAACCATTAGATCTAGACAATAGAGAAATCCTAGATAGCCTTTAGTAAATATACAGATCCAAAATCTCTGATAAAACCAATGCACAAACAAACCAAACTGTCACCAAGAAAACTCGAGCTCTAAACATTATTCACACATGTAGATCCTATTATATAGAAATAAATCTCTAAATGATCATCTTGATCTCTCACATTTATAGAATAGAAAATAAATAAAATTTAATGCCATGTGATTGAGTTGAAATTGAAGTCTATATTTTCTTAAACTTCCTCCTCTACATTTATGAACACTATTTTTCTGAGTTGAAGGTTGGTCTGAGTGGACATATCACCATTTTTATGTTTATGGAAAGATGATGTTACATGTTCCTACATCCAAGAGTCCAGTTCTTTCAATAAGACTAATTTCTCATCAATTTGATAAGCATCCCTCATCGCATGGTCATCATCGTCATCACTATTGTGGTCCTCAGAATCTGATTCATCAACAGATGTAGAAAAATGTTCAAAAACCACAGATTGATGGGGTGTGATGATATTAACATTCCTCGAGGACTCTAAACATCTCATGACAATATTTCTCTCTATATTATAATAGTCTCTAGGTTTTGGAGACTTTTGGTATTTTGCGTGATGAAACCATCTGCATCAACCATTTTTTTACCTTTTTTTCCCTATATTTCAAGAAGGGATCCTCAATTTTACAAGATTTTTCATAACCTTCATGTGGAGACTCACAATAGTCTAAGTGGTAACTCTTTTCCTCTACATGTGAGGTTTGAACCATTTTAGTGGTCTCAAGAGAAAGAGGCTTAGATTTATTTGGAAGGAACTTATCCTTAGTTTTAGGTCGGGCATTGGAAAAACTCTCTATGAAATCCAAGAGATTATCATAGGGGAGTTGATTAGCAGAAATGGAGGTATTTGTATCATCAGACTTATTAGCATGAACCCCATGTTGACCTATGGAAGTAACTTCCATCCCTTTTCTTTCATCATTTTTGGATCCAAATTGAGCTAAAATGTGAAAGGGGCATGTACCATGAGTCTTACCTTCTCATTAAATTGATGGATTCCCAATTGAACAACATTTATGGAAATAATCAAGAACAATTTCAAAGAAAACTTCCTAATCAAAACCATAGTCACCATTTTGAATCCAAAAACAAGATGGAAATGATTGTGAAATATCTACTTCAGCACAGATTCTAGCAACAGAAGTTCATGAAAGGTTATTAGTCACTAAATATAATTTAAGGGGCTATCCAAATAATCTAGATATATAAAAAAAAGTTTATTTCTTGAAGATATAAAGAGGTATACTAGGAAATCTGAGCCAAATAGGGACAACAAGGGGCTCAGAATCAGTGAAAAAATCTGGGGACCACTTTAAAACCTTTATTACACAACCACTGAAAGATCAAGTGCCTCTCTTACAGAATATATAGTATTTGTTTTCAACCGTAAATTGAAAAATGACATGTTAGGAGTTATTTAAACCTATATTAATGTTCACAAATCCAATTCTTTTCTAGGGTATTTCTAAGGAAAAGTGGTGATGGTCTTCATTTGATGAACATCCCAACAAGAAAAAAAATGAAGATCGGAAGGGTGATTAAGTACCTATTCCTTTGAAAATGATATCACTGAGTGACCTTTGTACAACAATATATTCGGATCGACTACTGAAGTCTTTGTAACCTCATATGCCAGCAGGCTTCACCCCACAATGACGTCTGCGAAGGATCGAAATCGAGGGCTAGGGTTTTTTCCTTGTTTGACTGAGGTCAGGTTCTTCAGCGGGAACTCCAGACTCTAATACATTAGATTAATATTAAAGTGTGGATTTTGAAATATGATTAATTTATAATATATCATTTTTAGGTGTTTTAGTACCAATAATGAGATTTGTGTGATAAGATATTACATTACTATTTAGTGATGTAGTGTAGTATTATCTTATTGGAGGATACAAATTTTGATATATAATCATTTTTTTAATTTACTAGATGTTATATCAGAATAATGGGGTGATTTATTCAAATTCTAAATTTAATATTTTTTCTTAACTAAAATTCCATGGAAATAGGTTTTGATGGCAGTGAAGTATGGTTGGTTCAGCATGGCTGGTTGAATTAGGTAATAATATTTGTTATTTGGTTAAGTTCATATATATATATATATATTATTTATTTATATATGTATATATATGTCCAAAAAAATCTATTCATATCATTGTTTATAACAAAACATCATCGATTTACCTCATTATATTGTAGGTTCGGGTGGTGAGGAGTTTCTATTTTGGTAATAGTGAAGATGGAATTTTTTTTGCAAACCATGTTTTACCTAAAGGGGAATGGATTTATTAAATTGGATAAGATATCAACATGTAATTATTTATCTATCATTCAAGAAATCTAAAACAACTAATGAAGGTTCATGGAAAGGATGTAAATAGGGGTGACTCGTCAAACTCTCCTTAACCAGGTGGCCACCTATACAGAATATTACACCATGAAATTGTGTATTTCATGAGTTATGTTTTGAAAAAGTGATGGAATGAAATTAATAAAATATTTCTTATGAGTTCATCACAAATTCATGGATAAGTTGTATTTTTTATTTACATTATTTTTTATGGTTTATAATATATATATATACATACACACATGAATGTATATTTGAGATGGTTTAGTAGAATATGATTAAATAAAATTAGAACACTGAAATTTACATATAGTAAGTGAAGAAACCATGAAATTGATAACCCATGAAATAGAATAAGTCTGAAGAACCCATGGATTCATTGAAATTATTGTATTTTTTCAACCTTCTAGGAGTATATGATTTTCAAACATTCATAAAATTATATTTTTGAGAATTGGTTAATGATGAAGGTATTTGGTTCAAGAAGATATCATCTAAAATATTATATAAGTAGGATATTATTTATAGACATCTATGTTCAGTGAATAATATTTGTTGATTTTGACAAATCGTGTAATCAGAAATTACCCATGTTCCGAATTTATAAGTTATTCACTCCAATAATACATGTTGAGTGGTACCTGATGATAACCATATGATGAGCTCATGGAATATGAGCTATAGAAGGATCTTATAAGGTATAGTTTCTAAACATTGGTATAATTGAAGGGTGTTTTAAAGGTAAGAATCCCATGTTGCTGTTTAAAATATTTTTCATTTCTAAGCTACTTACTCTGAATATTTTCCAAAGGTAAAAACCATATGCAATATATAAGAGTATTTCCACTAATAAGTTTTTAAAATGCATATTATAAATTATTCTATGAAACACAAGAGTCTTATTATGTTTGATGTTGAAAATTTAGTAAAAAACATATTATGTGATAAAAAAGGGTCATCTAGATGTTATGAATGTGTCCTTGTTTTTTGAAAAAAAAAATGTTGAAGAGACTACAAGTTACACTTATGTAAGAAATACTATTAGAATATATGTAAAGGATGTTGGTTTGAGAAATAGTAAAAAGATAAGGATGATATGAGAGATAAGAGTAATGAACTATTTTAATGTTTTAAAAGTTAATTGATATAGTGAAAAAAGTTTTTATTTTGATGAAATTGACATCAAAATGAATATAGATAATGTTGTGAGTCAATCTATTGAAATTAGAAATGTCATGAAGTGTTCCAAAATTTACTCTATATTAATTTTTCTATAGATTATAGGTTAAGGTATTTTTGTAATTTTAGGAAGGTGGGGAATCAATAAATCCATGAGAACTAGAATTTAAGGATTCTCTTGGGGAATCATTAATTAGTGATGTTACAGGATACTGAAGTAACAAAAGTTTTTAAGAATGAGGTAGGTTGGAAATTGTAAGGAATTTATGATTGAATTTTTATATAATTAAAATTATATTTAATAAATATCTATTGATGCTCAATTAGACAAAATATTTTATTATCAGGAGATAAATTTATTTGAAGATAAAACCCATGGAGGTTATGTTTTTTGGATAATTACTTGTTTAAATACTAATGGATAAGACCAAGATGTAAATTATAGATTAATTAGATGATCACTAGAATATAATAAGATGTTCTAGTCTTAGTTAAAATAATTTAAAGGCTATGGATGGTCGAGTTTTACTAAGTTAGAATTGGTAGTTGGAGATTCAGATGTTAGAAGGTTAGAAGATTCTAAGGGACTTCATGTTACCTTAAAATAAATTAAAACTCATTGTGATGATGTGGGGATGGTATTTTAAGATAAAAAGTTTCTTAATTTTAATTCATGATCCAATATAATATATTAAGATTCCTTGATTATAGTTAACACTAATATTTATGGAGTTTTAACAGTGAATTGAATTTTAAAGTTTCAGAGTTTTCAACGCGATTGAATGAAGTTTGAAGAACGAATAATATTAGGAATGATGAGAAAACATGACCCATTTTTATCAAAGAAATAATGGATATAAAAATAGTGATATTATTCATATATCTATGATGATACATTGATAGTAGAGATTGGTTAGAGATCCCAAACTGAAAATTATGGGATATTGTTAAGGTAGAAGAAGAAGAGCGGTATGTTTCAAATAATTTAATATCATTGGAAGAAAGGTATAATTTCTTGAAGTTCATAGAATGTTGATACAATAGATAGAAGCTATGTTTATTGATATTATAGATGTTATGTTCTATAATTTTAGTTTTACCCAAGAACATAGTTCATGCATTCAAAAGGATTGGAGAAAGATCACTTTTTTTACTAAATAGGCCAGGAAGAAAAGTGACAATACTCTTTTTTTAGTGGTAATTTTTGTAACAGGTGGGAACTTCTAAAAAACTACTAGGTAAAGGTTTTGATTTCAGTGAAAAATTTGTAACTCTGACAGAAATCAAACACAACAAATATATAGTCACCCCTACTGGGGGTGAACATTATAAAAATCCTATATGACTTGTTCTCATTTATAATTCATGTATACAGGTAAGTGTGAGTGGTTTATTTTTAGTGTATTGATACATTAACAAGTCACATAGGTTTATTACATTTTAAAGGAAATTGTAATATAGTTCCATTGATTAACCCCCCCCCCCCACTTCTCAGTGGTATATACATTTTTGGGAACTTCTAGTGGTATAAAAGTACTGTCTATCTACCATATTTTATAATTATTAAAGATGGATAATCTGAATTTAGTCAACAATAGGGGTAATCCTTCCTTAAATGGAAAAAATATCATTGTTTGAAGAATATTATGATACCCTATCTTCTTTCACTTGGCCTATAATTTTTTGGGATTCTCACCATGTAGAAAGATTCTACCATTAATTTTTCTATTAATATAAACCTAGAGGTATATGGTAAGGACCTAAATATAATCCTTCTATAACTATTAAATAAGGTTTATATGAAGGTGTTGTGTCTCCAAACTACTATGAAGACTTAGGATAAACCTGAAATAATTTTTGAATGGAGCCTCAAAATTAAGGAAAAAATATGAAAATATAGATAAGTACATTTGAATATATTAGGATGGATAATGAGGTGACTATCAATGAATTCTTCACAAGAGTGAATAAATTCATCAATAACATCATGGGTTTCAAATATACTTCAGAAGATTCAATAATTGTTAAAAATTTAATTACAAACATCATATCTAGGATTAATTCTAAAGTATCTACTAAAGAAGATAGAGATGATTTAACCCTTGATGAATTATGTAACATACTTTTTACATATGAATTTTTTATCTCTTATATTTAATAAATATATCAAATGAGAGAGGGTGTTTGAGTAATGAATATTCTTAAAAATAAAAAATTGGAAAATGATTTTTCTACTAAATCAGATAATAAAGAAGATAACATTAATGATTATAACAGATTTATTTCTCTTATCATAAGGAATCTCAAAAGGGGTAGATTCATGCACGAAGGTAAATCCAACTGAATTGTTTTATGTGTGGTGGTATAGGTCACATTATAATGAATTTTAAATATAATATTCCTGGTGAGTTTGAATATGATGAGATTGATGAAGAACCTTATATAAATAAATGGGGTAAAAGTTTAGAGGAAGTAAAAAAATTAATGAAAGGTAAGAAAATACTCACCCAAAACAATTAGAAGAATGTTGTGAAAGGAATAGGAGGACTAATCTATAGAAAGTATGCTATATGATGAATAATTTATGTAAAAGTTTTACAACTTCATGTATCATGTTTAAAATCATGAAAAAACATCAAATGGTGAGGAAGAGGTGGGTAGGTAAACTTAAATGGAACATCTGTTGAAAGTGGAAATGTAGGTCTATCTTCAAAAAAACAAAAAACATAATAAATATTTTTAGATGCTTAAAAATAATATATTATTAAAAATGATAATGCTTAAATTGTGTAATTTAAGAACCTCATGTTGATGGTAGCAGAGAAAGATGATATTATGAAAGATATTGAAGAAAATTTTATTGGGAAGGAAGATGAGTTGAGTAGGACTTAATCTAGGTGTCAAAAAGATGATAGAAACTTGAAAAATATGAGTGAAGATTTCAATAATCCTAATATAGTTAAGATTGAATTATCTCCTATGGAAGAGAATTTTTTCCAAAAAAATTGGTTAAATCAACTCCAATTAAATATGTAAATAAATGAGTTTTTATTAACTCTGTTAGTTCAACATCTAAAACTACGAAAATTTGGGTTAAAGGTAATTGAAATAAATCTTCCATTAAAATAATGGAACATAAGAATAACTTCCATAAAAATATTCCCCCACGCAAAAAAAAACAGTGGTTGTAACTTATTGATGGACTTGTTGACCTTTTAATAAATTTAAATCATATGAATATAGAAGATAGAGGTATAGAGGATATTTTTGGTGTTGTGTAATATTTTTAAAAATACTACAACTACTAGAAAAAAATCCACATCCATGGAGTAAGAATTATTTTAGGTGAAAAAACTCTGGAAGAAAAATGAGGCAACTTTAGAAAAATGAAGAAAAACACATAGAAAGAGAAATTAAAAGTAAAAAATTATTCAAAAAATGGATCTTCAAGGATAATATCTTCAAAATATATAATTAACTTGGTTATTTGGATGAATATTGTATGAATAGTCTTTTGATAGGGGTTCATTGTGTTAGAAAAAAAAAGTTAGTTGGGAAATGAAAGATAGGGGTAAAATCTCTTATTTTTGAAGTTTCTCAAAAATCCATCCAAAAAGGTAAGCCATGGATTTTGTATAGTGGTTGTTCCTCAAATATTAAAGGTGATTTGAGAATATTTAAAATCATTTAAGATCATGATATAGCATTAATTTTCTATGTGAATTATAGTTCCTTGAAAATTAAAGCAATCGGTATAGCTGAAATAGAAGCTTGGAATTTAAATTCTAAGGATGTTTTATTTATTGATGAACTCAATAAAAACTTAATAAGTGTTAGCCAATTTTTTTATGAATATATCTTCAAAAAATATTCTTATATATTTTAATGCTTGTAAAATTGAATAATTATCACTAAGGGTTAAAGTATTATTAGTAATTTGTTTTAAACTGGTGATTTACGTAACTCATGTTATTTTAGTGCTAAAAATAAAAATAGGATTTATATTTCTCATATTGGGAAACTATTTTGGGAAAAATATCAACGTAATATATTGTAAGATACCTTCTTCAATTGATAAGTTAAATATATTTTCTTTTTGATTAATTTCAAAAGGATAAGATGGTAAAAGTGTGGAACCCAGAAGTATAGATTCACCACACTAGACCTCTTAAACTCATACATTTAAATTTATGTGGATTGATAAAGCATCAATCCACAATTTTTTATCTTTAATTTATTTATTTCATTAATAAATTCATCCATATGACTAATTTAATGTTCATTAAACAAAAATATAAATCTATGAATATAATTAAAATATTTGAAAGGAAAGATTAGAAATATATTAGAGTGTATGACATGAAGTTGAGAACAAATAGTATATAAGAATTCACAAGTAATCCCTTTGAGTTTAAAAAAAGAAACTTGTAAGTACATCACACCATAAACTCCTCAAGAAAATGGAGTTGAAAAAACGAAAAATATGGGTTTAGTTTAAATTGGGAGAATAATACTAGCAGAATATAAACATCCAAATTTATTATAGTGGGAAGTTGTAAGTACCACTATACTTTTTATAAAAGATCCTTATTGAGGATAGAATCAAACCTAAATCTTTATGATATGTTGTATAAGAAGAAACCTATGGTAAAATAATTTAAGGTATTTTTTATTCATTGTTTATTGAAGAAACAAATTATTGATTTGATAATGTTTGATGAAAAAAAAGAGGAATATATTTTCAAGGGATACTCAACCAATGTAAGAACTTAAAGGTTTTGGAATAAATTGATACATAAGTGGGTTGATTATTATTATGATAAAGTCATTAAGAATAAGTCTAGCTTGATGGGAACTTATGAATAAGTTCTTGATCATCTAATGGTATATAACATGTTAACTTCAAAAAAATATGATGAAAAGGAATATGGTTGTGAAGCTTATCTTGATCACACATGTTCTGATCAATCCAACGATATAGATTTTGTTGATTTAAGTAAAAGTTGAAAATTGTAGATGTTATAAAAGTAGGTTGAACTAGAAAATATTATCATAATTTATGAAGCTCTAGTGCAGATGAGAATAGAGTTTAGTATTGAAAACCAAAAACAACTTATCTCATAGGTTAAACCTCAATTAGATTTGGAAACTATTGGTAATAGTGAATAAATAAATGTGATGAATTAATAGTTCGATCGGAATGAGAAAAATGAAACCTGATAAATTTCTCATTGATCAAAAGGGGAGAATTTTATAGGAACTAAGTGGGTGTTTAGAAATAAACATAATGAAAAAGGTGAGGTTCTAAGGAATAAGGGTCGACTATTTTGAAAAGGTTATTCATCGGTGGAAGGTGTAAAATTTGAAAAAACATTCAAAATAAATTAAAGGCTTAAAACTAAAAATATTTTTATGGTTTTTATTGAAAATCGGAATTATAAATTTTGTCCGATGGATGTAAATACATCATTATTTTTTTATGAGGTTTATAAAGAATTTTATGTTGTTAAACCTCAATATTTCATACATGATAGTGATGTAATAGTGGTATGAAATTTGAAGAAATACTTGTATGGGTTGAAGTACAAACCTTGTTCCCAGAATTCCAATCATGATAGTTTCCTAAATTGGTTGAACTTTTCTAATAGAAAAGTTGATATTGACTTATATATGAAAGAAGGTGAGAATAGGTACTCAAAAATTAAAAATCTATGTTGATCACATAATTTTTCAAGTTACATAGAGTATGATTATAATGATTTTTCCTAACAAATGAAGATGTAATTTTATATGTTAATGATGAAAGAGATAAATCTCTTTCTAGGAATATAAGTTTTAAATAAATTAAGTTATAAATTCCTTTTATGGGAGAAGTATAAAAATCATTTTTTGATGAAATTCAGAATGGAAGTTTCAAATTAATTTTCCACAGTCATTATTATTGGTCTAAAACTAAGAAAAGATAAATAAAAAAGAAGTGTGATTTTGAATACTTCAGGAATTTAACTAGAATTTTTATTTATCTCATAGAATAATGTATAGATATAGTGTATTTTTAAATATTTTTACAAGATATCAAAATGATCCAAATTAATCACACATGATGAATACTAAAACAATTCTAAATTATATCAAGAGAACATCAAATTATGGTTTTATGTAAAATTAATTATGGAGCTGAACTTACTAGGTTTCACTAATATTGATTGGGATATAGGTTTCGATGAAAATAAAACAATAATATGAGGAACATTTATTTTAAGGGAAAGTTATTTGAGTTTTTATAGTAAAAAATAATTTTATATAACTTTGAGTATAGAAAAATTTGAATATGTTGTTTCTACCCATTCTTATACTCAAATGATGTGGATGAAGGTTTAGGTTGAATATTTTAAGGTGAGAATTACAAAACATTGAAAATCACATATGATAATCAGAATGAAATTGATCTCGCAAAGAACTTTGCGGAATAATCCAGATCGAAACACATTGATACCTGGTATTATTTCATCAAGGAAAAAAATTTAATAGAGATTTTAAGTTAAATTATACCACAAAAAATATCAAATTTCTGATATGTTCACTAAATTTGATCCAAGGGAACGGTTTGGAGAGTTAAGGTTGAAACTTCATGTTTTTCCTTCCCTTATAACTTATGTATGTTATGGTGAGTATCTTGTTATGATTTTGTTTTTTTTTTCAAAATGGGATAGATACACAACTATTATGAGATAAGTATACAACACTCTTATGGAAGAAAGGTTATTTTCTTTTTCTTTATGGAATTTGAAGTTATTTTGATTGAAAAAAAAGGTGTGAAAGTGAAGTGAATGAATTGAGGGGGAGAATATAAAATACTTGGCTGAAATTTTTATATCACATAGGTATGGGATTATCTCAAAAATATTATTTCATCTAGTTTAGTGGTGTCAAGATGTTTCTTTTTTAGAAAGGCTATGGTTTGATGGAAAAATGATAACTGTTGATCTGAGTGGTGTTGGTGTTAAAAACAAATAAAAAGGGGAATATTTAAGAATGTAATAAAAAGATAAATCATGAAATAGTAGGAGATTGAAGAGAATATGGATTCATTAAAGGTGGTATATTTTTTGTAAACCTTACATGACTCTATTCATATCAACCATTTCTTGGGAAAAATTGAGAATTGGTTTATGTTGAAGGTGTTTAGAGTCTTGCATTTGTAATCAAAAGTATAATATAAGTAGGATATTATTTACATAAATCTATGTATAGTGAATAAAATATATTTATGTGGATTGTTCATGTAAATTTAAACTACGCAAGTTCTAGAGTTTAAATTTATGTTCTTGGATAATACATGTTGAGTTGTGTTTGATTAAACCCGATCATGGGCTCATGAAAGATGAGATAAAGAAGGATCTTAGGAGTTATGGTTTTTGGATGTTAGAATAATTAAAGTATTCTTCAATGGGAAGAATCTTACATTATTTAATAGCATGTTTATCTTTCATAAGATACTTTTTGTGAATATTATTCAAAAGAAAAAACCTTATGCAATGAGTAAGATTCATAGTAATAAAGAGTTTGAAAATTTTGAAAATAAATGAAACTATGAAATCTAAGAGTGTTATTGCTATTGATGATAAAAATTTGTAAATTTCCAAAACATTATGATATATATAACGGTTTTCTGGGTGTTATATAAGATTACATTATTTAAAGAAAATTTGAGTTTATAAAGAATCTGGATTTCACACTTATGGAAACATGACTACTAAAATATATTCTATGAATTTTGAGCTAATAAATTCTTATAAGATGAGGTAGTTGAGGAATATGATAAGACTAAACTATATAAAATGTTCTAATGTTAATATATAGTATTAATAAATAGTTATTATGATATAATCAACATCATAATCACCTTGGAGAATGTTGTTATTCAAGATAAGAAAATTAGAAAAGTCATGAAGTGTTCTAGAATTCACTGTAGAAGTAGTTTCTTGTATGTTATAGGTGAAGGGATTGTTATAATTTGAAGAAATATAAGAATTGAAAAAGGAATGAGAACAAAAAGTTAAATATGATCTTAGAGCATCCTAAATCAGTAATGTTACTAGATACTGAAGAAATTAAAGTAATAAAAGATAAATTCAGTCATAATTCATGGTGATCGGCTATATAGATCTAAATTTGAATAGAATTATAGTGAATTAGAAGATGTTAATGATTATTTTTGTCGAAGATATGATGATCAAAAGATAAAATAGTTGAATGATAAAACCCCTAGAGGTTATTCTCTATGGATGATGATTTTCTAAAAATATAAAATCTAATTTAAATCTATGAATTAGAAATTTTATAGATATCACTAGAAGAAAATAATATTTTTCGAACATAGTTATAAAAATTAAAAGACTATAGATTGACTAATTTTTTATGGTAGAACCAATAGTTAGAGATTATGATTTTTAAAGTCCATAATATTCTAAGGTAATTCCCATTACCTTCAAGTGAAGTCAAACTCATTTTGATGATGTTGTGGTGGACCTTAAAGATAAAATGTTTATAAATCATAATTTATGATCTTGGATGATATTTCAAGAATCCTTAAAGATGTTTAAAATAGATATTCATAGTGCTTTGATAGTGAATTGTCTCTCATAGTTTTTTAGTTTTTATGGAGGTTGAATAAATTTTAAAGAAGGTATAAAATTAAGAATATTGAGATGAGGTTCCTTAGTTTTATCATAGGAAGAAAATTTATATAAAGGGTGAGCTCATTTGAATCTTGGTCCTGATACTTTGAGAGTACAGATTAGTGAGATATCTGAACCTATAAATTCTAGAATATTGGTAAGGTCAAATAAGAATAGCATTAATTTATTAAAAAAAATTAGATCAATGGGAGAAGTTTCTGATTTCCAAAAAATATTTGAGTCTTGATATTATACATATAATTTCTCATGGTCAATGTTTTGGATGTAAAGATATAAAAGTTGAGGTTGTGAGAAAGAACTTAGTTTGTGCATTCTGAAGTCTAAGAGGAACATCAATTTTGTTTATAAGGAATTTGGTAAGAAAATTGATCTTACTCATTTTCTTTTTTTGATAACTTTAGTAACTAGTGGGATGCATTATAAATGTTATATTAGATAAAGGGTGATTTTTACCACACCATATTGATTAAAGGGTTATTCCTTCTTACACCATCATTGGGTAAAGGGGGATTCCCTCCCATGCTAACTATAATCAGTGATTAACTTTAGTTTAAAATATATATATTGATTGGAAACCAAACACAATAGGGACATAGTCACCCCCACTAGGGGTTAACCTTGTAAAAAACATGGGTGAGTTGTTCTCACTTATAATTATTTCATATGAGTAATTTTGAGTAATTTATTTTGAGTGGATCAGTCACAGATGTTTTTTTAGTTTAAATGAAATTTTAAATTAGTACCACTAATTCACCCCCCCCATCTTAGTGGTACATAAATTCTCAGGCACTTTTGTAAGGATTGTTTTTTTGGTTTTAGGGTTTTTTTACTATGGTTGAGGGTTATGAGTAAGTTTTGGATTAAAAAGGTTACTGTAATGTGGGAAATTTAGTTAGGTTATAGGATTATCAAGATATAACTTTGGTTAAGTATATGGGAATTGATAAAATAAGACTCAATTAAGAATATTAGTTATAGTTTACAAAGATTCATATGTGAATTAAGGTGGTTTTTAAGAACTCTGACTCGAGATGCCACATGGTCTCAAAAAATTTATCTGATTTCTAGTGGCTAGAAACTAGTGTTGAGGGATAATTATAAACATTTGAGAACAATTTTACCTCAAAATAAATATCCGTCTCTATAAGTTACAAATGAAAAAAATAATAATTTTAAACAAAACATTGAAAAGATTAGTTAAAGTACACTAAAACACAAAAAATTTGTTGTGAAAATAAATAGTTACAAATACTAACATGATGTGATGTGTTAAAGTAGAACGTTTTTATCTAATTGTAGTAGTCCAATTCTTCCATATATGCATTAAAAAATTCCACAATTTCCATCTTCACCACAGCTCCTAGGATCCATCATCAATGAACATCAAAGCCTTTACATTACTTGCATCATAATATAAGAAATATGCATATCCATTGAGAGTGGATGGAAAATATTATTCTACAAGGAGGAAATACATAAAAAATAATATTAATGGTATTTTGAAAAAAATATAAAAGAAATAAACTACTAAAAAATATGGTGTTTTTTATGTTTATAACACAAGAAGAAGTGAATTTGAAGAAGACTGTGTTTTTCTAAATATTTGTTTAATAAAATTCACTTAGTCTAAATCACCACATCCATTAGTTATTTATCATTATAATTTAAATTATAATTTCATTTAATTAAGATCCCCTAATTTGTTAACTTCTGAACCCTATAGTTGTAAACATGACCATAATGAATGAAAACATTTAAACCCTTGGCTAACTCTATGATGAAAAATTATGGAACCCTAATTTGATTATTATTTAAAACTAAACTTATGGTTTATACTAAATTATGATTTCATCTCTAAAATTTAAGTTATCATAATTTATGTTTTGGTATTTTTTAGAACTCTTCAAATTGATCCAATGTTGTTTTGTTTTACAAATTAAGATTATAATCTAATAATTCACACATTACTCAACCTCGTATTCTATATGTTAATAATTAAATTTCATTGTCAATTGAAAACTCAAATGATTTATCAAATTATAATTAGAAATATGAAATTATACTCCCATATTCAAAATAATCAATTGTATATGGTTCAAATTAGATCAATTATTATGAGACTATGTTTCAAAGAGATGATGGGTCATCGTAAAAGCTTTTTTCCAGTCTATTGGTTTAGAAAGTATATAACCCAATTATGTTTCAACTATTAGATTCAAACCTAAATAATTTCATTATAGAAGAAGAAAAATTAAATAAAATAAGAGAAATATAGGATAAAGAAATCATTTATTTCAAGAAAAACAATACTATGGTGAAAATAAAAAAAAAGAGAATTATATAGGAGATCCTAACATGAGATATTACTTCCTCCAATGGTCTATAGAATTTTTAATTAACCACTTATCCACTTTTAACAATCTGCTAATTCATGTAAAACCCCCTCTATGTGAGAAAAATACACATTTATATAGTTGAGGGTAGAATATGGTCTCAAGTGTTCACATGTGTGGATTGGAAATTTAGCCAAATATTTTAATTCAACCTTCAACAAATTATTGACCTATAAAAAAATGAAATATATATACATATAGAATTATTATTTTTAATTGTATACAGTATATACAATCTAAATCATTTCCCAATCAATTCCTGAATGTATAAATATGGCCCAAAATGTGAAGTGGTTTCCATACCGACGAGTCCAGCTCATCTTTCAATTTATAGCCCATTTTATCTCATACATTGTAAGATCAAACAAGGATGTTCCAAATGAATAGTATGTCCCATAGGATTAAGAATAATTTTTTTATATTTTAAGTAAAAAATAAGGCTCAAAAATATTTATGTCAAAAATACTAGAGGGTATTTAAAGGGTTAAAAATTTAATTTTTATAAAATTTTCCAATGAATGATATAACACCATATTTTTTAGAAATAAATATATTTTTTACAATTTGGGGTAAATATATTGAATAATAATGTGGTTTATAAACTCCCCCACACTTACCCTTTTTCACTCATGGGAAAATTCACATGTCAAGTATTCAAAAATAATTAGGATAAGATATGCATATTTACATTTCTTAATCAATTATAACAATATGAGAAAATAAAGAGTCACATCTAGATGTAAATATAAATAAATTTTAAATTCATTTTCTCATAAATTATATCAAATAAAAATCATATGAGATTAATGGAACTAATCATGCTGAAACAAGTTATGGGTCCACAATGTCATTAATTCTCAACATGTGTGTGTACCAACTATTACAACTTGTCTTGGAATCCTTTATTCATTATATTCAGGTACAATAAAACTTTTATAATTACTTAGTTCTTTTCAAATGAACATGGTATATATCTTATGAATTTTGTCCCTAATCGATCGATTTCCGTGGAGAAGATTTTCAGCTGACACATTCGGTAGGATTGTGTTTGGTTCTTAAGATCTAAAAATGGGGGACATGGTGGGTTTTCTCGACAGCATATGTATCTTTATTCAATTATCATCAGAGGATGATCTTATCAAGGCCTAATTAAGTGTACCTTGAAGGTGCAACAGATCTCTATCTTTCCTCTAAAGATGGAACTATGATTTTCATATGAAGCGGGACTTACCTACGATGGTGATTTGGGTAATCTTCCCTAACCTCTCACTACCATTTCAAAATACCTCAATAATTAAGATTTTGGGGAGTCTCTTTGGGAGGTACATGTGCTCTAACCATTGAACCACAGTAGTGTTCCATCTGGTGAATCCTTGTGCATGTGTGAGGATGAGGATGTTTCAAGGAAGCCTCCTAAGTTTGTCTGGATCACAATAGGAGAGGAGTATCATTGTAGGAAACTGGTGGTGTATGAATCGTGGGTTGTTTTCTGTATAGAGTGAAATAATTTGGGGAACTCACTGATGATGTGCAGATGTGGATCTGGGTGTCGGGGTTCTGGACTCGGAAAGCAGCCTTTGATTCTAGGGGATGGTGTTGTTTGTGACAGGCCATCAGGGGTGATTTATAGTGGCTCAAATGCTGATGGTGTGGTGGGAAGGGGGTCATTCAAGCATGTCCAGGACATTATAGTGGAATCTAGTTCTTAGAGTAATGTTTAAACATCTCTTAGTATTGTGAAGTTCTAGGGTACTATGGGGGCCTCGAGTGGTGGTAGTGCTCGAGGGGATGACCTCCATGAATTTGTGGTGTGTTTAGAGTCTTATTAAGACAGTTTTTATCAACCAGTTAGCAGTTAGAAATAAATTAGGGAGTCTCAGAACTATATGGATCAAGGAAGGTATGGGAATGTATAGGAGGATCATCTTGATAATCCCCCATTAGACTGCATTCCATGTTTGAGGTTATCTTTAATACTTATATTATGACAAAGGCAGTGGTGCCTCAGAAAAATCTAAAGGGGGTTAAGGTGTTGAGTAGGCTGAGGTACGACCTGGCTGGCCCTATCGTTCAGGAGGGTGATGGGTCACTCCAGTAGGATGCTACTTGATTGGAAAAACAATTTAAGGGGAACAAATTTGTTATGGATCAGATGGAGGGTGGTGAGGAGGTTGATCTGGATATTTCTTTTGATGAGGTATTAAGTGTTGGTAGTAGGGATTTGTGTAAGGGGAGGTCGGGGTTCAGATCCTAGGATCTGGAATTCAATTCAACTGAGTAATAGGTTTGAAGGGCAAATAGATATAGGTTTGAGCTCATACCAAGCTAGTCAGATTTATGCTGACGAGGTTAGAGTGAAGGAACATAAGGTAAATAATCCCAGTCATTCGGCAGATTAATCTTTAAGCTCGAAGAGTAATATGGTTGTTAGGAGAAGGAAGGTTAGGAAGGATCACTCCTCACTATCTCTTCCTTTGGAGATCCTTTCATCAAAAAAGTTAAATGACAAGAAGACACACATTGAGTTTATGAGCCACCAGAGTTTAGGGGACCATGGTGATCAACCCGTGGACTTGCTTTTAAGTTCCGAAGAAGAAGTGGTTTAGTAGGTCCGGTTGCTTAATGAAACTAATGAGGAGGTAGATAAAATGATAGGGAGGGATTTAAGGATGACATTAAATGAGTATAAATACTCCTGGATTGATAAACAAAACCTAATTATGGTTAGGGGATTCAATAAAGGGAATATCAGCATTGAGGAGTACATATGGGTCTGCGACCAGCTAGATTATGAGTTCGAAAAGCTAATGATGGAGGTACCAGGTATCCAGGTTTCATCTTTATCCTAGAAATTGTTTAGGTAAATGGATTCTGGGAAACTCAAATTACTCTTTAATGACTCTATTTAATGGATGTATTTTTTTGTTTGTTTTGGGAGAATGTCGATTCATCTACTTCAAGCCGAGATTTCTATTTGGAAGTGACGTGATGTTCCAGTGCTACGATGACATCACTCTACTGTGATTTTCTTTAGATGGGGCTCAGATCCGGAAGCCTTAACTGGTGCATACCATTTGGATTTGGAAGATTTAGAGGGTATTCTTTTTCCATTGGTACCATGCATGTGCACTCCTACATGGGGCTGCTATCTGATAGGTCATGCTTTGGTGAAGGCTTGTCATCATGGTGCTATTTCTGAGGAGGGGCAGATTATGTAGTTTGTTCTGGGTTGTTCTCTGTTTTGGTTAGACATGGTCGTAATGATGGATCTCTCGTTTTCTCACTTTACCCTCAAAATTGTTTTGATAACAAAAAAAAGATAATTTTCATTCAATGAGATTTGGAAAATCAAACATTAATTTTTGATAAGTTCCAAAAAAATGAGCATGCGACATGATTCACTTTTTTTGAAAAATAACACAAAACACATTGATTAAAATATTAATGAATCTACCTAAAATGTTTTACCCACCAAAAAACTTAAAATGTCACATTTTCTTCAATAGGACCCTATAAAATGATATATTCTCACATGATATAGGATTTTAAATACGATAAATAACATAAAAGTGAATGGGTTGGGGATAGTAGAACGTTCTCAAGTAATTATGGGGTTATGTAGTGAAATGATATCAATTTTGTGTGTGTGTAAATTACCTCAAAGTATTGCCTCAACCATTTTATATTGTCTATAAATATCCTTATCATGGCCTGTTATTTGATCTTCATATACTATAAGGAAAAAAGATGAGATACAACATAAGGGTCCAACCATCTAAAATGTAACTTACTAGGCATTATCTTCAGTCATGAACTATAGAGAAGGACTTTATCTACCACATAAAACTCCCTCTTATAGATCATATTATCATGGTTTTCTTTATACCTCACTTTTTAGATCATGGAGTTATAATATGATGATAAGTATATCTCATGGATCTCTTAATCTTATAGATTTATTTGATATCCTAGTTGCGATAAATCCATGTTTCATTTCTTTATCACCCAAAATTCCTGATACTTGAACTCCATGGAGATGTAGCAGGCTTTACCAAAGTCAATTAGAAATCATTACATAATGATGGGAGTATTTTATGCAGTACTATAATCCCAAAGTGATTCATCTAAGTTCTTACTCCAATCCTCTCTATTTAGTAACATGGTTTTCTCTAATATTATCTTCCACTCTCGATTTGAAACTTTATCCTAGAAATTTTTTTAGGGGTGATACAGAGTAGATGTTTTGTGTTTCACTCAATATTTTTTATTGAAGGAAGACAAATTTCAATTAAAAAGGCCTGACCCTGGGTCATTGATGATATTCTTCGGTACTCCAGATCTAAAAATAATCTAATCCCTGATAAAATCTACTATAGCCTCAGCATTATCAATCCTTGTAGCTCTGGCCTCCACCCATTTTCTAACACAACAAAAAACCTGAAAGTACAAGATACCAAATAATCTCTAAAACATACCCATAAAATCAATTCCACATACATCGAAAAACTCATAGAATAATAAGGGTTTTTAGGCATCTCATGTATCCTTTAAATATTTCCAGTGTGTTGTAAATGTCATCATGACTTAAAAAACACATGTGAATCAAGGAACAAGATAGGAAACATAATAAATAACTTATAACCTTATTATCTATAATTTTGGATCCAAAGTGTCCAACATAATAGAGTGTATGAAAAAAATGTAAAAGAGACTCAAACTCTTGATCAGGGGCACACATTTTAATAACATGGTCACTACACATGCGCCCGAGGTAGGGATCATCCCACACATATAACCTAGACTCACTCTTTAATTTTTAAGTTAGTTTTATTTATATTTTAATATAATTTACATGTAAAGATATATTTTACCAAATCAAAACACCAAGTATGAAAACCTGAGAGTGCATAATGATTCTCATCAGGAAATGCCCCCCGAAGTGGTACTCAGTCTAAGGTGACATCCTCTTGTATGTGAGTGATTCTAATCATGTAGTCTACCACCAAGTTCCCTAAATCCTTATTATCAATTATATTGATTTCAAACTATTTAGTAAGGATCATACAATGCATAATTATGGTCCTTTCATCCATCTTCTTTAAGAGGTACCTTAAAGCTACATGGTCAAAAAACAATTTCTTTATAGCCTAATAAATAAGAATAAAATTTATCTAAAGAAAATATTATAGAAATAAATTCCTTTTTGTTGTTTTATAGTTATTTTATTCTTAATTTAATGTCCTCGAAAAATAGAAAATTATATGTGTACATCCCTACACCCTATGTGATAAGATCGCTCCAAATACGAAGTTTAAACTATTGCACATAAGTTTGAATGGAATATCCCACTATGGGGGTTGTATGATCAATTTATTTATGAGATTATAATTTAGATAATCAAATTATACCCATAATAATTATAAAAAATTAATTCAATATATTTTTTAATAAATAAAGATAAGGTTAGAGTGGTCTTACTAAAAACTCTAATGAATTGTCAATAAAAACCAACATGTCCATGGAATGATTGAACATCATGTACACATGTAGGTTATTTAAAGGATAAAATAGTGTTTGTATTTGATTTTTCCACCTAAATTCAATTATATGACACTACATGACCTATGAAAATTCCCTTCTCTACCATGAAATGGAATTTTTCAAAATTAACTTCTATAATCTTCTTAATACAACAATGAAAAACTTTTCCCAATCAAAAGATACATAGATCAACTGAAGATCCACATACTTTAAATTCATCCAGAAATAAATCCATGAAATTATCAAGTAAATTAGAAAATATATTCACCATGAATATCTATAAGGTACTTGGGGATTTATAAAGTCTAAATTCCATCCTTTGGTAAGAAAATGTATCAGATGGGTAAGTGATTTTCATCTTGTCCTAGTCCTATACTAAAATGGGAACATGAAAATAGCTATAAAAATCATCCAATAGAATTTATAGTGTTCCATATTCAAATATCTTAGGCATTTAATTAATTTAGGAAGGGGATAAATAATACTTATAAGTGGATTAATTTAGTTTCCTACAATATATGAACACTTTATAATTTTTTTCACTCTCATAGTAACCAACACATCATTTTTATTTTTTAAAATAGTGAAACTAGTTTTCTTTGTTATAAACTGGATAGATCTAACCCAATAAGAGTCAGAAATGGGGTAAATGATATCTACCTCAGGTAATTTTTCCAAATCATTATTTAAAAATTATAATAATGTTGGTATAATACTCATTTGTGGTTGTCTATCTAGTTTATCTCCATCCTCTAAAGTAATCATATACATGAAAATACAGAGGCTAATACCTAGTATGTCTAATAAGATCTACCCAATTTACCTAATATTCTCCCCCAAAATATTTAAAAGTTCTTTTTCTTATTCAAGATGGAGATTATTTCCAATAATTAATGTAAATAATTCATCATTCAATATGTATGAATATTTAAAATTTGGGGGTAATGGTTTGTATTCTAGTTTGGGAGGGTATTTTATTGATGGAAATTTCAAAAAAAAAAGATATGTGAACAATGTACATCATAAATATCTATTAATAATGAATTAAGTACATCTATAAAATCATTATACATGTCATAATCAGAAATTATATGTCATTAATCAAATTAAAAAACTATAAAATAATCATAATTGAGAGTGGTTTGATAATAAGGAATAGGTGTTGAAATGTTTTGAGACATCGATCTATCCCCAATAATCAAAATATTTTTAATAATAGGATGATTATAATTTTGAAAATATGGAAAATCAATGTTCATAGAATAAATACAAGATGATCAGAATGGGAGATGAAGAGAGAAGAATGGTCTTCTAAGGGGTACTTCATGGATTCCAAAATATTAAATATTACAATCCCATCTCTAAACTCCATAGAAAGTGTACCCTTAGAGAAATTTATAATTTTATTAGAGGATTTAAGGAAGGACCTACCAAGAATAATGAGATAGTGATAACTTACTTGATCATTCTCCGTATTCATTATGTAAATATCAGTACTCCACTAAACTAATTCAACCTCAAGGATTGATAACAGGTATGTAGTGGATCAATTTTACAATTACACCACCACCATCATTGTCTTCTGCTCTCTAATCTGAAAGGAAGTGAATATAGAGTGATACATGACATTAATAAAGGTAATAAAGTCACATAAATAATCAGATAAATGAAAATCCCCTATAGTGAATGGATTGGGGAATTTTGTAGGTTATTTACCCTTTTTTATCATCACCAGGGTGGGTGTGATGAGTGTAAATGCATTCCATCCAAGGTTGATCCACTCATTTCTCTTTATCCCACTTCCATCCATATATAATTATTTCAATAAATATATATAACTTTTAATTTTTTTTATTTCGTAAAGTAGAGGGTTGTTAATATCAACATTCTTGAATGTACCCAAAACCTCTTTTTCCTCACCTATTCAGTCATTTTATTAGTTTCTAAAACCCTATTCAGAAATAGAAGTAGATTATTTAATCATCTGTTTACCTTTTTCTTTATCCTTTATGTACTCATTTAATTGTACAAAATAGGGATTCTATGGATCTAAGGTGAATCATAGTGGAAATATAAGAGAAGATGAAGCAATTGTTTTCTTCCCACACCATGGTGTGATGGTATTAACATTCCCTTTCAGATTTGGAGTAGGATGGGAAGGAATATTTTTTTTGTTCGTGATTACCAATTCATGGAGGATGGTCCCAATCGGGATCATTTCATCTTTATCTCCCTCAATAATGTACCTTGACTCTTCATCACATTCTATTGATTAAGAAAATTTTGTTTCAAAATTTTATTATTATTAAAATCTTCCTTTGGTTGGGAAGGACCTTGTTACTATTGACTTGTTTATGATTAGGATTCAAATCTATTTTGGGGATGTTGAAATTCTTATTAATAAGGCAGATTCTTCTAGATGTTTTACTAAAAAGGCTTCCTTTATTATTGTCCATATTCATACCTCAAGTACAGGTGATCTTTCTATCCTTGGTTTTATGTTGGTTTGAAGGAATGGTACTTATTTTGTAGGTGGTTATTATTGTTATTGTTGATATTGGATCTATGGGAATGTGGTTTCAAAATCCTTTTCATCTTCAAATAAAGAGAAATAATCAATTGGGTGGTCTGGTTTAGTGAAAATTTCATAAGGCCTCATAAGAGTTGATTATGATGTCTTTTGATCCAAGGAAATATTTGTCACCATAGTAGTCTACTCTTATATCTTATTATCAACTAAATTATTTTCCATGGTTCAAGTACATACCTAGTGTTCTCCGATTATAAGTGGTTTAGCTTGAACCCCTAATTGTTAAGAGTTTTTTAAAATCTTATTAACAAATGATTGTGTAGTTTTCAATGTTTTATCAACGAATTCCCTTCCTACCGAATTTTCCACCATACTCCTCCCCATAAGTATAAGGTCTTAATAGAAATATTGGATTATATGTTTCTCACTGATTTGGTGTTTCACACAACTTACAAACAATGTATTGAATCACTCCTAGTACTCATACATTGACTCCCATTATAATTTCTTGATCTCTAATATATCTTTTCGAATAGAATAGGTCCTTTATACTATAAAAATATTTTCAATAAAATATATTTCAAATAATTCCAACATATTAAATCGTGAGGATATAAATAATACATCCGATGTTTTGCAGTTCCATCATGTGAGAATAAGAATTATCTAAATTTAATTTAGTATTAAGAGGTATTTATTATTTTAATAGTTAAGTAAACCACATTGAATTATTTAATATGTTTATTTGGGTATTCACTAAAGAGTCCATGAAATTTTTGGAGAAGGTGAATTAACCCAAATTTTATCTGTAAGTCTAATTCTATATTTGGGTATGTAATACAAGTTGTTTAATGATATATTTATAGTAAATTCACTTAAAAATGGTTATATTAAGTTCATTGTTATTATTTATGGCAATTTTATCTAGTTATAAATTTTATTCATATGTACTTCCAATTTAAATGTTCTCATAGTGAAGGAATTATCCAAATATTTTTTTTATACTAAGACTTTCTAATTAGATTCTTGATCTTATGTTTAATCTTATGTTCTAGATCAATGAAATTCTTATGATGGGTTCATGTCATGAATAAAAGAAAATAGAAAAGAATAATAATAAACAATAATAATAAGAAAACATTGAATTATGTGTCTTAAAAATTGAGAAAGGATAAATTAGTAAGAATACTATTATGAGAAAATAATGAAAAAATACCTATGATTAGTTGAATAAAATTGAAATAGTGCTAATTTGAAGAGCATTTTCATGGGCAGTCTTGAATGATGTGTGGTTTTTAGAATATAGGTACAGTATAGTGGTTAACCAAGGTCATTCCTTAATTAGGTACTACTTAAAACAAAATTTTGTAGTTACTTTGAAAAAAAATAAAAAACATATCAAAAATTAGGGGGTGGGGTTTTGATGTTTATAACACAATAAGAACTATGTTGGAAGAATATTTTTTTCTAATTTTTTTTTATAAAATGAAACTGGTTTTAACCACCACATCAATTAATTATTTTTCATTATCATTAAAATTATTAATTCATTTAATTAATACCCCCTAATTTTTTATCTCTTAAATCCTATGGTTGTAAGCATAACCATAAATAATCAAAACATTTAATCCCCTGGCTAATTTTAGGATGAAAAATCACAACACCCATATTTGATTGTCCTTATAAATTAAACATGTGGTATATGGTCAATTATGGAAGTATATTTACACTATAACTAATAATAATTTATTTTTTTATTGTGATTTAACAATTCAAATTGATCCTCTGTTTTTTTCTGATTACGATTTCACCCTCACAATTCACACATTACTCAAACTTGTATGATTTTTGTTAATTATTATATTAATTTATTAATTAAAGACTCAAATAATTTATCAAATTCTAATTAATTATTTTAATTTTATTATCATGTATTCAAAAAAATAAATTTAATATGGTGTAGATTAGACTGATTACTATGATATTATGATTCCATGGGAGGATGGGTTATCATAAAAAAAATCAGGTGAAATAGTTTAGAATGGGTATAACCTAATTATTTTTTTACTGTTAGATTCTAGACCTAATTAAGTTAAGGTGATAAGAAGAAATATTAAATAAAATAAGAGAAATATTGGTGATAAGAAGAATTAATTTCATGAAAATCAATGTTATAATAAATAAGTGGAAAAGAAGAGGATTATGAGGAGATCCTATCAGGAGATATTACCTCCTCCAATGGGGTATATAAGTGGTAATTAACCACTTATTCTCTATTAACAATCCTATAAGCCATGTCCAAGCCCTCCAAATTAGAAGAACGCATATTTCTAGATTAAAGGTGAGGCTAGTGTAATAATATTTCACAAGTTTTAATGGGAAATTCATCCGAAAAATTTAATCCAAATTTGAAAAACATATTGATCTCTAAAACTCATTAATCATCTATCCTTGAAGAAGTATTGTTTTTTATATTATTTTATCTATCTCCTATCAAAAGTTTATCCCAATCCAAGACCAGATGAATAATATATAGAACAAAAGTTAAACTAATTTCCATGGTAATGAGTCTAGTATAGATTTAAATTCACAACTCATTTTCTTCCATCCATGTGGGATCTAGCATGGATGGTCTAAATAAACCTTTATCCCATAAAGTTAATAATAATTTCATAAAATTTAAAGTCTAAATAAGTCCAAGAAAAATATGTATGTCAAGAATAGTAGAGTTTACTTTAATGGTTTAAAACTATAATTTTCATAAAATTTTCAAATGCACGATTTAATCCTATATTTTCGATAATTAAACCTTTTTAACATAATTTGGGGAAAATAAATCATTTATTTTAAATAAAATATACAATAAAAATTTATTTTATCAATTTTGAAAATTCTCATTAGGATTTTTCTATATTAATAACATGAAATCCAATGAAATTGTTATTCAAAAAGCATGTAACCAAAGTCATTAAAAATAGGTAACAAATTTTAAAAATAAACAATTTATTAAAATAACATGGAAAATCCATTCTATATTTAACCCAAGAGTAAGAAAGTCAAGCCCATCCGAAGAAAGCCTTGTTAACATGAGAAATAATAAATAATATAAAATAAATACATGTTTATGATCACAGTGTACACCCATTATGGTTCATCACCCCCCAAATTCATTATAAAATATAAAAACCTATTATCTGTATTATAAAAACAATGTAATTTTTCATCCAATATAGATACATGGACCTTTTAATCATACATGAAACTTCTCAATCAATACTCATACTCAAACCAACTAATTTCCCAAACCCATTTCACTTCCTAAAAATAATTTACTAACCTAGAGCCATAAAAACCTATTATCTTAAATTAATCCATTTTAAGATACTATAAATATGGGTCATCAAAATCCTAGTTTTAAAAACTAATACCCAAGTTTTAGTTTAAAAATCCCAAAACCCAAGATTATATTCAAATCTAATAAATAATAGTTGTCGAATCAAATTCAAGAACATTATTTGATAATCATGAAATATGTATAAATGGACTAAAATCACACCAACTATGAATATATAAATCATGACCCATTGAGTAATGAATAAGATCCACCTACCTTATATAATGAGTACTTAAATTCTATGAATCCCTAGATCTAGTATATTCATCCAGGATCTAATACATTAAACTAGAAAAATAATAATATGAAATAATGATTAATCTATTTATGATTTTAAATCTATAATTGCATTACAATAGATTAAATTAATCATGTTAGATCACTTTATAGAGAGAAAAATAGAAATATGAAAGTTATAGTTATAAGGACCTAAGATATCATCAGGAATTATCCTTAAATCCAATATAGATCTAGTAAATACAAGAGAAAAATCACATTTTTTACCAATGAATAATACCTAATTATTCTTTCATGAATCCCTAGATCCATACAAATCTAATTTAAGGAATCTAATGAGTGTTATTGGAGGCTAGTCATGATTTTAAAAGAAAAAACATGGAACCTAAACCCAATTTAATGGTTATCCTGTACAGTTCCTAGGATTGTTCCTAGGACTATTCTGATCCCTCTACTTATAAAACCAAAATGCATAGTCCTAGAGACCATGAATAGGATCATGCGGCCTTAACTACCAAATATTATTGATATACACTCTAATGCCTTGAAAATATAAAGTAGGAACATTGTATTTGATAGCATGTATGACACGAAACCCCAAACATGTAAGAGAATATAATATCTTGAAAATTTATAATATATTTACTATTTTAAATAAAATCAATATATTTTATAACTTGCAATGCACGTTTCACTGATTTAGTCTATGACACATAGAATAATGAGTTTCTTCAATGGCTTGCGTTACACACAAGACTGAGGTTTTCCGAAAAATAATATATTATTAAAATATAATTATTTAATATAATAAGATATAAACTAATCATTATGAATATTATTAACTAATTTATAAAAATATATGTTTTATAAAAATATAATATGAATTCATTAGATTAAAATTAATTAGAAATGAATATAAGAACCAATTGAATATAAAGGGAATGTTTTTATAGAAAAATATTTTTTTTTCTCACAATGCTGTTTTATCCTAATAAATTAAATTAATTAAAAAATTTGAGTGATATTAACGTAATATATATATATATATTATATTTAATCAAATATTTTTTATATTCATCCAATATATTCAATAGACATAATACAAGGACAAATAAATTTTACTAAAAAAATACTATATTTTTATTAAGGCACTTTTACTGCCTTTAAATAGAGAACCTATTTTAAATCCAATTTTTTGAACTTTTATAAACCATATATATAAATATAAAATTAATATTTGCAATAAAAATAAAAAAATACGTTATGGTGATTTTTTTTTATTTTCCTGTGAAGTTTCATTTTTTAACAAATAAAGAAAAATACATAATTTTAATTCAAAATAACTTTTTAATATAATTTATTTATGTGGTTAAATTATCTTTTAATTTTTTTTAAAGTTTAATTAGATTATATTTTATCAGTTAATCAAATTTAGGTCATTTTAATAAAATTAACATTTAAATTTCATATAAAAACATAGAAAACTTTTGAACATTTTTACTTTAAAAAACTCGCTTTATTGTCCCGTCTGTGAGATTAAATTTAAATTAATTTCTACTACTTATTTGATTGGAATTTGTTAAAAATGGATTAAATATTTGGAATAATAATAATTTTTAATTTTTAATATGTCTAACTTATTTTTTGGACCTAAAATATTAGTTAAAGTAATTAAAATTAATTACAACTCTTAAAGTGAAATTAAGCTTAACAAGTGATTAAACCTTAAACTTAAGGGCCAAAATGACCTATAAACTTGTCAAAAATCCATTTTATAGTCATATTTCAACCCCATATACTCCATTTTAGAAAACTTTTATCATTATTGGATATAGTTTAAATGCGAAAAATGTGTTTGGAATTCCCTTTTTTAAAATTTACAAGAGCACCACTCCTCCTCCACTATAAAAGACCTCCTCCTGTCCAGCTTCCTCATATCTATAAATCCAATTAGGGTCAACCAATAACTAAAAAAAATAGATCCTAAACATCCCTCCCCTCATCCTCTAATCCTCCCCTTTGGCATAAAACCATCCAAGGAATCTTTTTGGTGAAAATCAAAAGGATTTACTCAAAGAAAAGATAACATCTTTCCTCAAGATCTTTAGTTTTATTCTATTTTTTCACCACATAAACTCTCCTTATTACATGATTATATAAAGACACCATTTTCCTCAATATAAGTATATGTTTTTTATAAAGGTTTTGAACTGTACTTACACACACTTATATCTAATGGGTAACGAACTTATTACATATGTGTACATCGAATTACCACCTCACAAAACGAAGTTGTTCATTTTTACTTTACCACCATTCATGGTTGGAAATTATGATTTAAGTGATTTTTATATAAGATATATATGGTAATTATTATTTATTTATTATTCCATGATTTTTTTATAAAACATACCCTTATACTTTCCATTTTTTGTAAATATGATAACATCATTTGTGGAAGTGTGGACTACCACCTCCTAAAAGCGATCTAATTTGATCATATGATATATGGAATGAATAAAGGATGGTTTTAAATAAATTTATTTTAAATACTAAAAATATATATGATATTAATGAAATAAATATCTTTTTAATATATAATATATATCATTTTCTTTATTACCCTTTAACACACTAAAAAGTGATAACGTTGACCGTGGACGTATGGACTATCTCCTCCTTGACACGATGTGATTCCACAATAATTATATATATTGGTATATAAGATAAAATAAATTTTTATTTATGATATAATTATAATTATGGATAGATATAGAGTTATATAACTTCTTTCCATAATGATGATTGAAAAATGTGAATGTTACTCATGCATACGTACGGCCTACAATTTCCATGATCGTAACGTTCATTTTTCATAACCATATTTAATTATTGGTTTTAAAATTATAATTGATGTGTAAATATTATAATTATGTCATTATTATAATTCTAAATATGTTATATAATGACCCCTTTGACCATATTTGACCAATAAAAGATGTTTTTGACACATAAACCAAATTTGGTCAAAACACCCGATATAAACATAATTGATTAAGTGGTTATAATAAAACATGGTAATAAGTGAAATAAATGTTATAATAAACATAGAAAAGCTTATAAATTATGTAAGTTATTAACAGAAGTTTTTTATTTTGGAATATAAATACACACGATACAAATTTTAAGGAAGGTAAGGGATTTTCATATCACTTTTTACATCGATGAGATTAATGTCGTGTTCACCACTTAATTATTTTTTATGGTGTATCTACTACCCCTTTTGATATATTATATCAATAATAATTTTATACTCATGGTATTTGAAACTTTAATTTAATTTTTTTTACTTCATGAGGCTTATGATTTAAAATGTTTCAAAGTGGTATGGGACACTTTGGAATATTTAAAGATTATTTTCCTCAAGAATAATTTTAATGATATTTAATTTCCATTTGAGGAAACTATATGACCATTATTCCATAGTACCTTTAATTTTAATATCATATGGTTATTCATGACCTTTTTCAAGTATTAGTTCCATTTTTTCACTCTTCGATTCCCAAGTTCTTTAGAAAATGTTTTTAAGAAAACCTGACTTCATTTCTCTCTTTAGTCAGAGAACCTGTTATCTTCTAAAAACAATGTTTTACTAAATTGTTTTCAAAAATATTTTTCACATTTTCAAAATAATTTAGTAAAGAAATTTTTATAGTTTTTTATTTTACCCATGTTTTCAAAGTTATATTCTTGTCTCTTTTTGAACAATGAATTTTTTAACCTCTTACCATGCAAAAGGAATATTTTTTCTGCCTTATACGATATGTAAGGATTTACCTAATTTAATTTATTTGAAGATTTATTTTCATGTTTAAAAGGTTAATTTAAAAATAAAATGTTTTCAAAATTTATTTTCAAAGAAAAGGTTTAACAAAAATTATATTTTCTTCAAGAATGTTTTTAAAAGATCTTTTTATAATTTTTTCAATCATAAATAGAAATAATCATATATTTTACTCCACTTTGGATATATGGTATTGATACCATCCTTATTCTTCATCTGGAACATTTATGAATGATTAGGAAAAGTATAGTATTTATATTCACTTTATTGATTTCTTTGTTAATCCTATAGAAATATTCAGTTTCCTATTATTATTAGACATTGAATTTCCCCTAATTTTCCATATCATTTATCATGGAAATATTCATTTCCTAAACTATATATCATTTTTAAATATAGTGTGTAACTTGATAGTTATTTGATTAATTAGGTAAATATTGATAAATCCATAATACTTATTCAATATGGATATTTGATAAGGCGTATGATTTATTTCGACTATTAGGTATGATAAATTATTTGGACTGGCAATGATGGGTGGGGACTGGACTTTACATATCCCCTCAATGCATTGAAAGGTTCTCATGAGACAAATAAATTGGGAAAATTAAATGGGTTTTGATCTATATTTTTAAACCAGATTTTGAAGTTCCTGATGGTATAGGCTATCATGTACCTCATACATGATGTCCAAAGGTTAAGCATTTCCGTCATTTCGTTTCATTTATTATTCATCCTTGAGATCTTGTATCAACATATCTAAGGGTAAATTTCATTTTTATTTCATTGATTAAATGGAATGTTTTTCAGTTACATACCTTTACATATTTATTTTTCCTTATCTATCTGTTTTAATATCATGTTCTTCCATTTATTTAACCTTCCAATTGATTATTATTATTGATTAATTATTGATTCCATTATAATTTACCCTTACTGAGCATTTGGTCTCACCCTTATTTTGTTTCATTTACCTAGGAACTCAAGAAGTATACTGAGAATGTTATTAAAGGATATTCTAGAAGGAATAAAGTTATTATCCTTGAAGTTATTTATAAAAAAATATGTTTTAATTGAATTATTATTTTCTCATGTATATATCTAGTTTACCAAGACTACTAAACTGATTAGTTCTTTAGGAAGTGATTTACTTGTATCTTATAACAATATAATTGATATTAGACAATGTCTTCAGGCTTTCTGGGGTCGAGTCTCTACAGTTGGTATCATAGAAATTTTAATAGCAACCTTGTGAACTAGATTTAAGGAAACAAAGATTATAGAATATAACATTGAGTTAGACTTTGAGGATAGGTATAGAAGAACATCATAAAGTTGTGGTACAGTAGATATTATGTTGGTATTTATAGAAATTCATCCATGTCTAGATACTATAATTGGATGTTGTTCTGATATAGATGTACCTAAGGGTAATAACTTTTACAAGGTGCATCGAGCCTAACTCAGCATAACTTGGTACATTACAATGGGGCTTACTGCACACCTCGTTTGACCCACCCGAGGGATATGCTTGGGAAAATTAACGTTCTATTTAAAACCCATTATGAATAATTCTGATAATAAATAACCTAAGTTTAACCAAATTTGTTTTATATTGAAGATATATTTTCCTTAATTAGATATCCTATATATTATTATATGTTATTCTATGACTATTGTTACTCACACTATGTTTTTTGGTTTTTTTAATGGTTGGTACCCAAATGAGCCAAGTTAAAATTGTATATAAAGTACAAGTTCATTACAATTAGAAACCAAATGTGGTTTTTATAGGATTTAAATATATCATGTTTATGCTTAATCGGTTTTCCTGAAATATGACTAACAACATATACTTTAACTAACTCCCAAACTCACCAAATAAGAGAAGGATGGAGTTTGTTAAGAGCTCAAGTGGTGGAGTCCATGGAGAGAAGAAGGATAAATTTCCCTCATTCATGTAATTTTGAATGATACACCTAGAAAAGTGGCTACATGGAACTAGGAAATGTTTTACGTGTGTGAAATAAAAACACAATTCAAATAATTTTCAAGAAAAAATGAAGAGTTTGATGAAAGAAAATGAAATTCATATTAATGAATCCTTTATATTTTTTTGTCAGAAATGTGGGGAACTTGGACATTAACCAAGTCAATTTTCTATTCTATGAGATAAACTATAGACCAAGGAATGATCTATGTGGAAATAAGTGGATAAAGTATTTATATATTGGGGTTGTATTGAAAACTGTAGTTAAAATTCTATATAGATATTAACCTTATTTCAAGGAAGTCCATCGTATTTATTTTGGAAATTATATTAATATAGATTTATAAAAGGAAACTTTGTGTGAAGGTTGACAACCAATCAAGGCCGGAAAGGCCGCAGGTCTTGAACCCATGACCGAAGGACAATAAAGGTTTCACACCAACCACTGACCTATGCAATGTCTTGGTTAATATGTCATTGTTTATAGTTAAACAATTTTACGAATAAATATTAATGATGAACTTGTAGTGTAAATTTTAGGATTTATAGATCAATGTATTAACGATGTTGAATTTATAGAATATTTAGAGACAAAAAGTTAGAATTTTCACTCTTTTATGGGCCTTATGATCCATTAAAAGTGTATTTTAGTGCTTCATACATCAAAGATAATTTTTAGATATTCATTTTGTGGAATAAAGGGATAAATTAGAATTTGATAGAAGAAAACCCAAAATATGTAATTGTTCATATGATATTAAAATGTATCATGTAATTTAATTTCCTTATATTCTTAGAGAGTAAATAATTTCTCAACATTAGAAAAAGGATCCTAAAAAATGTTGTCCTAATAACTTTTTTTTTTGAACCGATTGTATTCTAAATCATCCCAGATTTACAGATTTGAGGCCCAAAATGTTCCATTGAACATTAATTTTTTTTTTGATTTTTGACATCAATAACTACCTATAAATATTTATTCTTTTCCTCCAAGTATGTATCTCTACTTTCAACTAACGTTATCCTTCTTATAGACCTAGTTTTATATCATTCCATGTGACCATTTTACTCCACATTCTCACTTCTATAAAATATTTATTATGAACCATTCTCATGATGTGGAATTTAAAATGTAGGAAATATCACCAAGATAAAGATTAAATTATGAGAAAACAATTTAATTAATTTGGATAGAATGTAACACCCCAAAAATCTAATTTAGGAACATTGTATTCAATAGTGTGTATGACATGGAACACTAATAACGTAAGGGAATATAATATCCTGAGAATTTATAATATATTTACAATTTCAAATTAATTAAATATATTTTATATCTATAAATGTGTGTGGAACTTAGTTTGTGTACGACGCATGAAACAAAGAGTTTCTTCAATGGCTTGTGTTACACACAAGACTATGTTTTACCAAACAATAATATATTATTAAAACATTATTATTTAATATAAAAATATATAAACTAGTTTATATGAATATTAAAAACTAATTTCTGAAAATATATTGTTTATAAAAATATAAAATTAATTCACTAATTTTAGATTAATTAGAAATGAATATAAGAAGCAATTGAATATAAAAGGAATGTTTTTATAGAAAACTATTTTTATTCTCACAATGCTATTTTATCCTAATAGATTAAATTAATTATAGTTAGTGAGTGATATTAATGTAATATATATTATATATTCAATAAAATATTTTTTATATTAATCTAATATATTTTATAGACATAATATAAGAACAAACCCAAGTTTACCCAAAAAATACTATGTTTTTATTAAGGCGCTTTTACCGCCTTTTAATGGAGAAACAATTTTAAATCCAATTTTTTAAAATTTTATAAATATTAAACGTCCAAATAAACTTAATATTTGAAATATAAACATGTAAATTAGGTTAGGAAGTTTTTTTCTATTTTTCTATGAAGTTTCATTTTTTTAATGAAAAATTAAAAATAATGAATTTTAATTAAAAACTGATTTTTAATATAATTTATTATAAGGATAAATTATTTTTTAATTTTTTTAAAAGTTTAATTAGATAATTTTTTATAATTTAATTCAAATTAGGTAATTGGAATCAATTTTAAATATAAATTGAATATAAAAACTCAGCAAACTTTTGAAAGTTTTTACTTTAAAAACCCTCTATTGTCTAATCTTTAGGATTAAATTTAAATTAATTTCTCCCACTTTTATGTTTTTAATTTGGAAAAAATTATTACATGTTTTTAAATAGAATAATTTCTAATTTTTAATAAGTCAAACTTAGTTTTGGACCCAAAATATTAGTGAAAGTAATTAAGATTAATTACAACTCTTAAGGTTAAATTAAGCTTAATAAGGGAATAAACCATAAATTTAAGGGTTAAAATGACCTATAAACTTGTAAAAAATTCATTTGATGGTAATATTTACACCTTATACTCACTTTTATATAATTTTTACCTTTTTTGGATCCACTTTCAATGGTAAAAATGATGGTGTAATTCCCTTTTCCAAAATTTCCAAGAGTGTCACTCCTCCGTTATAAAAAGGCCTCCTCCCCTACACTTACTCACACCTCTAAAGACACTTATTATCGACCAACATCTGCCAAAATATATCCCCACAATCCCTCCTCTCATCCTATAGTACTTCTCATGGTTATAAAGCCATCTAAAGAATCCATTTGGTGCAATCTAAAAGGATTTACCCAAAGGATGGTTTAAATTAAAAATATGTGACATACAAAACATTTATATGTTATTAATTACATGGTTACCTTTCTAATAATATAATATATATCATTTTATTTATTAACCTTTGACACACTAAAAAGTGATAACATCGGTCATGGATGTGTGGACTACCGCCTCCTCGACACGATGTGGTCCCATTTACATCATGAGAATTGTATATATAAGTATATATTATAAAATAAAATTTTATTTATGGTATAATTATCATTATTTAGAGATGTATTTTTACCTAACTTATTTCCAAAATGATCATTGAAAAATGGGAATGTTACTCATATGTATGTACGACCTACCATCTCCATGATTGAAACGTTGATTCATTTTTCATAAAAATATTTAATGATTGGATTTAAATGTATAATTTATGTATAAATATTATAATTATGTCATGATTATTATTATTAATATGTTATATAATTACCCATTTTACCTTAGTTCACTTAGAAAAGTTTTTTTCGACACATAAACTGAATTTGGTCAAAACACTTGACGTATAATTAATTGATTAAGTAGTTGTAATAAAACATGGTAATAATTCAAATAAAATTTATAATAAACATGAAAAAGGTTCTCAATCAAGTAAATAATTAACATATGTTTGTTATTCGTGGATATAAAGACACACGATGAAAATTTTATGCAAGGTAAGGGTTTTCATCTCACTTTTTACATCCGTGAGATAAATGTCATGTTCACTACTTACTTCTTTTGTGTTGTGTATATACTACCCATTTTGATGTATTATATCATTACTCATTTTATCTTTATAGTGTCTAAAACTTTCAATTAATTTTATTCCTTCATGATTATTATGATTGAAAATATTTTAAAGTGGTATGAGACACTTTAGAATGTTTAAGGATTACTTTCCTTAAGAAGAATTTTAATGATATTTAATTTAAATTTGAAGAAATTATGTGAGAATTTTTCTATAATCCATTTAATTTTACTCAATTATCTTTATTCAAGAAATTCTTCAAATATTATTTCCATTTTTACACTTTTGGATACTCAAGAGTTTTAGAAAATATATTTAAGAAAACCTGACTTCATTTCTCTCTTTAGTCGGATAGCCTATTTTCTACTAAAAAAAATTATTAAAAAAAATCAAAAATATTTTTAACATTTTCAAAAGAATTTAGTAAATACAGTTTTACCATTTTTGTATTTTACCCATGTGTTCAAAGTAATATTATTATTTCTTTTTGAACAAGGAATTTTTATAACCTATTACCTTGCAAAAGGAATGGTCTTCTTACCTCATACAGCATGTATGGATTTACCCACCATCATTTCTTTCAATATTTTTTTTAATTTTAAAATTTTTCTTTATAAAGATAATTTTTTCAAAATTTATTTTCAAAGAAAATGTTTTTCAAATGGTTTTTCAAAAATAAAAGGATATTTTCCTCAAGAATTTTTTTAAAATATATTTTTATAATTTTTCCATTCATAAATGGAATCGACCCTTTATATAACTCCACATGGGATATTTTGTATTAATACCATCCTTATTCTTCCTCTATATGGTTTATGATTTATTTTTTCAAGTATAGTATTCACATTCTCTTCCTTGATTCCTATTTTAATCCTATTGAAATATTTAGTTTCTTATAATCATTAGACGTTGAATTTACCCTAATCTACCATATCACTTATCATAGATATATTCATTTCATAATCCATATATTATTCTAACATAAATTATTTAATTTGATAGCTATTTGATTAACTAGAAAAGTATTTATAAATAGATAATCTTTATTCAATATGGATATTTGATATGGTATGTGATTTATTTCAACTATTCAATATGAGTAATTCTTTGGACTAGAAATGACAGGTGGAGCTGATAATTTTTATATCCCCCCAATGCATTGACAGGATCTTATAAGACTAATAAGTTGAAATAATTAAACAAGTTTCTATCAATAGTTTTAAACTGTCTTATGAAATGTCTTGATGGTATAGGTTTTCATGTACCTCCGATATGACATCAAACAATTAAGAATTTCCAACATTTAGTTTTAGTGATTATTCATCCATGAGATCATGAGTTGAAATATCTATGGATGTAATTCATTTTCATTTTCATACCTTTCCATATTTATTTTTCCTTATCTAGTTATTTTAATGGAATTTGTTTTCATTTATTTACCTTTCCACTTGATTATTCTAATTGATTCTTTATTTCTTTCGATTTACTTTACCCTTACCAGGAATTTGAGCTCATCCATATTTTATTTCCTTTCCCCATGAACTCAAGAAGTATACTAAGAAAGTTATTCAAGGATATTCTATATGGAATGAAGTTATTATCACCAAAGTTATTTAAAAACAATATATATTGTAATTAGATTATTCTTTTCTAATGTATCTCTTTGGTTTACTAAGAATACTAAACTGTTTGGTCCTTTGGGATGTAATTTACTTGCATCTTATTCCAATTTAATTGATAACAGACACCAGATCTGGGCTTTTTGGGGTTGGTTCGCTATATACACAATCTTTATTCATGGTCAACAGGTCTATGAAACCTTCATCAGGCCTTTAATTACTCTATTTCCAACAAAAAAATTATAAATAATCAAAGTATGACTTATCTAAATAACTTATGGTATTACAAAACTCATAGTTTTAGTAATTTTAATCCCAGATAACTTATCAGGATTTGTTATCTATAAATAACTTTTGTTATTACTACTACATTTGATCATCTCTCCCCCATGTATTTTCTTGAATTATCCAATGAATCTATAATAATCTCACCAATGTAATTCACCATACACTCAAGATATTCCATTTCTTTTTAGGAATACTTTCTATCCTTTTCAAAAAGCTATCATCCAATTCTAAACCCACCACATCACATGGAAGACTATGTGAATGATCTGGAAGGTACTTCAAAAATTTTCTACATAATAAAATATTTTATTTGGAAATATTAATAATAATCGATGTCTTAAATATATTAAACAATCTTAAATAGACCCATATATTGGGGTGTCAACTTTCCTTACTTCTTAAGACATTTGTTCCCTAGCTATAGTGAACCCAATCCATCATCCCTTACACTAAGTTATATCCCAATGGGAACTTTATTCTTCTTAATCCTGGCACAATGGTTATCGGCATGGTCTTCCATATAATTCCTCAAATAGATCCATCCAAATTGATGCTTTATAGTAATTATTTTCAACAACATCAACCAAATCAATTTTATCATCCAATGATCTTCTGAAATCAAGAACAAAAGATCAAATAATATCCTCCAATGTTTATATGGATTTTTTACTACTCATCTATCGTAGTATGATAAAAAATTCCAAAACCCTCTCCAAAATTTCAAAATAAATTTTGGGTTAATATCTAACATAATTAATGAAGGATCCCCATGAATCTTATTGACCTCATCCATATAAAACATACCTAGGTCCTCTAAGAAAAATATATATATAATATGGAAGAAATGTTTCAACTTTATGATCCAATCCAGAATCACCCATATTGAAGCATTCTTATGTGGTGTTCTAGGTAACCTAAAAATAAAATCCTTTTAAACATTTTACCACTTCCAAGTCAGCACAACAAAAAGATGAAAAATTACCATGTGTCTTTGATGTTACACCTTCACTAGTTAACAAGTTAATCACTGAGAGACATAATCTTCCACATTCTTATTTATTCATACATACATGAACTACCATATAATGAAAAAATTCATCTTCATCACTATAGGATGAACAAACCGACTGGTTTTATGAAATTCACCTATAAAATACATTTTAAAACTCAAGTGAACCCCCACTCTATCTTGGAAATAATATGTTGAGTCATATGATAGTAACTACCCTTATATGTTATCCCCACCACATATGGTATCACTAATATTATTCTATATATAATTAATTATTTTTCCCAATTTTACTTGTTCCATAAGTGTTGATGTGATTTTGATCAAATGAAACACCATACCACTTCCCCTCTCATGAGATTTTGAATACAAATTTTCCATCAAACCCATTAGTTTTAATTTCTCCTTTAATTACTTCACCACTTGAGTCTTCCTACTAAAATAATCTTCTATGAAATTAAATTTTCTTTGTGTATTGGATAACTCAAAATTTATGGTCTAAAGATACTCTATCAAACATTGATTCCCTGGGTTCATATCCTACTAAGAGAAAATATAACTCTGAATTATTAGGATTTTAATACTCCATAGACCTTTCATAAAATAGGTCATATATTTATCTTTATATGGAATGTAAAATCATAACTAATTCTAAATCATACATTGGATATTTATTTCCATGTGGCCACAACTAAATTGATCTATAAGCATCCAATTTATATCTTTGCATGAGTACACATTCGAGTTTGGATTTATATGAATTATAGTATACTAAAGACCCTTCACTAAACTCATGAAATATCAACTCTAGCATAGAATTTAGCCTCTTATTTAACTCATTAAAATCTATCTGAGACATTGTACCTTATGAAAAAATTATTCCTTTCTAATTCAAAGTCACCACAAGATATCCTAACTTTAGGAAATATTATATGTATCTAAAATAAAATTCCAATATATATTAACTTTGAATCTCAAAAATATTATTGGGACACTCCAAAGACATCACTACTTTGAATTTATCGAGGTTTTCTATCCTGGACCCCTCCCTCCAAAGGCACCCCTCCTAGGAAAACAATGAAGTAAGGGAGATAATAACCCCCAATTCCCACCTCCAACACGCCACAGATTATATACTAGGACTAAGGGTATAAATAAATTCACAAATATGGGATACATTACCCTCAATATAAATATTGGATTGGGTGAAAAGATATCAACTAGAAAAAAAATACATCATATCAAATAAAATAGATAAAAAGAATCCCAAAGTGTATGAACAATGTTAAATGAGTATAAATAATGGTATCCAAGTAAAGTAACAAAATAAAATCTTATAGAAGTAGCTCAACAACAGCTCCAACACCCAAGCTAGTAATGTCTAACACAATCCTTGAGGTCCTCCTAGAAACCTAAAAAATATTTTATATAAAAATAAGGTGATAATAACGTTTATATTAAGTAGGATCATACCAAAGGTATCTCATGCATGTGTGAAAAGAGCATACTAGTTCACTAGTGAACAAACAGAAGAACCAATAAGCACCTAAATAGGTCATATATCCCTTCCCTACCTCACCATGGCACTTTCTCTAAATAACACATCTACGTTTAATAACATATCAATGAAATAATATAAGTCACCTTACATCCACTTTACCATTTATTTTCCACTCTCACGCCCCAACATCAATCGTCTTGTGATGCCATCACTTCCATGACATTGTATCACATATCAATCTATCTCTAATGTGATTTAGGATGTATCTCTACCTACCCCATCCTCCTATAGGGCCCAATGTATCATTTTTGGCATCAATCACAGTCCATACCTAACATACTCAACACGTTATCATGTATCATATCTTGATCAATATAGTGTCATGAATGTGAAGAATGTATACCTCATTCCCTCCTTCAACCACACATGACCCTCACCACACATAACATCCCCATCACCATTGGGTGATCCACAACACCATCTTATCATCACTAGGTGATCTATAACATCAAATTGTATCATTGTATGTTCTTTATCACCAAACCATCATCGTCACTAGTGTTGAAGGGAGTGTGAGGAAGAGGGGGTAGCCAACTATCTAATTCACCACCATCCTGGATGTTACGAAAAACACTTGGAACCCAAAAACTTTTTTTATTGGTAAGTTTATCCAATATGGGTGGTGCGTGTATATAAATGACATCAAATACATGATTAATATTTAACACACAATCCCAAAATAAGGGTTCATAACATGATAACCAATGTATCTCATGAAATCGCCAAAACATCTCATAACCTCTTTCATTATCCACTTCCACCATTAATATATCACACCGCACAACTACCACGCACAAGCCACACAAACCTACTTTCCAATTACAAGTTCTGTTATTTATAGAATTAATAAGTTTGAAATGAATCCCATTTACTAATCATTTTTTTACATTAATACAACCTATTAATTTATCATTCAATTCATTTAATCCAATTACAAAACATTAATTTCATCCAATTTTTTTTAAATCTATCGCATGATATTTCAGTTCTTGCATTTCAATTAATTTTATGGATAACTAGGAAACTAAAAAAACAACACTACAATACAAATTATCTATCCCACAGTAACCAATGCCACAATGAAACATATTATAACCATCTCATCACAAAAACCACATGAAAAAACTCATAAATCAATCATTATACATCATTCATCATCACTTCTCAATCCAAAAAAAACATAAATTAATTTCCACAACATTCCATATCCAACCGAGTCACCACCATAACCAGTAATATCCCCACAAGATCTATACACATCACACAAGGAAGAACAATAAAAATATCTACACATAGTGGTACTTTCCAACTTATGCATCTACGACAATTCCAATTCAGGGGATTTCATAACATCACATATTATTTATCATGGGTATTATCTTATAATTTCTTATTTCTATGGGAAAATAATTCATTAACCATATATAAGTGATTATATTTTTCCATGTATGGTGAGATCAATCAAAAAATCCCAACAAGAGTCTCATAATCTATAGTAAACATAGAAAAACAGTTTCTCAAAAAAATCATTTTTATCAATAGTAATAAGAAAGTGTCATAATAATAATGAATTTGGGGTATATCTCTGTTGTTAAGGCACCCCTATAATTCTACATTGATCCAAGATCAACATATGGTTTCCCTAGAATATTGGGGATTTACAATTAGAGTGCATCTTAGAGGATATTTTGGACCATTATATGAGAGGCGGGGTTGGATTTGGTAACTGGCGCATGGTAGTGGTGGGCTAGTAGGATGAGGTGGGGTAGGATTTAGTGGCGAAGTTGACTGGGCACAGCTCCATGAGTAGAGGGGAGGGCAGGATGGTCCTATTGTAATGGGTGATGGCATGGGAGACAACAATGATGGGATAGTACCACTATGGGATATGAGTAATGGTGTAAGCACTATACATGGTAGATGTGGTGGTTGGGGTAGCAAAAACTATTGGTGATGTAGGAAGGTCGAGTGTTGATGAATGCAGATCATGCGGGTGAACCTATGGGCTAGTCTATGTTCATCTGGGCTGGGCATGGTGAAGAAGTTCTTACAAGTCATATATTAATGGCATGCATGCAATATATAATAAATAAAAGGGTCTTTATGGGTGGGTTATCCCTTTAGGGGGCTATGATCTGCTTGTTCGGCTTTGTGGGTGTGTGGTGTGTGTGTATGTGTTTCATTATAATTTTACCCCAGACAACTAATATATATATATATATATATATATCACAATAATAAATTTCATGAAAATAGTAAACACTTGTGATTACTCACCATTCCCATCAATTTTAGTTAAACCAATTGATTATATTTATTTTTCCAACCCTTACTTTCCACCCATTATATGTCAAAAGCATGAAATCTCCATACATACACTTAAAATGGAGATAATAAGGATCCACTACCTTGATCATCAATTTATGACTTTCTAATCAAGGACAAATTGAATAAGAGGAACTAGAAATACTGTAATTATGCTGAGAGTATATCAACATCCTAGAACACATTGTCACACATCATTCTCTTACCAAATAATTTCCAAAACCAATTGTTCCCATGAAAGAATCCCTCTATGGATGAATAATGAGAATAAAAAAATTGAAATGGAAAAACTCACCTCAAATCACCAAGGATTGATCTCCCAATGTCATGGTTGAAAGACAATGAAAGGGGGATAAAAGACCTCAAAAGGATACACTGAGGATGCTCACATTTAGATAAAAAATGAAGAAAAGTAATATTTTTTGGAAAATTTATAAAATTTATACACATAATCCCACTTAAAAGGTCAGGATGAAACACCCTAGATTACACTGTAACATGCTGATGTTGAGATATTCCATAGTGTGAGGAAGAGTATGTTTCTATGGGGTTGGTCAAAACAATGTCTAAGAAATAAAATGTGGCCCACACCATAGAACCTATAAACTAGGATAAGGGCCACAATACAAGGGAGTATCCATTTTTTAAATAGATTATACCTACATAAGGGACCATTCCATAGTTCATATCCATGGAATGGGAACCTAGAAGTCAACAGAACCACTGAAACTGAACTCTCCATCACTCCACAGCATAACCACAAATCCACGTTGCAGCTATGTTGAAATAGAAAAAGCCTTTAAAACTAAACATCCTATGACTCCACTCCATTGTAAAGCTATCTACGCATCTATAACAACATCCAATAAACCTCTATGGTGAAACACTATTTTCCATTCCACAAACACCCCCCCTCTATAGTACATTATAGGCCTCTATGCTGCAATATTTCTATGTAGAAAAAATTTCAACCTAACTCCACCATCCACTCCTCCAATCCCTTATAACTTTATCCAGACACTACCATAACCTGAATTTACACTAAGTAATGGATTATAATGTCTAGACTATTACATTAGATACCTCTCAAAAAATTCTCATCATCAAGAATCTAAATCAAACCCATAATGGAAAAAAGGAAGGTGTTGAATACCACGCAATGATCTCATTATGGAAATAACACTACCACCATCCAAGTGAAACTATAAAGAGGAAAAGTTACACTTAAAAAACTAGTAACAACCCAAGAATTACATCACCCAGCGTGAAAAATCAAAACCAAAACTCAAGACAACTCAGGTTACTAAGCACATATATATGTCTCATTTTCCCAATTAATCTCCTACAAACAACCAAAAACATAAATACTAAAATAGAGACCTATTAAAACAAATTGTCCCTACTAAGAGAAACCACTCCCAAAATTCAAAAAAGTACAACCAGATCAAGGGGATCCTATCATATTTCCTAACCAATCTAATAAGGGAAAACTCTAAAATTAGAAATCAAGAGAGATGCCTCTCAAATAGAGCCTTTATTAAATAGGGATTAGCTGAATGAGGATTGAAGAAGAACCACACTAAGAACTCAACTTCTCCTCAATATCATAGGGAATAAAAACATTTCACCCATATAATAATCTCTCTAACCAACTCACCAATATGACACCCACAAAACTCCCTTATATCCCACATAACTGGATAAAACATCATTTCCACACTAAGGCCACAACTTCCCATTCTTACCATGGTAACCAAACAAAAAACCCAATTCTCATCTCATGTGGCACATAGGGGTGTCACTTTCTTGGTAATAATCTATTGGTTATTTTTCACTTGGTTTTTGGGTTTCCCAGTTTGATTTTTGAAGTATTAGAGGCTTTTTTAAGGGTGTATGGTTAAGGTTCACGGTTTGGAAGTCATGTAGTAGAAATTGTGCATCTTGTGTAGTAGGGAAGAGGGGAGAACATGGTAAATACATGGTTAAGGAAACCATGTGAGGTTTGGGGGTCTTGAGGTAGTGAAAGACACATGGTCTGTGCATGGTTGGGAAAATTGTGTGAGACAATCATACAACCTGCCTAGTTTGGGGTGTTTTTGACAATTTCCATCATTTTTAAATGGGGGATTCCACCCTAAGACACCCCATTTGAACCCCATGACCCAAAAACATCGCATAGACCACTCTACATATTCCAAGATTCTATATAGTTGATTATATGTGGTTTATTGGTGATTCTTCACCCGATTCAAGTGGTATAAGCTCCTCTTCTCTATACTTTTAGTTTCAATATTTTTCTCCAAATCCTCTAGAACTGGTTGTCATGATTGGATTATTTTATTTCTTAGGGTATGTAGATATTAAGGATTTTGGTTTGATATTATTTTCATCTATAGTAAGAGTCCCTTCTCGGTGGATTTTGTTGAAGGAGACAAGGTCCCACCACTTGACGTAGGTATTTCCATTTCATTTTCTTTTATCTAAAAATTCCATTGATAATTTATGTTTTAAATACATTTCTAACAGAGATAATTATGTTTTGGGTTATCTAGCTTTGTTTTGTTAATTTTTTACTTACATTTTATTGTTTTTTATGTAAAATGGGTGTAATTACATGTTTAAATGATGATTTATTGGAAATGGGTATTTATGCATTTTAATTATTTGAAAAAAATCCAAATATGGATTTATATTAGAAAAGTACTTGTTCATTTGGTTTTAAACCAAATGGGATTTTCAAAGAGGGTTTCTATTTTTTTGTTTAAAATGTTTCCTTGTTTTAAAGGGGTGTTGTTGTTTTATAAAGAGAATTTGAGTTTTCCTTGGGTTTTTTTATTGTGATAGTGGATAACTATGATTTTTTTCGAGTTTTTTTAGGATTAAAAATCATTTTAAAAAAGTATTTCTAAATTTATAAGTTATATGAGAAAGGTGAAGTCCCAGTTAGCACTTTTTGATGTGATATTGATTGTTCCCTAGTCGATCCCCCCTTTTATTGTTGATGATGATTGTGTTATCCATTAGATGGATGATTTATGATGTGATTCATGATATGTGAGTAATTAGGGATCTTTTTAAGGATACTTTGGGAGGTGGGAAGGATATTATTTTGGTGTTACCATTGATGATTTGTTATCATGTGATGACATTGTTTTCTCATGTCCCACCTATGTTATTATTCCATGGGGAGACAATGGATAAAAAGTGGGAAGTAGCGAGATGTTTTTTGGATAGTTTAAGTTTAGAACTATTTATTCCATTCAATTTTTACAGAACACATGGACAGTGGGATTATCACCAAGGAGAATAATTAGAGTAATTCATTTAAAGGTTGTGTAACCATTATCCTTTCAGAAGTAGGTCTACCTGTACGCATTTTGTGTTGTCTGGTTAGTCCCTAAAGTGCTTCATTATATTATATATCATATTTTATGCCTTTATATATATATATATATATATATATATATATTCATGTGTTATTATTATTTCTTATATCAAATCACTTGATGTATTAATCCTTTCTATGGATTTAGTTTTTATTCTTATTAGTTTTGTTATATTATTTTATTGTAATTATTTATAACCTACGATGGTTGTGTTTAATTATTTCCTCCCTTGTTTCCATGCTTACCTTTGATTTGGGTGTGTAAAATATTTTAAGTAAAAAGGTGGAAATGGTTTTCAATATGTTTTCCTTAGTTGGAACTTTTTAAATATTTGAAACCATGTGTAGGTTATTTTTAAGTGTTATTTTTAAAAGATAAAGGGTTAGCTTCCTTAAAATTTGTATTATCTTAGAAAATCACAATACTTGTGAAATGGTTTTATAGATTGAATAATTTGATGAAGTTCATTCTTCATGTTTTTCTAATTTTCATTCTTTTAAAAGGAAATGAAAACCTATTTTTTCTACACTTTTTTTTTAATTATAATTTGGGTTTATTTCGTAAAATAAATGAAATAGACTCATGTTGTTATCATACTAGCTTCAACTCACAACATAGATGATCATTTTGTTGGGTATGTAGTCTTCATGTCATATGTAGGTAACTTTAGGTCTTTTCTTTCAGGTTGGATTTAGTTCCATATTCCCTGGGAGGTGGCGGTTATCAAAATCATGATGGTGACTTGAGTGTCACAAGGAGATGGTGATCGAACCTTTGATTTCATGGAAATAATTAGATTGAGTTCTTTCATTATTTATTCATTATTTTTAACTATTTATTTTATATTTCATTTTAGTTTGGAACATTTTATTATTTGGTTATTTATTATGTTTTCCTAAGGATTTATCTTTTTCTCTTTATTTTTTTTCATATTTGGTGGTTTATTTTTGCATTCCTAAGGTTGAAACCATATAAAAAAGTTATAGATACCTTGTACACGTTTTTTCATCCTGGGGTGATCAGAGATGCTCCTAAAGTATGTAGTGGGCTAGTTCAGGTGGTGACTCAGGCTGGTTCATGACATCACACACCACCACGTAAACTAGTCACAAAAATTCTCTTTTAAGGGAATATATATGACAGAAAATGAAACACAACCAACCATTGTATACTAGTGAAAAAACATCATTAAATCACCCCCACCACCTCCATAATTCTTATCTTAAGAATTATCTATGTATAAAAATTCATTATTACAATTTTTTATATTTACAAAAAAATCATTCTAAAATTAAATGATTAATCTTTTTATGGTAGGTTATTTTAAAACAATAATAACTAATATTCATAACATTAAGGAACTTCAAAAAAATCATATCAAAGAAACAAATCATCAATAAATATTTCACAAATTATATTATACTTATTTGAGTTAAATTTTGGGAAATTCAATCATTCTTTTAACTATAATAATATTACTTAGAGAGAAATGAAAACTAGAATTAAAAATATATACATAATGAGTTCCTTTGTATTATTTTTGAAAAAATGAAACAAATTCCCCTCCAAAAATTCTACCACATAGGTAACATTTCTTAATATTACCAAAATAAAACTATAAGTGCATTAATTTCATGCTTCTTACTATCCAATCTCAACTAAAGGTTACTTAATATTTTTATCATCAACGGAAACATTCTTTTAGGATACATAATAGATTAAATTAATTTAATTTAATATTTTATTACAACATGATTTAGGTATGTGGAACAGATTATACAATGATTCTTATTAACTTGTGTAAACATTCCGTAGATTTATATATTCCCTTTTTGTAAAGAATTTCATATTTACTCTTCAAGTTCATGATAATTCTTAAAATAAACAAATTAATATTAAGAATATCAATCTATATCATAAAAACTATACATGGATTGGGATTTATGAAACATCATACAAAATTGAAATATTTTAGTATGATAAAGTATTATCCATGCTTTTAAAGAGGAAACGGGTCCATCCATGAAAAAATTATCAAACATGAATGGGCTATCATTAAGAATTTTATAGAAATTTAATATGAAAAAAGAAAAAGTGTCGATATTTTAGTAAATTTATAACACATACATATTATATATACAAGAATGAAAAATCATACAAAATTAAGTGGCATGGATCAAAGGCATTTCATTTCAGTCTATAATCATGGAATATTCTTGGAGAAACTTCTTTTATAAAGGATTTCAATTTAGTAACTGTTCTTAATAAAATAAATAAATCATGCTTTTATAATAGTTAAAAATATCATAGAATCTAATCAACATGTCATGAAATTTAATAATAATGGAAATTTTTCATTTAAGAGGAAACATGTTATGGAAATTATGATATTAATAACTGATATAAAGTATTCCAACCACATCTCATGGGAGGTGCTCCTAATATGTTTCTTGTCCATTACATGTATAATTATAACTTTTTTATAATTCCAACAACATAACACCCACAACATATTAATTTTTCATTAATGTATCATCATTATTTTAATTTATAAATTCCCCCTCTTTTATTCTTAATACACAATCAAATATTTCTCAAAAAATCATGCAGAAAGCTAAATTATAAAATTTTGGGACTCATCAAGCCTAAAATATAATGAACCACACATTTATAGTGTTAATTAGTTTTTAATTTCCCAATTTAAATCATTCATCATTCATTTCTATTTTTTAAAACAATATTAAGTATAAATGAACCATTGTTCTTCTTTGAGTCACACAAGATAATCAACAAGAATACACAACCCTTGGAATGTTATTTAATTAAATGAATCACACTAAAACTTAGAGTAATTCTAATCAATTAATCTTGTAACATGAAATAACATTTCATGTTAAGGAATTTAAAAATATAAATCATATTGTTTAAAAATAACCTTAAATAATTAATTATTCTCTTTCAAAATAAAATTTATTAAAGAAAAGTTTTCAAAAATGTTCTTCATTGAAATAAAAATCTATTAGACATGCTTCTTTGTTTATAAACATATTAAAATACTACTTATGTTTGTTTAAAATATTAATTTCAATTACCAATATGATATCACAAGTTTTCAATCAATATTTTAAAATTTTAAGACTATCATGGATTAGTATTAAAAAAACTAATCATCTCATAGTATTATGACTCATAACAAAGCATGTCTTAATTAGTATGAATCAATTTAAAAAAAGATGAATTTTAATAATGAATAATTCATAATACCAATATAATCTAGCATAAGTAAACACTCTAAACACCCCCAAAAATCAAATTATAAATATAACTACGACAATGGATTTGGAACCCTATAGAATTCCAATCTCTTATAGTATACTTAGAAGGACATAAAAACAAAATATGAAAATTATTCCTTGTATCCCATGCATAAAAACCTTTTCAATCAACCAAAATAATTTTTATGAATGAATTAATAAATAATAATTTAAAAAAAATTAACAAGATTTATTAAATATTTATTTAAAACATGAAGTTTAACAAAATATATTATAAAACACTCTAAACCAGTTACCAAATCACTCTAGAAATAATTTTAACCATTATTAAAAATACAAATCATGATTTAAAGTATTTCAAGTATTCATTAATAAAATTTCTGGACATCTTAACTTATCATACAATATAAGATATTAATTTATCATCCATTAAAACCTTAAATCATTATTTTTCTCAAGTTAATATCAATGTGCATAACTTTATAACTAATGGTTACTAACCAACACAAAATAATTTTTACAAAACATATGGTTGAAAAATTTTCACATTATCATGTTTAAAGGTCCTTTAGATTATTAACATACCATCAATTACAATGAACACATCAGAAATAAAACACTCATAATTGAATTCATCCATTTACAATTTATTATAGGTGACTATCATTACTTATTAATGTTTTATGTTATCACCACATTATATTACTCCAAAAAATAAAAATCTTATATCAATATGACAAAGGTATTGGAGGCATGAAAATCAAGGGAACATATCAAAAGTACCATGATATTATCTGCCTTGGGTGGCCTTGTCATGGCCACATGGCTTTAAAACAAGTCATGAAATAATGATTTATGATAGGAGAAGTGCCCCCCTCTCATATGCCCAAATTCAAAATATAAATTACTAACAAAAAATAAACTCCTAATCATAATAGTATATAATTCATAAAAACTTTTTTAATTGGGTTAATTCAATTCCCAAAATCCCCCCCAAATCAATCACATGTGAAAACAATCATGATGCATGTACCTCACCTAAGTCTCTACCCTGAAATAGGTACCAATTTACATGGTTGTTCAATTAGCCTAGGGTCATTACATCATATCACATGGGGGCCTAAAATCCTATGTCCTAGATGGTCTCCCTATTCAATGTCATGAACTAAGATCTGGTAATACGTTTTCCCTACCAACCCATGCAGTCCTCATAAGTGCATAACTCCAAGATCTATCCTATCTCTCAACCAAAAAATTTTATGCCACTCTATAATGAACCACTCCCTTTAATGGTTTCACTCAAGGTTTAGAAATTATGTAAGGGTTATAATGACCCTCAATTCCCACCTCCACTAGGCCCTTGTCTAGCGACTAGCACCAAGGGTATAAAAAAGTCACACATATGGGGGGAATTACCCTCAATAGGAAAGTAGGATCATAAAATAGGATATCAACCACAAAAAAAACACCATCATGTTAAATAAAATAGATAAAAACCATCCCAAAATGCATGAAAAATTTCAAATTAATACAAATAAAATTATATAAGTAAAGTACCAAAAGAAAATCTTATGGGAGTAGCGCAACAATGCCTCTAACATCCAAGCTAGTAATATCTATCTTAGTCCTCAAAGTCCACTTGGAAACCTAAAAATGGTTTATATAAAAGTAGGGTGACCAAATTTGTATAAATAAAAGGATCGTACCCAAGTTATCTTGTTTATATGTGAAAATATAATAATAATGCATCACTGAACAAACATTATAGCCAACAAGCACCTAAATAGGTGTTCTATCTATTCTCAACCTCAACGTGGAACTCTCACCGAATAATTCATCCAAGTATAATAATATATCATCAAAATAATATAATCAAGGTTCCCCACTGCCACTTCCTCATTGATCATTTATCTCCCACTCCAACATAAAATGTTATGATCTCTCATACCTTCCATGTCATCACATCACATCTCAATCCAACTATGATTTGGGTCTAGATGCATCCTTACCTACCCTAGCCTCTCATGGGGCCCAACATTTTGTGTTGGCATCATCCACCATCCACACATCACATCCTCATCAAAACATCACATATCATATCAAGAGTAGGAGAATATCATGAATTTTAAGGATATCAACCTCATACCCTCTTCCTATAATGCTTGACCCCCACCACACATCACATCCTCATCATCACTAGGTGATATCCAACACAAACATGTCATCATTAGATGATCTCCAACACTAACTCGTTATCACCGAGTGATCAAGAACACCAACGTGTCATTATCACTACTCATAAAGGAAGATAATAGAAAAGGGGGTATCCATCCATCTAATTCATCACCATCTTAGATATTGGTGAAAACACCTAGAACCAAAAACATTTGGGTATTGGTAAGTTTATCCATCACAAGAGGGTGCATGTAGAAATAACATCAAAATAAGATAAATAGTTAGCACACAAAACCAACCTATGGGTACATAATAAGAGCACCAACATGTTTCATGAAATTACCACAACATCTCATAAAGTCCATCATTATCGACTGCCACCACTAATGTATCACACCACACAACCAATATAAACTACCCACGCAATCCCACTTCTAGATTACAAGTTATACCATTTTGAGAATTAATGAGTTTAAATTAACTCTCATTTACTAATAAATTTCATTTCAAATTAACACAACCCATTAATTTATCATTAAATTCATTTAACCAAATTACGACACATTAATTTTATCGCTTTTCTTGTTTAAATCCTTCCCATGATATTTTAGTTTCCGCATTTCAATTCATTTCATGGTTAACCATGAAACTAACATAACTACACTACATTGCATATTATTTATCCCACAACAACCTACACCACAACACAACATATTACAAGCCATCCCCCCAACCCAACCATAGATTTACAAAAAAACAACATAACAACAACCTCTTAAATCAATAACTGCACAGCAACCCTCATCACTTTCCATCCAAAACAATCATATCCTCGCTGCCACCACATTCCTCCTCAAAACTGGTTTCCACCATCACTACTAAAACCCCCATAAGATTCCTACACATCACACAAGTCAACATAGCATGTACATCAATATATATAAGCACATTTAATCTTTTTCGTCTACCATAATTCTGGTTCAATGTATTTCATAACATCACATCTTCTTTAGAATGGTATTATCAGACAATTCTAGATTTACATGGTCAACTAGTACATTGAGAATATATAGTTATTATCCTTTTCATGCATGGGGAGCACAATCATACAATCAAAAAAGGGTCTCATAATCAATAGTAAACAGAGGGAAAACAAGGTTCCTAACAATAGTCACTTTCAATAATAGCCTCAAGAAACTATCATAATAATCAATTTTATAAAAATAGTAAACATGTGTGATTACTCAATATTCCCATCAATTTTAGCTAAACTAATTGATTATCTTTATTTATCCAACCCTTAGTATCCACCCATTGGATTTCAAAAGCGTATAATCCCCACACATACACTTGAAAGGGGAGATAATGAGGTTCTCTTACCTCGATTGTCACTTTATAACTCTTTGTACAAGTCTAAATTGAATAAGATATCACCAAAAGACAAGAATCACACTGAAGTAATGTTAACATCCTTGAACACTTCATCCCATATCATTATCCTACCAAATCACCACCAAAATCAGATATTCCCTTAATAACAGCTCTCTCTGGATGGATAACTATAAGAAAACAAGAATTAAATAAGGGGAACTCAACTAGAATCACAAAGGATTGATCTCCTATAGTTGGGGTAGAAAGATGATGAACGTTGGATGAAATACATCCAAAGGATGCACCCATACCACTCAAGGATGGAGAGAAAAGGTGGGAGAATGATAGGTTTTAGGGGGTTTCTAAAATTTATACCTATAATCCCATTTAAATGGTCTCGATGAAACACCCAAGATTACGCCCAAACATATATATGTGGAGCAAATTCCATGGTTCAAGGGATAAAACAATGCTAAAATGGGGTCGGTAAAAACGACATCTGAGAAACATAGCACGGTCTACATCATAGATCCTATAAACTAGGAGAAGGAACACTACGCAAGGGAATCACCATGACATAAGAAGATCAATTTAATGTAAGGTACCACGTTGTAGTTCATCTCTATGGTATGGTGACCCCAAAATCAATAGAACCACTGAAACTCAACTCTCTAGGACTCCACACAGTAACCATGAATCCATGCCGCAACTATGTAAAAATAGTAAGAACCTCTTTAACTCTAGTTTATAGGACCCCATGCTACATCCAACCTCTCTACACGTCTATACCAACCTTAAATACACCTCTATAGTGAACCACTATTTTCCACGCCATAAACACCCCCTCTATGGTGCAACATAAGCCTCTACACCTCAATGTTTCTCTACAGCTAAAATTTCATCCTAACTCCAGCATCCACTTCCCAAATACCTTCTAACTTTCCCCAAACACCACCATAATAATAATTTTGACAAATTAATGGGTCAGAATTTCTGTACTATTATATCTACTGAGACAACTATCATAAATCACATCTCCCAGCATTATGCCAAAATTTTCATTTAACATCGAATTTTTTCATTTAGCGGCATTTTAAAACACCGCAAAATCATTCTTCGATGGTTTTGAAAAACCATCGCTAAATCATGTGTTAGCAATCAATTAGAAGTGGTTTTTTAAAACCGTCAAAAAATGATTTAGAGACGGTTTTTAATGGAAATTAAAAGTGTCACTAAATCATTTTTTTTGTTCTTATTTTTTCGTAATTAATTAATTAATTTTATTTATTTTTGTTGTTTATTTATTTATTTATTTATTTATTTATTTTCATTATTTATTTATTTGTTTGTTTGTTTGTTTTTGTTATTTATTTATTTATTTATTTATTTATTTTAATTATTTAATAATTTATTTATTTATTTTCATTATTTATTTATTTATTATTTATTATTTATTATTTATTATTTATAATTTATTATTTATTATTACCATGATTATGCATAAGCACATGTCCATGTGTATGCCCATGTCATATATAGAAATACTGTGTTAAGTGAGATTTGAGCCCCTCTTACTTATTCTCCAAAGACTTTACCACTCTAGCAATCTCTTTATGTGGTCAATAAATCTAATTTAATATACTTGTATATATATATATATTGGAAAAACAAATAATACACACTAAATAATTATTAATCAATAATTATTAATCAATAATGATTAATCAATAATCAATATTCAATATTCAATAATCAATAATCAATAATTAATCATTAATAATTAATAAGTAATTATTATATTGAATAATTACTAATTAAAAATAACTGATTATTAAAGAGAATATAACTGAATAATAAATAAAGAAATATATAATATAGAAATAAATGGTAAATAAATAATAGTAAACAATCAATAGTAAATATTAAATAATAAATTGTAAATTGTAAATTGTAAATTGTAAATAATAAATATATAATATAATATATAAGACATAATATATAATACATAATACATAATATATAATATATAACACATAATACATAATATATAATATATAATATATAATATATAATATATAAGTATTGTATAAATAATAAATTAATTAAAAAATATATTAATATATGATAAATAAATAATAATTAATAAATAAATTAATAAATAATATTTAATAAATAATAAACTATGAATAAATATATAATAAATATTTAATGAACATATAATGAATATATAATAAATAAGTAATTAATAATTCATTAATAATAAATTAATAATAAAAAAATAAAAAAATAAAAAAATAAATACATGAATAATAAATAAATAATAAACTAATAATAAATAATTAATTAATAAAATATCAAAAAATTAATAATTAATAAATAATAATTAATGAATAATTAATTAATTAATTAATTAATAATTTTTAATTTTTAATTTTTAATTAATTAATTAATAATTAATTATTAATTATTAATTATTAATTATTATTAATTATTAATTATTAATTGATCATTAAGAATTAATATTTAATATTTAATATTTAATATTTAATATTTAATATTTAATATTTAATATTTATAAATTTATAAATTATTAATAAATTATTAATAATTAATTAATAATTAATTAATAATAATTATTAAATAATAAATATTGAATAAATAAATATGAAATAAATAAATAATTAATAATAAACTAATAATAAATAAATATTTAATAAATTAGTAAATAAATAATAAACAATAAAGGAACTTTCTGTGGAATTATTGGACATAAGATTTCTGATTGCATAAAGGAACCTATTTGTGATAATTGTCACATGAGAGGTCATAAATATCTTTGTTGTTGTGGGAATCAAAAGCAGGCTCCTGACCAAGAACAAGGTAAGGCTGATGTTGCTCCCACATTTGAAAAGGATCAAGCTCAGCTTGGGACAACCTTGCAGCCACTCCTTGTTGAGTATGCCAATAAAAAGTAGGAGTGTACATCCAAAACAATCTCCTCCCGTCAATTTGTTTCAAATCCAATGGACTCATCTAAGCCCAAATTGGTTAGGGCTGATGGCATTTATGAGGGGTTGTCCCTCTTTTAGTTGTCTCCTTTAAAGATGCACTATACAAATGACTTGTTGATAGCAATACAAATGTTAGTTCTGCTGATATCTTGGAGTACAAAGAAACCTCTGTCCAGAATGAAGTCGACTTCAACCTGTGGTAGGAGGAGATGTTGGGTGTCTCCAAAAATAGAAAAGGTAAATCCCAAATAGAAGGTTCCATCTCTACAAAAGCAATGCATAAAGATATTATTATGCATGCTAAATTCAGTGATTTTTATAAGGATAACTCCCCACCTCATGAGATCATAAAACTTGGTAGTGGAGGGGATAAATCTAGAGAAGGAAATTCCCTTGTGAATGTTAACTCTCTTGACTTAGGGTTGCTGGATATAAGTAGGTGTGAAAAGTAAATTCATGTGCAATCTAAACTGTCTCCAGCAACTAGGAAGCATGCTATATCTACAGAGGATGCACCCATTGTGGGTCCTATTAAATGAAATTCTACTGGAGGCTTTATTAAAACCCTCTTTTAATTCTATGTATGTTAAAGGGTTGCATGTAGAGACCCGTGATCTAATTATTATGCCCTGTCATACAAACGATTCCCCATAACTGCATGTGTGGCTGTTAAAAACAATGCAGTTGTCTCTGGTCCCTTGGCTGGTTACATTGCATATCCATCTAATAAATCTAGCGAGGTAAATGAGATTGATGAAATTAGGTCTGACTCAAAACAAGGTATAAAACATGATGTTACACCTCTTGATACAGATACAGAACGGGTTAAGAACATTGGAATGTGTATCAGTGTTTCTTCAGGCAGCGCTGGTCGTCTAAAATCTTCTTCAAATGTTAGCATTAAAAAATATTTTGATCTGCTTGCCTCTAGTAGAAGTGAAGAGGAAACATCTGATAATGTTTGTGTACATGAAGTCACGGCAAAGATGGTGGTCACTAAATGATAAATGCTCTGATGAGTATGGCGGGCCATGGATGTAGGCTAAAACGTGGAGAAGATGATGACATGTGCGGGGTCGAGGTGGTCGTGTATCACATCATAGCATGAGTACGAGATCCAAAGCTACTTGATCTCTGATGACATTTCTATTTCTCTTTCATCTTTCAACATTGATGTTTTGTATGTCCCTCCTCTTGTTACTTTTCTATTCAATAAATGGGGTCCAAAAACCTCATCTCTTTTAAAAAAATAATTAATAATTAATAATTAATTAATAAAGAAGGAATAAATAGTAAATAAATAGTAAATTAATAATAAACTAATAATAAATAACTAATTAAGAATTAATTAATAAATTAAAAAAATAATAATTAATGTGTGCATAATAACTAAATAGTTAATAAATAAAATAAATATATATTAAATATTAAATATATATATATAATAAATAATAATTGAATAAATAATATATATTATATATTATATATTATATAATAAATAATAGATAAGTAAATAAAAATTAATTAATTAATTAATTAATAATTAATAAATAATTAATTAAATTTTAAATAAATAATTAAATAAATAAATAAATAAATAAATAATAAAATGTTAAGAAACTCTGAAAACCCTAAAAAACACTGAAATGACCATAAAATATGATCTGCGACTCCTTTTTCAGTGCCACAACCAGTCTAATCGATGATCATGAAATGAGCTTCAATAATATATGTGGTACAGGCCAAAAAGACACATGTGGTGCATGAATCTCACCTCTCGCATTCAAATTTTATATTTTAGTACATTTTTATATAACCTATGATCTCAAAACATCTCTAGAATGATCCTTAAATGCCTTCTATAATCTACATCAAATCCAAAATAATCCATTTTATAATCCACAAACTCTGTGAAAAATGGTTCTATGTATTTATAGAAGACGTGGTCTATAAAAACCATAAAAAGAATAGGATAATTTGTAACCCTAAAATACATCATTAAAAACTCATAATGCTTATAATTATCTTTGAAAATTTATATTTGAAATTTATGGATCATTCACCCTTAGCTGTTAATATCCCAATCATAAAATGATATTTGAAAAAAACATAACTCCCTTCAACTGATCAAAACGGTCATTGATGAGATTCAGTGGGTTTTCATTCTTTATTGTCACTAAATTAAACTTCGGATAGTCGGTGTATAACTATACGTTATCATTCGTCTTCTTGGAAAATAGAAATGAAAAAACCCTGGGTGAAATTCTCGGCCAAATAAATCTATTCCCCTCAAAATATTCTAATTAGTTCCTCAACTTCTGCTACTATATAGGTTACATGTTATACAAATTAAAATAGATTATACCCATCCAAGGTAATAATTTGATGTATAACTCCACATAAATCTTTGGTGGAAGTCTAAAGAAGTCTTCTTGGAACACATTTAAGAAATATTTCACTACTACTAACTATGGATGTAAATTCTTAGATTCTATTAATCAAAGAATTAATCCACCTAACTAACATTTCAAATCCCTAAGGAATTTAACAACCAGCCCTACCTAACTATAATGATTGTTCCACTCCCCTTGAAAATTCAAAACACTCTTATCGGGTGAAGTGTAGGATATTTTACACTCATATTAATCAATATTATCCTCGAACTTCCCCTTCTTATCTATTCTAATTATTACATCATACATGTTCATCTCTAAAACTGGGAAGTCCCATAAAATTTCTATATCATTGGTCTTAATGGAACATGATGAAAACATAAATCCAAATTTTACCATTTCTCTAAGGGGAATATTAATCTTTGAGGAATAATACATAAAATCTACATGAAAATTTAGTTCATCTACCAATCATAAAAATATTATTGATTGATATACACCAGTATCAAACATAGATGAAACCATATTAGAAGAAATAATCAGATCACCTTGCACTGTCGTAGGTTCTACCTCAGACTCTTATAATGCATTCTCTAAAAAAACATTATCCAAGATTCTTCTAGACCTATCCCTATAAGAACTAATTTTAGTCCTAATTGTCGATTTAACACCATATTAATTTTATTTCTCTATATTCATCATTGGTCCCTACCTCTAGTTAGAACCACTAATACTATAATCACATGATAAGTAATTTTATAACTTCTTCATCTACCTGAGTTTCCCTCATTTATGACACATCCTAGGTTCATTAGGAATGTCCCATTTTTAGTGTTATATTTTTACACATTGGTAACACCTGAGTTATCTCCTCCCTTGAAATAAACTTGTGGTCATATAATTTTTTCACATCCTCCATACAAAGAGTTGTCACACTCCCTCCTTTTCTAGATAAAAAAAATACTTTCACACCTCAAGTTAGGGAAAAATAATTTGCATTATTCTCATTCATCATATCAACATCTTTCATCATTTTCATATTTAACACTACCAAATATGTTCGTTTATAAAGTGTGGGCACCCCCAATTAGATATTAGGTAATATTTTCATCTTGAACCTTCCAGTTTTGAGGTTATCCTTTGTGATCAACTCTAGTACCAAATGAACCAAATCTATAAAATGAGTGGTACACTCAAACATGGTCATATTCCATTGATCATTATCTAGAAACTATTATATTTTACACATCTTTAGTATATATAGATAAAACTATAGAAAAAATATCTTCTGTAATCAAATCCATGTCAGATCCTTATATTTCTTGCTTCTGAAGCCATTTCCCACCACTTATGAGCTTCTCTCATGATAAAGTAAGTAGTAAAATCCACCTTTGACAACATAGGAGTATGAAAAAACTATAAGATTTGTTTTATTATTTACAAACAGTTATCATATTCTTGAACTCTTCCATTACCCCTAATGATAGGAATATCTTCTCCTATAAATTTGAAACAAGATCCACTTTTATAATTTTCTATTTTTATGCTCCATTATTAATATATTGGGTCACTTATACCACTTATTTCATTATTTTATGGACACTATCCATGTTTCTTGATCATTTATCCAAGATAGGATCACTCCCCTCATCCTTATATCCTTATTTTCAAACAAGTTATCCTTATTGAGGCATCTCTATAACACCAAAATTCAAATTTATTAAATGAAAAACAATACATAAATTCCATCTACCTAAATCAAAAGGTCCAAAACATGTAGCTTCAATTATGTATCTAATTATTTCTATTGATCTTATATTAATTCATTCCTTTATATATCAAGCTTCACACAAGTAATCATAAATAATTTTAACAAAATTCCTTCTCAAAATAAAAACATTTTTAAAATCCATTTGAAATCAATTTTTGAAAATAAATTATTTCTTGGAAATCTAGTGAAAATGTATATAATACCTCCAAATTTCTATATTGATTCTTGAATACACTAACCATTCTAAAACATTCTATTTGTACACACATATATGGTATAATTCACCAACATCTTTTATGGGATCTTCTGATCACTATCTTATTGAAACTCCCTTTAAATTTAAATATCTCCATAAATAGGTAATTATTACTTCTTATGGGTACCTATTAAGTTTTAACCATACTAATATCTACACATAACATCCATCCTAATAATAAACCTTCAAATTAATGATTTTATTTCATTTTTTGAATACCTTCACCCGGGATTCCACATGGCCTCAAGAACATCCCCTAGTTAGGAGAGGTTGTATACTAGTACCAAGGGATAAACATAATCATTATTTAATGATTTTACCTTAAATTTAATCCAATTATATGAGATAAAATAAAAATTTTAATTTTAAAACCAAACCCAATCTTTAAAATAAGTATTTAATATAAATTAAAATCTAAAAAAGTACATAATAAACAAACAATCATAAATCATGACATGACACAATGAAATAAAGTGGATAATGTCTATCCACCATTGATATTTTAACTCCTCTATCAGTGCATGGATTTCATGACTAGAACTCCTTGGATCCATCACCAAAGAACAATGGAGCCTTTTCCTTACCTACAAAAAAGCATATAACATTTGTATGCACACCAAGATGTGTGACTAAGGGTGAGTATAAAAATACATAGTATAATTCTTCCATATGACTCCCATGTAATCCCATGAAAGGCCTATTCCAAATCATGTAAAATATTCCATTGAAAATAGGTAAACACAATCAAAAAACCAATTAAATTATCACACCAATAGATAAATCCCAAATATAAAATGAAAATTATAACAACCCCAACTATAGTAACCCAAATTCAGTGTCTTCTTTATTACATGGGATTGAGATACAAGGGATCACATCATAAAGGACCAATTAGTTTAGTAGTCTTAAAGAACTATATTTACCCATGATTAAAATAATACATTGGAAATATAAAAAACATATCATAAGAAACATTATCATATCCTTGATATTATTCATAATATCCTTCTTCACGTCCTAGTAAAAGATCAGAAAATAAAGGGTGAGCTTAGATTCTCAGTAACAGTTATGTACAGTATAATCTATCATGAGTAAATAATTTATAATCAATATGGTAAGGTAAACAACTGAAAACACTTGTAATTTAATCAATAACTTGATAATGAAATTAATTCAAGGATAATATCAATACAGAAATCTCATGGATAATAATAAAAAATTTCTCAATAAAGTAAATGCTCAATGTTGGATATCATGATCTTAGACATCATGATATATTTACCATCATGAAATTAAACTAAGACAGTTTAATCAATGGGTAGGTATGCACCAAAAACCAATTTAATAAGACTAGTCAATTGGTTTATCTCAAGAGACATGTAGATGCACTGAGGAGAAATATATAACCAAGACACACCCGTTACTTCTTTTCCAATGCATTCCTCATATATTGAATGATCAATTCAATTCATAAACATTATGTATTTTCAATAAAAATATATATTTTATAAATAATATGGAGTATTAATATTTCCCCATTCAATAAAATAAAATTCATAGTAAAACACCATATGTAGAAATGGTATACATTTTAGAAAATAATAATATCCATGATATAAAGAATATATATATTTAATATAAATTTAATTTAAAATGAAAAGTGATCACAAGAAAGTGAATATTTCAAGGTAAAGTTAATGACCATAAAATTAATCAAGATATGAGAGATGATAATCAAACATTAGAAAGATAGTTTTTATAAAAAAATAATTTCTTTTAGAGAATAAAACAAAATGTAAGTATAACATTAAAATAATATTTCATTAAATAATTTTCTTTGTAAAACCATTTAAAACATTTATAAGAAATTAAATAGTATAAAATGATAATGGAAGTGGGAAAATTCGTTAACATCGTATATGTTAAAAAGAAACATTCCTTTTGAATTTTTATAATGAAAATTGAAAATTAATCTATCATAAAACATTATAAATATTACTTTAAAACCTTTTAAAAATTCAAGTATAACATAATATATCTTTATAAATCATTTGAGTAAATAAAAATGAATTTTGTAAAATAATTTTGAACAATATGTACATGAATGAAAAATATACCCAATCAAAATAAAAATAATATCATCTTTTATTTTGAAAATTTATTTGCTTGTTACAAGTTCCATAGAGAGGAAAAGTTAAAATAATATGGAAATATTTAAATAACTATTGGATAAAAAAATTATTTGATCTTATAAAGGATATATTATAAGATTCCATTAACGAAAATATAATCAATCCCAAAAGAAAATGAGATTGTAAAATAAATTATTACAAATTTTGTAACATTTTAATTATAACCCCTTGAAAGTGTAACTTGAATTTAATAATTAATATTAAAGAATAAATTTATATTAATTTTAAATTCATAAAAGTCTAATTATATACACCACATAAAGGTAAATATGTGCATAATACTAGATATGTCTCGGTAGAATGGAAATTTAGGCAAAATCCCTTACCTTAAGTTTGAATTTCTCTGAAAGGGACCTAAACTCATGTATAATAAATTTAAATTTATTAAAATTATATAATATATCTATATAGATACTTATAATATAATATATGATCCACTTATAATATTTAAACACCCATTTATTAATAATTATTTACTAAAATCACTGATTCTGTGTGTTAATTGTTTCATTTTTCTTGAGGATTCTAGTTCAGCAGTTTTGGTCCTTGTAATTTTATTATGGCTCCAAAACATCTATAATGTTAAACCAAAAATAAATATCATTTATATTCATTATATATATATTGTCATCAATAAATTTTATAGATAGAAAATTTAAATATAATGTTCATAGAGACGATATGTCATACGTACGGATGAACGTAGTTTTCACTTTTCAATGGTTGGAATGAAAAAAAATTAAATAATAATTCAAAATTAAATAATAATTACTAAATAATATATATCATATATATAAATTATATTTATACTTATTACCAACCATGTAAATAAGAAACAAAAAAATGAATCACATCGCTTCGTGAAGGTGGTAGTTTACACGTGTGCATGAGCAACGTTATCATTTTCCAATGGCTTAAAAGGCAATATGGTAGATATGATATTATAATTAAATAAGAATAATAATTTCATAAATATCATATATATTAATTATTTCCATATTTATAACCATCTAATTAAAATGGTGATGAAAAATGAATTCCACCGCTACGTAGAGACAGTAAGTCATAATTACACATGAGTGATGTTTTTAATTTTTATATAATGAAAAAGAGATTGAAAATATTTTTCCAAATAATAATAATAAAACATTTGTATAATTATTATATAAGAGTTATTATTTTAATATTTTTAAAATATAATTATAGTAAGTATAAGAATAAATAAATTGGAAAGTGTCAGTGAAGATGATTCCCTCTTCTTCAGTAGACATCCTATAGAACCCTTATTTAGGACACTTGAAATGGTATTTTAAGAATAAATTCACATATAATTCATGTATAAATATTTTTTAATAGAATGGTCAGGATTTTATCAATTCAGGTTGCTCAAAGTGGTGTAAATAAGAGAGGGAATGAATGTCCTTTTGTATGTTAGGGGAGGGGCACTTTTGAAAATTCATGAAATATTATAATATAATATGTGTCTAAATAATGTAAAATGGTTTTAAAATGAAATTTTTTAGAATATAAATAGGATATGGTCTTTATATAATCATAAAATAAAATTTATACCTGTTTATATATCATTTTATACCTTATCCTATGGATTAACCCCTTGGTTAACCAATATTAACCTTAATAGTAGAAATGTCTTTTTAAATTTTAAAGGATTATAATTTTAATTATAAGGTGAAAATTGGATTATAAATTTACAAGGGAAAAAATACCATATCTTATTGATCTTCACCTAGTTCAATATTTTTTTGTTTTTTAAATTACATAATAAAATATTTTTTTCATAAAATAACATTATTGTCAATTTTTGACGCTATTCATTTAATTTGACTTTAAAGAAATCAAGAAAAATATTGAATTAGAATATAATACTTTAAAATCACTAATATGTTATGTTTATATATATAATTTTTGGAATACTATAATTCCTTCAAATTTTATTACTTTTAATATTTTGAAAACTTTTTATTTTATTTTTCTATTACATGAACAAATGATGTGTCGATGTTGCCTAAGAATTTAAAGTAAATATACCATTACTAAAGATTAAAAAATAATTTATAATCATAAAAATAAATTAATTATGTTCAAAATAAACTTTTATATTCATTTATATAATATTTTTATCCCTATGAAAACATTTTAAATAAATTAAAAGCAATGGTGACATTTTGTAATTTTCTTTACCAAAAATAATATAAATGTCATTATCAATGTAAAATGGAAAAAATTCCAAATATTTTAATTTTGGAAGTATATTATCAAATTCCTCCCAAATAATTAAATTAATATAATTTTTGGGTTGATTTTGAGACGTTATATCACGGTTTTAAACCTATTTTTTCAATTTTACCCTTACCATGGTGACAAATATTTTTCATGGTTACTATTCATAATGCCCAAAAATAAAATGGAATTATTTAAAAAAAATAAAATAAATGATTCAAAAATATGGAATCCAATTTATCAAATTCAATTCCATTATGTTATAGAAATTAATTTAAAAATAAACCTGCAAAATTCGATGAAAACTAGTTTTCTAGAAAAATGTGGTTTAAGCCTAAAAGTTATCATATATCAAAATCATGTAAAATTATGATCCTAAAATAATTAATTATATCATTTTAAAAAAAAATTATCATATATAACTTTAATTCCAAATCTAAAATAAAATGTTAATTTTAACTTACTTGATTTAAAGAAAATAAATGACAATTTATAAAAATCTGTATTTTTAACTATTCTATGAAAAATAAATATTTTTAGAAAAATCCCAAAAAAATTAACCTAATATAATATTGATATGATTATTTTAAAACTGATATTATTATCACATAATAATATTTCATTAGTTTTTCATGTTTCATTTAAACTTGGTGTTGAGTGTAATTAAGCTATTAAAGAAATTGGATTATATAAAGACAATTAAATCATAAAATATCAGGGTGCTACATCCTACCCCCCTTATAATAATTTCACTATCAAAATTCAATCACTCTGATATATAAAATTGTTGATAAATCTCTCTCATCACATCCTCAAGTTCCCACATAACATCCTTAAATTTATGGCCTCATTATAAAATTTTGACTAGATGAGTGGTCTTGTTTCATAGAACATTCTCTCTATAATACAGAATATCCATTAGATGTTCCTAAAATGACAGGTCATGATCTATAAGTACAACCTCTAATTTTTTTACATGTTAAGGATTAGATATATACTTCCTCAGGAGAGATATATAGAACACATCTAGAACTTGAGAGAGATTCAGTGTAAGTTCCAAGTGATCTGATACCATCTTGATATGATCAAGAATTTGAAATATACTGATAAATCAGGGATTAGTTTTCCCTTCTTTCCAGATCTCATAACCTTATTCCAATGAGATATTTTTAGTAATACCTTTTCACCAACTTTTAATTCTAGAGTCTGATGATGATTTTCAACATAACATTTTTTCGTCTCTGAGCTTCCCTTATATTTTGTTTAATGGATATAGCCTTATTTACCATTTATTCCACTATATCTATACCTAGTAACTTCCTTTCTCCAACTTCATCCAAACACATTGGATTTATGCACATCTTTTCATAGTTGTCTTCATATAGATTCATCTTAATTCTCTAATGAAAGTTATTGTTGTGAGAAAATTCTTCAAAAATAAGGTGTTGATCTCAAGAACCTTTGAAATCCATAAAAAAATCTATAAATGTATATTATATATTTTTGAATGGTCCTCTCAGACTGACCATCTATCTGAGGATGATAATAAATAATAAAAATCAACTCTATATCGAGATCCTTCTGAATACTTCTTTAAAACTTTGAGGTAAACCTCATATCCTAATAACATATTATTGAGAGTGTTAATCCATTAAATATCATAACTTCCTTAATATATAACTGAGTATGCTAAATAAGAGATAAATATTATCAAATAAAAATTAAGTATTCTGAATTCATAAGGAAATCAACTACAAACCAAATAGCATTATAGCCTTCAGATGTTTTAGGGAGTCCAATGATGAAATCCGTGGTAATGTTTTCTTATTTCTACCATGGTTTGGGTAATGTTTGTAACATACCCTTATAATTATGTCTCTTATCTATAACTTTTTTTCACACCCGATATTAGGATACATATTCTACAATATCCTTTTCACGTTATCCCACTAGAAATACTCTTTTATATCTCTATACATATTCATAATTCTAGAATGAATATATAATTATGAACTATGAACTTCATCCAATAGCTTGTTCAAATTTGGTATTAATGGAACACATACTTGTTTTGTGAGCCTTATCGTTCTAGTGTTCTCATGTTTTAACTTAGGAATATTCTTTACCTTTTTATATAATTCCACATTTGCCTTATATTAAATCTTAAGCCTCTCAAGGATGGATGGTCAAACATTCATCTAATAAAGATAAGATATGTCCTCTTTACTCAATATTTCATGATCCAACTTATACAAATCCATAAATATTTGATCTCTTTCAATCCTTATCATGTAAAAACTAGCAAGGTCTTTCCAACTCAAAGCATCAGCCTCATTATTTGTCTTCCTAGAGTGGTAATATATTAAGTAGTCCTAATCTTTGATCAACACCAACCATCTTCTCTGGTTCATATTCAACTCTTTCTCTATAAATATATATTTCAATATTTTATGATTGTTATATATATCACACCTTTAATCATATAGATAAATCCTCAATATCTTCAATGAAAAAATTATCATTGCTAAATCCAAATCAAGATTTAAGAAATTTTTATTATAAATTATCAATTATTGAGGTATATAAGCTATAAATATATCATTATACATGAGGAAACATTCCAGTCCCTTATTTGATGCATCACTATATATCATAAACCCTTCTCTACTACATGTTAGTGTAATAAAATTCACACTAACTAGTCTTCTATTTTGTTCTTTGGAATTATTCTCACATTCATTTAATCACGAGAACTATGCTCCCTTTTGGGTAAACTTGGTGAGTTGATTAGATATTCATGATAAATATCTCATAAGATATCATTAGTATCCATCCATCCTAAGAAAACTATGGATATCAGTTACCATGGTTGGTCTATTCCATTACTCAATATCATCATTATTTTAAGAATCCACTGATATACCCTCACTTGAAATTATATGACCTAAGAATGATATTTTTGTAGGAAAAATCAAAATTTGTAAATTTGGAATATATCTTCTCCTTCTTTGGGTTCATCTGTACAATCCTCATATGTTCTTCATGATCTTACTTTCTCTTAAAATATATAATAATATCCTCTAAAAATACTACTAAAAACTAATCAAGGTAATCTATAAATAATATAATCATTAAATCCATAAAGATAGTGTGAGGATTTATATGTCCAAATGGTGTTACTATAAATTCATAATGACTATACCTCATACGTAAGGATGTCTTGGGTATATCCTCTTTATTGACCCTTAACTGATAATATCCATATCAAAGATCAATATTGTAAAAATATTGATATCCTCATAATTGAAAAAACATTTCATCAATATGAAGTTGAGGATACTTGTTCTTAAGAGTCATCTTGTAAAGTTCTTCCTAATCAATGCAAAGAGGCATTGACCCATCTTTATTCTTAACAAAAAGAAAAGGTGAACCCCATAATGAAGCACTATAAATAATTAATCACTTATCTATATTATTTGGGAGTTGTTTCATAGATTCTTGTAACTAATTTGGGGTAATTCTATATGGATTCTTTGAAATATATGTAGCACCAAGTATGATTTCTATTGAAAACTCGACATCATGATTCAATGGAAGACTGGAAAAATCTTGTGTAAATTCATTAAAAAACTCCCATAAAATAGGAATATCCTCAATGTTGAGACTCTCCCTAACAATATGAGATAAATATCCATCTTGAATAGGTATAAAAACCCATATAATGGATGTAATTTTCATTTGGAGTTCAGGTTTATCCTCACATTCATAGGAAATCATAGATTGATTTAGAATATCAAATATAACTTCCCTTAATCCAAAAATGATATGATATCAATACTAATAGATCCAATACATAACCAAAATCAAATAAAATTATAATATATTAATAATAAGAAAAATTAAAGGAATCACATTCCCATAAACTTCATCAGGGAAGAGATATAGACATGATATGTGATCATCTTATCATTAGGAGTTTTCACTACCAACTCAAAATATAATTATTGAAGTGGTGATGTGATGCCTTTATAAAATTCATTAGATATAAAAGATTTTTTTAACCTAAATCAAATAAAACATTTATAATTATAGAGTGGATGATAAGTGCACCTTTCATCACATCATTAAGAGCTTCCACTTCATCTATAGTAATTTTATATTGTTGTCCTTCTCTCTTTTCAATATTTTATGGTAAGTTTCCTTGATTCTTAAAGAACTGGTGTTAATAACTCCCTATCTATTTACATTCAAATAACTGGATAAAAATGGTTTATTTCTTTTCCTTATATTTATTATCCAAATTAACCTTACCTCCAAACTTGTAACAAACCCACATTCCCTTCAATCATTTTCTAGGTTTTTTCTTTTAATAATTTTTACATGATAGAGATTTCTTCATTACATTAGTATTCTTTGATGTATTCCCTTTTTCATGGTTATCAACTAACATTTTCTTCTCTTTATTTCACTTGAATATATAGGATCTAAAAAATTATTTCTATATCATAATGGCACCTAATACTATATCATCATATGATGAAAAAATTTGAGAAACTAGTTCCCTTTAGTGACTCAAATTAATCCCTTTAAAGTAATGGTCAATATTTATTTTTTGGTTATTTATGTAGTCCATGGAATGCCTGGATATTCATGAAAATTTAGCCTCATACACTACCAAACATTCTTCTTATTTTTACTTTAAGGTGAGGAACTTCCTCTCTATTTCTACTCACTATTCTTGGGGGATGTTTTTCACAAACAATATCACTTTAAAAGTTCTCCATTTCATGATTAATAATTCTTTGGCCTCTTTAGTGTTAAGTATAAATGGCCACCATTGATCAGAATCTATTATAAAATAATATAATTTAAGAATAACCTTTTACTTTCATTACATCCCAAATCCAACAATATATTTTTGAGGCATTTAATCCATTTATCAGAAACCAATGGATTATAAGTTTCATTAAAATATAGAGTCTTATGTCACATGATGTTTTAAAACATAGGTGAATCATGTTGTGGAAAAATAGGTTATTCTATATGAGAATGGATATTTATCATAACATAAGTTATTTTCCTTAATATGGATATAATCTGATTGGTTCCAACACTAGCTATTTTGTATTTATCATTAGGTTAATCCTTACATTAAATAAAGTTATTGATTCCTTTTTTTATAGTAGGTTTCATCACTAAATAATGTAACACACTAAGTTAGAACATAATTATCATGAATATTGATTAAGAAAATAAAAAACCCCTATAATTATAAAAGTTATCAGATACAACAAGGGATTATCATAATTCTCGTGTTAGTTATGTTCATTTAAAATATTGTTCTAAAGGTTTAAAATAATATTTACTGTAATAAAAACTATTGAATCCCTAAAAATCTAGTAATCTATAGTAGGTGACCTCGTTATTACATTGGCATAGGATATAAGGGATATCATCCCAAAGGATTATGTCACGAACCGGCCTAGGTCGACCCTGAACTAGTCACCCAGGCCAGCCCGCAACAAGTACTAATAGGTGATCCCAATCCTCCCGGGATGGAAACAAGCACCGAGGGAATCAATAGAGTAAAAAAGGGAATGATTTTTCCCAAATATAAATAATAAAACAAACGACAGAAAGAAATGGACAGCCCAAAATACATTTCCATAAAAATTGAACTGAACATTATTTGTACAAGAAACAGAAAGTACAATTAAACCAAAAACTCAACTAACCAAACCTGATAACCAACTAACTCCACGTGACCCCATTTTTAACTCTCCAACACAATGATCTCATGTTACCCAAGGTGATCAAACTCAATCCAAAACCATCAAAAGGGATAAAAATAGAAGAAGACAATAGGCGTGAGTATTAAAACTCAGTAGGTTAGCCTGATATTCTATTCCCAATGCACTTACTCTAAAATAAAAGAAACATAAATTTTAAGTTTTAAATACAAGATATAAAAGTATGTTTTCCAAATGAGGTTACATGATATAAAAATTTCCAAACAAAAACTTTCATGTTTTATAAATAAGAATTCTAGTAACAATTTTCAAAGAGGTGCAACTTCAAAATGAAAATAGTTTTCAAGACGGCTTCTTTATAGAATGTACATTGTTAAATAAAATGCACATGCTACTGAATTTACCAACCAAACACACTGTATGCTGATGGTGAGTACAAAATAGCCGATGAGCACAAGTCATGGGAACACCCCTTAGCAAATGTTAGTTGTGAGCCCCATGTACCTCGTATCTCGGTGAAGGTAACCATAATAAATATTAATTCTCCTATACATGAGCCACTAGTAGAGAGCATACACATAACCTAGTAGTAATCCAACAACATAATCCTCATAGTTTAGTTAGTGTTGACATATTTAAAATTTCAACGTAATATCAGGGCCAAACCCCATGGGATAAGTATCATACTAGTACATGTCCGCCCACCTAGGTACCCGGGATTCCCATTAGTGCTCAATAAACTTACACATATTATAAAATTCACTTTACACATGAAAATTAAATTTCTAAACCATAAACACACAATCAACCAACAAAAATTATTCACATTTCTTTCACATATCAATAAACAACTTGATATTTTCATAAAACAAATTCAAAGAGTGTAATGAGGATTTGCACTTCAAACTCATTCAAAAACAATATTTTAAGGATAAATGCATAAAAACCCATACCCAACCATATTTTTCTGACCTAAAAACATTTAATAAAATAATTTCGTAGACTATAAAACAATATTAACTAACGCAACATGGTATATACATGTAAAACACTCAATCTTCATTTTTAGGAAAGGTAAAATGGTCCTTTATACATTTTTACCAAACCATCATTTTTCAAATCCACAAATACAAAATTTAATAAGGATGTGAGAACCCAAAATTTTAAGATTAAAAATATTAGTAACCACCTTGAAAATATTGATATTGCTTATCCATTACACAACCCTTTTTATTAAAGTTCTAAACGGGCCTTTCATTAGAAACACATGTCATAATACCTTAAAACAAATAAAACTTCTTTCTAAAAACTGAAAACTTCTTGAAATACACATAAGGAACCCAAAATAAATATCCCCTTGCTTCCAACATGATTATAAATCCAAACCAATCATTTTAAATCACACTCAACACATAAAATCCAATTGGTAAACATACCGAACACATGGCATACATTTTTGAACAAAACAATTCATTTTAAGCACTCAAAAAAGAATAAAACATAAATGTAATGCCATAAATTTATTCAAGCTACTGAACCGTGTTCAAAATACCACAAACCATGTGTGTAATCTATGAAATCATTTGGACAAACACATGGTGTGCACCATTTTAACAAAACCACGCCCCTTTACCAAAAACTAGGTTTTAACCGCTACTTGGAAAAACAAAAAAAAATATCAAAAGAATAAATTACAATTTTCAGAGTATTAGGAATATTAAAACAGAATTAAATATATGTATATTAAATAAAAAGTTCAAGTTCAATGGGAAACCTACCTCAAATCCTCAGCGGAATGGTAATGCACAACCGAAATCACTCGTCCTAGGTTTATAAACCCAAAAACTATGAAGAACATCCCTAAATTAATATAAAAAACATAAAAAATCATTCCAAAACATAAACTTATGTCGTTAATGACCAGGGGAGAAGAAATAACCATGAAATAATGGAAGGAGGAAGAAGAGGGAGGATAAAGGATAAGAAATCTCACCTTGGAAACTAGAAAACTCTTTTTATTTCCTTATATCTACACCCATATAGGAAAGGGAATGGATTGAAACTTCTTTTAGTGTCTCTGAAGTTATAGAAGAACCATGTAAAGAATATTTTGGGAATGGAGAGTACGAATTAAATGATTTATGAATGATACAAATTACCTTTGTAAAATCTATATGATTTGAGAAACATTGAGAATTTTTGCCCAAATCTGAGACTGATATGAGCTTTAAAGAGGTCCAATAGAACATGAGGTTGAGCCTAGGTTTCTTGGGCTTCAGTGGGAGGTGGAATCAACGAAAAATATTAAAAAATGAAAAATATATAAAAGAAACAATTTATTTTTTTAAAACTGGAAATGGGCCCATGGGCTGGCCCAATACATAAATAAGTAACCCAAATTCACCATGATTATGAATTCTTAAGGGATCAAAAAGGATATGGTGGTTTGAATATTTCAGGGGAGGAAAAGTATAAAGTTGAATGGGTGAGAAATATTGAAAAAATAATTAGTTATAAATTAATAAATTTTGGTTTTTAAATATGGAAATCGGTTCACAGTTGGCCCAAATCATGAAGTAACCACCCTTTCTCGAAAAACTCCCAAACTATAAATGGGGCACCCAAAGTAGGATGATTAGACATATATGGAAGTTCAAAACACAAAAATAATCTCACCCAACACCCAAGAAAAGGATCGTTATTTTCAATGAACCGGATCAAAACCAAGACATGAAAAGAAAAAAACGGGTGTGACAATTCTCCCCACTATTAAAGCTTTCCACCCCCAGAAATCCATAACACTTTACAGATGATTGAATAACACTTAGGTATTCTATATCAATATGATACATCCTATAAATCCAATTAAATATCATTCACCGTCAACAGAACATAATCCTTTTTCTAAAACAAAACACCAACTCATAAACACTTTGTGAAAATCAACAGAAAGGTCAAGACACCACCTCCACAACCAATCCCAGAACTAGATTGTTGGGCCTTCTCCCAATGAACCCAATGATCACCCAAGCCAATGTTCACTCACAAAAGATAATTTCATGGGGGAGGAATGGGCTCCCCACCATTAAATCACAACTACTATAAGAGAAATCCTTAAAGGAAATATCTTTGAGACCCGTAGTGGGTCTCCCCACCATTAAATACCTACTAGAAATGAACAAAAAATCCAACATGGACTATAATTGGGGCTCACCTGCATAGTACCACAAAAAATCTCCCACAAAAACCTATAAACCCATGTTAAGAGGTTTACAACATAAACATCTAAACCACCCACTCCTGAACGGAGGGGACAAGAACTGGTCCAACGCTTTCTACATGGATCAAGAAATCCAAAACTTGGAATGGGGTGGGAGGGGACCCAATAATTAGGCCATTGAAACCACAAAAGAAACAAAGGAACTACCCAACACTCTCCACCTGCCAATAGGTGAAACCCATACCACACCTGATTTACACAGGCGGTCCACACAGGGACATTGATCAGAAACCCACATCCATGAAGGAATAACCATAGACAATGCATGAGGGGTAATTCCACCACACTCGTTGTGACAAGAAGACATTAATAGTGATGAGGAACCACAATAGAGTAGAAACTACCTTAACAAAATAGTTGATGTAGGAGCCTAGTTGAGAACTCCACACCTCTTTCAATTTCCTGACTGTGTGAAAAGCTTCACTCTGAGGCATATGGCTAGAGCCCTGATTCTTGAAGAATTTGTTGCACCGTAGTCAGGTGATAAGGATCACACCACTCAAAAAAACTAACTTGTTCAACAAAAAACCTTAATCTAAATAGGAACTCATAGATACATAACACAATTATCTTTCACTCTGAATGAGGAGCAGAATGGAAAAGGAATAAGACAAAACACATCAATATAACTGAAAACAACTGCTATGTCCAAATGAATTTTCACGACCTTGAAGCACTTTAAATCAATCCCAAACAACTCTCTATTACAAAAAATGGGCCTAGGAAACATCCTAAGAGGTGGATTTAACATTTTAAATGAATCCTTAGGTTGATCAATAGGATGTTTTTCTAATGATGAACTATCCATGGCCACATCACAACATCCCACACATTTTTAGAAACCCACTGAACATTACTAAAAAACTATGACACTAACAAGATCCCATCTCACGACACAACAAGAGTATGACTTCCATATCACAAGGAATCACTCTGAATAAAAAAATCTTCTAAGACATATAAAAAACTATCCATATAATCATCAATTTATAAACAAATTCCACAATGATTCAGCACAAAACACTTTTGAAAAAAATCTAACTTTGTGGATTTCCACATTCAAAAATGGTGTTTCATCAAGTCTCAGTCATGTGAAAATTTCTATTCCACCCCAGACACCCAATCAACATGCCATATAGGCCATCCTTCTATATATCTATAAAACCATGCATGTGAGAACCCATGAAAACACGAAAGGAGAAAAAAAATAACATCATTCTAAAAATCATGTACCTTCCAAAGGAACACTAACCACCAAGTCAAAACCCATTTCAGATTTCACAAAACAAACCACACTTCATCAAGAACCATTTTCTTAAAAACCTACCCCTTTTCATTTTTACAACTTTCAAAACAACCAACAAACTCCAAACAACCCCTTCACATTTTCTATAATTCAGCAAGGTATATTTTTATAATCTGATGGCCATTGTGACCAATACCCTTTCTAGGAAAACACAAACCGCTCAAAACTAATTTCCAAAACCAATTCATTAGATTCAAACACTTTTCAACATCCCAAAACACCCTATTTAATGTAAAGATTCAGAATCAACATAAAATTATTCACACTTTCAAAACATTTTATTCCATAAAACTACAATTTTAGATTAAGGATAATCCAATCCTGTTAAATCATTTCCACTTCCTCCTAAAAAAATTGTTTCACAAAAACACAACATTCAAAAACCATTCTTATATTTAATTTTTAAAAACCCCTTTTTACACTTTTAAAAATCCAATCCTTACTTTAAAACCCATTTCCAAAATTCTCACACAAGTATTTTCAAAACAAAAATCAGAATTTAAGAGAGGTCCAAGAGTCCCACAAAAGGGAACTAGTGTTGGTGGGTGACTTAACCATATGGTTGGCGGCCATATCTCAAACACAACACCAACATGGAGGGAATTATTATGAACATGTCCCAGCTTCATATGGCTTTCCAGACCTTGTAAGCTCATGGAGGACATTAGTTAGTCTCCCCTTGTCATATCCCAACACCAAACAATCAACAATAATAAAGGACACTAATAAAACCAGACTTCCCATGGAGACATGGGGATCAGACCGAGCAAGATTTCACGATGCTCTTCCCGTACTTACCCCTCAAGTCCAAAAAATACTACTCCATCTACCTTGACATACCCCAAATAAAAAGGGTGATCTAAAAATAATGTTATACTAAGATACAACCTCCCTCTGATACCATTTTTTTACAAACTGGATTGAGTCAACCCTGAACTGATCACCCAGGCCAGCCCGTGACAAGTCCCAATAGGCATTCCCAATCCTCCCGAGATGGAGACAAGAACTGAGGGCATTAATAGAGTACAAAAGGGAATGATTTCTCCCAAATATAAACAATAAAACAAATAGAGGAAACAAATTGACATCCCAAAATACATTTACATAAAAATTCAACTGAACATTATTTGTACAAGAAACTGAATGTAAAACTAAACCAAAAACTCAACTTACCAAAACCGATAACCAACTAACTCCAAGTGACCCCACTGGTCACTGTCCAACACAATTATTACACATCTCCCAAGGTTTTTGAACTGAAGTTGAAACCTACACAAGGTCTAAAAATAGAAGAAGACTTTGGGTGTGAGTATTAAAACTCAGTAGGTTAGCCCGATATTATATTCCCAATGCACTTCCTCTAAAATAAAAGAAAAATAAATTTCAAGTTTTAAATACAAGATATAAAAGTATTTTTCTCAAATGAGGTTCCATACCATAAAAATTTCCAAACAAAAACATGTAAGTTTTATAAATAAGAATTCTAGTAACAAATTTCAAAGATATGAAACTTCAAAATGAAAAATAGTTTTCAAGAGGGATTATTTAGAGAATGTAAAATTTCAATTAAAACACACACACTGCTGCATTTACCAACCAACCACACCATATACCAACAGTGAGTACAAAATAGTCAAAGAGCACAATCCAAGAGAACACCCTTGGGCACTAGTAAGTTTTGATCTCCAGGTACCTCGTATCTCGGTGAAGGTAATGATAATAAATATCTGTTCTCCTACCCACGAGCCACTAGTAGGGAGCATACCCATAACCTAGTGGTCCTCCAACAACATCATCATCATATTTTAGTTAGGTTTTTCAACGTCAAACTTGCTACATGAAATAGGGTCCAAACCCCATGGGATCACTAGCATACTAGTACATGTCCACCAACCTCACTACAACAGAAACTCCATTTAGCGTCGGTTATAGGAACTGCTGCTAAACCTTTTTAAAAAAAGTTTTCACGAAAATTTCTAATAAACCGCCGTGAAAGAGTTTTTTTTTTACAGCGCCAACCCTTCCCCCCCCCCACCCAGACCCCTCTTCTCACCCCGTGACCCCCGCTTCCCCCGCAACCCTAGCCCCCTGCGACCCCGGCAACCCTGCCACCCTGGCGACCCCATGACTCTGGTGACTCCATGACCCCGACGACCCCGGCCCCCCACGACCCCGGTGACCCCGCGACACCGGCGACACCGCGACCCCAACGACCTATACAAACCCTAAGGTTTGAATTCTAATACATTTCTTGTAGGTTGAGTTAAAAATCACTCAAGAACTTGTATGGAGTAGGAACCTGAATCTTCATTCGTTGTTGTGTTCATTTCTATTTCAACTAATTTCAGTGTTTTTCTGGGTTTTTTTTTCACAGCCTTTTGCAATCCGTTTGTTTTGTTTTATAGTCCACAATAGCTCGTCTTTTGTTCCAGCATATCAAGTAAGGCTGAAATTTTATTTTCAAATTATGTTTTTTGATTTCCAATAATTAATGAATTGTATTTATCAAAGCTATGGTCTACAATAAGGAATTTCTTTGGTCAAAACTTGATTGTGTAATGAATTTTCATTTTGTAGTAAATTATTATTTTTAGTAAAACTATATTCATTTATTGTAACATATATTTTTTATAAATTTTATATTTTTGATTGTGGACCTTATTTTCTATAAGGGATCATTTAATGTATTTGAATTATGTTTTAGTTAAGTTTAGGAAATATTATTTAAGGGCTTTAATATTTACTATTGTGCTAAAACTTATTTTGAGGGATCATTTCATTTTTATAATTTATGTCTTATGTTAATGTTTCTCTAAATCATGGTTTGAGAATTACAATATATGGTTTTGTTTTTCCTTAAAAATTTATCTTCTTATAATTGATTTCTATTTAGGGAATTATATTTTATCACATTTTGATGTTCCAAAGTACGTGATTACTTTTATTTTAAAAACATTAATTCATGAATTTATAATTTTGTTAGAGGAATTTAATATATATATATATATATATTCATCTCAAATTCCATGTTTTATACATAAGTGATTCACAAATTTATTTTTTTAGAATTTAAATTCATATAAATATATGCATGTGATTTAATGTTCGTCATACATAAACATATATAAGTATATTTAAGTAATAAATTTCAAACTCTATGACAAATTGCTTCTTGTGATGTAAGTGGGTGCAACATATATATATATATATATCTGTGTGTGTGTGTGTGTGTGTGTGTGTGTGTGTGTGTGTGTGTGTGTGTATATATTATACAAGTTATATAATTCATATATATATATGTATATATATATATAAATAAATAAAGTTTGTAAATGGGTGTATATGGGTGTATTATATTTATGTATATTTTGGATAAAATGTTTATTGGCATGTTATGACGTTCACTGCAACAGAAATAATGAGATGAAGAATACCCCAAAACCAGGTCTCCCCCACTATCAATCTCCACTCATTGTGTAATGACACTGCACCCAAGGTGGACACCATATACTCTTATCCATTAATATTCATCATCAACCTTTAATTGTATCCTCACATACACCTAACAATAATTTACTATGCCTATCGGTGTCCCTCTTGTGTGGTTCATGACCCCTAACCAATAACCCAATGCCTCACACCTCCTCTTCTACTTGTTATCTTTTATCCATGGTGTTTTCATCATGATTTGACCTTGATTCTTGTCTATTCCTTCATTTTAGGCATTTTTATTCCTTCACAATTACCTCTTCCTCTATTTTCTCCTTTTCATCATTGTAATTTGGTTTGGAAAAATCCTAGGTAGAGTTCTATCAAAAATAAGTATTTTTGAATCTTTTTTGTAAAATTAATTACAAAGAATCTATTTGTTTCCTCTTGTTCCATTAATGGACATTGGAATGTTGTGACTTTTCAGGGATCACACGGAGATGTTTTGAGTTGTGAATATGGTTGTGAATTTTTTTGGGAAATTTTATTGTGAGATAGTTTAACTAGGTTTATTTTGTATTTAATCTTTATTTCTCTATATGTCATCCAAACTAGATGATTTTTCCTTAAAATGTATAGTCTTGGATGAAATTAATCACTTTTATTGAATATGTATCTTTGTAGTTTTTATTATTTTTTGAAATTGATAACCTATTTATTTATAAGGCCTACTTGGCTATAATGAATTATGACACTTAGGTATGGAGTTCCTTATTCTTTTGATAATCGATCATGGAGTCCATCAAACATGTGTTACTCAAGCATAGCATCCCATTAATTTTCATAAATTTCTTTTCTGTGTTGAAGTGAATGGTATTGAATTCATTATAACTTATTGTAGTGGTTTGGATGAATATAATTCTTCCAAGTTCCCGAATATAATGTTTAGAGAGAATTCCTTCTGGGATCTATTTCCACCTATGTGATTCTGATTATCTTATTATGTTGTCCTGGATGATAGTACCAACACCTCACATTTCATCTCCAAATTCCCAACATGATTCTACTATGAAACTCCAAACACCAAGCCCAGACACATCAACTATTCTTCAAATACCCTAGTTTGATCCCCAAACCACATCAGCTGCATCTTGAATTCCATTTCTGATGTGGTCTCCATATTACCACCTCAATTTTTATGCAACAACACTAGTAAGTCCTTCTCTAGATGAATTCTACCAAAGGAGCTCAATCCCACCCACCAATGTGTTATCATAAACCGACCACGATGACTTAAAAATCAAGGAATATCAAAAATGTTCATTGCCCACACCGAAGTCTGAATCTAACTCTTAGTTCAACTCCATGGTCAGATCCTCGATAGTAATAAATGGATAAATAGAGGAAGCATAATAAATGAAATCTAGAATAGTGAAAACAAAATATCAAGATGACAGTAATAAACAAGCCCAAAAGAGGCACCATATAAAGAATGATGTAATTTCAAGTCGCTAAATAAAATGAACATACAAACATGGAAGTAATCATGCATACATACAGGTGAATTAAAAGAACAAAAATACCAAAATACTATCTTCAGATAGCATCATGATCCGTATCTCAATCATGTGCTCCCAATCTCCCATGCTATAATCAAATCAAGCATCTACAGCTGGGCACTTACCCATATCCCAACATGCATCAATGAAGTCTTTCTGGGTACCAAACTTCATCCCAAATAGGGTGTGATATATACTCAGAATTCCACCAACAAAAGTATCTAGAAGTATCTATCTAGTGCATATAATATGAGTAGAGTACAAATATAACAATAGTTACGTAGTTATGAAAACTATAAATGACCAACTCTGGTTCCTGAGGGACACCAAGTTGACACTACTTGCTTTAGCCTGTACCAAGAAAACCTCAAAATATATGTCACCATAAGCATATACATATAATTGTATACACATGTACGTATATATATGCGCTATATACATAAGGACATTAAAATCCATATATTTACATATGTAGTGTTGTCCAAGACCCGAGGAGTAACTCAGGTGTCCTTGTCTAGTCACTAGAGTCTCACAAGGTTGTTAAGTCAACAAGGTTTTCCTTATGAATTTTCCATTTTTTCTTGTTTTCAAAATCACAAACATCTTATACTTAAGAAAATCGATATTTTACCTCCATAAGGAAAATTTTCTCCTTTAAGGAAATTTACCCAAACCTGGATTTTCTTATACATATCAATATTTTTTATTAAATACAAAAACCGGATTCATACCCAAAACCCTGGAATCATAAAATGTCAAGAGTTGGAGAATTCTGTTTTTAGGATCTGAATTCTTGATGAGAACTGTAATGAAGTTCCAATCTAAATTCTGGACTCCAAACTCTTAGGAAGTTCGACTCCAAACATTCATGAGTTCGACTCTGAACTCTTATGAAGTTCGACTCTGAACTTTCATGAGTTCGACACTGAACTCTTATGAAGTTAGAATCCGAACTTTCATGAGTTAGACTCCGAACTCTTATGAATATCGACTCCAAACTTTCATGAGTTTGACTCCAAACTCTTATGAAGTTTGACTCCAAACTTTCATGAGTTCGACTCCGAAATCTTATGAAATTCGACTCTGAACTTTCATGAGTTCGACTCCGAACTCTTATGAAGTTCGACTCTGAAATTTCATGAGTTTGACTCCGAACTCTTATGAAGTTCGAATCTGAACTTTCATTAGTTCGACTCCGAACTCTTATGAAGTTCGACCCCAAACTTTTGCAAGTTCTGATTCGAAAATCTAGTGAAACCAGACTCCGAATTCCTATAAAACAGAATCCGAACATTTCTTAACATAGTCTCCGAATTTCATTTTGATTAGACTCTGAACTTCTTATTTACTTACACTCTGGATTTTTTTATGGATTTTTCTTACATATGCTCCATTAAAAAACGATGTCATGCATTCAGTTACACATGGTTTTTTATTAAATGATGTCATCTATTCTATTTCAAACTAACTATTTGTTGAGTTACACGTGTACAGGTCCCTCCGAATTTCATGGAAAATATGACCGTTGAAGAGGGATCCGACCGAGCCTATAAATAGGAGCTCATTTGAAGGAGCTCAAAAACAAGTTGATCGATCTAGAGACCACATGTTGTTATGTTGATTTCTAGAGAGAGAAGATTTTCATGATTTGTGCGTACTGAACCACTCGTTCAGATTGCTTCGTGCGACTCCGAATGTTGGTGATTACATTTGAGGAATTCTGGGGATAGGAAGACAGAGGTGCCGACTACCTTGAAGTTCGAGGGATTCCTTGCTGAGGAAGACAGAGGTTTCAACTACCTTGAAGTTGAGGGCTTGCGGGGATAGCAAGACAGAGATTCCGATCTTAGTACTGAGGGCTTACCCTGGTGTGGGTAAGGCAGACTTTCTTGAATGTATAAATCAAGGGACCTTTATCCAATGTTTTTGGATACCCTTCTCTTTGGGTTAAAAGACTTATATCTTGTTACTTGTAGTTTTACTACTTATTTTTCTGCTGCATTGTGTATTGTAAGGAAAGTATAACCTTCTTATATTTCCTTACACTTGTACTCTGATTAGTTTAGCTTCTATACGCTTTAAGTTAGAATCTCATATTGTAAACATTTGTTCCAATTCTCCAATTGGTTATTAGAGGTGTTGTGAATTTGTTTATTTTAACTTTGTTAAACTTAGATTTTTCCCTTGTCTAAGGAAATTTTTTAAAGTGTAAAATTCACCCCCCATCTTGTATATTGAGCATCAACATCGTTATTTCAATCCTATAATTGGTATCAGAGGAGGTCTTTGAAATACTTATACTCACATATAAGTTTTTCTTGCTCAATTTCTCATTATTCTTCATCCTTTCTTAGAAAAACGTTTTCATTCTAAACTTTGTCATTCCGAATTTTTCATTCTGAACATTGTGGTTACGAACTTTTTCTACTAACAAGTTTGGTTGCCAAAGTTTTTTTTAGAATGGCAGGAATCAATGTTGTATCTATTGACAATCTAAATCCTACAAGACCACCAATCTTTTATGGTAATGACTATGAGTACTAGAGATATCGAATGAATACTTTTGTTATCAATACTGGTGTGGATAATTTCGTTATGCTTACTGGTGATTATAAAATTATTGATAAGGAAGTTAGAACTTTCACTAACCAGGAAAATCAAGAGTATAAACTCAATTATAAGGTACGCAATACTTTAATATGTTCAATGACTAGAAATATATATAGCCAAATTTCTTCTTGTGAAGCAGCTAATTGTATCTGGAAGAAGTAAGAAGTTATACACTTCGGCACTTCTAAAGTGATTGAAACTAGGAGAGCTATGCTTAGAGATGAATACCATGGATTCAATTTTCCGTATGGAGAACCAATCTATAAAGTTCAATAGAGGTTTATGACTATCGTAAACATCTTACAGTCTATAAGAGAGAAAGGGTTAGATGATGAAGCTCTTGTTGACAATATTATTGATATCATGCCTAATGAGTGGGAATAAAAGATAAGAGCAATTGATGAGAACAGGAAGGTCACTCAAATTTTGTTAAATGAACTATTTGGAACTCTTCTCCAACATGAAACAAGAATAAAGAGAGATGCTGAAAACATCAAGAAGAAGAATGGAAATGGTACGGTTGCTTCTACAACAACATCAAGTCATATAAAAGCTAAGACTCCTGAGAGGGTAACTAGATCCAAATCTAAGAAAGTTGTTTTTCAATCAGAATCTTGTGATAGTGAAGTCTTAGAGAATGAGTTAGAAAATCTTACTCGAAGGATGAACAAGATAGCTGGCCATAGAAATTTCCAATCCAAGTATAAAAAAAGGAAAGAAAAGATAGGAAATATGGAGAATTTACTTGTTATGAATGCAAGAGAGCTGGACATATTAGGCCAAATTGTCCTTTGATCAAAAAGAATGAAAGTAAAGAAAGGCATTCTGAATAGAATAGAAGAAGTACTAAAAGTCCAAAGCTAAGAAATTTCTGAAAGAAAATGAAACCTGGAGTTCCAGTGGTGGTGACTCTTCAGATGAATCTTCTGATTATGAATCTTCAGGACAGAAGAATCTTGGTCTTATAGCCAGATTACCTATTAACAATCATTGTTTCATGGCTAAGGTATGAAATGATGAATCATTTACCAATGTTTCTTTAAATTGTAATGATATTAAGTATTATAACTCTTCATGTGAAGAATCCTCTTCTAATGAAGAAAATACTTCACCTACCTATGAAGAAGTTTCTAGGTTTTCTGAACTTCTTGAGATTGAGAATTCCAAACTCAATAAAAAACATGATAAGTCAAAATCTAGGAATACTATTCTTATGAAATAAATATCAGATCTTTCTAAATATCTTGATAAGAAAAATGCTGATTTTATAAGTATTTCAAAAATTCTTAAGGAAGTATGTTCTGAGAAGAACAAACTTTCTAAAGAGTTAGAAACAATAATTTCTTAGAAAAGTGTTTTTGAGCCTAGATCGAGTTCTAAATATAATGTTTTTAAGATAAAAACTTGGTTATAAAACTCTAGTCTGAAATTTTTTCCTTAAATAAGGGTTTATCAAACTTTACCCATGGTAAAGAAAATTTTGATAAAATGTATTCACAAATACGACCTTTAAGAAACAAATTCGGATTTGGTTATACCCATACAAAACTAACTTTTAGGTTTTCATAAAGCATACTTTTCTAAGAAGGTGTTAGTACCTAAAATTTTGTTATCTGAAAATCTCGAATCCAAACAAGTTTGGATTACGAAAGTATAATTCCTTTCTTGTTTTCAAGAAGATAAAGGAAGTACTAACAACAATACATGGTACATGGATAGTGGATGTTCCCGGCACATGACTGGTAACAAAAGCTATTTTGAAAATATCATTAAGATGAAAGTAGGAAAGGTAACTTTCGGAGATAATGCTCAGGTAGAAATTGTTGGTATAGGTAATATTGTTCTTCTTGGTAAAACTTTGATTTCAAATGTTTTATTTGTTAAAGTTATTAAGAAAAACCTTATTAGCATAATTTAGTAATGTGATGAAGGATAAATTGTGAATTTTAGGAATGTTAAATGCTTAGTTCATAATTCCAAGGAAGAATTTATTCTCTCAGCCAATAGGAAAAAGAATGTTTACACATTGATCTTAGAAGACCTCAGGATCCAAGACCTACCTTGCCTAATTTCAATGGAAGATCATTCTTGGTTATGGCATAGAATACTAGGCCACTGTAACCTTAGAAACTTATATAAAATTTCTAAGAAGAAACTAGTTAAGGATTTACCGGAACTTAGATTCGATTATTCTAAAGTTTGTGATCCTTGTAAATATGGAAAGAAATATAAATCTTGTTTTAAATAAATCAGTGAAGTCTCAACAACTGATGCATTACAGTTAGTGCACATGGATCTTTTTGTTCCAACACAAACTGGAAGTATTGGAGGAAAATACTATGTGTTTGTTCTAGTTGATGATTACACTAGATTTACATGGGTCTATTTTCTTGAAATGAAGTCTGAATATTTCTCTTATTTCAAAAGTCTTAGATCCCATGTTAAAAATGAGAAAAATCTTCCACTGAAAACTATTCATAGTGATCATGGAGGAGAATTTCAAAATTATGATTTTGAAACCTTTTGTAGTAGAAAAGGTATTACTCACAACTTTTCAGCACCTAGAACTCCTCAACAAAATGGTGTAGTTGAAAGAAGAAATAGGATTCTTCAAGAGATAACTACAACCATGTTGAGTGAATATTCCATAGCTAGACATTTCTGGGCTGAAGCTGTAAGTACTGCTTGTTATACTATAAATTGAGTTTTGGTTAGATCTTTTCTTAATTAAACTCCTTATGAGTTATGGATCGATAGAAAACCAAGACTTTCCTACTTCAAGGTTTTTGGTTTCAAAGTATTCATTCTGAATACTAAAGATAATTTATATAAATTCACACCAAAATCTGATGAAGGAATTTTCTTAGGCTACTCCACAACTTCTAAGGCTTATAGAGTTTTTAATAAAAATACTTGTACTATTGAAGAAACAGTGCATGTAAAATTTTATGAGTCCGATCCTTTTATTTTTAAACCATCCCAACCTACATCCTCGGATGTGTTTTCAAAAAATAATTGTCAACCTTTGATAAAAGATCCTTCTGAAAAGGAAAATGTTCAAGAAGATACTTCTGAAACATTTACCCCAGAAGACTTTCTACCCTACGTTGATGAACAGGTTTTACAAAACCCAAACCAGGTTTTCCTTAAGAATCATCCCAGTGATAGTATCATTGGTGATGTAAATCAACCTGTAAAGACTAGAAGTTCCTTAAGAAATTAAGTAGAACATCTAGTATTTCTTTCCCAATTAGAACCAAAAAGCACTTATTAAGCTTTAGGTGATGATGATTGGATCAAAGCCATGTAAGATGAACTAAATGAATTTTAATGGAATAAAGTCTGGACCTTGGTTGAAAGACCTAAGGAAACTTTTGTAATTTGAGTAAAATGGGTCTTTAGAAACAAGTGTGATAAAAATGGAGTCATTGTAAGAAATAAATCTAGACTAGTTTCTAAAGGATATAATCAGCAAGAGGGAATAGACTATGAAGAAACCTATGCTCCAGTATCTAGAATTGAATCTATTCATATTCTACTTGCCTTTGAAGTATTATTCAATTTTAAACTTTTTCAAATGGATGTAAAATGTGATTTTATTAATGGTTATGTTCAAGAGAAAGTTTTTGTTGAACAAACTGCTGGATTTAAAGATACAAAACATCCTGATCATGTTTCTAGACTTACCAAAGCTTTGTATGGCCTTAAGCAAGCCCCGCGAGCCTGGTATGATAGACTCATAGGATTTTTGCTTCAAAATAACTATGCTAAGGGAAATGAAGATCCAACACTTTTTATAAAGAAAGATAAGAAAAATGTTTTGATTTTTCAAATTTATGTTGATGACATCATATTTGGTTCAACTCAGTAATATTTAACTGATTCTTTTGCCAGTCTAATGAAATCTGAGTTTGAAATGAGTATAATGGTTGAGTTAACATTTTCCCTGGTTTTCAAATTTCTCAAAGACCAGAAGGAACCTATATATCTCAAAATAAATATATTAAATATCTTCTTAAAAAGTATGGTTATGACAACACTAAGAGTATAAGTACTCCCATCGGTACCTCAAACTCTTTAGATCTTGATGAAGCTGGAAACCAGTAGATCAAACATATTTTAGAGGTATGATAGGAAGTTTACTTTACTTAACAGCCAGTCGACCAGACTTAATATTTTCAGTATGCTTATGTGCAAGATATCAATCCAATCCTAAGGAATCTCACTTAAAGGCGGTAAAAATAATTTTTCACTACCTAAAGGGAACCATGGATCTAGGATTATTTTATACTTCTGGAAATGATTTTATCCAAAAAAAGTTTTTCAGATGCTGACTTGGTGGATGTAGAATGGATAGAAAGAATACATCTGGAACTTTTCATTTCTTAGGAGATTATTTAGTTTCTTGGTCCTTCAAGAAGCAACATTCTGTAGCACTTTCCACTGCTGAAGCTGAATATGTAGCATCTGTAAGTTGTTGTGCTCAAGTGTTGTGGATGCAACACACACTCACAGATTATGGCATGAGTCTTACTAAGACTCAAATTTTGTGTGATAACACAAGTGCCATTTCCCTCAGTAAGAACCCTCCACATCACTCTCGTGCAAAACACATAGATATTAGGCATCACTTTCTTAGGGATCACACACTTAAAGGAGATATCATTCTTTGGTTTATCGGAACGCAAGATCAACTTGCTGATAATTTCACAAAATTATTACCCTATGATAGATTTTAATACATTCAAAAAAAGTTAGGAATGATAACCGTAAGGTAATAATTATTCATTAACTTCTTGTTGAACAATTCTCCTAACAGTAATAAACTCCTTTTCATAGTGGGGAATACATTTAATTGTAAGTGTTACTAAAATTTTCATAATCTGTTTTTCAAACTTTTTGTAACTAAAATTTTCGTAATCTTTTTTTCAAACTTTTTGTAACTAGAATTATTGTATTCAGTTTTTCAAAATTTTGGAAACTGAAATTTCCAGAACTGCAATTTCTGGAATGGAAATTTCTAGAACTGAAATTTTTGGGATTAAAATTCTCAGAATGACAACTTTCAGAATGGATATTTTCATATTTACATGTATTGTAATGAAAATTTCTCGAACCGATATTTTTGTACTGGAACTTTCGCAATGATATTTTCGTACTAGAACTTTTGTAACAATATTTTCGTACTACAACTTTTATAATGAGTTTGATTTTAAATTCATTTCTTCAAGAAGAATATTACCAATTACAAACAATCTTTCTAGCCAACCCGAAAGGTATGATTTCCTTACTTAAGGTTTTGGAATCATATTTTGCTTGCTGGTATTTTCCTGAGTTTTAAAAAAAATTGGATTCTAGTTTTCCTTAAATCCAAATGTTTTCCTTAAAACCTCAAAAGATTGGAGTCAAGTTTTCCTTGAGGGGGTGTTCTCAACCGTCAGATCAGATCAAAAGTTTTTCAACCGTTAGATGGCTTTTGGAAGACAAAATGTCACATCCATCGCCTATATAAATGGGACCCCAAGACTCGTCCCACATCAGTTTTTTCAAAGCTATTGCGTCTCGAAACCCTGTTGCTCTTCTTAAGACCAGTTCCGATCTTTGCAAATCCGTTTCGAATCCTTCAGATCTCTCTGTTCTGAATGTCTATTGAAGCAACATCTCAAGATATATTAACTTCAAAGCCTATATCAAAGTGGTTAATCTTCAGGGAATGGTTGGTGCATCCGGGTTTCTATAAGTTTGATTCCCTTATTTCAAAGAATATTAAACTGAATGTATGGGAGGATGTTTTCATAGAAAAGTCAGATAAACAAGATCTAGTTTATACTGATTTTCTGATTGAGTTATACGAGTCTATTTCCTTCCAGTTGGAAGATGGAAGAGAGTGGTTTTATTTTAATTCTTATGGGAAGACTTACAAGTTATCTTACACCAAGGCCGCGAGCTTGGTTGGTTTATCTTACGAAGGAGAAGCTGAGTTATGCTCACACAAACTTCTGGATGAGCAAGGAAGTTTCAACAAGGTGAAGGAACTAAAGTGTCTTGGACATAAGGATGCTTCAACCATGTGCAAGGCTTTCTGGTTCCAAGAAGGGGAGATAAAGATAATTTGAAGAAAAGTGATATTTATGTCTTAGATTTCTTGATAAATCTAAGGAAGATAAACTTGATAAGGCGTGTTTTGATTACAATCAAGAATATCAAGGAAGGACACTTAAGAGCTCAGATAATCATGTTTTATGCCTTACTATCAAAGCTGATAGTTCGGTGCTTAGAGTCTTTCAAAGTAGCATGAAAGTCAAAAATCCGGAATTGTAAGATTATTCTGGTAAGTGATGATACATTGAAGAGGTTGAAGATGGGTTTTTCTAGTGATTCCAGAGAATTATACTCTCTTTATGTGGAAGAGGTTGAGGCACTTCAGAAAGGTACACAGACTCTAGAACCATCCAAAAAGCAAAGGAAGAAGAGAAATCTTAAGGAATTGGCTGGTGATGAGGAAAATCCTAAATCTAAGGAAACTCAGTCTGGTCCCCCAAGCCAAAGAAACAAAAAACTTATCCTGATGAAGTTGATGTGAAGTGGAGGGAAGACAAGGAGAAGAGGAATGAAGGGGATCCACAATTCAGATTGGACCCTACAGAGGCTAACGCCTTAAAAGAAAGAGCTATGGAAGAGTTAGAGAAGCAGGCGAAAGAAAATAAAATGAAAAAGAAAGTGTTTGAAGATGAAGTGGTGAAATCTTTGCCCAAAGCTATAGAGTTAGATTCTGAGCTGATTCTGGTTCCGGAAACTTTCCTTACAGAACCTTCTTTACCAAAAACTCCAGCTAATAACTATTTCACTCAGGAAAAATCCAAGGGTAAATAAGTAGTTGAATTAGCTGAAAAAGAAGCTGTTGAAGAATTAGAGGAAGAGGTTTAAGAAGAAGAAGAATAAGAAGAATAAGAGGGAAGTGAAGATTTGGATTCCTTGATCAAGAAAGTATAGGTTTATAAATAAGGCAGAATCCATAAATTTAGTAACTCCATGAAAGGGAGGTGAATAAGGTAGTAAGAATGATGATAAGCAACATAAAGAAGAAGAGAATGTTGTGTATGATGAGGAAGAATCCTATGGGAGGAATTTTCTTGAGGAAGGACAAGAAAAAGAGAAACCAGATGAAGACTAGATTATTCAAGTTTCTGAATCGGAGGAAGTATCTCCTAATGAAGAACCAATTACGAAATATGATAAAGGGAAGAAAGTTCTCATGAATACTCCAACAAAATAATTCTTCGGGAAAAAGGAGGTTGGTGGTTCTTCTAAGAGGAAACTGGTGAAAATTAAAGAAGAAAAATCTCCAATAGATTTATCTGATTCAGAGTCATCAGCTCATGGGCATGATTTTTTGGTTGAATCTCTGAAGAAGTTGGTGGACACCATTCCGATTTTTTCAACTATAGATTACAGATGCCATATGCTACAATAGAGTATGAATCAGAAATTGGATTTCTTATCCATGGTCATGGATAATTGTGTGAAGATCGAAGACGAACAAAAAAAATTTCTTATCGATTATGATGTGCATAGAAAGTCCTGCAGTAAGGTAACAAAGTGGTCTAGAAGAGTTGATGAAGACTTGGTGCAGTTTGAAAATTTTCAGACTGAAGTTCAAAATTCCTTTGACACCAAGGATAAAAAGATTAAAAATATTCAAGATGAGCTATTTGATGAGTAGAGTTGTCGAAGTCAACAAGTGAAGGAAATAATTAACAAGGCTAATTCTATGGCTCAAAATCTTTTAAGTGATTGAAATCTTTGGATCAAGCTTGAGAAATAACTCGTACAACAGAGATGATTTGTTAAATATGCAGAAGGAAGCTATCGAGGCTCAGGAAGAGGAATTGAAAGCCCAAGAAGAAAAGACAAAAGCCTTGGAGAGGCAAGTCAAGGAAGACCAAAGAGACCTAAATAAGCTCAAAACTTTGTTAAAGAAGCTGATTCCAAAGGAAAAGGAAGACAAATAAACCCACTCCAATCTTTTGTTGTATTTTTCTTTCTTTGTAAAATTTTCCCAACTCTAATGAAATGTTATTTGGATGGTTGTATCTTGTTATATACTAATGTTTTAGGTACCATATTTTCTTTTCCATTCCCTTCAATTTTTTTTGAAAATCACAAAGGGGTAGAAGGAAAAATAACTACTCCTAAGGGGGAGAAAGAAAATTTTAAAATTAAGAGAAAAATTTCTAAGTGAAATGTCCTTAAAGTAAGGGGGAGTTTCTCACTATGAAGTTTTTTCATTCCCATGATAATGAAAACTCCACTCCGGAAATTCAGAATATAATCCTTAGAGTTTCAATGCCTAAGGGGGGGTTAGTTGTATTCACTCTTATCCATGAACAAAGGGAGATAATTTTTAATTTCAAAGTCTAATGAAAATTTTCAAAGTCCTTATATTCTTTATTGTAAGGTTGTTTGTGCTTTCCAAAAAGGGGGAGATTGTTGAATCAATAAGGTTTTCCTTATGACTTTTCCATTCTTTCTTGTTTTGAAAATCACAAATATATTATAATTAAGCAAATCGATATTTTACCTCCATAAGGAAAATTTTCTACTTTAAGGAAATTTACCCTAACCTAGATTTTCTTATACATATCAATATTTTTTATTAAATACAAAAACTGAATTCATACCCAAAACCCTGGAAACATATAATGTCAAGAGTTGGAGAATTATGTTTTTAGGATCCAAATTCTTGATGAGAACTGTAATGAAGTTCCAATCCGAATTCTGGACTTTGACCTCTTATGAATTTCGACTCCGAACTTTCATGAGTTCGACTCTGAACTCTTATGATGTTCGACTCTGAACTTTCATGAGTTCGACTCCGAACACTTATGAATTTCGACTCCAAACTTTCATGAGTTTAACTCCGAACTCTTATAAAGTTCAACTCCGAACTTTCATGAGTTCTACTCCGAACTCTTATGAAGTTCGACTCCGAACTTTCATGAGTTCAACTCTGAACTCTTATGATGTTCGACTCCTAACTTTCATGAGTTCGACTCTGAACTATTATGAAGTTCGTCTCCAAACTTTCATGAGTTCGACTCCAAACTCTTATGAAGTTCGACTCCGAACTTTCATGAGTTCGGCTCTGAACTCTTATGAAGTTCGACTTCGAACTTTCATGAGTTCGACTCTGAACTCTTAGGAAGTTCGAATCCGAACTTCTACAAGTTCAGATTCTGAACTCTAGTGAAACCAGACTCTGAATTCCTATAAAACAGAATCCGAACATTTCTTAACATAGTCTCCAAATTTCATTTTGATTTGACTCCAAACTTCTAATTTACTTACACTCCTAATATGTCTTTTTCTTACATATTCTCCATTACAAAATGATGTCATGCATTCAGTTACACATGGTTTGTTATTAAATGATGTCGTCCATTCTATTTCAAACTAACCGTTTTTTGAGTTACACGTGTACAGGTCCCTCCAAATTTCATGGAAAATATGACCGTTGAAGAGGGAGCCGACCGAGCCTATAAATAGGAGCTAATTTGAATGATCTCAAAAACAAGTTGATCGATCTAGAGACCACACGCTGTTAAGGTGATTTCTAGAGAGATAATATTTTCCTGCTTTGTGCGTACTGAACCACTCGTTCAGATTGCTTCGTGAAACTCCGAATGTTGGTGATTACATTCGAGGACTTCTGGGGATAGGAAGACAGAGGTTCCGACTACCTTGAAGTTCGAGGGCTTCCTTGCTGAGGAAGACAGAGGTTCAAACTACCTTGAAGTTGAGGGCTTGCGGGGATAACAAGACAGAGATTCTGATCTTAGTATCAAGGGCTTACCCTGGTGTGGGTAAGACAGACTTGCTTGAAAGTATAAATCAAGGGACCTTTATCCAAGTTTGTTGGATACCCTTCTCTTTGGGTTAAAAGACTTATATCTTGTTACTTGTAGTTTTACTACTTGTTTTTCGCTGCATTGTGTATTGTAAGAAAAGTATAACCTTCTTATATTTCCTTACACTTGTACTCTGATTAGTTTAGATTCTATATGCTTTAAGGTAGAATCTCATTTTGTAAACTTTTGTTCCAATTATCTAATTGGTGATTAGAGGTGTTGTGAATTTTTTTAGTTTAACTTTGTTAAACTTAGATTTTTCCCTTGTCTAAGGAAATTTTTTAAAGTGTACAATTCACCCCCCCCCCTCTTGTATATTGAGCATCTACATCGTTATTTCAATCCTACAAAGGTAGTAGAGGACATTATTCCCGAGTATCATAAATCATAAGGGTCATCCTTCCCAAGTATCACATATATAAGGGACTCCTTGTCTGAGTGACATAAGTATAAGGGATTCCATGCCTGAGTATCACAAGTAAAAGTGACTCCATGCCCAAGTATCATATGTATATAGGACACCATTCCTGAGTATCACAAGTATAAGGGATTTCATGCCCAAGTATCACATGTATAAGGGACTCCATTCCTAAGTATCACAAGTATAAGGGATTCCATGCCATAGTATCACAGGCATAAGGGATTACATGCCTGAGTATCAAAAGTATAATCAGTCAAATATGATTTATAATTTATTAACATTCCACTTTAACAAGGGTTTAACAATTTTTTACGTAAAATCACTTGAGGTGGTTATACCACCCAATTTTCGTTTGATTTTTTATATTCATTTATTTTAGTGTTCTACCCAAACCATATAGAATATGTTTTAGTCATATAATCATTTATAATACTAAGGGTAAATTCTCTAGGTACATATCAAGGGGTGGAAATAGTCAATGGGGACCTATCCCAACACGAATAAGGATACACGGGGTCGTTTCTATCAAGGCTAGCCAAATAAACAAGTGTTGGGTATAATTTTAAGGAAGCGCATGGAAAGTCTATCATGTGGCATCATGATGCATAATATAAAGAAGAAGCACTATGAGGGATAATTACTAGACCACATGCCTTGTGGAAGTAGAGGAGTAATCATCTAGAATCATCTTCTAATTCGGCCTAAAATAGAAAAAATTTGGAAACCAAACAATCACCCTAAAAATAGGGCATATGAAATCACACTAAAATAGTGAAAAAGTTTGCAAGATAAACTAGAAAAATAAGGAATCAAATTGAATAGCTTACTGATGTGCTTCCAATGTGATGAATGGTGGTCCTATTTAAGTTTCCATGAGATAGATCCTTCAAAAAATAGCTTTAATCCATGGGAGAAGCTTCAATCAGGAGAAGAGGGGGTCGGATCCTAGATAAGTGAGGAGGATGGATTAAAAGAGGGGTTATTACCCCTTTAAAAATACATTAATATTAAAGATGTTTATATTTTACACAACGTGTATAGCTCAAGCCCCCTGATAAAAACCAATGCAGGTCGTGAACTTAGTATCGCCAGACCAATTCAGGGTATGTAATAAATACAGACTGCGAATTAAATTCCCATAGTGTATTTGTCCTACATCCGTCCACCATCCTTCTCCCTTTTTCCCACAAATGAACAAACTGTCCTAAAGGAATGATTACCAGGTCTAAGGAAAATTCTACCATAGTGAGGGTTTAATTAAAAAATTAAAGGATCCATACCTAAAATGGAAAACTAGGATCTTACAAATATAGTAATCTCAGGAATAATAATAATTTAATTCTCAATGAAGGAAATTATTAATGTTGGAAATCATGAACTCATACATCATGATATATTTATCTCCAATACCTTGCACCAAGATATTTTAATTTATGGGTTGGTAAGCATCAAAAAACCCATTTAATAATTCTAACCAGCTGGTTAGTCTCATGAGACCTATCGATGCATTGAGAGGTTATCTATAATTAGATCACAACCATCACTACATGTCCAATTCATTCCTAATATATTTAATGATCAATTTAATTCATAAAAAATATGAATTATCAATAAATATCCTTATTGGGTAAAGAATATGTAATATTAAGATTTCTCCAGTAACAAATAACTTTCACAGTAAAACACCGTATATATAAATGGTAAACGCTCTAGAAAATAAGCATATCCCTCATACAAATAATGTGAATATTTAAGAGAAATTTAATGTCCATTGAAAATTTATCATAATAAATTGACTGTTTGAAGAAAAGTTTAATGACCATAAAATTAATTGATATAAGAGATATGTCCATCAATTCATCAAAAACATAAGTTTTGTAATAAAATAATGTCCCTTAGTGAATAAAATAAAATGGAAGAGAAACATTAAAATAATATTTCATTAATTATTTCTCTTTTTAAAACAATTAAAAACCTATAAAAGATCCTAAATAGTATAAAACAGTTATGGCAGTAGTAAAATCCATTAACTTCTTATACATTAAAAAGAAACATTTCTTTTGAATTTTTTATAAAGAAAGCAAAAAATGGTTTTTTTAAAACATTAGAAAGATTCATTTTAAGCTAATTAAAAATTCAAGGATAAAATAATATTTTCTTAATAAATAATTTTATTAAATAAAAATTATTTTAAAAAAAATAAAAAATATAGGTATGGAATAAAGATATAATCAATCAAAAGAGAAGTAAGATTAGATTTTCTTTTAAACATTTATTTTCTTGATTCAAGTTTCATAGGGGGGAAAAGTTATATAAAACATGGAAACACATTAAATATCTATAGGATAATATAATTATTGGATCTTAAAAGGATATATTATAAGATTCCTTCAATAAAAATATAATCAATCCTAAAAGAAAATGATATTGTAAAATAAATCCTTACCTCTTTAGTAACTTTTAAATTGTAACCAATTGAAAGAGTAACATGAATTAAATAATTAATAATAATGAATAAATATATATTCATGTTAAATACAACAAAGGAGAGGTATATACACCACATACAAGTAAATAGGTGCATAATAACATATACATCTCAATGGAGTGGAAATTGAGATGAAATCCCTTGCCTTAAGTTTGACTAGATTCGAAAGAGATATAACCTCATGTATAATAAAATTAAATTTATTATAATTCAATAAAATAGTAATATAAATACTTATAATATCATAAATTGTCCATTTATAACATTTTAACACCCATTTATTAATAATTATTTATCAAAATTGTTGTTTTCGGGAGTTAACTGTTTCATTTTTCATGAGAATTTTGGTTCAGTAGTTTCGATCCTTATAAGTTTATTACTGTTCCATAATATCCATGATTTTAATCAGAAAATAAATATCATATTATATATATATATATATATATTTAAAATCATCTGTAAATGGTAGAGAAAGAAAAATGAAGTACATCGTTCATGGAGACGGTAGGTCGTGCGTATGCATGAACGATATTTTCACTTTTTGACTAAAGGAAAAAAAGTTAAATAAAAACTATCCTTTAAAATCATGATTATACTATAAATATCTTATATATTAATTAAATATATCCAAATTACCATCTGTGTTTATTAGAAATTAAAAACGAATCGCATCACTTTGTGGAGATGGTAGTCCACACGTACGTGCGAGCGACATTATCATTTTCCAAAGGATTAGAAGGTAAAATGGTAGATATTATATTATCATTAAGTGATAATAATTATTTCATTAATATCATATATATTCATTAGTTACATATTTATAATCATCTAAGTAAAATTATGATGAAAAACAAATCTGACCGCTACGTGGATACGGTAAGATGTACGTTTGCACGAGTGATGTTTTCTCTTTTAATAGGATAAAAAGATATGGAAAATGGTTGTTCCATAATAATAATAACATCTTATGTATATTTATTTTAATATATTTATTATTTTAAAATGGGTACAAGAAATTTATTGGAATTAGAAGAAGAAAAAAAATTGAAAGTATCTAAAGATGATTACCACTTCTTCGGTAGACTTGCTTTGGATCCCTTATTAAGGACCCTTAAAATGGTATTTTAAGAATAAAACCACATATAATTCATGTATAAAGAATATTATAATATAACTTTTTAGTTTTTTATCAATATAGGTTTCTAAAATTTGTGTAAAGAAGAGATTTAAGGGGTACCCTTTTATAAGTGAGGGTAGAGGTACTTTTGAAAATTCTTGAAATATTATAATATAATATCCATCTAACTCTTTTAAAAAGGTTCAAAAATGAAATATATTAAAATATAACGAGGATATAGTCTTAATATAATCATATAATAAAATTTATATTAGTTTATATATCTTTTTAAACCTTATCCCTTGGATTGACCCCTTGGTTAACCACTTTTAACCTTAACCATGGTAATGACTTTTCCAATATTAAAGGGTTATAATTTTAATTATATGTTGAAAATTGGATCATAAATGGATAGGTTATTAAATTTTAAACCATATATTATCCAAATTATCATAGTCCAATTTTTTTATAATTTTTAAATATTTTAATAAAATGGTTTTTTAAAAAATTGTCATTGTTGTCATCTTTTACACTTTTCTTTTAATTTGACATTAAAGTCATAAAGAAAAATATGGAATTAAAATATAATAATTTAAAATGATACTAATATGTTATATTTATCTATAAAATTAGTTTTATGTAATAATTAATCCAAATTTTTTTACTTTTAATATTTTTAAAATTATTGATTTTATTTTTCCATTACATGAACAAATATTAATTAGGCGTTGTGTAAGAATTTAAGTTAAAATTACAATTAATAAAAATAAAAAACAAATAAACATAATAAAACTAAATTAATTGTGTTAAAAATAAACTTTTAGATTTATTCATAACGTATTCTTATCCTTACGTGAACTTGTAAATGAAATTTAAAGAAAGATAGTGACACTTTAGAATTTTCTTTACTTAAAATAATATAAATGTCCTTATCGATGTAAAATGAAAAAAAAAATATATTAAAATTTGGGATGTATATGGTTAATTATTTCCCATAAAATTAAATAAAGGAAATTTTTAGGTTGATTTTTAGACAATATCTCATGGTTTTAACCCTATTTTACCCATTTTAGAAGAAGTATTGGGATCGTTATTTTACATATTCTACTCTTACCTAGGTAATAAATAGTTAGCATGGTTACTATTAATAATGACAAAAAATAAAATGGAATAATTTACAAAATTTGTACCTGTTGATTCCAAATATGTAATCCTTATCAAATTCAATTTTTATAGGATATAAAAATTAATTTAAACATAAACCCGCAAAATACGATGAATAATAGTTTAAGCCTAAAAATTGACTTATATTAAAATCATGTAAAATATTGACCCTAATGGATTTAATTTGACTATTTTAAATAAAATGGATATTATATAACTTTAATACCAAATAAAAAATATAATTTGACTTTTAAATTAATTTATTTAATTAGTTTTATAGAGATCGGTATTTTTTACTATTCACTAAAAAATAAATCTTTGTAAAAAAATTCCAAAAAATAAAACTAAGATAATATTGACATGATCATTTCAAAATGATATAATTTTCACTTAATAATATTTCAATATTTTATCATGGTTTATTTAAACATAGTGTAGTGTGTAAAGCAATCTGTCAAAGAAATTATATTTATTTAAAGAGAAATATATCATAAAATATCTGGGTGTTACAAAAACAACTCAGGTTATTATTTTCCTTATAGAAATAAAATATATGCAAATAAAAAAACGATATATGGGAAATAATGAAGCATCTAACAGGAATAATAGCCTATGATCATAGTATACACCCAATGTGGGTTTTAACCCACCCGAGTGTTTCTTGAATTCAATGACCTCTCCATCTGTATTCCACAGATGATGGAACTTCCATCTATCACAAATTCCTATAACTTATATCTATAAAGGACACTTCTTGGTCATTTCTCATACCTAAAAAAACTAATTTTCTAAAATAATTTTACTTCCCATAAAAATGTTACTACACAAAATCATTAAAACCAATTATCTAAAATTTAGAAAATTTAGGATATTAAAAATATTATCCACCAAAATACTGGTTTTTAAAACAAATACCTATATTTTAGCTTCAAAATACCCAGACATAAGGTTTTTTTAAAAGTTTATCATTCCAAATATTGTTTTTTTTTTCAATAAGTGTGGCTACTACTATAAGGATGAAGTCTCCAATAAGTTTGTTGTATATAATAGGTATGATGAGTTGAGGTGCTATAATCATAAATAGAAAAGGAAAATATTGGATGCATCTTGGAGAACAAGGAAATGTGTTGTCACTACTAAAAACACACTTTTAATAGTGTTAGTTTTAGGCTTTAACAGTGCTTGCAATGTGTGGTCTACCAAAGAGATGTTAAAAGATGACCTTTATGAGTGCTCAAAAAAAGTGCTGATAAAGTCACCCTTTAACAGCACTAAAAAAACACTGATAAAGGGGGAATTTATTAGTTATTTTTACAAACAATGATAAATGGGGCCTTTAACAACACTTTTTTTAGTGCTTTTAAAGGGTTCCATTATCCGCGCTAAAAAAGAACTGATAAAGGCCCCATTTATCATCCCTCGCAAAAAGAACTCTTAAAGGGGGGGAATTATTATTTTTAGTACTCTCCACTCCACCCTTTTATCAGCCCCCCCCCCCACTTTATTAGTTCTCTTCACACACTCGAATTCCTCCCTTTAACAGTACTTCCCACACCCTTTAACAGCACATTAGGAAACTCCAGCCCTCCTATGCGTGCCTAGATTTGATCAATGGACCTCCCCTTTAAGATTTGAATGCTTTTACCACTACACCATCTTGTTTTATTATATCTTTTTCGGTATTTTTATTTATTAATATATATATTTTTATTTATTTATTTATTTATTTATATTTATTTATTTACATGCAAATTTTTTATTCATGGGTTTATTTAATTATTTTTAAATACATATATAAAATATATGTTTCTATGTGTGACATATATATAATTATATTTATTTAAATATATTATAAACTAATGTTCATTTATATATACTAGAATTTAATATAAATATATATCCATTTATTAATACACACATATTAATGCATTTTTATAAGTTAAATAAAATGGATAATTTATTTATTTAAATAAAATTAATAATAAATATTTATTTTATATATTTAAAATATATATTTTTCATAAATATGTTGATATATGTATTTATACAAATGATTTATTATAAGTAAGTATAAGTAAAAAATGCATATATTTAATTATAAATAAAACTAAATTATTCAAAATGATAAAATTTTAAAACCATTATATTAATGTGAATGTAATCCCTGAGAATAAATTCAGTCCACACTGAAAACGCACAAAAATAACTCCTTAAACATTGCTGAAATTCCATAAAATGTAAAAAAAATTGGGATACCCGGACTAAAAACCTAGTTTTGGAGGCCTTTTGGGCCTTTTGGCCCTAAAAACGAGATGATGGGTTCCCCTCAGTCACTAGTGTGTGGAGATCATCATAGGATTTTATTTTATATGTGGAAGAGTCTAAATGGACACTCAGACCAAAATTTATGGTCATATGAAGTTTAAGTCATGTTTTCAACTATTCCTAGATCGTTCATTTATTTATTTATTTTTTTGTCTTCTAACTATTATTAAATGAATATTACTTCATAACAATTAGAAAATTATTAATTAATAATATTTTTAATTATTTTTTAATCCATTTTCACTAAATATCTTATATATTATGTATAAACACCAATTTAGCTTTATATAAAACATATTTTAAAAATATATTATATATATATATGAATTTAAATATTTTAATATATTGATATATTACATTTAATGTAATATAATTTTTTTATAAAATATACCCTTTATCAGTGCTAATAGAAAAGCACTGATAAAGTGGGGTCTTTATCAGAGCTTGTAAAAAAGCACTGATAAAGGCACCCCCTTTATCAGTGCTCTTTTAGAAGTGCTGATAAAGGCCCCCCTTTATCAGTCCTTTTTATTAGCCTTAATAATGGACCACCATTTATCAATACATTTTTATTAACGCTGATAAGGGGGGATTTATCAGCGATTTTTTATTAGCGTTGGTAAAGTGTGGGCCTTTATCAACCCTTTTTTAAAAGAGTTGATAAAGGGGGCCTTTGTCAGCACTTCTTTTATCACTGAAAAAGACCCCCCCCCCCACCAACCCCTTTCCACCCCTGCATGTATGATATTTTTCTGATATTTATAGTTACATAAATTTTGAGAAAACTATAGACAAAAACTAGATGATTCTTTTTGTGATGTTCTTCATGGATTCAACATCATAATGAGATCAAAACTCTATGTTATTTAAGATGCAATATTGAATTAATTAAAAATTTGATTCAAGTAAAAGTGTTTGATTCCATGCCACAATGTATACTTAGAGGTGTTGAAATGGAAATATGAGAAAATATACTCCACAATGAAGGATGTGGTGCATGTAAAATAATAAGAAGAGTATTTCCATGCCATGATGTTGAGAGTTTCATATGTGTTTATAAGATGGGTTTGACACCATACCAAATGAGATAGACTAAACACCACATCATAATGTTAACTATTTTAGGGAAAAATTACCTGTGAGAAATGGCATGTTACAAAACACTATAGTACACTCATTGTGAACATTTTAAGAAGTAGTTATTACTAAGATGTATTCCATGCCTCAAATCGAAAGTACACATGGAAATCAAGAATGATACCATGTATGTGATTTTTTTATATAAAAACCTAAGTGATGATAGAATAAATAATTTTAATATTTATTTGTATTCGTTAATTATTTAGTTATATTCATTATAGGTATATTAATTAATTCTTAAAATCAAAAATGAAATGGTGTTATTAAACTTCTTTATTAAAATAGTTTATTTAAAAGTTTAATTATTAAATTATAGAATTTTAATTTGAAAAATATTATTTTTTTTTTATAATTAATAATGTCAACATTTTCTTAGGATTCATTTTTGAGAATTTTATAAAAATATTGATTTTTCAAGGAATAATGAAACAAGATGTTTTTTATTAAAAAAAATATTTTATTTTAAAGTATTTATATGGTAAAATTATGTTTTAGAATAGTTTTAAATTTTAATTAATTAAATATGATTTAAAAAAATCCATTTAGGTTTTTTAAATGGATTTTTATACTTTAATTTAGCATAAAAACATTTTATATATAAGAACGTCATTTTTTTGAAAAATTATTTTTCATCACGTTCTTTCAGTTTAATTTTAAATTAACTTCTAGAACATACTTGTTTTGATTTTTAAAAATTGATTCAATATTTTTATTCATTGGGTCCAAATTTAGTAAATACAATCCTTTTATTTTTTTGTAATATGAATAGTAAACTAAGTAATTTTATTACCATGGTAAAGGGTAAATTGGGTAATTTAGGTAAAAAATAAATTGATAAGAACAATAAAATGACCCAAAAACATACCAAAATATTATTTAATGATTATAACTAGAAAATAATCATTAATGTTTCAAATTTATGACCTTTTTAATCCATTTGTATGAGATTATAACCTTTATAATATTTTATTTAAGGAAATGTCAAACATGTCACAATTTTTGTTTTTAATAAGTGTAATATTTTTAATATGGTTTTATTTAGAGGATATGTTCAACTATATGTAGCCTTTTTAAATATAAAATATTTATTTTCATCATGGTAATTTATTTTTAATTTTTTGTTAATATATAATTACTTTAATTTCCTTCACAACACTGATGCAGTAATTATTTAATTAATGGAAAATCAAATAAATAATATTAAAAATATTAAAATAAATATAATTTAAGATAAATAATTTGATAGAAAAATTTTTATATGACCATGACATATTACAGTTATAATAAAATATTTTGTTTAAATTTAAGATCTTTTTTTAGTATTATTAAATTCAAAGTAATGAATATTTCTAAAAAAATAACCTTATGAAAATTTTATAGTAAATAATATTTTATTGAATGATTTAAAATTTATAAAAATATTAGATTTATTAAATTGTTTATTATATGGTTCAAAATTTCAAACATGTTCCACTTATGGGTCTTTTTTCATTTTATAGTGATTATATTGACCCTCAAAGAGTAAAAACCCATGTCGTCGCGGTAAGAGTTAAAGGGGTTAAATATTGGTTAAAACCAAATTATAAGGGTATAAATATAGTAAAATATTTTCAAATTATTATTGGATGAGGTGATTTATACCCATACTCATCTTATCTTATAAATAACACACTTTTGATCCATTTGGAATTGAAAATTAATTTATATTAATTTAATATTTTGAAAAATTCCAGTACTATTGGAAAAAAGCATATACCAACGGTTTGGAACCATTGGTATAGGTCCTAAAAACATTGGTATAGGATATACCAATAGTTTGGGTGCCCATGGGGTATTAGTCGAGTGGTACCCACTAGTTGTACCCCTCGCTCTCCATAGGAACTGGCGCAGGATCGAGTCCCACCAGGCTTGATCAACTGTTCGTATTATGAATAGGGAAATTCAAAGCCAATTCTTAGCTGGGGAACATGGCGCTCACTTCGGTTGGTGGGAGACACCTCCTAGGGTTCGGTGTTAGAAACACATGTTTTTTGAAATGGGATTGGCCTCTGAGCGGCATGGTCTCCTCTCTCTCACGGATCTAGGGTTTCTCCCCGCACTTTCCTCCTTCCCCCTTCAGGCTGAGATCTGCTCATGATGGCTGTGGATCTATCTCAATGCGGGCGGTGGCATCTCATCTCGGTGGAGCTTTAGGTAGGCTCAGCTTGAATTCGACTCGCTGTGGTGGTGCTGCTTGTGTGGCGGCGTCACCTCTCGGTGGAGCATCGGTGGTGGCTCGACTTGGGTTTCTTTTGGCATGGAGATGCTTCTTTAGTGGAGTCGTATCTCAGCAGAGCTCAGCAGTCATCTCGGAACGGATCTCTCCCAATGTGGGTCGGCTAAACCGCTTCTCGGTTGAGCTATGGTGGTTGGCCCAGTGTGGTATTCTTCCTTTGATGGCGTTTAGGCTTGTTGTGGCCCCAATCAGTGGGCTCGGTTTGTTTGGGGTTTCTGGCGAGAGGTTCTGTTTCCAGTTTCTCTTCGGTGTGGTCCAGGTCCTGATTTGCAGTGCTATGGAGGGTGGAGGTTTTTCCGGTTCAAATTATATGGTTTTTCTCATGTGTTTATTTTAGAGTTGTGGTGAATCTACTCTATGGTTGGATATGGTTTTGTTACCCCAGTTCGTCATGGTGGCTCTTCATTCTCATAACACCGTGAGGCTTGGCCTGAGTCTTGTGAGAGTTCATCTGTGGTTCTGATCAGATCAAATCCATGCCCAGAGTGGCGTTTTTGTTTCAAGATGATCCAGATTCCCTCATTGGTGACACTCCCTTGGCATGGGGTTTGGGCCATCCAGTCCTAGGTGATGATGGATTGATCTCCTGTTCTTCGGATTGTCTTCTAAGCTTCTTTGGCTATGATGATGGGGTATGAGGATGTTTTCGAGGCTGGTCCATGATGACTACTTGTTGAAGGATTTTTATTGTGTTCTCTTGGAATTGTGAAAGTCTTTGTGAGGTCTGCTAGTACAGTGAGGCACTCAGACTCGACTACGTGGATCGGCCCCATAGAAGGTTCCAAAGATCACTATTCATCATTGTAGAGATTTATGGAATTTAATGTTTGAGAGGGTATGGTGTTTTTCATTAGATCGGGCCTGTGCTATGACATAAGACACATGCTTTCCATTTTTCCCTACACCGGTGGAGATAATTGTCATGTTCAATTGCTAGGGAGAGTTTTCTAAAAATTGTCAGTATTGTTGGTCTTTCTTAACCTTCAGGTCATGATTTGTTTTAAGTCGATGATGTCTTTAGGGTTTTCCCCCTTATTCCTTTAAAATGGGGGTTTTCTTATAACAAAAAAAATTGAAGGCATATGGGTTGTTGGATGGATGGATAGTTTGGGTGGAATTTGGATTGTCTGTAGTTGCTATATACTTATACCAATGGTTTTGGGAAAATTTTGGTAAAGGTGGTATATACCAATGGTTTCCAAATTATTTGTATAGGTAATATGAAATACTTATACCAACGGTTGTCAAAACCATTGGTATAGGTAATTCAAAAAAAATAGTCAGATGGTTTTGATCCCCACACCTCTAATATATATTTCAACTACTTAACCACTAATATATAATGATTTTTAGAAACATTATATGGTAAATATGTATATGTATATTTATAAGTAAATTAATTTTTAATGTATTAAATTTTATTTGATAAAACAATTTGTTAAAAATCAAAATACCTATAACAATAGTTTGGAAAAATTTTATTATAAGTATTTTTATTTTTGGGACCAATGATTTAGGAAAAACTATTGGTATAGAGTCTTTAAAACCTATACCAATGATTTTGGAAAAAACCTTTGGTATATGGTCTTTAAATATAGGCTATACAAATGGTTTTATCCAAACTGTTGGTATAGACATCTCATATACCAACAATTTTAGAAGAACCGTTGTTATAGGTTCAAATTATCGTACATATACCAATGGTTTTGGAAAACTGTTAGTATATGGTCATTTTATGATACCAAAACCAACGGTTTTTTTCGAACTGTTGGTATAGCTCTGTTGGTATATGTCTAGTTTCTTGTAGTTCCCCCCTTCATCTATTATAAAAGGGAACATATTCTTCTCAATTATTAACACTTAAAAACCATTTTTTTAGTAAATACTTACCCAAATACCTTCCTATAATCCATCCCCACATTATTTATGCTTTATTTTAGGTATATCATCATCGTTAGTAGTATTAAGGTGTTAAAAAAAGTCGTTTGTCTAAAGAATTGGTATCATTTTTAATTAACAGTTTTTGTTCTGTTTATTTTTCCACCAACTTCCAATATTATCTAACCATGCTAAAATAATAAAACCAGTATCATCCATATACTAATATTTTATTATATTAATAGCACAACCTATGTCCATATTTTCTTTCATCAATTGGGGAAATAATTCATCGTTCATGTGTACGGCGGACTACTGCCTCACGAACCAATGTAATTCATTTTCCATAATCATCTCTAAATACTGGTTATAATGATATAATTAATGTTTATATATGATATTCATGACATTTTTTTCATTATTAAAAGTTAATATATTATTTAAATTCTTCTGTTTCCATGCACAGAAAAATGATAACATCGTTCATGCGTACATGTGGAATACCACCTCCATGAAGAGATGTGATTCATTTTTGATCACCACATGACATGAATGATATATATAATTATATTTAAAAAACTTAATATGGAATTTAATATATTTTTTTAATTATATAATGATAAAATGTTTCTTTTCTTTATTCCATAATGATCGTTGAAAAATAGAAACGTTACACATGCGTTCGTATAGCCTACCATCTCCATGATTGTAACATAGTTCATATTTCATAACCACATTTAATGGTTGAATTTAAAATTATAATTAATCTATAAAAATAATTATTATTTCATGATTATTATTCTACATATGATTTAATAATGGTCTCTTGGACCATATTCAACCTACTGAAGTCATTTTTGATTTATGTACCAAATATCATCCAAACAGGCGATGTGAATTAAATTAATTAAATAATTAGATATACCATGGTAATAGATAAAATAAAAGGAAAAATAAAACTTAAATTTACTTAAACAATTAAATAATTAATCTAAGTTTATTATTTAAGAATATAAAGAACATATGTGATGAGTTAGACTCAAGGTAAGAGGCTTTCATTTAAAAAAATTATCTTTCTAAAGTTTCACTTAATACTCTATTTTTCTTCCAAATAAATGTTTTTTAAAAATTATTTAAAATGTTTTTTTAATATTATTTTATGATTTTTTAAATTAATTTTTACTATGTTTTAATTTGTATAATTTTTTTTGAAATTAATCTTTTTTTCATTTTCCAAATGATGCACTTTCTGAATTTTCTGACAAAACAATGGAAGGAGTGTTTTTTAACATATAGAGAATGAATTGGATTTCCATCAATAATTATGACTTCATTATTTAAAGTTTAATTTATAATTTTCCATATTTATTTTTAAATAAAATTTATTCTTTATAATGTGCATAAGTTTTTTATTTTTAAAAAGTGATTTTTAAAAGAAAAGGGTATTGTGATATCCAAATGTGTTTTTATTTAAAAGAGTTTTTAAAAATATTTTCTTGATGAAATTTTGTAATAATTAGGTGTTTTATTCCTAATATGGTTCTTCATGGTTATATTTAGAAATAATGAGCTTGATATAGTTTTTACGGAGGGTGATCCCCATTATATCTCATAGGTGAGCCCGATATAGATTATACGTTGGGTGCACCTGGATAGTGTTGGGTAAGCCCGTAATATATATGGGTCCACCCAGATAGAGCTCTGATGCATTGTTTTATGTACCTTGTCTTTTGAGGCAATAAGGATGGTTTTACAGAAAAGTTTCTCCTATAGATTTAAGTAGGCTCCAATTATTTCTAACACGGGTTTAAAACGGATTATCAATTTAATTCTCTATATTACCAAAAGGGTTTTTATTTACTTTATAGGGGTTTTAAAGGTTTTATTTGAGCAAGAAGTGTGTTTAGTTTTCATGTATAAATATTTTATTTCATATTCTCAATGAACTTTTATGATAAAGGTAAATTTTACAAGGGTTTTCATGTTTTCACTGGACTAATAGATTTTATATTTTTATATCCCTTACTAATATTTTTGTGCTCATCATATATTTTTAAAATATTTGTAATAATAATTATGGAAGATTAGGTAAAAATAAAAGTTCAACATGAAAATTGTGTAAATTTATCATGAAAAGAAACAATGTATAATTTTAAAAAAAATAGTAGAAAAATGGATACTGACTATAAGTGTCTACTTGTAATGTATGGGTTTACTATGTATGAGTTTGTCTGAATTCTCTAAAACAATAAACAAAAATTATCATTAGGATTATAATAACAATAATACTAGTTCAAATTCACTATAATATATAATTATTAAGTCTAGGACCTTATATTTTCAAATAATTAAAAAAATATTTCATAGTGAATTAAAAGAAGGAAACACCCAAATATTTGGATGATTTAAATGAAGATACTTAAACAATATTCAAGTGGGTTTTAAATATTAAAAATCATTGGGATATAAATAATACATAATATTTTACTTTATTTGATAATATAGTACATGATTTAGTGCCTATTTTAAAGTAGATGGTCAAGGATTTAACTAAACTCAAAATAGAAGATTACAGGTGATCTATTGGATGTTTAATTTTTTCATAATCCTACACATTTTAAGGGATCAATGAGATAAATATGTTGAAGATAATATTTATTTAATAGGAACCAAAGAAAAAATTGTGATACCCTGATAATGTTAAACTAGAGAAGAAGATTATTTATATATCAAAGGAGAAGAAACCAACATGGTTATGAATCTCTTGTGCATTGAACAAAAATGATGATATGATAGTGATTGAATTTAGGAGTTATTGTGAATCAATAAAGTGATAATATAACCAATATTGTAACTATTATACTAGAGTGAGAAAGTAAAAGAGATCCAAGAGAAGCAAGGATGAGCATACATGAATCAGAACAAGGTTGATGCACTCTACACCAGAAGAAATTGTGTTCAAATACAAATTCACGGAGGGTTTCAAGAGATCCCTTAAATAACTATCAAGGGTAGTGTAAGGATATCACTAGAATGTGTAAATATATTTTCAAGAGATATCTTCAATAGTCATGATTTTAATATAAATAACCTATCACGAGGTTACTATTTTGATCTCTTAAAGACCACATATTTTAGAATATTGTCTTCTAGGTATTTTGGGAGATTGATTATCAATATTTTCAAGAGATAATTTGTATATTGTACTCAATTGAATCATATTGGAAAAACAAAGGCTCAAAACATAACCCAAATCTATAAATGAGTAGTCTTTCAAGGTCAAACCTTGTAAATCCTTATATCTTATGCCTTTTACAATCTATATATTCAAATAAGTAAGAGAAACAATTATATGAGTGGATTGAAGCTTTGACCAACTGAAAATATAAAATTAAAAAAATAATCTTAATAAAAATAAAATGGATCACTAATTCACCTCTCCCTCTCCTAGTGATCTCACAAGACCTAGGTAATACATTTTAAAATCCAATAAATATCATCTATCAAATAAATTTTAGGAAAATTATTTAATAATCATGAAATGTATGAAAATATCCTAAATCACATCAATCATAAAAATAGGAATCATGATCCTTATAAGAGTAAATAAGTGACACTTGACCTAGAAGGAAACTACCCAAATTACATGAATCTCTATATTTTTCCTTAATAATCATGACACAATCCTTCAAATCCTAGAAATAAGAATAGGAAATATTAATTATTTTGTTCATGATTTAATATCCATAATTCTTATATATATATATACCTAATTTATAAATGTTTATATCCTTAAAGATATAAAAATAGGAAGATAAAATAGATAGATACAAGGACATATGATATTATTATGATCTAATATTTGATCTCATGTAGTTCAAATCAATTATAGATATAATAATGTTATTCACTGATGGAGAAACACTAATTTTTCTCTCAATAAGTCATAGAGTATTTTAAAGATAATTTGTGGAATATAATGAGGGTTATAGGAGGATAATAATAATTTTAAAAGAAAATTCATGGAACATGAACCCGACTACACAGTCATCCTATATTTTCCCTGGTACTATGAATGGGACCCTAAAAATCAATCTACCCAAAAACCCATAATAAATAGTATTGCTTCGCATTCCCTAAAACCAATCATAATAACATAAAGTCCCCACTTCCATGATTTTATGACATAAATTGTGATTCTTCATGGTAATCGGGTTCATGAACCCAACCATTAAGCCTTAATTGGGCCTTTAAAACTCAAATTCCAACTTAAAAATAAATAAAAACTCAAGGGGGAACTTCTAGTAAAATACATTTTGTTAAAAGGTTGGTTTAAGTTTCATGATTTTAAAAGTAGTTAGGGAATAAAATATATAATAAGGGTGATATCATTTAAATACTTATATAAATTTATTTTAGGTGTTATATTATATCACAAATATATAGATTGTGTGTTTTGGGTCTATTAGATAATTTTAGGGGTCCAATTAAAAAAATTAGGCCTGAATAATGTTTTTATAATTGATAGATGATTTATATCTACCAAGAAACAATTAGATGTATTGTTTTGTGGAAAATATATCAGGGAGAAATCATATTTATTTAGTTATATGGTTTATAAATTTACCCCACTAACTTTTCATATTGAAATGTTTTTCAAGAAGTTGTTACATAGTTTTTTGAAGTTTGGCATATTTTCCTAGTCATTGTGGTCTAGTTTTGGAAAATCATGCATCATGTGAAAACCTTTTAAAACCTTCCCTTTGACCTTAGAATCCCTAATAAGTCCAATTTAAATCCTTTTTATTAGTAATAATTAATATGATAAGTTTAAAATGAAAATTCAAATTTAATTGGAAATAAATTTTTTATTTTGGTATCTTATTGTGATTTGTGAGAATGAGAATAAAATCTATAAAATTGTGTTATGATTTTGAATACTAGTAGAGCCCATAATAAATGTTTTATGAGGTAAAAATAGGTTGATAGTACATTAAAAATGTATTTAAATTTATGGAATAATAGTTATAGATTAGGAAATATAAATTTATCATACCTAAAGAGAGGTTATAATTTTATTCTTATGTAAACTAATGATTTCTATTTAGTATTATTACACTTAAATATCTAGTGGAATGTAACTTGATAGAGAATCTACATTAAAGGTGTTGAGAGATTTTTTTTAAATTTTATTATATATAGAAGTGGTCTATAAGGGTATGGGGGTAATTTGTTGAGTTATTCCATGGCCAATCTTACGAATTGATTTTCATGGGTATAAAGATCTATATAGAGGATAATTTTAATACCTTGAGTTTTGATAAATAAATGAATAGATAATTAACAATTAAATTTTGTATGATAATGTAAATTGTCTAAATTTTATTAAAATATAATTTTTGGATGAAATATTCATTAAAATATTGTATTAAGATCTTGAAAACCATTCCTTGAACTTTGTGAAAGGCATTTAGGGTTACACTATTATATAATCAAGCATAGTGATTAGGCTTCATTAAAAAATATCTTGAACTTTATAATTCTCTTTTAATCTTCCATAACTTTGTTATAATTTAAAAAAGGGACTCTATTGGGTCAATTATAACTAGTAGAAGTTATCATATGACTTTGAGGGTGTGTTAGTGTGATTTAAATAGTTAATTTTTTTAAAAAAATGTTGTTGTTTTTGTTGTTGTTGTTGTTGATGTTGTTGTTTTTATTATTAATATTTGTTAAATATAAAAGATAAAATAATCCCATTGTTATATTATGTGTGTGACTTGAAGGATTAAGGAATACCATCCTCTTTGTAACCTCTCCTCCCTCAATATATCATATCTCCTTGAGTAATCAGATTTTGGATAAGAGATACATTTTTTGGTCACTTCTTTCTCTTCTTCTAATTCATCTTTACTTGGTAATTAATAGTTTAAGATTTTATAGTGATTTTGATATTATAGGTTTCATAATGTAATGGTGAAACCCTAAATAATTAATTATTTTTATCTAGGAATGGTATGAAAATGTTAATTTTACTCAAACATAATGGGTTCGATAATATGTTAGTGGTGTATAGTTGCTCAATATGTACTCTTTCAATATAAAACAATTTGTAAATTTTTAATAATATGTATGGAAATAACCATCAATAGTGATGTATATTTTACCAAAAGTGGTTTGGGAATGATAATGTTAGTCATCCATATAAGGTTCAATGGTATGTCCGCATTATATGGCTTCCTAATATGTATTAAGGGACTAACAACCAATTTACACAATTTTAATGATTAATATAAATTATGAAATTATCTTTTATTTATTACTTATATGTGTGTGAATAATTTAGGGTATGATATTCTTGATGATTTATTTCATGACATCAATTTTTAGTAGGTTCCCTCACTTGTTTCCCATTTTTTTAAAAATCATATGTGTTTATTTAATTACTTCAAGGAAAACCTTTTTAATAAAATTAATGGTTTAAAAAATATTTATTATATTATTTATATTTTATAAATAAAATTTTTATTTATTTAAAAAATTTACAAATGGTTTTTTGGTTTTTTTATCAATAAATGTGCTTTCTGGATTTATTGTAACTATAAAATGAATATTTAGGTGGTTCATGAATTTAAAGGATAATGGTTGGTTAAGTTATATTTTAAGGAATTTTATTTAGTTTATTTAAATTATGTAATATTATTGGATGGTATGAGCATATGTGAGTTAATCAATGGAAGTTGGATGAGAATTTGGAAAAAATTTGGTGTTTGTTGTTAATTATTTGATGTGATGGTATAAAAAGGAGTAACTAAACTAGACTAATTAATTATGGTAAATATATAAGTGATATAGAGGGATCATTATATTTATTCATGAGTGTTTAGTTAGAAAAATTTATGTTTCCTTGGGTTGAGTTTTAGAAAATATTAGGTTTTGGGTCAACTGGGTTTGGTTAGGTGTGCAAATGTGAGTTTTTTCATACTAGTGAATTGAATATGTTTCATTTATTCTATTTAATATACAATGTTTTACTAATTTTTCTCTATAATATATTATTTATAAAATAAAATTATAGGGATGGTGGATTCATTTCATTGAACTTGTACAAGATCACATAGTGACATGTGTATGGGAAACCATTTGGTTTATATGGGAAAATCCAATAACATTATGTTCATCCCTTGCATTTACACCTAAACACACATGAAATCATCCTTTTTCTTGATTTATAGGTTTTTAAATGTGTTTTTAATCATTATTGTGTGGTGTTAAGTCATGTCTTTGAATAAACTAGGAGGATAGAGTTGTTTTTGTTCTTTGTTTATGTTTACTATTAGTTCCCTTTATTGTATTTTTATTATTAGGATTATAGATATAATTATTAATTATAAATATTGATTTTTTATATTATATATGGCATTAATGAATTTAGTTCTCATTTATTGAGGTGTATATTTTTACCTAGGAATAAATATATATAATTTTATTATATTCTCCCTAATAATAATTAATATCATGGGTTTTTATTTATCTAGTGAGTTATTAGTTTTATCTAACATATGGATACCTCATGATGAATTTTCTTAATAAATTTTTAACTGGAGTAAATGACTTGTATAAAGGAAAAAATCATTTCCTCATGGTTTATGTTTTACCCTAACCACTTATTGGAATCATTTGGTGATTTTATGAGAATTCACTAGAGGTCTTTTGGAATTATATATCAATTATTTGGTTAGGTATATATGTAAAGTAATTAAAATATAAAATTTACATCATGTTGTAAACTTAAACCAATGTCTCATATTCTTTTATCGAAAAAAGTTGATACTATTCAGATCCAAGTGAAAGTCGCTAGATATTTTTCAACAATATCCCAATTTATTTAATAAACACTAAGGATTTATTTTCAATATTTAAATGAGTGGGAAAAGAATTTATAAAGGTTTTCATTCATGATATATTCCAAATTGATAAACATTTTTCTAGATCTTAGTTAGGGTTTGTTCTCTACTTAAATATTGAGGCGGCGAGAAAACAAATTCAAGGAGTCAGCCATGTTTGATTTTATAATAAAATAAACATATATTAAAATATTATATCTAATAAAATAATCTGTTTAGATAAATAATATTATTAATAAAATATATATATTTCCTAGTATATTTTATCCTATTGAACTTTATTGTGATAAAAATATATCAACCATACAAGATAAGGAACAACATTCCCACTAAAAATTTTAAACATGTCCTTCAGAGATATCATATCAATATAGACATTATTTATATGGTTGATGCAAGGATTTTTTGATTTCCTATAAATTAAAATGTTTTTAATACTATAAAACCCACTAATATAGGAAACAATGTGAGAAATATAAAATCCTTGGTAATTAGAAACTAAGGATACTAGATTTAGTGTAAATTGGTTTTCTTTATATATGTGTCTTTAAGTTATTAATTTAATATAGGATTAGTAACATCATTTTTATCATGTAAAACTATTATAAATATTCCAATTATTATTCATTTATGTTTATTTCATTTTGAGCATGATATATGGTATGATAAAAAAACACTTATAGTAAATTATTTCAACTATCCTAAATTGATGATCATCATGGAACTAATGTGTTGTTATAATATATTAAAATTAGATTATGATATTATAGGGATATGGAAAGTTTACTCATAAGTAAAAAGTTTAAGAAATTTTTTCCTCTATTAATTCACTTTGAAAAAACCACATGTAACATCATCTGCATGTACCATTAGTGTACTTGTGGTGTATACTACACACCAATACCTAGACCTGAGGTTATTTGATTTTGTTATATGTGTTCCATTATAATTTTATTTCTATATTACGATATTCATAAGGATGGGATATAAAAATAATGGTTAGTTATGGTAGTGATCATGTATATGGTTTTGTATAACTAATAAATAAATTTTTGACCTATATGATTATTTAATACATTTATTATCATGGTTAATTTAAGGTAAGAAAATGAATGTTCATGTTTAGATGTGTAACTAGGAATGTGTTCATCTAGATAGGGGAATTAAATGTGGTGTATTCATCAATTTTGATTAGTGAATTTGGAAAATTTAGAATTAATGATTTATTAAAAATGAGATTATCATATTCCATGTATTTTATATAAACTCTATATCTTAGAAAATTGGATTGTATGATTATTCATGTGGCTTATAAAGTTCAAAAAAAATACCCTTTAAATCTTGAGTAAGGTTAACAAATTTTCAAATACCAATATGTACCTATGGCTATGGATTAAGAATTTATAATCATTAAAAATTTTAGGAATATCAACAGGTTCATTTATAAGGTTATATGAATGTGAATTAATTTTGGTACAAGGTGCTATTTCTAAAATTCTATAGACCTTTCATGATTGTTTCATGGATTAAAAATCTGAATTGGATTTGATTTTTACATCACATATTAACACATATTGTGGGTAATTATATAAAAAAAATTTCAAAAACATAATAATATTGAGTATAAGATGAATTTTTTTGGTTTTATTCCCTAAATAATTAAAAAATACACATAATTGCAATTACAAACCTATATGAAATTAACTGTGTGAATCATATGTTACATTGGTGAAATAAAAAATAGTCTATGCTATATTTTAATAATATTTGATATAAATCACATATAAATAACATTTTTAAATGTAGATTCTGTAATTAAGGAAAAATAATTCAACATTAAATAATTAATATTAATAAGAGTATGCATAAAGGGTTTATAGGTTACATTATAGTGTAATATTTGACTGTAAATTTTATAACACTTTTAGATTATTCTATTTTTTCATATTTAATGGGATAAAATGATCGAACTTAATTCAAGATACACTAATATTCCCTAGAATTTTCCTTGATAATGTTTTGTCTCTATTTTTTCTTCATTTTTATAAGAGTAAATAGTATTATGATAAATAAAGTAAATCCTAGTGTAAACAAGAAAATATAATTCACAGATTTTGTGGATTAAATGTGGAAATAAAAGCAATTAGGGTAGTGATTTTGATTTAAATAAGATCATAAAGAAGTAAGAAAATTTAGTAGATAACATATATGTATTAAAATTTAAAGTAACTCTGTTTTTCTAGGAGACTCTACATGGATATTTTAGTGGAGTTTTTATTTAATTTCCATTATTTTTAAGAAATATTGAATTTTTAACAAAACCCACCATCATAAAAACCTTATAAAACCTATGATGATTTTTTAATGAATATTTATCCACAAATACAATAGATGAACAATGTTAGGGTACTACCCCTACATTATCAAGATAATAAAGTGATGGAATTAGAGACAGTTTGATATGGGAAGACTTTTCAATGAAAAAATGCCCTCTATAGATATATTGTCAAGAAAATATTAAAAAAAATTAATAAGTAAATAAAGGAATAAATATCAACTTACCTAAAGTTCATAAGATAAATAAAAAAATAGTTTCTCAATAATGAACACATGAAAATATATTATAGAATGAAAAGAATATTTAATTTGGGTTTAATTTTTATTATTTCATGTTTTTTATCAAAAAAACATTTAATTCTCTCCAAAGTAGGTTTCCAGAGGCCAAAATATGAAAAAAAAATCATAAAGAATATGAAAAATAATATCAATAAAATATAATATTGACACTAAAAAATGTCATATATAGTGCCACTAGGATCATCTTGGTGACATGGTAAAACAGGTTGAGAAATCCTAGGATTGTGTAGGTGATCCTAAATCGTGAAACAAAAATATAGATAATAATATCATGTTTTGAAGGTTGAGAACCACTAAATAAATCTCGTAATCTATTAAAATAAATAACTTTAATTATGGAAGATCCTAACCCAACCTGGCCACTTCTTCCACAACCTCAAACTAGTTCAAAACCTTACTTTTCCCTTGATGTGTCCCCCACACACTGATAACCATGAAATAAAACATTGGGGTCTACTAAATACCATCGTGGATGGTTATCCATATTACCCCAATGAAAAATACATATATATGTATGACTACACATAGTAGAAATATTAATTAAAATTCTTACATACATACCAAAATAATAAAAATATGATCCACAACATAAATATAGCCTCATATAAATAACTAAAAATAACAAAAACACATTATTCACTAGTCTTCACTAACCATGGTTGACTCCCCATATAAGACACCATTACATGAAGTCAACTACATACAATTAAAACAAATATAAATAAAAAATGTGCATTAAGATGTCCATATGGGGGATAAGTCTAATAGATCAATGGGATTTCCTTAATGAATTCTCATGAACCCATGTAAATGAAAACTATATATCTCATATAAATTTTATGGAAAATTTTATAACACATTATAATTTAAATAATCCAATAAAAACATTTCTAATAACTTAAACATAACAGTGGATTTCATAAAATAGTTGACCAAACATGTCATAACTCAAACATTTCCCAAAAAATCCACTAACATGCCCATTTCCACTTCAAAACGCAATAAACCCGTAAGAATATATGTAGAGACCCGAATCTTGACGTACATGGACATTACATTACTTTTGTGGAAAACTTAAAACATAACAGAAACAGACACACAAGGACCGTAATAGTTTAGTGTCTTTGGAAACTTGGAACGTAATCTTCTAATCGCGGTGAAAGATCTTCCACATCTCTCATAAAGATCTTCCACTTTTTGTTTCCTTACCTAAAACCTTTCTTTTGATCCTGGGGGAAAATAAAACATAAAAAGGGTGAGCTCAAATGCTCAGTAAGGGTAATCATGGATAAAATAAAACATACCATATATATTTGAACTTAAAAACATGAACATAATGTTTAAACATCAAAATCGTGAGCAAAGACATAAAACATGGAAGTACATAAGGCATAGATCATAATGGAACATAAACCATGATAAAATAGCATGGGAATAAAACATGTAATTGTGGAATCCCTTAAGCACATGTAATGATTTACATAGTAGCCAAGGCATTGCTTCCAAGACCATCTTAGTGGACAAAGTCCCATTCTAAATCGAGTTCACTCCTCGTTTCAATCCTATAACACTGAACCGGATTAACTTACCATTCCAGCCATGTCTATCTCATGAGATATAAAATCTTTACCCAATGCATTGGAGGGAGATATAGGTCCCACCCATCTCATAATGAAATCATTCTTACTTGTGCCACAAAATAAACATACAACATTCATAATAACCCAATAAATAAATGGGTTTCATAAACATCATCACATCATCACATAATCCATATAAAATAAATGGATATCATTTCATAATAAGAAAATAAAAACCATGTAAATCATAGAGACATTATACTATAAACATACACATATGAAAATAATGTCGTCATAGATAGAAAATGGTTTTGATAAAACACTTGAATTTAATTCTTGAGGAAAATATCCTTTCTTCTTCAAAATCTATTTATTTTCACAAAACATCATGAAATTTTAAAAGAAAAAGATTTTGTTGAAAATAGTAATCAAATATTTTGGAGGAAGCTTCATGAAAATAAGGCTTTATAAAACCGTAAAAAACCCGTTTGTGTCGTATAAGTTAAAAAACATTCTTCTTGTACTTTTGTCGGAAAAGTTAAAAAAGTACCTCATAGAGTAAACAAAAGAATGATTCCTTCCATAACATGGGGTAAAAGTAAAAATGGGTATAAAAGGGCTTTAAACCTACATGAATACACTTTTATAAAATATGGACATGGATGATAGCACTAACCCCAGTAAATACTTATGAATAAGTAATCTCGGATAAAAATGAGATTTACACAATTATCCCCTACCTTAGGTCTAATTTGCTTCGTAAGTGTTCGAACCTCCTGTATAATGATTTAAATAATGTCATTGACTTATTCCAGAATCATACTCATTTTTATGATATCATATATGGTTCACTTATGACTTTATATTACCCGTTCTTTTGTAAATTCCATGTTAAAGAGCGTTTTGGGTAAAATCGTTTCATTTGTCGTCCGTGTTTTGACTTGTAATTATTCATATGATTACTTAGATCATGATTACTTAATTACAGAATATAAAACATGATTTATATATAATATATATTCATAATATACATATATATAATAGATCAGTAAATGGAAAGAAATACACCGTTCATGGAGACGGTAGGTCGTACGTATGCATGAACGCTGTTTTCGTTTCCTTATTGAGTTGAATGGAATTAAGTAGACGACATACATATATATACACATAAATCCAGTATCATTATTATGTCATATATTTCATGATTACTTATTATATATACTTTATAATCATTCATGAATGGTTAATGTGGAGAATGAATCTCATCGCGTCGTGGAGACGGTAGTCCGTACGTACGCACGAGCGATGATATCGTTCTCATGACCGTGGAATTGTATTGGAGTGTATGTATACTATTTAAGAATAAATATCACTTTATAATAATCATATATAGTTATTATGTACACCATTATACTCATCCAAGTAAGGTGGTGGTGGAAAATAGATTACACCACGGCGTGGAGATGGTATTCTGTATGTACGCACGCGCGGTGATTTCGTTTTTAGTAGGATGGATAGATGGTGAAATAGAGGTGTTTCATAATTATAATAACATATCAGTATATGAGTGATACTTATGTTATTACTTCATAATGAAACAACCTATGAAGAAGAAGTGGAAGAAGAAATAAAGTTGAAAGAATCGGTAACGGACATTACCTCTTCTTTGAAGCGCCTCTTTGATTCCTCCTCTTAGGGCACTAAAATTGGTCTTTGAAGAAGAACAGGACCTCTAGGATGTTTATAGGGAAGTTGAGAAGAGAATTTGGCAGGGGTTGGGCGATCTTGAAGGCTCAAAGTGGTGTGAGGAAGAGAGGGAGGAGGTGCCCTTTTATAAGGGAGGAGAGGGGCACCTTTGGAATAACTAAAAATATTCTTTTATTATAAAGCCAAATTCGGTTTTAAATAGATCAAAATTGATTTATTTCAAAGATAAGGTGGGTATGGGTCTAAATCCTCTCATCCAATAGAATTTAGACAAGTTTAGGTTCCTATTTTAACCTTATCATTTAGATTTAACATTAAGTTAGATAATTTTACTTTTACCATGTCTTTTTGTGTTCTTACACTATAAGGTTAATAAACATACTATAATAAGCCAAACGAACCCAAAGTTGTTTATTATTAATATATATAACCTTATCTAAGTCATTTGTCCGAACATTATATTTTTAGGAATAAAATAAAAATTAATAATATAATATTTGTTTTAAAAACTATTTTATGTCAATTTTGACACTATTTAGTAATTGATTTTTTTTTAAATCATAACAGAATTATTAGTTCGAAAAAAGTTAATTAAATAAATACTAACATGTCATATTAACCTATAAAATTATTTTAATTCATAAAAAGTCTCAAATTACATTTATTTTGGTATTTATAACATCAATTATGCCAATATTTCATTAATAAGATAATTACTACATCATCATTGTGTCATAAATAAATTAAATTATTTAATGTCTAAAAATTAAAAAAAAAATACCATTATGTGGGAATTCTTTTTATCTTTCTAATTAATATTTATAGTCGAATTTATCTTATGTATAACCCTATATTAAAAATAATATACTTATTAAATTTTGATTTTAACTATTTTAACCCTTCTTTAAATAAATTAATAATAAATGTCCTAATCTAATACAAGTGGGCCTAAATGGTCATATTTTATTCCTAAGGTTGTTTTTGGTCGAATTACACTTATTCAATAGAATTAGGACATGTTTTAGGGTAATAATAATATCATTTTTACCCTTAATTACCCTATTTACTTTTAACCGTGGTAAAAAAAAGTACAAAGTTACTATTCACCAAAAATTATTTTCATCTCATTGAACCACATTTTACTTACTGACATTAACCATGTCTCTTGGATTTTTGAAATTCCACTCATAGAAGCGGTAAAATTATGTTTTATGAAAAATTCATTTTTTTAACTACCACTTAGTGGTTTCACTATTCATCAAAAAATGAAAGTTTCCAGAAAAATACCAAAAATTAGGCCTAAACTATATTTGATATTATGAACTGAAAAATGATGTCTATTTTACCAAATTCAAAACATATCAGTTGCATTACTTAATTTAAAAATTAATTCTCGTCGTCAAAACAAATAGCGTGTTCTTAAGAGATAATAACTATCAAAAGATTGACACTTGTTTATGTCTGGTTTAAATGTGAAATTACATCCAATGACCAAAATTGTATTAAATTGTAAAAATATATTCTAAATATACTTTAAAACCACTCAAATTAATAATTTATCACTATTAATTATTTCTATTAAAAAGGTTGTTTTTAATTAAAATTTAGTAATTTTCACTATTCGTCAGAAAATGAAAGTTATCCGAAAAGTACCAAAATTTCACCCTAAGCTAATTTCGATATTCCGAATCCAAAAATGAAGTCAATTTTGAAAAATAAAATTTACAAAATTTCAAAAAGTGGTTATTACTATTCATAACGGCTAGTTTTAATAATATTTTAATATTATATCGTTGTTTAGTAAAACCCGGTATTGCGTACAACACACGCTATCGAGGAAGGTTGCGATTGCGTGTAATGCAAGCCAAGTCAGGGTTGCGTGTTGTGCAAGAATCCTTCGTTGTTTCGTATAACAGAATCCAACCATATTTCATTTATACATTGAATATATATATATATATACTCAATGTTTCGTAGAATAACTATTATCAAAATTGTGTGTAACACGATCCAAGAATAGTGTTGTGTATACTGCAAGCTAATACGGTGTTGCGTATAGCGCAAGGTAATCTTGGTGTAGCATACAACACAAGACATTAAGGAAATTAAAAGAATATTTTTCATAAAATCTCAGGGCGTTACATTCTACCCCCCTTAAAATGAATTTTGCCCTCGAAATTCGTCGGGGTTATAAATGGTTTACTACTCGAAAGTTTGTTTAATAGAAACCAACATCGTAAAAAGGAATACCAAAACATGGCTTTAAAAACTAAAGTATGAAATGTAATGGTTACCCAAATTAACTCATCACTGGGTTTCCATGTAGGATAACATAGGTGAAAATATGGATATGGAAGAAAAATCTAACCATCAAGTTCTGATGGAGAGTGGTAGAGAACATGGCTATGAAAAAGCCAACAATCACAAAGCTATAGATTTGTGATGATCTAAGGTACCATCTAATTCATCGGATATAAGGGAACTAGGACAACATTTTTGGTTTTCAAGATCATTTCCCTAAAGTTGATGAATTAAAAGAAATACTTACATGATTTTGGTACAATCTCACTGTTGTTCGTGAATTGAACAATTTCCACTTCATCCCTTAAAGAAATTAAGTTGAATTTTTTATTCATGATGTGTTAGCAGATCATGTGATAGAATGATGGGTCATTCCATCTCTTTCAAACAAAAGGTTAGCAAAAGTTATAAGTCCATCTTATGGTTAGATTAATCGTATATGGTTCTAAAAATGAACTTATACTTCATATATCATACCGCTTAATAAAATAAAACTAGTTTCTACTAACCAGGGACTTCCTGTAGGCCAGTGGTAGGCGATAAAGGCCAGTCGCAATTCGGTTGTGGGTTCGATTCCCGCAGCCTTGTCTGACGCAATGGGTTGTCGCCCGTCCTGCAGGTTGTCCTTTTTCTAAAACTATATTACTATAACATCCCATCAATAATATAGAAAAAACTTATATCCTTAAACAATACTAACTTATGTCCAACATAATCCATTCCAATCTTTAGGCTTATCCATAATACTGCAGTCCACTCTCATAATATAGTGAAAACGATTACCAGAGATTTAATACCATCTTTGATCCCCATATATCATAAGATATGTCTTGTTGGTCACATTCTAAACATTCGAAGGCCTTAATCATGTATTCTCTTGAAAAATGAATACCCATTGAACCTTAGTGAAAACATGAATGCAGTTAAAAGTTAACACTTTCCACATACCAAAATCCTCAAAATTATATATACTCAAACCATGATATCACTTAGTCCTTATATCAATCATGAGCTCATGAATACAATCAAACATCTCATTATCTTCTTATTCCTTCATTATGCGCATATCATCTACTTTACAAAAATATCTGAATAACCTTCCATGGTTACTGGTACCATTTAACATATACTTTCAAATACTTTTAGGAAAAAAAATAGTATAACAATCCTTAGATGATTCTTTATTCCATAGTACCATTAACTATACAACATAACTCTCGATAAATATACAATCATTCCACTACCTTCTAAAACAACTGACTGAGCTTCAACACTTCTTTCAGCTCATATATCATTTGTAGTCTCCTAATCATTATCCACATAAATACTACCCATATGACCATGCTGATTCTCTTCATGAGATTTCCCATTAGGGCATTGGTTTTTATAATGCCCGTACATTCCAGATTTAAAACATATAATCATTGTTGATGTCGTAGCAATACCATTATCCTTGTCCATGGTGTTAACTGAACCTTTTCCTTTGCACTTACTGGCTTTGTGTCCTTCTTTTCCACACCCAAAGCATCTTCTAGTTCCTTTGAAACAATCTCCCTGATGCCTCTTCCCACAAGATTTACATAGGGGAAATTGAACTTTCTTTCCTCTATGATTATCATGAAACTCCATCTTTCTCTTATTAGCCGAGTCAGGAAACTTACCAAATTTGAGTTAATTGATCATATTATGAGATTACTGATTAGGCAAAATAACGATGTTTGGACTTCCAGATCCCGTTTCATTTGGTTTCTCATGAAGAAAATCATTCTATTGTCTATCATATCCTCCGTTATCGTGAATCTTCCTGTTTCCAGCCATTTTCTAGAACCCAAAAAGAATAGTGTGAGAGGCAAAAATCATGATAGGGAAAACAACATAGTAAAGGGGGAGTATCCTCAATATCTATCATCTTAGGTTAAATTCTATGATCATTACCATAGTTCTAGAACTATATCTTATACGTATACTTATCCTTAGGGACATCTCTAGACATACCTTAGAAATATCTCTAGGGATCTCACTAACATTTTCGCATCCTAGTTTTTAAAGGTTGACTAAACCTTTCCTCTGATACCAACTGTAGAGACCCAAAGCTTGACGTACATGGACAATACATTACTTTTGTGGAAAACTTAATACATAACAAAAACATACACACAAGGATCGTAGTAGTTTAGTGTCTTTGTAAACTTGGAACGTAATCTTCTAATCATGGTGAAAGATCTTCCACATCTCCCATAAAGATCTTCCACTTTTTTTTCCTTACCTAAAACCTTTCTTTTGATCCTAGGGTAAAATAAAACATAAAAATGGTGAGCTCAAATTCTTAGTAAGGGTAATCATGGATAAAATAAAACATACCATATACATTTTAACTTAAAAACATGAACATAATGTTTAAACATCAAAATCTTGAGCAACGACATAAAACATAGAAGTACATAAGGCATAGATCATAATGGAACATAAACCATGATAAAATAGAATGGGAATAAAACATGTAATTGTGGAATCCCTTAAGAACATGTAATGATTTCCATAGTATCCAAGGCATTGCTGCCAAGACCATCTTAGTGGACAAAGTCCCATTCTGAATCGAGTTCACTCCTCGTTTCAGTCCTGTAACACTGAACCGGATTAACTTACCGTTCCAGCCATGTCTATCTCATGAGATATAAAATCTTTACCCAATGCATTGGAGGGAGATATAGGTACCACCCATCTCATAATGAAATCATTCTTACTTGTGCCACAAAATAAACATACATCAATCATAATAACCCAATAAATAAAATGGGTTTCATAAACATCATCACATCATCACATAATCCATATAAAATAAATGGATAACATTTCATAATAAGAAAAGAAAAACCATGTAAATCATAGAGACATTATACTGGAAACATACACATATGAAAATAATGTCATCTTAGATAGAAAATGGTTTTGATAAAACACTTGAATTGAATTCTTGAGGAAAATATCCTTTCTTCTTCAAAATCTATTTCTTTTCACAAAACATCATGAAATTTTAAAAGAAAAATATTTTGTTGAAAATAGTAATCAAATCTTTTGGAGGAAGCTTCATGAAAATAAGGCTTTATAAAACTATAAAAAACTCGTTCATGCCGTATAAGTTAAAAAACATTCTTCTTGTACTTTTGTCGGAAAAGTTAAAAAAGTACCTCGTAGGGTAAACAAAAGAATGATTCCTTCCATACCATGGGGTAAAAGTCAAAATGGGTATAAAATGACTTTAAACATACATGAATAAACTTTTATAAAACATGGACATGGATGATAGCAATAACCCCAGTAAATACTTACGAATAAGTAATCTCGGATAAAAATGAGATTTGCACAATTATCCCCTACCTTAGGTCTGATTTGCTTCGTAAGTGTCCGAACCTCCTATATAATGATTTAAATAATTTCATTGACTTATTCCAGAATCATACTCATTTTTATGATATCACATATGTTTCACTTATGACTTTATATTACCCGTTCTTTTGTAAATTCCATGTTAAAGAGCGTTTTGGGTAAAATCGTTTCATTTGTCATCTGTGTTTTGACTTGTAATTATTCATATGATTACTTAGATCATGATTACTTAATTACAGTATATAAAACATTATTTATATATAATATATATTCAAAATATATATATATATATATTAGATCAGTAAATGGAAAGAAATACATTGTTCATGGAGACGGTAGGCCGTATGTACGCATGAACGTTGTTTTCGTTTCCTTATTGAGTTGAATGGAATTAAGTAGACGACATACATATATATACACATAAATCCAGTATCATTATTATGTCATATATTTCATTATTACTTATTATATATACTTTATAATCATTCATGAATGGTTAATGTGGAGAATGAATCTCATCGCGTCGTGGAGACGGTAGTCCGTACGTACGCACGAGCGATGATATCGTTCTCATGATCGCGGAATTGTATTGGAGTGTATGTATACTATTTCAGAATAAATATAACTTTATAATAATCATATATAGTTATTATTTACACCATTATACTCATCCAAGTAAGGTGGTGGTGGAAAATAGATTACACCACGGCGTGGAGACGGTATTCCGTACGTACGCACGCGCGGTGATTTCATTTTCTGTAGGATGGATAGATGGTGAAATAGGTTTGTTTCATACTTATAATAACATATAATTATATGAGTGATACTGATGTTATTACTTCATAATGAAACAACCTAATAAGAATAAGTGGAAGAAGAAATAAAGTTGAAAGAATCGGTAACGGACATTACCTCTTCTTTGAAGCGCCTCTTTGAGTCCTCCTCTTAAGGCACTAAAATTGGTCTTTGAAGAAGACCAGGACCTATAGGATGTTTATAGGGAAGTGTAGAAGAGAATTTGGCAGGTTTTTTCCGAGCTTGAAGGCTCAAAGTGGTGTGAGGAAGAGAGGGAGGAGGTGCCCTTTTATAAGGGAGGAGAGGGGCACCTTTGGAATAACTAAAAATATTATTTTATTATAAAGCCAAATTGGGTTTTCAAAAGCTCCAAATTGATTTATTTCTAAGATAAGGTGGGTATGGGTCTAAATCCTCTAATATAATAGAATTTAGACAAGTTTAGGTTCCTATTTTTACCTTATCATTTAGATTTAACATTAAGTTAGATAATTTTACTTTTACCGTGTCTTTTTGTGTTCTTACACTATAAGGTTAATAAACATACTATAAGAAGCCAAAAGAACCCCAAGTTGTTTATTATTAATATATATAACCTTATTTAAGTCATTTGGCCGAACCTTATATTTTTAGGAATAAAATAACAATTAATAATATAATATTTATTTTAAAAACTATTTTATGTCAATTTTGAAAATATTTAGTAATTGATTTTTTTGAAACTCATAACAGAATTATTAGTTCGAAAAAAGTTAATTAAATAAATACTAACAAGTCATATTAACCTATAAAATTAGTTTAATTCATAAAAAGTCTCAAATTACATTTATTTTGGTATTTATAACATCAATTATGTCAATATTTCATTAATAAGATAATTACTACATCATCTTTGTGTCATAAATAAATTAAATTATTTAATGTCTAAAAATTACAAATAAAATACCATTATGTAGGAAATCTTTTTATATTTTTAATGAATATTTATAGTCTAATTTATCCTATGTATAACCCTATATTAAAAATGATATACTTATTAAACTTTGATTTTAACTATTTTAACCCTTCTTTAAATAAATTAATAATAAATGTCCTAATCTAATCCAAGTAGGCCTAAATGGTCATATTTTATTCTTAAGGTTGTTTTTGGTCGAAATACACTTATCCAATAGAATTAGGACATGTGTTAGGGTAATAATAATATCATTTTTACCCTTAATTACCCTATTTACTTTTAACTGTGGTAAATAAAAGTAAAAAGTTACTATTCACCAAAAATTATTTTCATCTCATTGAACCACATTTTACTTACTGATATCAACCGTGTATCTAGGATTTTTTAAATTCCACTCACAGAAGCGGTAAAATTAAGTTTTATGAAAAAATCATTTTTTTTAACTATCACTTAGTGGTTTCACTATTCATCAAAAAATGAAAGTTTCCAGAAAAATACCAAAAATTAGGCCTAAGCTATATTTGATATTATGAACTGAAAAATGATTTCTATTTTACCAAATTAAAAACATATCAGTTTCATTACTTAATTTAAAAATTAATTCTCGTCGTCAAAACAAATAGCATGTTCTTAAGAGATAATAACTATCAAAAGATTGACACTTGTTTATGTATGGTTTAAATGTTAAATTACATCCAATGACCAACATTGTATTAAATTGTAAAAATATATTCTAAATATACTTCAAAACCACTCAAATTAATAATTTATCACTATTAATTATTTCGATTAAAAAGGTTGTTTTTAATTAAAATTTACTAATTTTCACTATTCATCAAAAAATGAAAGTTATCCGAAAAGTACCAGAATTTCACCCTAAGCTAATTTCTATATTCCGAATCCAAAAATGAAGTCAATTTTGAAAAATAAAATTTACAAAATTTCTAAAAGTGGATATTACTATTCATAACGGCTAGTTTTAATAATATTTTAATAATATATCGTTGTTTAGTAAAACCCGGTATTGCGTACAACACACGCTATCGAGGAAGGTCACGATTGCGTGTAATGCAAGTCATGTCAGGGTTGCGTGTTGTGCAAGAATCATTCAATGTTTTGTATAACAGAATCCAACCATATTTCATTTATACATTTAATATATATATATATATACTCAATGTTTCGTAGAATAACTATTATCAAAATTGTGTGTAACACGATCCAAGAATAGTGTTGCGTATACTGCAAGCTAATACGGTGTTGCATATAGCGCAAGGTAATCTTGGTGTAGCATACAACACAAGACATTAATGAAATTAAAAGAATATTTTTCATAAAATCTCGGGGAATTATAATATATGCCTCAAACATTTGAGTAACTCCTAATAAAATTCTATATTTTTCTTACTAAAAAATATCCAATTCTAAATTAATATTCTAAAATTATTTAATAAATCAAAACAATAATTCATAATTTTGAAAAACACACTTTTCTATGTTTTTATTCTTCTAAAAATTACCACACACCCAAAAAAACACCACACCATTATAAAATAATCCACTTCAAAATATCAAAATAATTTAATAAATATTCAATATATTTTTCTAAAAATAAAAAAATCACAAATAAACAATAATAATTTAGGTCAAAATCACAAATTTCTCTAAATATATGTTTTTTCTGAAAAATACTCACTAACATGGAAATATATTATAACTTTTTTAATAAAATCCCCATTCACACAAAACCCCATAAGAAATATACTTCATTAATTATCGTTAAATAATTATAATATAAATTGAAAAGTTTTATTTAAAACTAAAATCAATCCAATCAATATCTATCACATAAATAGCATAGAGTAGAAGTCACCTACCTCGAACATGATTTTGAAGTGAAATAAATCTTTACTAAATAAGATCAATACATCCACTACCCTTAATCAAATATTAAACACAATAAGCCCAATTTATCAACCATATTTTTCCTATATTTCCCCATCCCCCTCCCCACCACCCAAACCATTTCTAGGGTTCAAATAAGAGATAATATCATAAAGGTGAGGAACAAGAGTATATCTTACAATATATATTATATTCTATTGACCAAATATGGAAGATATCCCCTTACATAGGGGGTGATAAAAAAAGTCCCTAAAATTACTCAAGAATCCCCTCTCCTGAGTTAAGTTTGAAATGGGAGAGTAAATAGAGAGTTTGGGGTTAAAATTTACATTTTCAATACACTTTTAAAAAAATGGTTATATTTAATGGTTAATCAAGCCATATAACTAACCCTACATTTTCCTCTACCCCAAAATTATAATGCATTGTTAAAAGTTATGGCTTTCTAACTTTTCATTTTAACTCTCTATTTTTTTAAACTTCCTATTTCACTCCAATCCACTACCCTACTTCACCAAACATATTACCACTTCCTAAGACCTCTTTATTTTTCTATATAATACCTTTCCATCCCCAATTTTACTCCAAAAATGGATCAACCAAATTCTATGAAATATTCCCATTTAACTCTTTATTAAAACCTATATTATTCAAGAAGACTATGGTGGAATAAAATTCAATAAAAATGGGATAATTTTAGAACCTAAAGATTTTATGAAATATATTTTTCAAATAATTTTAATTTCATTAATAGATTGTATTATATGTAACATTGAGTTTTAGAAAATAGCAATATACTATTAATATTATTGTTTAGTTATGACTATTATAGCCTAGCTATTAAAATTGGAAGTTTGAATAGGAATAACCATAATTCTAAAATTTATTATAATGGTTTTATATAAATAAAATATTTTTATAAATAATCACTTAATTTTTTTTAAAGCCTTTATATGCTCTGAAAACACATTTTTCTCAAAAATATGATTTTTATTGCTTTTTATGAAAAAATAATAAAATTAATTTTTGAAACTTTTCAAAAAACATTATTTGAAAAAAAAACTTCATTTTTTGAATCATATTTTAAAATTTATCTTAGGTTTAATTTTTGGGATACTTTGGAAAAGTTTAATTTTTTAATGAATAGAAAAAATTAGTTATTTTTATTGAAATTTTTCTTTTAATTTAAACCATTTACAGATTTATATTTTTTTAAAAATGGATTGAATGTAATCTTAGTTAAATTATGTTACTATTATTCCAATTTAGTTCATTGGAGTCAATTTTATTTTGAATATTTATATAAAAACTTGTTATACATATGAAAACCTTTTCTTTGGAAATCCATTTTTCATCATGTCAGAGGGTTTAATTTTAAATTAAATTTTTCTACTTATGTGAATTGAATTTGGAAAAATGGATTCCATATTTTGAATAAGATTAATTAATATTATATAATAATTTCAACTTAGTTTTTGTTCATAGTTAATAGTAAAAATTAATTATTGTAGTTAATGTTAAAACTGGTTTATTAGGGCATTAAAATAAAATGATAAGGGTTAAAATAACCTAAATATTTGTCTAATTTATATTTTATGTATATTTTTTAAACTTATATAATATAAGGTTCAATAATGATCTATTTTGGATCCTTTTTCATATTTAAAACATAGTTATAACTTTTTATTTTCAAAAATTCCAAGTTTGTACACTCCCCCAACTTATAAAAGGGAACCCCCTCTCCTCTGATCTTCACACATCCAAATCCTTTTGTTCCAGTAAATAACTACCCAAATATATTACTTAATTCCATACCCATGTTTTAGAGACCTTATTTTTATTATTGAACCCTCCTAATAAGGATTTATGTATAATCCTAAATAGGTGCAATGAAGAAGAGGAGGTTTGAACATGTACAAAGAAATTAGGGACTTAATATAAGAGATTTATTGTCTCTATTTTATTTCTAGAATACATGTTTTTTATTCACCACTAATTTAATTTTTATGTTTTATATACTCCCCATTTGATATTTTATATTATTAATCACATTATTTAATGATATTTAATGTTTTTTGTGATGTTATTCTTTAATGGGGCTTCTGATTCAAAAGTTTCCAAAGTGGTAAGGGATTTTTCATCTCACTTTTATTTCCATTAGAAAATTTCATATTCACCACTTATTTATTTTATTTGGTGTATATAATTCCAATAAATTTATTTTATGATTCTTCTCATGAAAATTATGACATATATGTATCCATCTAATACACTTTCTTTCATGGGGCTTATGATTCAAAAGTTACCAAATTGGTAAAAAAATTATGTTACAATCACATTATTTATTGGGATTGTTTATGATTAAGTTTACGATGATTAAATATTATTTTATAACTCTCAATAATATCATTAATATAATTCTACTATGTTTATTTCCAAATAATACATGAATTTTTTTAATTTTCCTCTCTTTAAGTACTCAAGAGATCAAAATAATATTTTTTTTTTAAATCGACTTTATTTCTCTCTTTGGGTGAAAATAATTTTTCTTCCATATCCATGTTTTCTAGAAATGTTTTAAAGGAAGTATTTTTTTATTAAATTATTTTTCAATAAACAATTTATCCATGTTTTACTTTTTACAAAACAATTTAAAATTAATCTTCTTGTCATTTTTTGAACACGACTCTTTTGATTTTTTACTGAAAATGTGAAAGAAACCAACATTTTAACATGTAAGACATGAATTTTATTTCCGAACATCATGACCAATCAATTATTTAAATATTACATTAAAAGTTCTCAAGGTTATTTTTAATTAAAACGATTTATTTAATATTTTTCAAAAAAATTATATTTTAAAGAATTGATTTCAAAATAGAAAGGATATTTTCCTCAAGAGATGTTCTAAGTGATCTATAAAAATAATTTTTCATATTAAATGACATCCTTTGATGTTCCTTATTATTTACTGGGATATAATCCAAGGTTTCGATCCTTATTATTTCTCTGGATGGTTTGTGATTATGATAATAAAATTTTTATGAAACCCATTTATTTCATGGGTTATGCTATAAATAATTGATAAAATGTTTACAAAACAAATTTCCCTTTAATTGGTTATGATGTGCTGGTATTATGACTATTTTATAATATTTTGGAAAAAATATGTATGGTTTTCATTATGTTATGAATGCATACATTATAAACTAATGATGGTGGTTATGACATAACAAAGGATTGGTGGTTAGGTTATAAACTGGCATGGTTGGGACCTATATCTCCCTCTAATGTATTGGGTAAAGACTGATATATCATGAGATAAATATGACTATAATGGGGAGTGTACATAGTTTCGTAAGGTAATTTTTCTACTATTATAGTCTTGGGAGTGAACCTTGACTACTATGATGGTTTGGAAAGTGAACATTTTCTACTATGATAGTCTTGGTAATGACCCTTAACTACCAAGGAAATTATTTTCTATACTTGTGTGTATGCCACAAATATATGTATTATACTAATTTCATATTCTAAATGAATCATGTTCTTTTATTAATTTATGATTCATGTATTCTAAACAGAAAATATGTATTCCATGATTCAAGATTATGATCATTGATATACAGGGTATGGTTTTCAAATGTTAATCTCAGGTTATCATATATTTATGCTCATGATATGATTATGTGATCATTGATATCTCCCTTATTTACCATTACTGAGCATCTGATCTCAAACTTTATTATGTTTATTTTCCCTAGATTATGAAGAAATTTTTTATGTATGATATGTCTAATAAGATTTCTAAATATAAATAACTTAGTAAAAGATAGTGTAGTTCAATTTAAAACATGTTATTTATACATACATTTTTTCAAAGATGATAAACCTTTATGGTCCTCGTTCATGTTTTTTTAAGATGAAATGGATATTCATATATTAATATTTGATATATATGTATGATAATTTTGTTTCATTGAAATTGATATCACATTATAGGTTTATTTAACCATTGAAAATTTAGATGATAAAACATTTGATAGATCTATAATGATAATTTTGAGTATAAGGAAATATACTAGAATTTTGGTGAAGGGTATAGTGAATGGTTTCCATGAAATTTCATCCTTTTTTGTATATTTTAAGTGGATGTGGATCTATAATAGTTTTACCTATGGGTAATAACTTTGAAAAGGGTGCAATGTACTTTGACTCGATCATCACATAGTGCACGACAATGGGCCTTACTGTACACCTGGTTTGACACTCTTGGAGGATATGTTTGGGAAATTTAGAAACTCTTCATAAACAATAATAAAGTATTTGAATAGATAATGATAATTAATAACCTATATAAAACCTATGATATCATATATTTGAAAGACAGTGTTATTATTTTGACCTCCTATGAATGATTTTTCATGAATGGTATCTTTGATCTAAGATGGCTGATGGTAATGCTACCAATTTTGGTTTTACAAAGGGAATGAAAATAGGGTGTTGAATTTGAGGTAGTAATAGATATTATCAAATATTAAATTACCCTATTTGAACTTATGAAAATTATTAATAAATGTTAATTTATATACTCAATTATTAGATTTTTAATTAGAAATAAAAACACTTAATGATTTAATGATCAGATCTCAAGTATATGATTCTTCTCTAGTTGGAGATTGTGGGAATTTTCTTCCTAAAAATCATTTTATTCTTTCTCTGGTTGAAGTTGATGTTATCTTAGTCATGGATTTTCAGTCTCTTTATAAATCCCACATCAATTGTTAAGGAAGGGTAGTCATGTTTTATATTCCAAACCAATATATGATTGTCTACCAGTGTAGTGATAAATATGAACTTCCAATAGAGATCACATCCATTGTATGAGTCTTTATTCCTATTAATAAGGGAATTTATCTCATATTTTTTGTGATAAAATAAACATTGGTGATATTCCCCATGTAAGGGATTTTTTTAATTTCTTTCTAGATGAATTAAATATTCTTTTATCGAGTTGTGAAGTTTAGTTCTCAGTAGAACTCATACCTGGTTCAATAGCTATTTCAAAGAATCCATATAGAATGGCCCCGAATGAGTTGCAGTAATTAATAATGAAATTATATGAGAATATTGTAAATGGATTAATTCATCCAAGTGTGTCACCTTTGGGTGAACCTATCCATTTTGTTAAGAAGAAATATGGATTGATGCGAATCTGTATTGATAATCATGAACTGAACAAGATCACAATCAAGAACGAGTATCCTCTACCCCGTATTGATGACTTTTTTGACCAAATGTGTGTAGATAAATACTTTTCCAACATTGAACTTATTTCTAGATATCATTAATTGAGGTTTAAGAATGATCATATATCCAAGAAATAATTATATACAAGTTATGCACACTATGAATATATAGTGATTACATTTGGTCTTACTAATTCCCTAACAATATTCATAGACTTAATGAATAGAGACTTTAGATATTACATTGATCAGTTCATTGTAGTCTTTATAGAAGATATTATTATCTATTAAAAGACAAAATAATAGAATGAAGATCACTTTCGAATTGTGGTGAAGAACCAAAGGATAAACTATATGAAAAATTTACAAAATGTGAATTTAGGCTACAAAAAGTTTCATTTTTTGGTCATATAATCTCAAGAGAGGATATATCGGTGGATCCATAAAATATGGAGGCTATATAACATTGCTCCAAACTAACCATGGTGACTGAGATTTGTGGTTTTCTTGGTTTGTATGGATATTATCAACTCTTTTTTGGAAAATTTCTTACAACTATCCAATCGAATCACCAAGTTAACATGGAAGGCATCCAAGTTCATTTGGACAGATGAATGTAAATAAAATTTTAATGAATTAAAGAGAAGGTCTATCAGTGAACTTGTGATTACATTACCTTGAAGTGGAGAAGGATTTTTAATCTATATTAATTCATTTAATATGGGTTTATGATGTAACCACATTCATAATTATATGGTGATAGTTTATGTCTCACAGAAAATTGAAGGTTCATGAGTAAAACTACCCAACTCATGATTTGGAGTTAGTTGCGGTAATTTTTTTATTAAATATATACAGTAATTATCTTTGTGGGGAAAGGTGTGACATATATGTTGATCATAAAATTTTAAAGTAAATATTCACATAGAAAGAGTTGAATATGTTCCATAGAATAGGGTTGGAGTTTGTTAAATATTATGACAACTCAATACATTACCACCCTGGGAAGGAGAACAATGTATATTATGCTTTGAGTTGAAAGGTTCATTCTATATTATCCATGACTAGGATCAAAAAATATCTAATATTCTTGGATTTGAAAAGTATGGATATGGAAATAATGAAGGAAGGGGATAAATATTATCTATCTAAAATAATTGTTAAATCATCTATCCAAGTGAAGATTAAAGAGGTGAAAGGGAATATGTAGAGCTATAGAAGAAGGTGAGAAATTTTCTTGATTTTAACCTTGATTATAATGCAATGATAAGGTTTGGGAACCGTGTCTGTGTTCTATCCATACCCAATTTGATGAAGAAGTTATTAGAGGAATCTCATAGTTCTTCATTCTCTATTCATCCAGGAAGTACAAATATGTACATAGATTTGAAAGAGTATTTCTAGTGGGATTAAATGATGAGAGATATTGAAGAATATGTATCTTATTGCTTGGTATTTTGGTAAGTTAAGTCTGATAAACAAAAGTATAAGGGGATGTTAAAACCATTACCCATACCCGAATGGAAATGGGAAAATATCTCCGTGAATTTTTTCGTCAGACTCCCCAAAACATCTAAAGGGAATAATGTTATATGGGTTATAGTTGATTGCCTTATGAATTCATCACACTTAATTTCAATTAGATAATATTTTTCTCTAGATCATTTTTCTAGGATATACATTAAGGAAGTGTTAAGGTTTTATAGATTACCACATTCTATTGTCTCTGATTGAGATCTGAGATTTACCTCAAAGTTCTTGAGAACTATTCAATAGGCTTTGGATATAGTGTTAAGGTTAATCAAATATTATCATATTTAGGTATATGGTATGTATAATATAATAATTCAAACCCTATAATATATACTAAGATATTTTTATATTAATTTCAAAGGTGTTTGGGATAAACATTGTCCTCTGGTTGAGTTTTCTTACAATAACATCGTTAACTAAAGCATTCAGATGGATCTTTATGAATCCCTCTATTTAAAGAAGTGTAAAACTCAAATGTTTTGGGATGAAGTTAGAGAAAGAAAGATATTAAGATCATATTTGTATAAATAAATGGAAAATACGATTAGATCTATTTGGTAACACATAAGGGAATCAAAAATTTGATATAAAATTTATACTGAAAATCATCGGCATGATCTAGTGTTTGATGTAGGTGAGAAGGTTTTTCTATGAATTTCTACATGGAATAGGGTTATGATATTTATGAGGAAAGTAAATCTAATACATAATAATATTTTACCTTTATATATTCTTGATTGAGTAGGGATAGTGGCTTATTTCTTCGTGCTTCCACTGAACCTCTCTCAAGTCTACAATATGTTCCATGTATCTATCTTGAGGAAGTAAATACGCAATCCTTCACCTATAGTGAAATCAGAAATAGTAAACCTAGATCATCTTTTTTCTTATGAAGAACTACCTTTTTGGATTCTAGATCATAGGGATATGGTTTTACGAAACAATACCACTCACCTGGTTAAGGTTTTATAACAAAACTACCAACTTGAGGAAGTTGTATGGGAACTTGAGGACATGATGAGGTAGAAGTGTCCTAAGTTGTTTATATTAGAGTGACTAAATTTTGAGGTCTAAATTCATTTTAAGGTGGGTATAATTTAACACCCCAATATTTTGTTAAATACTTTTTTAAATAAATTTAATTTCTTCGATAACTTTGGTTATAAGCAATACCGAGTTTTAGCGAACCACAATATACTATTAATATTATTATTTAAACATGACTGTTATAGCCTAGCCATTAAAATCGGAACTCTAAACAAAAATAATCAAACTCTTAAAATTAATTATAAATGTTATAGATAAATAAAATATATTTATAAATAAGTGCACAATTTTTGGTAAAGTCTTTATATGCTTCGAAAATACATTTTCCTAAAAAATGATTTTTATTTCCCTTTATATACAATTAATAAAATTAATTTTTTCCAATTTAAAAATATATATTTTAAAAAAATAACATCATTTTTGTAATAATTATTTCAAAATTATCAGAGGTTGAATTTTTAGGATTTTTTTGAAAAGTTTAAATTTCTAATGAATATGAAAAAATACTGTTTTTTATTAAAAAAATGTCTTCATTTAAACCATTTAAAATGTTATGTTTTATTTTCAAATGGTTTAAAAATAAAACTAGTAAAATTAGGTTGTTATTAATCCAATTTAGTTCATTTTAATCAATTTATTTTTAAATTTTGATATAAAAACTTTTTATACTTATGAAAAATATTTCTTTGGAAAAACATTTTTTTATCATGCATGTGGGTTTCATTTTAAATTAAATTATTCAATTTCTGTAAATTGAATTTTGAAAAATAGATTATATATTTTTAATAATTATAATTAATATTATATAAAATTAAAACTAATTTTTTTTCATAATGAATAATGAAAATAGTAAAAATTAATTAACATTGTTAAGTTTAAAATGGATTTACTGGTGGATTAAACTAAAAAGATAAGGGTTAAAATAGCTTTAAAACTTTTCTAATTCCTATTTTAAATCCATATTTAGAACATATGTCATCTAATGTTTGATAATTAACCATTTTGGAGCCTTTTTCATGGTTAATGTGTGGCTATAACTTTTTATTTTCAAAAATTCCAAGTGTGTCATATCCCCCAGTTATAAAAGGGAACCCCCTTGCCTCTTATATTCACACTTCCAAATCCTTTGGGTTCAGTTAATAATTGCCCAAATATATTCCTTACTTCCCTAATAATATCATAGATTCCTTAGTTTGATTATTAAACCCTCGTAATAATTATTTTGGTATAAACCGAAATAGGTTCTCCAAAGAAGAGTATGTTTGAACGTGTAGAAAGAAAGTCAATACTTAAGGTAAGCAATTTTTAGTCTCTATTTTATTTTTGGGATACATATTACATATTCACCACTCATTTATTTTTTTGGTGTATATACTATACCTTTTAATTTTTATATCATGAATATCACTACTTAAATATATTTAATGTTTTATTTGATATTATTCTGTAATGAGTCTTATGATTTAAAATTTTCCAAAGTGGTAAGGGGTTTTCATCTCACATTTATTTCCATGGGATGCATTCCATATTCACTAATTTTTTATTTTTCTATTTTCTATAATACCCATGAATTTATTTTATTATTATTATCATGAAAATTATGGGATATACATATCCATCTAAGACTCTTTATTTTATGGGGATTAGGATTCAAAAGTTACAAAAGCTGTAAAAATTTTATGTTATAATCTCACTATATATCAGGATTGTTTATGATAAAATTTTATATGACTAAATATTATGATATAACTCTCAATAAAATCATTTATTTTCATATCCTATAGTTATTTCCTAAGAATAATATTTTCCTTTCATTTTCCTCTCTTTAAGTACTCAAGATACAAAAAGAATGTTTTTAAGAAAAAACGATTCTATTTCTCTCTTCAGGTGAAAATCGTTTTTCTTCCATGTTAATGTTTTCTAAAAAACATTTAATAAATTGATTTTAATATTATATAAGGATTATTTAAATTCATTTTTACCCATGTTTTAGTTTTTACAAAAAAAAATAAAAGGAATCTTCTTGTCATTTTATGATCAATGCTCTTTTGACTTTTTACCAAAAATGTGAAAGGATGAATTATTTTAATACGTATGTCATGAATGGTATTTCTCACCATCATGTCCAATAATTTATTTAAATATTATTATAAAATTTTTCAAGTTTACTTTCAAAGAAAAATTTTTAGTTAATATTTTGGAAATTTATATATTTTGAATAAGTTATTTCAAGATAGAAAAGATATTTTCATCATGAAATGTTATAAGAAATGTTTAAAAATAATTTTCCATATAATATGACATCATTTTATATTAATTAAGCTTTAGTAAAGATATTATCCAAGTGTACCATCCTTATTATTTATATGGATGGTTTGTTTTTATGATAATGAAATTTTTATAAAACCCATTTATTTTCATGGGTTATGCTATGAAGAATTGATGAAATTTTATAAAACCCATTTCTCTTGAATAGGTTATTATGTGATGATATTATGAATTTTTTAGGATATTTTGGAACACATATGTGTGGTTTTCATTATGTGATGGGTGGTTCCGTTATAAAACAAGGATGATGTATACATTATAAAAAAGGATGATTCCTACATTATAACCAAGGATGGTGGTTACATTAGGACCAAGGATGGTTGGTTATGATATAAATAGATATGGGTGGGACCTATATCTCCCTCCAATTAATTGGGTAAATATTGATATATCATGGGACAAATAGGACTGGAATGTGGAGTGAACCCAGTTCAGTAAGGGAATTTTTCCACTATAATAGTCTTAGGAGTGAATCTTGACTACTATGATGTTTTTGAAAGTGAACCATCTCTCTATGATAGTCTTAAAAACGAGCCTTTACTACTAAGGAAAATATTTTCTATGATTGTGTGTATGCCAAAAATCTATATCTTATGTAAATGTTATGTTTTCGTGGACTTTATTCTTTGATTACTTTACGATTCATGTGTTATAAACTTCAAATATTTATGTCATTACTCAATATTGTAATCTTTGATATATAGGGTACGGTTTTAAAATGTTAAGATCATGTTATCATACCCTTATAATCATAATATAGTTATTTGATCATTAATATCTCCCTTATTTTCCTTTACTGGTTATCTGATCTCACCCTTTCTTATGTTTCCTTTCCCTAAGTTATTAAGATATGTTTTATATATGGTATATATAATAATAGTTCTAGTTATGAATAACTTAGTGGGTGATTATGTAGTTCACTTAGTAACTATTTTTTTATGTATCCATGTTTATAAAGACACTAAACCTTTATGTTCCTCAGGAATGTTTTTATAAGATGAAGTTAATATTCATCTAGTAAGATGTAATATATATGTATAAGAAGTTTGGTTCTTTAAAATAATAGTTAAGTATGATCAAAAAATACTACTATAAATTTAATCTACTGAAATAGTTACATTACATGGTTTTCATAAACCATGATAGTAGACCCCTATTATGAAAAAAACAGACTATGAAAATAAAGACTACGAGTAACCCATACTACCATAGTTTCCATAATTGTAGCAATTGAGGACCCTGTAGTCACTGTTTTAATAACCGTGACAATAATTATCCCCTATTTTTAATTTATTTAAATTTATAACAATAATAATAATTAATACTTAATATTTAATAATAATTAAACAAAAAATGTTAATACATACGAAAAGATGAACCTTAGACAAGTGCTTTGGTTGCTTCTCCACTTACATGAGGTCTAGGATTTAAAACCTCATGGAGGATTTTTTTGAATTATTTATCTATTTTCAATTTTTGAAAACTATGGAAATAGTGTCAAAATACACCCTAAATTTTTATGATTTTAAATACAGGATAATATGTGTGTATCTCCATGGTTTCTATAAAGCTTTGGCTATATACATACTACCATTGAAGGTATGTCAATAGTCACCAAAACTATAGCAATAACCTATTACCATGATTTTGGACATGTTTCCATGGTTTTTAACCATAGAAATCGATTTTATTTCTGAAAATTAAAGGTTTTTTTAAGGAAATTAGAGTTAAACATGTTTCTATAGATACTTCATGAACAATGGTTAAGATTATGGGTGAAATTAAAGAATAAATTTTAAATTCAAAAAGCATGAGAAAAAGAATATAATATTTTTATATTGGTTCTAACACAAAATCCTAAGCCACTATTCATAGTATCTCTTTTCCTTGATATTTTGGAATCACAATAGGAGTAATATGAATTTTTAAGTGGATTCATAGACCTATTACAACCTATATTTTCTAATGGGTTATAATCAATATAACTACTTTTCATATGGTAGCAGAACCGATCACAACACTCATTCCTTTTATAGAGGTATAACCAGGTTATAAGAACACTATTTTTTATGGAAAGAATAAACCAAATATAAGTAAATGCATAGTGGATTAGAATAAAAAATAAAACTCAAAACATAAAAACCATATTGATCAATGAATATCAAATTTATATAATATCATTATTACAGTAGTAGAAAATTTTTACAGTATTTAAAAAGTAGCAGCTTGAAAGAGTAGTGTAACAGTAGTGGATAGATTATAAGAATTTCCATCTATTTATTTTATTCCATATTTTATGAAAAAAATATCCTCAATGAATAAATCCTTTTTATTTCTGGTTGAAGAGGCATCCAATTTTATTTCAATATTAAATTCCCTGTGATTTCTATAATTTTGATTTTCACATTGGTGTGGCAATAGAAGTTTGATTCTTGTGTCCATTTATGATATAAAATTACGGATTTTATGTTGTCTTGGGATAAAAATCAATAAGGAATTATATAAAATCATTGTCAACAATATTACCTGATACAGCATTATCGAGGTAACATTTTCAATATAATTTTATGATATAACATTAGATATTCAATATTTTTTGTGCTAATTGACTTGATATTCCATTAAATAAAATTCATTATCCCATAATATAGCATTTTAATGAATATTACTTCTCACTTAAATACTTATTAAATTTTTGGGGTTTGTTTATAGTGTTTGTTGATTATCTAGTACAATATTAACATTATTTCTAAATGTGTCCTCTCATAATGCTCCATTAGACTTCCAACATAGTATATGCTTAACCTAAAGAAAATAAATAATATATGTGTTAAATTAAATCTATTTAGGGATACTTATTTAAACAACATTTGATTCAACTTAGTATCTATATCACAAAACTTCATCTTGTTGGATGAATTCAAATTAATTATATTTTATTTGAGTCTTAATCAATCTGTAAGCTTTTAATATACAAGAAAACATTAATGATAAAGGATATAATCATCTATTATTGGTCAAATAATGAACAAAAATGCAAAGATAAAGTCAAAAAATGAAAATTAAATATTAGACCATGATTTTTAAATATTTTATGGTTTTCGATGTATTAAATTTTCAAGAATATTCATTGAATTTATCATTTTATTACGTTCCAATTCATAATGTATTTGATTCTCTATACAGTACATACTAAATTAAAAAATATATAATTTAAAAAAACATTATTTACCATGAAATAAAAATTATGATTGTTGTTCTTGTGTAAATAATGAAATTATGGAATCATGTATCTAACAATATTCCCCTTATTGATAAGAATAATATAATTAAACCAAAAGATAAAAAGATAAACCATATAACATAACATAATATCAAGGAATAAAGATAAAAATAGAATAATATAATTTTTAAAAAAACTAAGATGAAAACTCAAATAAATATCCAACAAAACCCTCTATAATAGAGATATCTTACCTTCTGAATATTAATACACATTATCTCCACCCTCGGACATATAAAAAACAAGGAAACAGTTAAACTATTAAGTACACAAGAATAATTCAAATTTAACTGATATAATTAATTTTATAAAATTATTAAAATAAGAATAAAAAAATTTAAATAAATTTAGGATGATTAAGTTTTTTGTTTATAGATTTAAGTTCATCCTCTATATTTTCTTTCTCCATCTATTCAGAGGCTTTCTCAGCCACTGGTATTTCATATTCATCCACTGGTACCTATTTTTTAACATTAGTTTTCTTTTTCCTATTTATCTTATCTTATCCTTAAATAGATTGAGTTCTCTCTTGGATGACAAACACTAATTTATAAATATTATATAGTTGAACTTTTATCATCCTTATAGATTGTGTAACTAGTTTTTTATTTAAGCTATTCTAAGGTGCTTTTAAAATTATCTATAAAAGATCATGTGGCTTCACTAATCATTATAGAAGTTGGTATCTATTCAATATATGGAGGAAGGGTGATAAAATTTGTCTTAGAAACTAGAATAACTATTTCTAATTAAAATATATTGAAATAAACATATAATGTTGGAATATATTAATTAGTTCTATTTTATTCCCCCTCATCATCCCTTATAAGAGAAATATTCTCCTTCTTCTTTTAAATGGGTAATTTCATTCTTAGTATATATCTTTTACCAAAATATGTCTTATCATATTGAGATCCTCCCTTAATATATTTTTATTTATCTAACTTAGTTAAAAAAATTTCCTTTTCATCCATTTTCTTTAGAGATTATCTTATAATTTTAACTTCCATGGTAATTTCAACCTCCTCAGATGAATTAGGATTAGGTGGTTTCATTGTTGTAATTTTATGAAAATCTTCATTCTTTAATGATCCATACTTATTTTGATATGAATTTTTATAATACTTATAAACATCCTTATAAGTTTTTAAAGTCATAAAAGGTATAATCCTTAATTATTCTTAATTGGGTGTGGTGATAGAAGCATAGTTTTATCCTATAGCATATTAAGAATTGATAAAATTCTAAATCTCAACATAACTAACTTCAATTGAGAAAATTATATTAATTTATAATCTATATTTAAACTAATCATGTTAAAAATAGTTTAAATGATCTTTTTTTATAGTGTATAAATCTAATGATCCTTCTAAGTTAATTATTGGTTTTATCCTTAAACTAATTCAAGTATTCCTTGACTTTATTGATCTTTTTCTCAAAATATCCCTTTAGAATAGTATTCTCTTGAATATCATGTTCCTTTTTATACATCTCATTGTACCCTTAACCTTATGGACTAGGTGATGATAAAATTACTACCCTTTATGCCAATATTATAAGGAATTTATTCCTTGACTCGCCTTTTGGTGTAGTAGGATGATATTGAGGATTTTACCCTTTGAGAAGTCTTTGTAGTAAAGGTTTTAGGCACTATAGAATCCAGTTGGGTCTATTCCCAATGATATTTTTTCATTATATACAATATATAATGAATAAAAATATGATAAATAATCATTATTTATAACAAAATTAACTTTATGAAAATAATCTAATAACTTAATAGAGGTCCTTTTTCACATTAAATTTATAATTAATTTAATAATAAGATTTACCTTATTATAATAATTTTTTATTCAATTAAGATATTGATGAATATGAGCATCACTCGAGTCATACCATAGCTTTATTATATTATCCAAACTATTATCCCTCTAGTAATTTCCACATGTTCTTCATAAATCTCTAAACATCACTCACGGTGTTCTGGTTGCTAGTGTGGATGAACCAATATCCTTGGCCCATTTTTCCATGATTGCTTCAATGATTATCTCTTGTTCTCTTAGTCTTAATATTGGTTGAGGAGAAGGATTACTCTCATTATTGATAACATTCTTGAGAATTATCTAGGTCTTGAGATAATTCAACCTTGATATAATTACGGATGTTCATAATGATTATTTTCACTAACAAAAATGACATAATTAGATTTTTATACTTAAGGTTAAAGAATTATAAATTTTAAAAGGGATAACTAATTATTTATCTTAAGTAACCCCCATGTCAAATAATAATAATAATATTGTTATTATTATTATCATTAAGTGAACAAAATTAACAATTATTGAAATTTCATTTCTTAAATAAATAAATCCAAATTTATTTAAATGATATTTATATCATTTTTTCACCAAACCCTCTACTTGGTTTGTCCATCCTCCATAAAATTTATCAAACCTTGAATAATAAGTATTTATCTAAATAAATATTATTCGTTAAATATATATATATTATTCACTCAATTGTGAATAAATATATTTATTCTAATAAATATTATATTCATGAACTTTCAAATAAATATTTATTTTTATATTCACATAATAAAATAAATATTAATATTAATCCATTAAATAACTAATTAATGGATAAATATTTGTATATTACCTTGTAAATAATAAAAAATATATAAATAAATATTTTATTAATCAGACTTATGAATAAGTATTTATTTAATATTCAGGCCACATATATACTCTACCTCAAATATAATTGGTGACTGAATATATGTGATCAAAAAAATCTGAATAATATATATTAAATAGAGCACCCAAGATTGTAATTAGGTGATCTTTCCTAAGGTAAAAGATTGGAATCTAGTAATTCATCAAGGTTCTCATATATAAATAATTTGATGTCACAACAACAATAACATCATATGAATTCTTACTATGTAATATAATCTATTTGTCTTGATATCTCATCAAGAAGGCTATATACTTGTGTCATCAACCTATGTTCTTGATTTATATTTCTTTAAATTACTATAATGAAATCATTAATTAACTACCATGACCATGGATTTAATATAAAATTTCTATTTCAATCAATGAGCCCAAGATATCTACTTCTATTAAACCAAAATGGAAAAAAATCCTTTCTTGACTTATTGATTAATGGAATATCACTTATCAATCACCCAATGTATCCTACCACACCATAGGAATATTTCAACATGGTTTTCATCAATAAATTAAATTATATGATTCATGATACATATTAATGATAATATCAAACCTAAGTACCAATACACACATTTGCATATAGGGATATCCAATGATATATAAACATGTATAATTCATATTTGTATATCTATCTACATATCATCCTTCTTTGGAGATTACCAAGTGTGTAATTATTGATAAAAATCATCATATACTTATGATAATAAAACACCTAATATTAAAACATTATCTAAGTCCTATCAGAGGATGTTATCCTAACTATAGGACTTATATGTTGAAGGATATTATCATAGAACTTTAAGGTTCTCATCATTGCAGGGAAATACTATAACATTTGGATGCAAAAAAATACTCTAGGGTTGTTATCACATTAATGTTATGAAAAATAGAAATTATCATGTGATAATATATTAATTAATATGGTAATCAAAATTACAAATTCTGTTAGTTTTGGGGAACAAACTCTAACATTATCCTATTTTCACTAGAGAAAACTGCTAACAACATTTAGTTTTCTATATCTCACAAGATACTTATGATTATACTAAGATAAGTATTTAGTTAATTATCCCTCTACAATTTCATCTATGGATACTCTATTTTCTATGACCTCACCTCTTTAAGAAAAAACCCTCAAAATGTATTACTTATTAAGTATATGCTTCATCTATTGATGTGACCTTGGATCCTTTGTGAGATCCCCCACTACAATATTATCACAATATAGTGTGATAGAACTTTTACTGATAGGTATAACATAAATCTCTTAGATGAAGTTTTGTATCAAAATTTATTCATTATCTATACCAAAAGCTACAATATACTCAGAATATGTTGTAGAATTGGAAATCAGGGGATTCTTTGAACTCTTCTAGATCAAAGATACTCTATTGAATAATAATACATATATATATTGATTTTAGATCATTATGATATATCTTGAAACTATAATATGTACATCCTTTTTTGATTATCTCTAAATATCCTCTATAAACTAGGAACATTTCCTTAGTACGATTTAGGTACTTCGGGGTAGTTTCTATATCCATCTAATGGAAATCTCCTTGGTATTCTTAATATCTTCCTACTATACTCAAGTCATAGGAAAGATCAAGCCTAGTTCAAACAATAGAGTACATGATAGATATTATCATAGATGTATAAGGGGTTGTACTCATCCTCTCCCTCCCCCATTTTTTATGAGGAAACATTTTATTGGAGATATTTATTCCATGTGACATTGGAAACAATCCCCTCTTGGATTATTCTATATTGAATCTCTTCAGTACCTTGTTAAAATATATACCCTAACTTAGTCCAAGTAACCTCTTAAATCAGTCATGATAGATCGTAATTCTTAAAATATAGGTTGTTTCACCTATGTATTTCATGGATAATAATTTAGTTAACCACATATTAACAGATAGTAAGACTAGTATCTTCTTTCTCATTAGAAATATATCATCAACATATACTAATAGGACAAAAATTGCACTCCCACTAAACATTTTATAGATATAGGTATCACAATCATTATTTATGAAACTAAATTCCCTTGTGAATTCATCAAAATTATTATTATATGATTTTTATGCATTCTTAAACCCGTAAATGGATCTCTTCAATTTGTATACCTTTTTAGAATCTTCAAGAATCAAAAAAACCCACTAGTTGTTCCATATATGATGGGTTATGTATGATCATATAATGATCATTTGCAGTGGGAGACAACCCAAAAACATAGGATATCTATTCTTAATCATCAAGGCTTAAATATTATCATAAAATAGATTACTTATAAATTGTATGTTGTAGTATCTTCCATCTTATTCCTTTGATGGATTGTGCTTGAGAGAGATCATGAGGAGTAGAGAACAAAAGCACTCTACCTCTATGAGGATACATTGGTTGATGTATCCATGAAAATTTAATTAAAATAACCAAAATTTGAATGGGTATTATGACCTTCTCAAATGAGATGAATGGAGTTTTAGTAAGAATAGAGTTTTAGTAGGCTTTTGGTAGTCTTATACCGATCACACACCTCAACAGAAGAAAACTCATTCTTTTGTATAGTTGAATCTAGAAGCTCAAACTTCATAACACATCATATTAATTTCTATTTTTTGGTATTTATTCATTAAACCCACTTAAATGAATAAATTTAAATATTTTAATGAACCAACCACTTGTTCTACACTGATAAAATCATTATGTGTAATGTGGAAGTGCACATGCAGCTTGACATTCAGCAATCCAAATATGCATCACATGCATATTTAATGTAATATACATTTATATTTATAATATATTTATTATAAATACATATAATGCATGTAAATTTTATTTCACATCCACTAGTCTCATTATTTCACGAAAATCCCATAAGGACAATATGAAAAACTTCACAACTCTTAGTGAATCCATCCAAAATATTTTGGATATGGATTTCCATTAAACTCTTTTCATTTTGAACAAACACTTTATCCAAAACTTTATCCATATCCAAGGGGATAATTGTAACACCCCAGGTAAATAAAGAGTATGACATTTTCACATTTATCCATATTTGTGAATAAAATATTAATATAACTTTAAATGGGACGTTATGCTCGATGGCGTACCCAACACGCAACAACAAGTTTCTTGGTAATCTTACGTTGCACTCTAATAATAAAATAATATTATTTTAAATGGTAGTTAACGCCTAGCTGTTTTGATGGTGGGAATGAATAGAACTAACTAAAAAATGATTATATATGTTTGTCAAATATTTTTACTTTTTACAATAAATGTTAGAGGATTAAAAATGCGAATGAATCCAATTTTAAGCGTAAACATTCTAATATTCTTTAAAAGGTCGACTAACCGCCTTTTGATGGCGAACCTCTTTTAAATCCACTTTGTGAAAATTTTATGTGCTATATTTGACAAAATAAAATTCTTCTTTAGAATCGGGACATCAAAATTTACTTTGTGTAAATTTTTGGTATTTTTCCAAAAAAGTTCAATTTTAAATGAATAGTGATAAATGTTGTATTTTAATTCAAAACCACTTTTTAATATAATTTATTTATATGATTAGATTATCTTTTGAATTGGTTTTAAAGTGAAATTAGAATATATTTTTAACATTTAATCCAATAGTGGTCTTTGGAATTAATTTCACTTTGAAATCGGACTTAAACTAGTGACAATCTGTTGATACATTTTGTTTCATAAAAACACGCTATTTGTTTTGACAGCGGGAATTAATTATTAAATTAATTAATGAAACTTATATGTTTTTAATTTTTTAAAATAGACATCATTTTTTAATTTGGAATATCAAATATATCTTAGGGTGAATTTTTGGTAATTTTCTGAAAAACTTCAATTTTTGATGAATAGTGAAACCACTAAGTGGTACTTATAAAAACTGATTTTCCGTTTAAATGAAATTTTTCCATATTTGTGTTTTTAATTTCAAAAATCCAACATACATGGTTTTCATTAAGAAGTAAAATGTGGTTCAATGGGATTAAAATAATTTTTTTGGTGAATAGTAACTTATTATGTTTTTAATCGCGATTAGAGGTAATTAGTGTAGTTTAAGGTAAGAATAATGTTTTAATAAAATGAAATGACCTAGACACATGTTCTACTCTCATTGGATGTGTCATGGCCGACCAATACAATCCATGGGTCAACTTGGGGACCCCATGGAACCACTTTGGTTGGAAAATGACATAAATAACTTTTTATTTAATGTTAAAGTTAAAATGACACAAACATGAGATGTTTTACTAAAACAATTTTTACATGGGGTTATACAAGTCAGATTTTTGACTATAAATATTAAATGGAAAGATAAAAATATTTCCTACATCATAGTATTTTTTTATAATTTTTATACATTAAATAAATTAAATTATTTATGACATCATGATGATGCAGTGATGACCTCATTATTTAACGATTTAAATAAAATGGAAAGATAATGTAAAATCTAAGACCTACACATGTCCAAAACCTATTATATGGGTTTATTTAGGACCCTTATCACCTTATCCTATAAACACATCAATTTGGGACCATTAAAATCCGAAACTCATTCTAAAATAAAGTAACATTTATTTACTTTCCAAGAGTGCCCCTCCTCTCCTCTTATAAAAGGCCCCCACCTCTACCTTCTTACCCACACTTCCAAAGCATTTGGATCGGACAACCCCTGCCCATTTTGTCTCTCCAAATCCCTATCTAACTCCTTGAAGCCTCACTTTGGGCAGAATTCTTCCCAAGGAAGCCTTTGAGCTCAAACCAATGGGTGTTACCCGATTTTAAGGTAATGTCTTCACTTGAGTCCTTTTGTTTTATTTTGCTTCTCCAACCCCCATAAACTCTTTTTATTAATTTATTTTGTAACAACTCCAGTATCTTCAATATAATAGGATGTTTTTATAATAATTATTAGAGCTACACTTACACACACCTTCATCTAATGGTTAAAGATCATACTGTTTCTGTGATTGGTGATTTTCTGCCTCACGAAATGATGATTGTTCCATATTCTTTTAACACCTTCAAAGGTGGACATTAAGATGTCACTATATTTATATATTATATATAATATGTTTATGTTTTACTTAAGCTTCTGTATTTTTCATTTATGGCATATCCTTTATGGTTACCATTATGATTAAATGTGATATCTTCATTTTAGGAAGTGCGGACTACCGCCCCCTCAAAGTGATTTGATTCGTTAATGCCATATGTGGGACGTATAAAGGATGTAATTAATGGTATTATATATGATATTATACTGGAATTATAATATACCTTTATATCATTATGATTCCATTCTATAAAATACGAAATAGAAATGAAAGTAGTGTTCATGTGTACGTACGGCTTACCGTCTCCATGAACGGTGCATTTCATTTCTTACCCCTAAATGATTACGTAATATTATAAATACGAGTATATTCTGGATACATATGATATATATGATACCCAAATCATGAATATAATTCTGGATATAATGAATCTTTGACCACATGAACAACATGTAATTGTAAGAAGTCCACTTTCGACTTAAGAACCAAATGTCGACAGAACAAACATTATTAACTTAAATGATTACATAATGTTTATAACATGGTAATAAGTGATATAAAAGTAATAATTAACTTTAAAAAGGTTCTTAAGAAATTAGAAATTAACTCAAGTTTATTATTCAGGACGTTAAAGAACGATCGAGTCAAGTCGGACCCGAGGTAAGGGATCCAACCTCTCTCTTTCTTTTTAAGTACACTCTTTTATGTCATTCCTTTTAAGCTCATATTTCTTATGATTGGGATGTTATTTTATATTACTCCTACTGTAATTTTTATTTTCATATGATGAGAGAACCTATTTTCTCTCATCAATCAATTTTGGAAGTTTTGAGTGGCGCTGTTAGGCTGCCAAATTTTCGTAAGGGATCCTACCTCTCTTTTTCTTTTTAAGCACTATCTTTTATGTAATTTACTTTAAGCTCATCTTTATTATGTTTGGGGATGTTATTTTATATTCATATTACTTTACTTTTTATGTTCATATGATGATAGACCCTATTTGATCTCATCAAACCATTTTTTTGGAAGTTTTAAGTGGCGTCGTTAGGCTGCCGAGTTTTCGTAAGGGATTTTTCATCTCACTTTTATTCTCATGACATTTATGATATGTTTGACACTATTTACATTGAGTTGTGTATGTACTGCCCATTATTATACACTTTTTGTAGTATAATTTCATTTATGGGTATTTACATCTTCCTTGTACGACCCTTCTTCCATGGGGTGTACGTTTCGAAAGTTAACCAACTCAGTAAGGGGACCTTTCACCCTCCTTTTTTTTAAAAGACTTATTTTGTTATGTCTTTTAATTCACATACAATTATGTTGGGATATGTTCTTCTATATCCTTATTTACGTAAATTTTATTTCCAAGTGATGAGATCCCCTTTATCTCTCTCATCAACCCTTTTTGTAAAATTTTATGTGACGCCGTTAGGCTGTCGAATTTTTACAAGGGAACATCTTAACCCAATTTCGATTTCTTTGGGTTTAACTTGTACTTCTTGAACATGTCATCATATGAATATGTGTGAATTACCTCTGATTGTTTCACACTTAATATCCACTTATATTGGCTGTATTTTTATTTCTCACACATAATTATGTGATGGATTTATCCTTAATTTAAGGATACCATCTTTATAATGGATTTCATCTCAATTTACATTTCTATTGAGACTTCATTGTTGTTATGCACCAATTCACTCTTATATTGTGTGTATACATTCCTTTTACATATTATATCATGAATCCCTTTATTGTCATGATATTATAAAGATCAGATTAAATATTATTCCGTAATTATTTGTATTCAAGAATCTCTCATTTTGATAAAAACTCTTTAACAAAAAAATATCATTTTAAATGTTTTAATGATATATTATTCTAAATATTTATCTTTAATTTCCATGTTTTCAAAATGGTTTTCAGTATTTATTTATATGGACATTAATGTCTTAAAATTATAATTCCAATAAAAGCTTCAAAGTGGTATGGGACACTTTGATTCAAAAATCTCTTTTAAATGATTTTTGAAAATGGATTGATTAATTCAATATCTTGGAATTACTTATTTTGATTGAAAATGAAATTTTGTTATTGAAATGTTTATATTTTCAGTATTTTATGTGTAATGATGGTACTTGGACATTTTACGGGTGGTTACATGATAAACCATATGACGGGTGGTGCCGTGAATACCAGGACGAGTGTTTACGTTATAACCTCCAATTCGTTGGGTATGGAAGTCGGTCGTATGGCTATTCCATTAAGTATGTATGGAAGTTGGCCGTATGGCTATTCCATTAAGTGATATGTGTGGAAGTCGACCGTATGGTTATTCCACTTAAGTATGTTTATGTCCCAAGTTACTTTTATATGTTATGTGTTCTTTATATGGGTTTTATGGTAATCCTTTAGTTACAAAAGGGTAAGTAATCATATTTTATTTGGTGAAGTGTTTTTACTACTTCATGAAGGTGAAGGTATTAATTTGGTAAAGTACTCATGGTTTACTTGTTGTTTTTGAAAAACTAACAGTTTTCCTTCTTTGTGTATCCTTTATTGGGCTTTTTATGCTCATCCCAAGTTTTTTTGAAATGTTTTTCACAGGTCAAGGGAAAGGTTCATGATGTGATTATAGTGTTAAGGAAGTGTCAAGAAATAATCCATGTTTTATTTTAAATATGTTTCCATTGATGGGAAGAATGAATACTATATTTTATGTAACCACTTTTTTTAAAATGTGGAATGTAATGCCAGTTTCATGATCTAATTCTCTAAAACTCTAAACCTGAAAAGATCCTCAATGTGTAATATTTTAATAACTCAAGATTAAGTAAGGTTTAAAGATGGGGACTTATAGTTGGTATCAGAGGTCGGTTTAGATAACTTTAGAGGTTAGGGTATTCTTTAAGCATAAGTGACATTACCATAATGGTTAGGAATTCAGAAAGAGTCCTAGTTTTAGATAAAGTGAATGAGTAAGTATATATTAGTGTTTATCTTCCTCATTAGTACATGATGGTTTTGTTGATATACTCACATTTTCCTTTTTGGTTTTAGTAAATGGCTGGATCTAGCAGGCACCAAAGTAACAGTGGATGTGAGGGAAACTATGACAGTTTTTTGAGCAAGCAACTGAATGATATGGGAGCTGCAATGAGAACTCTTGTGTTTATCCTCAACCAACTAACTGGAGTCATGATAGACCACCTAAACCTTGGTGATTTCTATAAGGCATCATATATGCGAGAAACAAATCCCTACGGAACTACGGGTAATAATCATAAAGGTAAGTATGTTCAAAAACCTGTGTGTCAAAGATGTGGAAATAAACACCTAGGAAAATGTTTCAAAGGGACAGAAATATGCTATAGATGTGGAAATGAAGGTCATAAAGAAATAACCTGCCATGGAAAAAGGAAGCATCCAGTTGACTCGAGGAAAGGGAAAGAATTTCTTTCTGAGGGATCAATTTAATGTTTTAAATGTGTTGAGCATGGTCATTATGCAAACACATGTCCTATGAAGAAGTTTCATGAATGGGATCACCAAGATCGTACAAATATTCATTTACCAATACCTAAGCCATTATGATTGAGGATAAAGAAACTGACAATGAACAATCAAAGGTATGGATTATTTCATAACTTTTGTTTTCCTATTTTGGAATCTTAGGATATGATTCATGATTTTGTTTGTAGGAAAGAAGTATTTTAGAATAAGTTGGAAAGGAATGGTTAATGGATCATGCAGAATGTTGAATGAGTAAGAAGTCAACATATAAGGGCTTCAAGAGTTATGGTGAAATTCTTAAGAGTATTAAGTATCTTTTGATGATGGGGTTACATTAGAAGAATTTTTATAGTATGTGTAACCCTGCTGTTTAATATAAGAAAATTTTATTCAAGGAATAGTTATATATTCTTTTGTGGAAATAGTTATAAAGAACCATTTGGGTTTATATAATCCTTACTTTTGATGTAATTATGGGTTACTATATGTTATGATGGAAGTGAAAGGCATGAGATTAAATTAGGGTTAAATTATGTTATGGTTATTTTTGATGATTTTATCTCTTTTTGGGAATGATTTGAGAATTATATAGTTTTGGAAAAAGGACAACACGCAGACTGTGTGACAACCCGTCACGTCGGACAAAGCTGCGGGAATCGAACCCACAACCAAAGTGCAACTGGTATTTATCGCCTACCACTGGACTATGTGAAGTCCCTGGTTAGTTTGACTGATTCTTTTTAGTTAGATGATTTTATGAATTAAGAGTAAGTTGATTTTGGGTTATCTATGGAAATTTATTAACCTATCATGGAGGATATGTGATTAGGTTAATTACTTTTCAATACGAGACATTAAGAGCAACTGATGTTGTTTGGATATAAATGTTACGATTTAACTTGGAAGACTATGTGACTAAATCCTTCAAATATTTGGGTTTCAATCTTAGTTTGGTTTACTTTGAAGAATTTTTATGGACAAATTTTTTATCGAATGGTCCTCGTTGAACTTTGGGTTTTGTTGGACAAATTTTAGAGATTAAGAATAGATTTTCTTTTTATAAAGGGTTATCCTTTTCTGGATTATCTGATCTTGTACTAACCTTTTTTTTTTGGTTTTGGTTAGAGACTAAAGAAATGGGAAGTATATAGTTCTCTATTGTGTATTAGGTGATTCTCTAGAAATTTATTATAGTACTCTTAGTGAGAACAAGTCTTCCTAAATACTCGTCTTTTGGAGAAAATATGAGTTTGATTAAGGAATCTAGTAAAAGTTGAAAGTCAACATGATAAGTGATTATGTTTCCTTATGAATAAATTCCTCAACAAAAAGTAACTTAAAACAAAAATGTTTTCTATTAACTTTTCCTACTGGGGAATCAAATATCGTTTAACCCATCACAAGTTTGTGATTTTCTTATGGTTAACTTTCTCCTAGACAAGTTTACTATCACTCTCCATCAGAACATGACCCTTTGTTTTTTCTTCCATGTTCATATTTTCATACTTGGAATCCTATTATGGGTTAACTCGGGTGACCTTTGTACTTATTTTTCTTTATTTTTTAAATCGATTGTTTTACTGACTCTTGCTCCGATGTGGGATTTCCAATGAAGTTTCTAAGCCCAATTTTAAAATTGTGAGGATGCAATTCCCAAAAGGGGGGAAGGATGTAACACCCCAGGTAAATAAAGAGTATGACATTTTCACATTTATCCATATTTGTGAATAAAATATTAATATAACTTTAAAGGGGACGCTATGCTCGATGGCGTACCCAACACGCAACAACAAGTTTCTTGGGAATCTTACGTTGCACTCTAATAATAAAATAATATTATTTTAAATGGTAGTTAATGCATAGCTATTGTGATGGCGGGAATGAATAGAACTAACTAAAAAATGATTATATATGTTTGTCAGATATTTTTACTTTTTACAATAAATGTTAGAGGATTAAAAATGCGAATGAATCCAATTTTAAGCATAAACATTCTAATATACTTTAAAAGGTCGATTAACCGCCTTTTGATGGCGAACCTCTTTTAAATCCACTTTGTGACAATTTTATGTGCTATATTTGACAAAATAAAATTCTTCTTTAGAATCGGGACATCAAAATTTACTTTGTGTAAATTTTTGGTATTTTTCCGAAAAAGTTCAATTTTTAATGAATAGTGATAAATGTTGTATTTTAATTCAAAACCTATTTTTAATATAATTTATTTATATGATTAGATTATATTTTGAATTGGTTTTAAAGTGAAATTAGAATATATTTTTACCATTTAATCCAATAGTGGTCGTTGGAATTAATTTCACTTTGAAATCGGACTTAAACTAGTGACAATCTTTTGATACATTTTGTTTCATAAAAACACGCTATTTGTTTTGACAGCGGGAATTAATTATTAAATTAATTAATGCAACTTATATGTTTTGAATTTTTTAAAATAGACATCATTTTTGAATTTGGAATATCAAATATATCTTAGGGTGAATTTTTGGTAATTTTCTGAAAAACTTCAATTTTTGATGAATAGTGAAACCACTAAGTGGTACTTATAAAAACTGATTTTCCGTTTAAATGAAATTTTTCCATATTTGTGTTTTTAATTTAAAAAATCCGACATACATGGTTTTCATTAAGAAGTAAAATGTGGTTCAATGGGATTAAAATAATTTTTTGGTGAATAGTAACTTATTATGTTTTTAATCGCGATTAGAGGTAATTAGTGTAGTTTAAGGTAAGAATAATGTTTTAATAAAATGAAATGACCAAGACACATGTTCTACCCTCATTGGATGTGTCATGGCCGACCAATAAAATCCATGGGTCAACTTGGGGACCCCATGGAACCACTTTGGTTGGAAAATGACATAAATAACTTTTTATTTAATGTTAAAGTTAAAATGACACAAACATGAGATGTTTTACTAAAACAATTTTTACATGGGGTTATACAAGTCAGATTTTTGACTATAAATATTCAATGGAAAGATAAAAATATTTCCTACATCATAGTATTTTTTTATAATTTTTAGACATTAAATAAATTAAATTATTTATGACATCATGATGATGCAGTGATGACCTCATTATTTAACGATTTAAATAAAATGGAAAGATAATGTAAAATCTAAGACCTACACATGTCCAAAACCTATTATATGGGTTTATTTAGGACCCTTATCACCTTATCCTATAAACACATCAATTTGGGACCATTAAAATCCGAAACTCATTCTAAAATAAAGTAACATTTATTTACTTTCCAAGAGTGCCCCTCCTCTCCTCTTATAAAAGGCCCCCACCTCTACCTTCTTACCCACACTTCCAAAGCATTTGGATCGGACAAACCCTGCCCATTTTGTCTCTCCAAATCCCTATCTAACTCCTTGAAGCCTCACTTTGGCCAGAATTCTTCCCAAGGAAGCCTTTGAGCTCAAACCAATGGGTGTTACCCGATTTTAAGGTAATGTCTTCACTTGAGTCCTTTTGTTTTATTTTGCTTCTCCAACCCCCATAAACTCTTTTTATTAATTTATTTTGTAACAACTCCAGTATCTTCAATATAATAGGATGTTTTTATAATAATTATTAGAGCTACACTTACACACACCTTCGTCTAATGGTTAAAGATCATACTGTTTCTGTGATTGGTGATTTTCTGCCTCACGAAATGATGATTGTTCCATATTCTTTTAACACCTTCAAAGGTGGACATTAAGATGTCACTATATTTATATATTATATATAATATGTTTATGTTTTACTTAAGCTTCTGTATTTTTCATTTATGTCATATCCTTTATGGTTACCATTATGATTAAATGTGATATCTTCATTTTAGGAAGTGCGGACTACCGCCCCCTCAAAGTGATTTGATTCGTTAATGCCATATGTGGGACGTATAAAGGATGTAATTAATGGTATTATATATGATATTATACTGGAATTATAATATACCTTTATATCATTATGATTCCATTCTATAAAATACGAAATAGAAATGAAAGTAGTGTTCATGTGTACGTACGGCTTACCGTCTCCATGAACGGTGCATTTCATTTCTTACCCCTAAATGATTACGTAATATTATAAATACGAGTATATTCTGGATATATATGATATATATGATACCCAAATCATTAATATCATTCTGGATATAATGAACCTTTGACCACATGAACAACATGTAATTGTAAGAAGTCCACTTTCGACTTAAGAACCAAATGTCGACAAAATAAACATTATTAACTTAAATGAATACATAATGTTTATAACATGGTAATAAGTGATATAAAAGTAATAATGAACTTGAAAAAGGTTCTTAAGCAATCAGAAATTAACTCAAGTTTATTATTCAGGACGTTAAAGAACGATCGAGTCAAGTCGGACCCGAGGTAAGGGATCCAACCTCTCTCTTTCTTTTTAAGTACACTCTTTTATGTCATTACTTTTAAGCTCATCTTTCTTATGATTGGGATGTTATTTTATATTACTCCTACTGTAATTTTTATGTTCATATGATGAGAGAACCTATTTTCTCTCATCAATCCATTTTGGAAGTTTTGAGTGGCGCTGTTAGGCTGCCGAATTTTCGTAAGGGATCCTACCTCTCTTTTTCTTTTTAAGCACTCTATTTTATGTCATTTCCTTTAAGCTCATCTTTATTATGTTTGGGGATGTTATTTTATATTCCTATTACTGTAATTTTTTTGTTCATATGATGATAGACCCTATTTGATCTCATCAAACCATTTTTTGGAAGTTTTAAGTAGCGCCGTTAGGCTGCTGAGTTTTCGTAAGCGATTTTTCATCTCACTTTTATTCTCGTGACATTTATGCTACGTTTGAAACTATTTCCTTTGAGTGGTGTATGTACTTCCCATTATTATACAATTTTTGTAGTATAATTTCATTTATGGGTATTGACATCTTCCTTGTATGACCCTTCTTCCATGGGGTGTACATTTCGAAAGTTTCCCAACTCGGTAAGGGGACCTTTCACCCTCCTTTTTTTTAAAAGACTTATTTTGTTATGTCTTTTAATTCACATACTATTATGTTGGGATATGTTCTTCTATATCCTTATTTACGTTAATTTTATTTCCAAGTGATGAGATCCCCTTTATCTCTCTCATCAACCCTTTTTGTAAAATTTTATGTGATGCCGTTAGGCTGTCGAATTTTTACAAGGGAACATCTTAACCCAATTTCGATTTCTTTGGGTTCAACTTGTACTTCTTGAACATGTCATCCTATGAATATGTGTGAATGACCTCTGATTGTTTCACACTTAATATCCACTTATATTTGCTGTATTTTTATTTCTCACACATAATTATGTGATGGATTTATCCTTAATTTAAGGATACCATCTTTATAATGGATTTCATCTCAATTTAAATTTCCATTGAGACTTCATTGTTTTTATGCACCAATTCACTCTTATATGGTGTGTATACTTTCCTTTTACATATTATATCATGAATCTCTTTATTCTCATGATATTATAAAGCTCAGATTAAATATTATTCCGCAATTATTTGTATTCAAGAGTATCTCATTTTGATAAAAACTCTTTAACAAAAAAAATATCGTTTTAAATGTTTTAAAGATTTATTATTCTAGATATTTATCTTTAATGTCCATGTTTTAAAAATGGTTTTCAGTATTTATTTATATGGACATTAATGTCTTAAAATTATAATTCCAATAAAAGCTTCAAAGTGGTATAGGACACTTTGATTCAAAAATCTCTTTTAAATGATTTTTGAAAATGGATTGATTAATTCAATATCTTGGAATTACTTATTTTGATTGAAAATGAAATGTTGTTATAGAAATGTTTATATTTTCAATTTTTTATGTGTAATGATGGTACTTGGACATTTTACTGGTGGTTACGTGATAAACCATATGAAGGGTGGTGCCGTGAATACCAGGACGAGTGGTTACGTTATAACCTCCAATGCATTGGGTATGGAAGTCGGCCATATGGTTATTCCATTAAGTATGTATGGAAGTTGTCCGTATGGCTATTCCATTAAGTGATATGTGTGTAAATTGACCGTATGGTTATTCCACTTAAGTATGTTTATGTCCCAAGTTACCTTTATATGTTATGTGTTCTTTATATGGGTTTTATGGTAATCCTTTGGTTACAAATGGGTAAGTAATGACATTTTATTCAGTGAATAGTTTTTACTACTTTATGAAGGTGAAGGTATTACTTTGGTAAAGTACTCATGGTTTACTTGTTGTTTTTGAACAACTAACAGTTTTCCTTATTTGTGTATCCTTTACTGGGCTTTTTTTGCTCATCCCAAGTTTTTTTGAAATGTTTTTCACAGGTCAAGGGAAAGGTTCATGATGTGATGATAGTGTTAAGGAAGTGTCAAAAAAGAATCCATGTTTTATTTTAAATATGTTTCCGTTGATGGGAAGAATGAATACTGTCTTTTATGTAACCACTTTTTTTAAAATGTGGAATGTAATGCCAGTTTCATGATATAATTATCTAAAACTCTAAACCTAAAAAGATCATCAATGTGTAATCTTGTAATAACTCAAGATTAAGTAAGGTTTAAGGCTACGGCCTTATACTAACTATGTGAACCTATGGGCCTTAAAGTTCCATTAAGACCAATTTCACATGTTTCTTACACCCATAGATTCTACATGACTCTCATATTGTTGCTACAATATTGGAATTGTCAATGAATCTGATACATTATCCTAGGTATCCACCCAAATATTCCTTGTATTTCCCCTCACAATGATCTCCCATAAGAGATGGTATTTTATAAGGATGTGTTTGGTACTTTTATGAGACCGGGGTTCCTTATCCTAAGAAATAACACCATTTTTATCCCAATATAGCTTAATTTCTCCATCAATGCTAGGAACCAATCCAATTTTATAAATGAACTTCTTGGTCCAAATAGATTTATTCATAGTATCTGATACAGTGATGTATTTTTTATTTGTTTTTTATTCAAATATGGTGTGTTATTTATAACTCTTCTAATTAATAGCTCCACTATTTAATAAACACGTGAATCCATGTTGATATTTCATATCATCTTTTTTTATATTGGAAACTACCATCTATCTAACCCTTTACAAATAGATTATCCTCTCCTATAAAGAAAAATAACATATATATGGTCCTTCTTAAGTAATTATGGATGATCTTTATAGTAATCTAGTGAATATCACTTGGACTGACATGGTATATAATTATTTTTCCCAATTCATATGAGACATCTGTTCAAGTACACAATATGGAATACCTGATAGATCCTATGGAGGATGCATAAGAAATGATGACTATCCTTTTGAACTTTTTATAAGGATCACGAATCTTCCTATGATTCGTTTCATGAAACACTAATAAAGACCCCTTCTTGGAGTTTTCAATTCTAAATTATTTTTAACTTTACCGATATATGTTTTCTAACTCATTCCAATAAAATTCTTAGATCTATCTCTATAGATTCTTATAATGTGTATGTAAGATGCTTCACCCATTTATTTTATTGAGAAGCATTTACTTAGACGCATATTCATAGTGTTAAGTGTCAGGATGTCACTTTAAATAAGAAGTATTTCATATATATTTAGTATCATAAACACTATTATGCTCCTACTAAGCCTCTTGTATATACAAGAATCAGATGTGTTCTTAATGAAACAAAACTCTTTGATTGTATCATCAAATCTTATATTCAATCTCTAAGAAGATTTTTTTAGTCCATAAATAGATAGTTCTAATTTGTAAACATTATTAGAATCATTTAGAACTTCAAAACCCTTAGGTTGTATCATATACACATCCTTGGATAAATTCCATTTAAGGAATTTAGTTTTTACATCCATTTGATATATGTAATAATCATAATGATTTGTTATGTATATAAAAATATGAATAGAATTTATCATTGAAATAGGTGAAAATGTATCTTCATAGTCAATACTATGAACCTGTTTGTAACCCTTTCCCACTAGGGATGTTTTATAAGTTGAAAATATACCATACATGTCTTTTTCTTGTGAAAAAAAACCCACTTTTACCCTATGTGTCTCACCCTTTCAAGTGCATTCACCAAGTTCCAAAATTGGTTAGTGTACATGGAGTCCATATCAAATTCCATGAATTTTAACAATTTCTCAATATTAGAACTATTAATGGCCTCTTTGTAGGAACTATATTCATCTCCTATGAATGTTATTTCATCATAATTATCCATGAGAAATATATTTCTTTCATGTTCCATAAGAATCCTACCAGAACTTTGATTTTATTGTGTAACATGAGATGGTTCTTCTTCCATAACTCTTTGAAGAACCAACTCAACCTCCATCTTAGAAAAAATTCTTGATTATTGGTCTTGAAATTCTCCAAGTTCAATTTTCCTCTCATTATCACCTTGACTCGTGTGTTTGTTCTTAATTAAAATATCATGTTGGACTGTAAAAACTTTTTTCTCAGTAGTATTATAGAAATAATATCCCCTAGTTTCCTTGGGATAACCAACAAATAATCATTTATCTGTTTTGGGGTTAATTTTATTAGAATCTAAACATCATATGAATGTTTCACATCCCTAAATATTCATATAAGATAAACTAGGATGTTTCTCATACCATATCACATATATTGACTTTATTATTACTTTAAATGGAATGTGGTTTGATAATAATGAAATAGTCTCCTGAGATTAACCCGAAAATTAAATAGGGGGATCATATAAACTTTTCATCAATTGAACTATGTAAAAGAAGGTATGATTCTTACTTTTAGATACATCATTCCATTATGGTTCTTTAGGATAAGTGAGTTGTGAAAAAATTATAGAATCTCTCAAATGAGCTATGAATTCTTGGATCAAGTATTCAACACCCAAATATGATAAGAGGACTTTAATAATTTTTCTCAGTTAATTCTGAACTTAATTCAGAAAATATTTAAAATTTTCAAAAGTTTTGTACGTGTGTTTCATCATAAACACATACCCATACTGACTCAAGTCATCATTATAAGTAAATAAGTACCTAAAACCATCAATTTATTGTGTGATCATTGGTATACATACATCACTCTGATGAGATCCAAATATCCCTTTCACCTTTTCTCCCAAAAGGAGAATTTTTCATTTTAACTGATTAACAAGATTCACATGTATCAAATTATCCATAATCAAATGATTCCAAAAATTCATCCCTATGGAATCTTTTAACGTGTTTCTTCTTTATATGTCCAGGGTGGAAATGCTAGAGGTGGGTGGGATTAGAATCAAATCCAAAATTCTTGTTCTGAATTTCATAAATAGGATTATCTATATCGAGAATATATAAATCATTCATTATATTCCCAATGGTATAAAATATTTAATTATTATATAGAGAATAAATATTGTTCTTAATAATGAATGAAAATACCATATTATCCGAATAAGATGCATAAATCAAATTATTTTTTATGGAAAGAACATAATAATAGTTTTTTAATTCTAATATCAATCAACATGGTAAAATTAGATCATAAGTGTCAAACTATAATGTAGTAACTCTTTTTCTATTACTAACATGAACATATACTTCACCTTTATCAATCGCCTCTTATCTATGAGTTTATGTTTATCAGCACAAATGTGTGATGCACACTGGGTATCTACTACCCATGATTCAAAGTTGGATAAATTGATTTATATAATATTCACATTTGGGTACACTAAATGTTTCTCATTGAGAACACTTCACATTACTAGATACCAATATTTAATTTTTTTATAGGTCATACCTATTAATTATCTCAATATGATTAGTGTGATCTATGACATCATCTAAAATAAAGAAATATCAGTAAGTGACATTTTGTATTATATCTTTTCATTGAGGTATTTAAATATAATTTCTCCCACTAAAATTTATAACGACACGCATCATATCCATTTAGTGAGCCAATATCCATATTTCACTAAGTTCTAGGTCACTTTATCATTTCTCTCATTACTTAGATATTTAGGTAGTGAATCATCCTAATTATAAAAGTTATGAGTCTTAGATAGTTCAAAAAATAAAAACTTATCAAAATCTATCATATGAAATCACTTAATTCTATTCCCCGGGTAACCTAATCCTATTAGGGTCACTTGAAAATTGTAACATAAGGAAAATTCCAAAAATAAGCTAACAAAGGATGATCCATGGGAACCCATATTTAGCATGACCCACCCAAAATAATAATCCAGAGTCACTCATTACTTGATTACCTTACACAAGATAATTTAGGGGATCTTAACTTTCGCATGACCAACTCGGTTCGATGATTGAGGTATCGGATAGTGTTTCTTTGGAAGGAATCTCACACTTAGTATTTGTGGGATTTTGTTTTAAGGTATCAAAAATTTAATATATATAATATAAATATTAAATTAATAACTATTTAATATTTTGTAATATTTATATTTTAATGTTTTATTTATTTTATGTATGCATGCTTCTAATGTTTTTGTAACACCCTAAGATTTTAGAATAGAAAATTATGTTTGTTTGCATTTTCAAAACACAATAATGAGCTTAAATGACTTGTAAAATATAAAACTATTATAACCTAGTCATTAAATTAGAGGGTATGAATAGTATTAAAAAATTTATTAATTATACATATAAATTAACTTCTCAATATAAATTACTGATAATTTTTTATAATTAATTAATTAATTTTTAGTAAAGTAATTTTATTCTTCAAAAATATGTTTTCATCAAAAATTATTTTATTTATTTTCATGAAGAAATACTATTATTTATTTATTACTTTTATAAAATATATTTAATAAAATAAAGTTCATTTTTGGAATCATAATATCAAAATTTAATTTGGGTGGAATTTTGGGATTTTTTGGAAAATATTGGTTTTTCAGTGAATAGTGAAAATGTCAATTTTTATAAAAACTAGTACTCATACATTCTTTCACACAGAGATATGATCTAATGCTATAAAAATTATCCACTACTCAATAAAAATTCATGATCCATGACTCAAATAAAATACATGTTTCGATGCTCTAAAAAATATTCACTGGTCTAATTAAATACATGATTCACTGCTCAAAGAGAGTACATGATCCAGTGCTCTAAAAAATGAATCACAAGTTCTATTTAGTACAAGTAAAATGAATTATTAACTAAATAAAATAAAATTACCCACTGCTCCAAAATATTCCCTTGCTCCACTCTTCCATGATGGTGTATTTCTCCAAAATTTTGTGTCATTGCACCCTCTCACCATGTCTATAGGATTGAAACCCCACATTAATATTGATTATATTAAATATATTGAATGAATAAATTATTTTTACATAATATTTCAATAAAAGTGGATTAAATATGGAGATAGTTAAAATAGTATAAAACATAATGGATAATCACGTTGTACCTTTGTTTTGAATCTTCAACTTCAAGATCTTCTGACACATTCAACAATATCTATACATAAAAATTGAAAAAATTAGAAGTATAATGAATAAAAATTATAATAAATAGTAATGAAATCTGAAAATAATAATTTATGCAAGACATATGTGATTTTTTAAATTATTGTGTACAATTTCAGTATATTAAACAATTTATGTACATTAATGTTTAAAAATTAGAATAAATATTACTGAATATTGAAATATGATAATTGAAAGTTAGTGACACATTGGTAATAAGAATAAATATTATTGAATGCATGTTTTTTACTAAATTCACATTTTTTATTATGCCTTCCCTTATCCTCTCAGTTTATAGACTCAAAACTACCATTTAAGGAAGGCTTCAGACTGTGGTCATCAATAACCAGTTCATTATTCCATAGAGAAATAGATTTCCTGATATAGTCCTCCTGGAGGTTCTTATATAATTCTCTAAAATATGAACTCTCCTCAATCATGACTGAAAAATTTCTAGAATGACCATTACAACCTCCTAGTCTAAATATTATCTATGGTTTTTCCCTAAAAAGGAGGTGCCACATGAACTCCTCCCAAAACAGAATATCCAAGCTAGGATTCATTTGCCAGTAAATGGGAACATAAGATGTAATACATTATGAATAAAAGTTATGGGGATGAAATATGTGAAAATCTAGGTAATCAATATAGATATAATAATAATTATGGTGTTAATGCATTTGGATATCAAGATTCATGCTTAGTTTCTAATAGTGTGTGCGAGCTTTGGATATGTAGTTGATGAATATTATGGTAGCTAATCAAGGTTAAAAGTGGATCTGCATGCCATTTTCCATACTAATGGTTGCAAAAAAATGAAGCTTGAAAGATCTTATTGCAAACCAACATATCTTGTGCTTTTCCTTACCCTTTCCACACATCTACTATACTCAAAAATTCTATTGAAGGTAGGATTCAGAATGTGTTCAGTCATTAAGGGTGCATTGATATGTTCAGTTTTATTGAGAAATAGTTATTTAATTTATTGCTTCAGTGATTGTTATTTTCTATTGCTTAGCTTTTGAAATAATTTTACATATGAAATAAAAGTCTTAAATATTTTATGGAATATAGAAAAAACATAAATTTGGAAAGGAATACATGGAATAAATCAGAGAGAACACAACATTTGGCATAGATAATGGATTCAACACATATGACTGCAGAAAAAATTTCTATATAGAACAAAAATAGAGTACATAGAACATTATTCATGTAGATTCCATGCTAGAGGCTCTTTTAGAAAATAGGGTAAACATATTCAAACAGCCTTTATGTAAACTGAATAGACCAATACCCTTATTATCATAAATATTAATTTATAAAAAAAATTAAGATAAAATAAAGAATCAAAATGTGGTATTAACTTGAAATTGAAACTTAAAATTTCAGTCATTTTTTTAGTATTGTTTTTTAACTTTTCCTTCATTCAGGTGTCCAAATATATGGAATACCTTGTTGTAGATGTGCTATCTGGAGATATTTTACAATTCTATTTCACCACATCCTCACTATCAAAATCGCACAATATATTTTTATGCATAGAGAATGTACTTAAAAATAATTAGTAGTAAATATAGGTGAAAATTGTAATCATAGAATAAAAAATCAGAATGTTAAAAATAGCTATTTGGAGAGATTTAAAATAACTATATGTTTGAAATATATAAAAAAATAAACATGTGAAAAAAATTAATTTTTTGTAGTCATAATGATGTCATTAAAATAAAATTTATTCAAGATAACTGTTATATACTTGAGTTGTTGAAGTATCTGCAATTGATGTAAGAAATCATGTTTCAATGTTTAAACTGAGTCAAAAAGATCCACAAATATGATAATCCTACGATGGAATGATAAAATCAATATTCCAATAAGGTGATATTTAATTGATAACAAAAAAAAATAGAGAAATTGAAAACAATTGTACCTGATTTTGTTCAATCCCACTACTTACTCATGAAGATCCACTGTTATGATGATCCATTATAAAAAGTATAAAAATATTAATGCTTTTCATATTATGCTTTTAAAGGAATTTATGAATATTTGATAAGTAGTACCTGATTTTATGCAAAGCCTTCATTAAAACTGATGATGTAATTTTCATTTTCGCTAATGAAAATTACATTATATGTGTTTTGTTCTAATGAACAGTGGTGATTTTGAATCTTGTAATTTGATGCATCAAGTGATAACATAACGTTTTTTGATTTGAAAATATTTAAATATATAGGAAAAACATACCCATCGTCATCCTAATTAGAAAATGAAAAACAATGTTAGTTTAAATAAACTGAATATATATTTTCATGATAGAAACAGGTGTATAGTTATACCTGTATCACACCATGTCTCAAATTTGTAGCTATTTTACTTATGAATTATATGAGTTGTTTGTCAAATAGAATAACTGAAAATGAGTTAGTTTTATTAATCACCAGTAGATGCACTCTAAATATGTTGGATTTGAAATTCTTATTATACAGTGGTTCATATAAAATAACTGTGTGTTGAATTACAATTTGTAATAAATAATAATGCAGCCAAAAAATGAATGATTAGTAGCTTATAGTGTAATAAAAGTGTGTTACAATGTAAAATATTTAAATATTTCACCAAATGTTAATGTATATGTCATAGAATAAATTGTTAATTGATATTACATATAATAGTGGAATCCATCATTTAAGAAAGTGTCACCCACTATATAATTATTCCCCTAGTCAATTACTTGCCTTCAGGAATATTAAAAATAGTTTATCATTTACCTATGATGGTAGGTAATATTAAAGGTTTTTTATATTTACATAGCCCGTATATTACACTAATATTATCAGCATCATTGATCATTGACAATATAAAAAATAGTTGTGCATCCTAAAAGTAAAATGAACGTAAATAAATCAAAATAAAAATATAAATAAAAGAATATAATGGAAAACTATAAATATTCTTTCTATCATTTAAAATAATTTCATTTCATATATCCCAATTTTTTCTCCTAAAAAAAATTAGGAATCTAGAAACAAATTTAGAAGAGAAGTAAAACTGTATTATCATGGATATCAATTATTTGAAAAATGAAAACTCACAATTCATATTTAACACTCATCATGAAGAAATAAAATCAAAGGAACATTAAAACACATTATCAAAATACATACCTTCATATCCAACAATTTATGTATGTGGCCATTTTCTATTTTATATCTACCTGGAATAATATGCTCAATAGAAGGATGAATAAATAATAATTTGATATTAGTATTGAATGAAGTAGGATCAGGGGATTTTTTTGTTATATTTTAAAACGTAATAGTAGAAACTATAATACAAATTATTAAAATAATTAATGTAATAATACTGAAAAATAGAATATGTAGTTTAATAATAGTTGAAATCATTACAATATTAAGTGTGTAAGAACTTAAGTAGACTATCAACAACATTAACCAAATTTAAAAGAGATGAAATACATTCATGTATGATTTGAATGGTGAATGAATGGTTCATGGAGATATAGGAAAGGATTGAATATTTGACAATGTAAATAACCAGAAAACTTATTATGATCTTTTGAAATGGAATAGAAAAATGAAAACATGAATGAATATTGAACCACAAGGCAGAACTAAGATTAAAATTTTTGTAATAAAATAAAAAAGAAAGAGATGAGTTTTCAATTAATAGTAATGTGAGTCAAAGTTTAAAAAAGAATACCCTTTTTCAAGCAGTCAAACTCTTTGAGGGAGAACACTTACAGATTCCCACACCTACATGAAGGTAATGTTAAAAAATTCAGAAATCTTAACTCATTAAAATAATACACTGTTAAAATTAATTGAAATTGAACTAAAATATTATATTAATGGTAGGGATTGGTGATTGGGACAATAATAACTCACTTGTGCTCATAATTTAGTCTTTAAAAATCATTAACAGTTATACACATGGACGATGTAGAAATTGAATGGATCTAGTGACACTGCCCTCAATAAATAACAATAAATTTGTGGAAACAAAGTATAAAATTCATATAATATGATATAAATAGTAATATATTTTATTTTGAACTAGAATTTTTATTATATTTTTATATAAAGTCGGTGCCAATTGACCATATAAAAATATGATCAGTAAATAATTAACTGATAAGTAATGAAAAGTAAGCAATGAATGAAATAATATTTTTTCAATTAATATGGATCAATTAGTAGTGATGTGCCCAAAATATAGAGTAAATGTGAAATTTTACTAATAAAGAATAACTAAACATATAAATGATAAATAATATTGAAAATTAAAATAAATCAAAACTAACCATCAAGTGGTAGAACACTTTTCCCATTTTCACGGGTGCTTTGAATAATGAATATTTCATAGCAAGATATGTAATTCTAATCAATATATATCAAATAAAAAAATTAAATAGCCAAAAAGTGGACCAAATTAATAAAAATAAGAATTTTAGAACATTCCCTTTTAGGGAAGCATGAATTCAAATTTATATGCATTTAGTAGTTAAAATAAATGATATGAAACTATGACTTATTAATGCACAATAATATCAATATTTTTTAAATGGATAAAAATAAAATAAACACCATACATCATAGAGGTTGGGGATTAGAAGCTTAAAATACAATGGAATCATTTAAAATCATGTAAAAATAGATGAGTTCAAGTGTATACAGTAAACAACATTAAATTGAGAGAGAAGAAATTTACTGCCAGATAAAAATACTTATTGTGTGTACTTGAAAATGCATTTATAAAAAATATTAATACCATAAAAATAATTCATTGTGTGCTTAAAAATTTGTTCATTAAAATGAATCCATTATGTTCCTAAAAATTAAAAAAAATAGTAGTCATAAAAAATGAATGTACAGAATATGTTGAAAAAAAATATGATCAAATATAAATTTTTTAAATTAAAACAATATTGACAGAAATATAAGGAACTAAAAAACCATATATCAATAAATTTGATTATGGAAACCAAATTTTATTATCCAAGTACATATATATATATATATATGAGATTGTATCCATTAAAAAATTGTTTGTAAAATGTTATTTATAATGAAAGAACTACATATACATGAAACATAATATTTATATATTCAATAGGTTATAATTAATTAAATTTTATAAAATCAGAACAGAAAAACTGGTTGTAGTAGTAAATGAATTCAATAATGTCAAATGGAATTGATAAAATCATATTTTGAAAACTTAAAAATCAATCGTAATATTCACCATATTTAAACCACAAATAAGTGATACATAATAATGGAATATGAGTTGATAAATTGTTGGTAAATCATAAACAAAGTATAAAATATTTATTTGAATTAATAAGGAATAAAAAATTATATTAAGCATTCATAATGGAGAAATAAATTACATGAATGAAAAAATGATCCAAATGGATAAATCAAATTCTGGTCATTATAATATTTAATTTTGGAATGAATATCATGTAACTAAAAATAAAGAAATCAAAGGACTGAATATGAGTAAATGTCATAATGAAAAAAAATTGGTGCAGTGACTTTATGGATAATCCTTTAATTTAGCTTATCTTCACAAGAAAAGAGATAAAATTTATCAATAAATATCACACTCAAATCCAATTCAATAAGAATACAATAAAAATAACCCTACCATGACAACTCGGTCACCTTTCCATTTTAATAGGTACACCTATCAAAGAATCAATATCATATAGAATCATAGGATGTCAAAGAATCCAGTTTAAGCCAAAAATTATAAACTGAAATTTTTCAAATGATATACTAATTTCAAAAAGTGTTGAAATTGAAAATTTGTACCTAGATACAAAGGGGCCCAAAATTTTGGTTGATTAGACCAAATCTTTATGCCTTCCTTTTATATTCATTATTCAGAAATTAGAAATGAAAAAAATCATGGTCAATTAGAATGAATTTACAATTAGTGAAACCCCAAATTGTAGAAAAATCTGAGAGATATTGGAGTACTAACATATATATAATATTTTATAAATAACTTCTTTCCTTGTAAAGACTCAAATTTTGATAAATATAATATTTAATGTTTGAATTAAAGTCATTTAATAGAAAATAAAGAAATCAAAGGGTTGGATATGAGTAAACATCACAATAAAAAAAGTATATTAGAAGCACATGGATAATCCTTTGATTCAGATCATCATAATGAGTAAATAGAAAAACATTATCCATCAATATCAAACTCAAATCCACTTCAATAATAATAACAGAAAAATAACCATACCATTCCAACTCGGTTGTAAGAACCTGGATATTCATTTCGGGTATGGATCTTGATTTCAGGTTGTTTTGAGGAAAAAGGAAGAAGTGTGGATTTCTCTGAGTGCACTCTATGTACTTCCATATGCATGACATGTACCTGGTTTCCATGTACATCCATGTACTGGTTGTGTAACGTCCAAGTACATGGTCGTGTGGTGACCTAGAAGACCTCTTAAGTCAGGGGTCGGTTAAGGCTACTACACAGTGTGTAATTTTAAAGAACATGTCATGTAGTTTTCTATTTCATTGATAAATTGGAGTAGGGTCACGTCTCATATCTGGAAATATATTATTATGGCTTTGGTTCATATAGGAGTGTTTTGGAATGGACGAATAACTTCGAACCCCTCCTGATTCTTTGTTTGAGCTCTGATTGAGACATTGCCGGGTGTGTTGGAATACCACCAGTGAGTTATCAAAACCCCTAGAGCCTCTATTCCTGATTCATCCTCTCTTTTGAGTTATTAAAGGTTTTGAATTTTCATCTTTTTTTAGATCTATGCTGATCTAGGATGATTCAAGGGATGGTGTTCAAGTATATCGATCATACGACATTAAAGTATGTTGATTGTGCCTTTCGTTGTTTGTCTTTGGATTATATATTCTAAAAGTGTCGCATACCCATGTTTGGGGTATTTCTTGATTTGGAATTTAACCCTATTTATTACCTACTTTGGATTAATTTATTGATAAAGGTTTTCATCTTATATATAATGTTAGATACCTTATTATGGGACACCTCATTGGTGTGTTTCCCCCTTGATTGATTGTTTATGGTTGTTTGGTCTAGAATGCATGTTAGGCTTGCCTTTTTTTCCATGACTTGTTTTGTTAGGATGGAGTTACTGATTATATTAAACGCTTGTGATATGCATTTTGAATTTTGACTATGGATATTGGAATTTGGGAGCTTCCCAAAGGGTTTAGACCATGAGAGCTGCCTAGGTGGTCGTTTATATTTTATTAAATGAATTTTGACCCAAGGGTTTAGACCGTGAGATATTTCCCAGGTGGTAATTTATATTTTTCTTGATTCTATGTTGGACCAAAGGGTTAGACCATGAGATCTTTCCCTATAGGTTCATTTTGAATAATTTAATGAATGTGATGAGTCTTCCAAGACAAATAACATGCTTGGATTTGGTCTTTCTTGATTGTTTAGATGGTCTTTGGAGACATCTGTTTTGTTACTTTGCACGGGGGATACGTAGCTTAGGATAGATCCCAAGGTTATATGATTAAATGGATGAATAATAAATGTTAAATGAAATTAATTGAAAATTTTAAGATTTTTTACTTTTGAGTACTTCCTAGTTTATTTCTTAATTCTTGAATATTACCTGCTATGTATATTGACTGATAGTTAGGCATAGATATTTTGGTGGTTTCCTACTAGAATTTGTATCACGCCCTATTTGGGTCATTCTTTTGGACCCAAATATATTATATGATTTTAGTTATAGATAAGTGAAAGAGCCCTTCTTCACCATGTACTTGATTTTTGTTAGTGTTGGAGAGCATGGGACCAGGATGAGGCTTGTGATGCTGCTAGAGTTTACTTGTTTGTTTTGTACGTTGGTTTCTGTATTCATTTCCAACATTGTGAATTATTTTTATGTTTTCTTAGATACATATTCCATGCATCATATATATGTATATGTGTGTGTGTGTGGCTTCTATTGGATTTACATTCAGTCTTTTGTTGTTTAATTTTGTGGACTTTCGTTGTTGTTTACTATCTATTTTCTATTGTGTACACTTTTACAATGATGGCATAGTTTCCCCAATATCACACCATGTACCTCACTTCTAGTCGGTAGACTCTGGTATTTTGGGAAATGTGCTTGAGGTTATGAGACCAACTGGGTTCGGGGAACCTTTGGGTTGCACCCGAATCTGGGATGTTACAAATTGGTATTAGAGCAGTTTTCTTTTCTGGTTTGTCTTACTGTTTGGTGACATTTGAATGGGATAGGAAGGAAATGGAATTTGGTAATTATTTATGCTCGGGAGTATCTACCTCATGTATAGAAAAAGCCAAATTAGCTCGAATTGAATTGTATTTTTTGGATTTTGAACTATTACAGTTGATTCGATTTCACCATTGGGTGGAACACTTGCTTTGTGTTGTTAGTATTGATATCATTGTGGTTATATTTTTTCACAACCTAATGAGATGAGGGTATTACATCTCATTCAACATATATTCACTTACTATATATCACATTTCATGCATTGTTGTCATGCCATATAGGGTGATTTACTGATTGCATGCTATTGTGATAGATTTTGTGCTAGATATGTATGATGTTGTGATAGATTTCATGATAGAATACCTGCAATTTTTATAGGGTATTAGTATATGTAAAGTTTCATTGTATGGATTCAAATCTTTGTTCCCTAAGGTGTTATTTTCCCTCTTGTATCAGAATTTGATGGATCATGTTTGATCATTAATTGAAATTTTGTAAAGATGTGATATGAATGAGGATGATAAAATTTTATTCAAGAAGAGTATGGGTTCTCACGGATCAAAACATGGCATGCCTTGGACAAATTTTGATATTTTGGGGGTTCCAGAGAATTTTTAGAGGCTTACTATCTAGAACACCCAAAAAACACAGCGTGTGATGTTATAAACACATGCCGTGTGTTCTTCTATTCTTGAATAAATGACTTTTCTTCTGTACATGTTGTGTACCGTATGTACAATCCGTGTAGTTTTTGATCATGTGACTAACTGTGTGAGAAGATACACGGGGTTGGTAAAATTTTGGTAGAACACACCATGTATGGGGAGTGCACACTATGTTTTAATCGACCATGTATTTGCTCGTGTGAACACCGACATGGGTGGATGGAATTTTTTTGTACACGTCATTTCTAGAGTGTGCACGCCATATAGTGTTACACTAAGAGAAACTGTGCAGTTATATCTATGTAGAATTACTTGGGAAGGAGGGAGTAATCAAGTATATATTGTGTCTCTAGAGGAACAGGTCATGTGTATGGGTGTTACACAACCTGGATGGAAGAGGTACACACTCGTGTTAAGGCTTAAGGGAAATACACTATGTGGTGTTTCTACATGCCGTGTAACCCTATTTTGAAAAAAAACATGAATGTTTTCCTTCACCTATTTCATTATTTCACTTTTGAGTTGCAGTTCCATTAATCTTGTATTGAGATGCATTATTGACCTTGCAAAGTCATTCCACCAAGATGTCCTCCAGTTTTACGCCAGGTACAGGGCAATGATCAGACACTAGAAATGGTAGATCAAGGACTACCAGTAGATCCTCCCGCTGTGCCCGTCTTGGCACCAACTATTATACCGAACAAAGGTGCTGATGCACAGTTCTGCGAAGGATTTATGTGGATGATATAGAATTTTCATGGAGCACTAAATCCTACCTCGACTATGGTAGAGTTGACGTGGGTGTTCCAGCAGCAGCATCCTCTCACTTTTTCAAGGGATAGTGGGCCACAGGTTGTAGAGTCATGGTTGGAGTCCATGCTTTCTGTTGGGAAAAAATCACTCAAGGTGTCCTCTCATAATATTTTGGGTGTGTTTGTGTTTTTTGAAAAATCCATATGACCGCAAATGATTATGGTTGGTGTTTTCTGAAGAAAGGTTTTTAAGATGGCACAATTACCTAGTGTTTTCCAAATTTTAGGTCCTAAAAATTGGGAGTTTTATATTGGAAAAGGAAGGATGTCTTTGTAGGAGTAAATTGTATGAAGAATGTTGGAGAAAATAGAAAAAGGGTGAGAACCACATACCATTATTTATGGGTCGTGTACCATGTTTTGGGAACCATACGCAGAGCGATAGGAATGATATGTGGGAGCGGTTTGCGAAACAAGAAAAGGACGCAACAATGGTTTGTGGGGGAAGTCAATGCGGTACGCGGATGGGATGAAATCGACGGAGGAGGTCAACCACATAGGAGTAAAGGCGGTTTGCAAAGTGCGTAGGAAAATGGTTCACGGATGGCTTGCGGTTTGTGGTGGCTGAAGAATCAGTAAGAGGTTGAGGGTGGATTAAAGATTTGTTAAATCTCAATTCAGCAGATTAAGAGGATATCTTTGACTATATAAGAATCACTACACCAACCAATTTCTGTGGAGATTGAATATCATTAGAGAATACATTTTTTCACTGGGAATTCGGAAAATTCCAAAAGTGGTTCGCACTAAAGGTGTTTTTTGGGGATTGTTAACCGGAAAATGATGCCTGGTACGTAGAGGAGGAAGTCCGATACGCAGAAGGAATTGACTCAGTACATGGAGGAGGAATCTTTAGTACAAGAGAGGGAGAGTTCTGCAAGTGGTACATGGAGGGGAGATCTAGTACGTAGAAGCGAAGGAGGTCTGCGAATATAGAACAGTTTGTGGATAGGAGGGGTTTTGCAGAAGAGGTTTGTAGAATCAGTACGCGATAGAGGTATGTGATCGTGAAGGCGGAGGCAGTCCACGGATGAAGGGTGGTTCGTGGAAGTAGTAGTGGAACGCGAATAATGTTTCTCACATACCAAACCCGGTACTTAGTACACGGTAGGATCATGTGGTTTGCGATTTTTACAAGGAATCTTGTGAATGATTCAATTCATTTTGCGAAAGTATTTTCCGATACCTAGAAGTACCTGGGAAGGTGGACTTCATCTACGGGTGAAAAGGGAACTTCAAAGGAGCATCTACCTAGTGATGAGGGTGTAGGTATTCATGTATGTGAAGGGACTTACATGTCCATAAACTGTGTTTGACCTTCACATCCATAAACTGTGAGTGGATTCCTTTCCAAGAGCAATGAGTGAAGGAAAAGGAAGACAGCAACCCTTTCCACCGGCAGTGAGTCAGAGAAAGAGGAAAAGGGAGTGACCCTTGGGAATGTAGTGAGCAGAACTGAAACCTTTTAAACGCAATGATCATGGACATAAATGATCTAGCCCAAACATTGTACTCATTATTGGTTGTGAGCCTTAGTGAATTCTGCACATCAGCACATTGTCGTTGTATGCTCCTTGGACGTAGCCCAGTGAGGGTGAACCAAGTAAAAATTGTTGTGTCTTATGCATGACTTCATATCTGTTCATATATTTCTACAAGAGGAATATAGAATTGAGTTTTTTTAACAACAAAACATGATCCAAAAGGGAGAAAGTCTGAATCAACCTTACCCTGATTCACACCCCCTCTCAGGGTATTCGACCTAGTAGACCTAACAAGTATCAGAGGGAAATGTTGAAAGTTAGTGGTTCTCTCTCCAAAGAATAAATAGAGGTGTTTAATCATAAAGGAATTCTGAACTTCAATGGAAATAATTTTCAACTATGGAAGAATAGAATGCATCACTACTTCCTATCAATTGGGATGGATGTCTTCACAATATCTATGCATGGAATATCAGATGAAATTAATAGTGGTGCTTTATCAAAATTTAAAATAAGGGAACTGGATGCTGATGCAAAAGGAATAAATGGTTTAGGGGGATCCCTATCAAATTCAATTTACAGGAAGGTTATTTCCTATAAAACATCACATGAAATGTGGGAATAATTGTTAAACATTTATGAGGGTGACACAATAGTCCGAGAAGCAAAGTTGCATGTTCTATGGAACAAGTATGAGGATCTCAGAATGAATCCCCATGATACTTTTGATGCATTCTTAGACAAGTTAAATATTATTGTGGAAGATATGCGGGGTCTTGGAGAATTCATTGAAGATATAAATATTGTGAAATGAATCTTGAGGAAACTTCCACCGTGGTTCAATCCGAAAGCTTCAGTTTTGGAAGACAAAGACCCAAAATAACTAAAACTAGATAACCTATATAGTACCCTTGTAGCGTATGAAATGAGAAATGATGAAAATGATGTAGTCTAAAAGGGGAAGTCAAAGGAAGTGGTGTTCAAGGCCATGAATAATCTCTCTATTGAAGATAGTGCGGAGGAAGACAATACGGATGTTGCCATGTCATTTATATCCTGTAATCTTCAAAGAGTAAAAGGAAAGTTCAAAGGAAAACTTCCATTTTCTTGCTTTCGATGTGGAAATATTGGTCATTTTTCATCAAAGTTTCCTAAGAAATTTGATGATGAAAATGAATAAAATGATGAAATTCCCCAAAAGAAGTATTCATCAAATGAGAAAGGATAGAGAAGTACTTGGAGAAAGTTCTTCAAAAATAAGAATCTTCTTTCAAGAGAGGATGAAAGTTCAGAATAATTTGAGGCAAAAGAGTTGGAGGACTGTATGGATCATAAAGTAGATACGTTGGTGGTAGTTTCTATAAATTCTTTAACAAGAGAATAAAGTGACATTGAAGAAGGAGAAATTGAAGGAAGAGTTGATATTCAGGATGAATTAGAAGCTACCCTTGAAGAGATAGATATTTTGAGAGCCAAGACAAATAATTCTAACAAAGTTGTTCATGAATCCAAACACTTTATGCAGAAACAAGAAGAAGATAATTCTGAGATGAATGAATAAATTGAAAAGCAGACATCTTCAATGCCAGAAAGCTTTGAAAAGGTGGTTGATTACAAACTCAAAATTGAAAAACAAAAAATTTAAATTGATATTTTAACTAAAACTAGAAAAGATAAAATTAAACATATTGAACAACTAGAAGAAGAAGTTTTCAATCTATGAATAACAAGTGAAGATTATGAGAAACTTCTAGGAAAGAAGATCAAACAGGAAACTAAGAAGATGATATTTGAACAAAGTGGTCCATCTGAACAGAAAGCAGTTACGGTTCAAGTCAAACCACAAGCACCCACTCCAAGACTAAAGACTGATTTGGTTACGAAGCAGAATCAGAATATTCCGAGAAACCAAGGCATAAATAATGGATCATCATTACCATATAGGAATGTACCTCACATAAGATGTTATTGTTGTGGTAAAATGGGACACTCTCAAAATGTATGTTCCATATAAAAGAGGTACCAAAGGGAACAAGACTAACAGAGGTGGTCATATAGAGTTCAAAATTACAGAACATAATTTGATGGTCATTTTTTTAGGTGTAAAGGTCTCAGACATATGGCAAGATATTTCACATCAACAATGCAAAGGAATGTGCTCAGGAAAACTGAATTTGTTCCTAAGAAGAAGCCAAAAGTATCTTCAAGTGAGATGAAAATTCAAAATCGGTTTGCATCTCTATAGGTTGAAGCCAACCCATTATATACTAAGGAAGATCAAGATTATCTTTCCATGTCAGTTATGAATTCAAATGATAGGTTTAAAAATAAAAGGGTCGAGCAGGTTGTGGTTGCAGAAATTACATTCAAGGCATCAGATCACACAGGGAAATAGATAATTTATAGTGGATGCACATCCCATATGATAGGAAATAACAATCTAGTAACTGGAATCGGGTATAATAAAGAAGGTATTGTAAGATTCAGTAATGACGAGGGCTTGAAAATTATTAGTTCAGGAAAAGCCAAGTTTGGAGGAAAAGACATGAGACGAGAAGATGTCTTGGTTGTTGAGGGTCTTAGTCACAACTTGCTTAGTGTTAGTAAATTGTTTGACTCATGACATTCCATAAGTTTTTCCAAGAAATTATTTATCATCAAGGAAAATTATGGTGTTTTTGTGTTACAAGTAAATCAAATGAAAGGGAATCTCTACCTCATGAGTGGAGAAGAGGATATGTGCTTTCTATCCAAGGATGAAGAGATAAAGTTATGACATGAGCATCTTGGGCACATAAACCAAGTTTCCTTGGAAGATCTGGTAAGATATGATGTAGCTAAAAATATCCCTAGATTATCACATGATCGTACTCATACGTACGATGTATGCTAACAGGGGAAGATCATTCCAAAGACATATAAGTAGATGGAGAAAAATTCAACGTGACTGCTTGAGTTGGTTCATATTGATGTGTGTGGGCTAATTTCCCCAAGGGCTATTGATGGGATGAGATATTATGTTCTATTCATTGATGACTATAGCGGAATGGGATGGGTATCAATAATACCCCACAAATCTAAAGTGTTCAGTTGCATTACAAGATATCTAAGGGAATGTGAAAAGATGCTTGTTCAGAAAATCAGGACGATTCGAACAGATAATGGAAAAGAGTTCACAAATAGCCATGTGGGGGATTATCTTGAGAAACATGGGATAAGGCATCAAGTTTCAGTAGTAAGAACTCCATAGCAGAATGGATTAGTTGATAGGAGAAATTGGATTGTCAACAATATGGCCAGAACAATGCTCATTGAGAAAGACCTTCTGGAGAAATTCTGGAAACAAGTAGTGATGATGGAAGTATACACTTAAAATATAGCTTTACTTTTTCCAAAATATTAGAAAACTCCATACGAGTTATGGTATGGAAAGAAACCATAATTTATGTACTTTCAAATATTCAGAATTAAATGTTTCATTCTCAATAAGGAGAAACATAGGATGTTTGAATCACGTGGGGATAAAGAGATATTTCTTGTCTACTCAAAGAAAAGAAAATCATAAAATTCTTCAATAAGAGGATGGGAAAGATAGTTTAAAGTCATGATGTGACTATAGTATAATGTGAATAGAATCTTCAACAAATACATGATCAAACTAGGGAGGATAGTGATGAAGAGATAAGCAGATCAGGAGATTCTCCAACTCTAGAGATTGATTTGGAAGAAGACTCAAATGATGAGAATAAATTTGTGTCTTCACAAAGACCAGAAAGAAGAGCTGAAATTCATATGAAAAACATAATTGGTGAGTAAACAGCATCAGTGCAGAAAAGAAGAATTAAGTCTCTACAGAAATCATCATACTTATCACAAGTAGAGCCTAAATGCTTTGCTGAAGTAGCTGGAGATGAGAATTGGGTTCATAAAATTAATGAAGAGCTTGATGAAATTGAAAAGAATCAAACGTGGGAAATTGTTTCGAGACCAGAATATAAGAATGTCATTGGGAAAAAATGGGTCTTTTGCAATGAAATAAATGAATATGGGGTTGTGATTCAAAACAAAGCATGACTTGGGTGTAAAGGGTACTCACAAATAGAGGGTATTGATGTTGATGATATATTTTCACCTGTTGCAAGGCTAGAGAAAATTAGATTATTCTTGGCTATATCAGTGCAAAGAAAGTTTAATGTTTTCTAAATGGATTTCAAGATAGAATTTCTGAATGGGGTTGTGGAAGAAGAAGTCTTCATTGAGCAACCAGATGGTTTTTTTAAAGACCCAAAAATTCCATGTTAAATTTTTTTTAATTAAATGGGAATTTTACGAGTCTATGAAAATTGATGTTGCGTGATTATGAGGCCCATTGTGCTTGGAATGAATTTCTGAAATTTATTTCGCGTATATTCAGTAAACGTGCGAGCAGGTTTTTGTAACTTTTGAACCACTGCTCAGAATTAAAATCTGAGGACATTGTTGAACTTGCAGCACCAGTATTCGCTTAAGGAGACCTTCACATTGACCGCAGTAGGTCGAGGGTGAAAGTTAGTTTTTCATTTTTCGTGGGAAAATAAAAATAAAATTATTTTAACATTTTATTTTTATTCTTGAGACCCCTCAACATGGGTTATGGAGGTGGGGACCACAGATCCCAAAACCTCCCAATTTTAATTTAAGGGTAGGGATCACCTGAAACCCCCAAACTCCTTTAATATGGATATAACTCTTGAAATCCCCTTTAATGGGAGATAACTTTTGGTATCCTCCCACTTTAATGGTTCCAACCATATCGTAATTAATGACATCAATTTAATTTTGTGCCAAAAATAAAATTTATGAAACACAACATATTGGCTACTTTTCATTTTGGGTGGAATTGAGAGAAAGGATTGGAATAGGAGAGCTATTGGAGGATTATTATCTCCAACGAAGAATGCGCTCTCCAACAAAGAACGTGCTCCCCAACGAAGAATGTTCTCTCCAATGAGGAACGTCTTCAATGACAACGAACTAATGATCAAGGAAACGCCGACATCACTGACTTCCATTTATCCCCAACGACATTGTCTCCTTCCTCGTGACCTCCATCAACAAATCTCTGAGGTAGGGTTTTTATTATGTGTGATTATGGATTCCCATGTTCTTCCCTTCTAAACAAAGAACGCAGATCAACTCTCTAACTAGTTAATCCGCAAATGATTTCTTTTTCTGTGGGTTTGGGAATAATAATTGTCAGGGGTTGTAGAGTTTTACGTTCTTCATTCAAGGTCTATATTGAGCCACTTGATACCGCTCTAATGCGGAGGGTGCGGGCCAAACAAACATGGCCCGACCCCTCCATCGCTCTTCATTTTTGGTGTGTTCTTCACGATGGAAGAAGACGGCTTTGTGCCACGGAGAAGAACGAAGAGAAGCTGGCCGAACTGGCCACTGGTGAAGGCGCGGCGCACGACTGCACCATGTGGAGAGGATGGTTGGCCATCCGCCCAGCCACGGAACCTCACCGCAATGCGGCCGCACTGCGGCCCTCACCACTATGTGGCCCCTCTGCGGCCTCCGCCGCTCCGCGGCCTCTGCCTCCTCACGACCTCTCCGTCCCACAGAATCACGGCCCATGCGGCCTCATTGTCTCGCGGCCTTGTGGCCCCCGTGGCCCTTCATGGCCCTCGCAGCCTTCGTGCCTCCCTCACATCCTCTGTGTCGCCCTCGCGACCTCTGCGCCACCCTCGCGGCCTCGCGCCGCTCCATAGCCCCTGTGTCGCCCAGCACAGGCCGGACCCCGCACGGGTCGGGCCGGACCCGGCGGGCCGGGTCGACCCAAACTGGGTCGGGTCAGCCCAGATCAGGTGGGGTCGGCCCATACCAAGTCAGACTGGACCCGGAACAGTTACGAGATTTTCTCTCTATCAGTCATAACTTTGGCACCAGGCGTCTGATTGAAAACCCATAAAAGGTTCTATAAACCTTGAATAAATATGGTCCCTTTAGTATACCCCACTTGATATTTGGATAAATTTGGGATATGGTCAAGTTGGATTGAGTACGAATCCAACCGGGCCCTCGGAGTGAAATGGCTAATAACTCACAGACCGGGCGTCCGATTGACGCATCGTCTGTTGCATTGAGACCCCTATGACGTGGCGGTCCATTGGGATACTTTTTCTTGGGAATTCGTGTCAATTGGAGTATCAACTAGTGGTTTGAGGAGAGGACCCTCCTGGAGACGATCAATCTTATTGCGGGAACCCAATAGTTGGTTGTGACGAGAAGAATGAATAGTGATCCTGTGTGGGTCAGCAATGAGAAATATTGTGTGGGTTAGCACCGAGTGATCCTATGTGGGTCAGCACCAAGTGATCCTATGTGGGTCAGCACCTAGCGATCCTGTGTGGGTCAGCACTGAGCGATCCTATGTGGGTCAGCACCTAGCGATCCTATGTGGGTCAGCACCGAGCGATCCTTTGTGGGTTAGCACCGAGCGATCCTGTGTGGGTCAGAATCTAGAGATCCTATGTGGGTCATCATAGAGAGATCCTATGTGGGTCAGTAGCAGAGCCTATTAATAGATTATGATGATTCAGTAGTTACATCTAATCATTTTTTACTTCTCTACCTAAGTTATACCTGGTGTGAGATGAGTCTGTACCTATGTGGTACTTTCTTTTGTGGTAATACCATGGTGGTATTATTCTGTGTGGCGTACCTGTGTGGTACTTACCTTCATGGTACTCCTTCCTTTTTGGAATAGTTTCACTTGGTATTTTGAGTTGGACTCTATGTTTCCTCATGATTGAGATGGGTATACTTGATAACTTAGGTATATGTATGGTAATATACCTTAGTAGGGTTGTCGGATGATTTCATGCTTTGTGGATTTTTTGAGACATTTAGGGTCTCAGGGTCCCTACTGAGTATCTTTATACTCACCCCTGCACGAACATTATCCGCACCTTGTTGTGTTTGGTGCAGATGATGGACATCGCTAATCGAGGATGAGGATACCAAGACTGGATGGGGCCCGGAGGTGGACCATACAGCGTGATGGTACATAGAGGAGATGGGCATATGTGGAGTTCTGAGGAGATGATCTGTACCTATCCTTCAGGTAGGAACCTCAGAGGATGACTCGGTAGTTTTCTTACTCTTTCTTCAGTTTTATTGTATTTCAGTTGTACTTGTACCTTTATTGTTGGTCTTGTATTCTGGACCCTTTTTACTTTTAGCACTCTTTTTTCTATACCGTTTTCTTGTGTTCATATCTTGTTTTGTGCTTGGTTGCATGTGTTTATAGGTTATAAAAGAAATGCCTTCCCAGATTTAGGGAATATGCCTTTCGGTTCTAGTCACCAGCCCCTGGCATGTGGAAGGCGGGCTTAGGGTAGTCACAACATGGGCCCTAGTGGATGGTTCGTGACAAATTGGTATCAAAGGAAAAAGTTCTACCATAGAACATTTGACTCTGGTCTTCTTTTTAATGGAAATAGTATTAAGTGTAGTGTGTGTGGTTATTAATTTAGGGAATCCAGTGTTGGTGCGGTGGTTGACGTATCCATACATCGGGACCCTGACTTCTGATTTTTGACTCAGTGCATGAAAAACACTAATTGCGTGTGTGTTTTGAAAAGTTTTCTTGTATTTTATTGAGTCATATCACCAGGTATAACTTAAAGACCATGGCGTACCTACTCCTTATCAGGATGCCGCTGCATAGACATCCAGCTAGGCTTCCCGAGAGAGTACACGATGATGGCCCACCGAGCGACGAGGCTCTAGTCCAGGGCCCTCCTACTATATTTTCACCTTCGGGTGGTGTACCGGTAGCACCACCACCCATTGGGCAGTGGTTACCACCAGCTGCACTAGCGGATGGTGCATGCTGACTGAGCGTGTTGCATGAGTTCCAGCAGAAAAGTCCTCTGAGGTTTCGAGGCAAGACAGTTTCCCACGTAGCTGAGGGCTAGTTGGAGGTGGTTGCTAGAGTTTTCCGCCTAGTTGAGAAACCAGTAGAGTAGATGGTGATCTTAGCTAATAGTCTTTTCTACTGAGTGACCATGAGGATGGTTTGTATAGTGATGAGACTACGGTACGTGGACCATTTCTTGAGATAGTACCTTCGGGTAGTGTTTCAACTATATCAATGCCCGTTGGTCAGCAGTTACAACCAGAGGTACCGGTAGAGGAAACATTTAGTTTTAGTGCCTTACATGAGTTTCAGCATCAGATACCCATCAGGTTCTGAGGCAAGCCCGAATCATAGGTAGTTGAGGACTGGCTTGAGGAGGTGGCTGAGAGTTCTCTAGAACTTATACAGCTTTGGCAGGATGACATGTTGGTAGCTCAGTATTCATTGAGGCATACCAACCATTCTTGGTACTCGATGAATATGATATGATCAGTGATTTAGTGCTCGGACTTTCAAGCGATTTCTGTTTAAGGACATCCGAGACAACACTATTCCTCAATGCATTCCTACTTATTTTAGGGTGCTAGAGAGAAACTTTATGGTTTAATGTTCTTTGGCTGAGCAGATATAGCCAGTGAATGTTAGCAGTAGGAAAGCAGGAAACTGGCGCCAGTCCTAGAGACTTGGGCGTGTAAAATGTTTTGCGAAGAAGAAGTGTTAGGGATAGATGAATATGCAGGGCAACAGATTTGGAAGCATAGCTAGGAGAGCAGCATGAGGTGGTGTACATTTCGACATGTCACAACCACCCCCTTTTTTGGACCCCACCAGGCTCAGGGAGCTGGAGGATAGGGGAAGGGAGTAGCTACATGCAGTCAAGGAGTGTGACCTAAGGGATCTAGGAATGATTCAAGGTATGTATTATGTCTACTACTAGATGCCATATAAATAGACATAGTTTCCAATCATTCCTTATTTCCATAAATCTTGTTCAAGACCTAGAGTTTCCAGTTAATCCTTTGACTTGACCATCACGTCTAGAGATAGATCTGGGAGGAGAATTGATAATCACACTTACGCTGACAGTGTGATCTGACCCTTGAGGTGAGAGTTTCGGTTGGGACCTCTGGGTGGAAGCGTCGAGACCTTACGACGTTAGTTTGGGTATGGACTGGATATCCATAGTTCATACTAAAAAAGGTTGTGATTTATCTACAACGTTGGAATGGGGTTTTCCTTGGTCAGAGAAAAGGAAGCCTAGGTAGCAAATGATGGACTCATGCATAGGAGGGTGCAGCCGATCACTCATGAGTCGGCCAAACTTACCCTTGTAGTAGGAGGAGTTTTCATTTTTCAGTTCCAAACAAGAGTATCAAATCATGGGGACATCTTTTCAAAATATTTTTCCAGGATTACCTCCCCAAAGTGAGAGGGGCATCGGCTTTGGCTAGGCACTACCAGAGATTTTTACCCGAAATACCTAGGGTAGTGGCACCCTTGTCAGCATTGACGAAGAAGGGGAAACCCTTCGTGTGGTTAGAGAGATGCCAGCATAGTTTTCAGGAGCTGAGAGAGAGACTGAAAAGTAGAACTATGCTACCCATGACCTAGAGTTAGCAGTAGTGGTCTTTGCGCTAAATATGTGGTGGCACTATTTAATGGGTGAACGTTTTACAGTCTACTCTGATCACAAGAGTATTAAGTATATCTTCTCTCAGAAGGACCGTAACTTGAGATAGCGGTGTTGGATTGATTTCCTCTAGGACTATGACTTTGAGATAGTCTATACTCCTGGGAAGGGTAACGTAGTAGCAGATGCGCTCAGTAGGAGATCTGGTTTATAGATGCTGAGTGAGGTGATGGAGCAGCTAGCTGATTTGCAGATATCCTTTGTGGATCGGGATAGAGCAGTTTTTCTTCAGTCTCTTATAGTCATTCCCCCACTTCTTCAGCGAGTTAGGGAGGCGCAGTGTGGGGATGCTGACGACGAGACTCAACGTGCTCATATATCCACAGGACAGGCACCTAATGTATTTTCTGAAGGTGGGGAGCACATCATCCTCTTAAGAGGATGTACCATAGTACCAATGTCACTTCAGGAGGAAGTGATGAGGGAGTTCCACACATCCCCTATAGAAGTACATCCAGAAGTGGCAAAGATGTACCAGGATCTACGATGACAGCAATAGTGGCCGGGAATGAAGAAAGAAGTAACTGAGTTTGTATCTCAGTGCCTCACTTGTCAGCAAGTGAAGGCGGAGCATCAGGTACCCGCAATCTTGGTTCAACCTTTAGAGGTCCCAGAGTAGAAGTGGGATGAGATATCCATGGACTTCATGATAGGACTTCCACATACATCCAGGGGTCATGACTCGATTTGGGTGATCGCCAACTGACTCACCAAGTCGGCCCACTTCCTACCAATTAGAGAGAAGGGTTCAGTAGAGATCTTAGGACGCCTCTATGTGTATGAGATTGTGCGGATACATGGAGTTCCCTCAACGATTTTCTCACATCATGATGAAAATTTTACTTCCCAGCTATGGAAGGGGTTGTAGGAGGCTTTTAGGATGCAGCTTCGTTTGAGCACTACCTTCCATCCGCAGACGGATGGTCAGACTGAGCAGACCATTCATACCCTCAAGGACATGCTATGTGTTTGTGTCCTCGACTTCGGTCGTAGCTGGTAGGATCACTTTCCTTTGGTGGAGTTTGCATACTAAAACACCTATCACTCCACCATTGGGATGGAACCTTTTGAGGTGTTTTATGGGCAACCTTACAGATCACCTTTGTGCTGGAATGACCCAGGGGATTCAGCACTCATGGGACCAAATATAGTACGGGATACCATGGAGAAGGTTCAGGTCATCCAGGAGCGGATGAAGACTGCACAGAGTAGGAAGAATTCTTATTCAAATAGGAGACAGAGACCTATGGAGTTCGAGGATGGTGACCATGTCTTTCTACGGGTCTCACCACAACAAGGTTTGCGGAGATTTGGCCAGGGTGGAAAGTTATCTCTGAGGTTCATCGGACCCTTCCAGGTCCTCAATAGAGTTGGCGATGTGGCTTACCACCTAGCTCTTCCACCTCAGTTTCATCGAGTCCACGACGTCTTCCACATATCCCAGCTGAGGAGATACGTGCACGACCCTTCTCACATCATCGACCACGATGAGCTGGACATCGATGATGGAGAGACATTTATAGAGGTACCAGTAGAGATTGGGGATCGACAGTAGCAGGTCCTTCGAGGGTGGTCGATACCTCTGGTACATGTTCACTAGTAGCACAGGAACCTCTAGGAGAGAACATGGGAGCGGGAGGCTCAGATTCATGCTTAGTACCCCCACTTGTTTCCTTAGTTTGAGTTGTGGATTACAGGGACGTAAAGCCCTGAGGTGGGGAGAATGTAATGACTCGGTAATTCCATGTAATTTTTTTTAATTAAATGGGAATTTGATGAGTCTGTGAAAATTGATGGCCCATGATTTCGAGTCCCGGTGTGCCCAGAATGAATTTATGAACTTTATTTCAGGTACGTTCAGTAAACGTGTGAGTGGGTTTTTGTAACTTTTAAACTGGTGCTCAGAATTGAAATCTGAGGACATCATTGAAATCGCAGTGCCGGTATTCACTTAAGGAGACCTTTAGCTCGACCGTAGTAGGTCGAGGGTGAAAATTAGTTTTTTATTTTTTGTGGGAAAATAAAAATAAAATTATTTTAACATTTTATTTTGATTCTTGAAACCCTTCAAAATGGGTTATAGAGCTGGGGACCACCGAGCCCAAAACCTCCCAATTTGAATTTAAGGGTGGGGACCTCCCGAACCCCCTAAAATCCTTCATTAATATGGAGATAACTCTTGAACTCCCCTTTAATGGGAGATAACCTTTGGTATCCTCCCACTTTAATGTTGACAACCACATCATAATTAAGGATGTCAATTTAATTTTGTGCCAACAATTAAATTGATGAAACACAACATATTGGATACTATTCCTTTTGGGTGGAATTGGGAGAAAGTATTGGAAGAGGAGAGCTATTGGAGGATTATTCTCTCCAATAAAGAATGCGCTCCCCAATGAAGAACGCTCTCCCCAACAAGGAACGTCTTCAACAACAATGAACCGATGATCGAGGAAACGTTGACGTCATCGACATCCTTCTATCCCCAACGACATTGTCTCCTTCCTCGCTACCTCCGTCAAAAAATTGCTGAGGTAGGGTTTTTATTATGTGTGATTATGGATTCCCATGTTCTTACCTTATAAACAAATAACGTGGATCAACTCTCTAGCTAGTTGATCCGCGGATGATTTCTTTTTCTGTGGGTTTGGGAATAATCATTATCGGAGGTTGTAGAGTTTGACATTCTTCATTCAAGGTTTATGTTGAGCCGTTTTATACCACTCTAATGTGGAGGGTGTGGGACAAACAAACATGGCATGACCCCTATGTCGTTATTCATTTTTGGTGTGTTTTTCGTGATGGAAGAAGACGGATTTGTGTCACGGTGACAAAAGAAGAGTGGTCGGCCTAACCAGCCACCAGCTAAGGCACGGCGCACGACCGCATGACGTGGAGAGAACGGCTGGCCATCCGACCAGCCGTGGAGGCTCGCCGCTCTGCAGCCTCCCCACCACACTGCGGCCCCTGCCATGCCACGGCCCCCGCTACTTTGCGGCCCCTTCGTGACCTCCGCCGCTCTGCAGCCTCTACCGCACCGTGGACTCCACCACTCCACGACCTCGCCACGCTGCGGCCCACCGCAGCCCCCGCAGCCTCGTCATCCCACGGCCTCATGGCCCTCGCGGCCCTTCACGACCTTTGTGCCTCCTTCATGGCCTTAGCGCCGCCCTCGCGGCCTCGCGCCACTTCGTGGACCCAGCACCACTCCACGGCCCCCGCACTGCCCATCGCGGGCCGGGTCGGCCGAGACCGGGTCGGACCGGACCCAGACCAGTTACGAGCTTTTTGCTCTATCAGTCATAACTATGGCACCAGGCGTCCGTTTGAAAAACTGTCAATGGCGCTGTAAACCTTGTAGAAAGACGATCCCTTTGGTATACCTCAATTGAGATTTGGATAAAGTTGGGATACAATCGGGTTGGATCGAATATGTATCCAATCGGGCCCTCAGAGAAGAAAAGATAATAACTCACAGACTGGGCGTCCGATTGACGCATCATCTGTTGCGTTGAGACCCCTATCATGTGGAGATCCTTTGGGATAATTTTTCTTGGGACTTCATGGAAGTTGGAGTATCAAACAGTGTCTTGAGGAGAAAATCCTCCCGGAGACGATCAAGCTTAGTGTGGGAACCCAGTAGCTGGCTGTGACGTGAATAATGAATAGTGATTCTGTGTGAGTCAGCAACGAGCAATCCTGTGTGGGTCAGCACTAAGCGATCCTATGTGGGTCAGCACCAAGCGATCCTGTTTGGGTCAGCACCTAGCGATCATGTGTGGGTCAGCACCGAGCGATCCTGTGTGGGTCAGTATTGAGCGATCTGGTTTGGGTCGACACCTATAGATCCTGTGTGGGTCATCACCGAGTGATCTGGTTTGGGTCCACACCTAGTGATCCTGTGTGGGTCAGCACCGAGTGATCATGTGTTCTTCCGCACCAAGCGATCTTGTTTGGGTTAGCACCCAGCGATCCTGTGTCAGTCAGAATCTAGAGATCCTATGTGGGTCAGCACCGAGCGATCCTATGTGGGTCAGCAGCAGAGCCTCTTAATAGAGTAAGATGATTCAGTAGTTACATCTAATCATTTGTACTACTGTACCTAAGTTATACCTAGTGTGATCTGAGTCCATACCTATGTGGTAATTTCCATTGTGGTAATACCTTGGTGGTATTCTTCTATGTGGCGTACATGTGTGGTACTTACCTTTGTGGTACTCCATTGTGGAACAATTGAGCTTGGGCTTTTGAGATGGACTCTGTGTTTCCTCATGATTGATATGGGTATACTTGATAACCTAGGTATATGTATGGGAATATACCTTAGTAGGGTTTTCATATGATTTCATGCTTTTTGGTTTATCCTTTGTGGATTTTGTGAGACATTGAGGGTCTCAGGGTCCCTACTGAGTATCGTTGTACTCACCCCTACACGGGCTTCACCCATAACTTGTTGTGTTTGGTGTAGACAACAGAAAATGTTGATCGAGGCTGAGGATTCCAAGACTTGACGGGGCCTGGAGGTGGACCATATGGTGTGACGGTATGCAGAGGAGACGAGAAGACGTGGAGTTTTGAGGAGTCGATCTGTACATACCCTTCAGGTAGAAACCTCTGAGGATGACCCAGTAGCTATCTTACTCTTTCTTAAGTTGTATTGTATTTCAGTTGTACTTATGCCTTTACTGTTAGGCTTGTATTCTGACCCCTTTTTACTTTCAACAGTCATTTTTCTATACAGTTTTCTTGTGTTCATATCTTGTTGTGTGCTTGGTTTCATGTTTTTACAGGTTATAAAGGCAATGTCTTCCAGGATTTAGGGAATACACCTTTCGGTGCTAGTTCCTAGCCCCTGCCCTATGGAAGGCGGGTTTGGGGTAGTCACGGAACGGGACCTGGGGGACGGGTCATGACAGTTTTCTCATTCATAAAGATGATAACAGAGTCTGTCAGCTGAAGAAGGCTTTATATGGTTCGAAGCAAGCACCAAGTGTACGGTATTCAAGGCTTGATCAGTTTCTAAGGAATCTTGATTTCTAGCATGGTGGAGTTGATTACAATATGTATTTCAATAATGACAATAGTCAAATAATTATAGTGCTAGTTTATGTTGATGAAATAATCTTTGGTGTATCAGATGAAGCACAATGTAGACAATTTTCTAAATTCATGAAAAGAAAGTTTGAAATGCCGATGATTGGTGAGATAATAGTTTTCCTTGGCTTACAAGTGATGCAAGGAGAAAATGGCACTTTAATTTCTCAATCTAAAAATTCCAAGGAGGTTTTGAGAATATTTTGAATGGATAATTCCAAAGAGATGAAGACTCCAGTTTCTACCCAGTTGAAACTATCACAGGATGATGAAGGCAATGTAGTTAGTATCACTGAATATAGGAAAATCATTGGAAGTTTGTTGTACCTGAAAGAAAAAAGGCTAGATATTGTGTTTTCCACATTCCAACCAGTGAGGAATCAAAGAAAGACCAAATAGAGCCACATTATTGTAGTAAAAATAATTCTTCGGTATATCAAGGGAACAGTGGATTTTGGCCTAATGTATAATGAAAAATCTCATCCGGAGTTGTCGGGATATACAGATGAGGATTGGTTTGTTTTAGTAGATGATAGGAAGTCAACATCAGGAGGTTACTTTTATCTTGGAGGGTTTTGTATTTCTTGGTTAAGAAAGAAACAAGATTCATTTCATTAAACACCAGAGAAGCTGAATACATTGTGGCCACTCAATCTCACACACAGCTATTATGAATGAAGTAGCAACTTAAAGATATGGGAATTGAATTGAAGTCTTCGATCAGAAACCCATTGTGATAATTCAAGTTCTATAAATCTTAGAAAAAATTTATTCCATCACTCAAGGACAAAGCACATTGAAATAAAATATCATTTTATCAAGGAGAAGGTGGAGCAAGGGATTGTGAAGTTTGATTATTCTCCCATAGAACAACAGGTTGTAGACATTCTGAAAAAGGCCTTACCCAAGGAAGAATTTTAAAGGCACTGACTAGATTTGGGAGTCCAGTCAACATACCGCACTTGAAAAATTGTGTATGTGGGGGCCCCATCTCCCTGAGGTATGGTGTGTCTTTCCTTAATGTGTTGATATGTGTTCTTTACCCAATTGTAGACAACCTTGAAGTTCCCTTCGGGTTTATTGACAAAGGGGGAGAAAATGTGACTTCCAGGGGGAGAAAATACATGGGGAGAAGATATTAAGTAGAGCTATAAGATAGGGGTATCATTAAATCTAACAATGATAGAAGTGATTGATCAAAGAATATATGTCAATATAGCTTAGGATCACGATAAAAGCAGAAGAGTTTTGATGAATGATGTCAGAAGTCTTCTAGCACTAAGCAATTGGTATCAGTTTGGTATCAACAATTGGTTTCAGAAATTAAGTGATTCTTTGATAAACTATTCATTTATTCTTATTTCTCACACCGATCATGGCTCATGTGGTCTTAGAGTTTGTGTTGAGTAAATCCATGGTCACTATCTTAATCGCATGAAGTGAATGATGGTTGAAGATGGGAAGAGCTCTAATGAGATATCAAAGTGCATGGAATTTTTATAATAAGTGTTGTCAACAAACCCAAAGGGGGTATTGTTGGGAAAAAATCCCTCAAGGCGTCCTCTCGAAAAGTTTTGGGTGAGGTTGTGTTTTTTGACAAATCTAGATGACTGCAAATGAGTATGGTTGGTGTTTTCCGAAGACATTTTTTTAAGGTGGTGTGGTTTTCCAATGTTTTCCAAATTTTAGGGCCTCAAAATTGAGAGTTTTATATTGTAAAATGAAGGATTTCTTCATAGGAGTAAATTTTATAAAGAAAGATAGAGAAAATCATAAAAGGGTGAAAACTGAAAACCATTATTTATGGGCCGCGTACCATGTTCCGAGAGCGGTATGCGGAGCGGCATGAATGATACACGGGAGCAGTTCGTGAAATAAGGAAAGGACGCAGTAATGGTTCGTGGCGAAAGGTAATGTGGTACGTGGATGGGCAGAAATCAATAGAGGAGGTTGACCACATAGGAGTAAAGTCAGTTTGTGAAGCATGTGGTAAAATGGTTTGTGGATGGATTGCGGTTCACAGTGGCTGAAGAATTAGTAACTGGTGCAAGATAGAATAAAGATTTGGTAAATATCAATTCAGCGGATTAAGAGGATATATTTGGCTATATAAGAATCAATAAACCCCCCGATTACTATGGAGATTGAAGATCATTAGAGAATACATTTTTACTCCATAAATTTGGCAAAGTCTGAAAGTGGTTCGCGGTGATGGTGTTTTGTAGGGATTCTTAACATGCAAAGGAAGTTTGATACGCAAATGAGGAATTCTGGTATGTGGAAGGAATTGACTCGGTACGTGGAGGAGGAATCTATGATATGTGAGAGGGAGAGTTCTTCAAGCGGTATGCATATGGGAGTTTCAGTATGTGGAAGAAAATGTGGTCCACGAATAGAGAACAGTTCGTGGATCGGATGGGTTTCATAGAAGAGGTTCGCGGAATTGGTACGTGGCAGTGGTACGTGATCGCGACGGCGGAGGAAGTCTATGGACGAAGGGTGGTTCACGACAGTAGTAGTGGTATGCGAAGAAGTTGTCTCACATACCAAACCTGGTACTCAGCACGTGGGAGGATCAGGTGGTTCGAGATTTGCACAAGGAAGCTTGTGAAATCTTTAATTCAGTTTGCGAAAGTATTTTCTGGTACCTAGAATTACCCGAGAAGGTGGACTTCATCTATGGGTGAAAAGGTAACTTCAACAAAGCATATACCTATAGTTAGGATGCAGGTATTCAAACAAATGAATGGAACTATATTTCCATAAACTATGTTTGACCTGCACGTCCATAAACTGTGAGTGGATTCCTTTCCAAGAGCTGTGAGCGAAGGAAAAGGAAGGCAGTGAACCTTTCCACCAGCAGTGATTCAGAAAAAGAGGCATAGGGAGTTACCGTTGGGAAGGCAATGATGAGACCCTAAACCTTATAAAGGCAGTGAGCCTGGGAATAGAAGATTTATCCCAAACATTGTACTCATTATTGGAAGTGATCCTTAGTGACTTTGGTACATCGTCACAGTGTCGTTGTATGCTCCTTAGATGTAGCCCAGTGAGGGTGAACCAAGTAAAAATCATTATTTCCTATGTATGATTTCATATCTGTTCATATATTGCTATGGGAGGAAGATATAATTGAGTTTTGTTTAACAATGAAACAGTATCCAAAAGTGACAAAGTTTTAATCTACCATACCCTGATTCACCCCCCTCTTAGGGTATTCGACCTAGTGGACCTAACACTTTCTATCTTCGAGCATCTGGAGACACCTCCTGAGAGGAGGGGGAAGCTCACAACTTACATGATGCGTGATTTGGACAAGATATGGTGAGATGTTATTTCATAGGTGGGATGTCATTGAGATATGACTTGGGAAGAGTTTTAGGGACCTTCTATGATTACTTCAACCCCGAGACATTGTGGGCTGACCGAGCATGGGATTTCATGCATTTAGAGAAGGGCTCTCTTTCAGTGATGGATTATTCTTCTCGCTTTACAGAGCTTTAGCACTTTATACTGGTTTTGGGTGGTGATGAGTTATCACTGTCTAGGATATTTGAGGATGGCCTCAATTACTACATCTGATCGCAGTTGAATGTTTCTAGGTTGACTTTGGTGACTGCTATAACAAACCAGGTGGTGATTACGGAGCGCAATCTGAGATAGTTTGGAGCTACAAACCTTGGTGGTTCAGTATCCAAGGATGGTGATACTTCGATCTATAGAAAGAAGTGCCACAGTGATGTTTCTTTAGGTTTCCAAGTGGTGTGCTACAAGTGATAAAAGAGTGGGCATACGTGATTGCATTGCCTGAGCTACCCAATAGAGTGCCGATCTTGCAGCAAGATGGGCCATATTCATCAGTTTTTCAAGATTTTATCACCAGTAGTGTCACGACCCGTCCCCTGTGGCCCGTGTCGTGACTCCCCCAAGACCACCTCTCGAAGGCCAAGGGTTGGCAACTAGCACTGAAGGCATCAACCTGCAAGTGGGAGTAATTTTCCTGAGTACCTGTACACATGCACATACAACCACATCCCAAGAAAACTGGAAAAGAGAACATGTATGCTACTAAAAAACCAATGAGTGTAAAGGTACAACTAAAAGTAAATGGGCCAGAATACAAACCTAACAAAATATCACTACAAAAATATCATGAATAAGATCGATGGGAAGTCATCCACTAAAAACCCCACCTAATGGGTAAGTATAGAGTAGCTTCCAGAAGCTGTAGAAGCACGCAATGCCTGCCTGATCTCACTAGGCATCGCCTGGTCCTGGGCCACCAAGTCCTCCACCAAGTCATCGGTCATCTGCACCAGACACTACACATGCGATTGAATCCCATGTAGGGGTGAGTAACAGAATACTGAGTAGGGACCCCAAACCAACAAGGAAATACCACAAATAAATCCACAAGAAAACTACGAAGCATGATCACGAAGCATGATCATGAAGCAATACATCTCACACTAGGTATAATCTGGATTAATGAAAGTAATACTATTATTCATATCACTAAATACATTGGGATATTAGATTAATCATCCATAATGAGTAATGTGGGTATGAGGGGTCACACATAGTCTCTCCCCACTGTGGGCCTGCCGGGTCCCACCGAGATACTTCACCTTAACCTTGGATTGTTGTGGTACTTATCTCTAATGAGTACCATGGTTATTCTGAGTCACACAGAGATGCTCCCCACTGAGGGAATGTCGGGTCACATAGAACTTCTTCCCACCTTAGACATCATACTGAGGTACTCCTCCCCGTCGAGTATTCTGGGTCTGTCGGGTCACACAGAGCTTCTCACCGCCATGGGCTTGCTGAGTCACATAGATCCACTTCCCACTAGTTCATAGTAGTTGATCCATATAGGGTCCCTTGTCAGTAGTCATCATATCTTAGTTAGTTGTAGGATATCTACATATAGTGCACTTGATATCTGAGAGAATCAATCCTCAAGCCATTCATCATAATTCAACTTCCATTAAACCCTCCTTATAGTATTCCAATATTTTTTCCTCATCACGAGGGTTCCAACACCATAAATGGATCATCAATCCTATAACCGGTTTGAAAGATATAGTCATTTTTCCTAAAACGGGTCGGTTGGGTCCGGGTTCGGTCCGACCTGGTCGGACCGACCTAGCCTGGGGTCCACTGACTTGACCGAAGTCCTCTGACCCAACCCGGATCTGGCCCAGCATGGGTCCGTCCCATTGGGGAGGTCCAGTTTTCTCCTCCATCCCGGATGCGTAGTGCATCCGGGGTGCACCATCATGCGGCTGGTCAAACCCTACAGCTTGGATTTTCCACAAGTGGTCAGGGGACCGTGTTACACAAGGAGCCACTTCCTATGGTTGTGTGCCACTCCACCAAAGAGACCGAGGGTTTGGGTCCCTCCCACCAGTCGCCGGGCTGAGGCTGCCGCCTCTGACGCACCATCTTGGTGTGCCGCCACCTATCCACAGTCGCATCCATGGGCCACTGTTGGTGGGTTCTTCCACATACCACTGATTCTGCTCCAGTGGTCAGTTATTTACGCCATCTTCGCCTCTGGCCTCTGTGGGTCACCACCTTTTCTGCTAAGACCTTGAATCCTCTTTTCTATCACTTGGATATTTGGCCACGAAGAATGAACAAGGCGGAGGGGCTCAGGCCATGTTTGGGTTGGTCCATGCCCTACACATTAGAGTTTAAATAGGGGAGGTTTGGGATTGAAGTTATATCAAAAAATAATTAATAATCTGAGTGAAAACCACCAAAAAATTTCCCTCCTGCATGAAATAGAGATCTGCAGATCAACTTGTTCATGGGTTGAGCCACGTTCATCATTTTAGAATAAAGAACATGGAAACTTAAAACAAAAAAAACCCTTAACTCATTGGATTTCGTCATTGAAGTGATCCATCTGTGGGGATTCACGTTCCATTGGCATTCGATGCTCTATGGTCATGTTCTTCGAGGTGCATCGATGTCGCTGGCAATTTTCTGGTGTACATTGTTTTTTGTTGGAGAGAATTATCACCATAGGTTCGTCAGAGAAATTCCACAATTTGATTGTGATTTCTCCAACGTGTTAACCCATTAAAAGAAAACACATCGCAGTGTTTCTGTTACATTGTGTCGTTGCATCATTATGTTGTTTCATTTATCAAACAGTGTATCTGTTATGATTAATTGAATGTGTCGTTACACTACACGTTTATGATCCATTAATGAGTTTTATTTAATGTGAATCGTCATTTCTTGGTCGTCGGACTGCAGTTCCACCATTCCATCACACAATGGTTGGTAAAAACAAATAAAATAACATTTTATGTTATTCAATTTTTTCCAAAAAGTCTGAAAATTAACATTTTCAGTCAACCCTTTCTAGTCGAAGTTAGATCCATTCTAGATGAATCCCACTGTTCTAAGTTCATTGGTGCCCTCGTATTTTTAATCTGAACACTAGTTTAAAAGTTAGAAAAACCCGCTCATGTGTTTATTTAAATGAACTAAAAAGAGTGCAAAATTCTATTCCGGGCTCATTGGGCCTCGTAATTAGGTGTTTTCATAGATTTTGATCTTAAAATAATTCCATATAATTTAAAAAAATTACGTGGAATTTCTGGGACATTAAATTACCCCCACCTTTAGGGATTTACATCCCCATAATCCAAAACAAAGCTAAATGAACAAATGGGGGTACTGAGCACGAATATGAGCCTACCACTCCCATGTGATCTCTTAGATATTCTTGTGTTGACACCAAATTCACACCATAGGAATCGACTATCCATGAAGGACCCAGTCCTGTTGATCCTACATCTCCATTGGAAACTCCGCAAATTTCACCCCATCGTCAATATCCATCTCAACCCAATCGATGACGTGCGATGGATCATGAACGTAACTCCTCAACTGCAACACGTGGAAAACATCATGCATCTGGTGCATCTATGGGGGTGATCTAGGTAGTATTCTACCTCGCCAACTCTGCTAAGAATTTGGAAAGGTTCGATGAACCTCAGAGATAACTTTCCACCCCATCCAAATCTCTGTAATCCCCATCGAGGTGAGACCTAGAGGAACACATGGTATCCCTCCTCAAACTCTAAAGGCCTCTATCTCCTATTCTCATATGATTTTTGTCTGCTCTGTGTAGTCCTCATATACTCCTAGATGATCTGCACCTTCTCAGTGGTAGCTCATACCAACTCTATACCCATTAGTGCTGACTCCCCTGGGTCTGTCTAGCATAGTGGTGATCTGCATGGCCTCTGGTACAAGGCCTCAAATAGTTCCATGAAAATGGTGGAGTGATAGTTGTTTTTGTATGAAATCTCCACTAGTGTAAGGTGGTCCTCCCAACTATGACTAAAATCAAGGATGAAAGCATGAAGCATTTCCTCCAAGGTCTGTATGGTCCTCTCTATCTAACCATCTATCTGAGGGTGAATGGTTGTGCTTAAGCACAGCTGATTCCCAAATGCCTCCTGAAATATCTTACACAACCGGGATGTAAAGTGTGCATCATGGTCTAAGATGATCATCGAAGGTACCCCGTGGAGCCACACTATCTTCTAGATGTAGAGGCATACCAATCCCTCTACTGATCCCTACTCCCATATGGGTAGGAAGTGAGAAAACTTAGTGAGTCTGTCAATGATCACTCAGATAGAATCATGGCCCCTGGACATGCGTGGGAACCCCTTCATGAAGTCCATCGAGATAGGATCCCATTTCTAATCTGTTGCCTAAATTGGTTGTCCAAGCCTATTGGAACCTGATGCTCAGACTTTTCTTTTTTAAAAATGAGGCATCGTGAAATGAACTCTACCACCACTTTATTTATCCAAGGAAACCAGTACTAATGTTAGAGGTCCTGGTACATCTTCACCACACCAAGATGTACCACCAAAGGGGATGTATGGAACTCCCTCAACACCTAATCCCACAACATCACTAGTACTACGGTGCATTCTCTAAAAAGGATGATGTACTCCCCACCTATCGAAAATCCATCAGGAGAATTTACTAAGGATAACTGATCATGTCGGGACTCGTAGTCAAAATCCACAAGTTGTGCCTCCTTGAATCACTATAAGAGTAGAGGAGTGACATTCATCGACTGAAGTTAAGCTGATCCATCATCATCCACAAAGTATATCTACATCGTGGCTAACTTCCACATTGTTTAACTCAACATATGTAAACCATATCTCCTACTGAGTGTGTCTACCACCACCTTCTCCTTCCTAGAAGTATAGACTGTCTCGAAGTTATAGTCCTGGAGGAACTCCAACCATCACCAATGTATCAAGTTTAGGTCCTTCTGTGAGAAGATATACCTGAGACTCTTTTGGTCAAAGTAGATGGTAAATAATTCACCCATCAAGTAGTGTTGCCACATCATTAAAGAAAAAACCATTGTTTCTAACTCCAGGTCATGGGTTGAAAATTTTTGTTCATATTGCCTCAACAGTCATGAGCTGTAGGAAATCATCGCTCTCTCCAGCATCAGGAAAAAAACCAATCTGTTCCTTGATTCATTGTAGAAAACTACATATCGAATGCCCTCCTCTAGTAGTCTCAAGATAGGGGCAATCATCAGTCTTTGCCTCAACTCCTAGAAACTCTGATAGCACTTCATTGTCCACACGAAGGGTTGTCCCTTCCATGTTAAGGCTGATAAATGTTCTTATACTCTATAAAATTCATGCATGAACCTCTGGTAGTATCTAGCCAACCCCAAGAAACTCTACACCTCATTCATGCTCTTGGGTGGCTCCCAAGCCATCACTGCCTCTATATTTTCTGGATCCACTGCAACTCCAGCCTCCGAGATTATGTGTCCTAGAAAGTGGACCTCCCAAATCCAAAACTAGAACTTCGAGAGCTTACCATAAAGTTGGTGCTCTCAAAGTGTATCTAGGACTATCCGCAGGTGTGTAGCGTGTTCCTCCTCAAACACCGAGTAAACCAAGATTTCATCAATGAAGACTACGATGAACCGGTCAAGGTATGGCTGGAAGATCCTATTCATGAGTCCCATGAACACTTCTAGGGCATTGGTCACACCGAAAGGCATCACCAAAAACTCATAGTGGCCATACCAACATCTAATGGTTGTCTTTGGTACGTCCTCATCCCATACCTGAATCTGATGATAGCCTCATCTAAGGTCTATCTTCTAGAACCACCTTGCTCCCTTCAGCTAATCGAAGAGGTCATCAATCCCCGGTAGTGGATACTTGTTCTTCACAGTCACCTAGTTCAGGCACTGTAAGTCCACGCACAACCTCAAACTCTCTTATGCCTTCTAGGAAAACAACATTGGGGCTGCCCATGGTGAAATGTTGGGGCTTAAGAAGCCCTTATCATGTAAGTACTCCAGCTGTACCCTCAACTCTCAAAGCTCTGCAGGATCTATCTGATATGTTGGTGTGGATATCGGTGTCATCCCAGGGTACAGATCAATACATAATTATACCTATCTATGAGTAGGTAGTCCTGGAACATACTCAGGGAAGACATTCTCATACTCATCCACCACTACAGGAAATCTTGGACTCCTCTTTTCCACTGCACTGAGGGTGAGGCTAGCCAACTGGTGAGTGATCAGTTGCACCCTTCTTCAGGAAAGTTTGTCCTATGCTGCAAAAGTTCCCTTCTCTATGGTGAATGAAAACCTAGTCCCATCCTCATTGAAACAGATCACTCAATGCCTAAGAGAGTCGATCAGAACATGAACTATGGATAACCAATCCATGCCCAAGATGACATCATAAGGCATCAATGCCACTACAACGAGATCCCATCCAAAGATCTCTCCTCCAAGAGTAATATAAAATTGTCTGCACCAGTGTGTAATCTTAAAATCCTCTCATTTAGGTGTCTCTAATCGTAAGGATCGAGCCAATGGCTCTACTAGAATCTATGAGCCTTGAACGAGGTCCATGGAAAGAAAAGAGTGACTTGAAATTGTGTTTATAAAAACATTAGCTAAGGTGTAGAATACATTGATCATACATATAATCATCTCCATAGTGTCATGGTTATAGGCCTCCACTACCTGAAGTTTAGATCTCCCGTGTCCACCTTCTCCCTAAGGTCATGGTGGACTGTCAGGGTGTGGTGGAGGTGGTACCTTGACCTGTCGTCCATCACCTACTGCTCGGCCTTCTCCCCTGCCACGTTTTCCGCCCTGCAGGCCTCCTCGCTCGAACCTATACCTCTTCCTTGGTGGTCCCTTGACCGTCTACTGATCGTATGTATGGGGGATCAAGTATTCATGAGCCATATGCCCCTACTAACTGCATGTGATGAAAATCATGGCTCCCTACTAACTCCTTATACTCTGGGAGCCCTACACTACTGAACCTGAGTCTTGAGGTTTTCCCCTAAAAGATCTAACACACTTGGGTTCCCATGTCTGTTGCCTACTGCTCACCACTGAAGACTCCTCCACCTGATGTATACTGGTGGCTCCATTAGTTGGCTCGTACTCTTCCAAGAATCTCTCTACAAGTAGAGCTCATTCTAGCACTCCAGCCTGAGTGGGGATGATGAGAGAAATTAGCGACGCCCTGATCTCCCATCTGTGTCCCTGATCAAAGGTCTAGTCCATGAATAAAGGTTCTCATACCATATTCATAGAGTAGTGGGATAGGTATGTAAACATCGTAGAGTACTCATCCACTAACATATTGCCCTACTGTAGATGAAGCAACTCATGTATGCGCATCGAGTGTAAGGTCACGAGGAAGAACTCCTCCCAGAAAAGCTGCTTGAAGTCTTCCCAAGAGAGGGTTGCCTCATCATGAGTCTAAAATTTCAAACACCACCATATCCCTACCGAACCCTAAAGAAGGATCGTGGCTAAGATCGCCATCTGGTCAAGTGGTGTCCTCACTAAGCGGAAGACGCACGTCACCACCTCTAGCTAGTCCTCAATGGCCTGAGGGTCTGTCTCTTCCCTGAACCTAGGAGGTCTCTATCTCTAGAACTCATGAAAGGCATAGAGACTGAGTGAATCCTCTACCGGTAACACCGGTAATAACTACTGATAAACTGGTGGTGGTAACTCTAGTGCACCACTCGGAGGGGCCATCTCTAGCACTGGTCCCTGAACTGATGCCTCATCTCTAAGCGGGTTGTCCTCACGATCATGCATCGGAATCCTAGCTGGTTGTCTGCATAGAGGTATCCTGATACCGATTAAGATGTACCATGTTTAATAGATTATACCCAGTGATATTACTCTAATTTAAGAATAACATGAGGAAACACTCAATTCCTATATGATTCATGCTACTATTGTTTATATGTATAGATTCAAAAGGCAGAATTCAAGGTCCTAGTGTATGGATAAGTCGGACGCCACACCAACACTAGACTCCCTAAATCTGAAAGGCACACTTGAAACATTTAACACTATTTCCCAAACACATAACAATAGACTTTTGATCTTTGAGGTAAAACTAACTACCTATGATACCACTTTGTCACAACCCTTCCCCTAGGTCCCATGTCGTGACTCCCCCAAGCCCGCCTCCCAAAGGCCAGGGGTTGAAAACTAGCACCAAAGGCATCAACCTATAAGTTGGAGGCATTTTCCTAAGTACCAATACACACACACATAAAACCAAGACCCTAGAAAACTGGAAAATAGAATATGCATGCTACTAAACAACCACTGAGTGTAAAGGTACAACTGAAAGTAAATGGGCCAGAATACAAACCCAACAAAAGAAAACTGAAAAAGGATACAGTACAAGATCGATGAAAATCATTCCTATGAAAACCCAACATAATGGGTAAGTATAGAGTATCTACTGAAAGTCATAGAAGCACGTCATGCCGCCTGATCTCACTAGGAACCACCTCGTCCTGGGCCACCAAGTCCTCCACCAAGACATCGGTCATCTGCACCATACACAACATGTGTGGGAGAAGCCATGTAGGGGTGTGAAATATAATACTTATTAGGGACCCCAAACAAACAATGAAAGACTACAAATAAATCCACAAGCAAACCACAAAGCATGATCACGAAGCATGATCGCGAAGCATGATCACGAAGAAAGACAGCACACACCAAGTATAATCTAGAGTAAGGAAAGTAAGACTATCAGTCATATCACTGAACACCTTAGGCTGCTGAAGAACTCATCCCCAATGAGTACCATGGGTATGCTGGGTCACACAGAGTCGCTCCCCACTGTGGGTTTGTCGGGTCATACAGAGCCACTTCCCCATACCCTTGGATTGTTGTGGTAATCATACCTAATGAATACAGTGGGTATGATGGGTCACACAGATCCTCTCCCCACTGTGGGAATGCCGGGTCACATATATCTACTTCCCACCTTGGCTATCATATTGAGGTACTCCCCCCCATCGAGTACCGTGGGTTTATCGGGTCACACAGAGCGATGTGATGTGATTTTCTTTTACATGGAATGTAATAAGGATAAATTTAATGAATATATGTGATATAAATTAAATAATTATGATATTAATGAAATATTTATCATTATAAATGGATGATGTTCTATTTTATTTCTTACACTAAAAAATGATAATGTCATTCATGTGCTCATGTGGACTACCACATCCATGAAGCGATGTGATTCTTTTTTCATCACCAAAACACATAGATAATATATATAATTATATTTAATGAAATAATATATTATTTATGATATTATTCTAATTATTTAAAGATAATATATTACTTATCTTCTTTTCGTAATGATCGTTAAAAAATAGAAATGTTTCTCATGTGTACGTACGGCCTACCATCTCTATGATTATAACATAGTTAATTTTTCATAACCATATTTCATGGTTGGTTTTAAAAGTAGAATTGATGTATAAATATGATAAATATTTCATTATCATTATTCTAAATATTTTGAAATAATGAACTCTTTTACCACGGTCAATACACTAAATCCATTTTGAAAAAAATAAACCGAATGTCCTCAAAAGAGCCAACATAGACTTAACTAATTAGGTATTTTAATATTTCATTAAAAATAAATAAAATAAATGATTTAATTAAAAAGGTATTAAACCTTGAATAGGTTCTTAATAAATTTAATAATTTATGTAAGCTTATTATATAGGATTTAAATGGCATACATGGAAATTTTGGGCTCGAGGTAAGGGTTTCTCGTCTCACTTTTATTTCTATGAGACATATACCATATTAACCACTTATTTTCATTGTGTGGTGTATATACTACCCATGAATTTATTTTATTATTATTTTCATGAAAATTTTTGGGATTTAAAAATCCATATGAGTTCCCCTCTTTCATGGGTTTTTGATCCAGATATTACCAAAGTTTTAAGGTATTTTACCCCAATTTAATTTTATTGAGGCATATTTTATTTTTATGCACCTAATTTATTTTATATGGTGTACATAATTCCCCTTTTACATGTAATAACATGAATAATTCATACATAATGGTAGTTTAATTTTCAATTTGAATTAATTTATCAAGGGGGTTGACTTAAAAGTTACAAAGTGGTAAAGAGTTTCTTAACTCAATTTCCTTTCATTGGGTTATAAAACTTATTCATCGACTTTGTTATGATATGCTTATTTTTGAATTATATATAAAATTATTTATTCTTTGTTTAAAATTTTTTGTATGTATTTAAATTTTTTACACATAACCTCTCCATTGGTTAACTATCAATTCATTGATATGATCTTTTTAAGGGTTAATCATCCCAAATTCCATTCTTTGGGACATATGTTTATGATATACATATATCTTTTTAGGTGGTTTATATACTACCCTTTTTACATTTTATAACATGGATCTCATTATTTTCATGATATTTAAAGTTTAATTTGAAATTATTCTTTCATGGGTATTGTGATTAAAGAGTTACCCAAGTGTAAAGGGCTTTTTGTTACAATCTCCATTGTTTCAGGATTGCTTATGTTCAAGTTTCATTTAGAGGAAATAATGTGATGTTATTTTCTTAAACCACATATCTTTTATTATCCTCTAGTTATGAATTTTTTTCACATGTTTAATTTTCATTTACTCCCTTATTGGTTTAATAAACATCAACAAAGTTTTATGTAAGTGATATTGATCTTTTATTTTTATTTTAGATCGGGTATTTTCACTTCTATATCCATGTTCTCTAAAATATTTTAAAAAAATTCATTTCTAAAAAAATGGTTTCCAAACTCCATTTTACATAGTCTCTTACCTTATTTTAAAATGTTTTAAAAGGAAATTTAGTAATGTTTTCCAAATGTTTCACTTTTTACTCCCTTTTTTAAAATATTTTCAAAAGAATGTTTGTTTTTAACACTTATGACATGAACAGGTGTTCCGACCATCATTTCCAATATTTCCCTTGAAGTTTCCTTTATATGTTTCCAAGGTTGTTTTCAATTAAAATTATTTTCACAATATTTTTTGATTTTATAGTTTTAAAAAAGTAAAAAAAGGGCATTTTCATCAAAAAAAATTAATTATATTTAATGGTATTTCCATTCATCAATATCAAAAACCATTGACGTTAATTAAGATACACTGAGGATATTTTTTAATGATACCATCCTCATTATTTATCTGGATGGATTATGTTTTTTATTAAACATATTGTTATGGAACCTATTTCTTTATCATGAGTTAATCATGTTTCAAAGATATTTTCATAGAAATAATTTCTTTTATAGGGGTTAATCATGTTTCAAATTGATTTTCATATATCCTATTTCATTTCTATAGTTTAATTATATTTCAAATATATTTTCATGGAACCCATTTCTTTTCCATAGGTTGATCATGTTTTAAAATATTTTTAGGGAATATTTTTCTTTTCCATGAGTTAATCAAGTTATGAAAGGAATAATGGTTGTTTTTATGAGTTTTAAAATTTAATGTAAGATCAATGTACTTTATTAATATTGTGGTTTTTGGACATTGTTATATGGTGGGTGCGCCTAGATAGTGTTAGGTGATCCCAATATAGCTTAAACAATGGGTTCTCCCAGATGGTGCTCTAATACATTGGGTAATGATTATGTTCTCTAGGGAATTATATTAGACGTCATCCATATGGTTATTCCAATTTTAAAGGTTCAATGATGATTATGTTATAAGATACCAACTCATTTTATTTATACTTTATATGGGTTTTAATGATTCTCTTGATCATGTTTGAAATCACATGGCTCATGATTATTGATTTTGATGATTCTTAACTTTTTTAAATCCTTATTACATGTTTTAATGTTTGATGATATGGGTATTTATGGGTATGAGTTCTCTTTTCTTATTCTAATGCACTTGATTGTGTCATTATACCCTTATGATCATCTTATTCTCACTAATGAAATTAAATTGTTAATGATTATATATAATCATAATAATCATTTGATCTCACCCTTCTAATGTTTCATTTTCCCTAGTTTATCATTAATTATGTTTAATGAATTATGTATATAAGGTTTTCATATGTATTATGATGTTGACTTAATGTGAAATAAGAAAATCTGGGTTAAGTGGGAGAAATGATCATTTATTGACATGGGTATTGTTTATGTAATAGTTTTTACTAATTATATAAAACTCTAAAACTAAAAGACCCATAAAAATATAAGTGATACAATATTTTCCTTCTTATGTTATAAGGTTTTTATGGAAAAAATTGGGTCACCTTCATTGGAATTAGATCCAGAAATGTAATGTTTTTTATTTCAACATTAGATCTAAGAGCTCAGGTATGGGGATGTTATATATGGTATTAAAGGAGGGTTTAGATAACTTTATAGATTATGATGTTTTCATTTGAGGTAATATTAAGAGTTATGGATACAATTATAGGTCTATAATATTAAGATTTATCATAAGTTCAATGTCTTAGAAACCCCTTTGGGGTTTTAAGTGATGAGATCTTAAAGTGATTAATGAAATTTTAGGGGATGTTTTATTAGGATGAATTATATGTAAAGATTTGTTTTAATGTGAAGTATAAATATAAATTTTTTTAAATAATATTTAAGTTATTCATAACCATTAGGGTTTATATAATCATGGATATTGAGAACATGATTTTTATCATATAGATAACCTCATAATTGAAAAGTGATTTGGTGACTAAGTTATTAATATTACTTCAAAATAATATCACCATATTTTTGGGATTGAAATATGAAAATTATGAGATACTATTTTAGATTAAAATTATATTTAATGTTGAGGTTATTTAGGAATTATTTAGTTTGATCTTTGGGTATTATTTTTGAATTTTAGATATTATTATATTATTTCATCATATGAAAACTTACTCATTTAGGGAATTATCTTAACATGTGATAAAAATTTTGTTTTATGTTAATGTCTAAATATAGGTAAACTATATTTTTATACATTTTATGTTTATATTATCCTTTAAAAGATTATTTTTAGTGCTTCAAGCATGAAAATTTTATCTTGAATACTCATCATTTGGAGAAAAAGATGAGATTATGGTGGAAATTGAAAAAATGATGAAATTATACTCATCATGCAATTATAATTCCTTATTATATTATTCTAGATGTAAAATTGATTCCTAAACTCTATGAAAATGATCTTGAAACAAATTTTTTTCCTATTACTATTATTCTTGATGATATCAATGAAATTTTTCATGCCTCTTTGGTTTATGGTTTTGTGGTTGTTAACTTTCTCTTGATCATTCAATTTCTTATGATCAATGATCACTATCACTCTATATAATTATTTTTAAATTACAATTTTCTTTCTAGTTATAATATTCACATACCACATATGTTCTATTTTGAAACCTAGTTTGAGTTATTCCAGATGACCTTTGTACGTCCTTTTCTCTCTAATCAAGAGGATGTTTTATTAACCCTTTTTATGATATGGGTTTCCAAAAAAGGTATTTTAAAATTTCAAAACATTTATTACAAATATAAATTTAAAAATTTTAGGATTAAATTTATTTAAGGGGAAGTATGCAACACCCTAATATTTTAGAAAATAAAACTATGTTCATTAGCATTTTCAACATGAAACATTGAGCTTAAAAGACCTGTGAAATATATAATCGTTATAACCTAGAAATTAAATTGGTAGGTATGAATATTATTGACTAATTTAAGAAATATATATATATATATATATATATATATATTATACTCAATATAAATTATTGATAAATTTTTAGTAAATAATCAATCAATTTCTAGTAAAGTAAGTTTTTCTTCAAAGATATGTTTTCATCAAAAATAATTTTTATTAATTTTCATGAAAAGATATTATAATAAATTTTTGGAACATTTATGAAAAAAAAATTATGAAATTAAATTAATTTTTTAAATCTAAATATCAAAATTTAATTAGGGTGAAATTTCTCAATTTTTTTGGAAAAAATTGATTTTTCAATGAATAATGAAAAATACTTATTTTAGAAAAAATGACATTTCTTTTCAATAAATTAAGTAAATTTAAAAGTATCATAATTTTTTTAATATAATGTAAAATTAAATTATTATTATTTCGTTTTATTTAATCCAATTAATTTCTTTTTAATCAACATCATATTGGATTTTATTATAATTTTTTTTAGGTTTAGAAACAGGATTTTTCTAAAAACTTTTTTAATGTGCATAATGTTTATCCTTTTTAATTAATTAAAAAAACATAATGTGTAATGATTTAAATGAAATTTATATATTATATAAAACTAAATATTATTTTTTATTTATAAATTTATTATTATTAGTCATAGAGTTAATATATAATCATATTTTTCTTGAAAAATACACTTTTTAAAAACTTGCTTTTTCGACGCGTTTGTGGGATTAATTTTAAATTAAATTTTCCCACTTCTATGAATTGAATTTTTTAAAATAGATTCAATATTTTTAATAAGAAAATTTTATATTATATAATAATTTCAATAAGATTTTTTACCATAATAAATAGTAAAATAGTAAAAATTAATTACAATAGTTAAGGTGAAAACGGTATTATTAGGGGTTAAACTAAAAAGATAAAGGTCCAAATGACCTAAAAACTTTTATAAAAACTATATTATGGAAATATTTAGACTTTATAATGTATAATTTTCAATAATATTTCATTTTTTAGCCTTTTGACATGTGGAAAACATGGGTACACCTTCTTCTTTTGAAAAATTACAAGTGTGCCACACACATCACTAATAAAATGCCACCCCCTATCCTCTCTTCTTCACACCTCCAAATCCATTTGTTTCAATAAATATCTACCAAAATCTATTACTTAATTATATACCCACATCCTATATACATTATTTTTTTAATAAATATATCCTAATAATCCTTTTGGTGCTTACCTAAGGTGGTTGTCCGAAGAAGAGGCATCTTGTTTAACCGAGCATCTTTATCTCATTTCTTTTTACTCCTCCTTAAAATATTATTAAATTATACTTATATAATAAAAACAGTATATAAAATATAATTAGACATTAATATTTTAATGAAATAAAATAAATACATATCTTCTTCCATTAAATGGTATACAAAATCATCATTCGTGTTTACGACGGACTACAGTCTCGTGAACCAATGCCATTATTTTTCCATCATCACATCTCACATCTTGATATAATGATGTATTTAAAGTATATATATGATATATATAAAATATTTATAAATATTTAAATATTAAATCATATATACCTTTTTTCTTTCCATTCTGTGGTGGATACGATAACGCCACTCATGTGTAAGATGGACCACCGCCTCATGATGCGATGTGATTCATTTTTCAATAACGCTTTACATGGAAGATAATAAGGTTAAATTTAATGAATATATGTGATATAAATGAAATAATTATTATATTAATCACATATGTATCATTATTAAATGATAATATATCATTTTATTTCTTACACTAAAAAATAATAACATTGTTCATGCGCACGTGTGGACTACCACATCCACAAAGTGATGTTATTACTTTTTCATCACCCCAACACATGGATGAAATATATAAGTATATTTAATGAAATAATATGATATTTATTATATTATTATAATTTATTTAATAAAAAAATATTACATACCTTCTTTCCATAATGATCATTGAAAAATGGAAATGTTACCCATGCATACATATGGCCTACCGTCTCAATGATTGTAATGTATTTCATTTTTCATAACCATATTTCATTATTGGTTTTAAAAGTATAATTTATATATAAATATGATAGATATTTCATGATTATTATTTTTCATATTTTTTAATAATTACCTAATTGACCATGGTCAACACACTGAAGTTGTTTTGAAACAATGAACTAAACATCCTCAAAACACCCGATATAGTATTAACAGATTAAGTACTTTAAAATTTCAATAAAAATAAATAAATCAAATTATTAAATTAAAATAGTATTAATCCTATTATATTTTATTAATAAATATAATAATTTATTTAATCTTATTATACATGAGTTAAAGGATATACATGGAAATTCTGGACTCGAGGTAAGGGTTTCTCATCTCACTTTTATGTGAGACATATACCATATTCACCACTTATTTTTATTATGTTGTGTATATAATGACCATTAATTTATTTTATTAATATTTTCATTAAAATTATTGGGATTTAAAAATCTATATTATGTTCTCTCTTTCATGGGGTTTTGATCCAGAGATTACCAAAGTCGTAAGGTATTTCTGTCTCAATTTACTTTCATTGAGACATATTTTATTTTTATGCACCAAATTTACTTTATATGGTGAATATACTTCCCCTTTTAAATTAAATAAAATGAATAATTCATACATCATGGTATTTTAAGTTTCAATTTGAATTAATTTATCCAAGGGGATTGACTTGAAAGTTACCAAGTAGTAATGAGTTTCTTAACTCAATTTCTTTTTGTTGGGTTATAAAAATTATCCATTGACTTTATTATGATATGATTATGTGTTAATTGATATATAAATTTTTTTAGGTATTTATAATTTTTTTGTATGTATTTAAATTTTTTACACATAATCTCTCCATTCATTAACTCTAGGTTTAGTGATATGACCATTATAAGGGTTAATCGTCTTAAATTCTTTTCTTTGGGAAATATGTTTATAATATGAATTTATCTTATTTTTTAGGTGTATATAATAACCTTTGAAATTTTATAACATTTATCTATTTATTTTATTTATATTTAAAGTTTCATTTGAAGTTATTCTTTAATTAGGATTATGATTGAAGAGTTACCAAAGTGAAAAAGGCTTTATGTTACAATATCTTTTCTTTCAAGATTGTTTATGTTTAAGTTTCTTTTTGAATAAATAATGTGATGTTATTTTCTTTAACCACATATCTTTTATTCTCCAATGTTTATGAATTTTTTACACATGTTTAATTTACATTTACATCTTTATTGATTTAATAAACATCAAGAAATTCGTTTTTATGTGATAGAAATCTTGTATTTTTATTTTAGATTGGGTGTTTTTCTCTTTCATGTCCATGTTTTATAAAATATTTTTAAAAAATGTTCATTTATAAAAATAAATGGTTTCAACAATCCATTTTACATGATCTTTTACCTTATTTTAAAAAAATTTAAAAGTAAATTTCTTAACATAATCCAAATGGGTAAGTTTATACTCCCTTTTTCAAAATGTTTTGAAAAGAATGGTTATTTTTAACAATTGTGACATATGTAGATTTTCCCACCATCATGTCCATTATTTTACTTAAATTTTAGTTTATATTTTTTCAATTTTTTTTTCAAAGAAAATTATTTTCTCAATATTTTTTGAATTTTTAATTTTTAAAAGTGATTTTAAAAAGTAAAAATTCAATTTCCTCAAAAAAAAAATTAATGATATTTTAATGGAATTTCCATTCATCAACATTAACAACCATTGATTTTACTTATGATCTACTAAGGATATTTTGTAATTATACCATCATAATTATTTATCTAGATATATTATGATTATTTTAAAGATATTGTTATGGAACCCATTTCTTTTCCACGGGTTAATCATAATTCAAGGAGATTGTCATGAATCCTATTTCTTTTACATGGTTCAATCATTTTTCAAAGATATTTTCAGAGAACCCGTTTATTTTTCATGGGTTAATCATTTTTTAAATATATTTTCATGGAACCCATTTCTTCTCCACAAGTTAATCATGTTTCAAATAGATTATCATGGAATCTATTTCTTTTCAATGAGTTAATCAAGTTATGAAAGTAATATGATTGTTTTTATATGTTTTATGATTAAATGTAAACTCTATGTACTTTATTCATGTTTTGGTTATTTTAAATTATTATATAATGGGTGCACCCAGATAGTGTCGGGTGAGCCTGATATAGCTTATATGATGGGTGCACCTAGATAGTGATCCAATTCATTGGGTAATGATTATGTTCTCCAATGAATTATATTAGAAGTCATATATATGGTTATTCCAATTTTAAGGATTCTATAAGGGTTTTATGATGATGATGATCCAACATAACAACATGTTTTATTTATGCCTTCTATGGGTTTTAATTATTCCCTTGATCAAGTTTGAAATCATATGGCTCGTGATTATTTGTTTTGATGACTCTTACCTTTGTTAAATATTTATACCATGTTTTCATGTTTAATGATCCTGGAATTAATGGGTATGAGTTCTATTATTTCATTCTCATTCACTTTATTATGTCATCATATCCTTATTATCATCTTATTCTCACTTATGACATTCAATTTTTAATGCTTATATTTACACTTTCTGAGCATTTGACCTCACCCTTCTTATGTTTCCTTTTCACCATGTTATCATGAATAGTGTTGAATGAATTATGTATAGAAGGGTTTCATAGGGATTCTGATAATTACATAATGTAAATTAAGAAAAACTGTGCAAAATTAGATAAATGATCATTTAAATACATGGGTATTATTTATTTAAGTGTTTTTCCTAATTTTATAAAACTCTAAACCTAAAAGGCCCTTGAAAATGTAAGTGATCCAATATTTTCCTTTTTATATTATATTTTTTGGATGGTAAAAATTAGGTCACCTTTATCAGTATCAAATCCATAAATGTAAAGTATCTAATTTCAGTACTAGATCTGATAGCATGGGTTTGGGGCTGTTTTAGTTTTAGTTTTAGAAATCCCTATTCAAACCATTAAATTAATGTTTTCACACCACAATAATGTGTAACTCTTTACACAACCCACAAGTCTATGTTATTCACCCAAATAATAATCCAATTATATTCATACATATCCAAATTCATTATATGTATAAGATATATGAAGTCCCCATATAAATTCATATATTTATTTGAGATTGATAATCTCCACATGATTAACCATGGAATGATAGATAGCTAACCACTTTCACTTTTCTAGAAAAAACATAGACTCTAGGTTAGTAGGTGGTCTGACCCCAAGTCCCTCTTCCTTGGGATACTTTACTCAATAGATAATTCAATTCAAGAAAACCTTAACACTAAATAAAAACAAATTATGCCCACCAACTATTCTCATGCTCATAACTATAATTACAACCCAAGGTCAAGGTAGATGGAAATTAAATTTTATAATACCAAACCTATCATGATATGAAAGGCACTATCCTAGAAGAAATCTAATATATAAATTGGCATTCAAAATATTTATATTTCATAAAAAATTTAATAAACATGAACATAAAATAAATTTAACAAATAAATAATAAATTTATTTATTTTATAAAACATGATATATTTATAAAATATTAATAAATAAATTCTAATTAATTTTTTTATAATTTAGAAATAAAATAAATATTTTATATTTATTTCAATATGAACTCCTTCATCTTTTATATTATATATAATTTATATGACATTTCAAAAACTATAAACATTTTATAATTAAATTTATATTATATAAACACTTTATATAATCTAAATGATATATATTTTGTAATTTATAAACACTTTATATAAAACCCTTTATTATTTCTAAATAAACATTTTATTTCTAGATCATAAATAAAGACATATAAGTTGTCAAGATGTGTTTTTTAATAAAATATTAACCTCTAATATTTGGGGAAAAATATTTCTTAAACATTTATTTAATTAATTATTAATAAATTATAATTAATTAATTAATTAATTAACTATAAATTAAAATATCCCAAAATACCTTTTATTATGATTTATAAACATTTTATAACCCATAAAAATAATTTAATATTTAAAAAATATATTTTTTATGCTTATCCTTACCTAGAATCACTATTCTGCATAAGGATATCCTCTCATTACTCTTATGTGGACACTCTATTTAAGGGGTAACCATCCTTTACCTTCACATAGGTTCTCTATAAAAGGGTAAAACCCTTACGCGGTACAAAATGTGTAAGGGTTGGGAGGAAACAACCCTTACACAGTGCCTCGTGTATAGGTAATAACTTTATGCATGTCCCTTCTATAATGGTAATCTCAATTTTTATTATGTTTATTAAAGGTAAAAATCAAGGACATTTACACAGAGTATTTGGTGCCTATATTAATATGATTAAAGTTCTAATAACCTTTATATAAGTCCCTTGCATAAGGGTATAACCTTTGTTCAAACCATTTACGTAAAGGTAACAAAGAGGTTTCCCTTACGCAGAACTTCCTATATAAGGGTATAAATTTTACAAAGCCATATCGTATAAGGATATAATTTTTATATTTCCTAACTACATAAGGGTAAGACCTTTACATAGCCTCCTCATGTAAGGTTAAATCTTATTTACCTTTACACACCTCACTTAAAGGTCTGTAACCTATATCTATTTTATAAAAACATTGTTCTTTGTTTTACAGTTATGATTTTCTTAAAAACCATCTATTCAAACAGGTTTGATTATTAATGAAACTCCATTTAATAGAACTTATGGGATTTTTATGATCATTTAATAATAATTTATAACAAAATACAACCCAAAGTCATAGGAGATCTATTTTCATAAATAAATGTTTAGATATTATTTTAAATCAGAGTACTTATAAATTACCTATTGCAGTAGCTTCCATCTCCTTAATTCGATGAAGTTTGATTGAGAGAGTTCATGAGGAGTGGAGAACAAAATAACTCTTCCTATTTGGGAATACATCGAACAATGTATCCATGAATGTTTCATGAGGATTCCCAAAAACTGAAGGGGTGTTAACACCTTCCAAATTATGATAAATAGAGTTTCAATAAGAATATAGTTTTAATAATATTTTGGAAGTCTCATATAGATTTCACACCCAAATATAAGAGAACTCGTTATATTTTATAGCTGAAGATAGAGGCTCCAACTTAGTAATGAATTATATGTTTTTCTATCTATTGAGTATTTATTCATTGAACACACTTCAATGAATTAATTCTAAGCTTTGAATGAACCAACAGTTGGTTCTAAACTGATGAAACTATTATTGATAAAGTTGAAGTGAACATGATTCATCACATATATAAATTCAAATATGTATCACATGCATATTTAATATAAAATTCATTTATATTTATATTATATTTATTATAAAATCATATCATGCATGCACATTTTAGTTCAAATATAACAATATAGACATATTCTACAAGGTTTTCATTAGGAAAAGTGATTTTTATGTCCATATTTAAAATCTTATAATCATGGAAATATTTTATGGAAATTAGAATTCAATTTATATTAGCAGGGAAACTGGTGACAATGTTTCATCATAGTTTATACCTTAACATTAATTAAACCCTTAAGGAACCAGTCATGATTTATATTTACTAACTTTTCTATCTATTCCCATTTTCTTTATAAATACTAATTTGTACCCAATGGGATTTACATCAATAGGAGGATCCACCAAAAACCCAAAATTAGTTTTAAAACATGGAATCCATTTTAGAATCCATAGATTCTTGACGCCTTGAAACTTATGATATATTTATTGTTAAATTATATGATAGAGGTTCCTCATCATTAACTAATAATGTGATACCTTCCTCACTAACTATAAAATCATATTTCTTGGGTTATCTAATATCTCAAGTGCTCCTATAGAGTACTTATGTCATTGGAACAACTTCTTCCATGAGTCTTTGTGTAATTTCTTCCTATACAAAGTCATTTGGAATTTGTAGATGTATTCGCTCTCAAGAAATTTTTCATGTTCTCCAACTGTGAAATTATAATCAAATGGATTATATATATAGTATCCTTTAGTTTCCTTATGATAGATTATAAATATTCATTGTGTGACTTGTGATGATAGTTTATTAGTAGTATTATCTTTAAAAAATGTCTCACATCCCCATACATGAATATATGAAAAAATAGGTCTATTATCCTACCAAATTTTATATGGAATACCATTTTTCACTTTAGTTGGAACATGGTTTAGTATGTATACTATAGTCTGTAATTCATATCCCCAAAAGTATAATTGAAGAGTTTTATATCTCATTATCGATCTCACTATATCCAATAAGGTGATATTCCTCCTTTAACTAACATAATTCCACTATTGTGTATAAGGAGAAGTGAGTTAATATAATATCCCAAAATATATTAAATAATTGATAAACTCTTGGTTAAGATATTCTTTTTCATTCTCGGAGTGGGGTTTCTTTGTCTTCTTACCAATTTGGTTCTCTATTTTATTCTTATATTATTTAAATTTTTCAAATGAATCATACTTATACCTCATTAATTATACATATCTATATATACTAAGTTCATTAGTAAAAGTTATGCTGTAATAATATCTACCCCTTGTTTCAACTAGAAATCATATACACATGTCGGTGTGAGCTAATTCTAGAAGATCTATATCCATTTTTTTCTTTCCACTAAATATAGATTTGTTCATTTTACCTTATAAAAAACTATGTCATACATCAAAAGGTTTTAGTTCAAAAGAATCTAAATTCCCTTATTGATATATATTTTTCAACTGATTCTCATTTATATAACCAAGTCAGTGATGATGTGGTTGGGTATGATATAAGTCAAGAGAGCTTGATTTTTTATCAATTGGAAACACATGATTTTCATATTCTAATACATAAATACCATTATTCAAATGTGTAATACCATAACATATGTTATCTTTATAAAATTAGTAGCTCTTATTTTAAAACTTGAAAATAAATCCATCCATATCTAAACTAGACACAAATATTATGTTTTTTGTTACACTTTGTACATAATAATGATTCATTAAAACTAGATTAAATTCTATGAGTAGCATTATATAGTAGAATACAGTATCTAGAATAGTTATTCTAGAAGCTTGAATATCTACCTCACCTCAAGTAATATTTCATAATCAACTTGGTTCCTATATTTGGATACAAATGTGTGAACCGCATGTTGTATCTAATACCCAATTTTTTTAATGGAAAGATTTCAATTGATAATGAACACACCTAAAGCTTCCCATTTCCTTTTCAATGTGGCACATTTCTTCCTATAGTCTCCCTTATCAACACATGAAAAAATGATAGCATCTAGATCCCTATCCAACACCTTGATTTTAATCTTCTTGGAAGGGTGGTGTGAAGAATATTTAGATCTAGTGTTAGTCTTGGGTCTTTCACTCTACATTTCCTCTTATTAATTGTAAGTATAGAAGTATTTTTTTATTTATGTCCTTATCTTCTTAGATTATTAGAGTCAATATATCTAGGAGATACTTCTCTATATTATTCATTTTAAAAATCATAATAAATTTTGAAAATCTTAGAGGAAGTGTGGCAGGCATGAGGTTTGTGTAAAATTACTTAAGTAACTTGAAATCAAGAATAACTATATACTCAATGTAGCCAATCATCTTGAATACAAGAGGCGTTGTTGGTGAAACTTCTCTAAACTTACACATAAATAGATCCATGTAGATATCATACCTATCCTATATTACTCCCTCCTAATAATGATCATAGATATGGGATAACATGTTGTATACATACATGTCTTCATATAGCTTCTAAATATCACTAGTCATAGATGATAACATGATACAATAAATATCTAGTTAATCGTCCACATATTTCTATAAGGCATTATGTTCCTCCTCGATTTCCTCCTTAAAAGGCTTAGCAGGAAATGGGGCCTCTAACACATAAAGCTTCCACTCTTGGTGTAGTACGATGTGAAGGTGACTATACCACTCCTAAAAGTTTTCACCAGTCATGAGATTGACTTTATCTAATATAGATCATGGGGATAATTTCATGTTTTATGAACTTTCTTTTTTCTATAACAAAATGAGAAAATATGTCAGTACTTTATCTTGATTAATAAGTGTGACATAATAAATTTTATTTTATTAGTCTCCCATTATTTTATTAAATCACAACATCCCTCACCATTATATTTATAATATCTTATAATATATGTATTATAGTGTAAAGGATGTATATTTCCATTTTTATAATCTAGAATATATCCATCAAAATTATTCAAAGGTATTTAGGTAAGCATTCTTTCCAATGGGATTTACTCGTAGTTCCTTGATCTATTGAGTGGACTTCCCAATCCTAAAATCCTAACTCATATGTCCTTAACATTTTCCTCAAAATTATATTAAGTAAACTATGGTAATTTCCCTAAATATATTTTTCTTTTTTTTAACTTAATGTATAAGATGTAAGGATTTTCTGACAAAATATTTCCTGAAGATATTTTTTAGACTTCTGCATAAATTTTTATTAATTTTCTACTTTACGTGCCTTGTTAATATTATATGGATTTTATATAATTTATTTACCATGTATTTATAAAATAATTCACACATAATCCATTTATTTTACATTATCTTATCATGCTTTCTATTTATTTACTTTATGTGATCATTTTTAACTATAATATAAACATGCATTGCATAAATTTAGGAAAATCATTCACTTGAAGAAAAAAAGTGACTTGAGCTAGATCTTTTATACTAGTTGGTTTATCAACTAGAATATAAACTATCAGATTAACCTAGGGGAAATAACTCATTGATCCAAATATTTGGCTAAAGTTTCAGCATTCTTCCATTAGTCTGTGTATCTCCTTGGTTGGTTTCACCTTGGCTTGATTCCTAAACCACCTCCTATCCTTAGATATCCATCCTTTATATGAGATTACCCACTCATAGGTGTGGGGAATCAGGGTTATTGGGTTACATATAATAATTGTTGGACATGTAGTCCCATACATAATAAAGGTGGAAAGGTTAATACGTAGATCATTTTATTTAATTTAATAAAATTTTATCACATAATAAAAACTCATACAACAAATATTAAATTAAATAGAAAACCAACACATATATATGTTGTTCAAGCTCATGATCAGTCATATATATGAAATGACTAGACATTTAATCTTTTTATCATTCATTTCAAATCATTCTTTATTAAGATATTTTTTTCTTGAATTAGTAATTAATCATTTAATTAATTAATTAATTATTCATCTTAATTATTATCCAAACAGACTTGGATATACAAAATATTTCCATATTTTATAAGTTTGAAAAAACTAAATAAATTTAAATTAAATTAAAATTTTAATGTACACAGCCTGTACTAATCAGGTACATGGGGAGTACCCTCCTGGTCTAGTACAATATAATTATGAAATTTAACACATACACAACATTTATTGGATGAGACATGGAATTTACTATTCCACTTTTGGATAAACCCATTTCTTGATATTAACAATTATATGACATATACTTTCACCAGACACATTATTTGGAATACAGTGTGTGTAGTTCTAGTCATGCACAATGTACTTACATGGAAAGTAGACCTACATGATGTGCCATGATGTTATATGGCATGTTGTTCCATGGGTAAGTTTTATGATCAATACTGCATGTATGACCACATATATTTCCATTAATATATACAATTTGAAACATTAGATCTAATCATGAAGTACATGATATGGATAACAACTATATATGGAATCCATTTACATAATAACATGAAAATTAATTGAGCATTAATTTTTTACTCCACACAAAGATATTTATTCATCATTTACTTGAGGAAAATTAATAGTTATCTCATAGTGTGTACAACTAGATACATAACATATAATTCATTCATGGTCCCCCTAACTACACTCCTGAGGATTTAGTATGAAATTCATGTATGTAATGAAGTGTTACATGATGTGTATTAATGGATACATTTTATGTAATTCCTTTTATGTCATGTCTCTTGGATGGTAGTCAATATGTGACTTATAATAAATACATGCCAAATATTTTTACCACACAAATTCTATTATTTATATGGTGACAAACCCTTTGGGGTTATATGGTGTGTAATCTTGTTACACGTTATATACACCCTTTTATACAGAGTGTCAATTAGTAGTCAATACATGGTGTGTAATGAATCTATATACTATATCCCTACATGATGTGTCTTTCTGGTCATGGATCATCCCTATATAGTTGACCAAGACTATATGACATATAATTTTGGTTACACAAAATATAGTTTTGTTGTTCATCTAGAATTCTCAGCATCACTATATGGAATTTCATGCATTTTTCACCTATTCTTGGCATGTTCTTGGTCATATGAATGTGAATGGACGTGTTATCTTAGCTTTTGGATTAATAAAATAATTAAAATTAAAACTAATGAAATATATTTGATATTGATCAACCAGTTATTAAATAATTATAAAATTAAATGTGACTACTCTGATACAACTTGATGTTTGTGGGTGCAGTGGAAGTCGGCCAGGTCCATGCTCAATGATGGTTTTTCATCATTTCCAATGGGAAATTCATAATAACATGGGAAATAATCTTCATGTTTAATGAATATAAATTAATATAATTCATGAAAAGAATCCTAGAACATCATAGAGGATCTTTTCAAATTAATTTTATAATTAATTTAATAATAATAATTACCTTGTCTTTATAATTCTTTCTACAATAAAGATATTTATCAATATGAGTTATTCTCGAGTCGTACTATTGATGTGTTGAAAAACCCAAAATAGAATCCCTCTATCAATGTTTACATATACTTCAAAAATCTCTAAATATCACTCTTGGTTTTTTGGGTGCTAGCACAAATGAACCAAGATCTGTGTGTCATTAATTGTTGATCACTTCAATAATTATATCATGTTCTCTCAATCTTGAGAGTGGTAGAGGGGGAGGATGACTCTCAGTTTTGATATCATTTTTGTGAATTATTTAGTGATTGATATAATTCTCCATTTATAGAATTAGTTTTGTTCATAAGAATTTTCTACACTAATAAAAAATGTTATAATTGTATTTTTATACTTAGGGTTAAATAATTAGTAATTACATTAAGGCCCTTTAACTAATTATTTATCATAAGTAAACACTAAGTAAAATATTATTATTATTATTATTACTTTAATGAAATGAAATAATATTCATATTATTTAAATATAATTTATTAAATAAATAAATCTATATTTATTTAAAGGATATTTATATCATTTTGTCACTAGGACCTTAACTCGATCTATCCATTCTCCTCGATATTTATCAAACCTTGAATAATAAATATTATATATTCAATATATATGTATATTATTTAGTAACATGTAAATATATATATTTATTCTAATAAATATCATATTCATGGACTTTTGAATAAATATTTATATTTACATTCACATAACTAAATAAATATTTATTTATTACCTTGTAAATAGTAAACAATAGATAAAGAAATATTATATATGAAATGACCTGACCCACTAGTTCCCCACCAAGGATAGTGTTAAGATGAGAGTACTACACCAAGACCACCTTCAATAGGCTAGGGGATGGTGACTAGCAGTAAGAAGGAATAATACATATATTTCAGGAAATATCCTATACAACTTATGTATGTATATATCACTAACCATACACAACATCATGTACATACAAGAACATATAACTATCTAAAAAAACATGAATGTATACACCAAAAACATCCAATCAATAATATAAAATAAATGTTTCTATATGAGTGTAAAATACAAATACCAATATCACAAAATAAAACACCAACCTTGAGCAACTGTGAAAGAGGATCACCACATCACGCTAACTCCAACTCAAAAAATCACATACGTCGAATACCGCTAGGCTCACCATGGATCTAGCTCAATGGAACCATGATACCACTATGCCAACTCTAAAATGAAAACCACCAACAATTCCCCTTAGGTCTCCACCATGTAATGAATCAACCACCAACCTTTGCACCATCTACATAGACACAAAAAAGTGTGGGAGAAAAACCCATGTAGGAGTGAGTATAAAAATACCTAGTCAGATGCCCCCAAAAACATAAAGTGCCTTAGGGTTATAGGTAAACATGTGCCCATGGTTCATACCATACAGTCTCAAAATTCAAGATGATAGTGGATAAATAAAAATATGGAAGAATATATGACTAACTTCCCAATCAATCCTCAAATAGTCTCATGGATGAGACCATAAGATGTTCAGTTGTCTACTCGTCCCATGGGATAAGGACTACATGAAAAACATCATCCCTCATTGGAATTAATGATCTCTACATATCTATATTAATAAATATCAAACCACATCGGGTCCATATGAGGGGAATAATACTCAAACCACCAAATCTCACCCTAGGGACCCATTCAGGAAGATCTCATTTCAAGGGGAGGCTCACTGAATCTCATATTATACTATATACACTAATATCACTAATCTCCCACTATATAGGGAGAATATGCAAAATCATTGATGCATAATCATTATTAGAAAAGAACCCCATGCCTCTAAAGACTCATCTAAATATCCCACTCCTAGTTCCCGACACTCAGAAACTGATTGAAGTGGGGGACCAACACAACAATGGAAGAGACACAAACTGGTAGAGAGAGTACTGAACCTTTATGGATGGGTGTCTTGTACCCCTACCCATGTAGGAGTTCCCTACCCCATTCTACCAGAAGTAAAACACCTCCAAAACCGTGATAGAATCCAAGAGGGATCCCTATGTCCTTGATAATATCAAACGGGAGTGATTAACCAAAAATAATTTCAATCCCCGCCTACTCAACTCAACTCCTCTAAAACAGTATACTGAAGGGGAAAACTAGAGCATCATATACTCTGAAATCCTATAAACACCTATACCATCTACATAGATCATCCCCCATAAACATAATGCCACTAACTTGTAATCTTCATAGGAAAACAACACCTCACTGGATTGTAAAAACCAACCAAGGTAGTAATAACCCTTGTATTGAATCATATGTTTTATTCATCTATTTAAACCATCATTCCACTATACCACAACCATGTTGGGGGTTCCATACCTTGTGGGAAGTTAATAAAAATGAGGATATAACCATATTCTCTCATTAATTATTTATCACATAGGTTTAGGGAATCTATGAAATATATTCAGTATATAGGAACCACACCCCACATCTCTAAGGTAGTACAGACTCCATCAATAATAGGGATTACCCACACCTCAATAACCATGAAATCCTAAGGGAGTACCCAAATACTATCTCAATATCTTCCTTTCCTTATAGTAATTGGAACTAGAAGTTCAACTAAAGGGCCACTGATCATACTCCAAAATCTCTCACTCTATCTCCCATGGTAACACATGGAATGATATAAGGGATAGAGCCATACAACAATCAGAATTTTTCACATGGAGGATTTATTTAAATGGGAGTAAATGACCAAGTCCCCATCCTCTTATCCTAACAACATACCCCCACTACAAATCTCAGGTTCACAGGAAGGAGGGAATCTCCTCATATTCAACATCCATCTATATAACCTTTTCATACTACCTGATCACACTAAGGTCACTACAAAAGAGTATAATAAACTCCATTATTAATGAACCTTACATGGTTATATTCCAATGGATAACTGAGTGCTAATAAATTCCTTGTGATAAATGAAATATGATGATCAAGTGATATTTTTATTCCCTAGAATCTAAATGCTACTAGGGGTCTAACATCCTTATACCTGCTCTGGATCTACACCAAGATCTTGTCATCATCACCATAGGGTTTTGAATTTCTACCATCCTAAATAATCTTATTAGTGACCTCTCATAGTGAAATAGGTCCCCATGATAATGATATATGTGAAAATATACTCAAAATATACTATCTATTTGTGTAAATTTGACTCCAAGATGATAAAATATGGAGACAAAAACACTGAAGTGAAATTACATAGTGTGTACTATGGTGTACATCACATTTATTTCCAAATCCTCTCTTAAGGCATATACCACTTCTCAACTCATCATATATTTCCCAAAAAAATGTAATATCATGAATTCATATGTGTTGTGTACTCTTGAGATTTCACTCAAGCATGCACCCCCTCCTTTCTCATTATGTGGACTTGGACTAAATGGAATGCCTCAAGGGGTATACAAAATGTAATTCCACATGGGATATAAATTTTTGTACTCTATATCAAGATGTGTTATGTAAACTGATATGAAATCTATTACTATATTTTATTTACCTCATGTAGAGTGTCTAGCTGTGTACTTGGTTGCACCCCAAGTAATATATTAGATGAACCTAAACTATGTTTTTATATGGATAACACACTGTACAGAATCCATCTCCAACCTAGGATACATCAAAAATATACATGGTGTGTGTTCTAGGAACTAAATTCCATGTTACAGGGAAATCTAGTTGTAGAATTTATATGGACCACTCTAATCTGATTGTTTCACTTCATATCACACCTACAAGGTCCTTTGGCTATCCTGCAGTAGTCATAATATCAAAATATAAATAAAAAATGACCGATATATAAGGTAGTGGTGGAAATTGGAATAATTATCCCTACCATAAGGATAATCATTGAATCTTAAAGGTCGCACGCAAATGATCCAACCTCTATGGTCATTGTGCCCTGATCCAGCTCTAATATACATCCTCAGATGCCTCATCCTGCCTCTCCCCCCACTTATCAATTTAATGGTGTTAATGAGGGGAGGGCGTTTCCTTCCCAACATGTGCATGAGGGTTAGAATAAGGGTAGGGGAAAATAAAATTAAAAATAAAATAAAATAAGGACCCATTAATGGCATAACCCTAACCTAGAACCTGGATAAATTTTATAACTTACCTAGGTAACCCCCCCCCCAATTCTTGACTCAACTGTAGAGTCATGGTTTCCATTTGGATCTCTGTTTAGAAGATATCGGCATTTCACACATGGTAATAAATAATATTTATTTAATGAATATTAAATATCCTAGAAAATATGTTGAGATCATAATTTCTATAAATTATAGCCTAAGGGTAAAAATCTCATCCTGAGATAAAAAAACAAGTCAATAATATTTTTGATTTTGTTTACTAGGGGAAATTATCATTTTACCCTTTATAAAGTATTAGGGATCCAAAACATGAAAATTATCCAAGGTTTTCACAAGGGAAAACCTGGATCAATATATCCTCCCTGTCATTATGAATTTTTATCCTAAAAATTGAAACATACAAGGAATATATCCAAGAATCCCATAAACCATCTTCATGTGGAAAATGGAAAATTGTTACATGGGCTCCTCTAGCTTCTAAAGGGATGTAAATATATGACTACCAAGAATAAAACCCACTAGAGAATGCATGGGCTTTCTATCACTAAGACTAGGGATACTGCAACTAAGATTCTCACTCCTCTATAAACACCAAACAACCTCATCCCATCACAAGGGAAGCTCCCAATACAATCTCACATTTTTTTAATCACATCATGTATTTCCACCCATCCATTTACTCCAATTTTAGGATTCCTGTCAATTATGGCATGAATAAAAAGCATGGACCATCAGTATCAATAAGATATAGTCTTTATACTAAGAAATTTCATATGAGGGTGTCATGCTTCCCACCTTTAAAAGAAATGGATAACTCAGAATACTATAATATATAGACTATCTCATCATATTATCATTATCTCTTGATAATATCAATAAGAGAACCTCAAACAGCACAAGATCCTACCACCACATCTCACTGACCATTGATAAGAACACACATCAACGTTTTATAGCATAAGGTATGGGTATATTACCGATACTCTCATCATTTCCTTCCTAACATAAATGGGAATAACATGTCTTCACCATTGACCTTGTCTAAGTTCTCATCAACCATAAATTATCTAATCCATTTATTCTGAAAACTAAGATTAACATCTTTACAAAGATCAAATGCACACAACCACAATCCTATAAAATGACCTTCTTCATCATAAATATCAAGATACCATAAGTAATCTCTTAAAAAACTATCAACATGCCACCAAGGATTCCACATAGCTAATATGACCAACTATTGCTTAATTGGGTACTCAACATATCCAAACTCAAATTTTCTATCATATCTCTGCCTTATCACATAGCTTGTCCCAAGGCTAAGAAAATAATAGTGTACTAACATCTAGCTACAAAAAATATCAGCATAGCACAACCACTATTTCAATTCCTCTAAAAACCCCTAAAGTAGGCCAAGTACCACTATATACAATATAGTTGAAGGACTAATCCTAAAAAAACCATGATTCATGAATTCAAGATCTCTAACCATCTGAAGAACTGGTTTCGACTTTTTTAGGGTTAGCACTGATCATCACATGGTTCCCACTTCCTGATAAAGGTGGAATGTAACTTATCTTATTGATCAAAAACCACCAAAAAATATGGTCATCCAAATAAGATCATATTGTGGGTGTTCATTAATCTCCAATTATATTTTCTTCAAGTCTCACTCCACCATTAAGGAATCCCAAAACACCCCCTCCAAATATTACTCCCACTGTTACTGAAGATACAGGAATATGGTAAACTCCATCATAATTCTACAGTCATAGTGAGATGGTATAAAGACTCCACTTGGACCTTAGTGTCTCATCCCAATGATGCAATAAAGAATAAAATATCACACAATAATTCTAATAAAATGAGAATCATAATAAAATACCATTTATTGAATCTCAGGCCACACCAGGAACTACCTAATAAATACCTTTATAGCTCTCATCCATCTGGGTCCTTATCCAAAAAATCTCTAAGTTGAGAAAGGACCACCTAGAGGTGGTGGGGAGGAAATAGATTAATACTTCTTCCACATTATATCATGAGTCAAGAACCACAAAAATCATCCTTCATCGTCTATTTACCGATCGCAGGACAATATCTTTGTTAAAGGATGTCCCTCACACTTGAGGGGAAACATATCATAAATCTCATTTTGTTTAGGCTTCTTAAGCCTAGAATGAGGATCAATATAACCATCATCCTATTAACAAAATATCTTGAAAGGATACACCATCCTCAACTAAGAATCATCTTAGACTATACTCTCAATCAGGGAATCACAACCAAACATTGTGCACTATCCAAACTCACATAAATCTTTAAACTATAGTGAGAAACCCATACCTCACTGAGTGTCTATAAACCAGTCAAAGGAGTTAACGAGCTCTCTAATGGTAGACCCCATCCCCAAACCATGAGGGAGGTACCATACCATAAAGTTAGTATAATCATACTTTATATTATATTGAATTTCAACCTCTATAGATAGAGGACATATTCCTTATATCATAGTGGAGTTCAAACTACACTATAGTGTGGGGGATCATGCCTCATTGAGATTGAGGAAGTACTAACTCCATATCTGAATGAGGAATACATTTTCCTAGAAAGGAATTTAGTGTTTCCATGCCAATATGGAGTAACATCTCACATGTAAAAAATTACCACATCTCATATCATATAAAGAATTAACTTTTTTAGATGGAGGAAGTTCAACTTATCTTATAGGGGAGTAACAACCCCACTATATTATAGGAATCCACACCCCATAGGGATCAAGGGAATACTAAACCTCATGCCTGAATGGCGGGATCACACCCCATGGATGGTATTCCATGCACCTATACTAATGGGGTATTAGTGAGCTCCATAATTTCATTATGGGGGATTTTTACCTCGTTGGATAGTATATAGAAGATAAAGGGATAATCGAGCTAGGCACATAGCTAGCAGTGCTATAATAATTCCGAGAAAACTCTCCAACCATCCAAACACTAGAATACCAAGAGATCTCTCAAAATCCTAAAAAGGTTCATTTTTAACCTCTAGAAAAATAATTTTCATTTGTGAATCAACATCCTCACCGCATGACAACACCTCTCCAATAGGATATCATTCCATGAACTAAAAATGCATCGACTGCTTTACAATGTATAGACCTACTAACTGTACCTTGAAAACAATTCCATAAGTAATCAAGTTAGCCAATAGATTATAAAATACCTTACATAAGAATGTTTTGGTCACCACACCCTAGATGGGCTCCTTGGTCTAATAAAAAAACCTAATCACATTTAAGAATTATTGCCCCACATCTAGAACCATATCTCACATGGAACTTATCTCCAACTCCAAACCTGGAATAAACCCACTCTGATACCAATATTATATGACCTAACCCAATGGATCCCCATATTGGTTGGTGATAAGATGATTGTACCACCTCAAGCACACCTACAATAAGTCAGGATATGTGACTTGCACTAAAAAGGCATAATAAATATGTGGAAGGCCTTAGCCCATACAACCTACACATGCATATATCACCAATCATCCACAGCATCACATCCATGTAGGAACCCATATATATATTAAATAAAAAACATGCATTCATACACACTAATCATCCCTTTAGTAATATAGAATAAATATTGGTATACAATGGAGAAATACAAGGCCCAGTATCTCAAAATAAAACATTAACCTTGAGAGATTGGGAAATGGGATCCCCATATCCTTCCAAATCTAACTCGGGAATCACCTACATCAAATTTCACCAGGCTTTCCAAGGTTCCATCTCCACAACACTAATAATATTGCTCCAAATATGAAATGACCATCAACAACAACACCCCTTAGGGATCCATCTTCTAATGAATTTGTTTCCAACTTGTGTTTAATCTGAATAGAAACAAAAAGTGTGGGAACCCAACCCATATTGGGGTTAGTATAATAGTGCCTTTTAATATGCCTTAAAAAATAAAGGGCATCTGGGAAGCTGGTTAGAATTCACCCAAGGGATAGACCGTTCAGCCACCCAACTCATGATAAGATGATAGAAACACAAAAAAGTAAGAATTTATGGATCACTCCCCAAGAAACCCTTAATTAGTCTCACATATGATAATATATGATACCCAACTATCTAATCATATCATGGAATAAAGACTCCACAAATAAATCAATTCCCCATGGGAATTGCTCCTACTCGCTCACCTGTATTGTGGATGATCAAACCATGTCAGGTCTATATGAGGGGACTGCTACCAAAACCTCCACATTAAACCCCAAGGAATTAGTCATGAAGATCCAATACCAAGGGTATCATCACTAAATCTCACATTATACCACATACACTAACATCATTTCATTCCTTCTAGGTAGGGTGAATAGCCATAATCATCAGCGCATCATTGTTCATATAACGACACCTTATGCCACTAAAGCCTTATATGAACATCCTTATCTTAGTATACAACACTCACTCATTGATAAAAGTGGTGGACCCACACCTCTTTATAATATACACATACCGATCAAGTATTGGACCCCTATGGAAGGGTGACTCATACCCCAACCCATGGGGGAGTTCCCTGCACTATCCTATGAGAAAGAAAACACCTCCAAAACTATGATATAACCCAAGAAATAGCCTTGTGTCCTAGACACTATCAAAGGGGGTGATCAGAAAATAATATGTTGGATACCTGACAACTCATCTCAACTCCTCCATATCTTTATACTAAAGGGGAAAATTATAGCACCCTATACTTTGCAAGCCTCTGAGCATCTGAACCATCCACGCAACTCAACTATCATCACCATCATGAAAAAAATTTATAATAATCATGAGGGAACTAAACCTTTTTAGATAATGTAATCCATCTAAGGGAGTACTGAACTATATAATTGAACCATCCCTATTGTTCATATACTTCTAATACAGATCCACCATATCGCAATTGTGTTGGGAATCCCATGCCTTGCTGAAGGTCAAGACCAATGGGGAGGGCATCGCATCCTCCCAAAAATGAGTTATTACACCCCTAAAGGGGATTTAATGAATCTAATCAGTATGGAGGACTCATATCCCATGTCTATGGAAGAGTATCAACTCCATATATAGAAGTTATGACCCGCACCTCGACGACCATGCAAGCCTGAGGGAGAACCAAAATCACATCTCCATGCCACTATCACCACATAATCATTAGAATTGATTGTATAATGAAAGATCTACCAATCATACTCCACAATATCCTACTCCATATCCCACAATAATACATGGAATTATATAATGGTGAGAGGATATCCATCGTCCAATAATTAGAATTTTGGCCACAAATTCCACAACTCAATGGGAGTAAATGACTAACTCCCTATCCTCTTATTCTAACCACATTCCCCAGCATTAACTCTAGGGTGAATAGGAAAGAGGGAATCTCCTCAAGTTCTACATCCATCCATAAGTCCTTTTGGACTTCCCAACCTAAATGAGGGCACTGCCGAAGAGTAACTCAAACTCTAGTGTTTTTGAATCTTTTACCATTCTCTTCTAATTGATCACTAGTTATCAATGATTTACCAAAGAGTATTGAACTCTGGGGAACATGTGAGGGTCCCATGCCTTGGAATCCAAACAATTCCATGGGTTTCATTGCCCTTGTACCTACTTTGGATCTATACCTAGATCTCTTAATCATCACCAAGGGATGTAAATCACCACTAATTTGAATCATCTCATCAACCTCCTCTAATAATGAAGAGCACACCACAATCATGATCTATGTGAAAATGTGATCATAATTTACTATCTATTTTTTTCAAATCTAACTCTTGGGTGATAAAATATAGAAAACCTCTACTGAGGGGAAAGTACATAGCATATACTATGGTGTGCATGGTGTGTATATCTAAATCCTCAATCTAGGCATGTATTGTAACATCCTAGGTAAATAGGGAATATGACATTTTCATATTTATTAATATTTGTGAATTAAATATTAATTTTACTTTAAAGGGGATTCTATGTTCAATGGTATACCTGACACAAAACAATTGGTTTCTCCAAAATCTTATGTTTCACACAAGGCTGATTCATACTGAGAAAAATAATATTATTATATTATTATTATTTTAAATGGCAGTTAATGCCTAACCGTTGTATTAGCGGAAATGAACAGAACTAACCATATTGTGATTAAACATTTTTTTCAAATTTTTTTTACATTTATCCAATAAAATTTAGAGGCTTAAAATGAGAATTAATCCAATTTTAAGCATAAATGCTCAAATATTTTTAAAAGGCAGTTTTACCAACTTTTGACAATGAACCCTTTTTAAATCTAGTTTTTTTCACTTTTATATGTTAAATTTTAAAAAATAAACTTATTATTTAGAATTGGGACATAAAAATTTACTTTGGGTAAATTTTTTGTATTTTTCCGATAAAGTTCTTTTTTTAATGAATAGTGAAAAATACTGCATTTTAAGTCAAAATTGTCTATTCATATAATTTATTTATATGATTAGATTGTCCTTTTAATTTGTTTTAAAGTTTAATTAGATTATATTTTTATCATTTAATCCAATTTTGGTCATTTTAAGTAATTTCACTTTGAAATTGGACATAAACACGTGTCAATCTTTTGGTAGTTTTTACTTCTTAAAAACATGCTTTTTGGTTTTGACAACAGGAATTAATATTAAATTAATTTCTGAAGCTTCTGTTTTTTGAATTTGGAAAAATGGATTACATATTTGGAATTAGGAGGTCTAAATTGGGTAAATAGGTACCCTTTATTTTTAGACATAATGAATAGTAACTTCAGTAAGTATTTTATTTACCATGGTTAAAGGGTAAATCTGGTAAATAAAGGTAAAAAATAATATTATAATATTTTTAAATTATCATAACACATGTACTAACCCTATTTTATGACATATTTCTGGACATGGTAATCCTTGGGTCTATTTTAGGACCCCATGGAGCCACTTGTGTGTGAGAATGACATTTAATTGACTTTAATTTAAAGTTAAGGAAAATATAACCTAAACATGTATCTTTTACTAAAACAATTTTTATATGGGGTAATATAAGTGATATCTTCGACTATAAATAGTCATTATAAAGATAAATATATTTCCTACATAATGGTATTTTATTTATATTTTTTTAGACCTCAAATAAATAATTATATTTATGACATAATGATGATGTAGTGATTACCTTATTAATGAATGATTTAAATAAATGAGATTATAAATATTAAAATAAATTTATTTTGAAAATTTTTATGCTATACAAGAATTTTAGGGATAATTATGAATTTTTATATTTGAATTAATTAATTTTTTTCTAAATAATAAATTTTTTATGGATTTTTTAAAATTCATGATATGAATAGTATATAAATTGACATAAATGAGTTTTTTAACAAATGATATTTAATTAAATGATATAATAGTGATAAAAATATAAGATTTAATAAAATGGATTAAAATTTTTTAAAATATCATTAATTAACCACTTTATATTCTATTGGCATTTTATTGTAACTATATTAACCGTATAGTATGAATATACAAGAATACATGTTAAGAGTCAAATTAGTGAACTAAGGGTTAAAGCTAAAAGATAAGGTTAAACATGAGACCAAAACATGTCTAAAACCTATTGGTTGAGATTTTTTAGACCCAAAATCATCTTATATCTGAAAAAAATGACTTTGGGACGTTTTGAAACCGAAAATAGATTTATAATAAAATAATATTTCAAGATATTCCTTAAGTGCCCCTCCTTCCTCTTATAAAAGGACACCACCTCTAACCCTTACTCACACCTCTCAAGCCCCCTTTTCTCCTCCAAACTCTACCAAAATAATCTTCTAACATCCATATATTTCTCCTAGAAGCCTCACCTTTGGTATAAGGAAATTCAAAAAATCCTTTTAGCTTAAATCAAAAGGAGTTACCCGCTTTGAGGTAATGTCTTCTCTCAAGATTGTTTCATTTATTTTCCTTCTACAACCTCGTAAACTCCCTTTATTATATTATTTTACAAAAAAACCAGTATCTTAAATATATTATTATATTTTTATGATAATTATTCTCATTACACTTCTACACACCTCCATCTAATGGAAACAAACATATTATTTCTGTGTACGGTGAACTACTGCCTCACAAAACGATGATTATTCGATTTTTCTGTACCACCTATCATGGTGGCCATTATGATAGAAATTTATTTATATATGATATATATTATATTTATATTGTCTCTATGATTCTTTATTTTTCATTTATATCATACCTTTATGGTTTCCATAATGGATAAATATGATAATTTCATTTGAGGATGTGCGGACTACCTCCCCCTTAAAGTGATATGACTCGTTCTTGCCATACATGGAACATATAAAGGATGGTGTTAATGAAATTATGTAACATATATAAAATATTATATTATAATATATTTATAATATACCTATTTATCATTTAGTTTTCATTCATTTGAATATGAAAACGAAATAAAAGTAGCATTCATGTATACGTACAGCTTACCATCTCCATGTATGGTGCTTTTCATTTCTTATATCCAAATGTTTTGGAATATTATAAATAAATATATACTAGATATATATGATATTTAAATCATGAATACAATTCTGTAGATAATTTACTTTTGACCACTTGGACAATTTGTAATTATAACAAGTCATTTTTTACTCAAGTACCAAATATCGGCAAAACGGCTGATATTAACTTAAATAATTATGTCATGTTTATAACGTGGTAATAAGTGATATAAAAAGAATAATAAACTTGAAAAAGGTTCTTAATAAATTAGAAATTAAATTATTTTTATTATTTAGGAAGAACAAGGAACATAAATGAGGTGTCATACTCAAGGTAAGGGACTTCTTCTCAATCTCCTTTCATTGAGGCATATTTTGATTTATACACGACTTGATTTTATATGGTGTATAAACCACATTTAATTTAAATTTCATTCAGAGGGAATATTTTTTCTACATATCATTTTACTAAATGACAAAGGGAATGTTTCTTTTTAACGTACCCGGTGACAATGACATTTCTGTTGCTGTGAGAATTATTTGATATTTGGATTCCTTAACAAGTTGTAATGTTTTTAAAAGGAAAATAAATACCATATACACTTTTTATGTATTTTGGTATTGAAAATGGTTTTGAGAAAGCATTTATTATTTCTATATCTTGGAATGATATATTGTGATTGGAATGTGGAAATGTTATCTTTCCTTTATGCTTGTTTTATGTGTTATGATATTGTTATGGTTCTTGGGAATTGTTTACGTATATGGGTGGTTTCGTGATAAACTGAGGGAGGGTGATCCCAAGATAGCTCTCTAATGCATTGGATAATGTGACAGAGGTAAATGTTAATATTTCTCCTAAGAGATTTAGGGAATATACTGTGATGGGTATTCCAAATGTAACTCCCTATATAGTTGTGAAAGATATAATGTAAGTATGTTATGGATTCCACAAGTTACCTTTATGATTTATGATTTCTATATTTTATTCATAAATCTTATGTTTTCATGAGGTATGTTAAGGAGTTTATTTTTTATGATTGAAAAATATGATTTTATTGAGTTGTATGTATGGATGGAGTAATGTTATCCTTCCTTAATTTATAACCCTTACTGAGATTTTGATGCTCATCCCAAGTTTTTGAATTTTTTTCATAGGGTATAAGGAAGGGTAGGAGAAAGGAATAATTTAATAAGATTTATATAAAGAAAATAATTCTTGTATTTTTTAAGGAGTTTTATTTTTGTGAAAAAAAATTATAGAGTAAAAGTGTCTAATTTTTAATATTTGGGATGTAATGTAATAGTTATGGCCTAATTCTCTAAAACTCTAAACCTGAAAAGTTCCTCAATGTAGAATTATTGAATTAACTCAAGATTAATTAATGTTCTAAGGCTGGGGACTTATAGTTGGTATAATATGTTGGTTTAGACAACTTTAGGAGTTAGGATATTGTTAAATTAATATTCATAAATTATTTTTACTTTATGGTAAGATTGAAATGATATAGCATTTGAGGATTACCATGATGTTTTGCCTAAGATATTTCTGTATTCAGAATGTATTTCCACATAGGAAATAGGGAAGCTATGATGGGACTACAACAAGAGGAAAACAACCTTCCAAATCATCAACCTGAGATGGTCGGAATAAAAAATGAACAGTTTGTTGCAGTGATGGAACAGTTGACTCAAGCTACAAATGGTGGTGGTATTTATGCATGAGATCAGACAGATCAACCATAGAGGAACATGTTAGTAGTGGATAATTTCATGAAGAAACATCTCCCATCATTCATAGTATCATATGAACTTGTTCTAGATGAAGGGTGGATTAAATCACTAGAAATATTTTTGAAGTCATGTAGTGTTCATAACATCAAAAGGTTAGTTTTTCTATTTACCATTTTGAAGGTGAAGTCGATCAGTGGTGGTCGATGGTTAAAAATATTAGGGAGAGTGAGGAGATTGATTCTCTTGATTGGGATTAATTCAAAGGTATTTTTCTTGAGAAATATTTTCCTAAGGTAGTTTGACTTAGGATGAAAAAACAATTCTTGGAATTGAGGTAGGAGAATGACTCAGTGGCTACTTATGAAGAAAAATTCACACGACTGGAAAGGTATGCTCTAAATTTCATACGAGATCTTGATAGTAAAATCAATCATCTTTACTCAAGATTAAATCCAATGTATCGAAGGGATTTATCATCATGTGAGTTTAAAATTTATGAAAAACTTCTTCGATATGAAGTGAAGGTAGAAATGGATTTTTATGATGATCAGGTGTTCTTTGAAAAACAACAGAATAAAAGTTCTAGGTGGAAGAAGAAAGGTAAGAACTCTTCAAAAAATTATAATGGTAAGAAACATAAGTTTACCATTTTTTAAAAATTTTGGTAAAAAGCACACTGTAGAATGCCTTTTTAATTCTGGTAAGTGATTTTGATGTGGTAAAATGGGACATAAGACTCGTAATTTCACTGAAAAGGATCAGGGTAATAGTAAGAAAAAAATCTAATTTACAGTCAGTAAAATGTTTTATGTGAAATGAAATAGGTAATTATACAATTGAGTGTCCAAATAAGAACTCAAATAATGGAAATAAATTGGACTACAAGAAAAAAGGGGTGGTGAAATCCTTTTCAACTACTACAAAATATGTTGAGCCTTTAAATGAAGTAGTACCATGTACACTATTTGTTTATTAAGATTATTCCAATGTGTTGTTTGATTCAGGATCTATATGTTCTTTCATTTCTGAGAAATTTTCTAGTAAATTAGGAATTCAATCTCAAGAAATTAATTAAGAACTTATGGTAAAACCACCTGGGGAAAATTTTGAGGCAAAAAATAAATTATAAGAATCTTCTTATCTTTATTTGTGGAAATAATTTACCTGAAAACCATGTTGTTTTTCCCTTAGTAGAGTTTGATGTTATTTTGGGAATGGATTGGATTTCTGTTTACTAGGATAAGATTGGTTGTAGAGATAAATAGGTTTCTTTTCATAAAGACTTTCAGTTTTTGTACAAGAATGAACCCTTATCTCTAATAATATATTATGAAGCTAAGAAACTAGTGAAAGATGGAAATGAATGTTACCTTGCACGTATTTCTGAAAAAATGAGCTATTCATATTAATGATGTGCCAGTAGTAAATGAGTATCTTTATGTATTTCCTCATGAGTTTCCTGGTATTATACCTGATCAGGAAGTTGAATTTACTGTTGACTTTATTCTTAATACTAATCCAATTTCAAAATCCCCTTATTGAATATCTCAAATTGAACTTTTAGAGTTAAAGAAACAATTGCGGGAGTCGTTATATTAAGGTTTCATTCGACCTAACACATCACCATGGGATGCTTCATTCTTGTTTGTTAAAAACAAATATTGTTCAATGAGACATTGCATTGATTATAGAGCCTTGAATAATATCACTATTAAGAACAAGTATCTTTTGCCTCATATCAATGATTTGTTTGATCAGCTCCAGGGAGCTCAGTATTTTTCGAAGATTGACTTGAGTTCGGGGTACCATCAGTTGAAAGTAAAGAAAGTATACATTATAAAGACTATATTTTGTACTATATATGGCCATTATGAATTTTTAGTTATTCCTTTTGGGTTAACCAATTCACCTTCTTTATTTATAGATCTTATGAATAGAATTTTCTGTGAGTTCATGGATAATTTTGTGGTTGTTTTTATTGATGATATTTTGGTATATTATAAAAGTAAAGAGGATAACTAAAGTCATTTAATTGTTTTTTTTTAAATTAAAAGAAAAAAACTGTATGGGAAATTCAGCAAGTGCGAGTTTTGGTTACAACAAATTTCATTCCTTTGTTACATTGTTTCTAAATATGGCATAATTGTTGATCCTTTTAAAAAAAGTTGTTAAAGAATGTACAAGACCCACAAATGTAACTGAGATTCATAGTTTTCTTGGTTAAGTAGGTTATTGTTGGAGGTTTGTTGAATATTTTGCACGGTTATCTATCCCACTTACTAAGTTAACTTGAAAAGGTGTTAAATTTATCTGGACAAAAGAATGTGATGATTGTTTTCAGGAATTGAAAAGAATATTGGTGAATGCTCCTATATTATAATTACCTTCCAAGAATGGTGAGTTTTTTATCTACAGTGATGGTTCATTGAAAGGAATTGGTTGTGTTCTAATGCATAATGATCAGGTAATTTCTTATACTTCATGACAGTTGAAACCTTGTGAGTTAAATTACTCCACACATGATTTGGAATTAGATGTTGTTATTTTTGTATTAAAAATTTGGAGGCATCATTTGTATGCCATAAAATGTGAAATATATACTGATCACGATAATTTGAAGTATATATTCACTCAGAAGGAATTAAACATGAGACAGAGGATATGGGTATTATTAATCAAATATTATTATTGCACGATCCATTACCATCTAGGAAAGGAAAATAAAGTGGCTGATTCTTTGATCCAAAATATTAATGCTACATTAACCATGATACATTTGGAACAAGATCCTTTGGTTTTTGATTTGATGAATTTTGGATTGGAAGTTGTTAGTGCAGGGAATTCCTCTGTTTTGTTTTAGGTGGTAGTGAAATCGTCTCTAGCAGACAGAATAAAGCAAGCACAGAAAGAAGACAGTGAGTTGCATAACAAGGTAGATTTGGTTCAGAAGGGTGAGTTACCTAAATTTAACATTTATAAAACTTTTTTGAGGTTTGGAAAGAGATTATGAGTGCCTTGTGTTTCCCAGTTGAATAAAGAGTTATTATGTTAAGATTATAGTTCTCCGTTTCCAGTTCATCCTAGTAGTACTAAGATGTACATAGATCTTTGGGAGTATTACTGGTGGGATGAAATGAAAAGATATATTACTAACTTTACTATGAATTGTTTGACTTGTCAATAGGTTAGATTAGAGCGAAAGTTACCAAAATTTATGCTTCAACCTTTAACGATGTCGGAGTGGAAATGGGAAAATATATCCATGGGCTTTGTTGTGGGATTACTAAAGACATCTCGATGTAACAATACAATCTGGGTTATTATTGATCAATTGACTAAATCTACTCATTTCCTTCCTATTCGAGATACTTTGTCTCTAGATCAACTTTCTCGATTGTATGTTAAAGAGATAGTCAGGTTACATGGAATTCCCCTCTCCATTGTATCTGATCGTAATCCCAGGTTCACTTCTAACTTTTGGAAGGGACTTTAGAAGTCGTTTGGTACTAAATTAAATTTTAGTACATCTTTTCATCTGCAATCAGATGGATAGTCATAACGAAAAATTTAGACCTTGGAAGATATGATATGTGTTTTTAATGGATTACCAGGGAAGTTTAGACTAACATCTTTCTTTGGTTGAGTTTTCTTATAATAACAATTTTAATTTCAGTATACAGATGGATCCATTTGAGGCATTATAGGGGAAGTGGTGTCAAACTCTATCTTTTTGGGATGATGTAGGTAAAAGGAAACTGATGGGACTGTAATTGGTAGAAGAGATGGTAGAGAAATCTAAGTTGATACAAAAACACATGAGGACAGCTCAGAGTAGGTAGAAAAGTTATTCAGATAACTGAAGGAAGGATCATTCTTTAAATGTAGGTGATCATGTCTTTCTCAAAGCTTCTCCATGGAAAATTTTAATTCATTTTGGTAAGAAGGGGAAGTTGAGTTCGAGGTTCATTGGACCCTAGGAAATCCTAGATAAAGTTGGATCAGTTGACTATAGAGTGGCTTTACCTCCAATTTTATCCCAGGTACAAAATGTTTTTCATGTTTCAAAGTTGAGAAATTATATTCCAGATTCATCTCATGTTTTGATTCCCTAGGTAGTTCAATTTGAAGAGAATCTCTCTCATGAGGAACAATCAGTCCAGATTCTTGGCTGAAGAGAGAAAGTGTTACGAAATAAAGTAATTAATCAGGTAATGGTTTTATGTAAAACCCATATGGTTGAAGATGAAACATGGGAATCTGAAAATTCTATGAGTGATAAATACCCCCACTTATTTTATAAGTGAATAAAATTATGAGGATGAAATTTCCAAAAGATGGGAAGGATATAATATTCCAGGTAAATAAAGAATATGAATTTTTCATATTTATTAATATCTGTGAATTAAATATTAATTTTAATTTAAATGGGATGCTATGTTAGATGGCATACCCAACACGCAAAAATGGTTTTCTTCAAAATCTTATGTTACACACAAGGCTGAGTCATACTGAGAAAAATAATAATAATATTATATCATTATTTTAAATTGTATTTAACGCATAGATGTTGTATTAGAGATAATGAATAGAACTAACCATATTATGATTAAACATGTTTTTTAAATGTTTTTACATTTATCCAATAAAATTTAGAGGCTTAAAATGGGAATGAATCCAATTTTAAGAATAAATACTCTAATATTTTTAAAAGGTAGTTTTACCGCCTTTTAATAGAGAACACTTTTTAAATCTATTTTTTTCACTTTTATATGCTCCATTTGAAAAAATAAAATTCTTCTTTATAACCTTAACATAAAAATTTACTTTGAGTAAATTTTTTGGTTTTTTTCGGATAAAGTTCTTTATTTAATGAATAGTTAATACTACTGCATTTTAAGTCAAAACTATCTTTTCATCTAATTTATTTATATGATTATATTGTCCTTATAATTTGTTTTAAATTGTAATTATATTATATTTTTATCATTTAATACAATTTTGTTCATTGTAAGTAATTTCAATTTTAAATTAGACATAAACACATGTCAATCTTTTGGTAGTTTTTACTTCTTCAAAACACGCTTTTTGGTTTTGACAACGAGAATTAATTTTAAATTAATTTATGAAACTTATATGTTTTGAATTTATAAAAATGGATTCCATATTTGGAATAAATATATCCAAAATTTTTAAATAGTTACTTTTTATTTTTAGACATTATGAATAGTAACTTCAGTAAATATTTTATTTACTATGGTTAAAGGGTAAATCAGGTAAATAAAGGTAAAAATAATATTATAATAATATTAAATTACCATAATATGTTTCCTAACCATATTTGATGATATATTTCAGACCTTGGGCATCCTTGGGTCGATTTTAGGACCCCATTGAGTCACTTGTGTGTGAAAATGACATTTAATTACTTTTAATTTAAAGTTAAGGAAAATATAACCTAAACATGTAACTTTTACTAAAAAACATTATATGGGGTTATATAAGTGATATCTTAGACTATAAATATTCATTATAAATCTAAATATATTTCCTAAATCATGTTATTTTATTTATATTTTTTAGGAATCAAATAAATAATTATATTTATGACACAATGATGATGTAGTGATTACCTTATTAATGAATGATTTAAATAAATGAGATTATAAATATTAAAATAAATTTATTTTGAAACTCTTTATGCCATAAATGAATTTTAGGTAACCTTATGACTTGTTATATTTGAATTAATGAAGTTTTTTCGAAATAATCAAGTTGTTATGTATTTTTTTAAAATCATGATTGTAATTGTATATAAATTGACATAAATGAGTTTTTTAACAAATGATATTTTATTAAATGATATAATAGTACTAAAAATCTAATATTTATCCAAATTACTTAAAAAATGTTTATAATATCATTAATGAACCGCTTGAGGTTATATTGGCATTTTATAGTAACTATATTAACCATATAGTATGAATATACAAGAAGACGTGGTAAGAGTCAAATTAGTTAACTAAGGGATAAAGCTAAAAGATAAGGTTAACCTTGAGACCAAAACTTGTCTAAAACCTTTTTATTGAGATTTTTTCAACCCAAAATTATCTTTTATATGATATAAATGACTTTGGGATCTTTTGAAACAGAAAATCAATTTATAATATAATAATATTTCAAGATATTCCTTAAATTCCCCTCCTCCCTCTTATAAAAGGGAACCACCTCTAACCCTTACTCACACCTCTCAATCCCCCTTGTATAGTCACAAATATTCCCAAATAAGATCCCAAAATCCACATATTACTCCTAGAATTTTCACCTTTTTAATAAGAAAATTCAATAAAGCCTTTTAGCTTAAATCAAAAGGAGTTACCCAATTTGAGGTAATGTCTTCTCTCAAGCTTCTTTCATTTATTTTCCTTCTCCAACCCCCTAAACTCTCTTTATTACATTATTTTATAACAACACCAGTATCTTAAATATACTAGGATGTTTTTATGATAATTTTTATAATTACACTTCCACACACCTCCATCTAATGGATACAAACATATTGTTTCTGTGTACAGAAAACTATTGCCTCACGAAACGATGATTGTTCGATTTTTCTGTACCACCTCTCATGGTGGCCATTATAATGGAAATGTATTTATATTTGATATATATTATATTTATATTGTATCTATTCTTATTTAGTTTTCATTTATATAATACCTTTATGGTTTCCATAATGGGTAAATGTGATAATTTCATTTGAGAAAGTACGGACTACCGCCCCCCCAAAGTGATATGACACATTCATGCCATAAATGGAATGTATAAAGGATAGTGTTAATGAACTTATTTAAGATATATAAAATATTATATTATACTAGAATTATAATATACCTATGTACTATTTAGCTTTCATTCCTTTAAATATGAAAAAGAAATGAAATTTGTGTTCATGCATACGTACGGCTTACCGTCTCCATGAACAATGCTTTTCATTTATTATATCCAAATGTTATGGACTATTCTAAATACATATATACCAAATATATATGATATTTAAATAATTAATATAATTCTGGATATAATTTACTTTTGACCACATGGACAATTTTTAATTATAACAAGTTTATTTTTGACTCAAGTACCAAATATCGGCAAAACAACTGATATTAACTTAAATAATTATGTGATGTTTATAACGTGGTAATAAGTGATATAAAAGGAATAATAAAATTGAAAAAGGTTCTGAATCAAGTAGAAATTAACTTAAGTTTATTATTCAGGAATAATAAGGAACATACGTGACGAGTCAAACTCAAGGTAAGGGATTTCATCTCAATCTCCTTTCATTGAGGAATATTTTGATCTATACACAACTTGATTTTATATGGTGTATAAACCCCTTTGACTTTTAATTTAATTAAAGGGTAATATTTTTTCTACGTAGAATTTTACTAAATGACAAAGGTAATTTTTCTTTTTAACATACGTGATGACAACGACCTTACTGCAGTCGTGAGCATTATTTGATATTTGGCTTCCTTAACAAGACGTAATGTTTTTAAAAGGGAAATAAATAACATATACCATTTTTTATGTATTTTTGTATTGAAAATGGTTTTGATAAGTCATTTATTATTTAAATATCTTTAAATTATATATTGTGATTGGAGTGTGGAAATTTTATCTTTCCTTTATGCTTTTTTTATGTGTTATGATATTGTTATGGTTCTTGGGAATTATTTATGTATATGGGTGGTTCTGTGATATACTGAGGGTGGGTGAGCCCGAGATAGCTCTCTAAAGAATTGGGTAACATGATGGAGGTAAACATTAATGTTTCTCCCAAGATATTTAGGTAATATATTGTGATGGGTATTCCAAACATAACTCCCGATGTAGCTATGAAATCTACAATATAAGTATGGTATGGATGCCACAAGTTACCTTTATGATTTATTATTTCTATGTTCTATTCATAAATCTTATGATTTATGATTGAAAAATATTATTTTATTGAGTTGTATTTATGGACTAATGTTTTCTTTCATTATTTTATAACCCTTAGTGAGCTTTTTATGCTCATCCAAAGTTTTTGAACTGTTTTTCAAAGGGTATAAAGAAGGGTAAGAGAAAGAAAGAATTCAAGAATATTTATATCAAGAAAATAATTTTTGTATTATTTAAGGATTTTTATTATTATGAAAAAAAAATTATAGAGAAAAAGTGTCTACTTGTTAATATTTGAGATGTAATGTAACATTTATGTCCTAATTCTCTAAAACTCTAAACCTAAAAATATCTTAAATGTAGAATTATTTACTTAACTCAAGATTAAGTAATGTTTTAAGGATAGGTCCTTATATGCACCATTTCCCAAATTAATATGTATTTATTAAATAAATGGCACGCCTCAAAGGCATACAAAGTGTGAATTCTCAAGAGTTAACCCAAGCATTTACCACTACCCATCTCATTGTAAAGACTCAAACTACAGAGTTTTCCTCATGGGGTACGCAAAATTTAATGCCACATAAGATCCTGAGTTGTGTACTCTGTCTCAATATGTGTCGTGTAACCAAACATAGTGTGTATTACTAAATTAAATTTAAGTCACATGGGATGTATGGATTTGTACTTGTAAACACCCCAAGTCATGTACCATATGTACATTCACAATATGTTCATATGGGAAACACATTGTATGGACTTTGTCTTCAACCTGTAATGAACCAATGATATATATGTCATGTGTTCTTAGAACTAAATGTTGTATAATTGGGATTTCTAGTTGTATAATTTCTAAAAAACACATAAATACACTTGTTTAACAACAAATTACACAAGGGCCTTTGATCATCCTACAATCGTCATAATCCCAAAACATAGATTAAAAATGACCAATATGTGAGGAAAATATAGAAATCAAAATAATGAGCCCTACCTCAAGGTGAATCTTCATAGATTTAAGGTCATATGTCTAGGATCAATGCTCCATGGTTGTTGTGACCCGATCCATCTCTAATCTCCCTCCTTGGATGGATCATTCTTCTCATCCCCCCTCCTCATGGTTGGGTGGTGTTAATAAGGGGGCTGATTTTACTCCCAATCATACATGTGAGGGTTATAATAAGGGGATGGAAAAAATAAAACCCAAAATAAAATAAAATGAGGAACCATTAATGACATAATCTAGACCTAGAACCCATATGGAGTGTATACCTTTCCTAGGTAAAACCCCACATTATGCAATCAATCGTGGAGTTGGAATTTTCATCTGAAGATCCGTTTAGAATATATTTTCACTCACGTGTATGGGAATAAATAATATTTATTTAATAAATATTAAATATCCTATAAAATATGATTGGCTCATAATCACATTGGATTCTATCCCACATCAAAATTCCTGATCCTGAGAACAATAGAACACTCAAAAATTATTTTCAAGGTCATATGATAAGGTAAATTACCATTATAATTTTCATAAAGTCTCAGAGCTCCAAAGATCCAAAATTGACCAATTTATCTATATGAGAAAACTCATATTGTTACACTATTTTTTAGACTTGTAAATAAATATTTATTTAATATTAAACTCATATATGTATTCTAACTTGAATATAACTGGTGTGTGAATATATGTTATCAATAAAACCTAAATAATTATTATTCCACTAGCTTGTGAATAATATTTATTCCTATTAAATTAAAATAGAATTTAATCTATAATTTATGAATATACTTAGTATGTGGCCCTTTAGGCTATTTTATTGGTGGTATTAGGTGGTATCAATGAAATTCCAAGATTGTAATCTAGAAATGTGTCAAGGTGCACATAGAGAAAGAATTTAATGTTATAATGAAAATAACCTCAAATAAATTCTTATCATGTAATGTAATATCTTTTTCTCAATGTCTCATCAAGATGACTACATACTTATTTAATTAACATGTATAATTGATTTATCTTTTTTCCACTAGATGGAATGAAATATTAAATGAACTACCATGTATAAGGATTTAATCTAACAGTTCCATTTCAATAAAAGGTCCTAGTATATCTACTTCCATTAAAAAAGGATAAATAATTTCTTGAATTATTCATGGATTATATATCACCTATGATACACCCAATGTATCCTACCACATCACGATCATATGTCATAATGATTTTCATCAATACATCAAATTACATGATTTATTATATGAATTAATAATAATATCAAATCTAAGGATCAACAATATTTTTTATGGTAGGAATATCCAACAACACATAAACATATAGAATTCCTATTGGTGGTTCTGTCCTCGTGACCTCTTTTCTTAGAGATTACAAAGTGAAAATTTTATGAGAAAAAGACTCATCCACTTATGATCATTTAACACCAAATATTAAAACATCATTTGTGTCCTATCAGAGGATGTTATCCTAACCATAAGACTTATATATTTAAAAATATTTATATAGTACTTCAAGGTTCTCATCATATTAGGGAATTGCTATGACCTTTTGATGTGAAAATACTCTAAGGATATTGTCATATTAATGTTACAAAGAAAATAAATCATCATGTGATAATGAATTCATTAATATGGTAATATAAATTGAAAATTTAGTTGGTTCTAGGGAACCAACACCAGTAGGTAGATCATCAATGTAATCTTGACTCTATGGATCCCATGATATATACATAAATTCTAATTACCCTTCTCCCATATAGTGTTATTTATTAAGTATCTTTTTATTCTTCTTAACCACTAGAATTTATATCATGTGAAATAATATACATATAAACCTTATATATACTAATTCCCTATTTTCACTTCCCTTATCAAAAAGAAATGTAATGTATCATCCTTAGAATCATTGAAATTAATTCAAATGGTTTTTTACTAGCACAAAGTTCAATAGGTAGACATATTTTATTTCAACATTATTATAGTCACTCGATATTGGTGATATTATCAATTAAATGAACTTATTAATAAAAATATATTAATCATTTAATTATAATGTCCATGATCATTCAAATCATATTTTCCCAATCAAAAAATTCTATATTTTTTCTAATAAAAAATATTTTTTATGAATAAACACATTAGAATAGATCCCAAAATTATTTATGTGCTACATATTAAATATATTTTAAATCATGATTGAAAGAAATTAATTTTTTATTTTATTCATTCTAGTAGTAATAAATTCATGATCGATCTTGTCTACTGGCTTTTAGTTCACATAAAACTCTCTAACCTCTATTAAATACCAACTCATTATCAGTTCATATGAAAATTTATATTCAATTATAAATTCTAAGAATATATATTAATATAAAAATAGAATCACATAACCATTCAAGACTAAGAATTATTCAAAACATAATTTTCCTTTTATTCCATTTATCATTGAACTCTTTACGAATTATTAATGTTTCTCTAAGGTATTTGGATAGAGTTGATGATTTCCTTAATTTTGGTCATTTATAATTTGAAGAGGTGATATCATCATTTTATTTTCATTTAAATTTCAAAGTCAATGATAATATCCTTTTATATGATTCATTAGTTCCATAAATAACTAGGTCATTTTCCTTCCTTGATTTCATAGAAATATAAGAAAATAAAATATGAGTGAGTGAGAGAGAGAGAGAGTAAAGGAACTCCTAACCTAGAAATCTAATGATCTATTCAAGAACAAGATTATATTGAAAATAAATAGTGAGAGTTGTAAGAGTCATTCAAATGTAAAATATAATCCAAGAAAATGATCTGTAATAAAAAATTTACAATGGTTCAACAGAAGAAAAAAACAAATGTACCTTCATATTAATGATCTGTAAATTTTAATAATTCTAAAAGAGATATGAAATTCCATGTTTTGAGTGTTTAATTGATATCAAGGCTTAATCACAATCATAATTTAGTATGTTTTGATGAATTTTATAGTTAAGAAAGTATAACATAGGCCATGTTGAATCTTGAGTAAGAATTTCCAACCTGCTACACTTTTTATTATACCCAAAATTACAATCTAACATGCTATATATTCTTCCTTTATTAATTATCTTAAATCCAATATGTTATGTGTTTATTCCTCATATATCATTGAAAATCTATAACCATATTGGGATGATTTCACATTTTAATACTTATAACATTGAGAGTTAACGCATGCAATGTATTCGACACAAGTAGCATTATGAAATATATTGTTTCCTCGTAATCAAACCTGTATAGAATTGATAAAATGTATCTTTGTTAAAATTTTACATAAAAAACATCTAAAAACTATAAATGTGTGAATATATAACACTTACATCATTGTTAAATAACACTATATTGAGAACAAATGCATAAAATATTCATTTAATATTTCTTTCTTAAGATCTAACATATATAATATTGGTTGTCTCACACTAGGAAATGTCCTAAAACCCCAAAACTTGTGAAATGGAGAAATATTAAAATTTATAAGATAATAATTGTATTTCCATCATGTTTCTATCATTATATGATTAACTTGGATATACTCAAACTCAGTTTCTTATAAGGGCTATGTAAATATTTCTACTTGTTGATTCTTAATAGTAATGAATTTTAAATTGATATCACCCTTATGTACATGGTTCATTATGAAGTAATGTCTTACCTCTATATGTTTGGTCCTTAAATGTTGTAGAGGGATCTTAAAAATTGATATTTATGAAGAATTATCAGACATGATAGGAATTATGTTATATTTTATTCCAAATTCTAATAAAGTTTTTCATATTCATCATGTTTGAGCACAATAATTTGTATTAGCCACATATTCGACATCTATAGTTGACAATATCACTAATTTTTTATTATTAAAACTTTATGGTACTAATATTTTTCCAAGAAAATGGAACATTCCACTCATACTCTTACTATAAATTTTTTAACCTCCAAAATAAAAATATAAATATATTATCATCTCAAATGAGCACCCTACAATGGTATAATAACCTAAGATTTATAGTGACTTTAACATACTTTATAATAATATTAACTTCTGTATGTGATTCCTTAAGTTATTATTGAATCCTTGTGCACATGAACAAACTAAACATCAAGTCTATCCTACTTAAAATCAAATAAAGGATTCTTCTAATGATCCATTAATATGTTTTTTGATCTACTCACTTTCTAGTTGTGTCACCATCCAACTTACATCCATTTATCATTGGTGTTATTATACTATTTCTTGAATCTAATATGAATATTTTCACCAAATCCTTAGATTTATTTGATTCAAAATGATTCCATCATCCCTTTGATAAATCTAAAATCCTAGTAAAAACTTGATATCGTCTTTATAGCTCATCTAAAACTCATTGTCCCTCGTATTAGAAAAATCATTACATATGGAATAACTTTATGATATAAATATGAAATTATCTACATATATATTCAATATCAGAATTTAATTTAAATACTCTTAATAAATAATGTAGGATCCATCTTACCTTTATCAAAATAGTTCTATAAAAAATAAGATAATCTCTTATATCATGCTTAATGAGCTTACTTAAGTCTATAAAAGGTCCTTTTAAGCTTAGAAACAAAATAAGGCATCTAATCATGCTCAAATACCAATGGTTTTTTAACATAAACATTCTCATATATGAATATAATGACAAAATTACTCTTTACATCCATCTTTTATAGCTTGGATACCATATGATAAACATATTCCATAAGAATTCTTGTAGCATCCAATATGGAAACTGGTGAAAATGTCTTACCATAGTCAATTCCTTCTTCCTGACTATAACCTTGAGTACCTAGCCATGCTTTATTCCTCAAAACATATCTATATTATTCCAATTTATTTTTGAATATAAACTTTTTGTTAATGACTTATTGATATTTTGGAGGGCTTAATAGCTCTCATTCATTTTTTCTTGAGAACTGGTTCAACTCCTCTTACATTGTTAGCACTGAACTTTGATATTTTAACACTTCAAAAACATCACTTGGTACTATGTGTGAATTTAATTAGAAATATTAACAATGATTTCTCACTACATTTATATTTTTAATCCAAGTCTTCACATCTCTATTCACTTTATCTATGGGGTGATCTCTATGAGTCTTCCTTACTCTAGATTGAGTAGTTTTAGGATCCCCCTTGACTAATGTAGCTTAAATTTCTATTAACCTTATAATGGGTTTAATTTCATCTAGATTTAGATCTATAAATTCTTTGATAAAGTGTTCCAAGATAGTTTTATTCTGTAATAGATCTTTCTTATCAAATATAACCTGAACAGACTCTTCAACTATTATAATCCTTGTGTTGTAGACTCTATATACTTTAATGTGGGTAGAGTGACCCAATAATATTTTTTTATCTAACTTGGAATAAAATTTTTCAAGACTATATTTGGTATTTAGAATTAATAAATTACAACCAAACACTCAAAAATATCTGACCTTGGGTTTCCTTCCCTTATATAGTAAATATAGAGAGGTCGTGAAAATTATCCTAGGTAAAGATCCTATTGATTAAATAGTATGTTGTGTTAAAAAATCACATAAGTAATTAAGAAAAAAATATTCATTTTACAATATCCTTTACATCTCTTGGATTTCTCTATTTTTTCTGTGCACTTCTCCATTCTGTTGTGGAGTTCATAGTGTATAGAAATTATATGAGTGCCCATTATCTTTATAGAACTTATTAAAATTTTATTATAGAATTATCTATTGTGATAACTTTTAAAGGAAACAATTATGGATAATTTCTCAATATAAACTAAATTGTGGTATTAAATGTGTAACACCTTGAGATTTTTAGTGAATATTATATTCGATATAGTACAAGACACCCAAAACTAAGCTTAAACAAACCACAAAATATTATTATTTAAATATGACTATTATAACATAGATATTGAATTGGCAGGTATATATAGGATTAACCAAATTATTAAATATATGAATATAAAGTTCCTAATAAATAAAAACTATTTGATAAATTATTAAGAAATAAGTGCTTATTTTTTACTAAAGTCACTTTATGCTTCAAAAATATATTTTCTTCAAAAATGGTTTTTATTACTTTTTATGAGAAAATGCTATAATTAATTTCAACAAATTTTATAAAATTTATTTTATTAAATGAACATAATTTTTTAATTCATAAAATTAAAATTATCTTAGGATTAATTTTTTGGGATTTTTCAGAAAATATTGATTTTTCAGTGAATAGTGAAAATATTGGTTTTTATTGAAAATTTTCATTTCATTTCAAGAATTTAAAATTTTAATTTTTTTAAGATGGTTTAAATGTAAAATTAGTTCATTTATATTTTTAATAATCCAATTAATATTATTTTTATTATTTTTATTCATGATTTTGGTGTAAAATAGTTTTTATGCTTAAGAAGACATTTTTTTCTAGAAAATCGCTTTTCGTTACATTTTATGGGTTTGATTTTAAATTAAATTCTACAAATTATGTGAAATTAATTTGATAAAATGGATTTCATATTTGTAATTAGAACAATTAATATAATTTAACACATTTAACTTAATTTTTTTTCTTATTAATAGTAACTATAGTAAATATTTGTCACGTTGGTAAGGATAAATCAGGTAAATGTGGATTAAAACTATGGGGTGAAGCTTTAAAATCTCTCTAAAACTTACCTTTATCCTATTTTATGATTTTTTTTTGGAAAAATATTTTTTTAAGTAATTAAATAATTTATTTTATTACGTTATTTTAAATTTTTTAACCCAAGATTTACTTTTACAAAGATAAGTTATATTTTTTTAAAATTTAAAACTATCTTTGGGTATTTTCATTTAATGGAATTTTTGGAAGATTTTATTCAGTTTTGGTTCAATAAAAATGTATAAAAACATTCATTTTATTATTATTTAACCAAAAAATCATGGAAACCAATTTATTACTTTATTTCGAGGTGAAATAATGTTTACTCTTAAATCGGATATTTTTTTAAAAATCGGTTTTCATGCATTTTGTTTTCTTATATTAAAAGTAATTTCTTACACATATATAAATTGAATCTGATAAAAGGAAATGAATGTTTTTATTTATCATGTAAAAAATTAGAAGGCCCCTTTCATTTTTTTAATATAATTATGTTATCATGGTAAAAAGGTAAGTTATCTTGGTTAAGGTTAAAATGAGTTTTTTTGAGTTTATCTAGACCTTAAAACATATTATCTTAGAATTTTTTGTGCCTTGGTTTCACTATACATGATTATAATATATATATTATTTAATCTTTTAATTAATTCCAAGTGTGACTTTTCCCTCACTTATAAAAGGACACCACCTCTCCTCTAAACACTTCAAGAGACATTTTTTTGTCGAATTCATACCCAATTATCTCTCAAAAATATCTCCACACATTCTATAGGTTTTATTTTGGGTACAATTCCAACCTTATATGGCTTAATGTGTAAAGTGAAGGTGGTTTTCTGAAGAAGAGATGTAGCATTTAACCAAATGTTTTAGTTTTATTTCTTCTTATACCCCCCTTAAAAGTAGTTATAACCATTTTAATATAATAAAATCAATTTATAACATGTAATTATAATTTATTATGTTAATTTATTAACTTTAATAAATATAATTCTTCAATAAAATTGGAAATTAAACCACCATTAGTGTGTAAGTCGGTCTACAACCTTGCAACCCACTGTAATTAATTTTCCATCACCATGTCTCACAACTTGTTATAATGATAGATTTAATATATATATATATATATATAATATTAATGAAATAATTATAATTCTATAAAGATATTATATCATATATTTTCTTACCATTCCATCCATTAAAAATGACAACGGTGTTCATACATACCTGTAGATTACCACCTCCACAAAGTGATGTGATTTGTTTTTCATCATTGCATCACATGGATTGTATATAAAAGTATTTAAATATATAATATGAAATTTATGATATAATCATAATTATTTAATGATAAAATAATAATTACGACTTTTCTCTCATGTTCGTTGAAAAATGAAAACATTACTTGTGCATACGTATGGCATACCGTCTCTATGACTGTAACATAATTCATTTTCCATAACCATATTTCATGGTTGGTTTTAAAAGTATAATTAATGTGTAAAAATGATAATTATTTCATGATGATTATTTTTATATGATGTAATAATTAAATCTTTGACCATGTTCATTCCTACAAAAAAAATTGGGATTATGAACTGAATGTCCTCAAAACATCTCACGTGAACTTAACTAATGAAGTAACTAAACAAAACATATTCATAAATGATATAAAATGGATAATGATAAAGTAATTAAAATTAAAAAGGATTATAATAAATTAAATAAATGATATAATTTTATTATTCAGGAATTAATAAAGGTTCGACGTTATATTGTCTGTATGGTGGGGAATTTCTAGTCTCGATTCCCTTTCTTTGAGACTTAAGCTATTTTCACCACATATTTTCTTTTTGTGGTTTATAAATTTACTTATCTTTGTATTTTATCATTAATTTATGAAATTAAAGTTTTTAAAAATCCATTACATGTTATTTAATTTAATGTTTCATTGGTTTAAAAGTTATCAAGTCATAAGGGGCACTTTCCCTTAAAAATCTCATTTTAAATGTTTTAAAGATTTGTTTTTTAGATATTTTTCTTACATTTCTATATTCTTAAAATTATTGTATTAATATATCTATATGGACAAAAAATAATTATTAAGTGAATTTTATGTAACTTTTTTAATTTCTTTCAAATGTTTTCAATAGGAATCTTTTTACATATTTTAAAAAGAACATTTTGAGAAAAAAGAAAAAGGAATATTTTATTTTAACATATACTGAATCAAAAAAAAATTATGAACACCATAAAATTTATTTGATGTTTGGATTACTTCATAATATTTCATGTTTTATTCAAAGAAAACCTATACTTACCTTTGTTTTTGGTATTTCCAAAAAGGGTTTTAAATGGAATGGATATATCAATATCCATAAAAAAAATTCTTATGGGTTCAAAAATATATTTTTATGAGTTTGATAATGGAAATGTGAGATTTTATTTATTTTATTAATGTTATAGTTCTTGTATTTCATTTATAATTGGTTTATCCCAATATAGATATGAAATTCATTGGGTAATGATTATGTTCTCTATAGAATTATATTAGATGTCGACTGTTAGGTTATTCCATTTGTCAGAGTGATTGTAAGGGTGATATGAAAATGATGTACGAAATTACCTACATGACATTAATATGACTTATAATGCGTTTTCGTGGAAATATTTTTATTTTATAAGGTAATAAACTATTTTAAAGTAAACAGTATTCCCTTTAAGGGTAAAAAGGTATGTTTTATAGAAAAAAAAAGTAAGGGTTTTTATGTTTTTTAATAAACCTTCATGATTGGTATTTTTAATTTATGTTTTCTTATGAAGTTTTTTATGAAAAACTTTAGGATGTAAATTTTATTTAATGTGTAAATAAATTATCCCTTAATCTCAAGTTTATTATGTAAATGAAAAAATATCTTTTATGATCAAATGGTTTTTAAATATACTAATGGGTTTCTTTTCTTTTATGTTCCTTACTGAGATTTTTGTGATCATACCATATTTTAAAATGTTTTTCATATGGTTTAAGGATGATTTGGAATAATGATGAAGACTTAATATGGAAATAATAAAAGCTGGTTATAGTGGTAAATATTCTCACTTAAATACATGGGTATTGTTGTGTAAGGGTATGACCTAATTCTCTAAAACTATAAACCTAAAATCTCCTTGGGTATGTAAGTGGTCCAATATTTCCATTTGATTTTGTATTATTTTTATGGATAAAATTGGGACATTTTCATTATTATAAAATCCATGAATGTAAATAACATGTTTTTAACACCATATCTAGGAGTGTGGATTCGGGGTTGTTATAGTTGGTATCATATGAGGGTTTAGATAACATTAGATATGAGGATATTTTCATGTGAGGTCAACTTATGAGTTATGGATACCATCTTGGGTTTATAATTTTAAGGCTAATCATAAGTTCAAATTCATAGACTCCCATTTTTAGGTTTTGATTGGTGATATTTTAAGGTGATTAAGAGTATTTTTGGTGACATTTGTGGCAATACAACCATTGGGTTTAGTATTCATTTTAGTAAAAAAATTATTCAAGTAATAATACTTTTATATTTTATAGACATAAGTTTAAAAGTATCGATAACCCTTAGGGTTAAAATGATCTTTGATTTTGAGTTAATTATGGATAATTAAGATAAAAGGTTTCATATGATTTGTCATATTTGTAATTGACCAACCCGGGTCAACGAAACCATACACCTGATTTGGCCATCATAAGGTGAGGTGAAGTAATAAAATAGAACAAGTCTTAAATATAATGAAACAAGAAATAAAACCAAAGTACTATGTGGAAGAAAAATATAAAACTAGATCCATACAATCTATAAAAATCATATGAACCTAAAATTATGAATAAAGAAATAACAAAAAGTCTCCATGTGACCAATAATAACCTCCAAACCAACCCACTACAGAGGAAAAGACCAAAGGAGAAGCCAACATCCTACAAAATGACCATTAATTTACCTGCATCCTATAATACAACATCTACATCTACCCAAATAAAAAATTATGGTTTGATCACAAATATCCATAATATTACACCACATAATCAATACAAGGTCTAATATCAAGAATAAAATGGTTTTACCTTTTAAAATAAAAATAGTTTTACAAAACATTCTCATAAATCCAATTCATTTGTAAATCATTTTCCCCTTTGGTTTTCATAAAATCATTTCATATTATCAAAACATAAATATGACAAGTATAAGTGATATAAACAATAATGTATATCCAAGAACCAATAAGTAAGCAAGAAAACACATATCCATGAAATAACCTATCATGTGAATCTATATGATACAACTGCATAATAAAAATCTATGAGAAACAATCCATGATAAAAATAACCATGTTGTAAATAACCATAAATGAAAAATCACCTCATATTGGTCCCTAGCCTATGGGAAAATACATACTAGGAACTCAAGATCCTAAACTATAATAAAATTTGATCCAACCAATATTGAGTTCTGCCACAGTCCATCAATGTCCAAAAGGTTGCCTCTAAGTGGTTCCACACACACTAAGGTTGCCTATGTGTCCTTCCCAATGCACCCAAGGTTCCAAATGTTTTAATTTTCAAAATATATTTTAAAACCATGATCACCATTTTATAAAACATTTTCAAAGCCAATCCAATTTGCTTCAGTGTTTGAAAACACATTTCCAAATCAAGAAAATATTTTTTTTAATAAAAAAGACTTTAAACACAATTTCCATTCCAATCAGAAATTTTAAAACACATAACACATAAAATTAATGAAAACCCCAAAGGAATTTACTGAAAACGACAATAAATTCATTGCATTAACCCATTATATAGAAACACCAACATCAAAATAGTATAAACCTAGTTGTCTTCGACAATGGTGACTGGAAACCACAAGAACAACCTTCGAAAGACAAGGAATGCTAGGAAACCAAAATTTATCTATAGAAAACACTATATAATCACAAATATGAATACAACTGTATCCAAAACCACATCCATAACCAAAGATAAAGAAGAACTAAAAGGAATTTTTACCTAGAGAAACACACGACAACTGAAACAACAGCCAATAACCAAATGAAACAATTTTTAAGGGTCAAAGGTCTCCAAAATCAACCATGAGAGCCTCTAGGTCAATAGGGAGAAGTCCTAAAAATGAATCAAATGAAAATAAGTCATGTATCACACTAAAATCCAAACTCGTGATGATTACACTGCATGTAATCCACGAAGCTCAAGTATTCCAAAAAACCCATTGTCTTTTTATTAAAAACTCAATTTTTGACAATACATAAAGTGAACCTAGTAAACAGTGTGTAAACCCTTCATGACCTGAACCTATTTCCTAGAATTTTCCTAGTAAACATTACATGGCATGTAATACCTTTACACGGTGTATAATTTCTCAAAAGTCTATAGACACTGTAGTTTTAAAAGAAAAATCAAAACCTCCCACTCTGGGAATTCTCTAAAATTGGTAAGAACCCTACTATCTCATTGAAATGTTTATACCCAAAATCCATTAATTCAGATAATCATACATCCTCAAACTTTATTTCATTTTCCCCGGAAAAGGATCTCCATCCCCAAGAAACCCGCAAACACACCCAAACAAGGATGATAAACAAAGCATAAATAAGGGGTAATTGAAAAGTGTAATGTGGTGTTATAATATCCCCATAATAAACACTTTATACCCCTATAAATCCCTTCAATTTATGGAATTTACAATATTGAAGTTTTCTTCTTCCTCATGAAAAATTCCCTTTCCCGCATCTCATGGTTATCCCATCTGCACTTCCACGGTACCTAGACTAGAGGAATCGTTTTACCACACATTAACTTCTCTCACCAACACATAATCTGAACTAGATGCTCAACCATAGAGGTTTTAGCCTCAAGATCAACATCATATCATCAAATAACATGGTAAGGATCCAATATATACCTCCTCATCTTGGAAATGTGAAAAAACATCAGGGATAGAATTCAAACCAGATAATAAGTCCAACCAATCAACCACCTTTCCTAGACCTATAACGATCTCAAAGGGGCCCAAAAAAATTGGTTCCAACATACCCTACTTACAAAAATGACAACTTCCCAATAGAGTTGAATCTCTAATAAAAACCTGATCACCAGCCTCAAACTCCAGCGGTTAACAACGACTATCCGTATAATATTTAAGATGACTCTATGTTATGACCAATCTCCTCCAAATCAATAGCACTATCTTCATCATCTACTGAAAAAGACTTATCCCAACCAATGACCACTCTCTCAACTCTTCCAAATACAAGGGAGATCTATATGGATGCCCATACAAATCCTTAAAGGGTTCTATCCTAATTGAGTACTAATAACTATTTTTATAGGAAAACTCGACCATTGGTAGATTATTTTCACAAGATACTCTAAAATCAAGTAAACAATCCCAGATAATATCCTCAAGAACCTAGATAGTCCTCTATGTATGTCCATCCATCTTTGAATGATAATTAATGATCAATCTAATATAGGAATCCATAGCCTCTTACAAACCTTTTTGGAACCTGGATGTGAACCTTGGGTCCCTATTAGAAACAACCATAGAGGGAACCCCATTAAGTCTCACAATATCTCAGACATACAAGTCCCAATTTTGTTCCACCTTCATCATCTCATTGATAGGGAGGAAATTTTCGGATTTCATGAGTTGATCAATGATCACTGAAATCGCATCCTTCCCACTAAGAGTTCATTGCAACCCAATGATTAAATCCATGAAAACCTCATCCCACTTCCATAATGAAATGTTTAAGGGATAAAAAAAATAGTAGGTCTCTGGTGCTTCACCTTAATTCTATGATAAGTAATACACCATGATATAAAATCCACTATTGGACACCTGATCACTTTCCACTAATACTAACGTCTCAATTCAAGATACATCTTGGTATACCTAGGGTGAAAGAACCAATAAGACTAGTGTCCACTGTCCAAATACTCAAGCCTCAGGGAAAATAAAACAACCAACCTACCAAGGAAGCACAAAGAACCACCGGGATACTAAGAACACTCACATAAGGTCTCCCCACCTTAATGACTTTCACTAAATCATTGGTACTCAGTGTATTCCACCTTCTGAAGACAAAATAGTTCATCAAAATATTATATATCTTTCATAAAATCCAATAACACCTGCCCGCCAACCTATTCCAATACCAAGCTCATCTCAAAAAACAAACTCATCAGAGACCACTAATCAACAGATTCCTTCATTGATTGCATTGGTAATTTTCTAGTCAATGCATCGGTAACCACATTTCCCTTCCCATGGGTGTATAAAATATAAAAATAAAATTCTAAATATACTCTTCCCAATGTCTTGGTCACAATTTCAAATCCCTCTGAGTAAAAATATATTCCTGACTCTTATGATCAAAATACACTGTTAACCACTCCCCAAAGAGATAGTGATGCCACATTTTGAGTGCATGTATAACCTCTTCCAACTCAAGATCATGGGTTGGTTAATTCTTCTTGTGAGGGAATAACTGGAATGACCCATATTCCACTAACCATTTCCCTTTCATAAAGACAGATACCAAACCCGTACCAGAACCATCGCAAAAAAAATTATAACCTGAACCTAGTTCTTAAAAAATAAAAAGTGGTTTTTAGTCTAACCTAACCTTAAGCTTCTCAAAATATCTCTAACAATTATCATTCCACTCAAACTTTACACCCTTAAAAGTTGAAGCAATCATTGATGATGTGATCTTGGAGAAATCTTGAACAAACCATCGATAATAACCAGCCAAACCCAAGAATATTCAGATCTCAAACACATTTTTGGGTTTCTCCTAGGACATCACTTTTTGTATCTTCTTAGGATCCACTAAGACACCCCTCTCATATATCACATTACCTATAAATTCCACTTCCAATATCCCAAAATCACATTTGAAAATATTACCATATAGATGATGTCCCTTCACTATTTGAAGAATTATATAGAAATGGTCCATGGGCTTCTCCTCTGACTTTGAGTACACTAATATATCATCAACAAACAAACAAAACAAAATATTCCAAGAACTAATGAAAATTTTGGTTTATCAAATCCATAAACATCATAGGAGAATTATTAAAACCCAAAGGCATAACCAAAAACTCAAAATACCCACATTGACTCTTAAACATTGTTTTAAGTATATCCTATTCTCGAAACCTCAACTAGTGGTACCCTAAACACAAGTCAATATTTGAAAACCAAAATTCCCCTCTAAACTGGTAAAAAATATCATCAATCATAGGAAAAGTATATTTTTTCTTATGGTTCACCCAATTTAACTCCTGATAGTCAACACAAAGTCTAAAGATCCCATCTTCCTTAGAAAAGAGGAAGGTAAAATACTATAATGATGTGCTAGGATAAATAAATCCTTTAGACTCTAGTTTCTCAAGATGTATTTTATGTTCCACCAACTCAGAAGGCTTCATTATATAAGATGGCATAGAAATGGGAATTGTGACAAGGAGTAGGTCAATAGTAAACCTAGCCACTCTTCAGGGAGGTAAACCATAAAAAACATCTGGAAAGAACTCAGGGTGCACACTCACCACATCAGGAATTCGACCACCCAAACAAGGGTCAACTGCATCAAGAAATATCTCTAACAACTAGCATGAGATTACCCTAGAATAAGGAACAACACAACCTGACCTTCCTGATCTTGAGTCCCACTCACCCTAAAAGACATGAGTGACCCCATTGGTAGATAAGAACTATACTCATTAGAGATAACAATCTATCTAGTCTTTAACACTAATCATCCAATCCATGATAATAATAAAGTCAAAAAATTTGAAGATCAAGAACCAAGAAGTCCCATTCTACCACAAATTCGGCTATCATCAATTGACACATGGGAGACTTGAAACCTTTTTCAGACCTATTTCCCAAAGTCATAGAAAGATACAACAAATCTAGAATAAGTTTCAAACACAATCCTGAAACCTCAACTAACTATGATGATATAAAAGAATGATTAGAACCTATATAAAACAAATCTATCACTATATAATATGAAATAAACATCATACCTCTAGCAGTAACTAGAATTACTTCAGATTCCTCTTTCACATACTCAGTCGCATAAAGACATATGGTCTTAGCCCCATGAACATCCCACTTATCCTGATGATTTGACCAACCTTGGAAGCATAAGTACAAACTTGTGAACCCTTGGTGAGATTGGATCCTGCCTTACTTCCCTAGGACATCCTTTCATAGAAACACTTCAGATGGATCGATAATCTGCAATGATGATATTTCCTATGATCCTCCATATAGTTAGGTCAGGTATGACTAGACCAACAACACTAATAGTAAACAAAATACTTTTATCCTTATGAATCCCATAAAATAGGTCTTTAAGAGAACTAACAACCCTTACGTTTCTTTTTTTGTCCAGATGATCCACCCTAACTAATAATTGAACTAACTGAAGTTCCACCCAAACATGTCTTTCTAACTATGTATGACTTAGACAAAGATGCTTTGTCAACTAACTCCATAAATGTTAATAGGAAATTATAATAAAAAATGACTAATATTAAGCCTTAGTACCAACTCAAACCTTCAATCCTTAAGGTAATCATCAGTGAAAATATTTGGTTCCATATGAACCAACTTAGAAAAACTGGTATAATACTATAGAATGGTATACTCCACCTACTCCATGCTCAGAATCTCTTGGGTTTTTGTCACACATAACCTATTAGTGTAAAAATAATGATTAAATATTTTATTTAAATAATCTTGGGTAAGGTACTTGTGTTACATATCTTTCACAATTGAGTCATATCATCTCCTTCCCAATCCCTCAAGCACTTACATCGAAAAACCCACCTTCTATTATTTAGGAGTCTTTATGAAATTGAGGATCCTATTAATTCACTCAATCCACACCTCATATTCCTACAATCCTTTATCACTATAGAATATGGGTGGATACTACTCAGTGAACTTAGATACATGAATCACCACATGTCCTGGGTTCCTAATATCCACTTGAGTCAGATTTAGAATACCGTGGATTGCAGATTCTACCGAAGAAGTGTCTACTATAGGATTCTCCTGTGGAAACTATATCTAAAATCCCTCTCTCATATTTAGAAGAGATATTATTAAAGTAATTTTCTATTAAACATAAGATAATAACCAATTAGATCATGGGAATGTTACAAAAATATTAGGAACACTTCCATAGTTCAAATCAATGGTTTGAAAGAATAAGAATTTAAATAAAATTAATAATTATTATCCATAAAAGAAATTTCCAAAAGGAATAGGTCAATTTAAATAAACCTCTCATATGTTCCATTCAAATGACACCAAACCTCATGTCTCAAACCTAGTAAAATTCCCTTACCACCCAAGGTAACTCAAGTTCAGTCAAGGAAGTGAGCTATCTAGAGCCCTTTTTGTACCTATTTTATGAATTATGATGGTTCTAGAACCTATATACCTAAGGCACTGAACCAAAATCAAGTAGTGTTAACACACTTCAGGCTGAGACCTCCCTCTAATACCAATTTTTAATAGACCAAACCAGGTCAACCAAACTGTACACTCGAGCTGGTCATCACATGGTGAAGTGAAGCAATAAAATAGAACAAGTCTTGAATAAAATGAAACAAGTCATAAAACTAGAGTACTATGTGGGATAAGAAGATACAAAAATATCCATAAAGTCCTAGAAAACACATCTAAATAGGAAATTATGCATAAAGAAAGACTAATAAGTCTACATGTGACCAACAGTCACCTCCAAACCACCCTTTACAGAGGAAATGACCAAAGGATAGGATGACATGGTAAAAGATTCCCTTTCCTTTACATGTATCCTATAATAAAACATCTACAACTACCCAAAGGAAAAATTATGGTGTGAGCACAAATCTCTATAGGATACCACCATAAAATATATACAAGATCTAATATCAATAACACAACAGTTATATCTTGTAAAAAATAGTTTTACAAAGAATTTTCATAAATCCAATTCATTTGTAAAATATTTTCCCCTTTGGTTTTCATAAAATCCTTTGATATTCTCAAACTAGAAATATGAAATTTAAAAGTGATATAAATAGGAAATCATATCCATGAATCAAGAGGTAAGAATGTAAACACATATCTATGAAATAACCTATCATACAAAGCTATGTGATACAACATCATAATAAAAACCTATGAGTAACAATCCATGATAAAAAAACATGCAATAAATAACCATAAATGAAAAATCACCTCATATTAATCCCTAGCCTATGAGACAATATGTACTAGACACTAAATATCCTAAATAGGCATAACATTGTATCCAACCAATATCTAGTCCTACCACAGTCCATCAATATCTAAAAGGTCACCTCCTAGTGGTGCCACACATACTAAGGCTACCCATGTCTCTTTCCCAAAACACCCACAGTTACTAATATGATAATTGTAAAAATAAATTTCAAAACCATACCCAAAATTTTATAAAAAATTTTCAAAGACAATACAATATGCTTCGATGTTTGAAAACCCATTTCCAAATCAAGAAAATACATTTTCAAAGAAAACCCCATTTAAAAACATTTTCTCTTCTAATAAATCCTTTTAAAACACATATCACTTCAAATCAATGAATAACCTAAAATAAATTACCAAGAACAGAAATATATTTATTTCATTAACCCGTTATATAGAATCACCTACCTCAAAATGGTATAAATCTAGATGCCTTCGACAATGGTGATTGGAAACCACGGGTATGACCTTCAAAATACAAAGAACGCCAAGAAATGGAAATGGAATGATAGAAAACACTATCAGATAAAAAATCCAAAAACAACCACAACCAAAACTTCAACTGAAATAAAATCCAAAGAAGAACCTAAAGGAATTATTACCCACAGAAATGCACCTCAATAGCAACAACAATCAATCACTAAAAGAAATGGTCCATAAGGGTTGTACGTCTCCAAAATCACCCCGTGGATATTTTAGGTTGAGAGGGAGAAGGGATTCAAATGAATGAAATGAAACTCATCTATGAATAACTCTAAAATACTAAATTTTGATGATTACATGGAATATAATATCATTACATATCATATAATCCAAGAATCTCAAGTACGCTGAAAACCCCATCGCCATTTTTATTAAAAACTTGATTTTTGACAACACACGATGTGAACCCAATACATGGTGTGTAAACCCTTCTTGCCCTGAACCTATTTCATGGAATCTTCCTAGAGAATATTACACTGCATGTAATACCTTTACTCGACATGTAATCACCTAGAAGAATGTAGGAACTATAGGTTCAAGAACAAAACTCAAAAACCCCACTCCAGGCATTCTCTAAAATTGGAAAGAACCCCACTGAGTCTTTGACATTTTTATACCCAGACTCCATTAATTCAAATAAACATAAATCCCTAAACTTTAGATCATTTTCCCCAGAAAAGGCTCCTAATCCCTGTGAATCTTGCAAATGCACCCAAAAATGATGATAAATAAAGTATAAACAAGGGAGTACTTGAAAAGTGTAACTGGGTGTTACAATATTGATAACCATGGGATATAAAAGTGGTTTTGTGACTATGTGACTAATTTTATTTTTGAATAAGTTCACTATTTTGGAGAAATTATAAGTTTAAGGTAAATAGAAATAATTTTGGCTAATATGGATTTTTATTTGAGGGATACATATTGATTTATCTTTTAGAAACATATATGATTTTGTTGTGACTTTATTTTGGGAAATGATTAGTATATTTTGAAGAATATATGACCATTCCATATAAATTTTTTAGTACGAGACTTTAAGTGTAGTTGATGTTATTTAGAGATAAATTTTAATTTTATAATGTAAGAAAATGTGATCAAATCATTATAATATTTGGGTTTCAATATTAGTTATCAATATTTTGAAAAATTTTAAGGATATTTGTTTTTTGAAATATTAAAGTTAAAATTTGGGTATTATTATTGAATCCTTAGAGATTAATGTTATATTTCTTTATATGAAGGTTTATTCATATTGTATATTATATTAACTTGCACTAACCATTTTTTTTGGTTAATTTCTAAATATAGTAAGAATAACTTATTATTAATTTTTGGATCTTGTGATCTGTTAGAATCTTATTTTAGTGCTTCAGGAATGAAAAATTTATCTTTAATACTCATCATTTAGATCAAAAGATGAGATTGTGGTGGAAATTGATTAAAGGATGAAATTATACTTATTAAGTAAGTGTATTTTCTTATGTTATTAGTCTAGATGATAAAGGAATTCCGCAACTCTAGGAAAAGGATATTGGAATAAAAATGTTATCCTCTTACCTTTTTTTAATGGTTTGATGTTCATTTTCACACTACATTGGTTTATGGTTTTGCAATCATTAACTTTCCCATAATCATTCACTTTCCTATGATCAATTTTATTTCTCACTCACCATCATTATTTGGACATTAATTTTTCATTCATGTCCATATTTTCACTTTCCACTATTGTTCTCCTATTTGGGAACCTAGATATGTATTAATCCATATGACCTTCTTATTTCACTTTCCCTCTTTTCAAGAAGTTTTATTAACCCTTTTTATGATGTTAGTTTCCACAAAGATATTTTCAAATGTAAAACCCTTTATTATTAAGATAAATTTCAAATTTCGAGGTTGAAATTTATTAAATGGGGGAGAATGTGACACCCAAATATTTTAAAATAAGACTATAATTGAGAAGGTACAAAACACACAACAATCTTAAATAAACCATGAAATATTATTAATTAAATATCATCATTATAAAATAGACATTGAATTGGTGGTTATGAATAGGATTAACCATATATTGGAATAAATTTCATACTCAATAAAAATTTATTTATAAATTATTAGTAAATAAGTACTCACATTTTTAGTGAAGTCATTTTATGCTTCAAAAACATGTTTTCTTCAAAAATGGGTTTTATTGCTTTTTATGAGAATATATTATAATTAATTACTACCACTTTCAGAAAATTAAATTTATAAAATGAAATAAATTTTTTAATTTATAATATTAAAATTATATTAGGATGTTTTTTTGGAATTTTTCAAAAAAAGTTATCAATGAATAGTGAAAAAATACTGATTTTATTGAAAATTATCTTTTTTCATAAAGAATTTAAAATTTAAAATTTTATTTTTAGATAGTTTAAAAGTAAAACTAGTTAATTTATATTACTAATAATCCAATTAATATCATTTTAATCAATTTTATTCTTGATTTTTGAATAAAATATTTTTATACTTAAGAAAACATTTTTTCTAGAAAACTGTTTTTCATCGCGTTTTACAGGTTTAATTCTAAATTAAATTATGTTACATTTTTTAATTGAATTTTATAAAATAGATAAAATATTTTGAATCATAATAATTAATATAATTCAATATGTTCCACTTAATTTTTGGTCATTATGAATAATAATCATAGAAAATATTTGTCACCTCGATAAGAATAAATCAGGTAAAACTAGGTTAAAACTATGGGGTAAAGCTTTAAAGTCTCTATGAAACTCTCCTTTATCCTATTTAATGAGTTAATTTTGACCTAATATAATTCTAAGGAGTTAAATAATATATTTTAAAAAAATATTTTGAATTTTGGAACCCAATATTGACTTTTATAAATATAAGTTATATTTTATTCAAATTAAAAACGTTTTTTGGGTATTTGCATTTAATAGAATGGTTGGAAGATGAAATTCATTTTTTAGATTTTTAAAAAAGTATAAAAGCATTAATTTTTTATTATTTATACAAATAAATTTGTTTTAACTAATTTATTTCTTGGTTTCAAGGTGAAATGAATTTTATTCTTAAATTATGTATTTTCTTAAAAACTGTTTTTCATGTGTTTTGTGTTCTTATATTAAAAGTAATTTCTAAAATCTATATAAATTGAATCTAATAAAATTTATTCAAAAAATTTAATTGTAATTTCCAAAAAAAATTATAATTACCCATTTATTTTTTTCATATAATTTTTTTATCATGGTAAAAAAGTTAAGTTAACACGATTAATATTAAAATGAGTTTAAAGTGGTTTAGTGAGGAGATAAGGATTAAAATGTATCAATCACTAGAATAAATATAATTTTTTGATTTTATTTATACACTATTACATATTATATTATAATTTTGGGTGCCTTATTTTCACTTTACATGATTATGATATATATGTGTGTGTGTTTGTGTGTATGTGTGTGTTATTTTATCTTTTAAGTAATTCCAAGTGCATCCTTTCCCTCAATTATAAAAGGCCACCCCTCCCTTCTCCTATCCTATCCTCTCCACACTTCAAGTGACATTTTTTTACACCAATAACTGCCCAAGTATCTACCCAAAATTCATCCTCAGGTTTTATTGGTATTATTTTGGGTGTAATACCAAACGTAGAGGGCTTAAGGTATAAAGAAAAGGAGGTTGTCTGAAGAATAGGTATATCTTTCAACAAAATGTTTTAGTTTTATTTATTCTTATACCTCATTAAAAATTTATAAAAATTGTGATATAATAACATATTTATATCCCATATAATTAGATTTTATTATTTTAATGTATTAACTTTAATAAATCATCATCTTCTATAAAATGGGAAATTTCACTTGTGTGTATGGCGAACTACCGTCTCACGAACTGATGTAATTCATTTTCCATCACCACCTCTCATTAATGGTTATAATTATGGATTTAATTTATATATATAATATTAATTAAATAATTATAATTCTTTAAAAATAATATACTATCTATTTTCTTACCTTTAAATCCACTGAAAAATGAACGGTGTTCATACGTACATGTGAATTACCACCTCCATGAAGCAATGTGATTTTTTTTTCATCACTAAAACCCATGTATGGTATATGTGAAGTATTTAAAGAGTTAATATGATATTTATGATATATTTATCATTCTATAAAGATAAAATGGTACTTAACTTCTTTATCTCATGTTCATTCAAAAATGAAAATGTTACTCAAGCTTATGTATGACATACTATCTCCATGATTGTAACATAATTCATTTTCCATAACCATATATGATGTTTGGTTTTAAAATTATAATTATTATAGGATTATTATTATGTATATTATGTAATAGTTTCCTCTTTGACCATGTCTATTCCTATCAAAGCTTTTTTGGGACCATGAATCGAACATCCCCAAAATATTGGACGTAAAATTAACTGATGAAGTTACTAAATAAAACATGGTAAAAAATGATATAAAAGGGATAATTATAGTGGAATGAACATGAAAAAATTTCTTAAGAAATTAAATAACTAATATAATTTTATTATTCAAGAATTAAATGTCATATGATTCTAGATGATTTTTAAGGTAAGGGATTTCTAGTCTCAATTCCCTTTGAGACTTGAGCTATTTTCACCACATATTTTCTGTTTATGGTGTATAAAATCCCTTATATGTGTATTTTATCATTAATTTATGAAATTAAAGTGTTTAAGAATCCATTTCAATATTTTTCCTTCAATGTTTCATGGGTTGAAAAGTTATCAAATCGTAAGGGACACTTTACCTTAAAAACCACGTTATTAGTGTTTTAAAATTTTATTTTATAAATTGTTGTATTCAATGCCAATATTCTTAAAATTAATTAAATAATATATATATATAGATATAAAATAATTATAAATGGAATTTCATGTCACTTTTTAATATCTTTCAAAGGTTTTAAAAATAAATATTTTTACCTGTTTTATATGATCTTTTTTTGCCAAAAGACAAAAGGAATGTTCTATTTTAATATATACGACGTAAAAGGTTTTCCCACTACCATAAACATTATTTTATGTTTATATTCCTTCCAAAACATTTCACGTTTTCTTCAAATAAATACCCCACTTCCCTTTATTCTGGGTATTTTTAATAAGGTTTTTAAATGGAGAGTATATTTTCATGAGTTTGATAATAGAAATGAAAAACATGATGTGTTTCATGCAAATTGTGGTCCTTGTAAATAATTTAGAATTAGGTGAGCCTAGTATATCTATATAATGTATTAGGTAGTGATTATATTCTTTGGATAATTATATTTGAATTTTATCATTAGGTTATTCCATTTGTAAGAGTGATATGAAAATTGTGTCCCAAGTTACCTAAATGACTTTTCTATGCTTTTTATGAGTTTTCATGGAAATATTTTGATTTTATAACTCCTGATATGTTTTTAAATGAAATATTATTCCCTTTATGATAAAAGTTTATGTTTTTAAGAAAATATTTTTTATGGGTTCTTATATTATCTAATAAACCGTAATTATTATTATTTTTCTATTATGTTTTCTTAAAAAGTGTTTAATGAAAAAATATAAGCAGTAAATTTTATTTCATATGTAAGTAAATAATTATTTAAGATCAAATTTATTATGTTAAAAAAATCTTTTTTATGATATCATGGTTTTAAAATGTACTAACGGATTTCTTTTCTTCTATATACCTTAATGATATTTTTGTGCTCATACCATGTATTAAAATATTTTTCATAGGGTTTAAGGATGAGTTAGAACAATGATAAAGACTTAATATAGAAAAATAAAAACTGGTTATAGTGAAAAAAATGTTCATTTAAAGATAAGGGTATTGTTATATAAGGGTTTTTCCTAATTCTCTAAAACTCTAAACCTGAAATTTCAATGGTTATATAAGTGATCCAATTTTTATATTTGATGTTGTAAGTTTTGGATAGATAAAATCAGTTTATGTTCGTCGATATCAAATCTATAAATATAAAGAATATTTTTTAGAACCAGATCTGAGAGTGAAATTCCATGGGTGTTACATAGTGAATATTGAAAAAGTATCACTCTTGTGTGCTAAAAAGTATACCCATGTGTATCTTGTATATTCATACACAATCAAAAATGTGCACCTATTTTCTATAAGATTTGATGCTTGAGTAAGACTAAATAAATCCAAGTGCACAAGATAAAGTATTTTTCTAGTGTTCACTTTATTAATTAACTTAAAAGATTCAATTTGTTACTTCCCTTTCATACAAAGATCACATAATTGATTTATTTCCACCTTAAAATTGTTGGATCATGTTATACAAAATATACACAAGAGGGGGGTGAATTGTGTCTTTTAAAACTTCTCGATAAATCTTAATGATAATCAATTTTGTCATTTTATCTTTACCAGATTGTTTATTCAGAGGAAATAAATAGCTATCAAGACGTAAAGATTTACAGTGTTTTGGGGAACAAAGATTCCCTAGTCCACTCCACCAATTCTCTTCTCCACGAGCTTGGTGATTTTCACTAGTCAGTCCTATTTTCACGAGACCATCCACAACAGAGTGCAGGCAGTTGACACCTTTGCAGTTTAAGGCTAAAACAAAGCCTTCTGGTTCTAAACACTGAACTGATCAAGCAGCTTAGTATGAGAATCCGGTACTCAAAATAAAAGAGTATTTTTTTGAAAAATACTTTCCGATTGATCTTCATAGTTGCAGTAGTATGAAACTGATAGTAAATGGATCATTGTCTTCAGAAAGGTTGTTCTTCAGATAAGAGAAATTTTGAATCGATCTGGTTGGAGTTGATCTTGAGATATATTCAGCAATAAATCAAAAGTAGATTCATGATAGATCTCCAGTGTAGAAAAAGTAAATCTTCAACGTTTCTCTTTCTAATATAAAACATAATATGGTCGTTCTTTATAGTAACATATCTATAAAATATCTTTTTAAAGAATCAGTGAATCTCTATTTTTGTGAAACATGAATATGTCTAGATTTGAATTTTGTAATCACCATGAATTCAAGAGATATTTTGTCACCCATGTGATCTATAGAATTCAGATACACAAAATATATAGAATAAATACGATCACCTTATTCATAAATTCATATCTGCAAAATTCAACTAAAAGATCACAATATTCAAAAAGTATGAATGAAATAGTGGTCATAACTTACCTTAATAATCAATATGAAATTCTCCTCTTAAATATATCCTTTGAATCACGAATAAATGGATTTAAATCATTAAAATTTGTGATTTAAAAATGGGCTTCGAATCGAGCTTGAAATCAGCCTGATATTTTGCAAAAGACCGTTGTATGATAGAGTCGTGAATTCAAATCTCTGATGTTTGTAGAATTCAAACAAAGGGTTCCAAACGTAAGGTTGATTTCAAATGTAAGGTTGATTAAAAACGTAAGGTTGATTACAAATTTAAGGTTGATGATCCATAATTTTTTCATTGACTTTTAAACTTATGGTATATGATCCATACTTTTTGATAAAACATAAGGTTCATTACAAAAGTAGGGTTGATGATCTATACTTTTGTGAAGAAAACATAAGGTTCCATACTTACGTAGGGTTCTTCATCCATACTTTTCTCATATAAAAAATTTAAGGTTCCTTCCAAATGTAAGGTTCTTTTACCATACTTTTCTATCAACGTAAGGTTGATTAACAATAATTTTTTGAACTCCCATAAAATAAACTTAGGATATAATCCTTACGCTACGCTCTCCAATGTATGATATGACCAGTGTTTCCAGAACACATTGAATAGATTTCCGAACACTTTGAAAAATATTCCATGTGAATCATATATTTTAATATTATTCCAAAATTGGGAATATAAATAATATTAATTTCCTAAAATATACTTTAAGTAAAATCATTAGAATAACAAATAAGGGTATTTATGAGCATCAAAATCATCATAAAAATATGGAGTATTATTGAAACATCATGCTCTAAAATATCCCCCTTTTTTATGATCACAAAAACCATAAAATTATTTATATATAATTTATAATTTTATAAGGATAAAAACGATATTTAATTTTTACTTCCAAATGACTCTTTGAAAATATACAATACTGGTTTATCTAAATTTCTCTCCAAAGGTTCTCTATTTAAAAAAAAATATTTCAATGATTCTATTTAAAAGAAAATTTCTCTTCCTTTATAAAATGTTGTGTTTATCCAAATTTCTCCCCCTTTTTTGTGATTTGAAAAATAATTATTGAATAATGAATATAACACTTTTAATGCAGCACTAAACTTGTAAGAAAATGTTATGAGAAACTGTTTAACAATAAAAGAATATGGATTTTTTAGGTAGTCTAACATAGACATAAAAAAATTAAAAAACCATAAAATATGATAAACAAGAAATCTCAATGATAAAACAATATACAAGTACATGAATGATCAAGAATCGAGGTTATTGGGATAGTGGTTGGAAAATGGGTATCTCAGTGATTCTGAATAACATCCTTCAACTCTACCAACTGTAACCTTAATCTCTTCATTACACCATCTCCTAGATAAATGATTAGATCTCTTCCTTCTTAAATCAAATGAATATATTAAATGAGGTTCAGTCTAAATAACTCATGAAATCTATCTTCCTTCTCCATAAACTGATTGAGATTCTCAGTGAATCTAATTAGTAATTCTCTAATACCCGGTTCACTTGAGGTAAGCTGGTCAACAAGATGTTTTTGATTGTCCAACAGAACAGAAAAAGGAGCGTTATTACACAGTAAATCCTAAAACCAGTCATTCATGTTGCTCATTACATTTGTAATGGATTGGAATATTTTGATCAAATCAGGCGAACTACCTAATGTACTTGCTTGACTTCCTGTGATAGTTGAAAACTGTTTCTCCATAAAAAATTTCAAATCTTCCAAATCTGATTTTAGAACAACTTCATATTTTAATTTGGAAACTTCTTCCATCAATTCCTTTTTAAAAACATCAACCTATTGCTTTGAAACAGAACTATATTTCGTATTTTAAAATTTTTGTTTCTCTTTATCTAACTCTCTTATTCAAGCAGCATTCTCTTATTTGACTCTATTAAATTTTCTATCAAGTTCCTTAACATGATCAGACATAGAATCAGAGTCACCCTATGCTTGTTTCACAACTGGATTTACCGATATCAGTGGTAAATATTGAGCATTTGATTTCTCTTTTTCATTATACTCCACCAGTTGCTTAACTGATTTTTCTCCATAAATATCAACTGAGAAAGATTCATTCAGAACTTTTTTATGAATTTTAGAGAAATTTTCTTGAACAGATAGATCTTTAATCTCAACATCCAAAGACAGGTTCTCTTTCTGAGCAATTTCTTCTGAAATATTTTCTTAAATATGATGTACAGAGTCAATCTGATCCATATATCAATCAATAATTTCCATTTCTTGAGATTTTTCAATATGAGGTACCTCCTCAGTTCTTGTCTCTACCTCAGCCTGAGGCAAAACTTCCATTTCTTCTTGAGAAGAATCTTCCTCTTGTCTTTATTCTTGAATAGATTCTGATACAAACTTACAACTTAAAAGATCTATTGTTTCAAGAATTGTCTCTATAGTAGGTTCCTGACCAACTGTTCTCTTCATTTAACTAAGAAGTCCTCCCAAAATTTCTTCATCAGCATATTCATATTCTGTTTCAAATATGATTATTATTGATTTCTTTGAAACATCCCTTGTTATGGATTCAGCCTTATATTTTTTAGATTTTGCAGGTTTCTCCCTCTGAGTAGATTTCTGATCCTCTTCAGCTCTAATGGGTATGAATTTACCTTTTATAGTGCTCCAAAAAAATCTGAGCTTTCTCAAACTTCCAACATTAAACACATTACTATGATGGCATCTGACTCTCACATCAATCAGTCTTACCATATCTTTCTTTAACAACAACTTTGAAATAAATCTTCCATAATGATAGAAATTCATTCGAGCCTTAGGTTGACAGCATTAACTCAAATATTTAATCATGTATCTTGGAAAGTTCAGTTTTATGTCACTTAAAAATAGAAACATTATATACATATCTGGAAAAAGAATATTCTCCATCTCAGACATCCTTGGGGCTATCCCATTCTGAATAAACTTAACCCAAATTTTCTGATATGGTTCTATATATTTTAACAAAATTTTCCTTATGTTAGTAGAACCAAACAGAAAAGACATTATATCATTATATTTATGATTTTTATCCCTGATTGACTTCAGATAAAAATGAAAAACTCCCTTGTGAGTGTAGTTCAAGATCTTTTCTATTTCAATATAAGAGATCAATAACTCCATGTCGTCGATCTTCGCAATAATCAAATCTTTTGTATCTCCAAAACTAAATTGAATAGATTTAAAGAAACTTATAAACTAAACTTCATACAGAAATTCAGTGTAGTCCTCACTGAATTTCTTTTCAATACCTTAAAAGGATAACTCTTGATTTATCATCATATTCATCTGATACAGCCATTTCAGATCAATGACTTTTCCCTAAAGGATTTTCCATTCAGTTGAATATTGATGCTTCACATCATTGGGTTCAACTTCTTCGATTCTCTTTGTTTTTTCCATTTATGCTGAAAATCTCTGAAGGTTTGAGGTTCTGGGGTTTTGAAGGTGCGAGCAAAGGAAGACGGAAGAGGAGAAGGGTTTTGATAGTACAAAATTTTTTGAGAAAATGAGCGGTTTTGGAATTCAAAACAGGCTCAGACAGAGCCTTGATTCCCATGTCATTACGTACATAATAATCATTACTAAATTTAAAATAAATTAAACCATATGCGGCGTATTTAACATTTATTATAGAATAAAAATAAAAGAATAACTTATTTAAATGATAAGTAACTAAATTATTTTAAATAGTGAAAAAATTAAAATAAAAATAATATGATCAAATAAAATTAAGATTAAAATTAAATAAAAATTATTTAAAAAAATAATTAAAAAAATATTTAAAATTAAATAAACCTAACTCCCCCTTAATAAATTCAAAACTTGTAGTGGGAAGTGGTTTAGTAAAAATATCAGCTAATTGAAATTTAGTACTTATAAATTCTAAAAATATATCCTTTTTAAGAACATGATCTCTTAAAAAATGATGTCTAATATCAATATGCTTAGTTCTAAAATGACTTAAAAGAATTTTTTTTTTTTGAAATATTTATAGAACTAGTATTATCACATAAAATAGGTGTATTGTCAAAATTTAGTCCAAAGTCCATAAGAGTGTTTTTCATCCATAAAACTTATGCACAACAACTGCCTGTATATACATATTCTGCCTCAGCTGTTGACAAAGCAACTGAGTGTTGTTTCTTACTAGACCATGACACTAATTATTTTCCTAAAAAGTGACAGGTTCCTAAGGTGCTTTTTTTATCCAATCAATAACTTCCAAAATCAGCATTTGAGTATGAAATTAAATTAAAATCATAAGTTTTTTGGACAAATAAGAGATTGAAAAATAGTTCCTTTTAAATATCTAAAAAAATTTGACGGTTATATGATGATATTCCTTAGGATTTCATTGAAATATTTCACAAAGACATACTAAGTACATAATATATGGCCTGCTAGTAGTAAGATATAATAAACTACCAATAATACCTCTATATAACTTGTTGTCTACTAGTTTTCTAGTTTCATCCAGATCAAGTTTTATATTAGTACACATAGGAGTTGTATATGTATTTTTGTTTTCAAGTACAAATTTATTTAGTAAAGTAATGTATTTTATTTGATTCTAAACATTTATATAATCTTTTTGATAGATTTGAAGTCCTAAAAAGAAATTTAGTTCTCCCATTATAGTCATTTCAAATTCTTTTTTCATTAAGTTTGAAAACTCATGACAAATTTTTTTATTTTTTGATCCACAAATTACATCATCAATATAAATTTGAACCAATAGAATATTATAATTTATAGTTTTCTTAAAAAGTGTTGGATCTTCCATACCAACAGTAAAATCATTTTTCCAAAGAAAAAAACTTAATCTTTCATACCAAGATTTAGGTGTTTATTTAAGTCAATAAAGAGCTTTAGTAAGTTTAAAAACAAAAGCTAGTTTTTGAGAATTTTTAAAACCAGGAGGTTTCTCAACATAGAATTCCTCCATTAAATAACCATTTAAAAAGGCGAACTTAACATCCATCTAAAATAATTAAATGTTCATATGAGATGCATAGGCTAAAAGGATTCTAATGGATTCTAATCTAACTATAGGGGAAAAGGTCTCATCATAATCTATACCTTCTTCCTGATTATATCCTTTAACTACTAGTCTTTATTTATTTTTAGTTATAATTATTTGATCATATTGTTTATTTTTAAAGACCCATTTGGTTCTAATAACAGGATAGTTCTTTAGTCTTTCAACTAATTTCCAAACATCATTTCTTTTGAATTGGTTTAGTTCTTCTTGAATTGATATCATCCAACTTTCATCAACTAAGGATTCTTCTATTGACTTAGGTTCTAATTGGGACATAAAGGTAGAAAACTCACCTAGATTTTTTATATTTCTTATATTTTTTATTCATGTGTCTAGGTATTCTATAACATTTTATAAAGGGTGATTATTTATAGTTATTGATTGTCTAGGTAAAAGGCTATTATTTTTATTAGTGTCACATTCTTTTGAACTAGAATAAATTTGTTTATATCATTTTCAAAATCATCTTTTAGGTTTTCAAGTCTCATGTTATCATTAGGGTCAGATTCATAAATTTGATCTTTCCTTTTGTTAAAATGGTTAGATTCTTAAAATTTCACATGAACTGATTCTTCAACAATCCTTGACTTTTTATTAAAAACTCTATAAGCTCTAGAGGTAGCAGAATATTCTAAGAAAATTTCTTTATCTGATTTTGGATCAAACATACCAAGATTGTACTTGGTGTTCAAGATATAAACCTTACATCCAAAAACATTAAAGTATTTTACTTTAGGTTTTCTGTTATTCCAAAGTTCATAGGGTGTATTTTTGAAAATTGATCTGATTAAAACTTTATTCATTATATTGTAGGTTGTGCTTACAACTTCTGCCCAGAAATGGGTAAGAAGACTGTATTTATTTAGCATAGTCCTTACCATTTCCTGAATAGTTCTATTTCTTCTTTCAACAATTCTATTCTGTTGAGGTGTTCTTGGTGTATAGAAGGTGTGTTTAATACCTAGATTTTAGCAAAAGGAATTGAATTCTAGATTCTAAAATTCCCCACCATGATAACTTCTTAATGAAATTATTTTAAAATATTTTTCATTTTGAACATCTTTGTAAAAAATTTCAAATATAGTAAAATCTTAATTTTTATATTTTAAAAAATATATCCAAGTAAATATAGAATAGTCATCAATTAAAATATATACATATAATTTACCAGCCAAACTTTCTACTCTTAAAGGTCCAAATAGATCCATATGGATAAGTTCTAAGGGTTTATATGTAGCAATTTTGTTAATTGATTTGAATGTTGATTTTTGTTGCTTTCCAATTTAACATACATCATATAATCTTTCACTGTAAAATTTAAGACTAGGTAAATCAGAAACTAATTATTTCTTAGACAACTTATGTAAAGCATAAACATTGCAATGTCCAAGTCTTCTATGCCAGATCCAGGATTCATTTATTTTAGAAATTAAACAATTTACTTTTTTTTACACAAGGAATTTAAGTCCAGGGTATAAATATTTTTAGTTCTAGGTTCTTGAATTTTAATCAATTTATATTTAAAAACATAACAGCAGTTGTTAAAAAAATTGGAAAAATAACCATCATCAAAAATTTGACAAATACTTATCAGGTTATATTTCAATCCTTGTACATAAAGTACTTTATTGATTGAGATAGCTTCTGGATCTCCAAAAGTTCCAATACCAGGGATTTTTTCTTTGTCATTATTACGAAAGGTGATTAATCCACCATCCTTTTGAGTTAAGGTTTTAAATTTCGATGAGTTTCCACTTATATTCCTGGAGCATCCACTATCTATGTACCATATTTCTTTTATTATTCTTTAACCTACTTCATGTGAAGACATTTAAACAATGGTTTGTTTTGGCACCCATATTCTTCTTGGGTCCACCATTGTTAGCTAGCAGTGATCTGGGAATCTAGTTTGCTTTGTTTTTCTATAATCAATTGAGTCAAATACACTATTTGAAATAAATTCTTTTTTAATTCCACTAATTTGGGGAATTCTTAAATAAAAGTTTTTATTTATATAACCTTTTGTTCCACAGTAATTTCAAATTACACTTTTTTAATTTGGAACAAAATAGTTTTTGTACAATTTAGGTTTCTCACCTTTACTGCCTATTCCATATCTTTCATTCTTAATCACATTCTTACCAAAAATTTAATTTAAAGTATTTTATCCTTTTGTAAAAAAAGAGTTGTACTTTTGTAGGTTTCTACTTCATATTATAGTGTTTTGATCTTAGTTTCATGATTTTCAATGTTTTTGTTAGACGAGTTATATTTCTCAATTAACTTTTGATATTGTTTTAGAAAAGTGTCCCTTTCTCTTAAAATTTCATTGTGAATATTTTTCAGTGATTTATTATTTTTTAATAAGGAATCTTATTTTTCTTCCAGCATATTATAGTTGGCTGATAGATTTTCATTTGAGCTGCTAGGGTTAGAATCAGAAATGGAAAAGAGTAATAAGATTTTAGCTCATTATCTTCAGACATGAAGCACATGTTTTCTTTTAGATTCGATTCTTCTTTTTCTGAGTCAGAATTTGATGAGCTATTGGAGTCTTCAGAAACACTCCATGTAGCTTTCATTTATCTTTTATCTTTTTTCTCATGATAAATATTTTTGAAAAACCTCTTTTTCTTTTCTCTTTTTAGCATATGACAGTCAGGTCTTATGTGACCCATTTTCTTGCATTCATGTCATCTAACTTCCTTTAGATCTTTCTCATCTTTCTTGAAGGATTTTCTAAATCAATTATTCTTCTTATAAAATTTTTGGAATTTTCTATCCATCTGTGGCAGTTCCATTTCTAAATCAAATGAATCAAAACTTTCTTCCTTTTTGATCCCTTTTTTTATATTTCTACTCTTCTTCTGAGATGTAACATTAATAGTAGTATTTTCTCTTTTTATAAAGACTTTATGATCATTATATTCATCTTCCATCTTAACTTCATACATCATCAGGGTTCCAATCAATTCTCTCATAGTTAGATTTTTAACAGGTGATGATTTCCTAATGGCCGGTGATATCCCATTCCATTGGGTTGGTAGTACTCTCAGTAATTTCAAGGCTTGATCTTCTTGGTTAATAGGATCTCCCAAGGCGGTAATGTTGGTGACTATCTATTTAATCCTTCCATGCATCTGAGTGATAATTTCACCATCAAGAATTCTAAATGTATCAAATTTTAGCTTTTTTGTAGCATACCTCATTTGTCTGACATTGTCAGTTCCTTCATAAGCAACTACAATTGTCTGCCACATCTCATAAGCAGTCGGGTATTGAGATACACAATTAAATTAATCTGGTCCTAAACCACGGATGATAGCATTCATATCTTTTAAATTTATTTCATACTCTGCTTCATTAGCTGCACTCCAAGTTTTAGGTTTCTTAAGAATTTCATAAGGAGTAAGAATTTTTTAGTAGACTCTGTATCCAAGATTCTTTAGGTAGATGATCATCCTTGATTTCAAACATCCATAGTTTTCACTATTGAAGTATGGAGCTCAAATCATTGACATTTCCTCTTGTGTATCATCCATTGAGATGTCTATATAATCCTTTACTTTCATCTTGCTATATCTTTAATAAAAAAACCACCTTTGACACCAATTTTTGGATCATGTTATACAAAATATACACAAGAGGGGGTGAATTTTGTCTTTCAAAACTTCTCGAGAAATCTTGATGATAATAAATTATGTCCTTTTTTCTTTATCATATTGTTTATACAGTGTAAATAAAAAGATATTAGGACACAAATATTTATAGTGGTCTGGGTAAAAATATCCCCTAGTCCACTCCACCAATGCTCGTCTTCACGAGCTTGGTGATTTTCACTAGTCGTTCTTCTTTTCACAATACCATCTACAACTGAGTGCATGTAGTTGACACCTTTATAGTTTAAGGCTAAAATAGAGCCTTCTGGTTCTAAACACATAACCTATCAAACAAATTAGTATGATATGTTGGTACTCAAAATAAAAGAGTATTTTTTTTAGAAATACTTTCCAATTGATCTTCATAGTTGCAGCAGAATGCAACTTACAATAAATGGATCATCATCTTCAGAAAGTTTGTTCATTAGATAAGAGTAATTATAAATCGATCCGGTTGAAATTGATCTTGAAATATATTCAGCAACAAATTATTAGTAGATTCGTGATATATCTCTAGTGTAGAAAAATTAAATCTTCAATGTTTCTCTTTCTGATATAAAATAGAATCTAGTTGTTCTTTGTAGCAACAGATTTGTAAAAGATCATTTTAAAGAATCAGCGAATCTCTATTTTTTTCAAACTCGAATATCTCCATATTTTAATTTTGTAATCGCCGTGAATTCAAGAGATATAATGTCACCCATGTGATCTACAGAATTTAGATACACAGAATATATAGATTAAAGATGAGTGCCTTATTCATAAATTCAAATCCAGAAAAGTCACCTAACAGATCGCAATATTCAAAAAAGTTTGAATGGCAGAGTGGTCATAACTTCCCTTAATAATCAGCATGAAATCCTTATCTTTAATCGATCCTTTGAATCACGTATAAATAGATTTAAATCAGTAAAAGATTCACTTTAAAACGGCCTTTGAATCGAGCTTGAAATGAGCATGATATTCTGCAAAAGGTCGTTGTATGATAGAGTCACAAATTCAAATCTCCAACATTTGAATAAGTTAAATGTAAGGTTCCAAACGTAAGGTTGATTACAAACATAAGGTTTATTGCAAATGTAAGTTTGATGATCCATAATTTTTTTATCGACTTTCAAACATATGGTATATGATCCATACTTTTTCTTTGCTTTAGAACATAAGGTATATGATCCATACTTTTTGATAAAACGTATGGTTCATTAAAAAATTAGGGTTAATGATCTATACTTTTGTGAAGAAAACGTAAGGTTCCATAATTACATAAGGTTCTTCATCCATACTTTTCTCATATAAAAAACATAAGGTTCCTTCCAAATATAAGTTTCTTTTACCATACTTTTCTATCAACATAAGGTTGATTAACCAAAATTTTCCGAACTCCCATAAAATAAATGAAGGATATAATCCTTACGCTATGCTCTCCAACATATGATATGAACAATGTTTCCAAAAAACGCTAAATATCTTTCTGAACACTTTGAAAAATATTTCACGTGAATCATATGCTTTAATATTATTCCAAAATTGGGAATACAAAGGATATTAATTTCATGAAATATACTTAAATTAAAATCATTATAATAACAAATAAGCATATTTGTGAGCATCAAAATCATCATAAAAATAAATAATATTGTTTAAACAACATGATCAACAAAAATCAGGTAATTATGGAACATTATTAGGATTATATGGATTGGATAGCAATATGAAATTATACTGACAATGATTTCAATGATATTAAGAGTAATCTATCTACATTGTGTTTAACTACTTAATATTTTTCATAGTTAGCTCATCAGGGCTAATCATATAAACTTTATCCTTTAAATTATAAAAAATATTGGTAAATCATTCTTAAAAACAAGACATTTATCATTTTTTTAATTTAATATATAATTCATCATCACATAGTTGATATATTCTAATAAAATTATGCTACAAACCTTTAACATATAAAACCTTACTGATAATTAAAAAAATTCAATCAAACCTCCTCAAAACCTCTGATCTTTACTTGGGAATTATCTCTAAAAGTAACATATATTCCATCACATTTATTAAAAGTTTTGATTTTTAATGTATATCTATTCATGCACCTTGATATCCCTCTATCCATTTACCATGTTTTTTATTTAGACATCCAAGGGGTTTCTCTTGAAATAATAAAAAAAATTAAAAATGGATCCCTTGAAACTTTGGGTCTAACTAGATTAAGCATTGATCCCTTATGTACTCAAATAGATTTAATAGTATAATTTAAGGGAAATATTCTAGATAAATGTTTGGAAATAAAATATTTAGTGTGGACTAAATATTATGGATTTTTAAGTGAACATTAACTATCATAATTACCTTACATTCCACATTTAAAAAAATAACAAAACATACCACTATAACCATTACCAATTCTAATTTTAGTCAAAATATAATGGATATATCACCTTTCCATATCTTTATCTTCCATTATTTAATTATTCCAATACCTTATCAATTATTTCAAATTCTTCCATAAGATTTTATATTTCACAAGATTTTGAATTTTTTCTTTTAAAATAAATATTTTTAAGATGTTTAACTTCTCTGGTTAAACTCTTATTATCCCCAATTTTATTTTTATGATTATCCATTAATTTTTATATAAACCAATAAGGTGTTTGACCTCATATTTATTTTTGAAACAAACTTTATTTAATTCTCCAACACATGTCTTATAAAAATCAGAATCATAAATATAATCACTAACTTGATCAAAAAATTCCATTAATTATAAATTTGTAGATTTATTCTTAGGTTTGGATTCATCACTTGAAGAACCTTCCTAATTGTAGCTCTATAAGGCTTTAATAGTTATTTTCTCCTTTCACTTATAATTTTTATCTTTGATCCCATTATTAAAAATTGGAAATTAATGTTTAATGTGTCCTTTATTTCTGCATTCATATCATATAACATATATAGAATTGAAATAAGAATTAGAATTACCTTTCCTATATTTTCTTCAATCACCCTTCCTATTGTCTCTCTTTAGACACTTCTAGAAACATTTTCCTCTTTGAAAATTCACTTCACGCTTTTTTTATTCCAACTCATCATAAATAATTTTTACTTCAATATCAAAAGTAAAAAAAAGATAAAATATTAATGGATTTGAATGTGAAACATTTTTTATTAGTTTATTCTTCTATTAGGTTCTTCAACTCAGTATCATTCTATAAAAGTAATCCAATGAGCTCATACATTTAATAATTTTTGAAGATATTTCATTCATCAATATTAGCATTATTAGCGTTCAATTTCTTAGGTAAGTATTTAAGTATCCTTTAAACATAACTAAATTATATAATGTTTCTCCTTGTGTACTCATGTCATTCACAATGTTTGTAAATTTGTAGAACATCTAATCCACTATATCATTCTCAAACATTTTATAGACTTTATATTTTTTCCCAAGCATTCAAATCTCAGTTATCTATTGATTTTATATTACATAGTGTCACTTATAGATTTCTCTAAATATCATAGGTTGTATTATAAGTTAAAATATGACTAAAAAATTATACTTATAAAATAATTATGAATATTCATAAAATATTAATTTAAAATATATTTCATAGAATCATTTTTAGTGAGAATTTTTAAAGAAACCTTGGGAAATTTATAATGTTTTACCAAGAATTTCTAATGTTTAATGTTTATATTCTTCAAATATACTTTCATTTGAGTTCACTAATAATCATAGTCATTACCATAAATGTAAGGTGGTCTCTATGGTACCTAACTATTATTAATACCTTTTCTATTTATAAAAAAAATTACCATAGATATTTTAATGTCAATAGATTAGTAATAATAAAAATATATTCAATAGATCTAAGTTCTTTAATGTTAATAATTTTATCATATACTTCATAACTAGAGGTCAAGATGGGGTTGAATTGACAGAATAAAATTTAAATATCTAAAACATAAAAATGAAAATAATATTTTATAGTTGTTTATAAAAAAAATCCCAATCCACTCTTTATATCATATCTTCTCCTAGAGTGGTGTGGATTACAGTGGGATTGCCCTACCTTTTGAAGGGGGGTTGCACCCATATTATAGCCTATATTTTCTAATGAATGTGCAACCAATAAAACTAATTTTTGATAATTTGTTAGAACTAGTTATAACATCCATATATTTTATAAAGATATAACCATATTACAAGAACGCTTATTTTATAGGGAAAATCATAAACTGAATACAAGTAAATGAAAAGTGGAATAGAATAAGAAATGTAACTGAAAATAAAGAAACTGGATTTTTTTATGAATCCAAAATTTATATAGAAAAAAAATAATAGTGGTAGTAAATTATTGCAACAATTTGAATATAGTATCTTGAAAAAATAGTGTAACATTAGTTTATTAAATTTAAGAGTGTTCATCCAGTTCTATTTTACTTGTTTTATAAATGAATTATCAGTAATGGTTAACTCATTTTATTTCCAATCCATAAGGTTTCCAAGTTTATTAAAATTGTAGTGTAACAAACTGAGTCATTATTTAAAAGACCCAAATATATCATACATAAATATTACATCTTTTATATGAATATTCATTATATTACACAAACACATGCTTGAGGATAATAATGATATAGTACATTTGGAAACTTGGACACATGAACAAGTGGTCCATAAGTGAGCTACATCATATCCTAATATATTATTTGTAAATACCACCCTTATTAGACATATCATATATTATACCTTTTATTATAACATGGGGAAAGTAAACATAATAAAGGTTGAGCTCATATGCTTAGTAAGGGTAAACCAAGAAGATATCAACATATCATGAGCATTAGGGTATTTGAACATGAGGATAACATTTGAAAACCATACACTTCATATCATAGATCATAAAATTAATTCATGGACTAAATCTTGGTAGTTTATAAGACATTAATCATAATAGAGTCAAATAACATGATCTATTTGAATATAACATTGGCATAAGACATAGATTTATGGCATGCAGATAAGAACAGAAAATCATTTCCATAGTAGTCCAGGATTATTTAAAAGGATATAATAGTATAATGTAATCACTCCAAAAACCATCATATTATTCAAGGTTCACTCACCATTCCATTCCTATTTATTTAATGAGATATCAAGCTTTTCCCAATACATTGAAGGGAGATATAGGTCTCGCCCATCACATAATGAAAATCATACATACGTGTGTCGCAAGATCATAAAACATTCATCATATTAAAATCCATGAAAAGTTTTCGGTTTTATAAACATTTCAAAATAGCATAAAATGTTGAAATTAAACATATTTCATAAACATTACATCATTTTATCATAGCATAACCCGTGGAAAAATATGCAGGTTTCATAATCATTTTATCATGGCATAACTCGTAAAATAGAAATAGGTTTCATAAAAATCTTGTTATCATAAACATAAACCAATTAGAGAAATAATAAGAATGTTACCTTTGTATAATATCACCAATAAAGCATAAGTAACACCAAATAATGTCATCTTAGTTGGAAAATGATTTCAAAAGAACTCTTGGAACATTTCTTGAAAAAAATAATCTTTCTTTGAAAATCAATTTCTAAAACTAAAACATTATAAAATAGTTTTGAAATACTTTTATTTAAAAATAAACTTTTAAAACTTATAAAGTAATATTTAAAAATCATTTAAAACATTTCTTGAGGAAAATTACCTTTCCACTTTAAAAAACACTTTTTAAAATCATAAAAAAATTCAAAATCCTTTTATTTGAAAATAACCTTTGAAACTTATAAAGGAATATTTAAAAATAATTTAAAAATTTTCTTGAGGAAAATATCCCTTACACTTTTAAAAACATTTTAAAAATATTTTTCATTAAAAATAAACTTTAAAACTTCTAAAGGAATCTTTAAAATCATTTAAAACTTTTCTTGAGGAAAATATCATTTCCACTTTGAAAAATATTTTTTAAAAAATAAAACATTTTAAAAATAATTTTTTAAAATAAAATTTTAAAATTATAAATTAATATTTAAAATAATTATTGGTAATGATGATGAGAAATTTTACACACGTTAAAATAAATTCTCATTTCACATTTTCAGTAAATTCCAAACGGGCCTTGTTTTGAAAATGAAATGAAGATTCCTTTTAAAAAAATTAAAAAGTCAAACATAGGTAAAATTATTTAATAAATACTTTTAGTAATGTTAAAACATTTTTGAAAACATTTTTAGAAAACATGGATATGAAATAAAAATGGATTTTAACCGAAATGATAAATAAAGTTGTTTTTCTTTAAAAACATTCTTTTGGAATATTTAGTACATAAAGAGAGTAAAATGAAGGGAAAAATGTATTTTCAAGACTTAACTATAGGAGAATAAAATTCAGGAATTCCTTGAGATTTTTATCAAAATATTTCATCATTAGAAGCATAAACACAAACAATCCTTATAAAATAATAAATTGTATCATAAAATCATTACCATTTTGGTAACATTGAATCGTAAGATCAATGAAAGAATAAAATAAAATAAAACTTAAAATATCATTAATATAAGTAGATTCATGATATAAAATTTCAAAGGGTAAGTATATAAACCTCATAAAAGAAGATAGGTGCATAACACAACATATGTCTCAAAGAAGGAAAATTGAAACAAAAATCTCTTATTGCTTTGGTAACTTTTGAACTGTAAAACACATGAAAGAGAGATCCTAAAATGGATATTTAAATCCCCATAATTTTAAGGATAATAATCATAAAATATGTTCATATTATGTATACACACCTCTTAAAATAAATAGGTTCTGAATATGGAATGTGTCTTGCGGAAGTAAAAAGTTAGACGGAAATCCCTTACCTTAAGTATCAAATTACTTTATACACATTCAAAACTCCTATATAATAAATATAAGTTTATTATAAATATATTAAATAACCATAATTATATATAATTCCATATATAATTTACTTATGACCTTTTATTATCTGTTTATTAACAATTCCATGTTAAAGTCATGTTTTGTGTAATAACTGCTTTGTTTTTATGTTTTGATTTTGTATTTTTGGTCCTCTTAACTTGATCATGGTTCCATAATCTCCATAATTTTTAACATGAAATAAATATAATATATATTTAGTATATATTTATTTATATTAATCTGTAAAATTTAGATATAGAAAATTAAATGCATCATTCATTGAGATGGTAGGTCATACGTATGCATGAACGTTGTTTCCATTTTCTATACAGATTAAAGAGAAGAAATTTAAATAATATATTACCATTATAGAATCATTTTTATATCATAAATATAATATATATTCATTGAATTTATCCTATTTATCTTCCATAAAAAGGTTAGTGAAAAACGAATCACATCACTTCTTGAGAAGGTAGTCTGTCGTAGACACGAACGACATTATTGTATCCCCCACTGAATGGAAAGTAAGAAATTATACATGATATATTTATTAAATAGGTATAATTATGTTAAAAATATCATATATATTCATTTAATATATCCTTATTACCATTAATGTAAATTTTAAATGGAAAAACATGACACATCAGTTCACGAGGTGGTAGTTCATCACATATACAAGTGACAGTATTATTTTCCAATGGGTTGGTAGGTAAGAAGGTATGTAACAACCACAAAACTAGTATCCTATAGTTAGTTGTTAATTTATTAAATTCTCCCTAAATACAAGGAATAGAATTCCAAAGGACTGGATATTTTAGTATTCTTGAGAAAATAGATACATACATGGTACACTTATTACATTGGTAATTAAGCATAGAACATAATAAAGGAAAATAATTTTAATCATTGAAATAATTAAAAGGATTGTAATTTATATCCGGGGGAAAGGAAAAAAAATAAGGGTGAGATTATATGATTTGTAATGGTTATATACAGTGGAAGCTATCTTGAATCAATATGTCAAGATAAATAAATGAACACACATTCCATTTAATCGATAAATTGTCTATCATGGGAAAATAAATCATAATCATTATGGAAATGTAAATAATTGGAAAAAAATCATTTAATTAGTAACTTTTTCACAATCTAAATTCATGGATAATATCATAGTGAAAATCACATGGATAATAATAACTAAATTCTTAATGAGGGAAATACTTAATTTTGGATGACATGATCTCAGAAACCATGGTATCTGTACTACTAATATCTTTCACAAGGAATTTTAATCATTATATGAAAAAAACATTTAATTTTTACAACTAATTTGTCTCATGAGACCTACCGATGCATCAAGGGGCTATATAATTTTAGTCCCCACTAGTCATTGTAAGTACAAATCATTCCTCACATATAGAATAATCGATTTAATACATGAGTAAATATTTCTTATCATAAAATATTGGTGTTGATAAAAGGATACAGATTTATCAATATTTTCCCAGTTAATAAAATAAATTTAAAGTTTAACATCGTAGGTAAAAATGGTATATGACTTAGGAAATAATCATATCCATCATACAAAAATATGGATATTAAATAGAAATAGAATATTCATTGATAATCAGTAAGTGAATGAAGTGGTGAATAAGTAAAATAAATGGTTTTGTTCATTGATGAATAAAATTACCATAAAAATAGCATTAAAACATTTTTGAGGAAAAATATCTCTTTCACTTTGAAATTCACTTTTAAAAATAAACTGTGCAAAAATGAAGGAAAATATTTTCTTTGAAAATAACCTTGTAAACTTATAATGTAAGCTTTAAAGAATTGAGGTTTCATGATAGAAAGAAAATTTTATCATTTCGTATAAGTTAAAACAATATTCCTTTTGTATTTTTTTTTATAAAAGTCACAAAGTACCTTGTTGGGAAAACAAGAGTAATATTCCATTTAAAACATTTTGAAAAATGTCAAACATGGTTAAAAATGACTTTAAAAAATTGTAGTAGAATTATAAAAATCATTTTGAAACCACTTTTAGAAAACATGTACACGGAATATAAATATTCCCTAGTGGGGATTTAAATATAAACAATCCCGAGAAATTTAGATATTGTGAAATAAACCATGAACACTTGGGTTTCTTTTGATTCATAAGCCCCGTGAAAGAAATAACTTCAAATTAAACTTTAAATAACATGAAACAACTGTAAGGACCCGACCCTAGTTTCCCAGAGTTGGTGCCTTAATTCATTACATTGGAATGATTACAAGAGAGTTTCATCCCAAAGTAATTAATAGTTTAGTAGTTTTTTAAAACTAGATACATACATAAGTTCAACATTACAACTTGAAAGGAAAAAATATATAGAAATTCCTTGACAACATCCATAACTCCAAGGTTGTCCCTGCATTTCATTCTTAATATACCTATTCATGTCCTAGGAAAATGAAACATAACAAAGGGTTGAGCTCAAATTCTTAGTAAGGGAAAGCAATACAGTGGAATATATCATAAACATAAACATTAGGCATGGTGAATAACTAAAAACACATGCCTTTAAAATAAACTTGAACACATTATCGATGTAATAAGATCTAAATAAATAATTCCATAATAACACAAAATCATGGGTATTATACTAGTCAAATAACCACATGAACATTCAATTACTAGTTTCATAATGAGGTAATTCATAATGTTGTACATCATATCCATTCCGTCAAGGCCTCATGCCAAGACCATAAAAAACCATATTGTCAAGGCCTTGTGACAAGATCATAGTTTGTCTCATGAGACCTACCAATGCATCGAGGGGCTATATAAGTCCCCACACATCACTTAATAAGTCCAATTAATTTCTCATATTAATAGTTATAAACATAAATAACATATAAATTCATATTGAAACTAACATATGAAATGTAAATAACTTTCCCCGAACATTAAGCATAAACACTAACCATTCAGAGTAAATTGGTGAATGGTTTTATGATAGCACATCTATATTCAAACTAATAATAAACCATTAAATTAAAAAAAATTATATTATATTATAAAATATTAATACTAATAATACATAGTAATCAATAATAGTGTGGGAATAGATGAATATACTCTTATAAAATCAACGAGTAATTCTTGAGATAAATACTCTTACTTTGAAAAGAAGATTTCTTTTGGAAAAATATTTGTATAAAAACATAAGTGAATTAAGATATTCCTTTCATAATAAAATGAGTGATTTTAAAAATATAATTATTTCTAAAAACATATTATATAGTGCCCTTGAAAATAGGTAAGAATTTGAGAAATTCCCTTGAATCGGGCTTGTATTTCGGGAAGAATTTTTAAAAGATCATTTTAGAACATATAACTACCCACCAATTAAAGTAGGATTATTATTGGTACATAAATATAGAACATTATAATAGAATTTATGAGTATTAAATATTAATAAATAAGAATTTAATTGAGGTAAGTAGATAATAAGAGTAACTCGAATGAAAATGGAGGTTCAGGTAGAAAACCCTTACCTTAAGTCTGATGGTGTTCATCACTTGATCTTAGTGTCCTGGATAACCAAATTAAATTCATTAATTAATATTTATAGAACCTATTATTTATTTAATTGATTTATTATATCCTTATTATGTTCATTAATGTCCCTCTTGATGGGTTTAAGAGGTTCAATTTTATTGTTTGGGAGCGTTTTCTTCCTTGGTATTCATGGCAGGTTTACTTATATACATGTAAGGATAAACATGTAAGATAATAATGGTTGTCCAGAATATAAGTTTTATTTTATTTTATAACATCCATAATATTACATGGTTATAAAATTCATTTTTTTTATTTGGAGTGAAGATGAATCATTATATAAAACTTTAATGGTAATTGTTTGGGTTAATTGGTTGTTTTTTATCACAACAAACTCATTTTGATTTATAAATTAATATCATGAGTTAAAAAAATATTACAGAACCTTATATAAGTTATAATATATATATATATATATATTATAGTCTGGTTAAACCATAAAAATAGTTTCATGACCAGAATTTAATATGGTAATAGAAATTGAAAACCCATCTTCCTTGAATGTGATAAATTAACAAATCTCAGATAGTGTTTTCATTTCTAGTATAATATAAGGGGAGGAGAGATGATTATGAATTATTCAATTATAATAAAAAACAATTACATTAAATTTATGGTACTAGAGTTATCATAACATTTTGAAGGAGATGAGGAATGAAAAAGAAACAAAAGGAACTCGAAATAAAAGAAATGAAAAGAGGACTTTACCTCTTGAAGTTATCTTCTTTGAGAGCCTCTCTAAGTGAGAGGTTTTGGTATTTTTATGATACCAAGGGATGATAGAAATGGGGGGATCTTTTCAGGATATTTGAGCATAATTTAGACAAGGCACAAGGCTTTAGATGAGTGAATAGAAGAGGGGGTGAGAGGGGTTTTATAGTGGAGGAGAGGGATGATTTTTGAATATCTTATTCATTATTTTATTATTTCCCTCAATACAACCAATAGTATAGATTCATGTGAACCATAATATTAATAAGTTCATGTGAGTTAAAACCAAGTGTTATTACATCATCCATGATGCTATTAATAGTTAATTTAACTAATAATGTATATATATGGTAAATTACTGTATTTTACTATTCATCAAAATTTTGAGTATTTCAGAAAAATCCCAAAAAATAACCCAAACCAGTTTTCGATATGTAGAATTCAAAAATGAACTCTATTTTTTGAAAATATTTTTATAAATATGATTAATTTAATTTTTAAATAAAATCATAATTTATTTCAAAAATAACAATTTTAAAACTACAATTCGTTTTATATCACCCTGAAAAATTAATCAAGATCTCATTGTCTTATAACCATAAGATAATAAAATAATAATTTGATTTAATATTCATAAGGTTCATGTTAATATTTATAAGGGTGGTTTACTATTTAAAAAACTATGTTTGTCTTATCGGACTCTAAATATCTTACAGAATGCAACAGTGTGTGTTAGTTTTTCAAAATTCAAATCGCAGATGTGGAAAAATTATATTTACTGGATAGGTTATAAAAAATTGGTGTTTTTTAGAGACTCGGTGTTTCATTCATTCAACATTAAATTTATTAATAAATCCTTGTTGTTTTACATTCCCCCCCTACAAAAATTTCATCCTCGAAATTACCAGAATGTTACCTCACAAAAATATTTGGGTAGTTCTTCATCATAACCTCCTCAAGATCCCATGTTTCTTCTTCAATTCTATGATTTTTCTAAAGTAACTTTACCAGTTGTGTCGTCCAATTCTGCAACACCTATTCCTTAGTGTCTAGAATCCGAATAGTCTCTTCACAATAAGATAAATCATTTTCCAATTCTATACCTTCATAAGTGAGTACATGCGTTGGGTCTGGCATGTACTTTCTAAATAATGAAACATGGAACACATTGTGTTCTTTAGAAAGTCTAGGAAGCATAGCCAAATGATATGAAATATCTCCAATTCTCTCTAAGATTTCAAAAGTTCCAATTTACCTAGGGCTTAGTTTCCCTTTCTTCCCAAATATTATAACACCCTTCCATGGAGATACTTTTAAGAAAACATGATCTCCCACTTGAAATTCCAATTCCTTTCTTCGATTATCAGCATAGATATTTTGCCTAATTTTATCTTATTTGATATGGGTTTGAATAGTATTTACCTTTTTTTTGTTCCTTCCACAAACTCTCGGCCCACAAGCTTCCTTTCACCGATTTCATCCCAACATGTTGGTGTATGACATCTCTTTCCATACAATGCTTCATATGGTTCCATTTGAATGCTAGAATGGAAACTATTATTGTAGGAAAACTCCAAAAAAGGTAAATAATGATACCACATACCTTTAAAATCAAGTTATCTTGATCTCAACATGTCTTCTAAAGTTTGTATAGTCCTTTATGATTTCTCGCCAGTTTTAGGGTGATTAGCAGTACTCAATCAAAGCTCAGTATCCAGGGATTTATGAATACTTTTCCAAAATTTCGATGTAAATCAAGGATCATGATCAGACTCTATTGAAAGAGGTGATCTATGAAGTTGATCAAATAAATCATCAATATGAGATAGGGGATACTTTTTCTTTATTTTTATAGCATTGATCTCTCTATATTCAATGTACAACCACATAGATCTATCTTTCTTCTTAACGAAAATAATAGAGTCTCCCCATGGAGAGACACAACGGTGAATAAATCCTTTATCACTCAATTCCTCTAGTTTTTTCTTCAATTATATTAATTCCACATTTTCCATTCTATAAGGATTATTTGATATAGGCCTTGAACTAGAAATTAAATCAATAGATAACTCAACTTCCAACTTTGGAGGATGTCCAGGTAAATACTCTAGAAAAACATCAATATATTCTTTCATAATATGTACATCCTCAATTTTAATATTCCTTTCCTCACTCATAGATATTTAGTTCTCATCCTCCCCAAGAATTCAATTCAGTAGAGCTACTGAGGGTGGATCTAGATGAGAATCAAATGGTGATGTTTCTTCCCTAAAGATAAGGGATTCCACATCATTCTCAAAAATTGTAACCACCTTATTCTTGAAATATATTTTCACATAATGATTCTAAATACAATCCATACTAAGAATTATATCAAATTAAATCATGGTTATGATAATAAAATCAGTAGATAAAGTATGTTTATATGCTATAATGGGGACTGCCTAACACGTCTTTGTTACAATGATACTTCCCTTAGGAGTTTTAACTGGAAACTCCCTTATTAAATCAAATTGGAAATATCTAATTTTCTTATAAAATGTGGAATATATGATAGAATGAGATGATCCAAAATAAAATAAATCATTGGATAAGTTTTAGGAAACAATTAAAGTACCTACCACCACATCATTATGAACTTCAATATCAGCAGTTGTGATCGCATAAGTTTGACCTTGCTTTATTGGCCTTCTTTGGGGAACATTTCCTTGATGACTAGAACAATCATTTTCATAATGTCTCCTCTAATTATAATTGTATCATTGAACATTGGTATCTTCTTTATTCCCCTTACAATCCCGAGATAGGTGGCCTTTTCTCCACACTTGTAATAAAACTCATACCCTTTAGGTAAGTACCATGGTGTATCTTCCCATAATTATCACAGGGTGGATGGTAAACTCTTCCCTTCCTCCACATTTACTTATTTCCTTTTCTAGAGTTTTCAGCAACCCTCTTCTCTCCTTGTTTTCACTTAAAATCACAAGAATTGGATAATTCATTTTCTATATTGATAGCACATGAGACTATATCTTGGTATGATGAGAAACATTGGGAGACTAGATCCATTCGGAGGAATGGTTTTATACTATCAAAGAATTGATAAACCTTGCTCCTTGGATTAAATATGTAGTCTGCAGCATGTCTTATTAACCTTGTGAAGTTAGTTTCAAACTTTTCAACATTTTCATCCTCCTTTTTCCTCAAATTCAGAAATTTCCTTTCCATATATACTCACTGTTCATAAGGGAATTATTTTTCTGAGAATATTTTCTTAAAATCCCTCTATTACATTTCTTATATTTATTCCTCCTACTTTGTGTTTTGAATTAAAGACAACCACTGATCCTCATCTCTCTATAGATGGTAAATCTTTGTAACAACCTTCTCACTTTCATTACATCCCAAAGCGAGAAATATCTTCTCTAATGAACTTATCCACTACTCTACTATAAATGGGTATTTAATACCATTAAATGATGAAGGATGTGGTTTCATAAAGTGGTCTAACATAGCTCTTCTATATTTTGGATTCAGATGCTCCATATGGGTAAGTTTATTGTTCATAACCTGAGTCAGTTTTCCTTGTATAGTTATAATTTTCTCAGCACTAGTCACAAAACTAGATTCAGCATCATTATCTTGCATCGGAGGTAAATCCTTACATGGGACACGCGCGTTCATGAGGTTTCCATTCCTTCAGCTATGTTCCATTTCTAAATAATAGAATACAATAGATTAGGTTATGAATCATAATGTATAATATCAACTTAGAAAAATACTTATCATAAATTGAAATCATATCCATAGCTAATCTCATAATCATAAACATGGTTTCTTTGAGGAAAAAATTACATTTAATTCCTTAATAATGGTTTGTAACGAAAATATGAATTATCCTAAGCATATCCACCAGGAGTGTCAATCTTGGTGCACAGTAAATCCCATTGTTGTGTACTAGGATACCCCAGGTCAAACCCAAAACTCCTTGTCAGATTTGTTACTCCTAGGTACATCTGTGCTAGAACTATGTCCACTTATAGTATCCAGACAGGGATGTATTTTCCAGAAAGATCCACATATTCTATTCCTTACCAAAATTATATGATGTTATTGTATGTTTATCATCAAAGACTATCTTAGGGTTTTTTTCCCTAATCTACATTTTCAAAATCTAGTTTCCAAGTTTTCTACTAAACATCCTCTGATACCCACTATAAGGACCCAACCACAGTTTTCCGGAGTCGGTGCCTTAATTAATTACATTGGCACGATTACAAGAAAGTCTCATCATGAAGTAATGAATAGTTTAGTAGTTTTTGAAAACCAGATACGTACATAAGTTCAACATTACCACTTTAAAGGAAAAATATATATATAAATTCCTTGAAAACATTCATAATTCCTAGGTTATCCTTGCATGTCATTCAAAATATATCTCTTCATGTCCTGGAAAAATGAAACATAAGAAATGGGTGAGATTAAATGCTCGGTAAGGATAAATAATATAGAGGAATATATCATAAACATAAAAATTATGCATGGTGAATAACTAAAAACACATGCCTTTAAAATAAACTTGAACACATTATGGCAGGAATAAGAGGTGAAAAAAGATTGCCATAATAAAGCTTAATCAGGGGTATTCTACTAGTCAAATAACCACATGAACTTTCAATTACTAGTTTCATAATTATGGAATTTATAATTACGGACATCATAACCATACCATCAAGGCCTAATTCCAAAAACATAAATAACCATATTGTCAAGACCTCATGTCAAGACCGTAGTTTGTCTCATGAGACCTGTTGATTCATCGAGGGGCTATAGAGGGCCCCACCCTTCACTTACTAATTCTAATGAATTATTCATATGAATGGGGATAAATATAAACAACATATACATTCATATAGAAACTAACATATGAAATGTAAATAACTTTCCCCGAACATTAAGCATAAACACTAACCATTCAGAGTAAATTGGTGAATGGTTTTAAGATAGCACGTCCATAGTCAAACTAATCATAAACCCTTTAATTAAATATGGTAGATGATATCATAAAAGATTAATCTAAATAATACATAAGAATCAACAATATTTCTAAAATATATGAAGATACTCTTATAAAATCATCAAGTAATTCTTGAGATAAATGAACTTTTACTTTTAAAAGAAGAATTATTTTGGAAAAATATTTGTATAAAACCAGAATTGATGTAAGATGGTATTTTTATAATAAAATGAGTGATTTTATAAAGATAATGATTGAAAAAAATATATTATATAGTTCCCTTTAAAATAGGTAAGAATTTGAGAAATCCCCTTGAATTGGGCTTGTATTTCAGGAATAATTGAAAGATCATTCTAAAATATATACATCCCCATAAATGAAAGTAGGATTCTGGTTGGTACACATATATAGAACATTAAAAAAGAATTTCTGAGGAGTACATATTAATAAATAATAATTTAATTAAGATAAGTAGAAAATAAGAGTAACCCGAATGAAAATGGAGATTTGGGTAGAAAACCCTTACCTTAATTCTAATGGGGTTCTTCACTTGATATTAGTGTCTTGGATAACCAAATTAAATTCATTAATTAATTTTTCCAAAAACTATTTTACAAAAAGATTAAAGAACATTAAATTAGTTATAATACATATATTATAGTCTGGTTTAACCATCAAAATGGTTTCATGACCATAATTTAAGATGGTAATAGAAATTGAAAACCCGGTGTCCTTGAATGTGATAAATTAACACATCTTGGATGGTGTTTTCATTTCTAGTATAAAAGATTGGAAAATGAGAGATGATGATGAATTATTCCATTTTCATAAAAACATTATAGTACATTTATGGTACTGGAGTTATCATAACATTTGGATGAAAGGAGGTGGGTAAATAAAAATAAAATAAAGGAACTTGAAATAAAAGAAATGAAAAGAGGAATTTACCTCTTGAAGTTATATTCTTTTAGAGCCTCTTTAGGGGAGAGTTTTTGGTCTTTTTATGAGACCAAGGCATGTTGGAAGTGGGGGAGGATATTGGGATGAGATTTTAGTAGAATTTAGACAATTCACAAGGCTTGAGAGAAGTTAATAGAAGAGGGAATGAGGGGGGTTTATAGTGGAGGAGAGGGGTGATTTTTGAATATCTTATTCATTATTTTATTATTTCCCTCAAGACAACCAATAGTGTTGATTAATGTGACACATAATATTAATAAGTTCATGTGAGTTTTAACCAAGTGTGCCTACATCATCCATGATGCTAGGAATAGTGAATTTAACTGATAATGTATATATATGGTAAATTGTTGTATTTTACTATTCATAAAAATTTTGAGTATTTCAGAAAAATCCAAAAAAATCACCCTAACCATTTTTTGACTTGTAGAATTCAAAAATGAACTAAATATTTTGAAAATAATTTTCTAAATATTATTAATTTAATTTTTAAATAAAATAATAATTTATTCAAAAAATAACAATTTTAAAACTACAATTCATTTTATATCACCTTGAAAAATTAATCAAGATCTCATTATCTTATAACCTTAAGATAATAAAATAACAGTGTGATTTACTATTCATAAGGGTCATATTACTATTCATATTACTATTCATAAGGGTATGTTACTATTCACCAAAAATTAAGTTTGTCTTATCAGACTCTAAATATCTTACTGAACACAATTGTGTATGTTAGTTTTTTGAAATTCAAATCACAGATGTGGAAAATTTATGTTTACTGGATAGGTTATAACAAAGTGGTGTTTTGTAGAGACTAAATATTTCATGCATTAAATAATAAATTTATTTATAAATTTTTGGGGTGTTAAAGATACAAAGATTCATGATATAATAAATTAAAGGGGAATTATATACACTACACAAAATAAATAAGTTGTGAATATGACATATATCTCACGGAAGTAAAAGTGAGATAAGAAACCCTTACCTCACGCTTCCCTTTAGTTGAATGTTATTTAACCTATTATATAAAGTTTTTAAACATATTATTAATTTATATAATAACAATATTCATATTTATAATATCATATATTATCCTCTTATATCTTCTTATCACCTGTCTATTAATTATAATTCCTTATTACCCTTGTTTCGGGTGTTAACTGCTTCGTTTTTTCATGCATATTTTGTCATGTAATTTATAGTTCTTTTTAATAGGATATAGTTCTATAATCTCAAGAATATTATTTATGATTTAAATATCATATATTTAAAATATTTATACATTTATAGTCATCCATAAAGATACAGATAGAAAAATTAATTGCATTGTTCATGGAGATGGAAAGTTGTAGATACGCATGAACGTTGTTTTCATTTTTCAATGGATTGAATAAAAGAATGGTAAAGAATAATTAACCTTTTAAGAATAATTATTATTTCATATATATAATATATATTCATTAGTTCCATATTTATAATCATCCAAGTAAATTGATGATGAAAAATGAATTACACTACTATGTGGAAGTCATATGTATGCATGAGCGATCTTTTCTCTTTTTGTAGGATGAAAAAGAGATGGAATATGGTTTTCCCATAATCATAATAACATATAATTATATTGATGATACCAGAGTTATTAATTTAGTATGTAAACATCACATAAAGAGGAATCTAAAGAATAAATAAACTTGAAACAATTATTAAAGACGATTACCTCTTCTTCAGTGGACATCATTTAGATCTCTTCTTTAGTGATCTAGGGTTTGTCTTTTGGAAGAACCATAACATATATAAATTAGATAAGGATGTTTATAATAGTAATGGTCATTAATTGGTTAAGATATAATGCTCAAAGTGATATGAATAAGTGAGGGAGGCGGTGACCTTTTATAATTGAGGTAAGAGGAACTTTTAGAATTTCTCAAAACATGAAAATATAATAAGACTATTCTAGATCCAAATGTTTAAAAAATGACTATAAATCAATATAGGATGACATTATAGACAATATATTATCCCATTTTTACTTGTTTAATATTTTTATGATTTTTAAATTATTTAATAAAATATTAATCCCATAAAATATCATTATTGTCGATTTTGATACTATTCATTACTTTAACTTTAAAAACATCAAGACACCAAGAAGAATTCAAAAAAACTATTTTATTATATACTAAACATGTAATTTTCATAATAAAGGATTCATTTATCACCATAAATATCTCAAATTATGTTACTTTTAAAAATTTTAATATCATTTATTTGATTTTTTGTTAAATTAAATTAATATTGTATTAGAATTGCACAAGATATAAAGTAATTATATGATTTCTAAATATAATAAATAAATTTATATCATGAAAATGATTTATTATGATAAAAATAACCATTTATATTCATTAATTATTTATTTTAACTCACATCTATATCATGAAAACACATTTAACGTGTCATTTTGACTTGTTTGGCCTTGTGCATGAATTGCACTAGCATTTGGATAATACACTTGTTATATAACTCTAAAATTCATGTATGGACATAAAAATAATAAATAATACTTAATATTTAATATCTAAGTTTTTAAAGTAATTATATAATTACAATTATTATTTTTAGGATATTAAATTTGACTTTTCCAATGCTACGTAGGCTTTATGTCAGCACTAAAAATGATTTTCATATTTATTATGAAATAAATTATGATCTCTATGTTTTAAATTATTTTTGAATTATATTTATATTATTTTATTATAAATTATTAATTAAATAAGTTTCATAAATTTTTATATTATTTCTATTTCTTGAAAATATTATAAAAGATACCGTATTTCATAAAAATAGTATTTTTTACTATTCACTAAAAATTTAACTTCTTCATAAAAATGTAATAAAAACTCATTATAGGATAAATTTGGATTAATGAATATAAAAATAAATTCCATTTAACTAAATTTAATTTCTATAAGTGATATATATAAATTTTAAAATAATTAAGCAAAACACGATGAAAACTGTTTTTTCGGAAAAAAAATTAGTTTTTCTTAAAAATGCCTATTTATGTATAAAAATGATTTCATACCAAATTCAATTGTAAAATTTAATTTAAATGAACCTAATTTAGTTATTAATAATATAATAGAGCTAATTTTTCCTTGAAACTGTTTTAAAATAAAATGGAACTTCTCAAATGGTTGAAACAAAAATACAGTTTTCAAAAAAATCGGTATTTTTCACTATTCACTTGAAAATCAAGCTTTTCAGAAAAAATCCAAAAAAAATAATCCTAATATAATTTTGTTTTTTGATTTCAAAAATGATATTATTTTTATAAAATAAAATCTATAGAATTTCAAAAAAATAGATTATAATATTCACTCTTAAAAATAAAGAAAACCCATTTGTAAAGAAAACATATTTCTTAAGCATAAAATAACTTTACTAAAAATTGAGTACATATATCATAAGAATTAATCAATGAATTTGTATTGATTAGGTATTTTATATATATATATATATATATCATAATTCAGTTAATACTAATCATACCCTTCAATTTAATTGAGAGGTTATTACGGTCATATTTAAAAAATAATATTTTGGGATTTGTTTAGCCTCGATGTTGTATCCAATATAAGTTATCAAACATAGTATTAATTTAAAATCTTGGGGTGTTTCATTATCCCATACTTAAATAAATTTAATCCTTGGATTTTAACTTGTGGTCAATAATCAATAGTTTGAAATTTGAAAATTCTTTTTTATAAATCCCATATCATAAAATAATTTAATAAAACTTCCTATTAAAAAGAGGAAAAGGGAAATTCAAAGGTCACTAAAAAACTGATTTTCCAAATAGGATAACATTAATGGTATGTTAAAATATGGATATAGAATAAAAAACTAAATCCTAAGGATTATTAGAGAGTGATACAAAAAAAATCATGATAAATTTAGCCATCACAAATCCATAAATCTGTTATGGGTTAAAAGGTTATTGATTTTTCAATAAGAAAAGTAACCAGATGTCATTTTTATTTTAGGTTCCTTTTACTATAGTAGAGGAATTATTTTACTATATATATAAATTACTCAATAAAATAAACTTACTTGATCCTTTCCATTTCTTAACCATAATCTCATCCTTTTCTTGTGCTTCAATCCATTTTTGCTTCATCTCTTACACTAGAAAATAGATATTTGAGATGAATTCTTCATGGCTAAAGCAATTTTAATGAAGAAAAATATCCAAAAGAAATTAATTTGGCCTCAAAATATTTACTAAAACCAAAATGGTTAGCATAGGTTATCCAATATGATAAATCAACAAACAATGATATCAAAATTTCAACTTAATCCACTTCAAAAGTAGTTAACCATAAGAATCATCCAAAATACATCTATCCAAGTCCAAAAAATTAAAAGGAAGGTCACTAAATTTCCAAAATCAACATAAAATTAGATTCCATAAATAAAATAATTTAGCTATTTATGTCATAGACCAAATATATGAATACCTTAATCACCCTGAAACCTTAATAAAAACATGAATGCTTCCAAAAATTAAATCTCAAGTTGTAAAATATATTCCTTAAATCCAAACATGTAGTAAACCCAAACAATATAACATAAACCATCACATCACTAATAAACTATACCATAAAAATTTCTTTATCATTATTATCTCAACATCACATACATATTAAGGGTTGTCTTCCCCCAATCATGTGTTTTCAAAAAGATCAACTTTCCACTTAATCACTTTTCCTATTCATCAGTACCATTCAACATATTCTCTCAAATCCTTAAAGAAATAGTATTGTTGTAAAATCCTTATACATTTATTAATTCTTATAAACTTAATATCATTGATAAAATAATATTATAACATAATTATTAAATCCAAACAGAAAAAAATTAATCATTCCACTTCATTATTAAACCATTAACTAGGATTCATCCTCTTATTCCTTAATACCTCATTCCTTTCATATGTTATATTTAGTCTCTTCATCATCATCAATATAACCATTACTCATATAACCTTTTTTATTCTCTTCATTATATTTCTCCATAGGACATCGATTTTCATAATTATCATACATTACACATTTAAAACATTAAACCGTCAATAATACCTTATGGAACCCACTATTCTCATCCACTAAGTTAACCGAAATTTTCATTTTTCATTAAAAATTACTTAATTTGTGTCCTTATTTTCCACATATAAAACATTTTCATAATCCTTTGATACACTATATTGGGTGTCTCTTTCTACAATTCTGACATTAAGGAAATTAAACCTTCTTTCCTCTATGGTATTTACTCTTAAAGATCTTAGTGGACTCTATCATTATATTATTTTTTGATTCTGATAGTTGGTTAATGTGAAATTTGTCACGACCCGCCCTTGGGGCCCGTGTCGTGACTACCCCAAAAATTAAAAACCACACCCGAGAAAACGCAACTCCGGAAAAGGCGTTTCTAAGCAAATACTGGCATTGTGATTCCATCGGTGCCCTAGGAATTTGATTCCGAGCATCGGTTCAAAAGTTAGAAAACCCCGCTTTTTTGTTCACTGAACGTACCCGAGCAAAACTTAGGAAAATGATTCCAGTCACACCGGGCCTCGGAATCAGGTGCCGTCAGAAACTGCGTTCTTGTAAAATTCCCAAGAAAATTAAGAAAAAAAATTCCTTGAATTTTACGGGTCTTTACATCACTCCCACCTCAGGGATTTACATCCTCGTAAAGATACATCAAAACTAGGGGAACAAAAGTGGGTACTGAGCACGCATCTGAGCCTCCCGCTCCCAAGTGCTCTCCTAGAGGTTCTCGTGCTACCATCTTATGCGTACTAGAGGAATTGACTGTCCACGTAGGACCCACTCCTGTCGATCCTCAATCTCCACCGGGACCTCTGAAAAAGTCGCCCCATTATCAACGTCCAGCTCCCCAAGGTCAATGATATGTGTCGGGTCGTGCATGTATCTCCTCAGCTGAGATACGTGGAAGACGTCATGCACCCAGTACAACTGAGGTGGTAATCCAGGTGATAAGCCACCTCTCCGACCCTACTAAGGACCAAGAAAGGTCCGTTGAACCTCGGAGATAACTTGTCGCCTCGGCCACATCTCCGTAACTCACGTCGAGGTGAGGCCCATAGGGAAACGTGGTCACCAACCTCGAACTTTAGTGGTCTCCGCCCCCCATCAGCACAAGACTTTTTCCGGATCAGAGCTGTCCTCATCTATTCTTGGATGACTTGGACCTTTCTGTTCCTACAAGAGCTGCTGAAATTTATTCTTTGCAGATAAGAGAAATCTAGTCTCATCCCCTATATGAACCACGTTATTCACCTAATACAGTCAATCTCGACATGGATGATACTAATCCATACCAAGGATGATGTCGTAAGGCCTCGACGCTACTACCAAGAGATCCAACCATTACTCTCACCTCCAAGGGTTGAGTCACACTGTCGGCATCAGTGTGTGGTCAATGGGTCTCCTCCAGTAGGTATCTCAAGTGAGGGTCAAGTCAATGGTTTTTAAACTGGAACCTCTTAGTAACAACCAAAAGAGAGGATAGGAAGGTAAACTCCACAAGAAAGGTGTCTTTTTATTACTGTAGCTCAAATTACAAAGACATGAAGCAACAAAAAACAAACATCAACAGAGCTAGAAGCAACATGAACAAAAGTCTCCAGGTCTGGAGCTAGTCCCGCTCCTGTCTATCTGCTCCCGGAGCTCCATGATCGTAGGCCTCAGCTACCTGTAGCTGAGCTCTCCCACATCCACATGTTCCCTGCGGTCGGGGTGGACCTCCTGGTGGTGGTGGTGGCAACACCTCGAAGCGTCGTCCACCACCAGCTGCAGGGCCATCTCCCCTACCACGGTCTCCTGCTCCATGCGGTCCACCTCGATCGAACCTCTGCCTCTGCCTGGGAGGTCCTTCGTTCATCTGTTGGTCATCTGTATGGCGGGTCGGACAGTCACGAGCCATGGGACCAACCCTACCGCAGGAGTAACACTGCCCGCACATGGTAAGTCGTTCTCCACACCGGGTGCCTCGCACAAACGATCATGTGTCATGCGGTCGACCACCTGTAGGTCTAGTCCTCTTAGACCTCTGCGTCATCTGTCTACTGCCTTCTGCAGAAGACTTTGCCGCATGCCGGCTAGTGGTGGGTCCTACTGCTGGAGACTGCTCAGCAAGGAAAATCTCCACTAAGAGGGCTCACTCCAACACCCCTGCCTGTGTCGGAATGTTGTGAGAAACAACTGAAACTCTGATCTCTCGCCTGAGCCCCTGCTCGAAGGTTCGTGCCCTAAAGAATGGGTCTTGTACCATGTCCGTTGAATAGCGCGAGATATCGATAAACCTCTCTGCGTACTGGGCTACTGTCATGCTGTCCTGCCGCAGCTGTAGCAGCTCTTGGATGTGCACCGCTCGGAGGGTGGCTGGGACAAACTCTGAGCGAAAAAGTCTCTAAAAGTCTGTCCAAAGGAGATATGCCTCGTCGTACACCTAGAGCATCAATCTCCACCATCTGCCTACTGCCGCGTGCAGGAGGCTCGCTACAAGGACCACCATAAGGTCAGCTGGTGTCCCTACCAAACAGAAAACTCATACAATAACCTCTAGCCAATCCTCGGCTGCCTGAGGGTCCGTCTCCCCATGGAACATGGGTGGTCGCTGACACTGAAACTCATGCAGTGAACTAAGGCGATGTGCATCGTCAGCGGATGGGGCTGGTAGAATCGGTGGCTCGGTAGGTAGAGGTACAGTCGGTGCCTCAGCTATCAAAGGGCCATGTACCAAGGCCTCATCGCTCGGTGGGCTGTCGTCATGCACAACTCTCGGAACCCTAGCTGGCTGCCATCATGGGGCCATCCTAAAAAGGAAACAGGTGCGCCACGGTCAGAACAGTATACCTGGTGAGCTGACACAAAGTAATCACAAAGAAAACTTGAAACACACATGCAATCAATGTTTTCATGCATTAAGTCGGAAAGCAGAAGTCAGGGTCCTGGTGTATGGATACGTCGGCCGCCGCACCAACACTGGACTCCCTGGACTGATAACCACACTCAATACACTTAACACTATTGCTTCACTTAGAAAAAAAGATCAGAGTCCAAAGTTCTACGGTAGAACCGAACTCCTATGATACCAATTTTTCACGACTCGTCCTCAGGGCCCATGTCGTGACTACCCCAAAAAATTAAAAATCACACCCGAGCAAACGCAACTCCGGAAAAGGCGTTTCTAAGAAAATACTGGCGTTGCGATTCCATCGGTGCCCTCGGAATTCAATTCCGAGCACCGGTTCAAAAGTTAGAAAACCCCGCTCATTTGTTCACTAAACGTACCCAAGCTAAACTTCGTAAAATGATTCTGGTGACACTGGGCCTCGGAATAAGGTGCCATTAGAAACTGTGTTCTTGTAAAATTCCCAAGAAAATTAAGAAAAAATTTTCCTTGAATTTTATGGGTCTTTACAAAAAAAATTAATCATATATAGTGATAATAGATTAGGAATTATCAAAATATATTTCCCTCAAGCCATCATCCCATTTGGTTCCTCGTAATCACCAAATTTTCCATCACATCTGGTGTTAGCACAGTTCCTTTAGGTTCTAGCCACTGACTAAAACCAAAAAGTAATGTGTAAGAATAAAACTATAATAATCAGAGTGATTTATCAAATTTTCATGAAATATTATTCAAATTATGTCAAAATAATGACACATTATTCTCAATATATGAGTTTTTATGTTTAAACTAGGTTATAAATGGTCATCACCAAATCTATAGGATAGTATCCTATACTTAGACTTATTCTCAAAGTCAGTCATAAGGTTATACTACATAATCTATGTTTTCCTAAATCTAGTCCCAAGGTTTCTACTAAACTTCCTCTGATATCAACTGTAACAACCCCAACTTTAGTATCCTAGAGTTAGTGGAAACTTTATTACATTGTCACTAGATATAAGAAATTGAATCTAGTAGGACCAAATAGTTTATTAGTCTTGAAGAACTAGATATATACATGGTACCCTTATTACATTAGTAATTAAACATAGAACATAACAATTAAAATTCATTGGCATCCTTGAACTCATTCAATGGATTCTCCTTGATATCCTAGGGAAAGGAAACAAAATAAGGGTGATTGTAAAATTTTGATAAGGGTTACATACATTGGAAGCTATCTTGAACCAATATAGAAATGTAAATAACTGAACACAAATATAATTTAATTAATAACTTTTCTATCCTGAGAAAATAGGTCCTAATAATTATGGAAATGTAAATAATTGGAAACAAAATCCATTCAATCAATAACTTGTGAAAAATTTGAATCCATGGATAATATCATAGTAAAAATATTCTGGATAATAATAATTGAATTGTTAATAAAGTAAATTCTTAATATTTGACGTCATGATCTCAAACATAATGGTGTCGATATTTTCAAGACCTTTCACAAGACACTTTAATCATTTTGGGTAAAAACCTGTTGATTTTTCCAACTAATTTGTCTCATGAGACCTATCGATGCATCTAGTGGCTATATTATTCTAGGCTCAACCCATCATTAAAGGTCCAAATCATTCCTCACATAACAAATGATAAATTTAATACATGAATTAATATGACTTATCATAAAATATCTATATTGATTAAAGTATATGAATTGATCGATATTTACCTAGTTTATAAAATAACTTTCAAATTAAAAAACATACGTAAAAATGGTATACTATTTAGGAAATAATCATATTTATCATACAAAAATATGTAAATTTAATATAAATGTAATATTTAGTGATCATAAGTAATTAAATGTAGTTGGGAATAATTAAAATAAATGTTTTTTTTCATTGATGAATAAAATTACCATAAAAATATCAATAAAAACATTTTTGATGAAAAATATCTTTTTCACTTTGAAATTAAGTTTTAAAAATGAATTACCCAAATATAAAGGAAAAAACTTCTTTGAAAATAACCATGTAAAATTTTAAAGGGAATGTTAAGGAATTAAGGCATCATGATGATGGTAAAAACTATGTATTCTATATAAGTTTAAAACGTTCCTTTTGTATTTTTTTCAAAAAAGTCATAAGGTACCTTGTTTGGAAAATGACAGGAATATTCATTTTAAAACATTTTGTAAAAAGTAAAACATGGTTAAAAATGAAGTTAAAAAATTATAGGATAATAATAAAAATATTTTTTAAAACACTTTTATAAAACATGGACATGTAAGATAAATATTCCTCATTAGGGACTTAAATATAAACAATACTGAATAAAGAAGAGATTGTGAAATAAACCCTTACCCTTTTAGTTTATTTTGATTCATAATCCTAGTGAAAGAAATAACTTCAAATTAAACTTTATATAACATGAAGTTAAATATATTCATGCTATAAAAAATTAAAGGGGAAGTATATGTAACTACCCAAACTTTCATTAATGGAAATCCATCTTGATCTAATTAAATGTCTCTTTATGTAAAATGTTTATATAAAATTTCAACTTCTTTGGTTTTATGTTTTTGGATTTAAAAATAATTTTATGAATTGTGACTGTTTCTAATATAGCTTTTGAAAAGTGATCACATGATTAGTATAAATATAGGGTTTTAACAAATCCAATTTTCTCAGACAAAGAAAGTGTTGGCCTCATCCAGTAGATGTGCCCCATATGAATCCCATTTGTCATAGATTGGAAAGGAGGTTGCGTCTTTGAGATTCTCTCTTGACCAAGCCCAAGCCAAGCTTGAATATCTTAAGCTCGAGCGGGACCGCCTGCGAGAGAAGTGGAAGTTGATAGAGATTACCACCCGAGCAATGTTATCCGAGCCACCCCAACACTCTCTCACAATCGCACACCTTACTCTTCGGTCTTATGCGGGTGTTATAAGGGGTTATGTAACAAGACTTTAGCACTATGGTTATGTACATTATTTTTTATATAATAATTAATATACTTTAATTTTATTATTTTTACCTTGTAAATAATTTTTAAAGCACAAATAGTATTTTTAGTCAATGTTCAACTAAGAAATCTATTTTGATGAATTAATGGATTTTTGAATTAAATAATATTTTAATAAAATATTATAATTGTTATTAAATTAATTTTTATTAAATATAAATGATCTTATAATTTTATGAATTCAATTGTAATTTTTATTAAGGTTTAAAATCCATTTTTGTCAAAACCCGTGAATTTTTTATAAATGTCGGTTTTTATTTTAAAAGTGAAAATTAACATATTTAGAAAATTATTTAGATAAAATGAATATTATTTCTGGAATCAGGTCATCGAAATTATCCAATGGTGAATTTTTCATAATTTTCTGAGACAGTCAAATTTTTGGGTAAAAATTTAATACCATTTAAATATCTAATGTGTTTTATGACATCATAATGACCCAATAGTGATGTAATAAAATACTATAAACCTTATATTCGGCCAATATATGTTTTAACATTAAAATAATGTAATTTTGGGTTTGTTTGATTTATTTTACAATTCTTTAGTGGACCCTTCAAGACCTATTAAACATTTTGTCTTTTTAAATTGTTTTCCTTGAGAGTGTGACTCACCTCCACATAAACAACCCCATTTTTTAAGAAATTCGGACTTTTTCCTTATAAAATATTTTTTTCCACTTCTATTTTCCAAAAACCATGGGCAAAAACCATGGGCTTGTTTGTGGTTTGGATTAGTTTAATGTGAGGTGTCCCAAACCTAAATAATAAAGAATTCCCTCACCTTTCCTATATCAACCCACCCAAGCTCCCACTTCATCCTCACTCAAAGCCTTTTGAGTTCATCAAAACTCTTCCATCCTCTTTCCAGAATCCTTCCAAGGTGCTCCAAGATCCCAAGAAGCCTCTCTCAAGCCTCTCTCAAGCCTTAGGAACCACACTTCCAAGTAAGGGTTTTTTTAAAGGTTGGGGCCGAAGCCTCAATTTATTATTTAAAGCAAAGACCTCTTTAGACTGGGTAGAGGGAGACCCATTACATAGCCCAAAGGCCCAAGGCCAAGTATCCTGAATACAAGGCTTGAAAGCCCATTTTTTTGGCCCAAAGGCCCCTCGGTGTACAGTACTGCTACAGTACCCGCGCTGCTACATTACCTACTACAGTACCGCCACCACTACAGTCCTCCGCCGCTACAGTGCTGACGCTACTACAGTTTCTCCGCTGCTAAGGGTTTTTCTTCCTTTCTCATTTTTTCCAATATTCTTTAAATTTTTATTCCCTTTTAATTTCAATTATAAATGTTGGGGTATGGTTTCGCATCTCCCCCATACTTCCCTATTTATGTTTAAATGATGGGAGACCCCTTTCTCTCTCATTAAATGTCTCCCATGTACACCTGTTACTATGCCTAAATTCCGAAAGGAATTTCACTCTCCTCATTTACACTCAATCAATTATTTTGTATCATGAATCTAAATTCCATTAATATTGTTGGTACATGTATATATATGACCCCCCTTACTTTCCATTTCATGAAAATATGATGAGACACCCCTTTCTCTCTCATAAACCATTTTTATGAGTTCTTATGTCACGTCGTTACACTGCCGAAATTGCACCGCGATTTTCCAAGCCAAATTCATTATGTAGTGAATACCATACCCATTTCTCTATCAGTGGTATTCACATTTATGCACATTTAATTATTTTTTAAAGAGTTTAATGTATGTATTCCTCATTCGTTTATCATGGAATAAATTATTATGTTGAATGATTCAATGTTTTATGATCCATGTGGCACACTTATGCATGAAATGAAATGTTTAAGAAGGGTGAGCCCTTATAGTGCTCCAATGCATTGGGTAAAGTATAGTATCATGATGGGTCAGGTGAAATGGGTGTTTAATCATGCTAATTCAAGTGAAACTAGGGTTTACTCGTGATCCATGTGCAATGAGGGTTTACTCATGCTTCATGTGTAATGAGCCTTGGCTCATGCTAATTCCATGTTAAGTGTTGTTGCCACATTTTCATGTTATGATTATCATGATTTATCATGCCTTTATGTTTATGCTTATATTTTTCTCCATTGATATGCCTATTGTCTAACATGTATTTTATTCCTCATGTTATTCCATGATTATTCCCTTACTGGGCTTTATAGCTCACCCTTTTCTTATGCATGTCCTCAGGTTATCCCATGTAATGCTAAGTACGAGGGAATGTAGTGGACATGTAAAGGAAGTTTTCAATAAAAATGTTGTATTTCATGTTTTAAGTTGTTATGTAGTGATCCTAAGTCCCAAATACACTAGACCTCTCAATATTCTATGTTTTATCTAGTGAATTTTATGTAATAAATTATATTTAATTGTGTAATAAAAGTAGGGTTGTCATAGTTGGTATCAGAGGATAGGTTTAGTTATTTTTGGTATTAGGATTAGAAAACCCTAGTAAAGCCTTAGAGAAAGGACTAAGTAAAATAAAAACATCCCTATGTTTTGGTGAGTATTGAGTAAGTGGTTTATCAAGCAAATACATCCCTGTCTGGATATGAGCAGGTAGAGGTGGCTCTAGCATAGTTGTATCCTAGGGGTAAAACCTAAAAACACCGCTTTGAGCTAGACTCGAACGGGAACTGGTGCCTGATAATGGGCCTTAATTCACTCTTGGTTACAACAATCCTATGGTATATGCTTTGGTAAATTCACAATCTTAGTATGATCCATTATTAAGGGACTAAAAAAATACCCTAAGAATATATGTTAGAAAGTAGATCATGGATAACATAGACTAAATCCAATATATTCATATGTTAAGGAAATAAAAGTTATTTATAAGTCATCAGTTTTTTCCTTGTATTACCTTTTATTTGTTACCCCTAACTTTCCTTTTATTCCAGCCAATGGTCAGTAATAGGATGACTCGGGATAACAACCGATGTGAAGATCAATGTGATGACAATACTAATGAGATGGCCAATCCAATGAGAGCATGAATCGCAAACTTTGTCACGCTTCTCTCTTAGATAACTCAAGATTTTAATAGAATCATGCGTCAAGAGGAATGTTCAACCCCCCCTAAGAAAGAAAAGTCTCTATCGAGAGATTCATGAGACAAATGCCTCCTACTATTAATGGATCATCTGATCCCTCAATTGCTGAACAATGGATCAACTCCATTGAAAAAATCTTCTCCATCCTTCAATGTTCTGAACAAGAGAAGGTTCTCTTGGATACTTATCGTATGGAGGGTGAAGCTAATCAATGGTGGACGTTGATCAAAAATACGAAGTCTAAGGAGGAGATCAAGGCATTGGAATGGAAGGATTTTCGGAATATGTTTTTTGATAAATATTTTCCGTGCACCCTCCGTCTTAAGATGGAAAGGGACTTCCTTACCATCAAGAAAAAAGATAAAAAATATGTTGGAGTGTACGAGGAAAACTTCACAAGGCTTGCATGATACACTTCCAACTTTGTCGTTACCCCCGAATGCAAGGTTGACCGATTCTTTGGTGGGATGAAACCTATCCTGCGGAAAGTGCTGGCGATCCGTGACTTCGACATCTATGAGGAAATTGTCTGATGTTCCCTTAAGGTCGAAATGAAGATTTTAGAATCTCAAGGGTATCATGGGGATAAGAAGCGTAAGGTGGAACTCAATGCTGGTGGTCCTATGGATTAATCCAATGGTGCTAAAAATATCCAGCACCCCACTTTCCAAAGATGCTGAAAGAAGCACCCTGGAAATTTCTTGAAGGGGACAAGGAAATGCTTTAGTTGTGGAAGAGAAGGGAACCTAACTGTTAATTGTCGTCAAGAAATACCCACGGCTATGATAGAGGAGAGGAACGCTCTGTTCGAACCTCAACGCATGGTTCATTGCTACAACTACAAATAACTATGAAATCTTTCAAATCAGTGCCCTAAGCCAAGGGTTTTTTTAGGCAACCAAAAACCTCCAAGGCAGCAAGGGTGAGCTTTTTCCATCACTACTACCAAAGTGAACCCCGAAAATGAAGTGGTGACAGGTATGCTAGTTATTCATTCAAGAATAGAGAACATACTTTTTTATTCAGGTTCTACGCATTCTTTTATATCTCGAAAGTTTAGTAGAACAATCCAAGCACCACCACAAATCATGGAAGTGAAGATGTTGGTGAGTACGGAAAATGGGACAATCATTGCATCCCATGAATATAACTCCTCCCCTGTCATAATCTATGGATTGAACTTCCTAGAGAACCTTTTCATACTCCCTCTAGTGGAATTTGATGCAATTATTGGCATGGATTGGCATTCCTTATATAGAGCCAACATAAATCACCATGATAGGTAATTCACTCTCCATGTGGAGAATTGACCCCTGATTCTTTATAAGTTCAAGGAGGAAGATGGATCTTCTTTAGCTCCATCATCTCAAGCATGGATATTACTACCCTATGAGAATGCGTATCTAGCTCATATGATTGAGTCTAAGGAGGCAACCATCCTAGAAGACATGCCTATTATGAGGGAATTCACTGAAGTGTTTCCCGAGTAATTTCCTAGTCTTACTCCTATAAGAGATATTGAATTCTCAATTGATCTTATACTTGGGGCATTGCCAATATCCAAGACTCTGTATAGAATGGTTGTTGTGGAGATTGAAAAGCTGAAGAAACAACTACTGGAGAATTTGAATAAAGGGTTTATACGCCCAAGTGCTTCACTATGGGGTTCACCAATCCACTTCATCAAGAAGAAGGATCGGTCAATGCGCCTTTCCATCGATTATCATGAGCTCAACAAAATTACGATAAAGAACAAGTATCCTCTCCCACGAATCGATGACTTGTTTGATCATCTGCGTAGAGCACAATACTTTTCCAAGGTGGATTTGCGGTCGATATATTATCAAGTAAGGGTGAAGAAGGAATATATCCCCAAAACTACTTTTCGTACAAGATACAGGCACTATGAATTCATAGTAATTCCTTTCGGACTCACTAATTCTCTAGAAATCTTTATGGAATTGATGAATAGAGTCTTTAGAGATTAACTAGACAAATTTTTGGTAGTCTTTATTGATGATATTCTGATATACTCCAAAACCAAGGAGGATCATGAGGAGCATCTAAGAACTGTACTAGAGACCTTGCGAAAGGAGAAACTCTATGAAAAGTATAGAAAGTGTGAGTTATGGTCGAAGGAGGTCTCATTCTTGGGCCATATCATCATAAGAAATGGGATATCTATGGATCCCTCCAAAATAGATGCAAATTAGGGATGGACAAGGCCAATATCGGTAACGGATATCCGTAGCTTCTTGGGGTTATCTGGATATTATCGATGATTTGTGAGAAATTTATCATGATTGTCCAACCCTCTTACCAAGCTAACTCAGAAGGGAGTAAAGTTTTCTTATAGTGATGAATGTGAATAAAGCTTCAAGGAGTTGAAAAGGAGTCTTATCACTGCACCTGTTTTCACTTTACCCACAAGTGGAGAACTTTTTGTGGTATTCAGTGATGCTTCAAAGAATGTCTTGGGATGTGTGTTGATGAGAAATGAAAAATTAATTGCCTATTCTTAAAGGCGATTGAAAGTTTATGAATAGAACTATCCAACACTTGACCTCGAGTTGGCTGCAGTGATCTTTGCTTTGAAAATTTGGTGGCATTATCTCTTTGGGGAGATGTGTGAAATATATACGGACCAAAAAAGCCTCAAGTATATATTCACAGAGAAAGAGTTGAACATGCTCCAATGAAGATGGTTAGAGCTGATCAAAGACTATGACTGCTCAATCCATTACAACCCTGGGTAAGCGAACAAGGTGTAGGATGCCCTAAGTTGAAAGGACCCAGTGATTTTATCACTGATGAGAATTGAAAAGGATCCAATATTCTTAGATTTAACGAATATGGACATGAGAATCATAAATAAGGGAACATCATCAATCCTTTTACAAATGATTGCTCGACCGTCACTTTTGGAAAGGTTAAAGGATGTTATAAAGGATGATGTGGGGATTCAGGAAAAAGTGTAAGATATCGGAATAGGGAAATCCTCGGATTTTAATGTTAATGAAGAAGGAATTGTGAGATTTGAGAAAAGACTATGTGTTCCATCAATTCCGGAGCTGAATAATGAAATTTTGGATGATGCACACAGTTAAAATTTCTCTATTCACCCAAGAAACACAAAGATGTATCAAGATCTATGAGAGCATTATTGGTGGGATAATATGAAGATGGAGATCACTGAATATATTTCAAAGTTCCTAGTGTGTTAGAAATTGAAGGAAGATAGGTAGAAGTCTAAGGGGATGATGCAACCATTTCCCATACCAGAATGGAAATGGGAGAACATCACCATGGAATTTGTCACCAGAATTCCGAATACATCCAAAGGCAACAATGAAATCTGGGTTGTTGTGGATCATCTTACAAAGGATGCACACTTCATTGCTATTCAGGAGGATTTCTCATTGGATCAAATGGTACTGATATATATCAGGGAAGTGTTAAGGCTGCATGGAGTACCACTATCTATTATGTCCGATCAAGATCCAAGATTCACCTCTAAGTTTTGAAAGAGTCTTCAACATGCTCTGAATATTGAACTGAACTTCATTATGTCCTATCATCCTTAAACTGGTGGTCAATCTGATTGGACTATCCAAACGCTTGAGGAAATTTTGAGAGCATGCTCAATGGAATTTAAAGGAGGATGGGATCGACATCTTCCTTTGGTTGAGTTCTCTTATAATAACAGTTTCCACTCGAGTATCCAAATGGCACCATATGAAGCCCTTGATGGGAAAAGGTGCAGAACACTGGTGTGTTGGGATGAGGTCAGTGAGCGTAAGGTGCTTGGACCAGAAATGGTCGAAGAAATGGTGGAGAAGGTGAAAACCATTCAACAGCATATCAAGGATGCCCAGAGTTGACAGAAGAGTTATGTAGATAACTGTCGACAAGACCTTGAGTTTACAGTTGGAGACATGGTATTTCTACACATATCTCTGTGGAAGAAGGTCATGAGGTTTGGAAATAAAGGGAAGTTAAGTCCAAGGTATATCGTTCCCTTCGAGATTCTTGATCATGTCAGGGTTGTGGCCTATCGACTAGCACTTCCACCTACCATGTCCAAAGTACATGATGTCTTTCATGTATCCCTCTTAAGAAAGTACATACCATACCCTTCACATGTACTCTCTTCAGAGGTGGTATAGTTAGAGGGTGATCTTTCTTGTGAGGAGCAACCAGTGAAGATCTTATATCGTAAAGAAAAAGTTTTACGAAATAAGGCAATGTCCCTCATCAAGGTATTGTGGAGAAACCAAAAGTTTGAATAAGAGACGTGGGAATCAGAGGAAATGATGAAGCAAAGTTACCCAAATCTGTTTTAGTGTGGAAAGAAGAAATTTCAAGGGCAAAATTTCTTAAGGGGGGAAGATTGTAACAACCCAAACTTTCATTAATGGAAATACCTATTGATCTAATTAAATGTCTCTTTATGTAAAATGTTTATATAAAATTTCAACTTATTTGGTTTTATGCTTTTGGATTTTAAAATACTGTTAAGAATTGTGATTGTTTCTAATATAGTAGTTGAATAGTGATCACATGATTAGTATAAATATAGGGCTTTTATCAAATCCAATTTACTCAGACAAAGGAAGCGATGGTCTCATCCAGTAGATGTGCCCCATACAAATCCCATTTTTCAGAGCTCGGAAAGGAGTTTGCGTCTTTGGGATTCGCTCTTGACCAAGCCCAACCTGATCTTGAATATGTTAAGCTTGAGTGGGACTGCCTATGAGAGAAGTGGATGTTGATAAAAATTACCACCTGAGCAATATTATCCGAGCCACCCCAAGAGTCTGTTACAATCTCACACCTTACTCTTCGATCTTATGCAGATGTTATAAGGGGTTATGTAACAAGACCTTAGCACTATGGTTATGTACATTATTTTTGTATATAATAATCAATATACTTTCATTATATTATTGTTACCTTGTAAATAGTTTTTAAATCACAAATAGTATTTTTAATTAATGTTCAACTAAGAAATATATTTTGATGAATTAATGGATTTTTGAATTAAATAATATTTTAATAAAATATTATTATTTTTACTATATTAATTTTTATTAAATATAAATTATCTTATAATTTTATGAATGTAATTGTAATTTTTATTAAGGTTTGAAAGCCATTTTTGTCAAAACCCATGAATTTTCGATAAATGTTGGTTTTTATTTTAAAAGTTAAAATTAACATATTTATAAAATTACTTAGATAAAATGAATATTATTTCTGGAATCAGGATTTAAAAATTTTCCAATGGGGAATTTTTTATAATTTTCTGAGACAGTCAAATTTTTGGGTAAAAATTTAATACCGTTTAAATATATAATGTGTTTTATGACATCATAATGACCCAATGGTGATGTAATAAAATACTATAAACCTTATGTTCTGACAATATATGTTTTTCCATAAAAATAATGTGGTTTTGGGTTTGTTTTATTTATTTTACAATGCTTTAGTGGACCCTTCAAGACTTATTAAACATTTTTTCTTTTTAAATTGCCTTCCATGGGAGTGTGACTCACCTCCACATAATCAACCCCATTATTTTAAGAATTTCATAATTTAGACTTATAAAATATTTTTTTCCACTTACCTTTTCCAAAAATCATGGGATGGTTTGTCATTTGAATTAGTTTAATGTGAGGTGTCCCAAACCTAAATAATAAAGATTTCCCTCACCTTTCCTATATAAACCCACCCAAGCTCCCACTTCCTCCTCACTCAAAGCCTTTGGAGTTAGTCCAACCTATTCCCTCCTATATCTAGAATCCTCCCAAGGTGCCCTAATCTCCCAAGAAGCCTCTCTCAAGCCTCTCTCAAGCCTTTGGAAGCACACTTCCAAGTAAGGGTTTTTCTTCCTTTCTCATTTTTGTCCAATATTATTTAAATTGTTATTCCCTTTTAATTTAAATTATAAATGTGGGGGTATAGTTTAGAACCTCCCCCATACTTCCCTATTTATATTTTATTAATGGTATACCCTTTTCTCTCTCATTAAATTCCTCCCATGTACACCTGTTACTATGCTGAAATTCTGAATGGAATTTCTCTCTCCTCATTTACATTCAAGCAATTATTTTGTATTAGGAATCTAAATTCCATTACAATTTTTGGTACATGTATCTATATTACCCCCTTACTGTCCATTCCATGTAAATATTATGAGACACCCCTTTCTCTCATATCAACCATTTTTATGAGTTCTTATGTCACATTGTTACGCTGCTGAAATTGCACCGCGGTTTTCCAAGCCAAAGTCATTGTGTAGTGAATATCATACCCATTTCTCTATCAAGGGTATTCACCTTTATGAAAATTTACTTATTGTTTAAAGAGTTTCATGTATTTATTCCACATTTTTATCATGTAATAAAAGATTATGTTGAATGATTCAATGTTTTATGATCCATGTGGCACACTTATGCATGAAATAAAATGTTTAAAAAGGGTGTGCCCTTATAGCACTCTAATGCATTGGGTAAAGTATATTATCATGATACGTCATATGAAATGGGTGTTTACTCATGATAATTAAATTTAAATGAGGGTTTAATTGTGATCCATATGCAATGAGGGTTTACTCATCCTCCATGTGCAATGAGACTTGGATCATGTTAATTCCATGTTAAGTGTTGTTGCCACATTTCCATGTTATGATTATCATGATTTATCATGCCTTTATGTTTATTCTTATCTTATGTCTTATGGATATTCCTATTGTCTAACATGTATTGTATTCCTCATGTTATTCCATGATTATTCCCTTACAGGGATTTATAGCTCACCCTTTTCTTATGTATGTCCTCAGGTTATCCCATGCAATGCTAAGTACCAGGGAATGTAGTGGACTTGTAAAGGAATTTTTCAAAAAAGATGTTGTATTTCATGTTTTAAGTTGTTATGTAATGATCCTAAGACCCAAAGAAACTAGACCTCTATATCTTCTATGTTGTATCTAGTTAATTTTATGTAATAAATTATGTTTAATTGTGTAATAAAAATCAGGGTTGTCATAGTATATACACCACACAAAAGAAAAAAGTGGTGAATATGACATATGTCTAACAGAAGTAAAAGTGAGATGAGAAACTCTTATCTCATGCTTCCCTTTAGTTAAAATTTCTTTAAAATCTTGTATAATGGTTTTAAAAATGTTATTAATTTCTACCAAAACCGTATTTATATTTATAATATCATATATTATCCTATTATATCATTTTATCACTCGTTTGTTAATAATATTTCCTTATTATCCTTGTTTTGAGTGTTAATTGCTTCATTTTCCCATGAATATTTTGTCATGTAAGTTCTGGTTCTTGTGAATAGAATATAGTTACATCATATACATAATGTTATTTATGTTTTAAATATAAAATATATTAAATATATATACATTTACAGTTATCCATAAAAATAGTTATAAAAAATGAATTACACCATTCATGGAGACGGTAGTTTGTACGTACACATGAACACTGTTTTCATTTTTCAATGCATGGAATGAAATAATGGTAAAGAATAATTAAACTTTATAGAATAATTATTAATTAATATATATCATATATATTCAACATTCTCATATTTATAAATATCCAAGTAAAGTGGTGATGAAAAACAAATTACATCGTTGCATGGAGATAGTAAGTTGTACCTATGGACCAGCAATGTTTTCACTTTTAATAGGATGAAAACTATATGAAATATGGTTTTTACATGATAATAATAAAATATTAGTATATTTTTATATTTTATTAATTAATTTAGTATAAAAACAATACATGAATAGAAAGAAGAAAGAATAAATAAACTTGAAAGAGTTGGTAAAGACGATTACCTCTTCTTTAGCAGACATCCTTTAGATATCTTTTTAAAGGGTCTAAGGTTGGTATTTTGGAAGAAGATGTTGAGAAGAGGAATGGGAAGTAATTGGTTTAGTTATAAGGCTCAAAGTGGTTTGAATAATTGAGGTAGTAGGTTCCCTTTTATAATTGAGGTGAGGGGAATGTTTTGGAATTTCTCAAGAGATTAAAATATAATAAGACTATTCTAGATCTAAATGCTTCCAAATGGACTATAAATGACTAAGGGGTGAAATTTTAGAATATTTATGATCCCATAAATTCGTAATTAATATTATTATTATTTTTAAATAATTTAATAAAATATTAATTCCATAAAATATCATTATTTTCAATTTTGATACTATTCGTTACATTGACTTTTAAAACATCAAAACAACAATTCAAATTCAAACCAACTATTTTATTATATCTTAAACATGTCATGTTCATCTATAGAATTATTTTATCACCTTAAATATCTCAAATTATGTTACCTTTAATATTTTTAATATCATTTATTTTATTTTATTTGTTAATTAAAATAATATTGTATTAGCGTAGCACAAGCATATAAAGTAATTATATAATTTATAAAGATTATAAATAAATTTATATATTGAAAATAAGATTATTATTATAAAAATATACATTTATATTAATTAAATATTTATTTTAACTCACATTTATATCATGATAACACATTTAATGTGTTTTTGTGACTTTTCTAGCCTTGTGCAAACATTGCAGAAACATTTGGATAATCCACTTATTATATAACTATAAAATTCATGTATAACCACCAAATTCATCAATAATAATTAATATTTAGTAGAAAATTAGATAAATGTCTTATCTCATCCTAGTTATTATTTTTATGATAACAAATTTAAATTTTCTACTGATGTACAGGCTTCGCGTCAGCACTAAAAATGATTTTCACATTTATTATGGAATAAATTTTAATCTCTATGGTTTAAATTATTTTTTAATTATATTTATTTTATTTTATCATACTTTATTTTTTACATAATTTTCAAAAAAAATTATATTAATTCTATTTCTTGGCGATATCATAAAAGATACAATATTTCATAAAAATAGTATATTTTACTATTCACTAAAAATTTAACTTCTTTAGAAAAATGTAAAAAAAACTCATCCCATGATAAATATGTATTATTGAATAAAAAAATAATTTCTATTTAATGAAATTAAATTCCTATAAGTTATATAAATTAATTTTAAAATAAGTTCATAAAATGTGATGAAACCCACTTTTTTATTAAAAATACGATTTTTCTTAAAAATGTCTATTTTTGTATAAAAATGATTTTATACCAAATCCAATTATAAAATTTGATTCTAATGAACCTAATTGATTTATTAATAATATAATATAACTAATATTTCTTTGAAACTTTTTAAAAATAAAATGGAACTTCACAAATGGTTGAAATAAAAATACAGCTATCAAAAAAAATATGTACTTTTCACTATTCACTAGAAAATCAATATTTTCATAACAATAAAAAAAATAACACCCTAAGATAATTTTGATATACTAATTTAAAAAATTATATTATTTTTATAAAGTAAAATTTTTATAATTTCTAAAAAATTATTATAATATTCAGTCATAAAAATTAAGAAAACTCGTTTTTTAAGAAAATATATTTCTGAAGCATAAAATAACTTTACTAAAAATTGAATACATACTTTATAAGAATTAATAAATTCATTTATATTGTGTAGTTACTTTATATATATATATATATTAATACTATCCATACCCTTCAATTTAATGGATAGGTTATAACAGTCACATTTAAATAATAATATTTTCGGGTTCGTTTAGGCTTAGTGTTGCGTGCAACGTAAGCTATCGAATATAGTGTTATTTTAAAATATTTTGGTGTTACAAGTTATATGTGGTATTATAATTATATAGGTATAATAATATAATAAATATCATATATAAACATTAAATCCATCATTATATCCATCTGTGAGGGTGGAAATAGAAAACGAATAACAATAGTTTGTGAGGCGGTTGTCTGTCGTACACACGAATGATGATTTTATATAACATTTTATGGGAGAGTATAAGGATTTTTGTTTTTATATTAACATAATAAAATATTATTATATGTAATATACATATTTTATTATATCATCGTGGTTTAATAAGAATTGAAGGAGGTGGAGGAAGAAATAAAATAAAATGATTGGTTAGGGACATTACCTCTTCTTTGAACAAATTATTTTGACCAAATGGCCCGAAGGCCTTTATTTTTATTGATTCCTGATAACCCCCCTTTCAAGGGATGAGTGGGAACCCTTACAAGGCATGTATGATCAGAGATTACATGGCCCGTAGGCTTAGGAGATTACATGATCTGAAGGTCTTAAGGAATTCAACCAGACTACCTATATGGAACTGCCCCTCCCCAGTATCTACATCATGATAGTAGCTCTATACCTTCGCATGGTCATCTTTCTAGGATTACCATGCAATAAGAGGCTGGTTCTGATGGCATTGTCATACCCTCTCATTCTGACAAATCCATTTGACTCTGCTCTGGTGAGTGCACCTACTCTGAATCCTCTTCTAGGGCTGCTCCTTTTTTGTAGTGTGTATGAGGCAACTGCATGTGGCCCGAAGTCCTTGAGGCGGCCTGAAGGTCTTAAAGGTTTCCCTAAATCCCTACTAACCCGAAGGACTGGGTGGCATGAAATCCTTAAGGACTCCAATCCCATACCAGTGGCCCAAGGTGAATAGTTCCAACTGCTACAGTACCGAACAGTACCTGCTACAGTAACTGCTACAGTGCCTACTACAGTTCCCGCACAGTGTACAGCTCTGCTACAGTACTACTACAGTGCCTGCTACATTACTACTACAGTACCTAGAAAATATACCTCTACCTGGTTTTGAACCTGGGTCTTGTGGATGCACTTAAGGATACCTTACCAACTGGGTTGAGGCTCATGTGCCGAACAACTTCTTTTATTTTGCACCAAAAGGGTTATTACATTGTATTTCTAACCAAAATAAGGATTATAGAATTATATTAGGTAATTAATAAAGTTATTTTGGTAGTTATATTCTTAATTAATGGGTTTTATAAGTGTTAGGATGATAGGAGAGGGGTGGCCTTTTATAAGTGAGGTGAGTGGCACACTTATAATTTTTTAAAAAAAAGTTTATACCACATTTTTCACATTCCAAAAGGATAAAAAATGATTATTTATCTAATATTAGATGTTATAAGGTATAAATATGGATATAAAATGGGTGTTGTTAAAGTTTTTTCATTTTTAATGCTTATATTTTTAGTTTAACCCCCGATAAACCCATTTTTATCTTAATCGCAGTAAATAATTTTAACTTTTTTTACTATTAATTGTGGTAAAAAATTAATATTACTATATTATATAACACAAATTATTATAATTTAAAATATGGAATCTATTTTTACAAATTAAACTCAAATTAGTGGTAAATTTTAATTTATAATTGAACCCATATATGTGATAAAAAAGTGGTTTTCCTAAGAAAAAATCTTCAATAGTTTAAAATGTTTTTATATAAAAATTCAATATGAAATTGATTCCAATTATCTAAATGGGATTAATAGATATATAATTGAGCTAATTTTACTTTTAAAACTATTTTAAAATAACTTTTTTATGTTTTTAAAAGATTGAAAATAAATGAAAATTCTTATTAAAAACCAATGTTTTTTACTATTTGTCAAAAATTATCACAAATTCACCCTAATATAATTTTAAAATGATTATTTCAAAAATAAATATCTTTTTTTCAAATAAATGTTCTTAAAATTTAAAAAATTAATTTTAAAAATGTGTACATGATGTGACAAAACATCTTTTTAAAAAAAATCTATTTTTAAGAGTAGAATTGGATTTGTTTTATCTCATGAATAGAAAACACATAAGATGAATGATAAATATTAGATTGAATATATATAATATATACATTTTATGAAAATCATGCACCAAAATTTATTTGTCTAATTTATTGAGGTAAAACACATTTGTGTTCATAAAGATGGTTTTTTAGAAAATTATTTTCTTTATTTTAAAATAGTTTTAATTTATAATTAATTGGACACCAAAGAATTAATTTCATATACATTTATAAACCATTTATTTTTATAATTTAGTTAATAATATTCATACCCATAATTCCAATTACAAGAAGATAACTATATATTAAATAATAGTATTTTAATAGTATATTGTTTTCCTTTAAACTCAGTGTCGCGTGTAATGAAAGATAAACTCAGTGTTTCATGTAATGAAAGATAAAATCAGTATTGTGTGTAAATCAAGATATCAAAAAGATTAAATTTATTTAGAAAAATATATTTCAAAAAATCTTAGGGTGTTACATTCTACCCCCCATAAAATGAATTTTTCCCTCAAAATTCATCACTTTGGTTCCATAAACTCAGGATACTTCTACCTAATTACATCCTCAGGTTCCCATATAACTTCCTCAAGCTTATGGTTTTTCCACAAAACTTTTATCAGGTGAGTGATCTTGTTTTATAGTACTTTCTCTGTATGGTCCAGAATCTCCACTAGTTGTTCCTCGTAAGAAAGATCATGTTCCAATGTTATGACCTTTGAGTTAAATACATGTGATGGATCAAGTATGTACTTCCTTAGGATAGATACATGGAACACATCATGAACCTAAGATAGGTTCAGTGGAAGTGCCAATCGATAGGCTATTATCCCAATACGATCAATAATTTTAAAGGGACCAATATACCTAAGGCTTAGCTTTCCTTTATATCATAAGAAAGATTTCATCCTTCAGTTATGCTTTGATCAATTTCCACTTAATATCTTACTCTAAGAAATGAAGATGAATTTTTTTATTCATGAATCACTAATAGATCACAAGATCTATAATAGAATGATAAGGCATTCCTTATATCTCCAGTTGTCATCAAAATAGAAAATGGTTGGTGTTAGTTATCCAATATACATAAATATTCATATGGTGAAATAACACATTAATCTGTAAAACCTCATCCAAATATCAACTTAAACCATTACATAAATGGTTAACCTTATGGCCCTTCCAAAACTTAAAATTTATAAGGAATTTCACTAAATTTCCAAAAATCAAATTAACATTAATCTTCCAAATATCATAAGGTAGTTCTTAATTTTCACGTACCAAATATGTGAATACTGATAAAACACAATTTTATTGAATATTTTATTGATAATAAATGATATAATTTCCTCACATTATGCTAAATATGATCAATTATGAAATATTTGGGATTAGATCATTCATTTGAAAATTTGATGAAAAATCTAGTTTTACCCTTTTAAAATTCACTGTAGTATTTTGGTCATAAATATTGTTATGTAGAATATTTTGAATTAAAATTTTGTAATTGTGATTATGACTTAATGGGATAAAAAATTATATTTAGTACATGGGAGCTGGATCATGCATTTGAGTGGAGTAAATGGGCCATGAAGACAAAGTTGGACAAAACCATCCAGATTGGAAACTACTTCACTATTTGGGTCATATATTCATCATAGGGACTTGTATTGAGCCCAAATTTGGAGGGAATCTCTGGGACATAATTAGAAACAAATAATCCTTCTATAAGGCCGGCCAATTCATGTTTTTGGGAGGTCAAATATGCAGTGAAACTTGGAATAAAATATTTTTCCTAGTTTTCATTTCACACTTAAAAAAGTTATGTAACCCTATCCCTAACATACTATATTTAAATGGATTTTTAACACTTTGGGATGGATGTTCGAGGATATGGGAATTTTTTTCTGAAAGGGTTTCTCTTGGGATCCCCTCATAACTCTTCGAAGAAGTAAGGCTTTGTGCAAACATCTCTTCCAAAAAGGCTCTCCTCTCCCACCTCCACTTTGTATTTCTTTTCTTTCATGTTTGTATCTTGATTTTTTCTTCAATTAATATTATGTGTTATTAACTTTTATTCTTCTCTTAATATTCTTAATTGGGTTGGAATCAAGAGTGAAGACGATATTGGGTTATACCCTTTCAATCCTTGCTCATGCAAAACGTCTCTACGATGACCACACCGCCCATGGAAGAGTAGTTTTCTTAGTGATCGATCTATCTTATACCCTCTTCATTTAATTATTTTCAATAATTTAGATAATGTAATTAAATTAATATGATCCATGAATTGAGTTTTTAAATTATAAGATATTAAGCAAGCAATCGAACAATTAACACAAAAACACGTGAGGTTGAGATTTTGTGTAAATTGTGAGAGCGCGATCTTAATCGGTAATACAAGACCACACAGGATAAATTTGTAGAGTTAAAATATAATACCTAAACACAATTAATACTCATTTCTAGAATGGATATGTGATATAATTAACCACTTACCATAATCTAACCTTAGAACAATAATCAAAGCAAGGTGTTGCGATTGTGTGTTCCAAATCTAGCTTAGGGTTTAAGTAATTTCATCTTTGTGGTTAAGTTAACTCTCATAGGGTTCGAGGGTTAAAAAAATTTGGGATCCTAATTAAGTGGATATTTATTTAAATGATAATGATTAATAAGTAAATGAATATTTAGATTTATATTGATTACTCCTTTTAAAATATTTTCTAAAAAAACATCTTCTTGTTGCATCTTTTTAATCAAACTTCATTTCAAAATTGAAAACAAAAAAAATGAAATATTCTTCCAGAAAAATTCTTCAAGTTTTATAAACTATAACCCCCCCATCATTTCATGTCGTTTTTTAATTCTATTGTATTTTATTTTTAAAATACCTTTAAGAAGTTGTTTTAATTTACTTCCTCCTTTGAGAGATGACCTTGGTCAGCCACTCTGCTACACCTAAGTACCCAAAAACCACTAATCATTTGAGGGAACCCACGATAGAGCCTTTCAAATTGGCACCACTTCCAAGAAGGCAAGTAATTATTTCATCTAATTAGAGGTATTTATTTTATTTTACATTTTATTCTCTTCCACTCTTCTTTCTTCCTACTTTATCCAATCTGAATTTTTTTCTTCTTATTTTATTTTCTTCTACTTCTTTTTGGACCATCGACTCAAACATCCGATTTTTATTTTACTATGGTCCACTTTCCATATTTTCATTTTTATTTGATTTATGACACAAACTAATCCGGAAGATCTCTTAGATATTGACCCTGAGATTGAACGTAGCCTTAGGGCTTGAATCATACATTCTCATTCTACAGGAAGTTTCAACATTCAAACAGTTGGAGAATTTCTCCACTCCAAGAACATTAAAATTGGAAACACTTCTAATTCCAACATAAAACAATAACAAATGGCTGAAAATAATGTAAATGAACTTAATAGAATTATTCGAGAATTGGTTGCACCAGATATTAACTATCAACCAAATTGTATTGCATACCCGAATCTCGAATCGAACTTTGAATTGAAATCTGGGTTAATTCATCTTTTTCCAAAGTTTCATGGATTATCTTGTGAGGATCCAAAAAAACATTTGAAATAATTTAATGTGGTTTTCTCAACCCTTAAACCCAGAAATGTTTCTGAAGATCAAATAAAACTAAGAGAATTCCCATTATCACTTGATGGAGCTGCAAAAGACTGGATGTATTATTTACAACCTAAAGATGTAACTTGTTGGAACGATTTGAAACATCTTTTCTTGCAGAGATTTTTTCCAGCATCAAGGACCACTTCCATTCGTAAGGAGATATCAAGGATTAATCAATCCCAAGGGGAGTCAATGTATGAGTACTGGGAGCGATTCAAGAAGTTTTGTGCGAGTTACCCACATCACCAAATCATTGAGAAACTCCTCATCAAATACTTCTATGAAGGGCTCACACCTATGGAGAGGATAATGGTGGATGTCGCGACTGGAGGAGCATTGGTGGATAAGACACAAGTAGGTGGTTGTGCATTGATCGACAAAATGGCCCAAAACTCCCAACAATTTGGCAATTGAGGTACACCACATGTCAGTGGAGTACATCTAGTAAGTCCTTCTCTTGAGAGTCATTTTATTGATACCAAGTTGGAAAAAATTGACAACTATGGTGAGGAAGATTTATTTGGCACAAAATATATCACAACCCCCTCCTTCAAGGCATTGTGGCATTTGCACTGAGACAAACCACCCAACTAACTATTTCCCACAACTACAAGATATAGAGGATTGCGTAGCTGTATTCCCAAGGAGACCATATCAGCAACAACAACAGACATACCCCCAAAATAATTTTGATTCATTTTCTCCAACATACAACCAAGGGTGGAAGGATCAATCAGACATGAGGTATGGATCTGGACAACAAAAAAGGCCCCCTTTTCAAAAAAACTTCCAGTAGCCTTTTCCTTACTAGTAGTGTTTCCAACAACCCCAAAGGAGATTTGAAGCCCAAGCATCAACAATTCTGCAATAAGGAAATCCCCCACCCAAGGTAGATTCTAAAACCGATGACCTTTTGAAGAAAATTGTTCTTAATGAACAGAATGAGTTGAAGAGTCATGGTTCGGAGCTGAGGGAGTTGAAGACTCAAATGATCCAGATTGCCACTGCCCTCCATGAACTAGTAAATAAGAATTCTGGAAATCTACCATCCCAAACTACTCCAAATCCCGAGGGGAATGTCAGTGTCATCACATTGATAAGTGGGAAGCAAACAACTGATATGTCTGCACCTATTGTTCCACTTGGATTCACCTCAAATCTGGAGAATTCGCATTCCATACCAACTGATGAGCAATCCAATGAGAAATATAAAGGTAAGAAAAGGATTTATGATGTTCCTCCTAAACCCCATCCATTTCTAAATAGATTTGTACAAACCAATAAGATGGCTTAAGAGGCGATGAAAAAAAGAAGTTTTGGATACATTCAAGTGTGTGGAGATCAACATCCCTTTACTTGAAGCCATCAAGAAAATCCCAAGGTATGAGAAATTATTAAAATAACATCGTACTAATCGAAGAGGGTTCAAGGGAAATGATAGGATCAATCTTGGAAGGAATGTGCCAGCACTCATTACACCAACTCTAGTAATGCCGACAAAGTGCAAGGATCCAGGGACATTCATCATCCCATGCACCATATGGGAGTTGCATTTTTCTAATGCACTTTGTGATTTTGGAGATTCCATAAATGTGATACCACACTCTCTATTCTCTTCTTTGCAGGTTAGTGAGCTGAAACCGACAAGAGTAGTGGTGCAGTTGGAAAATAGAGCTAAAGCATATCCAGCGGGAGTCCTTGAGGATGTACTTGTCCAGGTAAGAGACATGATATTTCCAACAGATTTCTGTGTGCTTAACATGGAGGATGATCAGGTAAGTTCTCATGCTCCCATTATCTTAGGTATACCCTTCCTCAAAACTGAAAAAACTATCATAAATGTCAATTAGGGTACACTTTCCATGGAATTTGGGGATGAAGTTGTGATATTTAATGTTATGGATTTCATGAAGTACCCCTCAGAGGATCATTTTTCATTTGTTATCTCCCATTTTGAACCACCAAATAAAAACCCTGTGGAATTTGATTGTTCTAGGCTTAGGGAGATTATGAGTATTGGTTCTAGTTTGATGTCTAAGAGTACATTCACACCTATTTATAATGAAAAATACTATCTTAGATTTTATTTTGAAGTGGAATCATATTCTGATTTTGATCATGTAAACTCTAATTATGACATGGTTTTTGAGTATGCTGATGGATTTGATGCTTTATTCTCTGATTTTGATGATGTATATTCTGATACTGATTCTCTTTGTGCACATATTCTTGTTCCTTCTATGTCTCCATCCATAAACCACCCCCTACACTGGAACTCAATCCATTTCCACCAAATATAAAATACTCATACTTGTTAAGTGGTGAGAAATTGCCTGTTATCATTGTTAACAATCTCCATTTTGAACATGAAGAAAAAAAATTAAATCTTTTGAGGGAGAACATCAGGGCAATTGGGTGGACCTTGGATGACATATCAGGTATTAGCCCCTCTATTTTCATGTATAGGATTATTTTGGAGGATGGGGCTAAACCGGTTAGGTAGCCACAAAGGAGACTCAATCCAACACTTTTGGAGGTTGCTGAAAAAGAGGTTGAAAAATTTCTCGAGGTAGGTATAATCTATCCCATTTTAGATTTCCAGTGGGTGAGTCCTATTCAGGTTGTTCCTAAGAAATGTGGTGTTACAGTTGTAAAAAATGGTAAAGTGGAGTTTGTTCCAATAAGGGTACAAAACAGTTGGCGTGTGTGTATTGATTATAGGAAACTAAATCAGTCCACTCACAAAGACCATTTCCCCCTCCCATTTATTGATTAGATTCTTAAGAGACTAGATAGGAAGACACACTATTATTTCTTGGATGGATTTTCTGGATATTTTAAGGTACCTATAGCTCTGGAGGATCAGGAGAAGACTACATTCACCTATCCCTTTGGCATTTTTGCCTACCGAAGGATGCCATTTGGACTTTGCAACGCCCCAGGTACCTTCCAGAGATGCATGGTGAGTATTTTTTCTGATTTTATTGAGACCTTCATGGAGGTATTCATGGATGATTTTACAGTGTATGGGTCTTCATTTGATGAATGTCTAAGTATTTTGGGAAAGGTATTGAATTTTTGTATTGAGAAGAATCTGGTCTTGAACTTTGAAAAGTGTCATTTCATGGTAGAGCATGGAATTGTCTTAGAGCATGTAGGGTCAAAACATGGGATATAGGTTGATATATCTATGGTAGATATTATTTCATACTTACCATATCCTTCATGTGTGCATGATGTTAGATCTTTCCTAGGGTATATAGGATTTTATCGACGCTTTATCAAATATTTTAGTAAGATTTCTCTTCCTATGTCACGATTACTTCAAAAGGATTCTGATTTTGTGTTTGATGATTCTTTTAGGACTTCCTTTGATGAGCTAAATAAGTTTCTGACCACTCCACCAATTATACATCCCCCACAGTGGGAGATTCCTCTTGAGCTTATGTGTGACACCTCCAACTTCACCGTTGGATCTGTCTTATCTCAGAGGGTGGAGGGATGTTCACATGTGATTTCCTATGCATCGAGGAAACATGATTCATCCCAATCAAACTACACAACCATGGAAAAGGATTTTATTTCTGTTATATTTGCTTTAGTTAAATTTCATTCATATTTATTGGGCTCTAAAGTAGTTGTTTTTTCTGACCATGTAGCTCTGAGGTACCTCTTGAAGAATCCAGATGCAAAGCCCAGGCTAATCCGATGGATACTCCCTTTTTAGGAATTTTACATTGAGATAAAGGACAAAAGGGGGTCAAAAAACTTGGTGGAGAACCACATGAGTAGGCTTAATCACACACTAGAGGATGACACCAAGGACTAGGTACCGCTTTAGGACACTTTCCCCAATGATCATCTTTATTACATCTCAGGTACGAATCCTTGGTATGCAGATTTAGTTAACTACCTTTTTTCCTCTAAAATCCCTGCAAATTTAAAGAAAAATCAAGTTCAAAAATTAAATATTGAGTCAAAATTTTATGTTTGGGATGATCCATACTTATGGTGCATGTGTAGTGACCATGTTATTTGGAGGTGTGTTCCTGGTCATGAGTTTGAGTCTGTTCTACAATTCTGTCATACACTTGATTATGGTGGACACTTTGGACCTCAACGAATAGCTAGGAAAGTTTTAGACTCTGTATTATATTGGCCTAGATTATTCCATGATTCTCATGTGTATTTTAAGTTGTGCTCATGTTGCCAACACATGGGAAACATTTCTAGGAGACACAAGATTCCCCAACAACCCATACTATTCTGTGAAATTTTTTATGTATGGGGTATCAATTTTATGCGTCCTTTTCCTAGTGATTTTGGTTTCTTATATATTTTGGTTTTCGTTGACTATGTGAGTAAATGGGTGGAGGCTAAGGCCACCAGGACTAATGATTCTCATGTTGTTGTGGACATTGTCAAAGCGCTGTTTTTTGTAGGTTTGGAGTACCGAAGGCCATCATCAGTGACCAAGGGACACACTTCTACAATCGAAATTTGGCTTCCCTCCTTTAGAAGTATGGGGTGACACACAAAACATCAACACCATATCACCCCCAAAAAAATGTCCAGGCTGAGGTTTCAAATCGTGAGTTGAAACAGATTTTGGAGAAAACCATGCAGCCAAATAGGAAGGATTGGAGCAAGCACTTGGATGATTCTATATGTGCATATAAGACAGCATACAAAACTCACATCGGTGTGTCCCCATTTCGGAATGTTTTTGGGAAAGCATTCCATCTCCCTGTGGAGTTTGAGCATCGGGCTTATTGGGCTATAAAGAAATGCAACATGGATTTAGCCCAAGATGGAATCCAAAGGAAGCAACAAATTCAAGAGCTTGAGGAAATTTTATTGTCTTCATATGAAAACTCAAGGATATATAAGGAAATATCCAAAGCATCTCATGACAAAATTATCCAACCAAGGGAGTTTCATGTTGGAGAGAATGTCCTTCTCTACAGTTCATGACTAAAGCTGATGTCTGGTAAGTTGTGTTCCAGGTGGTTAGGTCCTTATGTTGTGACTTATGTTTTTCCTTATGGTGTTATGGAGATCACACAAGAGTACATAAGAAGAAGCTTTACAGTCAATGGGAAACGTTTGAAGAGATACATTCAAGGATATCCTTCTGATGCAGATGATTTTATCACACTCTATGACCCCATCATCACTTGAGCATATCAGGCTGTTTCTAACACTTTAACTTTTTTATTCTTTTTCCTATTTAAAATTATACATTTCATGTGCATATATCATCTCATGGGTTCACATTTAGGATAATGAAATATTTTAAGTGTGGGGGAGGGAACCTTTTAGTTTAGTAATTTAAATTGTTTTCCTGTTTTAAAAAATTCAAAACAAAAAAATTTGTGTTTTTCAAATTTTTTGCATTTATTTTTCAATTTTCTATGTTTTTTTGAAACTTTTGAGCTGAAATGATTCTCATCACCATTTTTTAAATCCATATCAATAATTGAAACAATTTATCCCTTGAAACCGAGCTTAAATGAATGTTGAAAATGACTTTGTTTCAAGTTTAAATATTTAGTAATTTCATGAAAATTACACTAAATTTTGAATCCCTTAACACATCTCACTGTCATTATATTTGAAATCACTTTAATGTGAGGATTATAAACCATTATTTTCATGTTATTTACATTTACCTAACTTCTTGAGATAACCAAACCATGCTTGATTTAAACAAAATTTTATTTATTCCTATCAAAACTTGAGGGTTTGAGGTACTTATGTTTAAATGATTAAGGCATTTGTTTGGTATTAAAGCCCCTATTTCAAAGAATACTTTTTTTATAATGGAATAACTTGAACATTTAATCCTTGTATCCCTTATAATCCATGAAAAGCCTGTTAGGTTATCCACATTACAAGCCAATTTTCCCTATCCAACCAACTCTTGAAGTGAAGTTGCATAATCTAGTTAAACTTAAGTGTGGGGGAAGTTGTCTTGTGTTGTGCTGCCACATTCTGTGATAATTTGGGTGGAAAATTAAATTATGAAGAGATGTAATTTCTACTGAAGAAAATAATCATATTGAAATCTGTGCCTTCTCTAAAGCTTTCATGATAAGTGAAGTTGTGCCTTTCTGGAGCTTCTAATAGACAGAGAAAGTTGTCCCTCTCTGGAGCTTTCAAGAAAATCATGTTTGAGAAGATTGACATTTTTACTGCTGAAATATTGAATGGTGTGCACATAACTTTATTTTTCATGATGATAAACATGAATCGATGCTATGGGGATTAATAAGGAGATCATATTAAAGTGAAAATTAGATTAATGCAATTTTACTTCAAAAAGAGTCAAGCCCTCCTCATTCAGCCTCAGAATTTTTCACATCTTAATCCTACCAACCGAAAGCCACGGAATAACCCTGAAAAGTCCTCATGATAAAAATATGTCCATGACTCACATAGGGTGGCTATTTAGGAATTTATCAAGCCTATGGTGACCCTTGTATGAGTTTGTATGAGAAAGACATTACTAAAAATTGACATTTGTGTGATAAGAGAAAATTCAATTGAAGTAAACATTTTGTGCATGGGAGGATAAATAAAGTGGAAATATATTGAATGATATAAATGGAGAACTTAAAATAATGGTTTTTTATGAGGCATGATATCTTTTTTTTCTTTGTGTGAAATTGTTGGATCTCAAGGATATGTGTTTTAAAATCTGTTTTGATTTGATATTGATGTTTACTTGATATGAGGTTTTGCCCAGGAGTGCAAATGGGTAAGTGTGGGGGAGTTGATAAAACAAAATTTTATTGAATATTTTATTGATAATAAATTATATAATTTCCTCAAATTATGCTAAATATGATCAATTATGAAATATTTGGGATTAGATCATGCATTTTCAAATTTGATGAAAAATCCAGTTTTACCCTTTTAAAATTCACTGTAGTATTTCGGTCATAAATATTGTTATGAAAAATATTTTGACTTAAATTTTTGTAACTGTATTTATGACTTAATTTTCTACAAATTATATTTATGACATTGGATCTGGATTGTGCATTTGAGTGGAGTAAATGGGCCATGAAAACAAAGTTGGACAGAACCATCTAGATTGGACACCACTTCACTATTTAGGTTGTATCTTCTTCATATGGACTTGGATTGAGACCAAATTTGTAGTGAAGATCGGGGATACAATTGGGAACAAATAATCCTTATATAATCCCGGAAAATTCACGCTTTGTGGAGGTAAAATGTGTATTGAAACTTGGAATAAAATATTTGTCTGAGTTTTCATTTCACACTTAAAAAAGTTATGTAATCCTAGCCCTAAAAAACTATATTTAAATGGAGTTTTCACTCTTTTAGAGGGATGATAGAGGCTTTGTAAATGTGTGTAAGAAAGGGTGTCTCTTGGGATCCCCTCACAACTCTTGGAATAAGTAAGGCTTTGTGCAAACATCTCTTCAAAAAGGATCTCCTCTCCCACCTCCTCTTTGTATTTCTTTTATTTCATGTTTGTATCTTAAATTTTTCTTCAATTAATATTCTGTGTTCTTCTATTTTATTCTTATATTAATCTTCCAAATTGGTTTGGAATCAATATTGGAGACGAGATCGGGTTCTACCCATTCAATCCTTGCTCATGAAAAACATCTCCACGATGACCACACCGCCCATGGAAGAGTAGTTTTCTTAGTGATCAATCTATCTTCTGCCCCCTTCATTTAATTATTTTGAATCATTGAGATACTGTAATTAAATTAATATGATCCATGAATTGAGTTTTTAAATTATAATAAATTAATAAAGAAATTTAACAATTAACACAAAAACACGCGAGGTCGAGATTTTGTGTAAATTGTGAGAGTGCGATCTTAATCGGTAATACAAGAGCACACGGATAAATTTGTAGAGTTCAAATATAATACCTAAACACAATTCATCATCATTTACAGAATTTATATGTTTTATAATTAACCACTAAACATAATCTAACCTTAAAACAACAATCAAAGTAGGGTGATATGATTGCGTGTTCCAAAGCTAGCTTAGGGTTTAAGTAATTTCATCTTTGTGGTTAAGTTAACTCTCGTAGGGTTCGAGGGTTAAAAATTAGGGGATCATAATTAAGTGGATATTTATTTAAATGATAATGATTAATAAGTAAATGAAGAGTTAGAGTTATATTGATTACACCTTTTAAAATATTTTCCAAAAAAACATCTTCTTGTTGCATCTTTTTAATCGAACTTCATTTCAAAATTAAAAAACAAAAAAAATGCAATCTTCTTCCAGCAAACTTCTTCCATTTTTATAAACGATAAAAAACCCCCACCCCCATACTTTCAATTAGTGATTTAATTATATTCTATTTTATTTTTATAATACCTTTAAGAAGTTTTTTTAATTTACTTCATCCTTTGAGAGACAACCTTGGTCAGCCACTCTGTTGTACCTAAGTACCCAAAAACCACTAATCATTTGAGGGCGCCCACAACAGCACCTTTAAAATACCATGGTCATATATTTTCATCAAACATGGTAATAACCATAATTATCATAAAACCTTACTGAAAACATATTTACTTATTCATTACTTGAATAAAAGCACATATTATTTAATATATTCCATAAATCCAATAAGGATGTAAACTCCATCAATGATAATATAAACCAATTTTTCCACAAATCATTAATCAGTTCCAATGTTATAAATATTATCCAATTTAATTTATCCATATCAATCATATCTTTATCCAAACTAAACATCATTTTCTTAACATTACGAATAGATAGAGGATTGTTTTCCCTTCATTTTGTGTTTTCCCTAAAATATCACCTTTCTGTGAAATCGCTTTTCTAGGTCATCAGTACCATTGAATATTTTCTTGAAAATTTTTAATGAAAAAATCTAAATAAAAATCCTTTTATATTTAAAAATTCATATAAAACATAATTCTTGAATTCCAATACGCAAACACTTCAATCATTCCACTTCATTCTTAAACCATTAACTATGCTTCATTAAATTATTCCTTAATATCTATTTACTACAATATGAATTATGAATCATGTCTTAACATTAATAAACCTAAATTTAACCATGCTTATTACATTTAACATAAAAAATATTGTTACAACATATCATACCTTTCATATGTTATTCATGCTCTCTTCATCCTCAATAGTATAACCATTAATCATAAAACCTTTCTGATTTTATTTACGATATCTCCCCCTAGGACATAGACTTTCATAATTCCCATACTTTACACATTTAAAACATTCAATAATTGATGATACATTAGGGATACTATTATTCTCAAGCTTTTAATTAACCAAACTTTTCATTTTTTTCTCATAAATTACTTGATTTGTGTCCTTATTTTCCACACTTGAAATATCATCATGTTCCTCTCAGAAATTCACTTGGGTGCTTCTTCCCACATTCTCAACATATAGTAAAATTAATCTTCTTTCCTCCATGGTCTTGACCACTCGAGCTCTCAGAAAACTCTATCCTTCTCTTCTATGGTGAGTTTCGGAGTTGGTTGAGGTGCAATTTGTTAGTCATCTATCATGATAACTAATTAAGAATAACCACAATATCATTCACTCTATTCATCATACCATTTGGTTACTCATCAAAACATTCTCTATAACATTCAAAATTAATCTAGATCATTCTAGTTCCTTCTATTGACTGAAACCAAAAATCATAGTGTGAGTAATAATACTCATAGTGGGAAACCACATAATCATAAAAAATCACTTATAGGATGTCTAAATCATGACACATTCTTTTAAATATATGACACCTTAGGCTTAAAATAGGTCATTCATGGTCATTATTTAAATCCTTAATGATAGTTCTTAAAGAGTTTTTTAATTTCCAAAATATATCCCTCGGGAGTTTCAAACTAGGTCTGTAGCAAGGCCCATTTTCATTCACTAGGTGATGATTGAGTCCAGATCAATGCAATATTTTTAGATTTATTAATCATAGGTACCTCTATACCAAATCCACATCAACTTTTAGTATCCATATAGGGATTTAATTTCTTGTAAACCACTATCTCTATACTTTAACAAAATTCCAACACATTTCCATATACTTTGACTCATACTTAGATTTATCCATAGAGATATCCCTAGACATATCCCTAGACATATCCTTAGGTATATCCCTAGAGATATCACTAAAGTTCTTTTCTAATACTAATCTAAAAATATTAACTAAACCTTTCCTCTAATACCAAATATAAAGACCCAAAATTATCATACAAATATATTTCATATTTTTAGATGAATATTCCTTATATTACACAAACACACACCTAAGGATTGTAAAGTTATAGTGCCTTTGGAAACATTCACACATAAAAAAACTAGTCCATAAGTGAGATACATCATATCTCACTATATTATTCATAACTAGAACCCTTGATAGATATATCATACATAATACCTTTTATTATAACATAGGGAAAATAAACATAATAAAGGGTGAGATCAGATGCTTGGTAAAGGTAAACCAGGGAGATATCAACATATCATGATCATAAGGGTGTGAGAATATTATAATGATATTTAAAAACCATACCCTACATATTATATATCATAAACTTGAGACATGTAATAAATCTTGGTACTTCATAAGACATGAATCATAATGGAATCAAATAACATGAACCATGTGAACATAACATTGGCATAAGACCTATATTTTTGGAATAACATAAGCATAGAAAATCATTTCCATAATAGTCAAGGATTATTGTCAAGAATATCAGAGTGGAATATGTTCACTCCCTAAACCATCATAGTATTCAAGGTTCACTCCCAAAACTATCGTAGTGGATAAATTCCCTTACTAAACTAGGTTCACTCCCCATTCTAGTATTTTTTAACTCATGATTTATCAATCATTACCCAATATATTGGGGTGATATATAGGTCCCACATGTTACAAAATTAAAATCATACATATGTGTTCCATAATATCATAAAACATTTATCATATCAAAACCCATGAAAAGAAATGCATTTCATAAACATTTCATCATAGCATAACCTGTATAAAATAAATAGGTTTTATAATCATTTTATCATTTCATCGTAGCATAACCCATGGAAAAATAGGTGGATTTCATAAGAATTTTATCATGGTATAACCAATGGAAGAGAAAAAATTTTCATAGACATATTTTCATAATAAACATAAACTATTTAGAAAAATAATAATAATAATACCCATATATCATATCCCTAGTAAAGCTAAGTAATATCAAAGGAAGTCATATTATACAGAAAATGATTTCAAAAGATCACTTGGAACATTTCTTGAAGAAAAAAACATTTATTTGAAAAAACACTTTTAAAAACTAAAACTTCATAAAATAGTTTAGAAATCATTTTATTTGAAAATAAACTTTGAAAAATTATAAAGGAATATTTAAAAATAATTTAAAACAATTGTTGAGTAAAATACCCTTTCGACTTTGAAAAAACACTTTTTTAAAACATAAAACATTTTCAAAATCCTTTTATTTGATAATAACCTTTGAAAATTAAAAATGAATAATTAAAAATCATCTAAAAAAATTTATTAAGGAAAATATCATTTACACTTTTAAAAAAACATAAAACATTTTAAAAATCCTTTTCTTTGAAAATAAACTTCAAAAATTATAAAGGAATCTATAAAAATCATTTAAATCATTTCTTGAGGAAAATACCCTTTACACTTTGAAAAAAAATTAAACATAAATCATTTAAAAATAATTTTCTTTTAAAATAAACTTTGAAACTTATAATGTAATCTTTAAAACATTTAGTGGTTATGATGGCGGGAAATGTCATATATGTTGAAATAAAGATTCCTTTCACATTTTTGGTAAAATCCAAACGGTCCTTATTTTGAAAATGACATGAAGATTAGTTTTTAAAAAATTATAAAAATTAAAACATTGGTAAAAATTCTTTATTAAATCATTTTCAAAATTTTAAAATAATTTTGAAAAAAATAGAAAATATGCATACAGAAAAAAGAGGTTTTTCAACCGAAATGATAAATAAAGTTGGTTTTATTTAAAAACATTATTTTAGAATATTAAGCACAAAAATAGAGGGAAATAAAGGTAAATAATGTATTTTCCTGACATAAACAGATTATAAGAAAATTTATTATATTATTGAGATATGAATCATAATATTTTATCATCATAATCATAAACATAAACATTTCTGATAAACAATGAGATTATATCATAAAACCATTACCACTTTAGTAAAACTGAATCATAAGCCACATGAAAGAAAAATATTAAATGAAACTTATAATATAATTAATATAAATATATTCATGATATAAAATTTCAAGGGTTAGTATATATACACCTCATAAAATAATATAGGTGCACAACATAACATATGTCTTAAAGAAGGAAAATTGAGACAAAAATCTCTTACCGCTTTGGTAAATTTTGAATTGTGAACCCTATGAAAGAGAGATCATAAAATGATATGTAAATCCCTATAATTTTTATTAGAATCATAATAAAATACATTCATGGGTAGTATATTCACTACATAAAAGAAATATGTTGGGAATATGGCAAGTGTCTCATAGAAGTAAAAAGTGAGACGGAAATCCCTTACTTTAAGTCTCGACTTCCTTAGTACATGTTATAACCTCCTTTATAATAAATATAAGTTTATTATAAATCTATTAAATAATCATGAATATATATCATTCCATATATGATTAATTTGTGACCTTTAATTACCCATTTATTAACAATTTCATGTTAAATTCAGGTTTTGGGTAATAACAACTTTGTTTTTCATATATGTTTTGATTTAGTATTTTTAGTCATATTAATTTGATTAGGGTTCCATAATCTATAGAATTTTAAAAATGATAAAAATATCATATATATTAATTAAATATGTATTTATAGTAATCCGTAAAATTTATAGATAGAAAATTAAATACACCATTCATGGAGACGGTAGGTCGTACATACGCATTAATGTTGTTTCCATTTTCTCGATGGATGAAACAGAAGAAAGGAATATAATATATTACCATTAAATAATAATTTTTATGTTATATATATTTAATATATTCATTAAATTTACCCTAATTACCTTCTATAAAAATCATTAGTGAAAAATTAATCACATCACTTTGTGAGGCAATAGTATGTCGTACACACGAATGACGTTATCATATCCCCCCAGAAATGGAAATTAAGAAGTTATATATGATATATTTATTAAATATGTATAATTATGTTACACATATCACATATATTCATTTAATATATCTTTATTACCATCCAAGTAAAATGGAAATGGAAAAAAACACATTGGTTCGTGAGGCGGTAGTCTGTTGTACACATGAGCGAAGTTATTATTTTCCAACATGTTTGAAGGTGAGAAGTTTTATATGGTATTATAATTAAATTTGTATAATAATATCATAAATATAATTTATAAACATTAAATCCATTATTATATCCATCTGTGATAGGTAGTGATGGAAAAAAAATAACATCGGTTCACGAGACGGTAGTCCATCGTACATATGAATGATGATTTTGTATCCCATTTGATTGAATAGAAGAAGGATTTAGGTTATGATATTAACATAAAAAATATAATCACTTATTATATTATATAAATATGGTTTAATAATAATTTAAATAGGTGTAGGAATAAATAAAATAAAATTCCTGGTTATGGATGTTACCTCTTCTTCAGACAACTTATTTTAGTTTTCACCAAAAGTATTTTTAGGTTGAATTTATGACAAAAATAATGCTTCTAGGATGATAGTATTAAATTAATGAATTTATTTGGGATGGTATTTTCAAAACCAATGTGTTTTGTAAGTGTAAAGAGTAAATGATATGGGGTGGCATTTTATAAGTGAGGTGAGTGGCATGCTTTTAATTTTTTCTAAAAAAGGTGCTCCCACATTTTTCACATAAAAAAGGGTATAAAATGGTCCATTCTTGAAAATTAGAGTTTATAAGGTCTAAATATGGCCATAAAATGGGGTTTTTACAAGTTTTTATTCATTTTTAACCCTTATCATTTTATTTTAACCCCTAGGTAAACTAATTTTCACCTTAACCGCAATAAATAATTTTTTTTATTTTTACTATTAATTATGGTGAAAAATTAATTTTAACATATAATATAATATAAATTATTATTATTCCAAATATGGAATCCATTTTTCCAAATTCAACTCACAAAATTGGAAAAAATTAATTTAAAATTGAAGCCACAGATGTGATGAAAAGGTGATTTTATGAAGAGAAAATCTTTAAAAGTTTAAAATGTTTTTATATAAAATTTCAATATGAAATTAATTCCAATGAAATTAATTTTATTAATAGGTATATAATAAACTAATTTTACTTCTAAAACCAAATTAAAAAAAATTTCTCAAAATATTTAAAATAAATGACAATTCTTAACAAAAAACCTATATTTGTCACTATTTATCAAAAAAATTATTTTCTCATAAAATTATAAAAAACATAACCATAATATAATTTTTAAATGATTATTTCAAAAATTAATTTAATTTTTTCAAATAAAGTTTCTTAAAGTGTCAAAAATTAATTTTAAAAATGTGCACAAAATGTGACAAAACTTCTTTTTAGAAAAAATCAATTTCTAAGCATAAAATTTGATTTATTTTATCTCATGCCTATAAAATAAATAAGATGAATGTTAAATATTATATTGAATATATAATGTATAAATTTCATTAAATTCATTCACCAAAAGTGATTTATTTAATTTATTAATGTAAAACGTGTTTGTGTGCCTAAAAATAGTTATTCTGAAAAATATTTCCTTTATTTTCAAATAGTGATTATTTTCATTTATAATTAATTGGTCACCAAATAATTAATTTTATATAAATTTATAGACTATATATTTTAATAATTTAACTAATCCTTTTCATACCCTGAATTATGACAGCTAGGCAATAACTATCATATTAAATAATTATATTTTAATAGTATGTCATGTTTTTTTAAACTTGGTATCACATGTAATGAAAGTTAAATTTAGTGTTTGATGTAATTAGAGATAAACTTGGTGTTTCATGTAAATAAAGATATAAAAAAGATTAAATTTATTTCAAAAATATATATTTCAAAAAATCTCAGGGTATTACAATTATAAGTTAGTGGAATTAAAATAATGATAGATTTCAAAGGGTAGTGATATAGGGAAATTTGAATTTTTGTAACTTGGATTATAGGTAGGATAATTTTGGAATGTTTTGGATGCCTAGATTGTGTTTTCAAATGTTAAATAATAAAAAGTGGAGACTCTGATAATTCTATAGGGGTCGATAAGTGGTCAGACCAAGTGGGGCATAAAAAGTGTAATTCCTTGACCCAAATCATTGGGTTTTAGGTGAAGTTCCTCATGGCCTCATGTGTGCCTCCCCGTATGCAAGGAGTTGGAGACTAGGAGGTAGGGTTCTAAAATCATTAGTGGGGAGACTATATCCTCAATATTAATAAAGAAAAATACAAATAATTACACTGTGGAATAAATAAATAATGTGATAACAAATGACATGACAAGTATCACAAGTAATATAGTATGATAAACTAAGGAACCCTAAATTGGTAGGTCAAACCAAAGTGTGAGAAAGATATGTAAGTAAATAAAACATTGTGGCATCACTCTAGAGTCTATACTACTACCACCTCCAACCACTATTCTTCATCTCCTATCTCCCTATCACTAGGTCCTTTCCCTTTCCTGTATCCTTAATCATGAAGTCTATATGTGCATTGAGATTCCCATACAAGGTGGGAGTATTTAACTAATAAGTCGCCTCCAATGCTTCTTTAACACAAGTTCACTATGAATATATAAAAATTTATTTCATGATATATAGTAAATTCATAAGTAAAGATATAGCCACAATTATATTGATTCATCGTGTGTTAATCAAACTTCCATGAACCTTGGCCCCACCTGCTTCAGTGTGATGCTGGTAAGGATGTCAATGTATATCAATACATGTCGCAAGACATACCACAAGTCCTAGTGTCTATTGTCACCCTACTACTATTGGGAATGTCTCCAAGTTCTGCATTTAATGAATTCTACACACCCCACCCTGATGGAGGTCATTAACAAAAACACTATATTCCCCACCCATGATGGTGTTCATTATCCTCGGATGGTGGTAAATCCCATCTAACATGTTCAAGGTATTTGGATGTGTACATCACCCTTTCACTAAAATATCCCATATATTCATGTATTTTAAGGATAATAAACTCTCTGTACAGTCTACTCCCACACCCCCAACATATCTGTGATCTGTCTCATACCATCAAATGAGACATGGTCTATAGCCTTGTCACATCATCCTGCTCCCCCTCCATGGGGTTGTCTAACCAATACTCAACAAACTATTCATCTTGATACATGAAGTAAGGTTTCATAGGCTATGCAACACTGTAAGGAGTGCATATCATTGTAAGGATCAATAAGGAATATCATGAATATCCGTCAAGAGGCTACACATACACACCCACATGCAAACATGACCAAGAATATGTTACATAAGCTATACAAAAATCTCAAGATCATATATCAAGGATGGGCCCCAAGGGACACTCATAAACCTATATGCAACACATATCAATCATGAGTTTCAATCATAAATGATAAAATTATAGAAACATCATATATAAGTACCTATATGGTAAGGAACTTCCTACCTTAAGATTATAGTCATCACGTCAGGGTCCACCAAGAAGGTAGTCACCTGATTCAATCCCACACCCAAATACCCTAATAACCATATCCAAAGTCACATGAGTGTTCAAGAATGGATATTACAATAGAGGAACATCATGTCTAAAAGAAAAGAGACTCACCAAGGAAGAGTCTCTAAGAAATTCACCACTGAGACATTGTAGAATGATAACAATCCTAGAGAAGATTTTTTTTCACACCAAGGCTGTAAAACACCTCACTATACTACACAAGGAACCATAGTCTAGGAATAAATTCCTCATTCCATGATTATTCAAGAAGAAATGATAAATTTATCCAGAATAAGAAAGACACATCGGAGTTCTCCCTCCAATCACCCCAAACCAAAATCATCAGCAATGGTCAATGAACTAAGACCTTAGATTGACCAAAGGAAAGGAAAGATCATCCCAAACAAGGAAGAAATTAGGGATCATATGAACATTCTAATTCCAATCATCCTTATGATAATAAAACTCCCAAAAATCACCAATCTCTTAGATGGTAGGTGAATCTAGTGATTTAATCAAAGGAAAATGCATGAAAAATAAATTAATCTTCCCCTCATCAATCATGAACATGGTTTGAAGAAAAAACATGACTCGTTGACTCATATACAAGGAATAAGTGGTTGTTTAATCCATTTTAAGTGAAGCATAACCATTACCACGGTCTACACTATGGCCTAGCCATGGTCTTGGTGTTCTTCAACACATATCCTGACATGGCCATCCCTACGGCATGATACCAAAGCCCAGACCACTTTTTCCCTCACTACAATATCCAAAACGGGTGTGGTGAGGTTTCCTAAGCCATACCCAAGGAGACTCTTCCCTAATTTCCACATCATGGCAATTCCCATTTTCTCATTTTCCTCGTTTTACACTAAAAGACACCAGAGACAAAATGGATTACACCAAGGTGTGGTGTAGGCTGTTTTGAACCAAAAATTTCTAAAAATCTACTTTTAAGATTCTAAAACCAATAACACAAACTGAACCCAAAATTAAACCCTCACAAGTATTAAAACATCATTTAATACATTTTGGAACTTACATTAACATTACCACTAAAAATGAGGGTGATACAATTCTCCCCCTCGAAGGACTTATCATCCTCAATAAGAATCTCTAGTAGTCATACTCAAACAACTCAGACCACTATGCTTAAAAATTAGATTCCCACTCCCAAGTATCCTCAGAGAACTATATGTGAATCCATAAGATCCAAACAAGCGGTGTTGTCTTCCCCTATAATTTTTTTTCCTCGGTTAACTAAACAGACTGACCGTCCTTCAAATGATGTATCAGGCTCCAACTCAACTTCCTCATGGTCTGTAATGTGTGTAGGATCATGAATTTACATATAAATCTTAGATATATGGAAAAAATCATACATAACTCAGTAATTATGAGGAATAATAAAATGTTAAGACACTATCATCTTTCCTTGCTTCTGAATACATTGATACCCTAACTGAGGAGTCACCCATAAGAAAACTCAATCACCCATAGTGAACTCTAAAGGTCTCCTCTTATAGTCGATATATGATCTCTCTCTTCTCTGATATGTGACCAAATATATTTAGATCAAATAAACTCTATCTAAAGTCTCATGCACCAAGCTTATTATTTGCCTAACCCACCTCATTCCAGCATAACGGTAAGTGAAAAGGTCAACCATAGAGAGCTTCATAGGTGTCATCTTGATATAATCCTGGAAACTGTTATTATAAGAAAACTCCACCAAGTCTATATGATCATACCATGATCCTAAAAAGTTTATAATGCATACTTGAAGAATATCCTTAATAATCCATATCTTCCTATCTGACTAATCATCTGTCTGTGGGTGATATGTCATGCTCAAACTCAGTTGAGTCCCTAAAGCCTTCTACAAGATCTTCCAGAACTGCAACATGAAACATGTGTCTCTATTTGATATAATTCTCAAGTGAAATTTTTAAAGATACACAATCTCATGGAAATATATCTTTCCTAACTCATTCATAGAAATTCTCTAGTATCAACATGAAATGGGCCACCTTAGTCAGTCAGTCTACTACTACCCACACAGTATCATGATTCCTTGAGGTACCCATTAACCCTGTCATAAAATCCATCATGACATCATGCCATTTCCACAAGGTCACTAGAAGTGGATGGATTAAACCACTAGGAATTTTATGCTCATACTTTACTAACTGGTAGGAAATACATAATGAAACAAAACCATATATATCCTTATTCATGCCTGGCCACCAAAACTGCCCCCTGATGTTGTGGTGCATCATCATTGACCCAAGATTCTCTATCCATCATGAGGCATGGAAGTCTCCCATAATCTCTTATATGATAAAATTAGGAACTATAACCCTTACATAGACATAAATTAAATCCTCTTCATTGTCTAAGGACCAACCTAGTATCAGATCATCCCCCACCAACCATTCTCACATAACCACACACTTGGGATCTAACTCCTAGATATCCATTACCCAATCCACAAAAATAATGTGATAACAAAAGTTTCACATGTCACTGCTCCTCTCTCCTTAGTCACATTCATACTCCCATTGGCCAAAAAACACATCAAATGCCACTCTTCATCCAAAGTATGATCTCTAAGCTCTTAGGAATCTTGTTTCTTCCTACTAAGATCATATATAACAACATTACCCTTACCCAATGCATAAGGAATATTATGGTCAAACATCTACAAATACTCCACTCCTCTTCAACAACAAATTCAGGTCTCACTATGAGAAGATATAGAAAAGACTCTTTTAGTCCATGTAGAAAACAAACATATCTACAAAGAGATAGTTTCACTAACACTTCAAAGTGTATACCACATCTACCAACTCCAGGTCATGGGTAGGATAATTCCGCTCATGGGGTCACAACCGGTGAGACCCATAAGCTACTACCTGATCTTCATGTATAAACAAGGATCCTAAATTAACTCTTGACTCATCGAAATATACCACATATCCCATACCAGGTTTTGGAAAAGTTAGCACTGAAGATATCATCAACCTCCTCTTCAACTCAAGAAATACTTCCACGCACTAACCCGAACACTTGAAATTCACCCATGTTCTTGGTCAGAGCTATAATGGGGGCATCCAAACACAAGAAATCCTAGTTTAAATGATGGAATTTCCCTGTTAAACCAAGAAATCTACTAGTATCTAATACATTTTGAAGGATATACTAAAAACTCCCCACCTCTGCTTTCTCAGATTCTGGAAATTCCAACCTCTAACACTGCATACCCTAGGAAATGAACCTCCTAAATCAAAAAGTGACACTTCGATGGCATGGAATTAATTTAATGTGATTTAATTGTATTCAAAACTATCTAAATAATCCTATCGTGATGATTTTAGGTCCATGAAAAGATAAATATTTCATCAAAAAACACTATGATGAATGAGTCTAGATATTGGTGAAAGATCTTGTCCATGAAGTCCATAAAAACCATCAGAGAATTTTTTTTAAACCAAAAGGCATCACCAAGAACTCATATAACCCACACCTACTCCTAAATACTGCCTTTAGTATGTATTCATCCCTGAATTGAAACTGATGGTAGCTTGAACATAGGTCAGTCTTGTAAAACAAAATAGATCCTCACAACAGATCAAACAGACCACTGATCCTATGAAAAGGGTTTCAATTCTTCATCGTCCCTTTGTTCAACTTTCTATAATACACATAGAACTAAAGATTATTATCCTCCTTTTTTGAAAAAAATTGGAGCACCCTAGGAAGATGTGTTGGGTCTAATAAAGCCCTTCTGATACAAGTAAACAAGTTAAACTTTTATATCCTTCAACTCAATTAGTGTCATATGATAAGGAGGAGTGAAAATAGGTTGATCCCCTTACATGAGTTCTATTTCAAACTCAATTCCTCTATCATGAGTGATGTAACGCCCTAACCCTATATGCTTGGAGCCGATGCATTATTTTAATACATTGGAATGATTATAAGGAATAAAATCTTGAAGGACCAATCATTCTAGAAGTCATGGAAAATAGATTACATATATGAACTTTACATTACAATTTCAAACATAAAATACAACATAGATAATCCTTTGAGAATGCCATTATTCTTCAAGTTTAACTCTGCATATCAATCATAAAACACTTCTTAGCACCCTATAAAAATAAAACATAAGAAAGTGGTGATCTCAGATGCTCAGTAAGGTTAAATAATAAAACATAAGATTTCATAAATAATCATAAACTTTTTTGGAAAGTATAAAACTGAAACACAAGCCTTTTAAACATAATTGTCAGCATAATATGGAAATAATAAATCAATTAATTCCATTTAAACATTCACATGGATATTCTACTAGTCGAATAATCACATGTAATATCAATTACTAATATCATAATGTGGGAATACATAATGTCGGACATACCATCAAGGACTCATTCCAAGACTATGTGGGTAAGACTTTAGTCAAAACCCAAATTAGTTTGTCTCATGAGTACTATCAATGTATCAAGGGGATTTAATTAACCAGTCCCTAACCCGTAGGGCTATCATTAACCAGTCCCCAACCCGTATGGATTTCATTAACCTGTCCCCAACCCATTACTTACTAAGTCTAATGCATACATCAAATGAAAAGGGTGAAACATGACCAACATAAAAATTCATATTTAAATAAGCATACGAAATTTTAATACTTTAACCATAAAAAATTAATGGTATCAAAATAGCACATCCACAGTCAAACATAACACAATAAAATATGGAGGATTTTATCATATGAAATCAACCTCAATTAAGAATAAAATCCAACAGAGGATGTTGAAATATATGAAAATACTCTAATAAAATCATTAAAAATATCTTAAGACAAATACCCTTTTTTTCTTTGAAATAATTTATTCAAAATCTATGTACTTATAAAAAAATACATTTAAAAAGAGATTTTTGAATCAAAGTGTCTCATACTGACTGAAAATTCTTTTTTTTTCCATTTTTAAGAAAGCCTCTTTATGGAGAAGAGGAAAACAACATTACACCGAGCGGGAAACCAAAAAACATGATGGTTATACAAAATTAGAAATTCAAAACCCACACCAAAGTGTCTCATACCACTTTGAAACTTTTGAAATGAATTATAATTTTAAAATATTCATGTTCATATAAATAAATCATTAAAACCATTTTGAAAACATGGACATTAATGAGAAATATTTTGAAGAATAAATCTTTAAAACTTTTAAAATGTGGTTTTAGTTAAAGAGTCCCTTACATAAAAGATTAAAAAGATTCATTTTTGAAAACATTTGAATGAACTTAAAAATAGTCATAAAATTTCCTTTCTAATCCTTTTATATACATATAAATTTTTATGTAAAATAAAATAAAAAATATTGCAATGGAGAAAGGATTAATTCTTTAAACATTCAAAGCTTCCCATACCACTTTAAACATTTAAATCATAAGTATGATATCTTCAAATGAATATTTAAATACCATGAAGATAAATTTATTCATGATATAAAATATAATATGGTATATATATACACCACGCACAAGAAATATGTGGTAAACATGGCTTATATCTCACGAAAATTAAAAGTGATCCGAAATTCCCTTACCATAGGTCTGATACTCTCTATACGTGTCTGAAACTCATGTATAATGGTTTTAAACATATTATTAACTTATAAAAGAATCATAATAATATTTATGATATCATATATGATTCATTTATGACTTTATATTACCTATTTATTAATAATTTATAAGTTAAAGAAACATTTTGGGTAATAATCGTTTTCTTTATCGTACGTGTTTTGACTTGTTATTCTTGATCGTATTACTTAGATCATGATTTAATTACTTAAAAAATTTATAAAATGATTTATATATCATATATATTCAGAATATATATATATATATATATATGAAATGGAACACACCATTCATGGAGACAATAGGCCGTACGTACACATGAACGTTGTTTTTGTTTTCTTATCGTATTGAATGGAAGTAACTAAATAACATATATGTATATATATATATATATTATATAGATACAATTATTATGTCATATATTTTATACTTATTAATTATATATATTTTTATAATAATTCTTGAATGGTTAATGTGGAGAATGAATCTCACCGCGTCGTTGAGACGGTAAGATGTACGTACGCATGAGCGACGACATCATTTCCTTAATGGCTAAATGGTATGGAATTGGATGAAATATGAATTTTAAAGAAAAAATATAATTTTATATTTATTATTTACATCCTTTATATTTATAATTATAATCATTACAAAAAAATAATTTTGAGTAACAAATCACACCACGACGTGGAGACGGTAAGCCGTACGTACATACGCATGGTGATATTGTTATTAATGGAATGGTAAAAAGATAAATATGATTATAACATGATTATAATAATATATCAGTATATTTATGATATTGTATTTATTACTTTGGTATGAAAAAAATATAGAAATAGGAAGTAGCATAAGAAAAGAACTTTGAAAAAGGTGATAAAACAATTACCTCTTTTTTGGGTATCTCTTTTTCATTTGCACAAAAGGAATCCTTAGGATGGCTTTATTCCAAAATTATGGCCTCTAGTATTTAGTGAGGGAAGTTGGGAGAGTAAATTGTAAGGGTTTTAATGAGAAAAAGGGCTTTGGAGGTGTGAATTAAAGAGAATGAGAAGTTCCCTTTTATATGAAAGGTGAGGGGTACTTTTGGAAGATCTTTAAATATTAATTTATTATAAATTTATTTTATGTTTTAAATAGATACAAAGTGATTTTTTTTAGGATAAGATGATTATGGGTGTAAATCCTCTCAACTAATGAATTTTAGACATGTTTAGGTCATAAAATTAACCTTATATTTTGGATTCAACCCTTAGTTAAACAGTTTAACTCTTACCGTATATTCTTGTATTTTTACACTATAGGGTTAATATATTTATTATAAAATTCCAAAATAACCCCAATTGAATAATTTATGATATATTTGACATTATAAAATTTATTTGGACGAACCTTAGATTTTTATGACTTTTATATCATATAATAAAATAGTATTTATTTTAAAATATCATTTATGTCAATTTTAATACTATTCAATATTTTCATTTTTAAAAATATCAAACCAACATGATAACTTCAAAAAACTACTTCCAATATGTCAATAAAATGTAAAAGTTATGTATAAAATTAGTGTATTTCAATAATTAAGTAAAATTATATTTATTTTAATATTTTTAATATCATTTATTTGATATCTCAATTAATTAAACAATTATTGTGTCATCATTATGTCAACATTTAATTTATTTATTTAATGTCTAAAAATTATAAATAAATTATCATGATGTATATAAATTTATTATATTTTTAAATACTATTTATAGTTTCACATATCACTTAAATAACCTCATATTAAAAATATAATAGTTATTTAAATTAGAATATGACACTTTTAACTCTTCTTTAAATAAACTATAATAAATGTCGTATTCTAATACAAGTGGCTTAAAAAGATCATATTTTTTACCTAAGGTTTATTTTTGTTGAAAAATACTTATCCAATGAAATTGGGACAAGTTTTAGAAAAATTTTATATTATTATAATATTATTTTTATCTTTAATTACCCTATTTATCTTTAATCGTGGTAAATAAAATTCAAAAATTACTATTCACTAAAAATTATTTTGATACTATTAGACCAAATTTTTCATACTTATTACAACCATGTATTAGTATTTTTGAAATTCAATTCACAGAAGCGGTAAAATTATGTTTAATGCTAATATACAAATGTGGCGAGAAGGCAGGTAAAAAGATGTTAAAAAGTTCAATGAATTTTTATATTTAAGTCTATAATAAAAATAATTAAAATGATCTAAATTGGGTTAATGTATGTATTATTTATCTATTGTGACTTTAAAATAAATTTAAATTAAAATAATTATCTAAATGAAAAGCTCGGGTTTTAAGAATAATGCAGTGTTTTTCACTATTCATCAAAAATAGAAAGTTTTCAGAAAAAAAAATCACACTAAGATAATTTTCATATTCAAAATTAAAAAATGATGTATATTTTACCAAATTCAATTTTTATGAGTGTCAAAAATTAATTTTATTATTGTTCACAAAATGACATAAAAAGTAGTTCCTTTAAGAAAATAGTATTTCTAAACATATAACTATTTTACTAAAACTTATACATTTCATTATAAATATGTTTTTATTTATGTGAAAACATTATAAAAAAATTATTTATTATTTATTACTATTTATATTACTCTATTTAAAGGATAAGTTATAAATATATCATTTAAATACTTTTAACACTAAAGTGTTGTTTTGCAGAAACTCAATCTTGTGTGTTATGCAAGCCAAGCCAGTATTGTGTAAAACATGATCTATTGAAGATAACATACCATGAAATATTAGGGTGTTATATTCTCTCCTATTTTAATAAATTGAATCCTCACAATTTAAATTATGAATCAAAATCTATGTGTTGGACTTTTCAAAATATCTTTATTGAAATCCCACATTGGAAATGGATTAATGAGACCTCCATTTTAAAATAAAGAAAGGGAAGTAATAAGGTCAATAGAGATAACAAATACTAGGGTTTAATATAATAAAAAATGTACATGAAAGAAAATGTAACCATCAAGTTCTGATGGAGAGTGATAGAGAACATTATTAGGAGAAAGTTAATAATCAGAAATCTATAAATCTGCGATGATCTAAGGGACCATTTGATTCGTCGCAAAATAAATTACTAGTAAAACATTTTTGGTTTTATAATATTTCCCCTATAGTTTAATAATTAATTTAATTCATTTAATAAGAACAAAAGTAATGATACTTACTTGATAAGTAGAGTTTCATCCTTTAACTAATTTCTACCACAAACTCATCTTTCTCTCCAAAATGTAATTAAATTCAAAACATATTCTATTTATCTTAATCATATAGGGTTACAAAAATGAATTTATACTTAATATTTCATACCATTTAAATAAAAAAACTATGTTATACAAACCAGGACATCATGTAGGCTAGTGGTAGGCGATAAATCCTTGTCACACTTCGGTTGTGTGTTTGATTTCCACAACCTTGTCTGATGTGACGAGTTGTCACCCGACCTCTGGGTTATCATTTTCTTAAAACCATATTATTATAACAATCCAAAAATAATCTTATGAAATTTTTTAACATTAAACAATATTTTCCAATGTCCAACTAAATCCATTCCAACCATTAGACTTATCCAAATTATATCTATCCAAACTCATGGTCAAAAAAATTATAAGGAAGGTCACATGACATAATGCATATCTTTTTATCACATAACAAGCATGTGAATACCTTAATCATGTATTATCAAAAAAACATGGTAATACCTTGAATTAACATAAAATCCTATTTGAATATTTTCATGCTTCCTTATTCCTTATGTAAAATGTAGAATACTATATATACTCCTTAAATCCAAAAATGTTGTATAATACAACAATGACAGAATAAAAAAACCATTATCCAGTTCCAAGGTAGTTGATAATATCCAATATACATTATCCAAATAAATCATCTCTTTATTCCAACATCATTATCTTTGTATCAGAAACATATTAAGGGTTATCTTTCCCTCAACCATATATTTTCCAAAAAGTTTAACTTGAAACAGTGTCACTTTACATGGTACCATACAATCTCAAATCCATAATGAAATAGTACTGCAGTACAATCCTTATTTATTTTCATAATTCATATAACCAATAAGTCATTGATAAAATACTCAAATGACATAATTCTTCAATAAAAACATAAGAACATTAATCATGCCTCTTCATCTACGTTAGTATCATAACTTGACTACTATCCAATAGCATCATCTAGGGTATACTTTGACTATTGGGACATTGATTCTCATAGTGTCCCATATCCTTTCAGATGAATCATTGTACATTGGAAAATTTTTTCTTACTCTTACAATCACGAACTTGGTGTCCTTTTTCTCCACACTTATAACAAACTCTCATTCCCTTCAAGCATTTAACAGGGTGATTCTTTCCACATTTATCACATGTGGGAAAATCCTTCTTTACCTTCTTCCATTTATCCATATTTTTCTCTATCATCCTCTTCTTCTCTTTCTTCCCTTCAAATCCATAGGACTTGGATAATTCTTTAATTATCTTATTAACACATGATAATATTTCTTCATATGATGATAATACGTGGGATAATATTTCCCTTCAAAATGTTGTCTTAAAACCATGAAAGATATTTTCCTTCTTACTCTTTGGATCATGTTCATTGATGGAGTTCTCATTCCTTATACTGGGTTCCATTTCTAAATAAAAAAATACACTAGGTTAGATCATATCATAATGTATAATTAAAAAACTAGAAAAATTATAAGCATTAATTGAAGATTTACATGTATCTAGTCTCATAATCATAAAAATGGTTTCTTTGAGGACATATTTACTCATAAATCCTTCATAACAATTTGTAAATAAAATTTGAATTATCCTAATCATATCCCCTGAGAGAGTCAAACCAGGTGTGTAGTAAGGCCCATTATCATGTACCAGGTTACCCTAATTCAAGCCCAAAACACCTTGTAGTAGTTATTAATCCTAGGTACATTTGTGCTAGAACCACATCCACTAGTAGTATCCAGACAATAATGTATTTTCTAGGAATACCCACATAATATCTACATTACCAAAATTTTAGTATGTTCCTCTATACTTATCATCAAAGTCTATCTTAGGGTTATGATACCTATTCTATGTTTTCTAAATCTATTTCCAAGGTTATTGCTAAAATTCCTTTGATACTAACTGTAACGCCCTGACCCCAAATTCTAGGAGCCGGTGCATTATTTTAATACATTGTAATTATTACAAGGAATAAAATCCCAAAGGATCAATTAGTTTAGCAGTCATGGAAAATAGATTACATACATGAACTTTACATTACAATTTTGAACATAAAATACAACATAGATAATCCTTTGAGAATGTCATTATTCTCCTAGTTTAACACTGAATACCAATCATAAAACACTTCTTCGCATCCTAGAAAAATTAAACATAAGAAAGGGGTGATAACAGATGCTCAGTAAGGTTAAACAATATAGTAGAAGCTTTCATAAATAATCATAAACTTTTAAGGAAAGTATAAAACTGAAACACAAGACTTTTACACATAATCTTCAGTATAATATGGTAAGAATAAATCAAGTAATTCCATTTAAACATTCACATAGATATTATACTATTAGAATAATCACATGTAATATCAATTACTAATATCATAATGTGGGAATGCATAATGCCAGATATACCTTCAAGACCTCGTTCCAAGCCCATATGGGTAAGGCTTTAGTCAAAACCAAAATTAGTTTGTCTCATGATAACTATTGATGCATCGAGGGGATTTCATTAACCGTCCCCAACCCATAGGGCTTTCATTAACTGATCCCCAACCTATAGTTATTTCATTCACCATTCCCCAACCCATTACTTACTAAGTCCAATGCATTAACACTACTAGAATATTGGGCTTTGAAGCCCCCCAACACTAGCGACCGCCAAAGGCGGTCGCTGCCCTTTGTAAAAAAAATTAAGGGCTTCGCCCCCCCCCCCCCTCGTTGCCCTCGACCTAGCCCCCCCCCCTTCCTTTCACCCTCGATCCCCCCCTGTCCCCCTTGATCACCCCCCCCCCATCGCCGCCCTCCCCGCGCGTCGCCCCCCGCCGCCCTACCTCGCCCTCCAGGCGCCGTCCCCCGCTGTCCCCGTTGCCGCCCTCCACCCTCCGCCCACGTCGGCCTCCGCCCTCTACGCTCCCTCCACCCTCTTCCCTCCTGCTCCAACCGCCCTCCACCCTCCATCCATCCTCCGCTCCCCTCTGGCGTCCCTCTACCCTCTGGTCTCCTCCCTCCAGCCTCTGCCCCCTCCGTCTCCTACCCCTCGGCCCTCTGGCCTCCTCCCTCGGCCCTCTGCCCCCTCGGACCCCCCCCCCCACCACCCCGGACAGCCCCCGCACCCCGGACAGCCCCCGCACCTCGGAAAGCCTCCAAGCACCCTGAATTCCCCCCCGCACCCCCCCCCCCCCCGCACCCCGCACCCCGGACACCCCCCCCCCCCCCTCACTGCCCGTCCCCCGTCCCCTCACTACCTCCTCTCCTCCGGGTCCCCGCCGTCGCCGCCGCCCGTCCCCTCCCTCGTCGCACTGCCTTTGGATCCAGCTCCCCTTCGCTGCCTCTCCTCTCCCTCACAGCACCGCCTTCGGCTCCCCTCCCTTCCAGGTTTATAGCGCAATCAGGTATGACATGGGCTTTCACTTACATTATTATTTTATCAATGGTTCATAAACAAATTATTAGTATTTATTTTAAATATAGTTGATTTGAAAAATACAAATGTAATAAGTATTGTGTAAATGTTTTTTATATAGATATTATTATGGATAAGAGTTGGATTTATCTTCCAAATCGAACGTCTAGAGAATATTTCAATGGCATTATGCAGTTTATTGACTTCACGAGAGGATTTTAAAGTGACTATATTAGTTTTCCATGTATAAAATGTGCTAACAGATATCAATTCACACGAGATACTGTGAGGGAGCACCTATTCTTTTCAGGATTTATAAGAGTTGGACTCGTCATGGAGAAGAATATGTTCGTTGTCAAAATATAGATGCAGCTCAAATGGATGTTTATGCAAGGATGAATTATCTAATGCATGAAATTCTTACTGAAATGGTACGTGGGTTTGATCCTAAAGGCATTGACATCCAGAATCTTGAGACCAGTGAGATAAATCTTCGTTCTGGTGCAGATCGTGATTCGAGGAGGTTTTATGAAGCACTTGATGATGCGAAAATAGAATTATATCCTGGATGTACTTCTTACAATAAACTTTCGTTTATCATGGAGTTTTTTCATTTGAAGACTTTGAATAATTGGTCAGACACATCATTCGACATGCTTTTGGTGTAATTGAAAAAGGTTCTTCCTATCAACGCTAGGATTCCCGTGTCGTATTACCATGATCGTAAGCTGACAGAGAACTTAGGTTTTACATATGAGACCATAGATTCATGTGCAAACAACTGTATGTTGTTTAGAAGGGAAACTGCCCATTTGGATATTTGTACGGTTTGTGGTGCTTCCAGGTGGAAAGAGAACAGGGGAAATCAAACTCATCAAAGTCAGATTGCGATACAGGGGAAACCGATTTCCATAAAGCAAATTTGTTACTTTCCCCTTAAACCAAGGTTGAAAAGATTTTTTATGTCATCTAATGTTTCTAATTTAATGAGATGGCATGCAGAAAGAGTTTATGAAAGTGATATGTTAACCCACCTGGCAGACTCTCATGCATAGAAGGATTTTTATAAGAGACATCCCGACTTTGCTAAAGATGTTCGTAATGTCTGATTGGGATTGGCAGCAGATGGTTTCAATCCATTCAAGTCTATGGTTGGTGTAACTCATAGCACATGGCACGTGGTGTTGGTTCCATATAATCTTCCTTCGTGGCTTTGTATGAAGCAACAATTTATATTACTTTCCACTCTTATCGATGGACCTAAAAGTCTGAGGGATAAGATTTATGTTTACCTTCAGGCATTGATTGATGAGTTGAATGAATTTTTGGGCGATGGTGTGATGACTTATGACTGTGAAACGAATGAAATGTTCAAACTACAGGCTTCTTTATTGTGGACAATCAATGACTTCCCAGCTTATACAAATTTATTAGGCTAGAGTACGAAAGGGGAATTTTCTTTCCCTTGTTGCAACAAAAGTAAAAAATCTGTATGGCTTAAGCATTCCAAAAAATGGGAATACATGGGTCACAGACGTTTTCTCCCCCCTCAGCATAGGTTCAGAAAGGATAGAGTGGCATTTGATGGTTCTAGAGAGTTCATCCCAGCACCAAAGATCATGACAGGAGTCGAAATTTTATCGCAGATTGAGGAAGAAAACATCTGCACGGTATATGAAATTCAGGATTTAGTGGCTCCTCCGGTACATAATATTTGAGCTGCGGGTAGGCAACGCAGTCACAATTGGAAAAAGAAAAGTATTTTTTATAGTATTCCGTATTGGAAAACTAACATGCTGAGGCATAATTTGGATGTCATGCACATTGAATAAAATTTTTGTGATAACGTATTTTGGACCATTTTAGGTGTTAGTGGAAAATCAAAGGACTATGTTAATGCACGTCGTGATTTGGAAGAAATGGGTTTAAGGAAACAGTTTCATTTACAGTTAGCTGAGGGAAACAAGTCATATATTCCTGTTGCACAGTATACAATGACTACAAAGGAGAAAGAGACATTTCTTTCCATTTTTAAGATGCTCAAGGTGCCTGATGGTTACTCTTCTAATATTTCAAAGTGTGTGAATTTGGCGAGAAAGACATTGCAAGGGTTGAAAAGTCATGAAAATCACATACTACTTCAGCAGTTGATTCCAATCACAATTTTTGATTGTTTATCCCCCAATGTTGTTCAGCCATTGATTGAGATGAGTAATTTTTTTAGACATCTTTGTTTAAGAAATCAATGAATGAGTGATTTAAAAAGTTTACAGGACGGAATTGTACTTACACTCTGTCACTTTGAGAAACAATTTCCCCCCTCATTTTTCGATGTTATGGTCCACTTGACAGTGAACCTAACTGATGAAATAATGGCTGCTGGTCCAGTGTAATTCAGGTGGATGTATCCTATTGAGTGGTATTTGAGTACATTGAAACGATTTGTACGCAACAGAGCTCATCCGGAGGCATCAATAGCCAATGGTTATTTGATGGATGAGTGTACTACTTTTTGTGTAGAATATATTACAGATGTTGAAACAAAATTAGATAAGACCTCTCGGATTCAGGATGGTTCAGTTGGAGAAGGAACCATATATGATATGGACAACATCGAGTGGATACAAGCGCATCAATATATCTTGTTCAATACTCCATTAGTTGCACCATTAATGCAGTAAGTATATTATCACTTTTATTGTTTAGCTTTTACATGTTTTTTTTTGCATAAGTTGATCATTTAAACATCGCGTTATCATTTGTAGGAAACACATTAATGAGATAAAAGAAGAGATGTATCGTGCGACTGAGTTGCAAATTCAACAGTCTCATTATGCGTCATTTCATGATTGGTTCAAGGATTATATATGTATAAATCAATTTTCATTATGAGTGAAGTATTATACTAATTTCTTTCTTTATATATCATTATTGAATTATATGAATTATGTAGGTTTATAAGATGAGGTAGTTAGGGGACCCCACGCTAACTGAAGAATTTATCCAACTGGATCAGGGTCCATCTATAATGGCTCGTCGTTATAAATCTATAGATGCTAATGGTTTTCGATTTCACATTAAATATGTTGACGACAAACGAGCAACAAAAAACAGTTGCATTGGTTGTCCATTTGTCGATTCTGGTTATTACTATGGTCAATTGATAGACATCATTGAAGTTGTATACACACATGGGTTGAAGTACATATTGTTAAAGTGTAATTGGGTTGATCCAGTACGTGGATGTAAAGTTGATCAATATCAGTTTTCATTGGTGAATTTTAACTATATGTTATACAGAAATGAATGAGTTGATAATGAACCTTTCATTTTGACATCACAAGCAGAACAAGTATTCTTCGTTACTTTGCCTTCAAATCCAAGTTGGCAAGTTGTTGTCAAAATTTCTCGGTGAGGAGTGTTTGTATTTGAACAAGATGAACCCGAGATTGTTCCTTTTGTTTCCCAACAGCTTGATCAACATACCATAGTTCAACGTGAAGAATATGTTTATTGGGTCAGAGCAGTTGTTGAAGGAGAAACGGTCGATTTGCATGCTTAATGAAAGGTATAATTGTTTTCCCGCTATTCATCCTAAGATATCATAAATTATCTAAACATTTTATAAATCCTTGTAAGTTTTAATCCTCACTTTTGGAAGTTTATTCAGTTATAAATATTTAGGGTTATTTAACTCATGTTATATTGATGTTATTGTCGGTGTATCTTCCCATTGAGGTATTATTTATTTGGTTCATGTGCTGCTTGAATTTTTATTAATTCAATTTGAAATTTGGATATGCATTGATTGGTTTTGTACATAATTTGTATATCTATTTTGTGAACTTTTTGGTTTTTTAAAATTCATTCACAACTAATTATTCAATACCTTTTTGTTTGATAAATAGTTGTACAAGTTTGATTTTTTTTTTAAAAATCCAATTTATCATTTGGACACTTTGGATAGTCCACTTACTAATGTTTTCCATGACTGCAGGCATGTCAGGGGAAGAGGCAGAAGATCCATATCATCCATCTAAGGCATCTACATCTCAGGGTCGAGGTATGTTGGAATTTCATTGTCTCTATTTTTAGGTAATTAATAAACATATATATATATATATATATTTATAACATCTGTCAATTTGTATATAAAATTGTTTTCAACAGGATCAGACTCGACTGCTTCTTCCTCTCGCAGGAGAGGCCCTGGTCATGGCATATTATCATAGAATTCCGACATGACATTTGATGTTTCATTTGATGAGGTATTTCATCTTGTGGGATGGAATGCCCCTGCATTTATTTGTCAGCTAGGTCATATCATACGTGATCCGCATCGATTTCTATTGACCACGCATGACTGGGCTTCTATCCCTCAGGACACATTAGATGGTCTTTGGAGGGAGTTTCAAGTAAGAAGACCATTTTACTTTATTCCCTATGTATAACCAATAATAACATATGTGATTTTTTTCTTTAATAGAAAAATTTTAAAGTATGTCCTGATGAGTTTCGGCCAGTGTGTATGAGGAAATGTCGTAAAATGTGGAAAGACTATAAAGGCAAAGTCAAGAGGGACCACTGGGTACCAAATGTGGGTGCCCCAGACATTCTGGAAAAAGTCCCGAGAGGTGTCCTCCTAGCTCAGTGGCATTATTTAGTTGCATATTGGTCTACTGAGGGTGTTTCGGTTTGTATATTTATTTTGGTTTATATATTTTCAAGAATGTGTGATTTTTTTGAAATTTGAACGAATTGAATGTAGGAGGTGTCAACACGCCATTCTGAGAATCGAGCATTGCAGGGACCACCTCACAGGCTCAGGAATCGTCACGTGTCTCAGCTCCGACATGAGGTATTTATTATTCATTTTTTAATTTTTTTTAATTAATATGGTTTTGTGTTTATATTCTATTCATATACAGTTGTGGGAGCAAGTTGCACCAACTGATAAAATGTCGGTGTGGATGAGGACTCGTGATCGCAATGATCCAGAGGCTACAGCATTGATAGTAAGTGCTTGTACTCATTACCAATACTTACACAAAATCTATATATTAATATATGTATATATATTTAAATATTTCACAGGCTCAATTTGAAGCTAAATTAGAACATCTGCCAGAGGACCAGCGACAGCTTCCCATGCGAAGGGATGAGATCTTTCATCGCATTATTGGTCGGGATGGGCATGGATATAGATTGACCTATGGAATAGGGATTCCTCGTTCTATAGTGTCACACGCTATGGTTTTCGGTCTTGTTATTGCTCAGATGACACAACGGTTGTCAGATTTCGATCCACGGTTGCACGCCTCCGAGGAGGTAAATGCGCAATTGATCGCTGAGGTTAGAGCACTACGACAATATGTGAATCCAGGTGATGGTGCAGGGGATCAGACGACGCAGGTTTATACTATATTTATTTATTTATTTTATATTATTTTTGTTATGAAAATATTCATAATGTTTTTTTTTGTAGGCCCGTGATCCACCTGATGGAGGTAGTAGTCATGACCACGCATGACGCATCATATTCACAAGGTGTGTTTCTGCTTTTAATGGTGGGGTTGTTATTGATATTTATGTTGGATATCTAGTGAGTTTTTTTGTGATTTGGGGGTATCATGTGTTTTTTGGCCTCATGCAATGTTTGTGTGCACGAATTGAGAATTAACCATGAAACTGATTAATGATTTTGATATCTTTTGTTCATTTAATTTTCAATGTTTAGAATTGCATGTTCTGTAATATTTTTGAAAAAACATGTGATTACTAATATAAACCATTAAACATGTTTTTGATGAATGAGCTGAGTTCACTATTTGTAGTCCCCGGCCTACCCAGGATAGCCCTCCCCGCACCCCGGACATGCCCCCCACCCCACCCCACCCCAGACAGCCCCCCCCCCCCCACACACTCCGGACAGCCCTCCCTGCACTCCGGACAGCCCTCCCCGCACCCCGGACATCCCTCCCGCACCCCAGATAGCCCTTCCCCGCACTCCGGACAGCCCTCCCCGCACCCCGGACAGCCCTCCCGCACCCCGGACAGGCCACCCGCACTCCAGACAGTCCTCCCCACACCCCGGACAGGCCCCCCGCACCCCGGACAGGCCTCCCCGCACTCCGGACAGCCCTCCCCGCACCCCGGAAAGCCCTCCCGCACCCCGGACAGGCCCCCCGCACGCCGGACAGCCCTCCCCGCACCCCGGACAGGCCCCCCGCACCCCGGACAGCCCCCCCCCCCCCCCCCCCCCCGCACCCCGGACAGCCCTCCCTGCACCCCGGACAACCCTCTCGCACCCCGTACAGCCCTCCTCGCACCCCGGACAGCCCTCCCCGCACCCCGGACAGCCTCCCCGCACCCCGGACAACCCTCCCTACACTCCGGACTGCCCTCCCTGCACCCTGGACATTCCCACCTCCCCACCCCGGACAGCACCCCCACACTCTGGATAGCCCTACCTGCACTCCATACATCCCTCACTACACCCCGAACAGCACTCCTACACCCCGGACAGCCCTCCTCGCACTCCGGACAACACTCCCCACACCCCAGACAGCCCTCCTGCACCCCGAACAGGCCCCCCGCACTCCGGACAGTCCTCCCTGCACCCCGGATAGGCCCCCTACACCCCGGACAGCCCCCCCCCCCCCCCCCAACCCCAGACAAGCCTCCCCGCACTCCGGACAGCCCCCCCCCCCCCCCCCCCCCTCGCACCCCGGACATGCCCCCCCCCCACCCCGGACAGCCCCCCCACACTCCGGAAAACCCTCCCCGCACTCTTTACAGCCCTCCCCGCACCCCGGACAGCCCTCCCGCACCCCGGAAAGCCCCTCCCTACACCCTGAACAGCCCTCCCCACACCCCGGACAGCCCTCTCGCACCTCGGACAGCCCTCTCGCACCCCGGACAGCCCCTCCCTGCACCCCGGACATCCCTCCCCGCACTCTGGACATCCCCCCCCCCCCCCCTGCACCCCGGACATTCCCCCCCACCCCGGACAGCCCCCCCGCACTCCGGACACCCCTCCCCGCACTCCGGACAGCCCTCCCCGCACTCCGGACAGCCCTCCCCGCACCCCGGACAGCCCTCCCGCACCCCGGACAGCCCCTCCCTACACCCTGGACAGCCCTCCCCGCACCCTGGACAGCCCTCTCGCACCCCAAACAACCCCTCCCTGCACCCCGGACAGCCCTCCCCGCACGTCAATCGGAGGTGTCGTTTGACCGCAGTGACCGGAAACGTGTTTCTAGTGTCATAAAACACCCAAAACGGCGTGAGACGGTCGAATTCAGAGCAAACGTGCTCCGAATGACCTGAAACCACACGAAAATATTATGAATATTATTCGTGACGTGTAGGAGGAGACGGCACGCCCATCGGACATGCGGTGCGCGCGGTACGGCCGATTGTGCCGTTTTCAGCAGCTTGGGGCACGCTAAAATGGAGCGTTGGGGGGTCAAAACCACCCGAACGACCTCAAAATTCCATGAAACCATACAACAACAACCGTTGTGTGATTTTTGAAATGTTCGGGCAGACGGAACGTCAATCGGATGTGTCGTTTGACCGCGGTGACCGGAAACGCGTTTCTGGTGTCATAAAACACCAGTAACGGCGTGAGACGGTCGAATTCGGAGAAAACATGCTCCGAATGACCTGAAACCACACAAAAAAATTAGGAATATTATTTGTGACGTGTAGAAGGAGATGGCACGCCCATTGGATGTGCAGTGCGCACGGTACGGCCGATTGTGTCGTTTTCAGCAGCTCGGCGCGCGCTAAAATGGCGCGTTGGGGGGTCAAAACCACCCGAACAACCTCGTAATAGAATGAAATCATACGATAATAGACGATATGTGATTTGTGAAATGGTCGGGCAGACGGTACATCAATCAAGGGTGTCTTTTGACCACGGTGACCGGAAACGCGTTTCCGGTGTCAAAAAACACCACTAACGGTGTGAGACGGTCGAATTCAGAGCAAACGTGCTCCTAATGACCTAAAACCACACAAAAACATTAGGAATATTATTCATGACATGTAGGAGGAGACGGAATGCCCATCGGACGTGCGGTGCGCGCGGTACGGCCGATTGTGTCGTTTTCAGCAGCTTGGCGCGCGCTAAAATGGCGCGTTGGGGGGTCAAAACCACTCGAACAACCTCGGAATGACATGAAACCGTATGACAATAGCCGTTGTGTGATTTTTGAAATGGTCGGGTAGACGGAACGTCAATCGGAGGTGTCGTTTGATCACGGTGACCGGAAAAGCGTTTCCGGTGTCATAAAACACCAGAAACAGCGTGAGACGGTTGAATTTGGAGAAAACGTGCTCCGAATGACCTGAAACCACACGAAAACATTATTAATATTATTCGTGACATGTAGGAGGAGACGGCATGCCCATAGGATGTGTGGTGCACGCGGTACGGCCGATTGTGTCGTTTTCAGCAGCTCGGCGCGCGCTAAAATGGCGCGTTGGGGGGGTCAAAACCACCCGAACGACCTCGGAATGGAATGAAACCGTACGACAACAGCTGTTGTGTAATTTTTGAAATGGTCGGGCAGACGAAACATCAATCGGAGGTGTCGTTTAACCGTAGTGACCGGAAACGCCTTTTAGGTGTCATAAAACACCAGAAACGGTGTGAGACGGTCGAATTCAGAGAAAACGTGCTCCGAATGACCTAAAACCACACGAAAACATTAGGAATATTATTCGTGACGTGCAGGAGGAGAGAGAATGCCAATCTGACGTGCGGTGCGCGCGGTACGGTCGATTGTGTCGTTTTAAGCAGCTCGTCGCGCGCTAAAATGGCGTGTTGGGGGGTCAAAACCACCTAAACGACCTCAGAATGGAATTAAACCGTACGACAGCAGCCGTTGTGTGATTTTTGAAATGTTCGGGTAGACGGCACGTCAATCGGAGGTGTTGTTTGACCGCGGTGACCGGAAACGCGTTTTCTGTGTCATAAAACACCAGAAACAGCGTGAGACGGTCGAATTCGGAGCAAATGTGCTCCAAATGGCCTGAAACCACATGAAAACATTAGGAATATTATTCGTGACGTGTAGGAGGAGACGGCAAGCTCATCGGACGTGCGGTGCGCGCGGTACGGCCGATTGTGTCATTTTCAGCAGCTCGGCGCGCGCTAAAATGGTGCGTTGGGTGGTCAAAACCACCGAAATGGCCTCAGGATGCCATGAAACCATATGAAAATAGCCGTTGTCTAATTTTTGAAATGTTCGGGTAGACGAAACGTCAATCGGAGGTGTCGTTTGACCGTGGTGACCAGAAACGCGTTTCTGGTGTCATAAAACACCAAAAACGACGTGAGATGGCCGAATTTGGACGAAACATGATCTGAATGACCTGAAACCACACGAAAACATTAGTAACATTATTCATGATGTTTAGGAGAAGACGACACACCCATCGGACGTGCGGTGCGCGCGGCACGGCGGATTGTGTCATTTTCAGCAGCTAGGCGCGCGCTAAAATGGCACGTTGGGGGGTCAAAACCACCCGAACGACCTCGTAATTCCATGAAACCGTACGAAAACAGCCTTTGTGTGATTTTTGAAATGGTCGGGTAGACGGAACGTCAATCGGAGGTTTCGTTTGACCGCGGTGACCAGAAACATGTTTTTGGTGTCTTAAAACACCAAAAACAGTGTGAGATGGTCGAATTCAGAGAAAACGTGCTCCGAATGACCTGAAACCACATGAAAACATTAGGAATATTATTTTTGATATGTAGGAGGAGACGGTACACCCATCGAACGTGCGGTACGCGTGGTACAGTCGATTGTGTCATTTTCAGCAGCTCGGCGCTCGCTAAAATGGCGCATTGGGGGGTCAAAACCACCCGAATGACCTTGGAATGGCATGAAACCGTATGAAAAAAACCGTTGTAAGACTTTTGAAATGGTCGGGTAGACGGCACGTCAATCGGAGGTGTCGTTTGACCGCGGTGACCGGAAACGCGTTTCCGGTGTCATAAAACACCAGAAACGGCGTGAGATGGTCGAATTTGGAGAAAACGTGCTCCGAATGACCTAAAACCACACGAAAACATTAGGAATATTATTCTTGATGTGTAGGAGGAGACGAAACGCCCATCGGACGTGCGGTGCGCACGGTACGGCCGATTGTGTTGTTTTTAGAAGTTCGGCGCGCGCTAAAATGGCGCGTTGGGGGGTCAAAACCACCCGAACGTTCTTGGAATGGCATGAAACCGTACAACAACAGTCGTTGTGTGATTTTTGAAATGGTCGGGTAGACAGAATGTCAATCAGAGGTGTCGTTTGACCGCGGTGACCGGAAACGCGTTTTCTGGTGTCATAAAACACCCGAAACAGCGTGAGACGGTAAAATTCAGAGAAAACGTGCTCTGAATGACCTGAAACCACACAAAAACATTAGAAATATTATTCTTGATGTGTAGGAGGAGACGGAACACCCATCGGACATGCGGTGCGCGCGGTACGGCCGATTGTGTAGTTTTAAGCAGCTCGGTGCACGCTAAAATGGCGCGTTGGGGGGTCAAAACCACCCGAATGACCTCGAAATGCCATGAAACCATACGAAAACAGCTGTTGTGTGATTTTTGAAATGTTCAGGCAGACAGAACGTCAATCGGAGGTTCTGTTTGACCGCGGTGCCCGAAAACGCGTTTCCGGTGTCACAAAACACCAGAAACGGCGTGAGATGGTCGAATTCGGAGCAAACGTGCTCCCAATGACCTGAAACCCCACGAAAAAATTAAGAATATTATTCGTGACATGTAGGAGGAGACGACATTCCCATCGGACATGCGGTGCGTGCGGTACGGCTGATTGTGTCGTTTTCAGCAGCTCGGCGCGCGCTAAAATGGCACTTTGGGGGGTCAAAACCACCCGAATGAACTCGGAATGGAATGAAACCGTACTTCAAAAACCGTTGTGTGATTTTTGAAATGGTCGGGAAAAAGTCACGTCAATCAGAGGTGTTGTTTGACCATGGTGACCGGAAACGTGTTTCCGGTGTCATAAAACACCAGAAACTGCGTGAGACGGTCGAATTCGGAGAAAACTTGCTCCGAATGACATGAAACCACACGAAAATATTGGGAATATTATTCGTGACATGTATAAGGAGACAGAACACCCATCGGACGTGCGGTCCACGCGGTACGGCCGATTGTGTCGTTTTCAGTAGCTCGGCGCGCGCTAAAATGGCGCGTTGGGAGGTCAAAACCACCCGAACGACCACAGAATGCCATGAAACCGTACGAAAACAGTCGTTGTGTGATTCATGAAATATTCGGGCAGACGTCACATCAATCGGAGGTGTCGTTTCACCGCGGTGACTGGAAATGCGTTTCTGGTGTCATAAAACACCAAAAACGGAGTGAGACGGTCGAATTCGGAGAAAACGTACTCTGAATGACCTAAAACCACATGAAAACATTATAAATATTATTCGTGACATGTAGGAGGAGACGGAAGGCCCATCGGACATGCGGTGCGTGCGGTACGGCCGATTGTGTCGTTCTCAGCAGCTCGACGCGTGCTGAAATGGCGCGTTGGGGGGTCAAAACCACCTGAATGACTTCGGAATGCCATGAAACCGTACGAAAACAGTCGTTGTATGATTTTTGAAATGTTCGGGCAGACGACACGTCAATCAGAGGTGTCGTTTGACCGCGGTGACCGGAAACGCGTTTTCGATGTCATAAAACACCAGAAACGGCATGAGATGGTCGAATTGGGAGAAAACATGCTCTGAATGACCTAAAACCACACGAAAACATTAGGAATATTATTTGTGATGTGTAGGAGGAGACGGCATGCCCATCGGACGTGCGGTGCGCGCGGTACAGTCGATTGTGTCGTTTTCAGCAGCTCGGCGTGCGCTAAAATGGCGCGTTGGGGGGTCAAAACCACTGGAACGACCTCGGAATGGCATGAAACCGTACGAAAATAGCCGTTGTGTAATTTTTGAAATGTTCGAGCAGACAAAACGTCAATCGGAGGTGTCGTTTGACCGCGGTGACCAGAAACGTGTTTCTGGTGTCATAAAACACCAGAAACAGCGTGAGACGGTCGAATTTGGAGAAAACGTGCTTCGAATGACCTGAAACCACATGAAAACATTAGGAATATTATTATTGACATGTAAGAGGAGACAGAACGCCCATCGGACGTGCGGTGCATGCAGTACGGCCGATTGTGTCGTTTTCAGCAGCTCGGCGCGCGCTGAAATGGCGCGTTGGGGGGTCAAAACCACCTGAACGACCTTGGAATACAATGAAACCATACGACAATAGAAATTGTGTAATTTTCGAATTGTTCGGGCAGACGAAACGTCAATCTAAGGTGTCGTTTGACCGCGGTGACCGAAATATGTTTCTGGTGTCATAAAACACCCGAAACAGCATGAGACGGTCAAATTCAGAGAAAACGTGCTCCAATTTACCCGAAACCACATGAAAACATTAGTAATATTATTCGTGACGTGTAGGATGAGACGGCACGCCCATCGGATGTGCGGTGCGCGCGGTACGGTCGATTGTGTTGTTTTCAGCAGCTCGGCGGGCGCTAAAATGGCGCGTTGGGGGGTCAAAACCACCCGAAAGACCTCAGAATTCCATGAAACCATACGACAACATCCATTGTGTGATTTTTGAAATGGTCGGGCAGACGACACGTCAATCGGAGGTGTCGTTTGACCGCGGTGACCAGAAACGCATTTCCGGTGTCAAAAAACACCAGAAACTGCGTGAGACGGTCAAATTCAGAGAAAATGTGCTCTGAGTGACCCGAAACCACACGAAAACATTAGTAATATTATTTTTGATGTGTATAAGGAGACGGCACGCCCATCGGGTGTGCGGTGCGCGCGGTACGACCGATTGTGTCATTTTTAGCAGCTCGGTGCGCGCTAAAATGGCGCGTTGGGGGGTCAAAACCACCCGAACGACCTCGGAATGCCATGAAACCGTACAAAAACATCCGTTGTGTGATTTTTAAAATGTCTGGGCAGACGGTACTTCAATCGGAGGTGTCGTTTGACCGTGGTTACCGGAAACGCGTTTTTGGTGTCATAAAATACCAGAAACGGCGTGAGACGATCGAATTCGAAGCAAACATGCTCTGAATGACCAGAAACCACACAAAAACATTAGTAATATTATTCGTGATGTGTAGGAAGATATGGCACACCCATCGGATGTGCGGTGCGCGCGGTGTGTCCGATTGGGTCGTTTTCAGTAGCTCGGTGCGCGCTAAAATGGCGCGTTGGGGGGTCAAAACCACCCGAATGACCTCAGAATGCCATCAAACTGTACGACAATAGCCGTTGTGTTATTTTTGAAATGTTTGGGCAGATGGAACGTCAATTGGAGTTGTTTTTTGACCGTGGTGACCGGAAACGCGTTTCTAGTGTCATAAAACACCAAAAATGGCGTGAGACGGTCGAATTCGGAGAAAACGTGCTCCGAATGACCTGAAACAACACGAAAACATTAGTAATATTATTATAGACGTGTAGGAGGAGACGGAACGCCCATCGGACATGCGGTGCGTGCAGTACGACCGATTATGTCGTTTTCAGCAGCTCGACGCGCGCTAAAATGGCGCGTTGGGGGGTCAAAACCACCTGAACGACCTTGGAATGCCATGAAACCATACGAAAATGGCCGTTGTGTGATTTGTGAAATGGTCGGGTAGATGGCACATCAATCGGAGGTGTCGTTTGACCGCGGTGACTAGAAACGCGTTTCTGGTGTCATAAAACACCAAAAATGATGTGAGATGGTCAAATTCGGAGCAAATGTGCTCCAAGTGACCTAAAACCACACGAAAACATTATGAATATTATTCGTGATGCGTATGAGGAGACGGCAGGCCCATCGGACGTGCGGTGCGCGCGGTACGGCCGATTGTGTCGTTTTTAGCAGCTCGGCGCGTGCTAAAATTGCGCGTTGGTGGGTCAAAACCACCCGAACGACCTCAGAATGCCATGAAACCATACGACAATAGCCATTGTATGATTTTTGAAATGGTTGGGCAGACGGCATGTCAATCGGAGCTGTCATTTGACCGTGGTGACTGAAAACGCATTTCTGGTGACATAAAACACCAGAAACGGCGTGAGACGGTCGAATTCGGAGCAAACGTACTCTGAATGACCTAAAATGATAGCATTTCTTAAATTGGGGTTTTTAAATTATTATAGCGCCATTATTTGATGTCAGATTTAATTTTATTATATGTATATAATAACTAAATAATTATGTCCAATTTACGTTTGTTTTGTTTTGTTGTTGTTTTTTTCTTATTGTAGGTTTATTGAAGCAGAAGATTGAAATGGATGGACCTACTCGGATCATTGAAGCACGTTTATCATTTATTGTTTATGACGATCTTGATGATTATGCTGTTTGAAATTGTTTTCCATTTTTTATGATTTTTACCTTGTTTTGTCTCTGATTTTACACCGTGAAGAAAAAAAACAAAATTCGTACATTTCATTAAAAAAATGAAAAATATTTTATTTAATATTATATATATATTTCTTTAATATATATATATATATATATTAAAATATTTAAAACATATTATATATATATATATATGATATTTTATTTAATAATATATATATATTCTTTAATATATATATATATATTATTTAATAAATATATATATATATTTCTTTCAGTAGGAATTTTTTTTTTAAAAAACATTTCCCAGGGTAGCGACCGCCAAGCGGTCGCTTAAGTTCGGAATTTCGGCCACCTATAGCGACCGCCATTGGCGGTCGCTATTGGCCTACAGCGACGAAGCTGAAGCAACCGCCAATGGTGGTCGTTGGGCGGTCTCTATAGGCCTATAGCAACCGCCAATGGCGGTCGCTAATGCCTGATTTTTTGGTAGTGTAATCGTATTAAAAGGGTGAAACAAAACCAACATAAAAATTCTTATTTAAAATAGCATACGAAATGTTAATACATTCACCATAAACAATTAATGGTATCAAAATAGAACATCCATAGTCAAACATAACATAATACAATATGGAGGATTGTATCATATTAAATCAACATCAATTAAGCATAAAATCCAATAAAGGATATTGATATAGATGAAAATACTCTAATAAAATCATTAAAAATATCTTGATACAAATACCCTTTTTTCTTTTAAATCATTTATTCAAAATCTACGTACTTATAAAAGAATACATTTAAAAACTAGATTTTTGAATAAAAGTGTCTCATACCACTTTTAAACTTTTGAAATGAATTATAATTTTACAACATTAATGTCCATATAAATAAATCGTTAAAACCATTCTGAAAACATGGACATTAATGAGAAATATTTAAGAGAATAAATCTTTAAAAATTTTAAAATGATGTTTTAGTTAAAGAGTCCCTTACATAAAAATTTAAAAAGATTCATTTTTGAAAAAAAAATTGAATGAACTTCAAAATATACACAAAATTTATTTATAATCCTTTTATATCCATATAAATAGTTATGTAAAATAAAATCAAGAATATTGTAATGGATAAAGGATTAATTCTTTAAACATTCAAAGTGTCTCATACCACTTTGAACATTTAAATCATAAGTATGATATATTAAAATAAATATTTAATTATCATTAAGATAAATATATTCAATATATAAAATATAATATGGTAAATACATACACCACACACAAGAAATAGGTGGTGAACATGGCTTATATCTCACAAAAATTAAAAGTGAGACGGAATTCCCTTACCATAGGTCTGATACTCTCCATATATGTCTCAAAATCCTATATAATGGTTTTAAACATATTATTAACTTCTAAAAAAATCATAATAATATTTATTATATCATATATGACTCATTTATGACTTTATATTACCTGTTTATTAATAATTTCCATGTTAAAGAAACATTCTGTGTAATAATCGCTTTCTTTATCGTACGCGTTTTGACTTGTTATTCTATATCTTATTACTTAGATAATGATTTTCTTACTTATAGAATATATAAAACGATTTATATATCATATATATATAGAATATAAATATATATAATAGATATATAAATGAAATGGAACACACCGTTCATGGAGACTATAGGTCGTACATACACATGAACGATGTTTCTATTTTCTTATTGTATTGAATGAAAGTAAGTAAATAACATGTATGTATGTATGTATATATATATATTATACCATTATAATTATTATGTCATATATTTCATACTTATTCATTAAATATATATTTATAATCATTCTTGAATGGTTAATGTGGAGAATGAATCTCACCGCGTCGTGGAGACGGTAAGCCGTACGTACACACGAGAAACGATATCATTTCCTTCATGGTTAAATGGTATATACTTGGAAGGAATATTAATTTTAAATAAAATAATATAATTTTATATTTATTATTTAAATACTTTTTATTTATCTTTATAACCATTAAAAAATAGTTTTGAGTAACAAATTACACCACGACATATGGAGACAGTAAGTCGTACGTACGCACGTATGGTGATATTATTTTTCATGGGATGGGTAAAATGAGGAATATGGTTTTAACATGATTATACTAAAATCTCTATATATCTATGATATAGGATTTATTACTTTGATATGAATACAACATATAAAGAGGAAGTAGCATAAGAAAAGAACTTTGAAAGAGGTGATAAAACAATTACCTCTTTTTTATGTATCTCCTTTTGATTTGCACAAAATAACTCCTTAAGATAGATTTATTCCAAAATTATGGCATATAAGATGTGGTTAGGGATGTTGGCAGAGAAAATTTTCAGGTTTTTTCCGTGACAAATGGATTTGGAGTTGTGAATTAAAGAGAAGGAGAAGTGCCCTTTTATAGGAGAGGTGAAAGGAACCTTTGGAAGATCTTAAAATATTAATTTATTATAAATTTATTTTCGGTTTAAAATAGCTACAAAGTGATTTACTTCCAGGATAACTTGATTATGGATCTAAATCCCCTCAAACAATGAATTTTATACATGTTTAGGTCATACATTTAACCTTATCTTTTGGATTTTACCCTTAGTTAAACAGTTTAACTCTTACCATTTCTTCTTGTGTTTTTACATTATAGGGTTAATATATTTACTATAAAATTAAAAAAGAACCCAAATTTAATAATTTATGACATATTTTAAATTATACAATTTATTCGGATGAACCTTGTATTTTTATGACTTTTATTTCATTTAATAAAATAGTATTTATTTCAAAATATCATTTATGTCAATTTTAATACTATTCAATGTTTTCTTTTTTAAAAATATCAAAAAAACATTATCACGTGGAAACAATATTTCCAATATATCACTAACATGTCTAAGTTATCTATAGAATTATTTTATGTCATTAATTAAGTCAAATTATATTTATTTTAATATTTTTAATATCATTTATTTGATATCTCAATTAATTAAACAATTATTTCATCATCATTGTGTCACCATTTTATTTATTTATTTAATGTATAAAATTTATAAATAAATTATCATGATGTAGATAAATTTCTTATATTTCTAAATACTATTTATAGTTGACCATATCACTTATATAACCTTATATTAAAAATAAAATTGTTATTTTAATTTGAATATGACACTTTTAACTCTTCTTTAAATAAACTATAATAAATGTCTTAATCTAATTCAAGTGAATTAAAAAGATCATATTTTATAACTAAGGTTGATTTTTGTTGAAAAATACTTATCCAATGAAATTAGGACAAGTTTTTGGGTAGTTTTATATTATTATAATTTTATTTTTACTTTTAATTACCATGTCTACCTTTAACCATGGTAAATAAAATTCAAAAGTTAATATTTACCAAAAATTATTTTGATCCTATTAGACCAAATTTTTCATACTAATTATAACCATATATGTCAGATTTTCAAAATTAAATTCACAGAAGCGGTAAGATTATGTTTAATGCTAATCAGTAAATATGGCTAGAAGACAGGTAAAAAGATGTTAAAAAAGTTCAATGAGTTTTTATATCTAATTCTATAATAAAAATGATTCCAATGAACTAAATTGGGTTAATATATGTATTATTTATATATTTTGACTTTAAAATCAATTTAAAGTAAAATAATTATCTAAATGAAAAAGTATGTTTTTAACAATAATGTAGTGTTTTACTATTCATCAAAAATTGAAAGTTTTCAGAAAAATACAAAAAAATCACCCTAAGATAATTTCGATATTCCAAATTCAAAAATTAAGTCTATTTTACAAAATTAAACTTCTATGAGTGTCTAAAATTAATTTTATTATTGTTCACAAAAGGACATGAAAAGTAGTTCCTTTAAGAAAATATTATTTCTGAACATATAACTATTTTACCGAACTTATACATTTAATTATAAATATGTTTTATTTATGTGAAAAAATTATAAATAACATTTAAAAATTATTTTTTACTATTTATATTAATATATTTGAAGGAAAAGTTATAAATATATCATTTAAATAATTTTAACACTAAATTGTTGTTTCACAGAAACTCAATCTTGCGTGTTATGCAAGCCAAGTTGGTGTTGTGTGAAACACAAGCTATGGAAGATAATGTACTATGAAATATTGGGGTGTTACAAGGGAGACCTAAAAATGTATCTATAAAGACATCTTGATAGAGTTCCATAGCTATAGAAAAATTAGGGTCTATCATTGATCCTCCTGAAAGAGATAAACCCACAACTTGCACTGTAATAGCTCTAATATGACTCAAATCTAGGACCACTCTACCAAATTCCAACTCCCACTCTCCAATCATTAAAAAAATCTCCCACTTGGGTGAGGTAAAGGATATCCATATATGATATTAGTCAATGTGTGCATGATATCTCATAAGTCAATCCATCCCAAATATTACATCTAGGCTAGTCATATCAAGATCATGAAATCCCACAAATTACCATATCTAGTAATCAATATAGGATATTCTAGACACCTGTGAAGATATTCTACTTTAGTCTCTAAGGGTGCGTATAGAGAAATAATTTTCAAATATATTCTGACTAATAAGTCTAGGCCAACTACCACTTGAGAAAAGATAAAGGAATGGGAAGAAACAGTATAAAACAAAGTGGTATATATCATAAAGTTGATCAAGATCATGCCTCAAAATTTGAATGGCCTAGAACCACCATCATCTTAAGTCTGATCCACTACAAAAACTCAGCATGCCTAAGCTCCATGCCCTTTACCTTAAGTCATCAATTCCTAGGGAATCTATATCCTCTACTAAGGTCTTATACCCCCAAATTTCCATGATCTCCAAGAACTCTTTTGAGAATCCCTCAAGAAAAAACACTAAAGATTACATGCTCTACCACATCAGTGGCACTCCATAGGTACATTTCTGAAAGCATTGCTAAGATGCCCTCTTTTTTCTAATTTAATCTCTTGGTATAATTTCTTACCATAGAGGATACTGAGGAAGTCCTACTCTGACCCATCTACCTACTACCCTACTACTCATAGTTATATTTCCCCTTCCAACTTCCAAAGGAGGCTCGTGTAGTAGTGAGAGGGAGATCAGTCACCGGTCCTCTATGGGATGGAAGTAAGCATGCTACCCTGTCCTCCTCTAGGAGTTCGTTGATGGCCAGGGTCATGCACAACACCTCCAAGTACAATGTCAGATCAAATATCCTAGCATACTATTTTATCTTGGGATGGAGGTCTATCTCGAACTTATTAGCCTTTTGGGCCTCGTTTACAGTCACAATAGGGGTGAAGCATGGGAGATACTTGAAATGAGAAGAATATGTAGAGATAGACATATATCCCTACTATAACTCCATGAACTCCTAGTAATAGTATAGATTAATTATGTTATGAAAAAAATGCTTGAGTAAAATCTCATTGATGGTCACCCAAGTAAGACTCTATTTTCTTTCAGCCTAATTTATCATAGTTCACATTCTCTTGGAAGGTCCCTAGAACATGAATGTCACCATCATCACTTTCCTATCCACAAGAGTAAATAATAGATTGAAAATGATCTCAATGATGTTTATCTATTCTTATGCATCCTTTGAGCCTCTTGTACCCTAACAAGCTAATGGATTTTGGATTTGTGAGTCCTGATCATGATCGTTCATGATCTTCTAAAAGCCTCTTACTTGAATGGGAAAAATCTTAAAAACTCCTAATTAAATTGGTTCTAAAACTTGAAGCACTAGATCCGGTATAGGAGCATGATGGGGTATATCCTCCAGAACTATTTGTGGTTGTATAGGCACATCCTCCCTAACAATATCATATTGGGATTCCTATGTCGACGGTCCCATCAAACATCTCCATAGAGGAATTTTTAAAATTCCAAAAAAACTTTTAAAAAATATTAAGTCATTAAGATATATCCTAACTAGTCTTTATGATCACACTAAGGCTATCTTAGGATACTACCCATAACCCAAGTTATAACCCTTCTATAACAACCCATATTCGAATAAAAGTGCTTCATACCTGCACATTAGTCATAGTCATATACATATATAAAACAAGAATTCTCATGTTTAACTAACTAATTCCAATAGATATATCATAATAGTAAGAATACATATATATCACTCAATAGAGAATACAATACTATCCCAAAAATATGGAAAAAACTATGCATTAAATAAAATAACTATTATAAAACACACAACATGTATATATACATGGAATATAATCCTACGTGTCAACTCATAATCCATGAACACGCCCAATTCCCATAAAATAGTAATAACATAATATACTCAGGATCAATATGAAACCATAAAATAATAATTGTAACAGAAGTCCCAACAATGGTAACTCAGAGGTCCATTACACATGTGTTGGACAAGAACACATAAAACTCCCCTACTTGAGTCCCACGCAGCCTAATCCCATTACTACCATACCCCCCAAAACATAAGTGATGAAAAATAAAATAAAACTTGAACATATGATATCATTTTGTAACCCCTGATCCTAAATCACTAGATTCGATCTAGAGTGCCACATGGCCTCATGCATGCCTCCCCATATGCAAGAGGTTTTTGATTAGTAGTGAGGTTCTGAACACTATTAGTGCAGAGACTATGCCCTCAGTATCAATAAAGACAAGTATAAATAATTACATAATGGAATAAATAAAAAACGTGATAACAAATGACACGAAACGTATCACAAGTAATACAATATAATAAACTAAGTCCCATCAAAGTGGAAGGTCAATCCTGAGTACAAGAAAGAAATGTAACTAAATAAAACACTATAACATCACTTCGGAGTCTATCCGGGTACCACCTCCAACCACCATGTTTCATCTCCTAAATTTCTATTATTGGGCCTTTTCCCTTTCTTGTATCCCTGATCATGAAATCTTCACATGCATTGAGATGCTCATACAGGGTGTGAGTATAAACCCAGTAGGACACCACCAATGAGTCCTTAACACAAGTGCACTGTGAATATATAATATTGTATGTCATGATATAAGGTAAATGCGCATGTATACATATAGCCACGCATGCTCCAAGTCATCATTCACAAACCAAGTTTCCATGAACCTCAGTCCCACCTGATTTAGCAAGATGTCGATAAGTATGTCAATGTATATTAATATATGTCATAAGATGTTCCACAAGTCCCAATATTAGTTGGAACCCTATTCCTATCAGTTTTTTCTCCAAGTTGCATCTTTAAGGAACATTACATGCCCCAACATAATGGTGGTCATTGATAGAAACATTGCATTCTCCACCCATGGAGGTGGTTGTTATCCTTGGATGATGGTCAGTCCCACCTAACATGTTTGATGTATTTGGATGTGTACATCACCCCTGTATGGAAATATCTCATGTCATCCTATAGTCCAAGGATACTCAACCCCATATATGGTCTAATCCCAAGTTGGATGGTATGTCCATGATCTAACTCATACCACCAAATGATCCATAGTCTGTAGTCTTATCACATCATCATTCTCCCCATCTAAGGGGTTGTTTGACCAATACTAGGAAACCTGTTCATCCTGATACCATGATAAAGTTTATGAGGGATATGAAATACCATAAGTAATACATATCACGACAAGTAATAATAATGTGTGTCATGAATAATCTTTAAGAGACTACACATACACACCCACATGAAAACATAATGAAGCATGGGTTACACAGTCTATACACAAATTACAAGATCACATATTAAGGATGGGTCTCAAGGGACACCCACACACCCGAATGAAACACATATCAAGCATGGATTATAAGAATAAATTATCAAATCATAGAAACATCATGTACAAGTCCATGTATGGTAAGAAACTTCCTACCTCAAGATTGTATTCATCATGTCAATGTTTTCCAAGAAGGTGGTCACTCGACTCAATCCCACACCCAAATACCCTAAGTACCATCTCCAAAGACACATGAGAGTTCAAGAATAGATATTCCAAGAGAGGACAGTCAAGGATAAAAGGTGTGAGACTCACCAAGGAAGAGTCCCTAAGATATTCACTATTGGGACATCATAGAACACCGATGATCCTCAATAAGAGTTGATTCTACACCAAGGATAGAAAAACAACTTACTAATCAACACATGGAACTATAGTCTAATATAAATAGCCACATTCCATGATTCTTCAAAAAAATAGAAATTCAGCTAGAACAAGAAGGACTCACCAGAGTTCTCCACCAAATCTCCCCAAACTAGAATCACCATAAATGGTGGATGAACCGATACATTAATCAACCAAAGGAAAAGTAAGATTGGTCCAAAAAATTAAGTAATTACGTCACAAATTAATAACACAGTTACAATCATCCCTATGACAAGAATACTCCAAAAAATCACCAATCTCTCAGAGAGGAGGTGAATCGAGAAATTTAATTGAATAAAATTGAATGAGAAAGACATTAATATTCCCATCATTAAGATTAAACATGGTTTGAAGACCAAACATGGAACATTTATAGAGATTAAATGAAAAATATATCATTTCATATCTTTCAAACATAGCACAATAGTTTTCATATTCTACACTATATCCTGGACATGGTAGTGTGTTCTTAAACACACATCCCCAAATAGTCTGCCCTATGGAATTCTACCCAAGCCTGGGCCATTTTCCCCTCACCACAACTTCCAAAACAGGTGTGGTGAGGTCACCCAATCCATGTCCCATAATACTCTTACATGAGCACCACTCTATGTCCACACATATTTTCCTCTTTATCTATTTTACACTAAATCACATCAAGGCTAAAACAACGTACACCAGAGCATGGCATTGACCATTTTGAACAAAAAATCTCAAAAACCCACTTTTAAGATACAAACACCTCCAACATAAACCAAAACTAAAATTCAAACATCACAAGGATAAAAAATAGTTTAAGAAATATCAGAACTTATATTAACATAACTAATGAAAAAGATGGTGTTATAGTAGGTTCCCACTAGAGTTTTAGTGGAAACTCACCAAAAGTCTAAAGGGATAGGTAATGGGGTAGTCCTACTTCCCCTACCATAGGAAGGTTGGTGGTAGTCCACTATACTTATGGTGAGGGTACATTAGAAGTCTTATAGGATTCTTGACCAACATATTTAAGTGGATAGATTTTTACCACTTTATGACTTTTTAAAAGAATCCCCTTTGGGGTTCTTGAAGCTGGAGTGAATGATCAGAGGGGGAGGGATACACCTTTAGCTCTCCTCCTATTTCCATCTTCCTTAGAGTAATATGGAGCTTCAAGATAGGTTTATTCAGTGATTAAAGGTTGGTTTCTTCTCTTTTAATCCAACATTTATCCCACCTTCTTGAGCTATTTTATTTAAATGATTCCACATAGGAATTTAAGAACAATTACACCAAAGCATGGTAGAATCATATTTTAATTATAGGTATTCTTGGTGGGATAAAGAGATAATACTGAAAGAGGATGAAATTTATTCATTGCTCTCCATTTTGATAGAGGTGTGTCTTCTGGTGAACTCTTCCATGGATTTTGCTAAATTGGATTTTAATTAGTGATCAAGTGGGTGGTGATTTGTGGGTACTTTATTAATATAGGTCCTAAAGGTATAGTGTGGATATTATACACATAATTAGTCATGGTTTTTATTTTGCGATGATTTTTAGTAAGTTTTTGGTAATTATGATGCATTAGTTTAATTTTAATAATTAATTATAAATGTTTATAATTACTTTTTGAGGTTTTGTGCTATGATTCAGGGTCCTGGTAGCATCGAAAGGCTTGGTCTAAGCTTTGATGAGAGAGGTTATAGATGGTACCTTTAATAACAGGGTGGGTTGTCTCTATTATACTTAACTATATAACTTGTATGTTTGATTGTTTATACCTACATGGGGTTTTGGATTTATGTAATTTGGATAGGGACTAGGAGTTCCATAAGTGGATAATTAGATGGCATAGAGCCTCCTAGACTTGGAGTGATTTCTCCACCATATAGTGATTGATTCATAATTTCCTAGTGGCTTCATCTCCAAAGGGCAGGGATACTAGTTGAGTGTGTGATGGTTCAATGAAGGGTCTTTAGGTTGATGATTAGTTTTTAATAGTGTATGTTAAATTTTTTAGGCTATTATGGAAATAGTAGCATGATAAATCACATTGGTGATGGTTGATATGGTTGTACATCTCATAAATGGTTGGAAGTATCCTCTTGAGGTTGAGTAGTTGTCTTGGCTCTTACGGTGAGCATGTTAAGTCCTCTGAGGATTAGTGTAGTTTGGTATGGAGGGTTCCTTCAAATTATTGGTATGTGAGATATATTTTGAGAGGAATTTTATGGGTACCCAAGCTTGGGATGTGGGAAATTTGTACTTATGGTCTAACAATTAATTTCCAAGGGGCCTTGAGTATGTTTGGATTTGGATGGTGATACAAGAATGTATATTGGAATGTTGTGGTTAGGGTTGAGTAAGGATTATGGGTTATAATATTTATTGTGGGGTGCTACATGATAGTTTGTAATAGTGTATAAGGATTGGGATAGTCTAGGAAATGAGTGGTTTCCTTCTTTAAGAAAGATGGCATGATGATGGGTTTGTCTTATCCTGAATTATGAGATGTGGCCTGCTATAGAAGTGATTCCTATAGGGATAGTTAGTCAATGAGTTGTGATGTGGCTAATAGAGTTATTTTATGGTAAATAGAAGTCATGTTATGAGTTAGGGTGTGATATTTGTGGTATATACATGTTTCTAAATAATGGATAAAAGATGGAATTGTGTAGCCATATTGGTTTGATTCACCCTAACTATGTTGGTGTAGGTTTTGAATTGATTATTACATGGGACCTTGGGAATCAGGGTGTAGTGGTATATGTTGAATTAGTGGATATTAATCCAGTTGAATGAAGTTATGTTGAATACTTTTGGCCTGTCCTGCACACCAAGTTGCAACCACCATGGTTTGACCTCCTTGGTGAGGTTTTTGGGGGTTGTATGGGGTAGCATGACCCTACTCAAGGGTATGAGGGATGAAGGTCTTGTTCCAAATTTTGAATCTACTATAGAAATATTGACCACAATATAAGTTCTAACTAGAATCACTAACATGGTACCATAATAATGAAAACTTACTATAGCAGCATCTAACATGGGACTATGGCAGCTCGGAATTATCATATTCATTATAGCTTGGATGACGGTCGACATCAATAGATAATTGTATCTCATCGGACTTTGATACTACCACTATTGTAGAATAATAGACTTATTTTGGGGGTACTTTTTCAATGTGGATTACTCTTCATTGTGTTTCTTTATGATCACTTTTTAGCTAGGGTTTATAGTAATCTAGAAAAAAATCCCCTGTGATTGTGCTCCCCAAACATAGTAAATTTTATACCTCTCCATATATATATAGGGATATTCTCAGACCACATAAATATATGTTTTCTTCATATTCTTCTTGTTCTTTTATTTTTTATCTATGTTAATCTCATTTATAGAATCTCCCATCATTGTCACTCCTGATATTTATACAACAGTACACCACCTGAGTTCTTGTATTCTTGGATACATTTCAATTTGTTATCATCCTTGTTCATAATGGTTGAGATATAGGATTCCATATAGTAATTTTCACCCATGGTTAGATCAGATAAGAGCCCAGGATTCCATTTAGCTTCAATTATCACATATGGTCGGACTATCCAAGAGTTAAGAAACCATCTAGCATTTAGAAAACATGGTAAGACTAGTCAATATCTAGGACACTAACTAGAATTTATCACCCTTGGTCAGACTACTTGAGATACTAGGATTCCATTTGGCATCAGCTATCACTTATGTTCAGATTGATTGAGTTCTTGGGAAACCATTTATTATTTGTTATCATGCTTGATTAGACTAGTGGTCAATTTAAGATTCCATATGAAATTTCATTTGTCTGCAGTGGTGTAGTACATAAGGTTCAATAGATGTGAATTACCAGGTATGGTCGGGTGTCATGGTGGTCTGGTTATCACATGGTGGTTAGACTTGTATGCTTGTATGTAGAGTGTGTCCTTAGTTTATTTATTATTCTTTTGCATGCATTGGTATATCATGGTGTGTATTAGGGATATAATCATATGTTCCCTACTTATATTTATTCCTAAAACTTTATACATGCACCCTGGAATATGTGAAGACATTATGTTTGATATATAATTCAGGGCATAGGTTGTACATGGGATTAGGCCAGAGTTTCTCGATAATGTTTGGAGATAAGATCGAGGTGTGGCTCAAGGTGTATAGTGGAGCCTCTATTATATTTTCATTCCTTATTTTATGTCATGTGTGATTGTCCTAGTGGATGATATTTTTGGGATATATGATTTTATGACTTTTATATCCATTTTTTATATAATTGGTGTATGATTATTTTAATATGGCCTATTTTTAGTCGTGATTCTATATGCATAATCTAATGTGAGGTTGTGGTTGAGTTTTTGGTTATTTATTGAAATTAATGGTTATGATATTGAGATTATGGTCTCTCCAAATTAATCAAAGACTCTCATCACTAGTCATAAATCTCTGGCATGTTGGGAGGATCACCTGAGGAAATGTGGAACCATTAGTTCAGGTTTCATTTAGTAATTTTTTTAGGGAAATAAAAAATGATATTAGAACTTTATTTATTTTATTTTACTATCTGGGTAATTTTTAGATAGAGATATAAGTGATATGATCTTGGTATAGACATAAATCTTGTGCATCATGAACACTTTTCTAGTGGGAGTCTAATTTACCTATTTTATGGGATTGCGGTTTTGGTTTTCACTATTATGGTTGAGATATTTATTCAAGTATTATGTGTTGGTTTAAGGTTGTTATATTTTTTTTACCCTTTTCTTGGGGTGTAAATAGGCATGTGTACATGAATAAAACTTGGAATGTAGAATTTTCATGACATTTTTATGCTTGTTTTTTATTTATAAACTAGTATAATAAAGGTTTCAATTATTTTATGTGTCAATAAAAAATTACATAGTGTTTTTATAGAAAAACTGTTAGTGGTATTATACTCAATCGGACCATGATTTTAATTTTCTTTTCTTGAGATTCTAGTATTATTTGATGATTAAATATGTGGGTTTTATCATGGGTTATTATCTTATTGTGATTATATATCCACTAGGAACGTGTGATATATAACAACCTTAGTGAGTGGATTCAAGCACTTGATGCCTCATTGATGGATTAATATGGGCAAGGTATGCCTGATATGTGGTTCAGATTGGGCATGAGTTTCATTGAGGTGATAAATTCCATTGAGTGGTTAGAGGAAGGAATGTGGGATACCTAAGTTTATTGAGGTAAATCATTTAGTGTGTATCTAGCATCATGTCATGATCATAAGACAGTATTGGTTAGATACCAAGGCTACTTGTATTTGAGTTTGGTTTTCAATGATATGGTGAAAATTGTACCTATATGGATGGTCTAGATTTAGTATTGCATGGGAAGACACCTTATGGTTTATAAAAATTCCATAGTTTCATGTGACATGTGTTTGGTTGTGTTATATGTGTTATGCCTTGAGTTTTTAGAAAATAAAGAACCAAGTGTGGTTCTATATGGGTGTATTGACATGTAAAGGATTCATGAATAATTCATTAGGAATTTGAACCTATGATTGATTAGATGAGACTCCTAGAAGCATGATTTATGATGTGTGACTGGGTAATATTTGAGTGTATGTTCATTTATGGGTGGGAAATTGATTCAATTTTAAAATTATGAAGGATCCTATGATAGGGTTCTTTAGAGGTTTGCTATAGACTTGAAAAGGGATATTGGGTGATTTCATGACTTCTTAGGAGGAAGTCATGATGATAATGGGGGTAATGCATGAGGGGTTCATGTGATGCATATTTGATATGTGTGATAATAGAAGTATGGTTGTGTATTTAGTCCTTCAAGAAGTATATTAGTTTTAGGAAAAATACCCAAGTGATATAGTGATTTTAGAATGGTAGTGAGTACCCTTTAGTTACTAGTTTCTTATAGATAATTCATGGGACTCATGTGGGTCTTGGTAAGCAGTCACACATGGGTTGTGATTGGGAGTTAGTTATATATTCCTCAACTTTATTTATGGGTAGATGGTAGATGAACTTCCTAGAGTTGTTATTGTAATTGGAGGGATGTTCTCAATCATTTATGAGGTTGTGAGAGCATGGTTAGCACCCAAAAATGCTCAAGTGAGTATGGTTTTAGTTTATATGGTGCATGGAAGGTAGTATAAGTTAGTTCATATGGTGGGTATCACATTATTGATGGTTTATGGAATAAATCTTATCTTGATAGGGATTTGGTGAATGTCGAGTGTAACATTTTATGAAGTTTAGAATATGTAGAAATAAATGTTTCTCATTGGATCTTTGGTTTAAGTGGGATAATCATATATATTCATTACATTTGGTAATTTAATGTATTTGGGATTAATGAATCAAGTATTATGGTTTAGCTATAAAATGATATGGATACTCTTATATTGGAGATCATCTTATTGATCACTTGATTTATGGCCCTTGGGTTAAAAGGATTATGAATTTTTTTAAGATCAAAAACCTGGTGATGGGAATATCACTTAGGGTCCTAGGGTACAGGAATATAATTCCATCTAATTCCTTGGTAAATACTATATTTATAATTCAATTGTGGTGTTTTATCGAGTTAGTGTACTGGGAAACTAGCTTGGGTGGATTTTTATTAACAATCTAAGAGGGACTCAAATAGGGGTTAAGTTAATACTTGTGTATAAGGTGAGATGTTTGATGTGTTTTATTGGGGAAATTTATTGTTATAACACACCAAGGGTTAGGTTTGGACTCAAGTGTGGATGTTGATATTATTTCATGGAATCTATGATAGTTAAGGCATTAATATTAGGTTTAGGTAAGGGTGAGTCGGAATGATGGGCCATGTGTTTTTGAGAAAGGTAGAATAGTGAAGTAACAACTAGTGTATTCATGTATAATTGGATTTTGTGAGGTAAAAACTACATCAGGTACATTTTTTGTGAGTTTTTGGTCGCTTGTTGAGGAACATATCTTAATTTTCTAAGAAAAAGACTATTTATTCTTATTAAATGCATGGGTAGTTAAACTATGCACAATTCAACTCAGAATTGGGAATGACGAGTGATATCATATTACAAAAAATATATTAGAATTTGGGAGAAAATCTTGGGTGCTTATTAGGGTGAGAATATTTATATTTGGGAGTTTGTAATGACCCATGTCATTACAGGTCAGTAGAACCGGAAGAAGACCAACTTTTAGAGGGTTGAGATCCTTGAATATTTAAAATTTTGGAATTGGGATCAGTGGGAGGATATTTTTATCATGTTTTGGATGTCTATATATATGTTTTAGAGTTGGTGGCATGGGAAAGGGATACCCAGGTCAAAAATATGGAGGGGTCAGTAAATGGTCGGACTTGGTGGAACATAATAGGTGTCCACTAGAGTTCTAGTGGAAGCATGCTAGAAAACTAGTGGAATCCCATCAAAAATACAAAGGGATAGGTAGTGGGGAAATCTCAATGACCTTATCACTTGAAGTCCAATGCTAGTCCATTGGACTTCTAGTGAGGATAAACTATAAATTGGGTAGTATGCCCAACTCCCACATTTAATTTGTGGGATTTCAATCATTTTGGGCCTTTTAAAAGGTCCCCCTTTAGGGTTCATTATGCTAGGGAATGTGATAAAAGGGTGAGTTTAATGCCTTAACCAAGTTCATCAAGATCAATCTAGTGTAACATAGGACCTTATTCATGCCTCCCCATACAAAATAGGATTCCAATTAGTGGTTAGGGATTAAGACATATAGTGGGGAAAATATTTCCTCAATACCAATAATAATCAATAAAAAAATGTTGAAAAATAAATAATAAATAAAATAGTAGTAAAGAACCACAACAGTAAGCCAATAATGTAAACATCATCACTTACTATAAATAATGTATAAGTCTCACATACATCTAATCCAAATAGGATCCCCACATGTGGTGGATTAATAAATGTGGTATACCAAAGAAAAAAAGTATGATAGGTACAACTATATAATTATCCCAAGTTATGGAATCACCTCTATCCCCAAGAAGCTCCACCTTCTCAGTAGTCTGGCATAGGTCCCTTTCCCTTGGCTAGATCCCTAAAAACAAATTCTACACATAGAGATAAATTCTCATGTAGGGTTTGTGTAATAAACCCATTAGTACACCACCAACATGTCCTTATCATAAGTGAAGTATATATATGTCATTTAATGTGCTGGTGGAAATAAATAAATAGAATTCAATCAAATATATACCCATGTAGAGTCATCATGGGCTAACTGGGTGGCCACGAACCCTGACCAAACATGGGGTAATCAAAGCTAAAGGAAATAATTTGTAATCTTATACCAAGAACCAAACACTAGAATCTAAAAAGTGGTCTTAGGATGACATCATAATATCTCACCTCTTATGTGAGACGAACCCTCTCCTTGGGGTAAAGTCTCATATTTAAGTCTCATGTTCACTTATCATCATTGAATCCATTTTAGGAGGGAATCTTCATACCAAACCTCCTTTTAAATCCAAACAATTCCCTCAAGGTATGGCCTCATGGTTATGACTCTCATATTAACCATCAAGGATGTGATCTGAGAAAGGCATCATAATATCCAACCTATCATGTGAGAAAAATCAACATCCATATCATAGGTAATTCCCTATAAATATATCACACAATTAATCACATGCAATCAAAAAAAAGTTCATCAAGGCCCAACCCCAATCCACTAAGGATACATGTACTTTAACTAGTCATTTTGTATATTATGTTCATGAGAAAGGACCCACATCCATCCCTTAATTAATCCCATGAAAACTTCATGTACTAAACATGAGCACTCACTAACACCTTCACAGTAGAAGGGGTTCATCACCCATACTCATATGTTGTGATATAAGCTCAACTAAAACCAAACTAAACCCAAATAGCTCACACTTGGCATATCTAACCCAAATGGACCACCCTGCCTCAAGCCATGAAACAATTAAATGTTTAATCATAACCAATCCATTACATCCATATCCATCCTCTAAATGGTAAATTTTATCAATTATGACTCACCCATGCACTTTGATACCAATTTTAGAACATTGCTATGAAAGCACATGCACCGGCATGCACAACTTCACATACAACTACATATAAACATCGTAAAATGGTAAGGAATTTCTACCTCAAGATTAAAGGAACTCTTTAACTGAATGATACTACTTGGTTCAATACTAAACCATAAAATCTCAAATTTAAAACAAAAACCCTCTAAATTAGGTATTTACCAAGGGAAATAGAGAAATGGCAGGAGAAGGAGACATATATGGCTTAAACAGAGTGATAATTATTAAGAGAGAAAATATATAATATATGATGCTTCAGATAGAGAAGAGGAGAGATTAAAGGATCTTAAGAAATCAAGGTAGGTCCAAAAATATAGATATATTCAAGTGTGGTTCGAAGGAATAGTAAGTAAAAGTTAAAAAATGTGTTTAATGTTAAAATTCTAAAAATACCCCTAAAAACAAGAAGATGGAAACAAGGTACCCGATTAGCCTATATTGGGTGCCTAATACTCTACTATACACCTAATACACCCCCACAAACTATCCAGTAGAGCGTTAAGATCTATAGGGCTTCTTCCCAGGCCACTGGGTACACAGTGGTCCTCTATTGAGTACCTAGTACCCCTATGTTGTAATATCAATAGGGGTGACCCCAATACCCTAATTTGATAACATCCCAAGACTGAATACCCCTCAAACACATCTCAAATCAACCAAGAATAAATAATTTAAAGAAAAAAAATGATCCTTTAATTCATACCTAAAATTTACAGGTCATTTCAAACTCCCCCTCTAAGGTATTTTCATCCTTGATAAGTGTCTCTCGGGATCCTCACTAAATATATATGACCACTAGAATCATGTATTTAACTCCCACTACCAATTCTCCTCCAAAATATTCCCATGCTTTCACAACACCCAAAAAAGAGGCACTATCTTTCCCCATATCACCTTCTCACTCAGTTCCATGATACGCATTAAGTGCTCCTCAAATGATGCATCCACCTCCAACTCAACATTGTCACTATCAATCACATACGTTGGGTCTAGCTCATAATTATGGATTAGAAACATTTGACACATATCATTCATACCTCTATGTCTTGGAGGAAGACCCAACTGATAATTCATATCTCAAATCCATTCCATAATCTTGAATGGACTAAAAAAACTCAGTGTGAGCTTCCCCTACTTCCCCAAAATCTGATACCTTAACCAAGGTGATACCCATAAAATAGTTGATCACCCATGGTGAAATATATGGGTTACCACCACTGGTTGACATACAAGATTAGCCTTATTTTAATGCTAACAAACCTCTTTGTGATTATATTCACCCACTTGGTGGTATCCTTCACTAAGCTTGGTTTGATCACTACTAACTTGCCCACCTCTAACCAGCATTGGGGTGAATGGCATGTTCTACTATATAAATCCTTTTAGGGGGAATATAGATCACAATATTAAATAAATTATTATATAAAAACTCTAATAAGTCTAGATAGTTATCTCATGTTCCCCCAAAATAAAGAACACACACCCTAATCATATCCTTAATTATCTAGATCTTCCTCTTAGAAGACCTATTTGTATGTTGGTGATATGTTGTACTTAGATTCAGTTGAGACCTTGTGTCCTTCTATAAGACCTATAAAAATATTGATGTAAAAAACACATCTTGAACTGATACTATGCTCATAGGTACCTCATAAAATCATATTATTACTCACACATATAGTTTTCCTAACTTATCCACTAACTGAGACTCTCTAATAAGTAAGAAATGTAAAACATTTTTTAGTCAATGTACTCTTAACTATACTCCATCACGAACCCTCAGGGTCCTGGGTAGTATTTTGATGAATTATACGGTCACATAATCCCACTTTCATATAGGAACTTGTAGGGATTGAAGTAGCCCACCATGTCATCAATGTTATGCCTTTATACTCTAATAGGTATGACAATGAGCAATGAATCCTAAAATATCCTTCCTCATACCAGGCCACTAGAAATAATGTCTAATATTATAGTACATCTTAATCATCCCTGGGTGCACCACCCAATGTGAGTTATGTGAGTCCCTCATAAACTCCCCCCTCATGAAAGTATGTACTTCCATACTACAATGGATATACAATACCCCATACTTGTTCTAAGTCTATCCTAGACCGATTCATCACCCATGATTCATTATCACATCATAATATAATCTTAATCGGGTTCACGGATAGTGTTTACTCAATCCACTGAAGAGGAGGTGATGGTGAAAGGGGTAAAGGTCACCACCTTTCAACCATCTAATATATCAATCTTCCATTAAACAAGCAGGATCTTCAGTTTCCACTCCTCACTGGATACTTGAATCCCATGCTCATGTATCTTCCTACTAAGAATATCTTCTATGATATCCCCCTTCCCAATTTCATACACCATCTAAAATTAAGCTTCTATAGGGACTCTACCCAATTTCTCTAACATAAGTTAACGTCCCACTATGATAAAATATATCACAATCTTATGTAGACAGCAAATCTCTCATTGAGGAGATAATAATGACAACACTTTAAGGCATGAACCACCACAACTAGATCTAAGTCATGGGTAGGGTAGTTCCACTCATGGGGTCATAGTTGATGAGACCCATAAGTGACCACTTGATGTCCCTACATCGAGGCAGATCTCACTAAGTAGATAATAATGACAACACATTAAGTCAAGAACCACCACAACTATATCTAAGTCATGGGTAGGGTAGTTCCACTCATGGGGTCAAAGTTGACGAGACCCATAAGTGACCACCCAATCTCCCTGTATCAAGACAGCTCTCATTAAAAATCTAGAGGAATCATAGTTCATGGTATAACACTATCATAGGTCTGATAAAATCAGAATTATAGTAGACATCAACCTTGATTTCAACTCTTTAAAGGCCTCCTCACACCAATAGGTCTACTCAAATTTCAACCCTTTCCTAATTATCCCTATCATAAGTACCTCCAAGAGAGAGAATTACTAAATGAAATGCATTTAATTTCCTGGTAGACCAAGAAAACTCATGATCTCAAATATATTTTTGGTTCATGCCCCAGACATTACTACTTCCACCTTCTCTGGATCAATAGAACTCCCCACCTCTAATATCACGTGCTCAAGAAAATTCACCTCCTAAATCAAAAACTTATACTATGTGTAATTAGCATAAATTATATGTTCTAAAATCATAATTTATACAATATTCAAGTACTCAAAACACAAATATTAGGTCTAAGAGTATACCAAAATTTCATCAATAAACACCATGATGAAAGGCACTAAGTAGGGATAAAAAATTCAGTTCATGAGAGCCAGGAATATTGTCGACACATTTGTAATATTGAATGACATCACAAGGTACTCATATAACTAATACCTATTCAAATTTACATTTTCAATATATCCACATATTTGAACCATAATTTATTGTAGTTCAATTACAGCTCAATCTTAGAGAACCATTGGGATCCCATTAATCGGAAAAACAGGTCATCTATTCAAGGAAAAATAATATTTTTTACCATAACCTGATTCATTTTACAGTAATATACATATAATTTGAGGCTACCATTAGCCTTATTGGTTAATAACACAAGTTTCACCCATGGGAAGATACTCTGATGGATAAAATCCTTCCCCTCAAGATCCTCGAGTTTCACCTTCATCTCACTCAACTTGTTTGGTTACATGCGGCAGGAAGGTGTTGATATAGGATCTACACCCAGTTCAAGATCGATCATGAACTAAATCTCATTATCAGGAAGAATACCTAAGAAATAATCAAGAAACATATTATGAAAATATTACACTATAGAGGGAAAATTAGCTGAAGCTGTCACCTGATCCATTGTAAGGACCATACCCACCACCTTCACTAAAATAACCCCTATCTGACTGAATTCAAGTCCCACTCAACTGTCCTCCATGTCTCATTCACCCATGAGGGCATACTCCTCTTCCATAAGGTATGTAAAAGATACTCCCCTCTAATAGAAATTAATGTAGGCCCAAAATCACATCATCCAATCTATCCAAGGGATTACATTAATTCTTGTCATATTTAGAATAAGGAAATCCAATAAGTGCTCATAACCCCAAACCATTATGACACACATTGGGAATCTTTGAATATAGTCCAACATCTTCCAAAGAGGCATATCAATAGCCAAAATATCCAAACAGAACTCCATGAATAACCCTAATATAGTATCACATGAGGAGATATAAAGTAATGAGATTCCCTTATATCAAATAAAGTAATATAAAAGTGTATAAGAAAACAGAACCATGCCTCACACATTAGAAAAATCATCTTCCTCATTAGCTAGAACCTAGTCCATAGTATATACCCTACTCACATCAGATCCATGGCCTTGAACCTATGATCCCTAACTCACCCAAGGAACATACCTCTAAGGTGTCTGCAACTATTGCTTCCCCTGAGACCCTCAACTAGATTCATGTCCTCACCTCCCAGATGAAGCCCCGTTGTCAACCTGAGGTTCCCCAAACCAGGATCAGGAAGTATATGTCTATCATGGCCCATTATCAGATCCCTTCAGTGGAATACTTGTTTATAAACATTATAGATTCCCCATCCTACCACACACATGGAACTCTCTCAGTTGGATAGTACAAGAATGGTGGTAATGACTCAGTCGCATGCAATAAAAACACATGGAGGTAGCCCCTCCTGAGGTAGTAAGTAATGAACCATATAAATAGACATAAAAAACTAGGCAGATGGAAACTGAGTGCTTAGTGCTTCACTGGACACCAGGTGCACCCCCATTGGCTAGTTAGTAGGACTCCAAGCCCTATAAGGATTCTTCATAGGCCATCAGGTACCTGGTGGCCATCCACTGGGTACCTGGTACCACTCTCCCATAATTTAATAGGGGTGACCCTAGTACCTTGATCTAAACACCTCCCAAGACCCACTACCCCCCAAATGTGTTTTAAATTATCCAATAATAAATAATTTAAATCTAAAAATGGTCATTGAAATCAAAAAAAAATTGAGGTTCATTACATGGAGGGTGCCTCATATGGCTCACCTACTCCTTAATTAGTGTTACATGGAGTTTTGAGATGGTTTTCTTCGATAATTTATGGTTATTTTATTCCCTCTTCCTCCTCTTCTCCTTCCCTCTCTTTTTTTATGATTTCAGTGGTTATACCTTGGGATTTAAGAATAATTCCACTATAGCATGGTAAAATCATCTATGGATCATGGTTATTCTTGGTGAGATAGTGAGAGGGTATCAAAATTGGATAAACTCCACTCATTGCTCATTATTTTGATATAGGCACATTAGTAAATGAAATGTTCTAGTGATTTCACCAAATTAGTTTTGAATTAGTGATCGAGTGAGTGGTAATTCATGAGAATTTTACTGGCAGAGGTATTGTAGGCATGATATAGATCTTTCACATGTTATTGGTGACATTTTTGGTGTCACAAAGGTTTTCGATGAGTTTTTGGTAATTATTAATCATTGGTTTAATTTGAATAATTAATGATACATGTTTATAATTAATTTTTGAGGCTTTATGTTGTGATTCAAGGGCTTGGGAGCTTGGAAAGTCTTGGTCAAATATTAGGTGAGAGTGGTTAAGGACTGTAACTACTTTAATGAGTTAAGTAGACCCTATGGTACTTAACTATATGACTTGTATGTAGGATTATGCATTCCTACATGGGGTTTTAGAATTTGGAAATTTGGATAGGGGCTTGGAGTGCACTAAATGGATAATTTAGTGGCATGGATCCTCCTAGACTTGAAGAAAGTGCTCCACCACATAATGAGTGATTCAAAATTTCTTGGTGATGTGTGTGCTATTGTTAGGTTTCAAATCACTATCAGTTTCTAGAAATCCTGGTGAAATATAGTGGTTAACATGAGTTGTCCCCAAAGGAGAGTTTGGTACTCAATTAAGTGTGTTCTCATTGTTGATATCTTTTTGTGTTTTTATCTTTAAAATAATTATTATTGGGGTTTTGTGTGTGATATATAAAGCAAGATAAGAAAATAAACATGAATATGAATAATTGAGATAGAAGTTAGGAAGAAAGTAAACACCCATGGATTTGACCTCATGCCCTTCACTATCTTTTGACCATACCATTACCTATTTTAATTTTCCAGTTGTACCCAAATGTATGCACAACCACCCTCACTACTCAAAATTTATGTTTGAGTAGCTATTCTAGTAATCCACAGTTCACCTCTCACCACTATATTTAAGAACAGTGAGAGGGAGGCACCTCAATTGAGTATCCTTCCATCATTGCCGAGTTTTTTTTAAATATGTTTTTAAAAAAATATTTTTAAAAAAATGCCTCGGTTAATTTTTTTTTTTTTTTTGAAAATGGGTGTGAAAGGCGGCAGGCGCGCTGCCCCCTTCCACCCAAAAACCCAAAAAAATACTATTTTAAATATCAGTTTTTATATATTTAAAATTTTTATTTTTATTTTGTTTTGTTTTGTTTATATATATAGTAAAAAAAAAATTCAGTAGAATTTATCTGTTATTTACTATCCAATACTATTTCCATTATAGCAGTCTGGATTCTGATAGAGACCCTCACCCAGGGCTCCCTTTTATAAGAGATCTTTCCCTGGAAATCATTCTACATTTATAATGTGGGATTCAAGTTCTCCCTTTTATGCGCAAAACATTCTGCATTTCCGATGTGGGATTCTTTTTCAAGTATGTGGATTTGAAAGACTATAAAATATAAAATATAATACTAATATAAATGAAACTTAAAACATGAATTAAAAATATAAGAAATAGTTTAAAACAAAAATAATTTCATAAAAATATTAATAAAAAATAATTTATAAGCTTTCAAAACCACCTACTTGAAACTTAAAAATGTTTTAAGTATGTTTATTTAAAAGACTATAAAATATAAACTATAAGATGAATATAAATGAAACTTAATAAATGGATTTAATATATAAGAAATAGTTGAAAATAAAAAGAATTTTGTAAAATATGTTGATGAAAAATAATTTAGAAGCTTTCAAAACCACCAACTTGAAACTTAAAAATATTTCAAGTATGTGACTTTGAAAGCCTATAAAATATAAACTATAAGAACAATATAAATTAAAACATGGATTAAACATATAAGAAATATTTGAAAGAAAAATAATTTCATAAAAAATGTTGATGAAAAATAATTTATAAGCTTTCAAAACCACCTACTTGAAATTTAAAAATGTTTCAAGTATGTGTCTTTGAAAGACTATAAAATATATACTATATGACCAATATAATTGAAAGTTAAAACATGGATTAAACATATAATAAATTATTTAATTAGTTAATTAGTAATAGAATTATTAATTATATAATAATTAATTAGTTAATTAGTATTTATTAATAATTAATTATATAATAATTAATTAGTTAATTAGTAATATAATTATTAAGCATATAATAGTTAATTAGTTAATTACTAATATAATTATAAATTATATTTATTCATTATAATAAATAATTAGTAATTGTTAAAAATTATTATATAATAATTAATTGGTTAATTAATAATATAATTATTAATTATATAATAGTTAATTAGTTAATTAGTAATATAATTATAAATTATAATTATACATTATAATTATTAATTAGTAATTACTAAAAATTATTATATAATAATTAATTAGTTAATTAGTAATATAATTATTCTTTATAATTATTCATTATAATTATCCATTATAATTATTCATTATAATTATTAATTTTTAATTAGCTAATTAGTAATATAATTATTAATTATTTATTTATTAATTATTTAATAATTAGTTAGTTAATTAATCATTATTAATAATTAATTATATAATAATTGAATTATTTAATTAGTAATATAATTATTGACTATATAATAATTAATTAGTTACTTAGTAATATAATTATTAATTATATAATAATTAATTAGTTAATTAGTAATATAATTATTAATTATATAATTAATGATTAGTTAATTAGTAATTTTCTAATAATTAATTATATAATAATTAATTAGTTAATTAGTAATATAATTATAAATTATATAGTAGTTGATTAGTTAATTTTTTGAGAAATATAGAGTTGAGGCCCTTTTTATAATTAGTTAATTAGTAATATAATTATAAATTATAATTATTCATTATAATTATTAATTAGTATTTATTAAAAATTATTATATAATAATTAATTAGTTAATAGTAATATAATTATTAATTAGTTAATTAGTAATATAATTATAAATTATAATTATTCATTATAATTATTAAATAGTAATTATAAAAAATTATTATATAATAATTAATTAGTTAATTAGTAATATAATTATTCATTATAATTATTCATTATAATTATTAATTATTAATTAGTAATTGGTAATTATTAATTATTAATTATTAATATAATTATTAATTATATATTTATTAATTATATAATAATTATTTAGTTAGTAAGTAATAATTAATAATTAATTAGTTAATTAGTAATATAATTATTAATTATATAATAAGTAATTAGTTAATAATTAATATAATTATTAATTATAATGAATAATTATATTACTAATTAACTAATTAATTAGTATATAACAAATAATAAATAATTTTATTTAATAATTATATTACTAATTAACTAATTAATTATTATATAATTAATAATTAATAATTATATTACAAATTAACTAATTAATTATTATAATTAAAAATTGTATTTCTAGTTAACTAATTAATTATTATATAATTAACAATTATATTACTAATTAACTAATTATTTATTATATAATTAATTATTAATAATGAATAATAAATAATTATAATTAAAAATTATATTACTAATTAACTATTTTACTATTTTATAATTAATAATTATATTACAAATTAACTAATTAATTATTATATAATAAATAATTATATTACTAATTAAATAATTAATTATTATATAATTAATAATTATATAATTAATTAACAAATTAATTATTAATATAGTCTTTCAAAGCCACATACTTGAAACATTTTTAAGTTTCAAGTAGGTGGTTTTGAAAGATTATAAATTATTTTTCATCAATATTTTTTATGAAATTATTTTTATTTTCAACTATTTATTATATTTTTAATTCATGTTTTAAGATTCATTTATATTAGTCTCATAGATTATATTTTATAGGCTTTCAAAGTAACATACTTGAAACATTTTTAAGTTTCAAGTATGTGCCTTTGAAAGCTTATAAATTATTTTTCTTCAACATTTTTTACGAAATTATTTTTATTCTCAACTATTTATTATATATTTAATCCATGTTTCAAGTTTCATTTATGTTGTTCTTATAGTTTTTATTTTATTGGCTTTCAAAGTCACGTACTTGAAAAAAATTTAAGTTTCAACTACGTGTCTTTGAAAGCTTATAAATTATTTTTCATCAACATTTTTTACAAAATTCTTTTTATTTTCAACTATTTATTATATGTTTAATCCATATTTTAAGTTTTATTTATATTATTCTTATAGTTTATATTTTATAGTATTTAAAATCCACGTACTTGAAATAGTTTTTAATCCCACATCGGAAATGTAGAATATTCTATGCAGGAAAGGGAGAACCAGAATCCCACATCAGGAATGCAGAATGATTTCTAGGGTAAGCCCTCTTATAAAAGGGAGCACTGGGTGAGAGCTTCTATCAGAATCCAAGCTGTTGTAATGGAAGTACTATTGGATATTAAATATGAGATAAATTCTACTGATTTTTTTTATTTATATATATATATATAAACAAAACAAAACAAATAAAAAAATTAAAATAAAAAAATAGTAATTTTTTTGGGGTTTTAGAAGAATGGTGGCACCAGGGTTGCCGCCTTTCAACTTAACCTGAAAGGAGGCAGCGCCGCTACCGCCTTTAGTGCATATTTTTTTTTTTAAAATTAACCTATACCTTTTAAAAAAAATCATGAAAACATATTAAAAAAATCCCATCATTGCCTTAGTGCACTATGATCACATATACACACAACACTCAATACTAGGCTCCATCATATACCATTGGACCAAGTGATGGAGGAGAGAACTTGTGTCAAAGTGAGGAAAAAATAAGAGAAAAAACATATATGGTCCTGTCACCTACCCCATACCTCGACTCCCTCAAATTCCCCAAGCTTCAAATAGAGAATTGAAATTAAAATGTATAGAGACTTTGGAATCATTTGGGTTCATCCAGAGGTGATCCTCAGGATAGACTCTCAACATTATGTAAGCTTGAGAGATCATATTAGAGTAAGTGAGAGAGATATAAAGACAATATTTTTATTAATAAAATGAAATTAAAAATACATTAATTAAAACACTGCGGGAGAAACCGATTATTGCGATGGGGTATTTGTGACGGGCTTTCTTCCCGTTGCAAAAACTCCGACGAAAAGCGTATTTGTGATGGGAATATATTCCCATCGCAAATGGTCAGTTATTTGCGACGGAAATACAGGACCCATCGCCATAGATATGGTGCGGTTTTCACGTCAAAATGCGGGAAGCCTATTTGCGACGGTCGCCTTCTACCCGTCGCAACTACCCGGCGGTGGCAAATACTATTTGCGGTGGGTAATTGTCCCGTCACAAAAAAAAATATTCAGCAGGTGTTATTTGCGACGGGTCCCATTGCAAATATCGGCGGCAGTAAATAGGATTTTGCGACGGGAATATCCGCCCATCTCTAATGGTATGTCGGCAGGCAGCTATTTGTGACGGGACCGTTGTAAAAACCCTTTTAACTTCTGCCCGTAATGAATGCGGAAAAAGGTATTTGTGACGGGGCCCGTCGCCAATACCGGCGGCGCTAAATAGGAATTTATGATGGGGATATCCGTCTGTCGCTAATAGTATGTCGGCAGGAAGCTATTTGCGACGGGTCCGTCGCAAAAACCCTTTTAACTGCGGCCCATAATTAATGCGGGCGAAGGTATTTGCGACGGGATACCATTGCAAATACCTAATATTTGTGAAGGGATACCGTCGTAAATAAGACCGTCGTAAATAATCTAACCTATATATACCCCCCACCCATTTTTTCCATATCATTCAGATCTCTCTTCCTCTCTCTCTTTAACTTCCGGTTCTAAGTAGAAAATTTCTTTCGTTTTAATTTTTTCTTACGAGAAAAGGAGAGAAGGAGTCAGAAGGCGCAAATTGCTTCAAAATAACGACGGTACTTATATTTTTTCATCTTTTAAATTATTTTTAATTGTTAAATTATTTTTAATTGTTAAATTATTTTTAATTGTTAAATTATTTTTAATTGTTAATTTTAATTTTTTTTAATAGAATATTTAGTAACTATATAGTATAATTAGATTAATTGGATATACCAAATAATCCTTTTTTGGATACGAACAAGTAGAGGCGGCTCTCGCACAAATGTACCTAGGAGTGAAAACTCTAACAAGGTGTTTCGAGCTTGACTCGGGGTAACATTGTACACGACAACGGGCCTTGCTGCACTCTTGGTTCGACACTCCCGGAGGATGTTTTGGTAATAATTAGAAATAAATATATTTAATTAGAAATAATTAGAAATAGTTATATTTAATTAGAAATAATTATATAATTATCAAATAATTAAGAAATAATTAGATTTAATTAGATTTAATTAAAATAATTATCAAATAATTAGGAAATAATTAGATTTAATTGAATAGAAATAATTAGAATAATTAAAATAATTAGGAAACAATTATATATATTTTTTATTATTAATATTATAATAATATAATTTCTTTATATTATTAATATTATTATTATTATTATATACATGATTTAATAATAATAATATTATATTAATTTTTTATATTATTAATATTAGTATTATTATATAATATTATATTATTTATATTCATATTATTATTATTTTATATTAATATTTCATAATTATATTTTATATATATTTTTATTTATATTATAATAATAGAATTTTTTTATATTATTAATATTATTATTTTTTTTATATAATAGTATACGATTTGTATTAATTATATTTTTTTTTTGGTATTTGCGAAGGGAGTATTTGCGACGGGGTGTCCCGTCATAAAATATTTTTTTTACTGTCCCATTTGCGATGGGAAGAATACCCATCGTAAAAACTATTTCTGCAACGGGCCGTTGCAAATACCTACGTCGCAAATATTTTTTAAATTTCCCATTTGCGACGGGTCAGAAACCCATCGCAACTAATATATCTGTGACAGCCCGTCGCAAATACCTTTTTTATATATAAACGAAAACCAATTTGCGATAGGGGAAAAACACTATCGCAAATACTATTTTTGCGACAGGACCGCCGCAAAAACACCTATTTGCGACGCCGTTTTCGGCAACGGGCGATTTGCGACGGAGCCCCGTCGCAAAAGTTCTTTTGTGACGGGAGCCCGTCCCAAATGGCCCGTCGCAAATATTCCATTTTCCTGTAGTGAAAACTAGCTAATCCCATGGATGGGAACCGATGAACCCTTTTAATAGTATAATCCCTCTCCATTTATACAAGGCTTTCCCCTTTATTTCTCTCAAAGCACCAGGAATAAGGGAATCAGTTCTCGAAAAGTCAAAATATTACTCTCCCCTTAAATGATCACCACATGGACTTCTTGTTGGTGAATTTCATGATTTTGTTAGACCCTTCATACAAGGATCCTATATGGTCCCTTGGGTTATGCATGTTAGATGCATGGCTTCACTTTTTTGATCAGTCATAATGGGTTTGATCTTATTTTCCATTGAGTAATTTCCATGGAAACTTTAGTAGGTTTTGGTGAAGTAGTGTTGTTCACCCAACTTCGTCTCAAGTTAGAGTGGTGCAGTGTGTTGAGTTGAGTTTTTAATCTCAAGCGTGGGTACAAGAATATAATGGTGGGTGGACAGTATATTGTGGTGGAATGTGAGGTAGTGTTGGGGTCTTGGAAGACACTAGAATTGTTCCTTAAGGATCTGCTAGTGGTTATTCCACTCAGGTGTTTGAGATTCCTATAATACAGAGTATCATAACATGGGGAGAATTATAGGGATTCCAGAACATGTATTGGTGGGAAGGACTAAGTTTATTGGGAAACGCATTGTTTGATGGAGAGTTGAGACTTTGTTGTCCTTTGAACATAGTGTGGGGTGCTTCTACAAGGTTGTGTAGAGAAGTGGATACATAGTCAAGGTATTCCACCAGATTATGTTGGGATGCAACACTCTCTCAGTCAAAGGATGCACCATCCATTAATTGTTGGCGTATGTAATGTGCCAGACCCAGATGCCACCCAAAACAGTGCCCTGATCCCGGTTGGCCACATGGACTCAAGCGTATCTCCCCAAATGCCAGAGGCTACCAACTAGCAGCGAGGACTATGTGAGTCAGTGGGGAGACCATACCCTTATTACCAGAGTATCACAATGGAAGTCAAAACATACAGTAAATAGCGGAATCGAAATAACAGCAGTCAAGTAAGGCAAGCAAGACAGGAATAGATAACAATAACCAGAAATGTCTCATATAAAAAATGATGCAGATGGTACAAGTATCTAAAAAGTATCTAGAACCACACATGGAAATGTAATACAGTACAAGTATCTCAAAAAGAACAAAATACCAAAAATTCATCACATAATCACAAGCCTCGTCTTGGTCCTATACTCCCCTGCTTCAAATCCACAATCAACAACCTGTACTAGGGTGTTTTCCCTTATCATCACCTGCAACCATATAATCTGTTTGGGTTCCTGAGGAGGCCCAAACAGGGTGTGAGATAAACATCCCAATAGGAAACCACCCAGGTTTGTACAATTCCAACATCAATATACAAAAGTGATAGAAAGTGTAAACAACCAGTAAAGTAAGTGAATGCCCATGGCATAAGTCTACTACAATAAGTAAAACCAACTAGCCCTCAAGGCTACCTACAAAAGAGTCATCTCCTAACAAGGCAGCTAAAAGAAAAGTAAACAAGCAAGTCACATGGTCACACCATACATCCATCTGAATCCTATATCCCATAGCCACTCTATATAATGAAATCAATTATCCCATGGCCACGCTGTATAGTGATGTCAAATATCCCATGGTCACGCCGTATAGTGAAGTCTAGACTAAAAGGGTTGGATCCCAGGTGTCATGTACCAAGGAATCTATATAATAATTATAGACCACGAAGGGGCAGATACAAGGATCTTGTCCAAGGCGTCCCATCAAGTCCCATGGGCATCCCTAGTGGAAACTCGATTAGCCACTGGTTGGGGTCCTAGGAGCATGGTAATAACAAGTCCTACATGAGCCCAATCAAGCCGAATTCAAGGGATAGTAAGGCCCAAGGCATCCCACGAAATCCATAACCAAGGGGTAGAATCATCCCAAGGTGTCCACTACCACGTTCCAGATCCATGGAGAGAAATATAAGGCATCTATCAAATAATTCCATCAAGCATTCAAGCATTCAAATTAAACATTCATTCCATGTAATTATACCCACTCACACCAACATGAACAAGACATGAGTATACCCACTCATGCAAACCATTTATAAAAACAAGAATATGGGCCTACCCTCCCATATAAACCATTTAACATACCATTAGACATTTCATATAGGTATACCCACCCATATTATCCATTTAACATTCCAAACTATCAAAATAGACAAGGCATAACATGATATTCATTAAGAAAGGAGGTAGTTTATCTCCTAAACAGGCTATTTAAGATATCCAGGCATTAATAGGATTCCTCTAACTAGTCAAGCACAAGAACACACCCGTTGGGTGGTTTAATCAAGAATAAATAGGTTATTTCCTTAAGGTGCACCCCTTGCGTGACCTTGAATCATGTAACAGGTGCCAACATACCTAAACAGAACCTATGGTCATCCTCACTAGGTTCGACTAAGCCTACGGCAAGCAACTCGCTCAAAAATGAGGCCTCGCTGGAAAGTCGGATGGACAGAATATCGTCCGAACACCCAAAAAGAAAAATAAAAGCTGAAAGAAAGTATATACCACCTACCTCGCCTCAGTAGTAGACAACTCATTTAGTATCAAGTCATGATTCATCCTGCTTTGGAAGAAATCTGAAGAATGAACGAAGAACTGGATATTAGGTCATGTGAGCCTAAATCCAAACAGCACAGTTGTTGTTACGAAGAATCAAGAAATACTATAAAGAAATCAAGTACTTATCGTTGTGGTTCCAATGTGACAGAAGGTGCTTGAATCAGAGTCTGAACGACTTCTAGATATGAAAAACTAGTTTAGAGGTGCATTGGCTCTCAAAAACGAGTGAAATAGTTATATCCATAAAAAATTGTGGCTACTGCCTCTTATAAAAAACACTGGGAAAGTACACAGCGTTTAAGACAAGTACATGGCGTGTACTTCCCAATTTTATTTTTCTAAACCAGAAAAGCTACACATCGTGATGGGCCAGTACATGGCGTATACTGGAATTACACGACGTGTAGGCCAAGTACACGATGTGTACCTGGATTGCAGCCAAATTTTAGCCTATTTTTTCCCTTATTACCCAAAAACAACCCAACCGGCCCACATCATGGCTCAGGTTCTAATCCAAAAAGGAAAGAAAATACATTAACCTGAAAATAATGATTCGTACCTCAATAAAAACCCGGGATCTTACAATTTTCACCCTTATAGAAATTCATCCTCGAATTACTCTCTGAAGGGTGGTCAAGATTCGTCTGAAAACAACTCCAACCATTGAGCATGTACATTGGATTCCCTCTCCCAAGTCTCTTCCTGTAAACATTCATGCTTCCATAGCACCCATACTAGAGGAACTGACCAGCCTCGAAGAACCTTCGTAATCTTGTCAACGATACAAATAGGATGCTCCTCAAAGGATGCATCAACCTAAATCTCAACCTCCTTAGGATGAAAACATGAGACAAGTCTAAGTGATAATGGTGCAGTTGAGATACATGGAATACGTCATGCATGGATTGGTACCTCTAAGGTAACTACAACTGATAGACAACTAACTTGACTCTCTCCAGAAATTCAAACGGCCTGACATATCTCTGTGAAAGTTTACCCTATCTCTTGATCCACCCATGTCCCAACCTCAGGGAAACACGTAAGAAAACCTCATCCACCAACCTAAAACTCTAGAGGTCATCTATGAAAATCGGCGTATGATTTCTAATGATACTCTGCAGTAGCCATACTCTTCTGAATCATCTGGACCTACTCAGAAGTCTCATACACAAGACGCGGTCCCAGTAAAGTTGTCTCTCCTTCCTCTAACTAGCATAGGGGAGAATGACAAGGCCTCCCGTATAAATATTCGTAAGGTTTAATCTGTATAATTTCCTGATAACTGTTATTATAGGTGAAATCAACCAGGGGAATGTGCCTCTCCCAAGAGCCCCCAAAATCTAGGACGCATGCTCACAGCATGTCCTCTAGCACTTATGTCATACGCTCTTATTGGCCTTTAGTCTGAGGGTGGTATGTTGGGCTCAGAAGAACACGCGTACCTATTTCCCTCTGAAAACTCTTCTAGAAATGATATGTAAAGAGGGAATCCCTACCTAAAATGATAGTTCAAGGGACTCCATGAATTTGTACCACCTCTCGGATGTACAAATTTCCAAGATCATCAATACTGAAGGTCTCATTGATTGGTAAGAAATGTGAGACCTTCATAAGCATGTCAACAACAACCCACACAACATCATTACCTCGAGGTGACCTCAAAAAACCTGTCATGAAATCCATCACGACATCATCTCATTTCCACTCCAGGATAGGTAACTGCTATAAAATCCAACCCAGTCACTGATGTTCCACCTTCACCTGCTGATAGTTAGAACACCAAGTAACAAAACTAGCTATTTCACGCTTCATTCCTGACCACCAGTACTATCGTCACAATTCACAATACATCTTGGTGACCCCGGGATGCACCGCCCAAGCTGAAGCATGAAACTCCTGCATCAACTCCTCACGTATATCCACTGGAACCCAAACACATACATGGATATGCAGGGTCTCATAATTGTCTATTGTCCAACCAGAAGGAGGGTCATCACCTGCCACACCTTCCCGTAGAACTAGGCCTTATGAATCTGATAGATTCTTCATCCTAAATCTATCCAATAGGGTAGAGGTCACAACTAAAGATGATAGAAAATCTGGCCCTGTCTATCGTGAACCTCCAGATTCATCTCATAGAACAACACTGTAAGTTTCCACTTGCTACCGGCCTACTGCACTGCCTGTATCTGAGTCCTCCTACTTAGTGCATCGGCTACTGCATTTCCCTTACCAGGCATGTAGGCAAGCTCGAAGTCAAAGGACTATAGGTACTTCACCCACCTCCACTGCCTCAAATTCAGATCATGCTTCATAAAGATATAATTGAGGCTTTTGTGGTCCGTGTACACCACAAAACACTCTCCCAGTAAATAGTGCCTCCAACAGCGTAACATGTGAACAACTACAGGTAACTGGAGATCGTACACAAGGTAATTCCTCTCGTGAGGCCTCAACTACCGAGACCCATACACCACGACTTGATCTCCCTGCATCATCACTACCTCCATCCTAATACCTGAAGTGTCATAATATACCATGTAACTCTTTCCCCAATCTTGCAGTATCATGACCAGTGCTGATTTCAACCTCCTTTTCAACTCCTGAAAGGTTGTCTCACAATATTATAACCACACAAACTTCACACCCTTCTTATTCAAGTCTATAAACAATGCTGCTAAGTGTGAGAATTCATGTATAAAATGCATGTAGTAGTCAGTTATCCCCAAGAAACTCTGTAAGTAAAAAATGTTCTTGGGTTGTTCCCAGGAAACTAAAGCCCTCACCTTCTCTGGGTCTACTGACACTCCTGTCTCTGAGATGATGTGACCTAGGAAGTGAATCCGATCCATCCAAAAGTGTCACTTTGCGATATTATCTATAATTGATGTTATCTCAGTGTATTCAAAACGATCTCAAGATGATTGGAATAGTCATGCCAATTGTGTGAATACACCAAGATATCGTATACAGAAACCACAACAAAAGAATCCAAGTAAGGATGGAACACTCAGTTCAACAAATCCATGAAAACCGTTGGCGTATTTGTGAGACCGAATGGAATAACCCGATACTCGTATAACCCATACCAGCTAAGAAAGGATATATGAGGTATGTCTTCAGGTCAAACATGAACCTGGTGATATCCTGACCTCAAATCGATCTTCGAGAATGCTCAGAGAACCTCAAAGATAATAAAATAGGTCATCTATATGTGGAAAGGGATGTCGGTTTTTAACTGTCAACTGGTTCAGTTTCCGATAATCCATGTATAGCCTAAGGGTATAATCTACCTTTTTTGGAAAAAAAGGGCCAGTGAACCCCATAGAGAAGTACTAGGTCTGATAAACCCCTTCACCTCCAAATCCTCCAGTTTCCTCTTGAGCTCCCGCAACTCTTTCGTAGCCATCCTGTAAGGAGGAATGGATACTGGTGTAGCTCCTGGCACTAGATAAATGGAGAAATCCACCTCTCTCTTAGGAGTTAAACCCGAAAATTCATCGGGAAATATGTTCTATAAGTGATCAACCACTGGAGGAAAGTCCACCTAACTCACTCCTTGATCATCTAGAAACAAACTAGCAATTTGGTCTATCATCCCACCTAGCCCACGATGCTCGGGTCTAGCTATGCTTTCTTGGACATCCCATTCACCCTTGTGAATAAAAATTGCACCCTATAGTGATGTGAAAGTCACCCTCTATAAATAGAAGTCAACATACACTCGATAAGATGCTAGCTAGTCCATCCCGAGAATGACATCAAACCTTGTCATCTCAAGGAGATAAATATCCCAGATGAAGTGGCACCCTCTGACCTCAAGGCGATACTCCATACACTGGCACACATCACCCGTTCTAACTCCCAATGGTGTGTATAGTGTCAAAACTCCATCAGAAATCAAAACCATAAGGATAAGGCTTTTAACCACTCGTGTAGAGACAAGATTGTGAGAGGCACCTGTATCGAAAAGAGCAGAGGAAATAGTAGAATCTACTAAGATCATACCTCTCACTATAGACGGTATGGGATCCTACTCATGTTGGGTATGTTCCACTACATAAGTTTGGCCTGTACCATGGCCTTATGACCCTAGATAGATACCTTGAGCTGATTCACCCTACTATCTCTGAGAACCCAGTGTCTAGCTACCACGGCCATGACCACCACTGCCCTGGCCTGACCGGCCTACAATACTCCAGCTGTCAACCTGACGTGGAGCTGAAGAACCTACTCCTGAACCAAATTTTATAGCTAACCTCCTACCAATCACAGCTGGAGGAAAGTTCCTACAAAACCACTACATGTGCCCCATCCAACAGCAAGTTCAGCACTCGACTGGGTCATAGTCGCACTGATTTTTTATGATACCTCACCTACCACACTGATGGAAAAATACCATGCTACCTGCACCCACAACCTGACTAGCACTCATGTCATGACCCGTCCCCCGGGGCCCGTGTTGTGACTACCCCAAACCCGCCTTCCATAGGCCAGGGGTTGGCAACTAGCACCGGAAAGGCGTATCCCTAAAACGGGAAGGCATTTCCTTTAAACCTATACAAAAACACAACCCAGGAACACAATGATATGCAACCACGAAGTAAAACTGCAGCAGTAAAAGTGTGTACTAAAAGTAAAGGGGGTCAAAATACATGCCCAACTGAAAAGGTACAACTACAACTGAAAACAAAAAAAACAGATCCTACGATCATCCACCAAGGATCCTACCTAAAGGGTAGGTACATATCATCTTCACTACTCTCTATGTTGACTAGTCTCCTGTGTGTACCACCTGGTCCTGGCTCCTACAGTCTCAGCCAAGATACTCATCAACTGCACAAGATACAACAAGGTTCGGGCGAATCCCGTGCAGGGGTGAGTATAACAATACTCAATAGGGACCCCTGAGACCCCCAAAGGTCTCTCAGAATTACATAGAGGAATAACACAAGCATGATATCAATCACAAAGCACAATAAATAGTCACAACTCAAACCAGGTATAACTTAAGTATAGAAGTACAGATGATTAGTTGTAAAGCTAGATTATCTTATTCTGTCAAGAGGCACTACTGCTGACCCACACAGGATCGATAGGTACTAACCCCTACAAGACCCACATAGGATTGATAGGTGTTAATTCACACAGAATCACTAGGTGCTGATTCACAGAGAATCGTTGGGTGTTGATTCACACAAAATTGTTGGGTGCTGATTCACACAGAATCGCTGGGTGCTGATTCACACAGAATCACTGGGTGGTGATTCACACAGAATCACGGGGTGGTGATTCACACAGAATCGTTGGGTGCTGATTCACACAGAATCTATGGGTGCTGATTCACACAGAATCGATGGGTGATGATTCAAATAGAATCGATGGGTTCTGATTCACACAAAATCTTTGGGTTCTGATTCACATAGAATCACTCGGTACTAATTCACATAGAATCTCTCTTCATTATTCACGTCTCATCCAGACATAGGATTCCTGCTCATAGTACGCTTGCCTGTGGGAAAAACTTCTCCTCAAGCCATTGGTCATATTTCAACTGGCACGAAGTCCCACGAAGAATTTACCCCATGATCTGTCATGTTATAAGGGTTCCAACGCAACAGACGGTGTGTCAACTAGACACCCGGTTTGTATGTTATTGGCATTTTAGTGCGGAGGGCCCGGTTGGATTCGGAGTCGATCCAACCCATCCTTACTCAAACTTTCCCCAAAACTCTCATGGAGTATCTTAAAAGTACCCTCCCACTCCAAGGATCCCAACACCATAGATGGTTCATCAAACGGATGTCTGGTTCGCAAGATATGGTCACTTAAGCGTTTATGGGCCTGAGAGGGGTCCGAGTCTGGTCTGATCCGGTCAGACCGACCTAGTCTAGGCTGACCAGATCTGGTTTGGGTTGACCCGACCCGACCGAGTCCGACCCATCCCGGCCCAAATCATCCGGGGTTGGCCCGGTTGGGCTAGGTCGTGGCTGGCTCACCATGCTAGGCCACGGACCAGCCCGCCGGCTGACGCGACCCACACTGGGGTCACGCGGTCCGTCTGCCAAATGACTCAAAGGAGTCGTTCGGTTCATTTAAGCAGTGACGACACATGGAATCGCCAAGGTGTTCGTAGGACCCATAGGGAGAAGGTCCCCCACCTTCCGTCGTGGCTTTGATGTTGTGACTTCCACCTGTGGCATGCGACGGCGTGCCGCCTCACCGGCCGCCCCCCTTTGGCCCACCGCGGCGCCTGAAGGCGCCGCCTATCTTCTGTGACTGGAAGAGCTTCCACGGGCCACCAAGTGAGCTCTGGTGGTCTGTTTTCCCCTCCGTACATGCCTACAGCCCTCATGGGATGCCTCCGTCATTGCGTGCCTCCCGGTTTCCACATTCTGTCGAGTTGAAAAACATCACACGAAGAACACATCAAGAAACGAAGCAACGGAGGGTTTCAGACTTGTTCGTTTGGGTCGCGCCCTCTAAATTAGAATTATAATAAGTAGGAGATTATTAAATACAACATTTGTAAATTATACTACTCCCGTGATTCATTAATACTTTCAAGAATGAGGTAAGATCAATTCACATGAACTTAAACAAAACACCTACCTCGGATTTTGTTAGAGATGATGGGTGGTGGAAGGAGAATATGCACTTGGTGAAGCTGTTGTAATTTGTCATTCTCGATTCGATTCCTCCGACGTTGCCATCCAAGATTTCTTTCCTCATTGGAAGACATCGCCTTACTTCGCCAGAGGTTCCTTTCTTGGTGAAGTCGTGTAAAAACTCCACCCCGAGCCTCACTTAAATATACAGAGGATGAGATCCTAATGCAACAAAGCATTAATGAGGTTAATTAATTAATTAATTAATGCACCTCACATCTCTCTCAACGGAGTGGTTACGAAAACAAAGGGTCAATCCATTAAATGGCTTGACAAGTCGTTGGTCCCGCCACTACTTCTCAACAGTTACAGAAAAGAAATAAAATAACTTTGTCAAGTTATTTTATTATTTTTGTGTAAAGTAAAAAATTTAACTTCTTCTCTCGAACTACTATGGTCGAAGTGAAGCTTCCCTTGAGCGAATCTCAGCATTGTGGATTCAATGGTGCTCTCAGATTTCAATTCTGAGCACTGGTTCAAAAGTTAGAAAATGTCACCCATTTGTTTACTAAACGTACCTTTAAAAAAAGTTCAAAATTCTATTCCAGGAACATCGGGACTCAGAATCATGCACTATTAATTTTCACAGACTTGTAATAATCCAAAATATTTTTAAAAAAAATAACATCGAATTTTCCAGATCTTTACAACTAACGTCACAGGAAGCCTCAAAATGATGCTTCCTTCTTGAAGACGTAGATCCACTGGGGTGAGAAACAACACTCCCCTATTCTGTACCCCCAACTTCCCTTAGGTTCCACTCTATAATCAGTGCTTGATTTACAATATCAGTGATAGAAGGAAACCTGAACACATTGACCTGATATTTGGTATCATGTCTGAGATCTTCCTTGAAGTGCCTCACCCTCAACAGCTCATTAGTAAGATACATCAACGCAAAACACTACAGCTCTGTAAAGCATACCGAGTATTCTATAACTGTCACAACGCCCTGCTCCAGACGCATGAACTCAGTAGCCCGCTCTTCTCACGGAGTTACAGGTAAAAGTAGTTGTAGAAGTGGGTTTGGAATTCATCCTAACCCATATTATTTATCCCATCATCCAGGTTCAAAATGTCACACTACCGCTTTGCTGCTCCACATAGCATGTAAGTCGTGATCTTGGACCTCCACTCCAGAGGCGTCTCCAGATGCTCAAAAATTTCTAACATGGTTTCTAGCCATATTTATATAGCCTGTGGTCCTTCATACCCTGAAAATATAAGAGGATGCTACTTCTAGAACACCTGTGTCAACTCATCCATAGTCAAGGCTGGCTGCGGTGCTCCCTATATCGTCTGCATATATCAAAAGAAACCCTCACAGAATTGTGCCTCAACACCTATTTCTGGGAGATCCTCAGATGCCACAACTGGCACTATAGGAGAATCAATTGGTATCTCATGGCCCACCATCTCTGAAGTATGGTCATTGCCTCCCTCGTGGCGTACTACTAGAGGTCATCATGGTGGCATGTATCTACAATTCCAAAGGCATTCCTTAGGAAATAAAAACATCAAATCACAAATATTGAGGTCAAAACCCTCCTAGAAACCATGTTAAACCCACGACCTTCTCCCAAATCTAGGATTGTATAAAGAACAGTCATCGAACCACTAGAAACTATGTCTCTTTCCCACTCAAAATTCAGGTCTATGTAAAGTCTCTAACCATCATTTCAAGTTTCCCTTTCCATTTCACATTCAGTTATTCAGAAAATTACACCAAGGGTTTACCAATTCTTGAATCCATGAGCACCCATAACACCTCATGAACCCAAAATTTGGTTCCCATTCAAACAATGCATGTAACAATTTCATTTAACATTTACATTCCATCAGTGCATCATTTACCAATTCATAAGGTCCCATAATCCTTATGGATTGAAAGATGATGCCACACCATTATCTACTACACCCAACTAACACAATAGGAGGCACAACTAGCACATCAACTATCACAACAACATGCAATATCTAATGTATCTTAGATGTCATTGCATAATGCATGTCCTGTGATTCTAACAAGTGTCTTTATGATGCATGAGATGAAACACCCTCATCTCATAGAGTTGCAACTGAAATGAAACCCATAATTGCATCAATAGTAATAGTAAAAATCAAGTGTGTCACCTAATAGTGAAATAGAATCAACTATAATAGTCAAAATCCAGAAAATCAGAACTCATTCGAGGCAATTTGGCTTTTCCATGTACATGGGTTAGCTACTCCTAGGCACAATTTATTACCAAATCCCATTTTTTTCATATCCCTTCCTAATGTCACCAAATAGTAAGTCAAACAAAAAAAACTGCTCTGATACCACTTTGTAACGTCTCGGACTCAAATGCCGCGTGAAATGGTGCCCCAATATTGGTTGGCCACATGGCCTCAAGCGCATCTCCCCAAATTCCAGAGGCTACCAACTAGTATCAAGGTTCTATGTGAGTTAGTGGGGAGATTATTCCCTCATTACCTGAGAATCACAGCAGAAGTCAAAACATACAATAAATAGCATAAGAGAAATAACTACAGTCAACTGGAAGCAAGTAAAGTAATACAAGAATGCATAACAATAACCAAAAATGTCTCATATACAAAATGATGTAGATGGTAAAAGTGTCTAGAAAGCATCCTGAACAGCACATTGCAATGTAATACAGTCCAAGTACCCCCAAAAGAAAAAAAGACCAAAAAGGCATCCCAGCATCACAAGCCTCATCTTGGTCCTTTTCTCCCCTGCTCCAAATCCACAGTCAACAACTTGTACTAGGGTGCTTGCTCCTATCATCACCTACAACCATATAATCTGTTTGGGTCCCTGAGGAGGCCCAAACAAGGTGTGAGATAAACATCGCAGTAAGCAACCACCCAGGTCTATACAGTTCTAACAGCAATATACAAAAGTGCTAGAAAGTGTAAACAACTGGTAAAGTATGTGAATTACCATGGAATATGTCTACTACAATAAGTAAAACCAACCAACCCTCAAGGCTACCTATAAAAGAGCAATCTCTTAACAAGGCATCTAAAAGAAAAGTAAAAAAAGCAAGTCACACGACCACACTGTATATCCATTTGAATCATGTATCCCGTAGCCATGTTGTATAAAGAAGTCAAGTATCCCATTGACACTCCGTATAGTGATGCCAAATATACCACGGCCACACTGTATAGTGAAGTGTAGACCGAAAGGTCCAGATCCCATGTGTCATGTACCAAGGCATCCATTTAATAATTCTAGACCATAGAGGGCTGGATCTAAGGATCTTTTCCAAGGAATCCCATCAAGTCCCATGGGAATCCATGGTGGAAACTCATTTAGGAAATGGTTGGGGTCCTAAGATCATGGAAATAGAAATTCATACGCAATCCCAATCAAGCCAGATCCAAGGGGTATCAAGGCTCGAGGCATCCCACGGAATCAAGACCCAAGGGGGAGAATCAACCCAAGGAGTCCACTACCGCATTCCAGATCCATGGAGAGTTGTCCAAGGAATCTATAAAACCATTTCATCAATCATTAAAGCATTAAAATTAAACATTCATTCCATGTGATTATACCCACTCACACGTACCTGCACAAGTCATGACTATACCCACTCATGCAAACCATTTATCAAAACAAGAATATGGGCCTACCCTCCCATATAAACCATTTAACATTCCATTAGTCATTTCATATAGGTATACCCACCCATATTATCCATTTAACAAGAAAAACTATCAAAATAGACAAGGCATAACATGATATTCATTAAGCAAGGAGGCAGTACATCTTTTAAATAGTCTATTTAAGCTATCCAAGCATTAACATGCTTACTCTAACTAGGAAAGCACATGAACACACCCCTTGGGTGGTTTAAATAGGCATAAATAGGTTATTTTCTTAATTATCACCCCTTGGGTGACCTTGAATCATGTAACGGGTTCCAATACACCTAAACGGAAACTACAGGCATCCTTATTTGGTCAGACTAAACCTGCAGCAAGAAACTCACTCAACAACAAGGCCTCGTCGAAAAGACCGATGGATGAAATATCATCCAAACACCCAAAAATCATAAGAAAAGATGGAAGAAATTATAGATCACCTACCTCGCCTTGATATTAGATAGCTCATCTGGTATCAAGTCCTAATTCATCCTGGTTTGTAAGAAATCTAAATAATGGAAAAAGAATGGGATATTAGAGCATATTATCCTAAATAAAAATAGTGCAGTCATTGTTCCAAAGAATAAAGAATGACTAAAAAGGAATTGATTACTTACCGTTGTGGTTCCAACGTGACAGACGATGCTTGAATTGGAGTCTATATGGCTTCTAGATATGAAAAAATAGTTTAGATGTGCTTTGGCTCTAAAAAACAGATGAAATAGTTATGTCTATCAAAAATTGAGGTTACTACCTATTTTAAAAAAACCACCGGACAAGTACATGGTGTGTAAGCCAAGTACATGGCATGTACTTCCCAATTTTATTTTTTAAAACCAGAAAAGCTACACATCGTGACGGGCCAGTACACGGTGTGTACTGGAAGTACACAACGTGTACCTAGACTATAGCCATCTGTTAGCCTGTTTTCCCCCTTATTTCCCAAAAACAACTCGTCCATCCCACGACCCAGCTTAGGGTCTAAGCCAAAAAGTAAAGCAACAACATTAACTCAAAAATAAATATTCATACCTCAAGAAAAACTCGAGATCTTATAGAGTATCCTAAGGCTTCAGTGCGGGATAGTTTTGTTAGACTATAATAGCCTTGAGGTTATTTGTAAAATTTTATTAGTGAGGTAGAACCTTCCTAGGATTTTCTGTGAGAATACATTGGGTTGGTGGATATAGCCCCAAGGCTTTGATGAAACATTCATAATAAAGGTAATATATATTGTATTACTAGAATTTCCCTTTTCACCACTTATGATCTCTCAATTTCTTAATGGCTAGCCCAACCTCTTCACATGAAGAATCATTAAAATAAAAACAATAAAGTTTTTGATGGCATTAAAACTCATATTATCGAATTAATAATTAAAATCATATATTTAATTCATTTCCACGTTAAAGATTAAAATGTATTAAATAACTAAATATTTGATATTTTCCTATATTTTGTGAAAATAATGGGGATATAATCATTTATTTCCATCAGTAAAATATATAAATTTCATGTCGAATCACCTGATTCCTTCATCACCAAGGTTTGAGGTTGCTATTCGAGTACATGAGGGGTCTAATAAGGGTATTTAGGCTCAATATTAATCCCATAGGTGATGGATGAGATGGTTGTATGTCTAATGAATGGTTGGGAGAACCCTCTTGAGTGTGAGTAGTGGTCTTTGATCTTATGGTGAACATGTTAAGTCAAATGGATCTTAGTGTAGCATGGGGTGAAGGGTTCCTCCAAATGATTAGTTGGAGAGATATATTTTGGGAGGAATTTGATGGGAACCGAAGCATGGGGTGTGAAAAATGTGCTATTATGGTATGGCAATGAATTTATAAGGACCTTGAGTGTGTTTTTCTCTAGATAGTGATGAAGTAAATTGGAAGAGAAATTGGATCTGTCCATTGATTTTAGGGTCAGATAAGGCCTATGGGCTATGATATCACTAGTGGGGTATTGGATATGGGTTGGTATTGGTGGGAAAGTACCAGGAAGGGTTTATGAACTAAGTGGTTTTATTATTTGATAAAGATACCATGTCAATTGGTTCAACTAATTATGACTTGTGCAATAAAACCTCGTATGGAAGAGTATCCTTTGAGGCTAGGTAATCGATGAGTTGTGATGTGGACAATAGAGTTATTCCATGGAGACTAGCATTCAGGCTATGAGTCAAGGTACATGATTCATGGTCTATGCGGGTTAATAGCTTAGGGCTAGGATATAGTGTTGTGTATCCATATTGGCTTGGTTCATCCAGACTATATTGATGTGGTAATTAAGGTGATGTAGGTATGGGGACCTATGAATCAAGGTGTAGAGGTATATCACCCAAGTTCTTATCTTCTCATATGCATTCCCATTTTTTATCACCCATGGTAAAACCAGCTGAGAATCAGGATGTCATGTGTCATTTAGCACCTGTGGTCAAATTGATCAAGATCTGGGATTCCATTTTGTATTTAATACCCATGATTAGACTACACAAGAGATCAGGACACCATATGTCATCTGTTATCACCCATGGTTAGACTGACTAAGAGCTGGGATTCCATATGGCCTTTAACTCCCATGGTTATACTGACTAAGAGACTGAGATGTTATTTGGAATTTGTTATCACCCATGGATAGACCATCCAATATCTAGGATTCCATGTGGTATTTTTCACCCATGGTTAGACCAATCAGGAACTGAGATTCTGTATGAAATTTAGCACCCATGTTTGGACTAGTGGGAAGCCTAGGATGCCATATGGAATTAGTTATTTCTTATAATAAAAATAGATAAGAGCCTAATATTCCATTTAGAATCTTCTATCACCCATGGTCAAACTGATAGTGAGTCTAATATGCCACTCAGAATTCATTAGTATTTATGGTCAGACCGACAATCAATCTAAGATGCCATATAAATTTTCTTTAGTTTTCAAAAATATAGTTCATGAGGTTCACTAGATTTTAATATACATGTAAATTTAGGCTTCATGTTGGCCTAGGTTGTATAAGGTGTCCTAGAATGTATGCTTGTATATAGTGTGTGTTCATTATTTATTTATTTTTCTCATTCAAACACTGGTATATCATGATATATATTAGGTACCCATTGGTGGTGCCCTATTAAGATGTATTTATCATACCCTGCACATGAACCTTAGTGGATTTGTAGATATTATATCTAGTATAAAGGTCTGAGAATGGGTAATACAGGGGATTGAGTCAGAGTTTCTAGATATTTTTTAGAGACTGGAGTAAGGTGAGGATCATTCACTATGGTGGAGCCTCTATTATATTTTCATTCCTTATTTTATGTCATTTATGATTGGATTAGTGGGAAATCATGTTGGGATGTATGACTGTATGACTTTCATATGAATTTTTTATATCATTGGTGTATTATTATGTCCTGCTTTTAAAAGTAATTCCATATGCATATTATGATATGATATTGTGGTTGATGTTTTGGTTATTTATTGATATTTATATCTGTGATATTGAGAGTATAGTCTCCCCACATTGATCATATAATTGTACCACTAGTCGGCAACCTCTGACATATGAGGAGGCATGCCTGAGGTCATGTGGTGCCACCGACTTGGGTGTTGTTTAGTAATTTTTACTATGTCATAAAATTATAGTCCTAGTAGTTACCATAATTTTGATTTTCTCATTGGTGAATCAACAAGTTCACTTACTTTATCCACTTGTGATATAGAATTTTCATGTTGATGTTGTTATATCATAAAACTTAATAAGGCAGTATATAAGATTTTTATTAGTGTTAGTACCGGATATAGCATTCCCTAGGTAATGAAGTATGTTTCTGTTCATGATAGATTGTTAAATATTCAACACCATCCACATTGATTTACTTGACACTCTATTTGATCAACTTTATTTTCCCTCATAGATCCTTAATGTAGCATTTTCATGTTCAATTTATCTCACTTAAATACTTAGTAAAGTGTTAGTGTTTGGTTATAGTGTGCATTGAATAGTTTGTATAGTATTAATGCTTTAACTATTTGTGTCCCCTTGAAATGAACCACCAAACTTCCAATGTAGTCTATGATAAACCTAAATTAAGGTAATTCTAGATATTTTGGCATTCCAATATACTAGGGAACTTATTTAACTGGAATTATCTTCAACACAACCTCTACACCATGAATCTTCATTTTCCTGAATTATTTTAAATTAATCAAATCATAAAGTAGTTTTAATAATCTATAAACATTTAATAAAAAAACTTAATGTTCATAGATATAATAATATGGTATTGGTTATATTAATAATAAAAATACAATTACAAATTTAATCAAATGAAACTTAAATAATTGGCCATAATGATTATGGTGCTTGTGGTTGTCATTGTATTAAGTGTTGGTATTATTTTTGTTTTCACTATCATTATATTAAATTCTAACGCATAAATTTTTTGGTTCCTCATGAAGTACTTACCATATTATATAAAACACTATAAATTAAACAAAAACATGACTTAACATGAAATATAAATGATGATTTTTTTACTTATCAAAGCAAATATATTATTAGGTCATGGATCCAAAAAAAGGATGAGATGTGATTTTATTAATAGTTGTAAGAATTTTGATGTTGGTTTAGTGGAGTATGGAAGCTCACTTGGTAAATATTATCAAACCATGTCGTGTTTAGAATGCATTTTATAGGTTGTGGTTATGAGTAAAATCATATAGAAGAAAAGTTTGAAGCTACAGGACACCATGGTGAAAAACTATGTTGTGGTTCTATAAACCATGTCATAGTTTATAAACCACCTCATGGTGGTCAAAATATTTGGAGAAGTTTGTTTGACTGAATCACTAGTCTCCATGGGATGACTAAACAACATTGATATCATCATCACAGTTTTGAAAAAATGAGGAGGTTGCTTGTGGTTTATGGTGTAACACTTTTCATTTTATTTAGAGTTTCCATCAAATGTTCATGGATCATACTATTCCATTTTTACTAATCATATTTCTTGTGTATAATTAAAAAATGGACAGAGATGGATAAACCATGTTATAATGTATGACATGATTCAATTATATATTTTTGTATAATCTCTATCTGAAACAGTGTGTAAAGGATTTATGATCATGTTTTGAGTCCAAATTTCTAAAAAAATGGGCATGATGATTGTGGTTCAAACCATTACACATTGTGTTTTTTAGGATAAATCAATTGGAGATGTTTGGGGTGTTGAGGGTTAAACCAATACACAGTGAGAAACAAACCACATCATGGTGCGTGAAACATATTAATCCCAAAAGAAGGAAACATAAATGGTTTTAGGATGGCAGAGTAATGTAATTCTTGGTTTTTAGGGCTAACCATTTGACCAATAAACCATTCCATGGATATGGTGGCCACGTCATGGTTTTGGTGTTTTCTAAAAAAAATTGAAAATTTGGATCTCTTTTCAGTTAAAAAAGAATGTGGGATTTTATGGGGGTTTTTAATTAACCAAATAGGATGTTTTTAAGACCAATAATCAAGTTACATGTGGAAGAAATGGTTGAATATTTAAAGGAAGTTATTAGATAAAAAATAATGTTTTTTAAGAAATAAGAAGATAGAGAAGGAGACATAGGAAAAATGGAGATCATTGAGTATTTTAAAATCTTACACAAAATGCTATGAAGAACTTGAATACTCTTGAAGATCTGGATTTCTTCATGAAGTTAAAGATGAAGAGAAACACCCATGTCGACCTGGGGTATTGATTATATTTTGATATACTCATCATATGAAATATGTGGTCCATATTATCATTTTCTAATCTTGAATCAGTGAGTGGAGGGATGTGTAAAGGGAGTGATCCTTGGACCTTGTAATGAACTAGTCTAAAAAATTGCAATCATGATAGTGAGTGATTTTCTTGGTACATCATCGCATTGTCAGTGTATACTCCTTAGACGTAATGTTTATGGTTGAACCATGTAAAAACATTTTGTGATGTCATTTTCCTTTATATTTAGATGTTATAATGAAATTTGACTCACTAGGGCTCTATCTGGGCCAACGATAATCCAAATGTGTCTCCCGAAGCCCTCCACCAATAGGCTAGGGGATGGTGACTAGCATCGAGTAGGCATATCACACAATATGGGAGGCCTTATCCTAATTAAACCTATAATATATGCATATCACTAATGCATAATATAAGCAACAACACCATAAAAATATATATAAATGAATGAACCACATAAAACACATTCATTAGACAATGAATACAAGTACAACACCACATAGCACAAGTAGAAAATGGGTTTTTAGCCACGGTCCATGTTTGGGGATATAGTCCAAAAGTTCATGGCTATAACATATAGCCACGTATAATAGACATGTACCTTTATCACCTGACTCATGCATAATAGACACATACCTTTATCACCTAACTCACGCTCCCATGAGTTTTTCATTATAAGTCCAACTGGTTGTGCTACACAAAACGTCAGTCTTATTAATCTGGAAGCTCCCTTGGAACTCCTATTTAAAATTTTTCACCTCACTCATGCCATGATTTATTCCAAAACTGACCATTACATGACGTCGTTCTAGTCATGAGCATCCACCGGAACTTTGACCACTTTTTAACAGTAGGAACACTAGTCGATTGGGCCAAACACCCAAACATTATTGCCTATCGAAGCTAGTTTCAAAACACAAGCACTCTAGGTAATATCTTAGAAATAGAAGGAATCATCTTTCCTATATCAAAAAACCCAAGCATTAACCATGCATCGGTCACAAATGAGCATATAACCTAGCTCACTACCTAAAAAGTCATCCATAAACACAGGATTACCTTGCTCATAGGTTTCCCTTGATCAAAATGAAACGTCGACCTATAAGGGTCCAAGTCACAATTAAGGGTCTCTAGGTATCCCACCTAGCCCTTCCGATCAAGTCTCATATGAGGGTCACTAGGTCTAAATACCTAGACCAAGGGTCATACCTCTCCAAGGGTCACATCACATGGGGTGTCATTTGTGCACTCGTCTCAACATAAGGCATCTAACGTGTTTGTCGACTCTATCTATCTCTAAAATAGGTAAATAAAACATAGACCTACAATGGTAAAAACTATAAACATCATCCTACTAGGGTCTTGATCCTCTCTAATCATACTTATAAGGACTACCCCCCAAGAGGTCATAATGTAAATGTAGGAATAATTATGAACTAACACTCACTGGGTATCTATATACAGTAATACACCCTCGAGGTCTAATTCACTATAAGCGTTTAGGTGTTTATCAACATCATAAAAATTACCCAACTAAATCACCTAAAACAAAAGTATTAGCTTTTGAAATTAACCTACAAGGGTCAACAGTATGCACACAACATCATCTCAATGATCTATGTCATATCATGAGAACACAGTTCAGTTAAGTAGAATGTCATTCTAATCTATGCAGGAAAACAGGGTAAATATTGTTACTAACACTTTAAATTACTAGACCTGAGAAACAACACCCTACAAGGGGTCCAACACATGGTCATAATGTTCCATATTGACCTACTAGGGTCACTTAACCTCTTATGCACGAGGACTGAGTCATCATCCTCACTATAAAATGTCACATCATAGATACACATATCCTACCATCATAAGGGAATATATATAAGTCAAACCAATTGAATATAATTCCACTAAAAACTTATATGAGAAACCTCCATTTTGGTTTTTTAAAAAATTTAAATAATTGATCTCTATAATCAATAATAATCACACACTAGTAGGCCTATAACATGTGAATCCTAAATTCCTACTATAATGCATGAGACACCTCTTGTGTTTGTCGTCCAAAAGTTAAAATCAATCACTAGACTCTTTCCAACAGTCCAAGAGCTAGAAATCCATAAATGGCCTCTTTCCAATGCGACAAGATCCATAGATCCATAATAAATCATAAAATCCACACAACATGTGCATCTCTAAAATAAAAAATCATATACAATTGTAACATTTCATATCAAGAACAGCGATCTCATATCCCTAGAAACCATGACTTCTTATCAGAACAAGTTTTCTTGATGCACCATCCCAATATACATCACAGGTTCTGATGCATTTCTAATACTCCTATCTACCATATCCCAAATAGTAATTCAACCAGAAAGTAACAGCTCTGGTACCAATTTGCAACATCTCGACCCAGATGCCACTAATCCAGTGTCCCGATCTGGTTTTCCACAAGGCCTCAAGTGCACCTACCAGTACACCAGAGACTCATTACTAGTAGTGAGGGCCTAGGGTGTGATAGTGGGGAGACTATGCCCTTATATTAGAATAAGAAAATGGCAGAAATAACCATATATCATCCATAGCAGTAATAAATATAGTGTGGATGCAATAAATATAACAAGGATGAAATAAAAAATGGAATACAGTGAAGTCCCAAATGGTCATGTCATACATATAGCATTGGTCACCCGCTGGGTTGGCCATACATACATGAGTTCATAAAGGAAATAGAAAAGTAAAAGTATAGGGATCTACTACTAACTTAAATCCATACCACATAACTAGTCTCCAGACATTGTAGAACTACTCCAGACTGATCATAAGAATCCAAATAAGCATCTCCATTCAGTTATACAACCCTAGGCCTTATCCCTATCCATCTATAATATGTTCTCAACCAGAAAAGTATACATAAGATCTGCATGCACATTGAGGTTCACGTAAAAGGGTGATAAATAATCTCAGTAAGTCACCCCAATGATGAAACTATAAATATCCTATCATAAGTACATGTTCATGAAATTTTCTTAGCCTAGTTGAGACACAACTCGAATAATAAAGACAATAATAACACAAATAGGAACATAGTTGATCCTCAGGTCCGTAATCCCTATCGACCATATCTTCTTCTACCTAATTTAAAATTTAACTGGGCTTATTCCATCATATATATATATATACTCCCATACATATATATGTATATGTATATACATGAATATTCCATTTACCCGAGACATCAATCTATGGTTTCCATTAACTACATCATAAGAAACTCAATCCACAGTTGATCCTAGGATCCTATATTTGGTCGACTGGACATCTTGTGACTAGGGATCTGAGTTGGATGTTTTACAACTTAGGTCATGTATCATTAATTCAATCCTTTGGTCTATAATCGCAATCGACAATACTTTTTTTAGCCAACACTGAAATATCTCTGATCGATTTACGTCACCACAGGGGGATACATTTCATAGCCTTGGGTTCACCCGTACAAGACTCCAATAAATAAGATGAAGGATTTCATGTAGCAAATAGGCATCCTGAAAATGTGTAATTGATCTAGATGTCATACTACTCAATCCACATGTAATCCAGTCTGTTTTCAGATTCCTAGGTCCCATCCCATAGGAAATTCTGACTTTGCAACTTAGATAATCCCTAAGCGGGTGAAACTAAGGTAATGTGTAAGGAATATTATCTTGATCTAGTATAACAACATGAAATCATTCAATAACTGGCTCAACAGCCTCATCCCCAAACTATTCTAGGAGATATTATAATGGTCCATCCACCAATACAAGGGAGTATTCTAGGTATCATATGAGGAGATAAAGTCTATCCTCATGGATCTCATCAATATCCCACTACTCGGGGGAAATGTTCCCATCCATAAACCTTTGGAATCCTATGGAATTCTAGAGTTCTATCCATTCCAAGAGTAACCCAGTATAAGATGGGTTCTAAGAAAATCTCAGCAACCTACCTCTGTATCCCAAAATAGGGTGGAATCCCAGTAAAAAATGGGACTTTCGGTAACAATAATAGTGTCCTTCAATCAAATAGGCTCACAAGTCGAATCCCATTAAGTACATCTAGAAATACCAATAGAACAAGGCTTATAAATCGGAATCTAGGTAGTCTATCTGGAAATCCTAAAAAATTAAGGCTCGACATCCAGATCCTAGGAAGTATGTCTAAAAATCCCAAAATAGTAAGGCTCATCAAACGGATCCCGAGAAGTATGTCTGGAAATCCCAAAATAGTAAGGCTCAATAGTCGAATCTCAGGAAGTACGTCTAGAAATCCTCATCATAGCAGCACATTGAAACAAGCCTCGTGGGCTAATCCTAAGAAGCACCTATGGTAATCATGGCTATATAAAAAGTAACCAAGTGAAATTATAAAGAAAGAGTGAGGGTGGTCAAACTCCTAAACCCACCACTACTACAAAAGCCTCCCAGATTAAATGTTTGGAATGGATTCTAGGGTGACACTTGCTACCATATCTACCCCAACCCCCAATGCACTAGCTCAGGGTTGGCCAAACACCAGGGCACCCACTAGGTCCCTCAGGTCAAAACACTAGATAGGCATCCTACTTGGGATCCTCGAAGTCCATACATAAGAGAAGGCATCCCTCTTTTGGAACCTAAAAAATAGTAATCTACCAGAGGCATCCTATATGGGATTGTCAGAAGGAGAAAGTAAATAGAGGCATCCTACACAATATCCTCTAGGTTGAAACATAAGCAATGGCATCCTATACGATATCATCATAATGGTATACGTAGGTAAAGGTATCCTATATGGGATCATCAGAAAGAATAAAAAGATAGGGGGATCCTATAAGGGATTACTTAGGTTAGAATTTAAGTAAGGGCATCCCATATAGAACCCTTGGTAATGGTAATAAGGTAGATGCATCCTACATAGTATCCTTTAGGTTGGTGCGTAAGCACAGGCATCCTATAGGGGATCTTTGGAAACAACTAATCTCATGGCCTCCTAGGCTAAAAGGGAACATCTGATGATGGATACATCCAAAAAGGATGAGATAAAAAAGAATCAATAAATAGAGATATCTCATAACCCATATTAGATCAAGCTTCTCACTATCAGGAGAAAACTATATTTTATTATTTGAGGAAGAACATATCCATCAAATCTCTTTTTCCCCAAAACACCTTTTAGAAGTTGTCAAATCACCCCAAGGGGTTAAACATCATGATTTATATGTGAAAATGATCAAAATGGACTACTCATGTGTCCAATTCCAACTTTGGGGTGTTAAGATACAAAAATACCTAAGAAATGTATCAAGGGAGTAGTACACAACATATATACCCTAGTACATATCATGTACTCTCAAAGCCCCGCATGGGCGTGTACCTTGGCCGGAATTGGTGTGTAAAACCCAAGTATATGGTGTGTATACCATGAACATGGTGTGTAATTGAGATTATGTACCTATATGTGTACCTCACATGGCCTGACCATGTATTCTTCTTCGTCGTGTACCTTTACACGGCATGCAGCCCAACTGGGGTCTGGCCGTGTACTCCACACGGCTGTCAGGCTAGGTACTCAGCTACACAACTTAGTAACAATACATGGTGTGTATACCGTATACATGGTATGTAATTATAAAAAGGTAAAATTCCCTGAACAGTAAGAACACACAAAGTGTGTTCCTAAACTCCATGCTGAGTGATTAGGATTTTCGAACAGGAAACCTCTCAAATTAGCCTGAAACCCCAATTTTCTCCATAGAAGGTATAGATTGACCCTCAAGGGGACTTAAGTGGTAATAAAAGGGGTCTAAAACTAGAAATAGGTAAATTTATAGGTATTTATGGGAAAAACATAAAAAGGGATACCTTTGGGTAGAATCTACCAAATCTTTGCCTGTTCCCATGATCCACAGCTGTCATGCACCAATTCGGCTCCTCCTGAGCTTCGCGATGACACCTCACTTTTCCCTATATCTATATATATCTCTCCCTCTCCATTTTCTCTCTCATTCACACATCATAGGATACCCAAGGGGGATATGCAAGAATCTAGGGGGAGAAGAAGAAATAGGAGGAAAAAAGGAAGAAAAAGAAAAGAAAAAGAAAAGGGGGCCCGAGCCCGCCCTCGACGCCCGACATGACTTTATACATCACCTAGGAAAAACTCTCCATTCCAGACTTAATAGAGAAGACAAATTTTAATCTGAAACTCCATTCAAAATATATATCCAAATGAATTTGTGTGAATAAATTAATATTTAATTAAATATTTATTATTCTATGAAAATTTGAACGGCTTGGAATTTAACTAAACTCATATCCTAGGGTAGAAACTCTATTTTGGGACCAATGACGTGATCATAAAAATTATTTGAGCTCATATTCTAGTAAAAATTACTATTTTAACCCTTATAAGCATTTAAAAGTAAGAATTCAAATTCCTACTCAAATTTCCAGTCCAAAAAACATGGGTTCTTACATTATTCCACTTTACCATATTCATATTTTTCTATAATTACATGCATATATATATATATATCAATTTTATTTATATTTCTATAGCCACATGATTTTTTTCCTATGGATATAGGGTTATTCTATATTCACGGGCAAAAGATGCTCGTGGCATTAGGTCATTCCTATAAAAAAAACCTTTCCTGCCTTGTTTGTGTTCAAAAAAATATTACATCAATCTATAGACATAGACATTTGGATCATGTCTATAAGTGACCTATGACCACAAATATATACCCATAGGCATCCCACCCGTAGCTATAGCCCCATGGTTATAGGTCTATTTTATAGTAGTGTAAAAGGATAGTATATCCAACAAGTCTCTGAATCCAATAGACACAAGACTCTAAAAAGATCATCATCACTGCCTATGCTCCTATATCAATATCTTGTCTCAACGGTCACCACCACCACCATAAACCACCATGTTCCATCATGCACTATCAACCATCTCCAAGCTTTAGATCCTAATAAGCCACACCAGCTCCATATCCAACAATACTATCTTTGAACCTATGTGTCGTATGCACATACACAATATATGTGGACATAAAGCCCATGTATGGGTGAGTATAAACATACCCAATTGGATTCCACCAAACCCCCAAGTAAAGGTAATGAACAAGTAATCTCAAACTTCAGTTTAGGGAAGTAGTTGAAGGGAGATGGGGAAGAATAATCCAGATATACTATATAACTAGAAGTCTCAAGGATGTAAGAAAGGTCCCTAATCATCTCAAATCTAATCTTCAAAAGTCATATCATATGATCAATCAAGGGATATTGAGACACTGAAGAGTCTATAAATACTAAAGTCGATAGCCAATTATGTATTTTATCTCAAATGAAACCTAAGGGGTGTGGAAGGGTCATAAGTCCCAGAGAAAACTGTACTGCCTTTCCAATAACCACATAACCACCAGAATCTAATAAGGGAAGCTTGATCATCGTTGAAGCATGCTTGTTAGTTGAGGGAGTACTTCACCACCTGATCCATCAATATTATACCACTGATCAAGTAACCAAACTATCAATACCAAGCAACCCATCACTACTAGAATTCTGGGCATTTGCGCGCACTGTAGCGGGAGAGTTTTAGCGGCCGCCATTTGGCGGTCGTTAAAATGGGTATTAGCGGCCGCCAAATAGCGGCCGCTAATACTGAAATAAAATTCGGCAGGATTTTTCCTGCCTTTTGGTTGCAGGTATTAGCGGCCGCCATTTGGCGGCCACTAAAGGGTTTATTAGCATCCGCCAAATGGCGGCCGCTAATACTGAATTAAAAAACCAGTGGGATTTTTCCCTCGTCTTCTTCAAGAAGACCTGCAACACCGACACTACGCCGCCCGCCGCCGCGCCGCCCCCTGCCGCCCCACCCCCACCTCACCTGCAGCCATCCTGAACACATCAAGAACCTCTATTGACCCTCTGGTCTCCCCTCGACATCACCCCACCACAGAACAACTCACCCTAACCGACCCGAACCCTCCCTGGCCGCCGTACATCCTCCATGGCCGGTGAGCCAAGCTGGTGGACCACATCTGTGGTGTCTACTGCATCACGGACAGAAAATCGCGTTTTTTTTGGGTTGATCTTTAGCGGCCGCCATTTGGTGGCCGCTAAAGGCTTTAGCGACAGGCCAAAAACGTCTGCCATTTGGCGGACGCTAGGCGGCCGCTAAAGCCCTTATTTCTAGTAGTGCATGTAACCTCATAATAACGGTTGTAGAGGATATTGTTCCCCAATAAGGTGAGGGGAATACTTACTCTAGTGGAGGATCGCATGCCTCAATTGATCTCTTAGACGGTGGATTATGACTTTGTAGATGGAGGATCTCATATCCCGAATATGTGGGGGGAATATTGACCCTACCTATAAAATGACTCATAAATAGAGGATCTTTTACCTTGAGTATACAGAGAGCCAATACTAACCCTGCCTATAGGATGAGATAGAGGATATCTTACCCCAGTTATAAAGATGGAATACCCACTCTATATATAAACCAACCCATGGATAGAGGATCTTACACCCCAAGTATGAAGGGAGTGAATACTGACTATACCTATAGGATGAGAATGCACTGAATTTCACGCCTGAAACTCATCGTCATCCCTATATAGCTAAATTATATATTTTCTTATATTATCTCTCCCAATACCTCAAATGTTCAAACAGAATATGAAATCATTGTCTATATATATAAAAAATCAGGATAAACTATTTATTCATCCAAATCGGACACCCAAGGAAGAAATTCTGAAAAAACACCCAAGGAAGGAGTGATTAGGCCATGTGGCGACCCCCGAGTGCATTACATGGAATAATGGGAGGGGGAGGATGTGCCCCCATTCATAGAGTAGAATGTGGCTCCCATGTTCACCGTACATCCAACACTCCCCCCTCTGAGGTCAAGTCGAGTGGAACTTAACCTGGTCTGGACATCCAACCCACATGAAGCATGCCTAGATCTGTGATGGGTTGTACTACCTGTCCAAGTAATATGGAACCACTTGGTTCTTTTCCCATCTAGCTTGTGCCACCTGGACCATAAGGTTGAGACCACTTAGCCTATCGTGTGCCTGACCTGCTAGACTGACAATATCTCTACCCCCCCACCGGTAGGAAAGGTAATTTTTTATCCCTGTTGGATCATATCACTGGGGATGACTAGGGATCTACCCCTACCTCCTCTATTTTTAACAATATTCTAGCCTTAGGTCTCTGCTCCCTTCGCATCTCATTGGCCATATAGGTCATTGTCTCCAGTTTTTTCGGTCATTGTGGGTGGTTGGCCCCTTCTTCATCATTGATTCCGCCCACATCATCACCCCTCTTGTGCCATACCACCCCGATCCATGTCATGACACCTCACCTCATACTAATCCCTTCTCATCAGCCATGGACCCACCTCATGCCACTTTCGGTCGACAATGCTCCTCAATTTCTACACATGAGAAGAAAAATAGGGGAGGGGAGAATAATTTGGCCATATCGATTGAACACCAACCCTACGTCGCTCCCATTTTCTCCATAAAATTTCATCTCCATAAGAAAAATATTATGGAATGATAATTATATTAGAAACTAGTTGCAGGTTTGAGGAAAAAATAGGATAATATCTCAAGTGAAGATTTGTTATGAATAACGCGAAGAATGGAGGTTTATATCAAAGAAACATCAAATGATTCATAAAGAATGGAGGAAATTAAAATTCTATAAATAATTAAAATGGAAATTCCATGAAGAATGGAGCACAAGAAATCATGAATCCCTACCTCGAGTATAGATTTCTCAATGATGAAGGTTGTGTTCACGTTTGTTGACGCTGACGATCCCAGGGAGCGGTTCTTCGATCCCCTTTAAGAACTCCTCTATATTGGCATTCTCAATTCCTAGGATTCATGTGACTAACCTTGAGAATTGATATATATATAATTAAACAGAAACAATCCCTATGTTTATAGAATTTAATTACCATTAATGTAATAATGAACATTTAAATCATTTTCCTTCTAAAATTATAATTTAATCCACCAAGGATGGACAACCCCTAGGGTTCCTGATGAAAACATACGTTATATCACCCCTAGGGAAAAATATACATTTTAGGCACAAATTTTGTGTCAGTTTTCTAATTTGACACTATATTTATAAGGAAAATCATAATCCTAAAGAATATGCATGTGCATACTAAAATAATAATTATATAATTAATATATTTTTATCATGGCTTTGTGTCTGGAATTTCATGCTAGCTCAACCTGGGGATAAATACCACACCCCATAATGAATGAGAATCTTGGAAAAAAAGTATAAGGTCATATGTTATGTAAAATTTACTATTTTACCCCCATAGGGGTCCCATGACTTTAAAACACAAAATAGACCTAAGTCTCATTTAGGAAAAACTCTATTCACTACATATTGTTTGTGGTTAGTCCATGTTGAAAATTTTAGTTTTTCTTTCTAACATGAGTACAATATCTATTAAATGAAGAAACTAGACCATCATAATTCACCCCCCCCCCTCTTATAGTGATTTTGGACCTTGTGGTTGCAACACTCTCCACTAAATGCTCAGTAGGTTCACTCTATACCTTCCCTTATACTCATGCGAACCTTCCTCAACCACAAATGCCCTCTCATAATATTTTAACCCTATTGAACCTAAATATACCAATTTAAATGAAAACCAAAGTCCCAAAAAATGAGGGTACTCATTATTTTATGTTATATTTGACATATGGGATGAAATTTCTAGTAATGATGACTTCATGAAAAATATAAATAACTCCTCCATGGATCATCAAGTAGTGATAGTGAGTGATTTTGAGTGTGGTGGACAAACCTATTACCAAATCACCAAAAGGGAAAAAAATTGGAATAAGTAAAACCCATAGTATTATAATTTCACCTTATACCTATTTTATTTTTTAGTGATGAAATTGTCAGAGTATAAAACTGAGGCATAAAACATGGTGTGAAAATGAAATCAATCTCATCTTTATATAATTGAATATTTTCTCATGCGTTAAGTGTGATAAATTTTGTATTGAAAATAACTTTTTAGTTTTGAATATGTGTTATTATAGATTAACTTTATCTTCTCTCATACTTATAATAATATTTATTTTAAAATGATACATTTTTTAACGTAAAAATGAGGGGTGAATTGAAAGTGTGGAGATAATACAATTAATCCATGTTTACAACCATGTTACAACATCATGAAAACCCATTTTTTATCTTACCCGTTAGGATAAATATGATTTATATAATTTTTTTAAAATATATTATTATAGAAAAAATCTATCTTACCATGTGTATGCGACGAATTGTAATTCTCATGATAAATTTATGCATGTACAATAAAATTTAAAATAAATATAAACCTATCTTGTGCAGGAAAATATTTCTCTAAAAAAAATTAAATAATTATTTTTTTTATAAATTTTATATGAGAGTGCTGCTGAGATAAAATTTAGTATGAAAAAGATTAAAAGGAATGTAAAATGAGAAGACTGGATTTCATTATCATGTTTTTCATTTTCTTTTTTCATCAAGTCGAATTTTTCATCAAAAAATAAAATTTTTCACATGGGATAAATGAAATTATTTCATTTATAAGAACATATCCTAAGGGTGTTTTTCTAAAATGTTACATTTTTATACAAATTTTGTCTTATATGTGATATAAGATTTAGTTTCGTATGAATTGTAAAAATTGAATTTAAAATTTCGCAATGAGTAGTATTATTTTCACATACGATTAACACATCATTTTTGCATGAAAAAATTAACCATAAAAATCAAAATTCATTAAAATGAGAAAGATACATTAATTTTATCTTCAAATATACCCAAAAATCCTAGAATTTTGACTTCTTAATAGATTTTTTAAAGATTATTATTACTTTTAAACTAATTTTTTTTATATTTTTTTTATAATCAATCAAGCATTAAAAATAATTTTTATCATTGAGGATGAGATAAATTTCTATCTATGATAGATTTTAACTATATATATATATATGTGTGTGTGTGAATATATATATATATATTTAAAATTATTATTATTATTATTTATTAAATTTATTCCATATAATATAACATTTATTTTTATATAAAAATATGAAATAAATGTAAAAAAAGTGAAAAAATTTAATGTTTTTTGGTTAAAAAAATATAGAAAGTTTGTTGTCATGGTTATCTTGTATTAGCCACCCACTTTTGGTTTTTTAGAGAAAACAACACTAGAGTATCATTCCAACAAACTTAATTTTAATGATCAGCCTGGACACTAATAAACATGTTGATATAAATTATCCCCACACCTAATAATACAATAATCATCCACCGCATGTCAAATCATTCAATTTTTTTTTCATCAAGAGCATCTCCAATCGGTACTCAATTGTCATGAAAACTACATTTTGCAATTAATGTCAGCATCTCCTTGTTTTTGACGGACGACCACCACCCCCCAATTTTTCAAAGGGGGGAGGCGGTGACAGATGTGGTGGGTGGCCAAACCCCACCAACCACCTAGTGGAGGAAGAGCGAAAGGGAGAGAGGCAACCTATAAAAGGGGATCTCCCCCCAGTGGTTTTCTCATCATCTTCACCAACAATCTCAATTATCGGTGATCCTTCATTTATATTTTTGGTATTTTATGTGGCAGCTTCCCTGTATATTCAAGGGATAAATTTATGAGAGTTTTCACCTTGTAATTGTGAGGGATTGTGTATCCACTTTTATCCATAATGATCCTTTTATTTGCCCGTTATTTTTTTATCACTTTCATTCCGGGGGGGGTTTTCACGTTACATCTGGTGTCATTTATTTCTATTTCTTTGCACTTTATTTTATCTTGTTATTATCGATGCACCAGTGGACCAATGATTTTCAGTCCCAATAAGTGGTATTAGTGGAAGGTTTTGGCTCGATCATATTCACTTTGTTGGGTATTAATAATTCTTGTAAATTTGAGTATGCTCTGTGATTGCGACTCTGATTGATCTTTCACATCAAAAAAATTGATTGATATTATTAAATACACCATTGTGAAATATAGGAGGTTCTGGACTAACGACATGTCTAGATAGCGGTGAAATTCAAGATTGAAAAATTTAATGAGAATAATTTTCCGTTATGGAAAATGAAGATGCAGACAGTGTTGCGGAAGAATAATTGTCTACTAACAATCAGCGAAAGACCAACATGTGTGACGATGGAGCGTGGTTACAGTGGGAGCCATAATCATGACATGGACACAAATGTGGTGAGTACTTATGGGAATGGAGATATACTAGTTAGTGAAGCAGCGACAATTGTTGGAAGCAGACAACAACTCAATGACACATGGATAGTCGACTCGGGAGCAACATGACATGTGACATCTCGACGGGAATAGTTTGATTAGTATGAAATTGTTCTGAAATGACTTATTTACATGAGGAACGATCACACCCTGAAGATCGTTGGAGTCGATACCATCAAACTGAAGATGCATGATGGTATTGTTTGAACCATCCAAAGAGTACGCCATTTGAAGGGATTAAAGAAGAACATGTTGTCTTTAGGATAATTTGATGATATCATATGCAAGACTCACATTGAGAATGGAGGATGAGAAGGTTTTTAGAAGAGCTTGGGCACAGATAGTATCAAATTTCATTGTTTTGTGACAATCAGAGTGTCTTACACATTGCATGGAATCCATCTTTTCATTTTAGAAAGAAGCACATTGGGGTACAATATCACTTTGTTCGAGATGTGATGGAGAAAAGAAGTGTGGATGTGGAGAAAATTCACACTAAAGAAAATCTAAAATATTACCTAACGAAGACAATTGACTCTGATAAGTTCAGATGGTGTAGATCCCCAAGCGGTCTCGCAAAGACGTGAGCAACATGGTTTGACAGATAGAAAGGATGTGTGGAGATATGTTGGCAACCCCTTGTTTTTGACGGACGACCCCCCCCCCCAAACTGTCAAAGGGGTAGGCGTTGACAGGTGTGGTGGGTGGCCAAACCCCACCAACCATCCAGTGGATGAAGAGCAAGAGGGGGATAGAGAGCCTATAAAAGGGGATCCCCCCCATTGGGTTTCTCATCAACTTGACTGACAATCTCAATCACTGGTGGTCATTCATTTATATGTTTGGTATTTTGTGAGGTTTTTTCCCACATATTCAAGAAAGATATTTACGAGGGTTTTCTCCTTCCAATTATGAGAGATTGTGTATCCACTTTTACCCATAGTGATTATTCTATTTGCCCATGATTTTTTTATCCCTTATATTTTGAATGTTTTTTCAACGTTAAATTTGATGTCATTTATTTTTGTATTTTTGCACTTTATTTTATCTCACTATTATCGCTGCACCAGCGAGATAATCATTTTCAATCAAAACAATTAGAAGGGCCCTCCAACCCAGGAACCCATCCCCGATACCATAGGGGTGACATTACTATTTGTTTTTTTACATTTTTCTTTTTCAATTATTTGTATAAAAAATATTCATGTTTAATAAAAAACAATAATATTCATATAATATTTGAAAATAGAATAATGGATTGGATTTCATTTATAATACTCCATTCGAGGGTATTGGGTTAGAGATGCTCGACTGCATTCGGTGTGCTATATGGGCGCAGGTAAAACTCGTAAACGGAGAAACTTTGGTCTCTCCCTTCGTCTTGCTGAGTTTCTGCGCGATCCTTCCTCTTCATCTTCTGATGGATTCAAAGTCAGTCTATTCTCTTCGCCAATTCTCCTTTATTCTGAATTTTTTCTCCTTTCAATTAGAATTAGTTTGCATTTCAAAGTTTGATGCAAGAAACAAAATCCCTGTCATTATTTATCTTCGTGTTTATTATTTTTTTCTGCAAGTCATTTGAGAGTTTCGTATTCAGGAGTTTGATTGTGTTGAGTTACTGTAGGATGTTGTTGTTGCTATGGTACCATTAGTGCGCCTTAGAGGGATGATTTATGGGAGCTGAACCTGCCAGCTCGAATTGTATTTTGTCTGAGGAATGGGGTAATGGAAGACTGACTTGGATAGCAATTGATGAAATTTTGGTGGGCATTTAAAATGTAACTCTCCCTAAGACTAAATCTGCTCTCACCAAATCCGTAGTGCTTGGAGTTGGCGACGAATTTTTTTTTATAATACAACGAATTTTTTTTATTATCATACAAGAGTACTTCTTGTGGGGTAATCCTTTGAAAAAAGATGAATCAAGTGAGAGTAGAAGTTCTCGCAAAGATCCTACTATAATCAAGAGTTTTTTTTAATGTATTATTAGTAAAACTTGAGTTTATGATAAGATTTTAAGTACAGTAAAAGTGTTTCTTATGTGAACCATCACACACAGGATTAGTCCATTTTCTTTATCCATTATTTACATATCAAAAATCATCTTTTCTCTATCATGAAATCTCATCGCTTCCGCATTTTCGACATAGAACTAGTTTCTCATTGAAAAAACTCATATTTTCAAAAAAAAATTAATTTTTTATAATTTCATTAATAAAAAATTTTCAACGACCCCCTGCCATTTCTAATCTATTTAAAACTTGGTTTTGATTTTAAAGATCAAGTATCCTGCTCTCACGGAAGAGAATTTATATAACTAAAGTTATCTCACGATTTGAACATTTGCACGATATAAATGAAGCAAATTTAAATTAGAAAAATAGCTGGACATTGCTTTAAACATACAACTTACAGTAGTAACCAAATTTTCTCTACACAATTTTTTTTTTTTTAAATTTTAGATTTATCATTATTCTTAAATGTAATTACGTTCATGTGTCCTGTATCCTTTTATAAATATTTGAGAGTTGAATTCATAAGTTCCTCTCACTCCTACACTCACATAAGTGAACCGATAATGTTATCATTACATAACACTTAATTATATGTCTATGGTTCATTAAGAGTATTTAAAGTTAAACATTCAAATTTATCAAATGCTAAGTTGAGATTTCATCGTTGATGAATCTCTGATAATGAATTTAAACTCATTCCTAAGGAATTCTTGCACATCTACTACCTTGAAAGTTTATTTGATAGAGGATTTTTCAAATTTTGACCTGATCTAATAAAGTCCAGGGTTTTGATTTCATTTTGTGTCAACTGTCTATCATAGGTATGTCTGAGATTAACATGTCTTGATTTTTCATTACAACTATTGTTATATGCTCCTGCTAGCATTGTTTAACTATTAGTGTATAGAACGTGGTGAAATTTGTTTTGGCCATAACAGTTGGTTTGACAAAGAGTCGCAAGTCATTCATCTTTTTTAGTAGTAGGTGATAAGCCTACAAACTTAAAAAACTATGGTAAGATTTGTTATGCAAGTTTCTTTCTTTCTCGTGCCATGAATTCACCAACAAGCATGCAAACACAACCACTAGTAGATGAGTGGTCTTTAAGATTGGTTATCCAACTTGCATCAAAATAACCTTTCAGCACTCTTGAATTACCATTATAATATATACAATAACTCACAGTACCTTTTAAATATTTGAATATCATATTCATTGTGTCTAAATGTGCATGATTTAGATTACTTGTATATTTGCTCAATTTTCTAACTAGGTATTCAGTATCAAGTTTGATACTTATCATGACACATATAAGACACAATAAATTTTTTATATTTCAATTGAGCAACTATTTTACCGGGATTTGGTGATAACATGCTTTGAGAAGCATATGGAGTGGATTCCGATGGATAATCAAAATTTTCAACCACTTTAATACCTTTTCAATGTGATGTAATTGTGAAAGCATAATGATATTATTATTTTTAATTATTTTAATTCCAAGAATAACATTAGCTTCACTTTAGTCTTTCATATCAAAATTTGTAACAGGTACTGCTTTGGTTTCATTCACTTGATTTAAATTAGTTCCAAATATTAACATGCCATCAACACATAAACAAACAATAACACATTGATTTCCTTGTAATCTAATATGTACACATTTATTAGTTTGATTAATCGTGAAATCATTTGAACATTTTTCGTCATTGAATTTTAAATATCATTGTTTAGCTATTTGTTTTAAACTATATGGGGATGGTACAAGTTTAGAAGCCTTTTTCTTTCTTTTTCAAGTACCATGAACACTTCTGGTTGTTCCATATAGATTTTCTCATCCAATTCACTTTTCAACAATGCATTTTTTACATTCATTTGGTGAATGTCTAAATTATGTATGGAGGCTAATTTAAGTAACGCACTAATCGATGTGATTCCTACACAAGTCCCTTATCAACTAACTTGACTTTATATTTTTCAATTATACCATCGACCCTTCTTTATCCTCTAGATACCCATGTTAGGTTTCCAGTTAACTAGGTTCAAAAAACAAACCGAGAACTAACAAGAATTCATTCGTATGAATTATTTATTTTTGTAAAACTGGAATTACAGTTCAACAATGGAGTTCTATAGAAGAATTACAATGGAGAGGTATTTTAGTCTACATACGGTAATAAGAAATAGGAGTGACCGCCTCCTAGGAGTTCCAGAGAAAATCGGAGGGAATCCACCTCTCCATTGTTCTGCTACCGATAGATGCCTAAAATTCCAGGAAAATTTTTGTTACCTCCCCCAAGCCGACTGCTAGGTATATTTATAGCCAGAACAGTTAGACCTCAAACTCAAAAGACTAACAACCTTGCCACGTGTCGAGCTCACTCCCCTCCCTCTGATATGTATGCACGATAGAGGGACGTAAATGACCTCGACTATCCGCCCCTCTCCTAACAATTTATCCCTCCTTAAAAAGCCACCTCGTCTCCAAGGTGGAACTCCATAAATTGCTCCTGGATTCTATCTGCGTCTTCCCAAGTTGACTCTTTTGCTGACAATGTAACATCCCGACTCGAACCACCAGGTCCGAGCCGGGGTATTACATGACCTCATGCACGCCTCCCATACACAAGAGGTTTCCGATTAGTAACGAGAGTCTAAGTCTGTCGGTGGGGAGACTATACCCTCAGTATCATGTCATAGGATAAATAAAAGAAGCGATAACAAATAAATCAACAATAATAAATAAATAATAATCATCAATGCAACAACATAAACAAATGTTACCCATGTAGTAGCAGTACGACATTCTATATTCAAAACCGAAAACTAAACAAGGATCCAAGGTGCGGGGTAAAGCCATTAAATAAATTCAGAACCAAACGTCCCGCTCGAACTCCATCCAACAACGTCCGCATTCTCCTGCTCCACCTACTCAACCTTCCATCGCAGGGCCCTTGCTCTTCGTCAAATCCCTAGTCATGAAATCTATAAGTGCGCTGAAATATCCGAGCAGAGTGTGAGTACAAGACTCAGTAGGACACCACCAACGACCCTTACCATCATTACATAAAACATACAAGTGCATTCCATGAACGTAAACATGTTAAAAATATAAACTACGATATGTAACACAAGTACAAAACATATGTCGGGTTCTCGGGATTGACTCGACCTGTTTTGACACCATGCTAAAAGAAACATCAGTCATCCGCTTGACACATCCCCCTCGATGGGATAACCCAAAAGCATGCACAACACATCCCATCATTTTAGATAGCCCAACTACATGTTGACCAATGGCTGGCACATCCCTCTCAAAGGATAGCCCAAAAGTACGTGACACATCCCGCCGGCTGGAATAGCCCAAGTATATGCCGATCAATGTTTGACACATCCCTCTCAGAGGATAGTCCAAATAGGATCAACCTACATGATCAACCGCAAAAAAAACCCACAGAAAACAGAATAACAACACATACGATACATAATGCAAATGATAGGTTAATATCATGTCAAGTCAGGCAGTATCATCATCATCACATTCCATATGCAAGCAAGACAATCATAGGTCAAAGCTACACACACAACTCATGTGGTCAAGTATCAGATATAGGGTTTTCAGGGCTACACATGCACGCTAACAATAATGCCAATAACCTTTATAAGATGCGCAAAAGTTAAGGGCTTCCTACCTCAAATTTGTTGATGGAGAACTCCAAGGTTCGTCAAGGAAACGTCACCTGAATCACGTCCACACGTTTGTCGGCTCAAACCATTCGCCAGGGACTCCTAGAGGAGATTCTAATTATTTTATTTCCAAAAGAAATAAAAACACCACATGCGATAACACCTTTCTCTCTCTTGAATAATTTCTAGATTATCGATTTAAGCCATAATATTTGCTTAGAATATTATTTCCTTGAGGATAATTATAATTCGACATGAGATAATTGTTGGTTCTGGGCGCAGTAGAAGCGTGTGGAGGTGGGCGATATATTAAAATTTCTTTTAATAATCGTTGCTCGAAACGAAGAACGAGGATCTTGCACATCAAATTTATAATTAATTTATTTAATATTTGAAGAAATAAATACCTGTGCTTAGGAACTTTCTTCGTTGGTGAATGTTGATCGTCTGAAAAGACCATTTCAGATTACCTTCGTTGTGCTGTAAGGATCCAAGTATAGAATTTCTCTAGCAGTGATCCACACGTGCTCCTATGATCTCTGAGCAACACCACTCGATCTCTGGGTGCTGGCGCGGTGACTTGAATGTTTTGCGTTGTTCGTTCTTGATCTCTTTTTCTTCGGTCTTGAAGAAATATCTCTTGCACTTCTCGTTCTTGAGAGAGAGAGGAGGAGTTGAGATAGAATTCGTTGTGCGTAACAATTCTCTATTCTCAATTTTGGATTCTCTACACAATAGACATAACTGTCTATTTATAGAGCTACGATTTGAGTTAAAATATTATTTAATTGCATACTGACCATTAAATAACATTTATTACCTTTAATAAATCTCATGTCGTATAATAATAATTATATAATTATTATTTTGTGGAACGCGTCATCTTTCTCAATAACAAATATTATGTAACGGTCTTGTTAATTAATATTTGTCACCGGACTCGGTCTTCGTCCATTCGAACTCCTCTAGCAATTATTGAATAACCGAATAAATATTTTATTAATAAATAAATATTTTATTCACAATCCAACAATTAAATATTTATTAAAATATTCAATAAATAAAATAAATATTTTATTCACAAGCTGACGAATAAATATTTATTTAATTTATGCAATCAATATAACTTGAATAAAATTATTCTTTGAACTTGAGAATAATATTTATTCCATTAATTAAACTCAAATAGAATTTAATCAAGATCAACGAAAACACTTAGTGCGTGATGTTCTAGGATTTTTTCTCGTTGGCGTTATATGAGCTTGTTTAAAGTCCAAGATTAATGTCTAGTAAATGATCAAAACATCTAAGGGAAATAATTTAATGTCACAACATCGACAATCACATACGAACACTCACTGTGTAATATAGTCCATTTTTCACAATATCTCATTAAGAAGGTTGCACATCCGTGTCACCGACCTATATGCTCGATATGTCTTTCTTTGACTATTTGAAATAAACACGTCGTTACACCATGACCATGAAATTTTATGCGACGATTCTATTCCAATCAAGGGGCCGAGATATTAGGCTCCATAAAGATGGAAGAGATAAATCCTTTCTTAACTTATTCATTAATGACATATCACTCATGACGCACCGAACGTATTCCACTTCTCCATGAACTGTTATCGTCATGATTTACAAAATACATCTATGTAAGCGAGTTGTAACATGCATTAATAATAATCTTAAAGTCTAAGGACCATCACACACGCTCATAGATAGAAATATTTGATGACACCAAAACATGCAGAATTCCTACTGGCGGGTCTGTTTTCATAATCTCTCGTCTTGGAGATTACCAAGTGAGAATTTCATGAGAAGAAGACTCATCTGCTTACGAGTACTCGCACCTGACAGTCTATGTACTATGTGTCTCATCATAGTATGTTATCCAACCGCATAACATTATTTGAGAATATCGTCATAGCACATCATGGTTCTCATCATAACTAGGAACTGCTATGACCTTATTAATGTGACGTATAATCTAGAACATTATTACATTAGATTCATGCTGAACAAGAAACAATATGAAATAAGGAGTTTTATTAATATTCAATACATTGAATATTCATGTAATCAAAGTACAAACAGTTGATCATAAGATACCAACTCAAACAATAATAATCCTCTTTAGAATAACTGGGATTGAACAAGATTATTTTTCATTATTATTTTCGATCATCCTGGGTTATTATCATCTTAAGAGTCTCTTATCATTTTTCCAGAAAGCTTCGGAGGGATAATTTCACAAGCTGATTATGAAGATTTAATGCAAAACTTACCTCGAGTTTTATCTCCTAAAAACACACCACCCAAAAAGAGGAGAGTGGGTTGGGTTTCTGTAACGCCTGAAACCAGAAGAACTCGTTTTGACCAAAGAAGTCTTCACCAATTCTGAATAGAGGAAATCTGGACTGATCGGACTCGAGAGGATAACCAAAAATGAAGGTAGAAGGATTCAGATATTTTTGAATATGGAAACCACGTGCTTGGTAGCAACATTAAACCCCTAAAAATTAAATTAACCATTTAATTTGTGTTTCACCCGAATCTTGAACGCGGAGTGATTACAATCCTTTATAAAGGGATTACAACCATTGAACGAGTCAAAAAAATCAATTCCCATGATTTTAGGCTTTCAAAATCATCAAAAGAGGTTACAAGATCGTTCTGGAGAAGGGACCGACAAAAAGGTTTTTAAAACATTTTCCCCAAAACATGTGCTATGTAAAGATAACATGGAAACTCTTAAGTCTCTTGTGAGGGTACTTGGTTACCCTTACGCACCCTAATAAAATTAGGAGCTACCTTTACGCATCCCTTATGAACACCAGCTTACCCTATGTGAGGCTCAAATTACCCTTACGCAACCTTTAGAACTTGCGGGTCACCCTTACGCATCTTAGTCTTACCCTTAAGTGGCCTTTAGAAAAGAATGGTTACCTTTACACAGTGTCTTAGGTTCCTTTACGCAGCACTTTAAGAACCCTCCTTACATTCACACAGTGCCTATGGTACCTTTACGCATGCTTTAAAAACCCGGGGTTACAAATCGAGCCTTACCCTTACTCAACTTCAGGTTACCTTTATGCAACTTCAAGTTACCCTTACGGCCTTTAGAAACCAAGAGGTACCCTTAGGCAGCTTAGTTTTTACTCTTACACAGCCTTTTAAAACTCGGGCTTACCCTTATGCACAGGCTCATCTACCCTTATGCAACCAAGCTTACCCTTACGCCGCATAGGATTTTCATTCTGCCCTTATGTAACTCGTGGTTACCCTTACACGAGCAGTATTGTTTTCAGGATGACCCTTGATTATCCAATAAAAACACATATGTTAATTACATTTTAATGGTATTAAATGTTCATTTTTGATCTTATGGGCCTGAGTTAGTGGATTTTGATTTTGAACATCCATTCTCATCATTTGTGCACTTCATGCCTAATGTACACCAATTTAGGCCCAATGAGTCATCTAATTATAAGGATTGTAATTATCCATATTTTAATTTTATATTTTGTGAAATGGATATTCACTTCAATTTAAACATTTTTCATTCAGGGATCAATGGATGATTCATAAAGGATGATGAAGATATTTGGCGATGAAAAGAAACAATTCTGGAGAAGGCATATTGGACACCAGCCCACTGATGAGAATGTGGGGCCCACAATAAAGTCCCAAGGAATCCCAAATTTCGTATGATACTAGAATACATATAGGGTAACAAATAATTATTCAGGATCAAGTGCTAATTCTGCATCCATTATGGTTATTTAAGCGGCCCATGTTAGAGATAAAATTCGGGGCTAGATTCTGCGGCCTAGAAAAACATTCCACTAATATGACCATATATCGGAATCCACAACTCTAAAGGACCCCAAATTTTACAGTCGGTTAGAAGACATCATATCCTCCATTTTCTTATTCTATGGCCCACTTTGATTCGGCCATATAGAAGGTCTTCCAAGCGCTTCTGTTCGGTGAAGGAAAGCTGGCTGCCACCTCGGGTCAAGGGTGGAAAAATCAACTCTCCCTTACTTTCCACCCACCTATGGCCTACCACAATTAATTGAGGAGATTTGGACTGTTGGAGGCTCGACCCAAGAGCTCAAAAATTCCTATTTAAGGCAGTGGTGTTGGAGGATTTATGGATCTTTGGAGCTTTCTTTCATTGTAATGTTATGCTGCGGTTTTGTTGTCTCAAATTTGTCTTCCACATGTAAGTTGTTTTTATTCATCCTTATTTCTTAATAAAAGTTCTTCATCTCTTATTATTTTTTTCTTCTCCTTATCACTTTGATACCGTTGGTTCAAGGTGTGAACTTGTTCATACCAAACCTTATGAGATTATCACACAACGGTGGAGCGATTGTTATTTTATTGTGTTTTTTTTACTTCTCCATTTCTTCCCTCATGAGTCTACTTTCCGCTTCCATTGAAACCATAGAATCAATGGAGGGATAACCCACTTATGGGTTGATCCAAGGGAGTAGCAAGGGGCTGTATTGGATGTTATTTATCACCTCATTAATGTATAATCACTTCTTTAATTGAGATTTTTATTTGATGATTTTTAAACTCCATCGTCCTTGTTGAATTTAAGGCCACATGCTTCAAGTGCTAATACGAACCTTTACCTTGAAGTGTTCAAAACATTGATCCTTTAATTGTATAGGTGATTAGTATTAAAGGGTGTAGGCATTAAACCAGTAAGTGATGATGTTGTTTTATCTCCTTAAATGAACCCATCTCAAATATAAGAAATTGAAATCATTAAAAAGGAAATACGTCCAATCCACCTCGAGCGATAACCTAGGATCAACTCATTCTTTTAAATTGAATTCACTTAAGTCTATTAGAGTTCCTTTAAACCCATATAAAATCAACCCAAGTTGGCCACTTCATAGCCAAAAACAGTCCATAGAATATACGTGTCTATTGGTTACTTCTTAGGTCTCTGAGGATTCGACAACCTAAGCTAAACTACAAGGACCGTCCTACCTTCTTCTTTTGGATAAATTTGAGCGTGAATAAAATTTTGGCGCCGTTGCCGGGGACCCAAGTAATTCATCTAAACACCCATTCTATTCTACCCCATTTCTTCTTTTCTCATCCAAATTCTCTTATCTTGTCCCTTTCTCGTTTCTTTTCTTTTGGCGCATGTCCGCCTACACCCGCGATCAATCAAACCATCTAGTTAGGGTGGATAGTCCTGGGGTTGGGGAGTCAAGTACACCAAGGGAACTCTTTCCATTAGATCCTAATCTTCCTAATACTCCTGAGTCAAAAATTGATCCCATTTCAATGGAAGGTCTTCAAAGAAACCAACTCATAAACCCGGGTGGGAACCAAAATGAGAACTCAAATGAGGTAGCCCCAAACTTGGGGAATGTAATTGATCAAACCTTGAATGACTACCTCACACCTTCCTGGACCAATGCCCCCTCATGCATTAGACATAACTCCTGAGGAGATGCCAACTACATCTTTAAACCCCATGTCCTAAACCATCTTCCCACATTCCATGGAATGGAGTCCGAGATGCCCTACCTTCACATTAAGGAGTTCAATGACATTGTAGAAACCATGTTTCCCCCACATCAACTAGAATAAGCTAAGATGAGACTATTTCCTTCTTCTCTAAAGGATCGAGCTAAAAATTGGCTAAACAATTTGAGACCATCATCCATAAACTCTTGGGACCATCTACAAAGAGAATTCTACAAGAAATAATTTCCCCACCACAAAACAATTGCACTTAAAAAGAGTATCCAAAATTTTTTTGAAAAAGAGGGAAAGTCGTTCTATGAAACATGGGAGAGGTTCAAAGACACCCTAAACATGGTTCCACACCATGGTTTTTCTATTCCTAAACAAGTGAGAATTTTCTATGAAGGGTTGGGTCCGGGGAATAAACAATTCATTGACATGATGTGTAATGGAACCTTTAAAAACAAAGCCCCAAATGATTCTTACGAGTATCTAAAAAGCCTTTCTGAACAAAACCAAACATGGGGAACTTCACTTTATTCTGAAAAGTCACAAAGAAATACTGGAATTCATACACTTAGAGAAGAGGAAAGCCTTAGGGCTAAACTCGCAGCACTCTCTAGGAAGGTTGAAGAGATAGACCTTAGGAAAGTCCATGAAATCCAAACTGTTGACCATGTTTGCACAATTTGTGACAAACATGACCATAAGACAGAAAACTGCCCAACTATTCCACCCATCAAAGTTGTTCTTTTAGGAGGACCCCAGCGGAAGTAAATTCTTTGAACTTTCAAAAGCCTCAATACCAAAACAACTTCAACCCAAGGTATAATGACCACCCAGTCTTCCGCTGGAAAGATAACCAACAACCTAACCAACCACAGGGACAAAATCCTTACCCCCATCAGAACTACCAATCCCATAACCAGCTCTAAACCCAACTTATCCAATACCAATAGCCACCGGTCCATTTTCAACAAACCATACCACCTCCAAAATATCACCCTGGGATAAACCAATCTTCTCAAGCACCAACACAAATTGTTCCACAAAGCCTACTAGAACAACTGTGCAAACAAATGGAAAGGATGAACTCGGAAGTCTCTTCCCTTAAACAAGAACTTCAAACCATCAAAACTGGAAAGACACCCATGCCTACTCAGGTGGTGACATCATCAAATTCAAGGGGAGAGTCAAGTTGTACTGAAACAACTCATGAACAACTAAAGGCTGTGACTGTTTTAAGAAGTGGGAAATCAATTGAGAAACCTGAACAACTAATTCAGAAACCCCCTAGAGATTCAAACTTGGATGAAAATTCAAATGAACCACAAGATCAAACTGAGGAAACTGATAACAATGTGAAAGAAACAACTCTTCAACAAACAACCCTACAACCTGCACCATTTCCTCAATGCATGAGGGGGAAAACCAAGCCTGAATTGAGTGAAACATTGAGGGAAGTCTTCTCACAAGTTAAGTTGAACATTCCCCTTCTCGATGCAATTCAAACCATACCTGCCTACTCAAAGTACCTTAAGGACTTGTGCACTTTTAAAAGAAAAATTTCACATAAAAACCAAGTCCTTTTGGCTGCTAATGTGAGTACCACCATTCAAGGGAACATTCCTCCTAAGTTAAAAGACCCGGGTTGCCCTTACATCAATGTTGAACTAGGAGAGAGTAAAGTTGTCAGGGCCTTCTGTGACCTAGGTGCTAGTGTCAATCTCATCCCATATGCTGTGTACTGCCAGTTAGGCCTAGAAGAGCTCCAACCCACATCTGTCACACTTCAACTTGTTGATCGTAGCATTAGGGTTCCAAAGGGGATTTTAAAGGACGTTCTGGTAAAGGTTGAAAACTTCATCTACCCTGCTGATTTCATTGTCCTTGACAACCATACAAACTTAGGAAATAAGGAACAAACCCCAATCATCCTTGGTCATCCTTTCCTTGCAACAATCAACTCTGTTATCCGAGTCCGAAACAGAAACATGACCATCACCTTTGGAAACATGAGTCTAGACTTGAACATCTATAATGCAAGCTCACAAATAGGGGATGACGAGGAAATTCATGAAGTAAACATGATAGGAAGCATTGATAATGAATCCATAGAACATCAAGGAATATTTAATGAATGTTTAAGTCAGGATGAGATTGATTTCCTTTGTTCACATGAAGGAAGTTTATCTCCTTGGCTTGAATCATTTTCAAATTTCTCTTATGATGAAGTCTTAGGTCCAACAATCAGTGAATCCTTTCAGGAAACCACTTTCATGGAGACCACTCCAACTTCCTTCCCTAAATCTGATCAGGCCAATCTAGTAGTTGAAACTTCTACATGTGGGGGGAATCAATCCTATCTAAAACTTTAGGAAATAAAATTGATCTTGATCCAATGTCTCAATCTTCTGCTGAAATTCTGAACCGACCTGATCTTGAATTGAAGGAACTTCCTGCTGCACTCATGTATGCCTTCCTAGGGGACAATCAAACACATCCTATTGTCATTTCTTCTTCTCTTGAAGCCAATCATGAGAGGATGCTTCTAGATATCCTTAGGAAACATAAGAAATCCATTGGTTGGGCCATGTCTGATATTCCCAGGATTAGCCCACTTATCGGGACTCATAGGATTGTTCTAGAATCTGATTTAAAGCCATGTCGTCAACCTCAACGACGAATCAATCCTAATCTCATGGAGGTAGTAAGGAAAGAACTTCTAAAATTGTTAAAAGCTGGTATCATATATCCCATAGCTGAGAGTGAATGGGTGAGCGCAATCCAAGTGGTTCCAAAAAAGGCTGGAATCACAGTGATAACCAATGAGGATGGAGAGATTATTCCAACAAGGGTGAGTAGTGGATGGAGGGTCTGCATTGACTATAGGAAGCTAAACTCATTCACCAAGAAGGACCATTTCCCCTTACCATTCATTGACCAAGTCCTTGAGAGAGTGGAAGGTCATGCCTTCTACTGTTTCTTATATGGGTACTCAGGGTATAATCAAATTGAGGTCACCCTAGAGGATCAAGGGAAGACTACATTTACATGTCCATTCGGAACCTTTGCCTTCAAACGCATGCCCTTTGGTTTATGCAATGCTTCTGGAACCTTCCAGCGGTGCATGATGGGAATATTCTCAGACATGGTAGGGGATTTTCTAGAGGTCTTCATGGATGACTTCTCTGTGTTTGGGGATACTTTTGAGGGATGTCTACGTAATGTAGAGAGAGTCTTGTCAAGATGTGAAGAAAAGAATCTAGTCCTAAACTAGGAAAAATTCCACTTCATGGTTAAAGAGGGACTAGTTCTAGGCCATCTGGTCTCAGGTAGTGGGATTGAAGTTGATAAAGCCAAGGTTGACATCATTTGTCACCTTCCATCACCCAAAACTGTAAAGGAAGTGAGGTCTTTCTTAGGACATGCTGGTTTCTATAGAAGATTCATCAAGGACTTTAGTTCAATCTCCCGTCCCCTTTGTGCTCTCCTATTAAAGGATGCTCCATTTGTTTGGACATAAAGCTGTGAGGGTTCATTCTCAACCCTCAAATCCTCTCTCACCTCTCCTCCCATTATGAAATCTCCAAATTGGAACCTTCCTTTCGAACTTATGTGTGATGCCAGTGACTTTTCTGTTGGAGCTGTGTTAGGACAACATTGTGATAAAACTCCTTATGTCATTGCTTATGCAAGCAAATCCTTAAATGATGCCCAAATCAACTACACCACCACTGAGAAAAAGTTTCTTGCTGTTGTCTTTGCTTTAGAGAAATTCAGTTCCTATCTCTTATGATCCCCCATCATTGTCTTCACTGACCATTCTACACTAAAATACCTCTTCCAAAAACAAGATGCTAAGGCTAGACTGATTAGGTGGGTCCTTCTCTTACAAGAATTTGACCTCACAATCAAGGATAAAAAGGGAGTTGAAAATGTTGTAGTTGATCACCTCTATAGGATGGAATTCAAAGACAACTCAAATCACCTTTCTGTGTCTGATTCATTTCCTGATGAACACCTATACTCTGTGAGTGACTGCCCTTGGTATGCTGACATAGCCAATTTTTTAGTTACAGGAGTCATTCCAAAATTCTTAGGGACTCAAGCTCGAAGGAAATTCCTTTCTGATGTTAGACACTATGTGTTTGATGATCCATACCTCTATAAGTTCTGCCTTGACGAAGTCGTTAGGAGGTGTGTCCCAGAATCTGAACAAGAGTCCATCCTTAAATTCTGTCATAGTGAGGCATGTGGATGTCACTTTTCCTCTAAGAAAACATCTGTTAAGATTATTCAATGTGGTCTCTTCTGGCCCACCCTCTCAAGGGACTCCTACACATTTTGTCAAAGTTTTCCTAGGTGTCAACAAGTAGGGTCCATCACAAAAAGGAATCAAATGCCACTCACTCCCATCTTAGTGGTTGAAATATTTGACTATTGGGGAATTGATTTCATGGGTCCCTTCCCAAACTCTAGGGGATACCTCTACATACTCTTAGGTGTTGATTATGTCTCAAAATGGGTTGATGCCATTCCCACTAAGTCCAATGATCATCAAGTTGTGATTCGATTTTTGAAAGAGAACATATTTTCTCGATTTGGAATTCCTAGGGCTATAATAAGTGATCGAGGAACCCATTTCTGCAACCGCCCATTCTCTTCACTCATATCTAAGTATGGTATTTCTCATAAAGTGTCCACTGCATACCATCCTCAAACCAATGGTCAAGCTAAGTTTTCCAATCGTGAAATCAAACAAATTCTTGAGAAAACTGTCAATCCTTATAGGAAAGATTGGTCTGAGAAACTCTTGGATGCTCTTTGGGCATATCGTACAACATTAAAAACCATCCTAGTAATGTCACCATATAGGTTGGTTTATGGAAAAACATGCCATTTACCTGTTGAAATTGAACATAAGGCCTTTTGGGCAATTAAGAAAATGGATTATGACCTCTCATTGGCCGGAACAAAAAGGAAATTATATCTCAATGAACTGGAGGAATTAAGGATGGAGGCTTATGAAAATTCAAGGATCAATAAAGCTAGAGTTCAAGCCTACCAATCTAGGAATATCAAAGTTAAACATTTTGAACCGGGAAAATTTGTGCTCTTGTATAGTTCAAAACTTCATTTATACCCGAGAAAGTTAAGGTCTAGATGGTCAGGTCCATGGGAGGAAAATAGAGGTGGAGTTAACTGAGCCAACCTGTGAACTAGAAAAAAAATTGATAGATTTAGGATCCATGTTGGGATAACGATGTTAAAAAAAGCGCTGCATGGGAGGAAACCCATGGTTTTAATGTTTTCAATCTTTTTGGAATAATTTTTTTTATTAATCATTTTGATATTTAAAAAAAATAGACTGTTGGTATGTTCTTCTATTATGAGTATGGATGGGTACGAAAGGGGAGCACCATATTCACTCGTCTCACGTGGTGTGATCTCTGAGTACTACCTTACCCAATAATTAAAAAGAAGATAATGTATCATCAGTTGATTTCAAAAAAAAGGGAAAACCATAAAAATGATGAGACTTGGTATTAAATAAATTGTTGTGTTGTTTGTTTTGTTTGGTTTGTTCTTGTTTTTATGGTTTAGGGACTATTTTTTTGGTGATACATATTCAATCAAGGAGGTGCCTACATCTCCCATGAGACCAAAGAGTGATTTGGGAGCACCACAATCATCATTATGAAGCCACTAGGTGAACTTGTTCCATGCCCTTTCCAACTCATTTCCCCCCACCCACTTCTCCTCTATTTTCTTTTTACGAAACTAGGGATAGTTTCATTCTAAGTTGGGGGGTGTGGAAACAAAACGTTTGTTAAAAAAAACAATGATAAAAAAAAAGTAAAGTAAAATTCTTTTATCATTCATATAATAACATCTTTGCTCACATTAAAACTACAAAACAAATAATTTTTATTTCCATGACTCTTAATTTAATTCATGATTAAGTTTAAAAGCATTGATTTTGGAAGTTTGGTTGTCCAATGAAAATTTTCATCATTTTTATTTTCATCCATTAAATAAAAATGCCACAATGCACGTCCACTAGACTGTGGGGTACTAATTTGAATTTTTGGGGTCCCATAATAAATAGCATAGGCTGGTTTGATTTTTATGAATAATATGAGTATTCAAAAAAAATAAAAAAATAAAAAAAATAAAAATAAAATAAAATAAAAATTTGCGTGTGGAGCAATGGATTGATAAAATGCGAGGCTTTCGGCACTTGGGGATCGTGACTTCAGAGTTGTCTAGCCCTGAGTTTTTCACTATATCTATATTTATGGTAATATGACTTTGTTTTTGATTAAGTTAACTCGAGACGATGCCCGAGTATGTGGGCTTCACTTGGTGCCCTGAGGTCTTTGAGTCTGGGAGTCATCGACAAAGTCTTGCTACATGGGTTAATTTGATTAACTGCAATCTCAATTACTATGGAAATATTGCAAAAAAAAATTCAAAAAAAAAGAATGAAGAATACTCATATTAGGATTAAATGTGATTCCACCCAGCGCTTCCATGATTTCCCCCTTGAATGAAAATGAACCCCCATATCTATTGTGATTCACAACACATCATTACACCTAATTGAGTTGGATGAAGTATGATGTGAATTTGATCAAAGGAATGAGCTTGGGATTGAGATCTGCTTTTAAATTTATCTTGTTTTAAATTATTTTGATAGGTTATAAAGATATATTTGTGTGCAGTTTACATTGTGAGCACTGTTTGTTATAATGTGTTTGAAGAAAGGAATTCAAATAAAATCATTGAATTATTTGCTTGGGACTAGCAAATCTCAAGTTGGGGGGTGTGATTATCCAATAAAAACACATATGTTAATTAAATTTTAATGGTATTAAATGTTTATTTTTGATCTTATGGGTCTGAGTTAGTGGATTTTGATTTTGAACATTCATTCTCATCATTTGTGCACTTCATGCCTAATGTATACCAATTTAGGCCCAATGAGTCATCTGATTATAAGAAATGTAATTATCCATATTTTAATTTGATATTTTGTGAAATGGATCTTCACTTCAATTTAAACATTTTTCATTCAGGGATCAATGGATGATACATAAAGGATGATGGAGATATTTGGTGATGAAAAGAAACAATTCTGGAGAAGGCAGATTGGACACCAGCCCACTTATGAGAATGTGGGGCCCACAATACAGGCCCAATGAACCCCAAATTTCTTAGGATACTAGAAGACATATAGGGGAACAAATAATTCTTCAGGATCCAGCGCTAATTCTTCATCCATTATGGTTATTTAAGTGGCCCAAGTTAGAGATAAAATTATGGTCCAGATTTTGCGGCCTAGAAAAACATCCCACCTATATGATTCTATCTCGGAATCCACAAATCCAAATGGGGCAAAATTTTACCGTCGGTTAGAAGACATTCGACCCTCCATTTGCTTCTTCTATGTCCCACTCTGATTAGGCCATCTAGAAGGTCTTCCAAGCACTTCTGTTCGGTGAAGGAAAGCTGGCTGCCACCTCGGGTCAATGGTGGAAAAATCAACTTTCCCTTACTTTCCACCCACCTATAGCCTACCACAATTAATTGAGGTGACATGGACTGTTGGAGGCTATACCCAAGGGCTCAAAAATTCCTATTTAAGATAGTGGTGTTGGAGGATTTAGGGATCTTTGGATCTTTCTTTCATTGTAATGTTATGCTGCGGTTTTGTTGTCTCAAATTTGTCTTCCACATGTAAGTTGTTTTAATTCATCCTTGTTTCTTAATAAAACTTCTTCTTCTCTTATTATTATGTTCTTCTCCTTATCACTTTGATACCGTTGGTTCAAGGTGTGAACTTGTTCATACCAAACCTTGTGAGATTATCACACAACGATGGAGTGATTGTTATTTTATTGTATTTTTTTACTTCTCCATTTCTTCCCTCATGAGTCTACTTTCCGCTTCCATTGAAACCATAGAATCAATGGAGGTCTAACCTACTTATGGGTTGATCCAAGGGAGTAGCAAGGGGATGGATTGGATGTTATTTATCACCCCATTAATGTATAATAACTTCTTTAATTGAGATTTTTATTTGATGATTTTTAAACTCCATCGTCCTTGTTGAATTTAAGGCCACACGCTTCAAGTGTTAATACGAACCTTTACCTTGAAGTGCTCAAAACTTTGATCCTTCAAGTGTATAGGTGATTAGTATTAAAGGGTGTAGGCATTAAACCAGTAAGTGATGATGTTGTTTTATCTCCTTAAATGAACTCATCTCAAATATAAGAAATTGAAATCATTAAAAAGGAAATACGTCCAATCCACCCCGAGCGATAACCTAGGATCATCTCATTCTTTGAAATTAAATTCACTTAAGTCTATTAGAGTTCCTTTAAACCCATCTAAAATAAACCCAAGTTGGCCACTTCGTAGCCAAAAACAGTCCATATAGGTTATTTCTTAGGTCTCTGAGGATACGACAACCCAAACTAAACTACAAGGACCGTCCTACCTTTTTCTTTTGGGTAAATTTGAGCGTGAATCAACCCTTACGCAACTATGAAGGAACCCTTATGCAACTATGAAGATACCCTCATGCAGCACTAGCCTTACCCTTACGCAAGGTCTCAAAAGCCCTCTTTACCCTTATATAACACCATGAAACAATAAGGGCAACTGTTAAAAAAATATTTTCACACAAAATGACTTAAAATTTTAAAATAAAGTGGGTTTAAAGACCCATTTTAAAACTGATAATGTTACAGACAGGCCCTTCCATTGAACTAACCATATGCCCCCGGGCTTCCCTGAGGCTTCCCTGGTGGCCAACGGCATGTTTGGTTCAAGTCCAGTTTCTTTTATTTGGTTCCACATATTCAGAAGTTTTGTCTGCATAGAAAAATCTCCCACTGTCTGCCTTAACTGAGAAGTATGAAAAACATGATGGAGCTGAGATGTAACGGGCAAGGATAATTTGTAACTTGTAGCCCCTATTCTAGAAATCACTATGAAAGGTCCATAATATTGAGCGACCAATTATGGACACATTTTCATTGCCTTCACAGTCTGCACATTAGGTTGAAGTTTAACAAACACCATTTGCCCAACATCAAAGCTTACATCTCTCCTCTTGCGCTTGGAAAACTTGGCCATCAGCTGATGTGCTTGATGTAAATTGATTCGGAGCTGAACTGACACTGCATCACATTCGAGAAGTGTCGTGTCAATTGACTCCACCAGAGTTTCACCCTTGGCATAACGCGAAACTGAGGTTGGCTTCCTCCCATAGATCACTTTAAAAGGTGTCAACCTGGTAGAGACATGAGTGGCTATGTTGTAATTGTATTCTGCCCAAGGAATCTACTAAGCTCAAGTTTGAGGTTGGTCAGAAGTGAAACACCGCAAGTATGTCTCCAAACACCTATTAACAATTTCAGTTTGTCCGTCCGTCTGCGGGTGATACGAAGAACTCATTTTGAGAGTTATTTCTTCCATCCTGAAAAGTTCTTTCCAGAAATTACTAACAAATAATTTCCAGAAATTACTGACAAATAAAGGATCTCGATCACTGAGGATGGACTTAGGAATTCCATGTAATCAGACGATCTCCTTAACTAATATCTCGGCCACCACCCTAGCTCTTTAAGGGTGTTTAAGTAGCACAAAACGTGAATTGACAATCTGTCCACCACAACCAGGACTACACGAAAGCCCGAGACAAAATCCATCAAAATTTCTCCCCAAATTAGTTATGGTGTAGGCGGTGGCTGTAACAAGCCATCTGAAAACATCGCACGGTGTTTCTACCGTTGGCACGTCTCACACTCTGACAAATTTCATAGCGCAGCATGTCATTACCTTCCAGAAAAATCTAGTAGCCAGCCGTTAATATGTTTTGAGATACCCAACATGTCCTCCTTGTTACAAGGAATGATAATATTGGAGAAATTTATGAATCAAAACCGAGTACCGCTATAAATCCAATCTCCCTTGGTAATACAACAAGCCGTCTCGCAACTGGTACTCAGGTTGGGAATTAGGTTTTTCTTCAATAACTTTAATAATACCGTTTAACTCCTTATCCCGCTGAATCTCGTTCTTAACTGTATCTAACTCCATCCAAAATGGTTAGGATACAGCTGAACAAAGTTGTACGACTTCTGTGACATCTGTACTTTCCTCTGCCAACCGCGATAATGAATTTGCGACCTGATTGTCCCTTCCAGGTTTATACATCACTTCGAAATCCAAGCCCAACAGCTTGACTTGCCAGCATTGTTGGTTAACAGAATGAATTCTCTAATCTAAAAAGTGCTTGAGAGCTTTGTGGTCAGTATGTACCGCAAATTGTTTCCCCATCAAGTACTGGTTCCATTGACTCACTGCTAGTACTAGGGCCATAATTTCATTCTCATAAACTAATTTAGATAAATTTTCTTCGGCCCGCCCCTCTTGAATGAGCAAAACACCGCCCCTCTTTCAGAAAGCATAACACTCAATAAGAAAGGGTTTTTTGAAATTTGGCAGAGCTAACAGGGGTGCATAAATCATACATTGCTTCAACTCATCAAACGCTTGGTCTGCCTTTGTGTCCCAAAGGAAGCCACCTTTCTTAGTCAATTCAGTTAAAGGATTCAGCCAATTTTTAACACATTCGAGTTTCTTGGGGTCTATAGAAACCCCTTTGTAAGAAATTATATTCCCCAAATATTCAACTGATGTTTGAGTGAAGAAACGCCTTTTCTTGTTAACCTTTAGCTGTTCCACTTGCAACATTTCGAACACTGTTCGCAAATGTGTGGGATGTTTTGTCCACAATTTGTTGTAAATGAATATATCATCAAAAAATACCAACATATTCTCTTAGCATCCCTTTGAACAGTCTATTCATGGTTGAGCGAAAGGTTGCTGGAGCATTCATGAGCCCAAAAGGTATAACCAAGTATTCGTAATGCCCTTCATGTGTTCTGAATGTCGTTTTGCCCACATCTTCTGACCTCTTCCGATTTTGATTGATACTCGACTTCAAGTTCACACACATCCTCCGTCCTCCATCTTTTTTCTTGACCAGAATAATTGGACTAGCATAGGGGCTGTTACTATGACGTATTATTCCACTTTCCCTGCATCTGGGCTATTTGTTTCTCAACTTCATCCTTGAGGAAATGAGCTAATTTATATGGTCTGATATTAACTGGTGTTGCCCCGTTCATCAAGGTTATGGCATGATCAGTAAGCCTGCATGGTGGCATCCCTCTTGGTTCATTAAATAAAGTTTGATATTGAAACATGAACTCCAACCGCTGCTGGCAACCCTGATCTTCTGAGGTCCTCCCTTTCTCAGGAAATTCTAACTCTGTTTTCCAGATCCAGCTTTCCAGCTGACACGCTGTATCAACTGCTGCAAGTCCACCGTATGCCCTTGCATTTCTGTAATCCCATGCAGCTTAACTTCTTCTCCCTCCCATTGAAATTCCATAGTTTTATGGTTCTAATTCATTAGAATGGATCCCTATGTATTTAACCACTTCATTCCAAGGATCGGGTTTGACCCTCCCGTGTCAAACACATAAGCTTTAGTAGTAAAAGGAATTTGTTCCAAGCTTACTGCAACCTCCTTGCAAACACCTTGAGCTGACCGATCGATACCAACAAAGCACTGTAGCAGTGCAGACTTTTGGCATGAATACTGTAGCAGGTTGGACTTTGGAGTCAGCAGTATTGTAGTGACGCGGACTTCCAGCCGTCGACCACCGTAGCATCTTGGATTTGGGTGCCCACGACACTGTTGCGATGCGGACTTCTTGCCACCATTTTCTGTAGTACAACGGACTTTCTGTGCGGTTGGTGGAATAGTGATCCATCTTCTTTTTTAGCCCATTTCAGGCTCGGGTTTCTGAGTAGTGAGAATCCTGGAACTCCCTGTAATTTTGTGCTCCCCACTATAGTGAAACTTCTGCCTCTCCGTGGATGTAGGGATCGTTTCCCTAACCACGTAAATCTCTGTGTCCAAGATCTTTTTTTTTTGTTTTTTTCCCTTTTACTCTTTTGTGAATCGTTTTTTCGCTTCGTTGCTCCCGACATTTCCGCAACATGTTAATGTTATTTTGGTTCGATGTGGGAGTAGCTTTCAATAGGAAAAACTCAATTATCCTCTTATAAAAATCCAATGTAATTTAAAAATTCTTTAATAAAGAATTTTCAAAACATTTTGAGTGTGTGATATGTTAATAGAAATGTTTCTTAGAAAATTTAAATAAACCTAGTTTGCATTTCTTTTAATATTTATTCTAAATTATCCAATGTAGTTGAAAGGAACTCGATGGAAGCTGAGCTCAGGAGAGGTAACAAAGTTCGCCAGACATCTAGCTTCTTCAATCTGCTTCTATCAGACTGCATGATCAAGTTCAAGTCCAACCACTTTCATCAATCTGGTTTTGCAGATATGTTGTTGTTACGGGAGCAAACAAAGGCATTGGGCTTGAAATTGTCCGGTGGCTCGCATCCGAGGGCAACATCACCGTCATCTTGACAGCCCGAGATGTGAAAAAAGGAGAATCCGCTGCTGCTTCTCTGGTGGAATCAGGTCTGACCAATGTGGTCTTTCAACAGCTAGACGTCCTGGATATGGCCAGCATAGAGGCCCTGACCAGGTTCATTGAGGCCAGATTTGGCAGGCTTGATATTCTGGTCAGTTAACGTTGCCTCACCTTTGTCCACCATCCACTCTCCATGCTTCTTGCTGAAATTCTGGGATTTTCTGTTGTTAAGATATCAGCTCCACTGTTGAAATAGGAAAAAAACCATTATTTAGCACGGCTCTGATGCTAAAAATGGGGGATTGCTTAAAAAAGAACAACATCTGAACTGGCCTTATCATAAAATAAGACAACCAACCAGTTTCATGGTTGATATGACCTTGCAGGTAAACATTGCTGGAGCTTCTGGAGTTACTGTTGATGAGGAAGGTTTGAAGGCCCTTAAAGTTGACCCTGAAACTTGGGTAAGCCAATTAGATGTCAGTAATGTCTTCTATCAATGAGGATCAATGCCCATCATTATATGTGCCATGCCCTTGAGGTGTAGCTCTCTGGCAAGGCAGTCGACCAAATCCAAGGTGCGGTCAGTACGAGAAGGCTGAAGAATGCTTGAACACTAACTAACTACTATGGCTGCAAAAGGGTCACAGAATCCTTCCTTGCACTGCTTCTGGGATCTCATGGAGCAAGGATTGTGAACGTGTCCTCTTTGAGAGGGGAACTGAGTGTATAAGCAGTACATCACCCGCAATCAACCTTTGTTGCTTTTTGTTTATAGAACCATGTGCAAACCCTTTCATCACGTTCTTTGTTTTCATAAAATGAAGTTGTCTCTGATCAAAGACATCAGTAATGTTCCAGGAACCCTTTTGGACCGTAGTTATAGGAATGTAAACAGTCTCATGTTAGAGCTTCACATTGAAAAATTGTAGAAACACAATCTGCTGCCTATAACTTTCATCAACACTTATCATGGATGCCCTGCAATGCAGAGAATTCCCAGCGAGACCACGAGAAATGAACTCAGCGACATAGACACGCCGAATGAAGAAAAGCATGTGCCATCATACAGAGATTTTTTGCAGGATTTGAAGTGTGGCGTGTTGGAGATGGGAGGGTGGTTGAAAATGCTCCATTCTTGTAGTGTCTCCAAGGCAACATTGAACGCATATACAAGGGTGCTGGCCCAGAAGTATCCAGGGATGCGAATTAACTACGTCCATCCAGGCTTCGTGGACAGTGACCTGAACTGGCACACTGGAACGATGACACCTGAAAAAGGGGTTGAAGGCCCTGTTTCAGTAGCCCTACTGCTGGACGGTGTCCCGACCGGCTGCTACTTTGACCGCACTAATGTTGGTGAGTTTTGCTGTTTTGGGTTCTATTTGTGGGGGTGCTGTTTGATGTAATGTTTTATTGGGTTTTCTGTAGCTAGTCGTATGTGATTTTTTTTTCCAGTGGTTGACATGAACTTGTAGCAGTACATTGGCATTATTATTTGGGGGAAAATGTACCTTATGTTTCATTGTAGCATATCTTCTTTTCATATTTGTTTTGTGCAACATAACTAGATTCCGTTTGGTTGGTTGTTTGGGCTTTCCTGTTTATTGAAAAACCTTCCTTATTCCTTAGGGAAGAAATGCGATGAAAGTTAAATCCTTGGGAGAATGACACTTACGGACGAAAAGAGACCTATAATTTGAGTTAAGGACCAACAATTGATAAAATTCCAATGAGACTTTTTATTAAGTAGGGTATCCAAATTATGTTCATACCCCAACTTTTTCCCCTTCTCCCGAAATCCCTAACCCTAGTCACCTCCTCCTGTGGGCTTTGCTCGCCCCCTCCTTTCCCTCGTTGTTCCTCTCTTGAAAACCTTAGTTCGTCGTCGGCTCCTTCTGTACGCGTGTCTTGTCGTTGCTGTCCACTCTTGCACCATCGCCCTTGCCCTTCACTTCCGCAGCATTGCCCTTCTCTCTAGAAAATCACAGCCAACTGTTGACTCTTCCCTCGAGCTTGTCTCGCTGTTGCCCACCACTCCCATGTCGTTGCCCTTCATTCCTGTGCGCCGTTGCCCTCCACTCCCGTGCCGTCTCCCTCCACTCCCGCATCGTCGTTCTCCACTCCTGGGTCGTTGCCCTGCTCTACGGAAAATCCTAGCCGATCGCCTCCTCCTCCTGGTATCTTCCTCTTCCCGCCATTGACTTTTCTCTGACATATTGATGTTCTCCTCCCAGCGTGTTCCACCTGCCATATCATTATCCTCATTCCTTTCATCATTGATAACTATTTTACAATTCCGTTGTTTGATAGAAGTTCTAGGGACTGTAATAGAGGAAGGGATCATCATGATTGACAAAATTTAGGTATGATTTTATTTCTCGAATGTTTTTTTTTGTTCTAGAAAAGCATGTTATATTAAGGTTGTGATGTAATTTTATTTTCCTTTGTAATGTGTAGATAATTTTTTTTAAGAAAAATGAAGGTGTAAAAATATTAGGGATGCTAATTCCGACATATTAGATGCTTGGTCAAAACTATCAAAACGTCAAAAGAATAAGTATAATCTCATGGAAAATGACGAAAAAAATGCTTCAGTGGGTGAAAAAGTTAGACCCCAAACTATTTTGAATTGTAAATGTTCTCTAAATTTATTTAAAGATGTTAATTTCATTGTTAGACATGAGAAACAAAAACAATTGTTCATAGAATTGAGATTTGGAACATCGTTGGAATTTAAATTTCAATGCTTACCAAAATAATTAGGCAAGAAGGTTGTAGATGTCTTTGATCCTCCAACATGTACCATAACACTTAGAGGAAAAGAAATGATGATTATTGCGACAGATGTTAATTACATGTTAGACATTCTTTCTGAAGGAAGAACTGTCTATCATGAAAGGGATAGTGATGAATATAAAGAAATGAAGAGTTGTTGCATGTGAAAGAAGTTAACTTCATTGAAAAAAATGATTTTTGGAGGCCTGGGGAAAAGGAGTTTTCGGCGACATTTATGTTGTTTACATTAGGGACAATGTTAAATCATAGTTTTATTTTTTTTTGTAAATGAAAGAAATGTTGGGATTTTGTGTGGTTGTCAATGAAATGTTGGAGAATGAGATTGGTCTAAGTTTGTTTTGACGAAGCTTGTTCGAGAGGTAAATATGTACAAGAAATCGATACAAAAAGGCCAATAGAAGAAACATGATGGTGGTTGTCTGGTTGTCTTATTTATATGTTTTAAAAATGATTAACCGTGTTTGATGTTTTTTTATTAGTTAGTAAATTTATTTTTCTGATATGAACATGTTGATACTACATTGTAGCTATTTTTCTTCATCCACTTTCTGATTGGCAAGGTTCGTAATTTATGTAGTGAAAATGTTTTGCAATTTTGGGATGAAAAAAATATTCAAAGGCGATTGAAGTTAGAAAAAACAAGTAAGAGACATCTTATATGTGGCTCCTACTTCATCAGAGAGTAGGCTGCTTGATCACTCTTTGTTCACCCATCTGGTAAAAACTTCATTTTATTTCCTCGAAAGCTTCATGTTAAAATTTTCATGTTAGAATATGAAATTGTAGTGTTAAAATACGGGTTTTTGTGTTAACTTCTAGGTGCATGGTGTCAAAATGTGTAATCTTAGTGTTAAAAACCTAGAATTATAGTGTTATAATGTGAGATTTTAGTGTTACCAACTTTGAAATGTTCCATTAAAAGACTTAGTTTTCATTTATAAATTGTTAGTGTTAAAATCCGAAGGGGTAGTGTTAAAATTTGGATGCTCAATGTTAAATTGGGGATGCTCTGTGTTAATTTCTGTTAGATTGATGTTAAATACTTTGAAAGCCTCCTTTTAGATGTCCATATGTTATTACATGGATTTTCAGTGTTAAAACATGGAATTAGAGTGTTAAACAATATAATTTTAGTGTTAGTATCTGGAGTGTTAAATTAAAAAGCTTCATGTTTGTATTTCTTACTGTTAAAGATAAAATGTGGATGCCCAATGTTAAAATATGGATGCTGACTGTTAATATCTGGTAGGTCAGTGTTAATTTCTGGTAGGTTTATGTTAAATGCCTTGAAATCCTCATTAGTAATGGTCACGTGATTAGATGTGTAATCTTAGTGTTAAAAAACTTGAATTATAGTGTTACAATGTGAGATTTTAGTGTTACCAACTTTGAAATGGTCAATTTAAAGTCTTAGTTTTCATTTCTAAATTGTTAGTGTAAAAAATCGGAGGGTCGGTGTTAAAATTTGGATGCTCTGTGTTAATTCCAGTAAGATTGATGTTAAATACTTTGACAACCTCCTTTTAGATGCTCATATGTTATTACGTGGTTTTCCAGTTTTAAAACACGGAATAAGAGTGTTAAACATTATAATTTTAGTGTCAGTATCTGGAGTGTTAAATTAAAATGATTCTTATTTGTATATCTTTCCGTTAAAGATAAAATGTGGATGCCCAATGTTAAAATCTAGATGCTGACTGTTAATATTTGGTAGGCCAGTGTTAATTTCTTATAGGTTTATATTAAATGCCTTGAAATCCTCATTAGAAATTTCCATGTGTTTAGACATGTAATCTTAGTGTTAAAAAACTTGAATTATAGTGTTACAATGTGAGATTTTAGTGTTACCAACTTTGAAATGGTCAATTTAAAGTCTTAGTTTTCCTTTCTAAATTGTTAGTGTCAAAAACCAAAGGGTCGTTAAAATATGGATGCTTTATGTTAATTTTTGTAAGATTGATGTTAAATACTTTGACAACCTCCTTTTAGATTCCCATATGTTATTACGCAACTTTCCAGTTTTAAAACACGGAATTAGAGCGTTAAACATTAGAATTTTAGTATTAGTATCTAGAGTGTAAAATTAAAAAGCTTTCTATTTGCATCTCTTATTGTTAAAGATAAAATGTGGATGCCCAATGTTAAAATTTGGATGCTGACTGTTAATATCTGGTAGGCCAGTTTTAATTTCTAGTAGGTTTATGTTAAATGCCTTGAAATCCTCATTAGAAATGACCATGTGTTTAGATGTTCAATCTTAAGGTTAAAAAAATTGAATTATAGTGTTACAATGTGGGATTTTAGTGTTACCAACTTTGAAATGGTCAATTTAAAGTCTTAGTTTTTATTTCTAAATTGTTAGTGTCAAAAAACGGAGGTTCAATGTTAAAATATGGACGCTCTCTGTTAATTTCTATAAGATTGATATTAAATACTTTGACAGCCTCATTTTAGATTTTCATATGTTATTACATGGTTGTCCAGTTTTAAAACATGGAATAAGGGTGTTAAACATTAGAATTTTAGTGTTAGTATCTATAGTGTTAAATTAAAAATACTTGTGTTTGTATATCTTACAGTTAAAGATAAAATGTGGATGCCCAATGTTAAAATCTAGATACTGACTGTTAATATCTAGTAGGTCAATGTTAATTTCTGGAAGGTTTATGTTAAATGTCTAGAAATCCTTATTAGAAATGGTCACGTGTTTAGATTGTAATCTTAGTGTTAAAAAACATGAATTATAGTGTTACAATGTGGGATTTTAGTGTTACCAACTTTGAAATGGTCAATTTAAAGTCTTAGTTTTTATTTCTAAATTGTTAGTGTCAAAAACTAGAGGGTCATTGTTAAAATATGGATACTCTGTGTTATTTTTTGTAATATTGATGTTAAATACTTTGACGACCTCCTTTTAGGTTCCATATATTATTGCGTGGTTTTCCAGTTTTAAAACATGGAATTAGAGTTTTAAACATTATAATTTTAGTGTTAGTATCTAGAGTGTTAAATTAAAAAGATTCTTGTTTGTATCTCTTACTGTTAAAGATAAAATGTGGATGTGTAATGTTAAAATATGGATGCTGACTATTAATTTCAGGTAGGTCAGTGATAATTTCTGGTGGGTTTATGTTAAATGCCTTGAAATCCTCATTAGAAATGGACATGTGTTTAGATGTGTAATCTTAGTGTCAAAAGACCTGAATTATAGTGTTACAATATGGGATTTTAGTGTTACCAACTTTGAAATGTTCAATTTAAAGTCTCAGTTTTCATTTCAAAATTGTTAGTGTCAAAAACCATAGAGTCAATGTTAAAATATGGATTCTCTCTGTTAATTTCTATAAGATTGATGTTAAATACTTTGGAAACCTCCTTTTAGATGCCCATATGTTATAACGTGTCTTTCCAGTTTTAAAATATGGAATTAGATTATTAAACATTATAATTTTAGTGTTAGTATTTGGAGTGTTAAATTAAAAATATTCATGTTTGTATCTCTCACTATTAAAGATAAAACATGAATGCTCAATGTTAAAATCTGGCTGCTGACTGTTAATTTCTGGCTGGTCGATGTTAATTTTTGGGTGGTTTATGTTAAATGACTTTAAATCCTCATTAGAAATGGTCATGTGTTTAGATGTGTAATCTTAGTGTTAAAAACCTAGAATTTTACTGTTATAATGTGGGATTTTAGTGTTACTAACTTTGAAATGTTCCATTGAAAGACTTAGTTTTCATTTCTAAATTGTTAGTATTAAAAAATGAAGGGTTAGTGTTAAAATTTGGATGCTCAGTGTTAAATTGGGGATTCTCTATGTTAATTTCTATAAGATTAATGTTAAATAATTTGAAAGCCTCCTTTTAGATTCCCATATGTTATTTCATGTATTTTGAGTGTTAAAACATGGAATTAGAGTGTTAAACATTAGAATTTTAGTGTTAATATTGAGAGTGTTAAATTAAAAAGCTTCATGTTTGTGTCTGTTACCATTAAAGATAAAATGTGGATGCCCAATGTTAAAATCTAGATGATGACTGTTAATTTCTAGTAGGTCAGTGTTAATTTCTAGTAGGCTTATGTTAAATTCCTTGAAAACCTCATTAGATATGGCCATGTGTTTAGATGTGCATTCTTAGTGTTAAAAACCTGAAATTATAGTGTTATAATGCGGGGTTTTAGTGTCACCAACTTTGAAATGGTCCATTAAAAGTCTTAGTTTTTATTTTTAAATTGTTAGTGCTCAAAATCGGAGGGGATTGTTAAAATCCGGATGCTCTGTGTTATTTTATATAAGATTGATATTAAATACTTTGAAATCCTCCTTTTAGATGCCCATATATTCCAATTTGGATTGTTTAATTGGAATGCTTCTCGTTATCTGCTACTAGCATTTTTCTCACGATTATATATTATAGAATAACAAGGTTTTTTATGATGGATATATGAAAGGTTTCAATGAGCACCTTCATGAACTCCTTCGAGTTCAAGGTAATTTATTAGCTAAAGGCTCTACTACTAAAGTGGACAGATTTGATCTTGTACTAGATGAAGAAATAGAGGTTGATGGAGAGTTGGAGGAGCATACAGAGGACTTAGAAGTGGAAGTGGAGGAGATAGATTAAGCTTAGGAGGTGGGGGAAGATGAAGAGGAGGAAAATTTGTTGGAGGCAGGTGAAGAAAGTGATGAAGAAGAGGGGGGAGCAGTGGAAGTTGATGAGGAAGTGGAAGAGGAAGTGGATAAAGCTATGTTCGAACCAATATTGGGAGACCCATTTACTGGGATGGATCATAGGAGGTCACAATAAAAAAAGACCAAAAAAATGGTCACCCTACGTGCAACAACCTGTCTGAGGCAGAGCCGACCTTAAAAAGAGGGTTTACGACTTGTGCACCTCAGGAAGGCATCGAGGTAGCAATGAGTGATAGTATATAATCATATTCATATTTTGAAGAATGAAATTGTATTAAAATGTATTTCTTGTACTTACGACATGCAGTTTGAATGAAGAGTTATTGTTGACATGTATATTTACTATCTGACTGAACATGAGTGTCATTGTTTAGGGCCTATGGAATGAGTCAACAACAAGGTTAGTATATGCTTCCTTTATAATCAACCATTTTATGATAACTAATTAGTAACATATTAATGAAAATTTCGGAATCACAGATGGTGACCATGATTGAAAGATCTCTTGTGAATGATCAGAAATCATCCGGAATAGTGACTAGACACATATTTGATCCATTATTCATGGTACTAATTTTAATAATATATTTATGTACAATTTTTTTGTATTATATTTTATATCTTATGATAATCTATTGTTGTAGGATAAGATTATCTCATGTAAGGAAGAGTGGAAAGTCATTGATGTTTTGATGTATGCCATGCCTAACGTTTTTGGATACAACATAGCAGAGTACCGACTTGTTTTTTTCCCACTTTAATGAATTTTCACTAGTTTTGATGTATTTCACGCCTAATGTTGCTGGTACTTAAAATGGCCTTTATCATCATTTGGTTTTTGGCTAAGAAACAAAGTTATTGATTTAGAAAGTAATAATTTATTATATCTGTCAACTTTGATATGGGGTGTCTTCCTTATTAACATGTTACAACATCTTTCACAGTGAGTCTTTTCTTGTCCATCCAAATTTGAAGCTGTGTATAAATCTGTTTAGCTGCAATCTAATTGGTAGACTAAATTACACACTGTGTTATTTTCAAAATCCAGTTTTGTTATCTAATGAGTTTTTTTCAATAATGATTGTGTAATCCACTTAATTAGATACCTACAAGAAAGGGACATCATGATGGAGATGAAAGATTATACCAATGTATTTATTTTACACCTATTTATATATTTATTTGTCTCTAATATATATAATTTCTTCATGATATGTTTGTAGATTCAACTTCAAAGAAAATGGGTTGAATTTATATGGTGGTTGGTGAACCATGGACACAATGAAAAGAGGATAAATTTTTTGGAGGATTTTTCTAGTTAAACACAGAATTTGTTGGGGAAATAGTTGTAAAGGAAGCTATTTGTGATTTTCTAGAGTTTGGTTGAATTTGGTGGGTGTTTGGTTTTAGTTGTGACTGTGTATTTGTTAGATCAATGACACACTCAATCCTGTTGTAACTTTACATTTTTTTGTTGAACCAATGGAATAATGAATCTAGATAAGGAGTGTGACCAACTTCTTCAAAACTATGAAGAGTATGTTAAGTAAAATTCATGGAGAGTTAGTTGACTTTTCACAAAAATCAAAACAAAAAAACTTGGAGGAGTGTTAAAATATGGAGGCTTAGTGTTAAAACCTAGAAGGTTAGTGTTAAAATATATAAATTATGTTATCTAAACATGTTTACATGGTTTATATGTTATAATGTCATACATCTTCCAGACTGCATCAATTAATTTATAAACACCAATGATTATTCATACCTCAACATCATTGTAAGTAACACAAAACCACAAAAAACCAGAGTTCGTCAGATTTAAATAGAAGAACTCCAAAAAAAACATATTTCATTTGTTTTCATATTTACATCATTATTCGATCTAACATGTCCTTGTTTAGAAACATATTAGGCGGCATATAGAAACTTGGATTGAGATTTTTTCACCTTTTTCACATGTGACCAACTTTTTTATAATGATGAAGACAAATCTTTAGTGGCTGTAAAAAAAGTGTCATCCATTTAATTAGTATATATAAATACATTCAATTTTAATATAGGTTTTATAATCTAAAAAACATGTTATGTAAAAATTTTGGAGTGTTAGTTAACTTTTCAAAAAAATAAAAACAAAATAACCTAAAGGAGTGTTAAAATCTGGAGATTCAGTGTTAAAACCTAGAAGTTCGGTGTTAAAATATGTAAATTATGTCATGTAAACATGTTTACATGGTTTATATATTATAATTTCATAAATATTCATGAATATATCAATTAATTTATAAATAAAAGTTATTATTCATACCTCAACGTCATTGTAAGTAACACAGAACCACAAAAAACCATAATTCATGGAATTTAAACAACATAACTCCACAAAAAAATATATCATTTGTTTTTAGATTTAAATCATTGTCCACTCTAACATTCCCTTGTTTAGAAACATATTATGTATAATACAAAAAAAATCACCACCCTGTCAAAGTTGTCACATCAACTTGGATTGGGATTTCTACACCATTTTCATGTGTGACCAAATTTTTTACAATGAGAATAATAATACAACTTCATATTTTTAAATTGAGTCTAAATATGATTATGATAGGTTTATCAGGAGGATGATAATTCTTTGGTTCTTTCAAAAAAGTTTGATCAATATAATCATTATATGTCAATGCATTTAAATGTGGCATATCATTGGTCTCAACCAGATGCATAAATCCAATATAAATCCTTTGTTGGTTGTTAAACAGATAACAATATTTTACATATTAGTACAGGTTACCATGTACTTTTCTTATTGTTTCACACACATGAGCATAAGGGATCCCACTCATTTTCCATGCTTTATAAGTGTATTCCCGACTAGCTAGTTGTACAGTGATATCCACATTACTGGTCCGAACTAAGAAAAAATTATGTCCATATTGCTCTACTATCAAAGTTTCATCCCTTAACACATTCACCTTCAATTTTGCCTCAACATTGTGACTAACACTATTTATCCACCTTTTCATGTTTTCCTTGTGGGTCAAAAATTTCTTACTCAATTTCTCATGATGTTCATTAATCAACACACAAATATTGTGTCTCCTCTCCTTCAGAATCCATGCATTGAATGATTTAGATAAATTGGTTGTAATATGATCCCATCGATGGTGTGGAAATCACAACATTTCCCACCTATCAAAATCACTATCGTTTTCAACCCATCTTGAAAATTCTAGACAAAAGCTTGTTAATTTCTTCATAGAAACATCAAAATCAAAGTCTAACTGAGAATAAGTAATGGCATCCAATAATTTAAACGAATTTTACTTAGTTCCTCTTCCCATTACCCTACATTTTTTTTTAATTTTAGAGCTAAAATTTTCTTTCACATGATGGTAATAATATGCATGTCTATCTCTGAAAAAAATTATTCTAAAAACACCTCTAATCGCATTATTTAGATCAGATACAATATCCAGTTGAATAGAACCTATAATTTCTTTTATGTTGTTTAAAAAAAATGTCCAATCATCATATGCTTCACCCCAAAAAATTGAATATTCTAATGGAAAAGGTTTTCATCTGCATCATACGATGATGCTGGAAACAAGGTACCTTTATAAGGACCACTGAGGTGACACCCATCTACAAACAACATAGATTAGGAACCTAATAAGAAACCATTTATGAAACACCCATATTAAATAAATAATATTTCAAATCTACCATTTTATGAAGATACCCACTTCACTATTATTTCCAGATCAACTTCCCTTAGTCTATTGCATATCCAAGGGATTAACATATATGAATGCTCTGGAACCCCATATATTCCACCAAATTATTTTTACTTGGATATTAACACTTGATAGTATGTAAGGGATATACCATATTCTCTGTACATGTTAGCTTTAATTTCATTATAATATTTTTCTACATTTGACTTCACCTCATCACAATTAATAGATGATATTAATGATGCCCTTGATTTTTGAAAAATTGTTAGTCTATCTTGAGTTGAGTGCATGTGAGAATTTTAAAAAGTTTTCACATAAATAAATGGAGTGGAATTCCCCAAGCCATATGTTGTTAACTTCCACATGAAACCCCCAACTTTACATTTAGAAATAAACTTTTCAGGACCATTCCTTAAATATTTATAGTCAAACCTATATGAAATAATATACTTAAAGAACATATACCTCAATGCTTTGGATGAAGAATTTTTTTCCAACATCCACCAATGATTCATTCCAATTTGAAGCATTTAACTCTAGGATCGAACATGGAATGCTACTAATTGCACAAGGTCGCATTTAAAAATCACCACCAGATGATAAAATTTGTTCTGAATTCCCACCAACTAATTCAATCCTACAATTTAAATATCAAATGTAAATACATAACATGTGAACAAAATATTAGTATAAAATTTTTTGACACATCATTACCTTTGATCTATATCCACTGTCGACTGCAATCATTCATCTAACCTCAAAATAATTTAGACATGAGAAAAAGTTTCTTTGAATGTGAACAATTTCTCAACTTCCCTATCATCTAAAAGGTCTAAAAAAATACCATTGTCAAACTTTAACATGAATTTTAAATCTAATGATGAAACTTAACACTTAAGAATTGATGATTTCAATCTTTATATTTCATCAAATGAAATTTCTTTTATTAGAACTCTACCCATCGATATTCCACCTTCATAATGCATTTTCCCTTGTGAATCGCCAAAAAGTACTCCATAAAAATGAAAATAACAAAAAAAAAATCATTTTGAAAATAATTTGACATCATCTTGTATCAATCAACCTACAAAATTAATGAATATAATATATTAAAACTCATTCTTAGTTCATATTTACATCACTTAACAAAATAAATCAAAAACAAAATAGGAAGCATAAAATTTATAGAAAATATGGTTTCATATACACTAGGTGCTGGGAGAAGGGAAAGAGTGATAGGCTATTGGTGAGAGTTGAGTTAATAGTGGGAGGAGGGCACTCCTAGGAGTAGGACCACTATCGCACCAGAAAGATGACCATAGGATATGGTGGCTGGACAAGCATAGGGTAATAAGAGAACACTGAAGGATGACGGGAGTAAAACACTAAGGAGGCAACAACAGGAAGAGATCTAAAGATGAGGAAACGACGAGATACACAAAGGAGACGAGTCAGTAGCTAGATGAGTACAAGAGAGGATGTGGTGGCTAGACGAGCGCTGAAGAGGATTCAGTGGTGGGATGTGCGTGGGAGGGGGCTACGAGTGTTGGATGTAATTAGGACTGAGAAGGGGGGAAGTTTTTAGGGTATAGAGGTCATTTCGATACCTTACATAATAAAAAAAGGTCTTCTATTTAAAATTTATCAATTCTTTGTACTTAAACCAAATTGTATCTCCATTTTGGTCCGTAAGTGTCATTCTCCCTTTTAATTCTTGGTCCTTAACCCGAATTATAGCTCCCTTTTGGTCTATAGGTGTCATTATTCCAAATTTGTTTTAGGGGAAAGCTCCTCTCATATGTGTGTCAGGAAATTAAGAGTTGAAATTCAATCAGTTGCTGCCATCTATAAAAATCACCAGTGATGAAATTCTAAGAAACTTTGGAAGTGAAATTATATATATATATATATATATTCTAAAAAGAGACATATGATCCTTACACATTATTTTTGGGAGGTGGAGACAGACATAACATAGTATCAATGGTGATATTTCAAAGAAGAGGGGAGATTGAAGAAGAGGTCATCATTCTTTAACTTTTTCTATTTCCATGATTTACTTTTTTTATGCAACTATCTTGTATTGTTTTTAATTGGAAATGACCATTGAATAAATTTTTATAAAGGGAATGATATTTTTATGGTTTAATTATTATTCTTTGATTTATTATTTTTCTTTTGACTATGATGTTATTCTTCTTATTCATGGAAAAATTTATTTTTCAAAACATCAAGAATCAACAACAGTCATCCTTGATCAAAATTTACAAAATTTTCAAGGATAATTTATTTGAAAAATAATCTGACAAGGAATTTTTTAATCAATCCAAAGTTGAAGAATAAAACACTATGATTTAATGACTGTTTGAATGTGGTGATCTACATTCAATCATTCCAATTGGACAAGTTGAAGTCTATGGTTGAAAAACCACATGAGTTAACTTACCACCTGTCAGCTACTCGATAGATCAATAGATATTTTCTTTCATGAATGAAGATCCAATCACACTTTTGAATGAAAAAATACATTTTTAAAGATTATACTATCTAAATCCCTTGGTTCATAATTTTTTTTCACTCCTAACCTGTTTCATTCCCTCTATTTTTCAACTTTTTTTTTGTTTCACTTCCACTCATTCACACTCATTTCTTTCTTAGTTACAAATCACATCACATCCTCTTATCTACTGCTCATTTGTTTTTTTCCTTGAGGTTATTTTCTTAGTTCATGCACACCCAATTTTTCCTTACTTGAGGATAAAATACTTCTTATTTATACTAGAGTTAGTGGGTAATAAATAAATTTATTAGATCTATGAATGATATAAAATTTTTGACATCATTACTAGGGAAGACATGTGTATTCAAAAGGAAAAAAACAAATATATTTAAAAAAAAAACTAAAATCTATTGTATGTTTGTGAAATTACTTGAATCTTTTTTTTATAAAAACTAGGTCAAAGCCTAGAAATATATGGTCTATTATCCCTGAGATTAATAAACACTTGAGTGCTCTTAAAAAAAAAGTTAACTATGAGATAATATATTTGAGAGAGAGACCTACTGTTAATAATGAACAAATCAATCAAGTGGTTATTGAATGACCTAAGATGGGGGAGTTACAACTTCCTCAATTTTTGGGAAATACTTAATCAATTACTTTAAAACTTAGAGATCAGAATTATGATATAAAACAATTATACATATCACTATCACTATCATTCCACACATTACCTAAAGATGACTATTTATCATTCATTTGGGATTTCTGCAACATAGTGCAGCAATTACCACTGTAATGGATCAATGAAAATGAATTAAAAATGTGAGTGTTTCCCATTTTCTTAAAAAGGAGTGATAAAAACTGGTTTTTGGGTCTAAATGAGAACATTTTTGAAACTTGGGAGCAAGTTTACATCTCATTTTCCATGAACTTTTATCAAAAAATACTTAAAGGAGAGCTTAGGGGTTAAATCATTATTTTTTTCTAGAGGATGGAGAGGATTTATATGACTGAATGAAAGTTAAAATTTTTATTTCTTATGGGAGATCGCCATACACAGAAAAGGAAAAGCATCACGGAGGTCTAAAGTAATGCAACCCCAACGAATCATTGACAACAAACTTCATCCCCTCACTAGGAAATGATCCCAAGTTAAAAAAGGAAACTGTACCGCTATTAGAAGTATCCGTTGACGCCAGAAAATCCGCTACTGTGTTTCCCTCCCAACATGTATGCGATATCACCGTGTGAGCCCCCATTAGCACTTTGCATCTCCTGACAGCATAAACAATACTCCAAGGAATTCTTCCCATGTCCATCAGTGATCGATACAGAAGAAGGGAATCAGTCTCCACCGACGAAACGCAAAGCTACCTACTGGAGCACATGTCCAAACCCTTGGCCAAAGCCATGACCTCTACCTGAAGTGAGTCGCCCTCCCCGAACGAAGCAGTGAAATCCGCCCACACTGACCCAGATTTATCTCTCACGACACCGCCCCCATGCATCTCCCCCCCGCGCAGCGACCCGTCCGAGTTTAACTTTAGCCCTTCATTTGGAGGGCTCCACTGAATCCATCGACCCTGCCCGACACCACTCGAATGATGTTCTATAGATAGAGGCAGTACCAGAGCACTTACCGAAGGCGCCGAGTGACAGTCAGGAGATACCCGAAGCAGATCCCTAACATTGTTTTTCATTTTGAGTAGAATGCAGGTCAAGGATCCCGAAGTGTTTTTATGCCTACCATCATTCTGGGCCTTCCAGATTGTCCAACACCCAGCACTTAGGATGATTGATCTAGCCTTTCTCTTCACCCCTTGGTTTCCAGATCTGCTAACCACGCCTGCAGAAAATTGTTAGGAGATCCGTCATACCCATTCCAACCGAAGAAGGCCCCATAAGTCTGCCAAATCCCTCTGGCCCATTCACTATCATAGAAAAGATGCTCAACTGATTCTCGATTGAAAGCCCAGTAACACCAACACCTTGAGGCCATGTTCACACTCATTCTCTGCAAATTATCATCTGTAGGTAGGGCCCTATTCCGCACATGCCACACCAGAAAGTTAAATGTCAAAGGGATATCTTTGCACCACAAGGACTCCCCCCATGGATCTGCAGTCCCAACACTCCTCGTCACATGATCAAAATCCTTGATGGAGAAGGCACCTGAAGAAGATCCAGTAAAAACCAGCCGGTCATCCTCATCTTTAACAACAATAGAATTGAAAATTTCCAATTGACTGGCATCAAGAATGGTTTGTAAGAACCTTGGGTGAGTACTTGCCTCTTTAAAAGATAAATCTGGGGTAGGACACCCCGGGAACCATAGCCTACCCACCCCCAGTCCTGCTGCCAAAAGTTGATATTCCCCCTACCCACAATCCATCGGGAGTTATGCTGAAGAACTTCCAGATATGGGAGAGTCAGGTTCCATATCCTCGATGATTGACTTCTTTGAATATTCACATTCCGACCATAAACATCCTGCATGATTCTACCCTATAAAGATCGGCCTTCCATTTCCTCCCAAGCTAAATTAGCATGGATCCCCTGCATGGTATTTGATACACTTCTCATATTGATACCCCCTTCAGATAGCGGTCTTGTTAACCGTTTCCCCGAATCCCAATGATGCCTACCGTCCATATGAACATCCCAAATGAATGCCACCATAATCCTTTACAACTTGGAAATTACACTTTTTGGGACCTTTAGAGTAGAAAGAATATACATAGTGATGGAAACAAGAACACTGTTGACTAGAGTGATGAAACCTCCAAAATAGAGAAATTTGTTCTTCCAGTTGTGGATACACCCTGTAATTTTGCTTATAATATTGTCAAAGTGATGCACCCTCAGGGAAGAGGGACTAATCAGAGCTCCGAGGTATTCCAAGGGAAAATATCCCCTTCCCATGCTCAAGCTGGCTCTCAATAACCTCTCCCTCCTCAAAGGGATCCCCCTTGATGTAAAGAAGAGACTTTTTTACTTGTTCACCAACTGCCCACTCCACTTGCAATATTCATTTAAAATCTCTCTAAGTCCCCTCACTGATCTTTTACTTCCATTGATAAAAATTATGGTGTCATCTGTGAACATCAGGTGGGAAATTCCCCTAGTGGCATACCTATTGTGATAAGGAAGGATTTTACCTGAGCTGAGCCCCTTATTAATGTAACAACTGAAATCATTTTGTGCAAGAATGAAGAGAGTAGGGGATAAAGGATCCCCTTGCCTGAGACCACGACATGTCTTGAAAAATCCAAAATTCTTGCCCATGAAGGAAGTGGAAATCTAGGCTGAGCTAAAGCAACGAAAAAGGAGGTCTATAGTCCAGTTGGAGAACCCCATACAAGCCAGGAATCTGAGAACAAAACCCCATTCCATCCTATCATACTCCTTGCTCATATCCAATTTAACCACCAAATTTTCCCCAAAAGACCTGTTGTTGATGCCACTGATCATTTCTTGGACCAGACCGATCGCACCCTGAATTGACCGCCCTTTAATGAAACCATGCTGTTCTGGATTCATCCACTCATCCAGGTGAATGGACAATCTCTTATTAAGGATACTAGCTAGTATCTTGTATGGTAAGTTACACATACTGATGGGTCTATATTTATCAATGGACTGAGGATTATTCACCTTCGGGATAAGAATCATTTTAGTAGCACATGCAATACGCGGTAAATCCCCTCCCAGGAAGAAATCCTGAATAGCCCGAACTAGATCCCCTTTGATAATCTCCCACGAATCCCTGTAGAAAGACCCAGGAAACCCATCGGGCCCTGGGGAACTATCTGGGTTCAAGGTCCATGCCGCTTCATGCACTTCATCCTCATCAGGAATTTTCCTTAATTCAGCATCAACGCCCTCCGAAACACTGCTGGAGAGACCCTCAAAAATCTCAACATCCCCACTTAGATACCCCCCTGCCATGGTAGGATTAGGAGCATCCATTAGATATTGAATAGCTGCATTAATAATAAACCCAAATTCCTCCCGGTCTATGGAGAAGGATCCATCCTCCCTACGGATATTGGGCCTCTGGACACACCGGCGTTCCTTGATGCAAGCATGAAAATACCCTGTATTCCGGTCCCACTCCTGAAGCCATCTCACCTGAGCTTTCTCTCTAGCCACCCTTTCCTGTTTAAGCATATTATCGGATAAAGAGTCCTTCCTCCTTCTCAGCTTAGAAAAAATGGAGTCATCCCATTCTTGTTCCAATCTTTTCTCCAGACAATCCACCTTCTTTGGTACTTTCCCCACCACCATCTTTCTACCCACCTCATCATGGAAGTTTTCTATGAAGAACCATCACCTTTAGAATAGAACTTGGATGATTAATCTACTGGAGGTAATTTTAATGATAAAAAAGTTGAATAACTAAGGAAAATATATAACACCTTAACCCTAAATTCACAGCACAAAGATTCTAAGAGAATAAGAGTGAATATAAGTGACTTCACCACTAGTTTAGGGCTGGAAGTAGATTCTCATCTAGGTGAAATGAAAGAAAAAATTTAGTCCCTAATGAACCAAAAATTTAAAGTGAAGTGTCAATCAACAAGGATTTCAAAATAACAAAATTCCCTTAGAGAATAATTCCAATAGTCTGGTATGTTTAGTCATACTATAATTTTTTTTCCAAACTTTGACATGCCACCCTAACCATTTAAAAATTAAAATTTTTCTAGGTATGGTCCTAAGATGCGGGCTAGAGATGGATTTTTTTCCAAAAACTACAATCCAGGCTATATAAATCACCCTATCCTATCATGGAGAGAGAAATGGATGATTAGAAAACCTACCCTTGGATTCCCATAATAACCCAAACCACAATTTTCAAACCAACATAAGGATGGTACCTTTAATTATCAAGAGGAAGTAAGAGGTATGTTCCAGTAATCAATAGTAAGATTTGATTTACAAAAACATTAATTTGATTAAAAAAAATGATAACATGATTTATATAAATCAAAAAAAATTCTAGGATGTATAATATAGAGTTACAAATGGGGTGATTATCTAGAGAATTTTGTGGTAGTGAAAAAGGAAAACTTCCAAGTTCCACTAAATATAATATTAGGGAAAATTTCATGGTTTTCACCACTAGGAGTGGTCTAAAAACTCAAGAGTAACCTAGAAACGACCCTAGGTCTACTCAAAATGAAATTATGGAAGAATCTAGCCACAAAAATATGGAATTTCTAAATTATGGAAATATATATGGTTATACTGAAAATTAATTACCTATTGTTGTTCCATATAAAAAACAATATGAAAAAGACTTTAAAATGAATAATAATAAAGGGAAGGACAAAGTTTTATGTGTAAATTGAGGGCATGCCCATTTTTATTAAGAAATTTTCCTCAAAAATCCCATTCTCACAAAAGTTTAAAGATAAAAGTAAAAAACCTAAACTTATCAAGTTCCTTGGGCTTTTTGGCAAGCTCCAAGTGAACATTACTTTTATTCAAACATTAATTCAAATTATTTCATATATGAAATCAATCAAAAAATTGTTTCTAAAAAGAGAACACTTAATGAGTTTATTACTTATAGCCTCACTGGAGAGTGTAGTGTTTTCATCTAAAATAGAATCCCTCCAAAACTCAATGATCTTGAGAGTTTTTTCATTCCTTTCACTCTATAAGAAATATTGGACAACTAAATTGTCTTTTTGATCTTGGTAAAACTATCAAATAGATCCCTTTATCACTATTTCATATTGATTTAGTTCCACATACTTTTGTGAATAATAGGCACAATAGGATGAGATTATAGAGTAGATGATCAATGAAAAAGACTATATGGGGAATTGATGGGGAGTGCTTCCGGAACCGGGAATGTATGAGGCGGTTGTTAATATGACGTAGTGTATGACTGTAACGTCCATCCTATTACAATAGGATGGGATTATAGAGTAGACTATCAATGAAAAAGATAAATTATGATTAGATTGATTCTAAACCTAATGCATGATCTTAAATTGAGGAATTAAAATAATCAGAATGAGCACATGATCACCTTACTTATGAACTTAAACTTCCAAAATTTTGTCTTGAAAATATTAGCAACTAGAACCTCAATATCAAGAAGTTTGACATGATCAATGCACTTATGGGACAAAAATTTTCACACTATAAAATTCCTCCATGACTCTTTGAATATTAATAATATACATTTTGATCACTCTCAATATCATCAATATATTCTTCAACTAAGTAGTACTCCTTTTTCACATAGTGTTGAGTGTTGAAACCTATTTTTTAATTAGAAGCATAAACACTAACCCTGGATTTCATACTTTCTTAATCATCCTATCTTCTCATTCAAAACTTTTTAAATATTCATTATAACTTTTGAAAAATGTTTCTTTGCTATAAAATCGTTGTATTTAAATCCATTTATTCATCTTTTATTTAATTTTAAAAATATGGCATGAATCATAAATTAAGAATCATGATATTTACTTCATGAAGACCACCTCAACATAATCATAATTAATTTTTCAAATCATAAATTCATTCCAATGTATCTTCATGTTAACCCTATAAAACATTGGGTTTATCAAAAAAAGCCTTTAGATCTATAAAATTTATGTTATGAAGCCTGTAAGATTCTAGATATATTATTTCATAAAATCATCAAATATTTGAAAAAATGGATAACCATTACCTAATTTTCATTGTGATGCTTCCAAACATGTCAAATTATTCTTATAAACTTATAAAATTTGTCATGTTATATTTTAAAGAACCTTAAATGATAACTAAAGATTAATGTTTTATAACTTTGGATCCTCTAGATCCGGTATTTTTTATTAGTAATATTTGAAAATTATGAATTATTTGGATTATAGTTCTTTCACTTCCACTTCTATATATATAATTTTCAACCATTAAGAATATTCATTAACACCATCGGTATAATGATATTTTTTGGGAAATTTACATCAACCAAAATAATCATCATCACCGACTTCTTCTATAGACCTCTTCTTCTTCTTTATTATGTTGCTTATTTTTCTCAAATAAAATTTCAAAACATGATGATTCAATAGAATCCTCAATATCTGTAAAATCTTCCTTTTCAAATTTTCAAGCTTCACTAATACCATTATTAACTCAATATAATCATATAATCACACTTATATTGGAACTAATAATTTTAGATACACATATGTTCTCATCCAAAACTCATCATCTAGAAAAGTACCTTATCGAAATTAGCATCATAATCATCTTCCAGGAACTAATATTCTAGATTGATACAAACACAAAATTATAGTCAGAAATAGTCTCAAGACATAACTAAATTTAGTTTCAAAATTGATATAAAATACAATATATCATCAATAATTACATGGGTTCTTAAATTCATTGTGGTATCCTAAAAAGCTTTGTTTAACACCCTATATACATATACTAGTGTGTATGTAGCCATATATTTTATTATTCTATCTTTTAAGTATGATAAATGTTTCTACTTTTTAGGTGTGGTCCAAGGATTGTGTTTTGTTCTATATAGTAAGTGGAAAGTAAGGTTTTTCATGTGGCATGTAGCATTGTGTAATTTATTTTAGAGTATTACATCATGGAAATATAGAATTTTTTTACTTTGTGATTTAATATTGTAATAACGTGGTTGAATATTTATTTTTTTAGATTTTATTTTTTGTCAGATATATTATTTTTTAATTAATAAAGGGTAATGTTTTCCCATTTGTCACATAGTTTCCCTTGGCACAAGTTTTCAACCCCTAGTGATTGGGAACACACTTTGGCCTTTTTGGTATACTAAATCCCATATGATATCACAATATATAGGGTGTTTTGTTTCACCCTAATTTTGTATTTATTTCTTGGCTACTAAATATTGATCATAAATCAGGAAACTTTTTTTTAACAGACTCTTGGAGGCAATCCTATTAAAATATACGATGAGAAGTTCTCGTTATCAATAATAGTGAATGCCAATGGTATTAGTGAAATATTTTCATATTTTGTGGTATAAATCAACAATATTCTAGTATAAATTCCATATTGATATATTCCATCAATCTAGATAAAATTCTTGTAATTCCTGGTATCATCCACACAAGGTATGAATTCCCAAAAAAATATACTCAGCACAACCTTCAACAGATCACCTTGGTTTTTTGGGATGTCATATTTATTAGTATGTAATTAGTAGACATCATGATTTTTATGAATCAATATCTCAATAAGATAGGGTAAAACTCAATATTAGTAACTTGACTTACCATATATTTTCACAATAGTTTTGTGTCATGCCTCTCTTTCCATTCAATAAGATATATCAGATCTGAAAAAGGGATTTTATTCTATCCATAAATATTACTACTATAATAACCCAACATTCCATGATTATTTCAGTAATATTAGTTTAAATGAATTCATCCTATAACATCATGTGATCCTATGATAGGTCTAGATTCATATATTTTTAATGATTAAATCTGGGGATCCTCTAATTTTGGATGTTTTTATTAAGTATATCATGCAATCACATAATAAATTTTGAATCAATATTGTCACAAAAAATTATATAATGAAATATATTTTATTATTAAATGTAATAACTTTAATTTATTTCAATATGATACAATTTTATCAGAGTATTTATTCCTTATTTTTTGTCAGATTATCTCTCGATAGACAAAATATTTTCATCTATCGCTTAATGTATTCTACCAATAATTCATATAAATTATATGGTGAGAGTAATAATAGAACAATAAAAATATTTTAAGCATGATATACCTTCTATATAACACAATTCAAATGATACAGGATGGTTTAATATTAAATGCGACTTTACAAGAGTTCGTTCAGAATGCTCTTCGACATCTTCTTATTGCAATACATCCTTATCTTCAGAGTCTATCTCATCATATGAATCTTTATTAGCTGTCAAATTATTTACCGTAAAGTCTAAATTGTGTGGAGGAATTTCAATAAAATATCTACTATCTCTAATAGGTTTCATATTCTAATAATATGACATGGTATTAGGTGGTTTTCATTAACCAATTTTCATTAATGTGAGAGAATCTTCAAAAAAATATATCATGAAATACAACTCCATAATTTTACATTAAATTTTTTTTATAACCAGATATGGTGATTTTTTCTTATCCTAGTCATGAAAATTTAGATAGGTTATATGTCATAATGTATATTTATATTCTAGATGTCTATATATGATGGATTATATAATCTGGTTACACAAAGGTTAAACCATTGAATAATTTTTTCCAAATAGTTTCCAAGGATGTAAGATCCTTGATAATTACTACTCATTACGATTTCCAACTATAAATAATTACTTTTTAAATATCAAGGACTTGTTCATTGAAAAAAATGAATACACACATCTTGTTATTTATAATAATAGTTATAATATTAGTGTTGTTAAATTTCATATAGTTTGACTATTTAAACAAATCAACAACAATAACTTTGATTTATCTAACAATTATACTTGATCAATGAAACATATCATGATTTCAACCAATTTATTATTTTTTAATAATTTTTTTTGTTTTCTAATTAAAATAATCTGAATACATTATTCCATGGTAATCTGGTGGAGTAAAGACTAGACATCCTATCAACCTTAAATAGTGAAAAGAATTCATATCGATAAGGAAGAGTTAGAATGTGATTTCCCACTTCCAAAATTACACACAATTAATAAATCAAAGGAAATTTTTAATTAAAATAAATTTTTATATTTTTATTATTAAACTGCTATAAAATAATTTATATGTAAATTTTGGTTTTTTAATACTATAAATACTATAATATTATTATAAAATATTTTAAAATAACATAATTTATACTACCTAAATCATTACACTACCATTAAAACAATATAATATTATGACATCTTACTTTATAATATATTAACATGTGTTATATTATAAAAAATTACAAAATTAATTAATCTAACCAACTTATTCAACATAAAAATAGATTTAAAATATCTATTATTGAAAAAATAATATAAATACTAAATAAATAATTTTTTTAAAAAAATTAGAAAAATACCTCAAATATTAATGATTGAAACAATTGAAAGAAATAAAGAGAGAACATGTAGTTAAAACTAAACATGGGTTAGGGTATCCACCCAACTTGATAAAAAGGTCTTATTGAGAATATTTTTTTATCCTTAATATGAATCAAACATATTTTTAAGGCTCAATTAATAATAGAGTTTGACTGAAGATTTAATACATGAACTTCTACATGACCTTCTCGACAAGATTATATAATAATATAATGATATTTTTTAAAAAATAATATTTTTTTATTTATTGTTTCAAGATAATGGTCATCAAATATAATGTTTATTTTTTTATAATAATTTAATGCATTATGGGGTGAAGATTTTGATCTGATCCTTTAATCGATATTTATTTTCATTGGCTGATTAATAAATGGGTTGGACTATGATCAGTCAAACAAAAATCAATTAATAAAAGGGTCAGTTTTTCATTGGAATCAAATAAAAAGAACAAATCAATTTATAGGTATACATAAAGTCATTTAGTCTTTGTGGGGTTGTGTGAAAAATCTGTTTTTGTGTGTGGGGGTCATTCCATTTTATAGGTAAACCTACTGAAAGTATGAAATGAATTCAAATTTTTTTACTCACACATGGAAGGAAATAAATGAAATTGTTTCATGAATGAAGTTTCATGCTAACGTAAAAATCATGAAATGATTTCACATACTTTTACTTTTCTTAAAATTTTGATGAGGGCATTAAATTGTTTCATGATTTTAGGCATCATAGTAAAATTGTAAAATGAGTTCACTCTTTTGTAACCCATTTTCATAAATGAACTTCCTTTAAACATAAATAACTAAATATATGAACCCCATTAACAAATAAATTTTATTCTTTGAAACATAATTAACTGATTGAATGATTTTATTTTGACTAGGCTAAAAGTTTTTCAAAATGATTAAAATATAATTTATTTGTTTAATTTTGGCATCATATTGTTTTTATCATAGAAACGCCACATAATCCCTAAAATTCATCCTCTTCCCAGTGTATCCCATTCCCCTATAGGTGTATGAAGTCCCCACTATTGAGTGTGAGTCATGAACTGGGTGGATAAATCTATCATTTTAATGTTTCCAAATCTTCAAATGAGCTAAATAGACAACAATGAAATTATGATTATCAAAACATAACCTTTTTGGATTCGAATCCCTGATCATAAGGATCTAGTTCTTTAAACCAAACTACTAGGACACCAATGAGGGTATAAAAATATAGAGAAACTAATGATACCTAGTTAAATAGACATGCTTGGACCAAATGATGATTTTGGACAACTATCCTCTCTTATAATCGAGAGTTGAGTACATAGTTTTCTGGAAAAATTCCAATGAAAAAATCCAAAAAAACAATTTACTATAGCTTTTGGACCAGATTTTTAGACTAAAAAACTCAATTAGACCCATAAATTATGAGAAATAACTACCTCGATAGTCCATTAATGGAATATTCTTTTAGTATTAACCTAAGGTTTTGTTTCTTCAGGTTGGATTATTTTCATAGATTACGGTATTCATAATAGGAAATGGTCTATGATGATTTGTATCAACTCTATTTCCCCTTGGTAAAGGATATTCCAGTGACGTATTTAGATTTTTACACCTCTATTTTTTTTATTGAATATTATATAGCATGTAGTCTACTGAATTTTGGATTGTAGGTTTTGTGTCGGATTTCAATTATGAAGTATTTTTCATCTAGGTTGTGATAAATTATGAAATTTTATTTTATTTATTCATTTTATTATAATTTTGATAAAAAAATTATTTTATATAATTATTTAATTTTTATCATGTTATATTTTGTTTTTGAATGTGATTTTTTTCTCTATAACAAATGATGAATTTTAGTGATGTGATGAATTTCAGTTTTAATTTTATTGAATATTTCTATGACACTTTAATAAAATTTCCCTAAAAAATAGATTGATATAAATAAATGAAACTGACGATGAATATTACTCTCAAACTACAAGTGAAATTTACACTAAAACTTTCATTTTAAATGTATAGTAAAACATTTACTAAAACATAAATTGAAATAAATAAATCAAATTGATATAGTATCTTACAATGAAACTTTCATTGAAAATTATTATAAAATATTTACACCAAAAAAAAAAACATTCAATGAAAAGGTAATTATATTTATAAATATTTTGTAAAAAATATATTAAATATATTTATAAATATGTATTTTCTTAAATATATAATTTTTATTTAAATTTTAATTCAAATAGTATATACATTTTTAAATGGTAAATTGTATTGTATTTATAAAAATTAGGTAACAAATATATTACATATTATATAGAATTTCAATATATGTATATATATATATATTTATTGAAATTTTTGTTTTTATATATATTTTTTAGAAATAAATGTATTCCAAAACATCCAGTGAATTTTCCATAGAAGTTCCAATGGATTTTATCATGGATGATTTAGTGGAACTTGAACTGTAACTTTCACTAGAACATTCATTAGAACTACCACGAGTACTTCTAGTGGTACTTTCATTGGAACATCTAATGGACCATTCATTGGAGATTCCACTGAATGTTTCAAATAATGTATTTATAAATTTTATTTATATATATTTTATAATAAAAATAGTAAATATATTTTATAAGTTTATTTATTATATATTTAGTTTTATTAATACTTTCATAAAAATATATCTAATTTCTATATTTTCAAATATTTATTTTTTTAATATATAAATTTCATTTATATTTTTTATTAATATAGTATAAACATTTTTATATGGTAAATTATGATATATTTAAAAAATTAAGTAATTAATATGATAAATATATTATATAATTGCATTTATTGTAAATAAATTTATAAAAATATAATTTGTATCAATATAGATTTTATTTTATTAAATATTTTATGGTATTCTGAAACATTCAGTAGAAGTTTCAGTGGATGTTCTAGTGAGTGTTCCAATGGATGTTTCCATATACATTTCAATGGAAATTTTATTAGTACATGAACTAGAACTATTACAACATCTTGCAACAAAACTTATAGTGAAACATCCACATAAAATATTATTAATGTTATTTATAAAGTTTTTTGTAAAAAATATATTAAATATATCTTATATGCTCCTTTTTTGTAATTTACATGAATTTTTTAATATGTTTTAGGTTTCTCCCGAATTTATGATGTTTATGTTACATCATTATATAATAAACATGTTTTATGGACGAATTTCAAGTCACTTGAGGATGCATAATGTTTCTAGGTTTTGTATGGGGGACTAAATTGGTTCAATGTATGATAAAAATACTCGAATAAAAGGAGAAATGTTAAATAAATAATCACTCCATGCCATTATACATATATAAAATAAGTTTATATGAAGTTTGACCAACATTATATCATTGTGAAATTTAATTATACTAAGACATGTACAAATTTCCTTGATCGTGAGTTTGTTTGTTGACTAATAAGAAATATGAATGTACAATATTTTTTTGAAGGGAACAGTCATCCTTTAAAAATACTAAATTAATTCATAAAATGAGTTCCATAAAATAAATAATATAATAATAAGCAACTCGGTTATATGTGAAAGATTTAGATGGTATTAAACCAAATGATTATTTTCCCTTAGTGAGAACTATTACAAGGGGTCAAGAAGTAATTGGGAAAACATGTGTGGATCTATTGAAAATTTTATGTTCAAAAAATTGAAGTGAATTGGATCTTAGAAATTCATGTTTCATGTTATAGCACGTTGAAAGATAAAGTTAGGATAATCCATAATTTATCTACAATATGAATTTTGAATTGATTGAGAAAATTAAAAATATTTTCTAGGTTGATCAAGAAATGAAGATAGATTATGATATATTTAGAGATTTTTTTGGGTTTTAAAAGAAATTTTATCACTAATAATTTTAAAATGAACTTATGTGTCTTTTTGGGCTCCAATAATCATCAAAAGATTTTTGTTTTGGGGAATCTTTTTTATATAATGAAACTATGTGTTCCTTTTCTTGGCTAGAGAAAAAAAATTTATAGGCACATCAAATGAAGTGACCAAAAACTATATTTAATAATCAGGATATAGAAATGGAAATGTATATTTCCAAATATTTAGTAGTAACTTTACATTCTCTTTGTATATTGAATTTTATGTAAAATGGAATTAAACATGTAACACCCTGAGATTTTATGCAAAATATTCTTTTAATTTCATTGATTTCTTGTGTTGTATGTTACACCAAAATTTTCTTGTGCTATATACAACACCGTATTATCTTATATTATATGCAAACACTATTATTGGCTTGCGTTACATGCAATCGCGACCTTCTTCGATAACGTGTGTAGTACGCAATACCGAGTTTCACTAAATGAGATATTATTATAATATTATTATGAACTAGTAGTTATGAATAGTAATACCTACTTTTTGAAATTTTATAAATTTTATCTTTCAAAATGGACTTCATTTTTGGATTTGGAATATTGAAATTATCCTAGGGTGATTTTCTGGTATTTTTATGAAAACTTTCAATTTTTGATGAATAGTGAAACCACTTAGTGGTAGTTAAAAAACTGACACTTTCATTTAAATTAAATTTTACCACATCTGTGAATTTAATTTCAGTAATCTAACATAAATTTTTTTATCAAGAAGTAAAATGTGGTTCAATAAGATGAAAATAATTTTTGGTGAATAGTAACTTTTGACTTTTATTTACTACAGTTAAAGGTAAATAGGGTAATTCAAGGTTAAAAGAATATTATAATAATTCAAAATTACCTTAACACTTGTCCTAACCTTATTGGATGATTATTGACCGACTATGGGCATCCTTGGGTCGATTTGGGACCCTATTGAGGCACTTGGTAGTGATAATGACCATTTGGATTTATTAATTTAATGTAAAGACAAAATTGACATTAACAAAAATCTTTTAGTAATTAATTTTTATAAGGGGTTACATAAATTATCCTTTCGACTATAAATATTAATTGGAAAGATAAAAATATTTCCCACATGGTGGTTATTTTTTTATAATTTTTAGACATCAAATAAATTAAATTATTTATGACACAATAATGATGCAGTATTTACCTCATTAATAAATGATTTAAATAAATAAGATTATAATGATTAAAATATTATCCAAAACATGTCCAATTCTGATTGAATGATTTTATTTCGACCATTAGTCATCTTATCTTCATCTTTAATGATTTTTGGACCTTTTTGAAACCGAAGATAAGTTTATAATAAAATAATATTTTCACACTTTCCAAAGGTGCCCCTCTCCTCCCTTATAAAAGGGCACCTCCTCCCTCTTCTATTTAAACAATTTTGAGCCTTCAAGCTCGGCCAAACACTGCCCATATCCCTTCTAAACTTCCCTAGAAACATTATAGAGGTTCTGGTCTCCTCAAAAGTCCAACTCTAGTGCCTTAAGAGGAGGTTAAGAAGAGGCGCGTCAAAGAAGAGGTAATATCCTTTACCGTTTCTTTCCAATTTATTTCTTCTTCTACTTATTCTTCTTTATTTGTTTCATCATAAATTAATAACATCAGTATCACTCATATAATGATATGTTATTATAAATATGAAACAATCCTATTTCATCTTTTATCCATCCTACAGAAAACAAAATCACCATGCATGCGTACGTAGGGAATACCGTCTCCACGCCGTGGTGTAATCTGTTTTTCCACCACCACCTTACTTGGATGGGTATAATGGTGTAAAGAATAACTATATATAGTTATTATAACATCATAATTATTCTGATATATTACATCATCCACTCCAATTCAATTCAATAATTATGGGAATGATATCATCGCTCGTGCGTACGTACGGATTACCGTCTCCACGACGCGATGAGATTCATTCTCCATGGTAACCATTCAAGAATGATTATAAAGTATATATAATGAATTATAATGAAATATATGACACGATAAAGCTACTGGATTTATGTATATATATATATATGACATTTACTTACTTTCATTCAAGTCAACAAGGAAAGGAAAACATCGTTCATGCGTATGTACGACCTACCGTCTCCATGAATGGTGTATTTAATTTAATTTATCTATCTATTATATATATATACTAAATATATATGTTATATAAATCATGATTTACCTTATTGAAGTAAGTAAATCATGATATAATTAATAATAATATCAAGAACAACAAGTCCAAACACGTACGATAAATAAAACGATTTTACAAAAAACACTGCTTTAACATGAAATTTACAAAAGAACGGGTAATATAAAGTCATAAGTGAACCATATATGATATCATAACAATGAATATGATTCTGTAATAATTCAATGAAATTATTTAAATCATTATACAGGAGGTTCAGATACGTACGAATCATATCGGACTTAAGGTAAGGGATAACTTTTCCAATCTCGTTTTTTATCCGAGATTGTTTATTCGTAAGTATTTACTGGGGTTATATTTATCATCCATGTCCCTATTTTATAAAAATGGTTTCATGTATGTTTAAAGTCATTTTTACCCATTTTTGAATTTTACTACATGTTATGTAAGGAATCTTTCTTTTGTTTACCATACGAGGTACTTTTTGACTTTTCCGGCAAACGTACGAGGAGAATGTTTTTTTATACTTATACGACATGAATGGATTTTTACGATTTCCTAATGTCTTATTTAAAAAAAGATTACTCTACAAGATTTCCTGACTATTTTCAACAAAATCCTTTTCTTTTAAAATTGTAAGCCATTTTGTGAAAAGAAAATGATTTTGAATAATAAAGGATATTTTCCTCAAGAATTCATTTCAAGTGTTTTATCAAAACCATTTTCCACCTAAGATGACATTATTTCATATGTGTATGTTTCAAGTATAATGTCTCTATGATTTACATGGTTTCAATTTTTGTATAATGAAATGATATCCATTTGTTTTATATGGATTATGTTATGATGATTTTTATGAAACCCATTTTATTCTTTGGGTTATGATGAATGATTTATGTTTATGTCGTGGAACACGTAAGAATGATTTCATTATGAGATGGATGGGAACTATATCTCCCTCCATTTCATTGGGTAATGATTTTATATCTCATAAGATAGACATGGCTCGAACGATAAGTTAGTCAGGTTCAGTGATATAGGACTGGAACGAGGAGTGAACTCGGTTCAGTAAGGGGCTTTGTCCACTATGATGGTCTTGGCAGCAATGCCTTGGATACTATGGAAATCATATCATGTGATTAATGTTTTTCCACAATTAAAAGTTTTATTCCCATGTTATTTTATCATGATTGATGTTCCATTATAATCTATGTCTTACATACTGCCATGTTTTATTTCATTGCTCATGATTTTGAAGTTTAAACATTATGTTCATGTTTTTACGTTCAAATGTATATGGTTGGTTTTATTTTCTCCATGCTTACCCTTATTGAGAATTTGAGCTCACCCTTTATATGTTTTCTTTTCCCCATGATATAAAGAAAGGTTTTAGGTAAGAAAACAAAAAGGGTAATATCTTTATGGGAGATGTTGAAGATCTTTCACCATGATTAGAAGATTATGTTCCAAGTTTCCAAAGACACTAAACTATTACGGTTCTTGTGTGTTTGTTTTTTTATGTATTAAGTATTCTGAAAAAGTAATGTAATGTCCATGTACATCAGGCTATGGGTCTCTACAAAACATTTAGGTAATTTGATGAAATATGGATCTTGTTTTCTAAATAGATTTTATAAGATTATGTTCCAATACCATGATGCACATCAATTTGATTTGGAATATGTTTCCCTAAAATTAGAATATTGTGGTGGGAAATCCTAGTGGTTAGATGATGTATTAATATTGTAAGATAAGTGTGTGTATTGATTTTTGAAATTATCTTTTAACATTGGGTATTCAAGGAACTAAATGATGTGAACGACTTAGTGGAATGATGAATGATTATGATCAAATTGAGTTATGTGTCGTATATATAGTTATGAAATTTTAGTAATTATTGGGAAAAATTGATATCAAGAAACAAAGTCTAAATTTGATATGTGGGAGAAGTATCTTCATAAACTATACCCGTAATATAAATTTATGTTCTAGGTTTATACTAGACATACACCTAATTTATTTTATTTATTTCAACATGAATATTGATTGACTAGTGCTTTTTTGTTAATTTCATGTAATGAAATAATAATTAAATTTAGTTATGTAATTGTAATGGCTAGATATTAATATCATAACAATGTATCATATGAATATTCCAATGAAGTTTTTCAATGTTCTTGTCAAAAATTTGAGTAATTTTGGTATCTTTTATATCATTTTTAAATTTTTTTGAACAGATTTATGTGATATAAATAACTGGAATGTATATTTTGGAAAGGTGGAATCGATTGGATTGAAATATTATTATGTCCAAAAGAGATTCTATTTATGTAAATAATAATGCAAAGTCACTTATAACAAAACATTACAAATAATTAGAATGAATTGTAATGAAGCTGATTTACATTGATTGTGAGACAGATGTGAGTTTCGACATTGCATTTTCTAATTTTAGTAATTTTGAAAAATATTTGACTACTATAAATACATAAATTGATAGAGTTTTTATCCATGATATTTCCGATTTATTTTGAGAAAGACATATTTTAAAAAGAAATAAAATAATAAAGTGGGTGATAAAATAAAAATCTTTTTAGAAACCGAAGTCCTAAAATAGGAAAAATTGAGTAAAAATATGAAATTTTCCAGTTATATGATGATGTTATTATTTCATTTTAAAATTCCCTTCATTTACTGGAGTATTATTATAATGGTAACGTGACATCATATATCATTTTTTTCACATATGGACTTTTAGATCTAGAAAAATCAAATTTTGATGTTTCCATTGAAAAAACAACTTTTAATGAAATTTATTTAGTAGAATAATAATTTTCTATAAGTACTATAATATTTTGGTTATATATTTAAGGAAGTCCTGCCAACAAATTTGGAACTTCTATTTTAGAGGTAAACTTCCATAGAATTATAGGGGGAGGGGAAATGTAGAAATTGGATGAAATATGTTTTTCGAGTTAAATTGTGTTGCCTCTACACCATGTTCAAGTTATTTTGAGTTATAATGAATCTAATGAACCATTAATAAGTTAGTTTTAATTATAATGGATTGGGATGATATTCTCAAAAACTATAGTTTGTATGCACAAGAGTAATATGTGAATTTTTAACCATCCAGGAACTATTTTTATTTTTAAAGCACCAAATTGGTATTTGAGACCACATATACTGGCATCATGCTTTAAATTACATATACCATACCGATAATAATTAAAGGTTGGTAAGAAAACATATTTCAGTGATCTTTGAACACCAACAATTGAAATGAATAAATTTTTCCATTTTGAAATTTAATTCATATAGATTGGTATTTGAGACTACTTATACTAACAACATTGCTTCATTATATTTTCCATTAGAATAAAATTACTAATAAAATAACAAAAAATTGAACATTTACAAGATCTAGACATTATTTTATATTTCAATTTCATGTCACACTGACTAACCAAAGCTTCTTGATTATCTATCTAAATATTGGAAGGACTGAATCAAATAAGAAACTATTGGTTTTAGTAGATGTTTCCAACCATATGTTAGTAGGGTCGACATGGAAAAAATGTTCTATATAAATCCATAGGTTATTAATTTATTCATGAGATATATTATTCATATATGATTGATTTATTTCCATCTTCTCCTTAAGATATCAAACTATTATTTTATAGTACAAGCTTATGTAACCCTATTGAGGGGTTTATTCTACAATTACTGTAAGGGAAGTATTTTATAATAAATAATGGAACTATTTCTATATTATTTATTACAAAAATTATTTATTTAAATGTTTAAAGTTGATCAAATTTAATTATCTCAATTGGTTATGTTTAAAATAGATATCAAAATAAAGAGGATAAAATGTCATCATTATTAAAGCATCCTTTAGATAAATATCTGGTATTCCACCACCTAACCGAGTATTCATTATGTTTTTGTAGCTGAAATATTTTTTCCTAAAATACAAATAAAGAATGTTCAATGTAAATTCATGGTGTTTATGGGGATAATAAATTTCCATTCTACTAGAGTGAATATTTAACTAGTTTATCTATAAAAATGTAAATTTTTTATTTTTCCCTATATATTTTCCCTATAATTATTAATAATGTAATACCATATATGAACCATTAATTTTTAAACATTAAAAATGTAGGCAAAAAAATACTCACCATGGTTGTACTAGTAATATAAAATTCCAGTGATATTACCCATTTGAAAATTATTATTATCATTTTAACATGTAGATATACTTCCTATTATCCTTGAAAATGAGATGAGGATGTGACGCAAAGTGTAAATTAATTTGAAAATAATCTTGGTGAACATAAATACTGACCCTAATACTCACCATTTCTTTGTTAAAAAGCGATAAAATTTCATCCATTGCAACTAAATTGAACTTATTTTTAAAAGATTATACATATTCACTAAATAGTGATAATAATTATTTTAAAAATTCATGTACAATGAAGGGGATGTTAATATAAAAGTTTAATATAATGGTGGTCATTCCCTTTTCTCTTAACAACATACAAGGTAGGCTTCAACTCTATAATATTATAAAGATGATCATAGTATAATTTATGGAATAACTGAATTTGAATATCCCATTTCATTATGACTAGCTACATAGTAACAACACTTTTATGTTTGGGTTTCACTGAAATACAGGGTATGTTGATGGATTTTATGGCCGATTTGGCTCTTGTACTGATTTTGATTGTACAACAGCTACTATCCAGCTTTTTGTTTTATTTCATAAACAAATTCCTAGTCAAAATAATTTTATTATATTGCACTTTATTTTACATTTTTAATTTGTTATTGGGTTCTCTGAATTCTATTTCTAAGAACTCTATCTGTGATTCTCAATTTGGGTGGTGCACATTCATCTTCAACTTCTTCCCTTTTTTTCTTCTACTTCATCATTGTTATGCATGGTTGGATCAAACACTATTGTAGTCAACATCACATCTTTCTTTTACATGATCCCTATTTCCTTGGGAGGTTCTTCCTGACGTTCTAATTTAACTTTTGGGATAACACTCTATTTATTCTTTGTTTTTACATTCATTTTCCCTTATTTATTTTTCATCCATTATAATGATGCTCATCAGCTAGTTCACTTATGTAATACTATCCCCCTCCCTTTCAGGGGTCAATCAACCCAACTCTTTATTTTTGTTTCTAGATATAAAATGATTTAGTTTTTTAATTATATAGTATTTCTTCATCATCTTGGATTCCAACTTGTCATGATTTCTTTTCAAAATTTAATTTTCTTCTTCAAGGACTGGTTATCTTTCCTTATCATCCTTTATAAAATCTTTCACTAATACACCACATCCTATGGTTGATGTTGTTTTTTGTATACCCTATTCATCTTTAATAAATTTTGATAGATGTTAATAAAACCATGTTTATTTTAGGAATCATTAACATAAGAATAAAATTTGATGACTTACCCCAATAGCTTGAACTAGTTGGCCTTTGAGTTGTTTCTTGATATCCATATCCAACTCGGCAAAGCTCAATTTTATAAAAAATTGTTTTCCTTTTTTTCAATTTTCATTCATTAGGATGATAATTTAAATATACCAGTACCTAAATAATATCAAATGTATTAATAAAAATCCAATATATAATAGAAATTAAATTTCAAACCATGTTATAAATTACATTGTAGACCTTGAATCCTTTGAACGATGTCTAGAAAATTATTTTACAGAATTCATCAGTTTTTTGTTTATTACATAAGGACAATTTAGTGTTCTAAGATCTATCAAAATATCCACGAATTTTATAAAACATCAACTTAAATAAAAACCATTATTTTCAAAGAAAATAGTAGCACATGTGTAAAAATAAAGGAGTGTTTCTCTGTCAACATGGTCCTATTGTTTATCCCACATGACAACTTCCATAATTGATATTTGTATTTATTTTAATGTAAGTAATAATATATAATTTCTAAATATACATTTATTTAGTGTTTTCTTCAGAGGATTTAATGAATAATAGTTGGTGATTTCAATTTCTCCTACCATAATCTGAAACAAAATTTTAATATCATCTTCATAAAATTTTCCATCCACATTACTGATTTTGAATGTATGTATTGATAGATAACACCAATTGAGAAAATAGAAAATAGAGCTATTATATTTATTATATTTTTATGCTGATACATTTTTATATATAAAACCGTTAAAAATATTCAAAAAATCAGCATGTCATGAAGTAGTTTTATGATCCTCTTACAAATTTAGTTGAATTAGTAGTATAAGTCATTATAAGGTTATAAAATTTGATCTAAAATGAACCCCTAAAAATAAAATTTGGAAAATTTAAATTAAAATTAAAAAAACATTGAATAGGGGGCTAAAAGTTACACTAAAATTTATAGTATAATTTCATGGAAGTTCTAGTTGGAGAGATACCTATGCATTTCCCCAGTGAGGCGTACAAAATTTTAGTGGAAAGTGCATGAGGAGATTACACACATTTTAGTGGAACTTATAATCATCCATTAAGGTGGATTACCATTGTAACTAATAAGAATAGGAGGAATAAAATTTCTAATGGATTTTCTAGTTTAATTTCATGGAAGTTTCAATGGGTAACCAACCTATATATTTCCCCTCTCAAGTATGAAAATTTTTAGTAGAAAGTGTTGGTAGAGATTTCAAACATTTCAGTGGAACATCTAGTTATCCCTTGATATGGATTCCAACTGGAACATCAAATAATCATACTGGAAGTTCCATTAGAAGTTCCAATGGAATTTCATGGAAATTCAAATGGGGAATAAACCTATCGATTCCTCCTCTAAAGCCTAGAAAATTTATATGGAAATTTCTTGTGGGAATTCCAAACATTTCAATGGAACTTATAGTCCTCCCATGAGGTAGATCACCTCTAGAACTTCCATGAATAGGTGGGATGGATGTTATATAGGATTTCCCAATGGAATTTCATGGAGTTCTAGTGGAGAATAAAGCTATCCATTTCCCCTAAAAAGGATATAATATTTTAGTGGAAAACATTGGTGGGTAATTCTAAAATTTATGTGGAACTTTCAATTATCCCTTGAGATGGATTCCCAACGGAACATCCAAGTATAAGTGGACTGAAAGTTACCCTGGGAATTCCAACAAAATTTTATTGAAGTATTACTGGGGAAGAAACCCATCCCTTCCCATTCTCAAGACTTTAAAATTTTAGTGGAATGTTTTCATGGATATTCCATACATTTTAGTGGAACCTTCAGTTATCCCATGAGCTAGCTTCCCCATAAAACATAAAAGAATGAAAGGAAAATATGTTCTAATAGAAGATCCATTGGAATTTAGAGTGTAATTTCATGGACTTTCTAGTGTGGAATCAAACTATTAATTTTACTCCTTAATCTTGAAAAAATTCAGTGGAATGTGTTAGTGGGTATTCCTCAAATTTTATTAGAACGTACAGTTATACCTTGAGCTTTCCAACCTCTATAATTTCCAATAATTAGATGAATGAAAATTCCACAGGAAGTTCCAATATAATTTTATTGAAGTTATTTTATCAATTAAACATATATATTTTCCCATTGAAACCTATAAAATTCCGGAGGAAAGTGTTCATAGTGATTCCAAAATTTTTAGTTGAATTTTTAATCATCCTTTAAAGTTGATTAAAAAATAGAAAAAATAAGAAAAGGAGGATAGGAAGTTCCACAAAAAGTTCCACTATAATTTTATGGATGGTCTAGTATTTAATAAACCTATTAATTACCCCCTCAAGCCTATAATATTTTTGGAATGTATTGGTGGGGATTCCACACATGTAATTGGAAATTCTAGGAATACCTCGAGGTGGCTTCCCACTAGAACATATAAGAATAAGTGTAATAATTATTCCAAAGGATTTTACACTAGAATTTATTGTTTAATTTCATATAATTTCTATTTGGGAGTATACTTTAAATTACCGCTATCAATCCTATGAAATTTTGTTATAAAGAGTTGGTTGGTTTTCTGAGACTTCCAATGGAACTTTCAGTCATCCCTTGATATGGATTCTAACATAAAAATCCATGAATAATAGGACTGGAAATTCTACAAGAAGTTTCAATTTAATTTCATTGAAGTTATATAGGTAAATAGAAATATCAAAAATCTATATAAAGACTGATAAATTTAAATGAAATCCGTTTGTGGGGTTCCACAAATTTTCTTGAGACTTTCAGTCATCCCTTGAGATGGATTTTAACTAGAACATCCAATAATAGGAGGACTAAAAGTTCCCATGGATGTTATTTTGAATTTTTTAACAGAATTTCATTTAAGTTTCAATGGGGGAAGAAACTGATGAGTTGCCCTACTCAAGAATGAAAAAATTTAGTTGAAAAATTTAGTGGGGATTTATAAAATTTTAGTGAACCATTCAATCATCATATAAGAGATATTCCCACTAGAACATCCAGGAATAAGAATATTGGATGTTCCACTAGAAGTTTTATTTGAATTTCATTGAAGTTACTTTCTAGAATTAAACTATCCAATTTCCCTATCAATCTGATAATATTTTAGTGGAATATATCAAACATGTGTTCGTAGATATTCAACAAATCACAATGCATTTTTCAATAACTATAAAAGGTTTTATTCAGATAAAACTTCTATGAATAGTGGAAATTCAGGGATGTTCCAATAACATTTCAATTAAATTCATCAATTAATATACAAGAAGTAAAATACTGGTGATATTTTCCAATGAAAATTGATAACAAAAATACTAATTCCAGATAAAATATAATAAAGTGTTTTAGTACAAATGCACAACTTACCTTCTTCTTCCATGGATGTATCTTTTAAATAATGATATGGTGTCATGTGGGTTAAAAGTGGTGTGTTAATGAATCATTTACTAGAACCAGATTAAAAAAACAAATCCTTCAATTTGAGTAAAATGTATTAGTGTAATGACACCCTCACTTTCAAATGAAGAATCACCTAAATTTATTGAAGGAGGTATAGTGAACTTACATTTAAATATTGGGGTAAGTACAACATTTCTTCAGTAAACTAGATGAAAAATTATTCCCTTAATAGTAGCAGTGAAATAATTTATATAATCACCATAGATAAGAATGAAGCATCATCTCAGTGTGCGGATGGAAAAGGGAAAACACATCCCCCTCTAAAAAATATTCGACAGACCCTAACCCACCCCCACATATTAGTAAAATGGTTTAAAATAACCTTATAAACATGTCCCCATCCCAGATATTTACTGTAATATCTAGGGTAAAAAATTACTATAGATGATTCACATATAGTTTAAAAGAGAGATAGGTATTTGAAACAACAACAATCCCGTAGTACCAAAGAGGATATAATATATCTAAAAAAAGTGCACTGGTGGGATGGGATGCCACCACTAGAGGTTATATTCCATTAGTGTTTTATCTTAGAGGATTTCATCGAAAAAGACCAATTTAAGGATATATAAATCTTAAATAGAAATAGAATTTGTGGGGGAATAGAGTCATTAAAGAAGGTAATGTATTTTTGGAGGTAAACCAGTGAAAAACATAGAGATAAAAATATGGATACACTATAGAAGGGCATTCCATTAAATAATAAATTCCTTTAAAGAAGTAGAACCATTGAAATACCACCACTATTGGATAGGATCATAATCATCATTAAAAAACACTAGGGATTCTTTCATGGGAGATCACAGATGGGCAGGGGAACACACATCCATAATGGAGGGACATCGAAAGTGTGTAACTGGGTAACGTCCCCATGCTAATGAAAGAAGAAAACGGAAAGCACCAAAACAATGTATCACAATGGTATATTATGATACTTTCAACAATAAATCTAAAATTATGGGAGAGTTTGTCAAATCATCCAAGTATAACAACTTAAATAGTCACAACACAAAACATGAGATTTTTTATATGAATGTAATACCACAAGAAATATTTTTATATAATAATGATGAAGAAATGGAAGATGTATCTAGGGTTTTGGTATATATTTTCTATTATAAAATCATTACGTAGACACATGTTGCTGATGTAATAATTAAGGGCAAGATTCAATAAAACTATGTGTTTGACCAACCCTTGTTGGAACACTTACTTTTAAAAAGGAAGATCTTATTAATGTTTCAGGCTGACTTAAACATTTTACATCAATAAGAGTAACCCTTTCTAGAATTGTTGTAAAATGGAGGCAAGTGTTGAGGAAATTCAAGTTAGGATTTCAGGATTGGGGAGTCCACTCAACAGATCAAGGAACTGTAATCTCACAATTGGCAAAGACCTACCTACCTAAATACATTTAAATAGCTTGACCAACCCTTGTTCGGATTATGCGAAGGGGAATATGAATCCTTGCCACAAGAATTTCATATCAAATTGGAATTCCATGTTCAATGGTGGGATCTGTTGGGACATGATATAGTAGTTGGAGAATTAATAAATTCATTTATTATTTTTCATAAAACGTAATCAAAAGGCATTGATAAATCTTCTCTTTTAATTTGTAGAATCAATATGAAAAACTTGTCAACCACATTTTCTCTGCGATCAATTATGGATAAATACAATATTATCAATGGCAGTAACTTCCAAGAATGGTTTAGGTTCCTTCAGGTTATCCTATTCCATGAATGAATGTTTTACGTATTGGAGTCCTCACTTCTTGATTCGCCTGCCCAAGGGGAGAGTGATGAATATTTCTTGGTGTATGATCGACATTTGAATGATGCACTCAGAGTTCAATGTTTGATGTTTTCTTCAATGTCTAGTGAGATCATGAAGTCTCATGAAGACATGGATACCTATAACATGCTTCAGTAACTCCATGGTCTATAGCAGGAGAGAGAAAGATTGGAAATGTTTGAGATCTCCAAGGCTCTATTTCAGAGCACGCTTGGAGAGGGTGCCCTAGCTGGGCCTCATGTAATCAATCTCATTGGTAACATTGAGTGCTTGGAGGTTCTAGGGTTTAAACTTCCCGAAGAACTAGGTATAAATCTCATTCTTGCATCACTCCCCCAGAGCTTCTCTAACTTTTTTTGTAAATTTAAACATGAACAACATTGAGAAGTCTCTATCTGATCTTCTTATCCTCATTGGCCAAGTGGAAAATGATATGAAGCATAAAAATCCTTTTGTCCTTATGGTGAATAAAATGAAAGGGAAGGTGAAGATATTTAAGCCCAAATATTCTTCAAGGAATTCCAAGAAAAGGAAGATCAAAGGGGAGGCAATAAAATAGGAGGTTGTTTGTTTCACATGTGGAAAGAAGGGCCACTGAAAGAAAAACTGCACCCAAACAAGGAAGCAAGGGGAAGCTTCAGGTGTGTTTGTTATCAAATGAATTCGGTATATTTCTACCAACTGGGTATTAGATACTGCTTGTGGTGCTCACATCTATATCCAAATACAGGAACCATGTAGATTCAGAAAGACTGACCGAGGTGAGGTGGATCTGCGAGCAGCCAACAGAGCCAGACTCGTTGTTGTAGCTGTCGGAGACTACCACCTCACATTGACAACTAGGATGGTCTTGGTTTTAAAAGGATGTTAATATGTACCCTCTGTAACCAAAAGCATTATTTCAGTATCTAGATTAGATACTGATGAATTCATCTTCACGTTTTGAAATAAATGTTGCTACTTTTATTAAGATAGCATTTGTTTTGGTTGGGCATATTTATATAATGGTATTTATGTGTTAGACTACACAAAACAAGTAATGGAAATCAATGACAAAGTTAATTCACATGACTCATACCACACCTAACATTGGAATCATCAACTAGGTCATGTCAATGAGAAACATTTGACAAAATTACAACAAGATGGGTATTTAGATTCTTTCGAACTAAAACCACTTGGTGTATGTCATGCGTGTCTACAAGGAAAAATGACCAAAGCCCCATTTAGTGGTAAAGGTGAAAGGGCTAAAGAGATTCTAGAATTGGTTCACAAAGATGTGTGTGGACGATTTCCAGTTGAAGCACAGGGTGGGTTATTGTAATTAATTACTTTTAATGATGATTTTAGTAGATACAGATATATTTATGTAATGAGGTATATTTCAGATTCTTTTGATCGGTTAAAAGAATAAAAGAATGAAGTTGAGAACCAGCTTGGTAAGAAGATTAAGAAAATTTGCTCAGACAGAGGAGGATAATATCTTAATTAGGACTTCATTTATTTATTACAGGGGTTTTGGATTCTATCTCAAATCACTCCTCCTTACACGCCTTAGTGGAATGGTGTAAGTGAAAGGAGGAACCGCACCCTGTTGTACATGGTGAGATCAACGATGAGTCATGTGAGTCTTCCATTATCCTTATGGGATATGCATTACAAACAACAGCCCACATACTAAACCAAGTACCAACTAAATCGATAAATGGTATTCGATACAAGTAATGGAGTGGATGCAAATCCATGTTATCAAATTTACATGTGTGGGGTAGTGAAGCATTTTTTAAGGCCTCTTCAGGTAACAAACTCGTACCCCGCGGAACAAAGTGTGCCATTATAGGATATCCCAAGGAAACAAGGGGATATTACCTATACAACCCCTCAGATAAAAAGGTTATATTGGAAAGACACACCATATTCCTTGAGAGGGATCACATCTCCAAAAGAGATAGCGGGAGCGAGATATACTTCTATGAAGTCGAGGCTCAAGATACATAGGATTTGGTATGAGAACAGATTCCACAAAGCCCCGTGGAAGAAAAATATGTTCTAGAGACAAAAGAATTGTGTAGGATCCCGAGAAAGGTTAGAGAACCATTACAATATGGTTTTCTTGTCACCGAGGATATTGAATCATTATTGGTTGAAAATGATGATCCTCTTACCTACAAGGAAGCAGTTGAAGGCACAGACGTTGCCAAGTGGCAAGAATCCATGAATTCTAAAATGGATTCCAAGTACCAAAACCATGTCTGTATTTTGTTAGATCCTCCAGGTGATGTAATGTCTATTGGTAATAAATGGCTATTCAAGAAGAAACTGCACATGGAGGGACAAGTCAGAACCTATAAGGCACTACTGGTTGCAAAAGGATTTAGACAGCGTCAAGGAATTGACTATGATGAAACCTTTTCACCGATTGCGATACTGAAATCCATTAAAATCCTACCATCCATTTCCACTTACCATGACTATGAAATTTGAAAAATGGATGTCAAAACAACATTCCTTAACAGGAACCTCTAGGAAGATGTCTACATGACACAACCAAAAGGGGTTGTGACTCCAAAGGATACCAACAAGGTATGAAAGTTACAGAAATCTGTTTATAGATTAAAGAAAGCATTAAGGTCATGGAACATTCATTTTGATGAATCCGTAATGGAATTAGGCTTTGTTATGCATGAATGTGATCCTTGTGTCTAAAAAAGGTTTACAGAAAGTGTGATCTTTTTCCTAACAGTATATGTTAATGACATATTACTAATTGGAAACGAAGTACCTGTCTTACAATCAGTTAAGGCATGGTTGGATAAATGATTCTCTATGAAAGAATTGGGAGAGGCAATATATATTCTTGGGATCAAGATCCATCATGATAGATCCAAGAGAATGATGGGCCTGAGTCAAAGTACATACATTGACAATATACTGAGGAAATTTAGTATGGAATAGTCCAATAGGGGATTATTTCCAGTGTCACATGGCATTATCTTTCCAAGAAAATGTGTCCTCAAACATATTAGGAAGGAAATAAAATGGAAAGGATTCCTTACGCATCCGCGATTGGGTCAGTCATGTATGATATTATATGTACAAGGCTAGATGTTTCTTATGGATTAAGTGTGGTAGACAGATATTAAGCTGATTCAGGAGACCGCCATTGGATGACAGTCAAGACTATCCTTAAGTATCTGAGGCGTACTAAGGATATGTTCCTGGTTTACGTAGGAGATGAGGAACTAGTCATCAGATTACATGTAGATGCTAGTTTCCAAACTGATCAAGATGACATGAAGTCGGGGACTAGATACATCTTCAGTTTGAATGGAGGTGCAGTGAGCTGGAAGAGCTCAAATCAAGGTGTGGTCGCAGATTCTACAATAGATTCTGAGTATATTTCATCTTTTAAGGTATCTAAAGAAGTAGTATGGTTGCGAGGATTCTTCCAAGAGTTGGATGTAGTACCTAGAAGTAAAGATCCTATCACACTCTATTGTGATAATACTACAACAGTGGCACTTGAAAAAGAGCCAAGGTCACATCAGTGGACAAAGCACATACTTCAGAAGTATCATCTCTTGAGGTATTTTTCTCAGATAGGTGAAGTTGCAGTGGGTAGTATTTCCACAGAAGACAATGTGGCAGACCCCTTGACTAAAGCTTTGAATCATCAGAAACATGATCATAATGTGAAGTATAGCGGACTAAAAGTCATAGGTAGTTGGATCTATTCCAAGTGGGAGTTTGTTAGAGTTTGTTTCCTGAGAACGAACTATTTATACTTTGATTACATGAATGTACACTTATTATATATTGTTCATTGTTCTGCATGACTATAATATAATAATGTCCTGGAATATTTGTTGCATTAATAAGCCCATGGAAGATCCCCTCTATGATAAGAACCTTGATATGCTATAACAATATTCATAAATAAAGATCTATGGTTGGATGACATACTATGATAGGACACATAGTATACAGACCGTCATGTGTGAGTACTCATAAGAAGACAAGATTCTCTCTCATGGAGTTCACACATGGTAATCTCTATGATGGAAGATTATGATAACAGACTCGCTAGTAGTAATTCTGTATGTCTTGGTATCACCGGACATTTCTATCTACAAGCATGTGTAATGGTACTTAGACTGAAATATTATCATTAACTCATTTCATGACTCGCACACTTATATTTCCTGACGAAAACTATCATGAAGACATTTGGCAGGAAGTAGGGTTTGTTGGGTGCATCACGAATGACATGTTATTAATGGATAAGTCGAGGAAGTATTTGTCCCATACATATTTATGGAAGTAGATATCTCAGGCCCTTTGATTGAAATAGAACTGTCACCCAAATTCCATGGCCATGGTGTCACGACGAGTTTATTTCTAGAAGTCAAAGAATGATGGATCAAGCATATAGGTTTATGATACTGCCATGAAACCTGCTTGATGAGATATTGAGACAAAGGGATTAAATTACATGGTAAGCATTCATATTAGGTGACACGTCAATGTGGTGTCAACTTCTTTCTCTTGGGTTCCTTGACCCATTGTAAGACAGTAATCTTGGACTATAGGAAAGCCCGCCTAATGCCAATGAGAAATAGGCCTAGAGGGTCACACACTAAGTGTATCTAAGTATCTCAAGTAGAATAAAGATTATTCATATATGTGGTTTAATAATTATTCAAATAAGCCTAAATTGTTTTAATTTTGGAGGAATAAAAAAAATGAAAACATTATATACACGTCATGTACATTGAATGTACATGCCGTGTCGTTTTCATTTTGGAAAGGAAATGAAAACCGATTACACGTCGTGTATTAATGATTACACGTCGTGTAGTTTTTACAGTCGGGATTTTGAGTAAATAATATCGTTTTATTAAATGATATTTATTATAATTAGCATGGGTGCATGTCAAGGAATTAATGATTCGACTTGGGAGTTTTCAATAATAGTTAATGAACTAAATAAAATGCGTAATGCGTTTATTTATTGTCATAACTCTATAACCTCAAACTTGATTATAAATATCCTCACAACCCTAACAGTTTTCCCTAATCGTTGTGCACAACAATTCTAGAGAATTCTCTCAGGAATGAAAGAACTCCTTCCTCCAAGAACACTATCAAGATCGAGAGAGATCCTCCTACATCAGATCAAGGTGATCTAAGGTGGAAAACTCAAGCAAATACTTCTCCACACTAGCACCCAGAGATTCCTTTGGCGATGTCCAGAGATACATGGTGCACGTGTGGATCAACGCTAGAGGAATTATACACTTGGATTCTCTGATGAAATGATGAATCATATCGAAACATGATCAGAAATATCAATGAAGAATGAATTCCATAAAAGGTATGTCTTGTCAATTAATTAAATTAATTATAATCAACCTGTGATGATCCTCCTTTGTAGTTCCGAGACTATTCTTCTTATTTGTCTAATTCTGTGATTCGATCCGTGGAGTATGGTGTTTATCGTCGTATTGATCCCAGATTGATCATTGATAATGAAAAAAAGTCAAGTGGGAACATTGACCAATGAGCTTCCACTGTGCTCAGGACCTCCACTTTCCAAATAAATAATCATACATAATCAATCATACATAAACATAAGGGTACCCATGGAAATAAATGGGTATCATAATCATATCATAACACATAATGAAGGGAATGTCATATAGGTGTTTATAAAAAAATTAATTAGACCAATTATGTACATTTATAAGGTATAATAGGCATACATCACAATAAGTGATGCCAAACTGTAGTGATAACATGTAAAAGTGTTTTTAAAAATCATTAAAATTAAAACATTTTAGTGCAGTTTAACAAAAATATCAAAGATAATTTAAAACAAAAAAGAGAAAAATAACTTATATAAAAACAAAAGTGAACCAATAATGTTTTCATGAAAAAAATATAATTTTTTTAAATATAATGGTTTCTTAAAAACAGATCATATATTGTACTTGAAATTGGGTAATAATTCAGGAAGTTCCCTTAAAACGGGGTTTCTTATTTGAATGTATTAAGGAGAAAATAACTTAAAAGCATTTATATCCATGAAAATGGATCTTGATACATTAGTTAAGAAATATAAATACCAATTATAATATGTACATAAATATAATATAGGAATTCATTTGGGTAAAAAGCGAGTAAGAATATCCCGAAGGAATAATGGAGGTTCGGGTAGAATCCCTTTCCATAAGTCTGACGGTGTTCTCCACTTGATATAGATGACCAGAATAATAAAATTAGGTTTATTAATTAATATTTACAGAACATATTTTACATGAAATGGATTTATTATAACATTTTCATGTTCAGTCATGGCCTTTTTGATTGGTTATGAGGTTCAATTTCATTGTTAGGGTCTGTTTGTTTCATGATCAGTTTACTTATATACATGAATGGGTAATCATGTAAAATGGGGGTGGTTTTCTATAATTTGAGTTATATATTATTATTAAATATCCACATGGTTACAAAGTTTTAAATTTTTTTTTCACTAGAAGTGATGTTGAATCAGTATATAATACATTAGTGATAACCATTTGGGTTAATTGACAGTTTTTTACCATAACAAATTCTTTTTGTTATATAAATAAAATAAATGTGTAAAAAAGATTCTAGAACTATATATGAAAAATTATACATATATTATTGTCTTGTTAAACCATAAAAATGGTTTCAAGACCATAATTGAAGACAATAAAAGAAATTGAAAACCCGTTATCCTTGAATGTGATGAATTAACACACCTTATATGGTGTTTTCATTTATAGTATAAAAGAAGAGTAAATGAGAGAGTACAATAACTTATTCCATTATCATAAAAAAATTCCGTAAATTTAAGGTACTGGTGTTTTCATAATATTTTTATGAGGATAGGTAAGAATAAAAAAGAAAACAAAGGCACTTGAAATGATAGTAAATGAATTGAAAAGATGAATTTACCTCTTGAATTAATCTTCCTTGGGTGCCTCTTAAGGGGAGATGATTTTGTCTTATGAGGATAAATAGGGATGATGGACATGGAGGAGGATCTTGGGGAGATATTTGAGTAGAATTTAGGCAAGGCACAAGGCTTGAGATGAGTGAAGAGAAGAGGGGAGTGTGGGTGGTTTTTATATTGGAGGGGAGGAAGGTTATCTTTCTATTTTAATAATTAGTTTATTATTTACCCATATGAAAAGTAATAGTGAGGGTTGAATGAAAAAAATATTAATTAGTTAGTGTTATTTTGAACCAACGGTCATATGCATCATCCAAGACTCAAGAATGATGTAGAAATTCAGGTTTTAGCATTTATTGTAAATTATCATATTTTACTATTCATAAAAATTCAAGTATTTAAGGAAAATCCCAAAATCTCACCCAAACTATTTTTTGATGTGTAGAATCCAAAAATTAACTCAATTTTATAAAAATAATTTTTTAGGTATGGGAAATTTTATTTTTAAATAAAATCATCATTTACTTGAAAAATACATATTTTAAAATAATAACTGATTTTATAATACTTTGAAAAATAAACTAAGGTCTCATAAAATTATCCAAAAATCATAGGAAAAAAAAACAATAATTTATGAATATATTTGAGGAAAATAAATTTTCTTTTTTAATAAATAAATTATATCGAAAATTTTAATTAAATATTTATGACTTATAAAAATATCAAGACTATCATATTGTCACTTATAAGATGGATAAAATTTATTTATACTTTCATTGGTAAGGTTAATATTTACTTATCCAATTTACTATTCATTAGGGTCATGTTAATATTTTTATAAGGGTGACATTACTATTCATAAAGGTTTGTTACTATTCACAAAAAAATATGTTTGTCTTATCATACTCCAAACATCTTACTGATCACAACCGTGTATGTCGGATTCTCAAAATTCAAATCACAGAAGTAAAAATATTATGTTTAAAGGTATAATAGTACTTAGTAGTTCATTGAGTTGTAATTCCATGTGATAATATGACATAATTATGAGAAGGAAATTTCCATTGATAAAACACCAGGTATTTACATTCTTCCCCCCTTATGAAATTTCGCCCTTGAAATTTCATCTTATAATATAAGCCATAATCAAGTGCAGGTACTTTTCCTTCATTACCTCCTCTAGTTCCCATGTTTCCACTTAGTACTTATGGTTCCACCAAAGTACTTTAACTAAGTGAGTAGTTTTGTTACATAGAACAATATCTCTATGATCCAAGATCTTCACCAGTTTCTCCTCAGATGAAATATCATTCTCCAACTCTTCCACATCTAAAGAGAGTACATGTGAAGGATTTTGTATATACTTTCTTAACAGAGATACATGGAAGACATCATGTACTTTATACATGGTAGGTGGAAGTTCTAGTCAATAGACCACAACTCCAACACGATCAAGAATCTCTAAAGAGCCGATGTACATGGAACTTAGATTTCCATTCCTCCCAAAATCTTAGGACCTTATTCCATGGAGATATATGGAGGAATACCATGTCTCCAAATTTTAATTCAAGGTCCTATCAACGGTTGTCTGCACAACACTTCTATTGAATTGGGGATTCCTTGATGTGATGATGAATGGTTTTCACCTACTACACCATTTCTTCTACCATTTTAGGTCCTAGAAGCTTAAAATCAATGAATTCATCCCAACATGCTGGTGTTCTACAACTTTTCCCATAAATGGATTCATATAGTGCCATTTGGATGCTAAAGTATAAACTGTTATTCTAAAATAATTCAACTAGTGGAAAATGTTGGTACCAACCTCCTTTGAAGTCTATAGAACACACTGTCAACATTTATTCTAGTTTATGAATAGTTCACTCAAATTGGCCATCAGTTTGAGGACGATAGGCCATACTGAAGTTCAGTTCAGTGCTTAGCGGATTTTGGAGACTTTTTTAGAACTTTGAGGTGAATCTCACATATTTATCAGATACAATAGATAGTGGTACTCCATGAAACCTTACCACTTATTTGATATATATCCATGAAATTTGATCCAATGAGATGTTATCTTGAATTTAGATATAGTGAGTTGTCTTTGTAAGACTTTACACAATGACCCATATGGGATTTTTTCATCTGAATGTGCTTGGAAGTCTAGTGAAAAAGTATATAGTGATTTTCTTCCACTTTTATGTTTGTATGGGAAGTGGTTGCATCATCCCCTTATACTTATTTCTTTCATCCTTAACTTTTTGACATAACAGAAACTTTGATTTATACTCAGTAGTGTCCTTCTGCATATTGTCCAACCAAAAGTTCTCTTGGAGATCTCGATACTTATTTGTGCTCCTAGGGTGAATAGGGAAAGTTGAGCTATGTTCTTCATTCAGAATCTATTTCTTTATCTTTGGATTTTATGATACACATAATTGTGACAAAAATATTACAACTCCTTAATCGTCAATCATGATCTCAGTGGATTTCCCATTTCTAATGGTTTCCACACTTTTCTGAATCCCCACATCTTTTCATTGAGCATCCTTTATTTTCTCCATGAGGGATGGTTGAGAAATAATTCCATAATGTAATGATGATGTTCCTTACTTAATTATTCCCATGTACATACTCTAAAAATATAAGAAGATTGGATCCTTTTAAATTCTCATAATTGATAAATATGCAGGATCATTCATACTTAGAGCCTTCGCTACATTTTTTTCATTACCGAGATGGAAGTGGATTGAGTTGTCACAATCCATGAAGAGATATAACCATCATCATTGGCGCATATTAATATATTTTTGTGGGAATATATATTTTATACTCTTGTGATCAATATATATCTCACACTTCTCCCAATAAAGTTGATGCCACCAGATTTTTAATGCAAAGATCACAACCGCCAACTCCAAATCATTTATAGGATAGTTTTTCTCATTGAGTTTTAGCTACCTTGAGGCACAGGCTATAACTTTATCATTTTTAATCAGCACATAGCCTAATCACTTTTTTGAAGCATCACTATACACCACAAAAAGTTATCCACTTATTGAGACTTTGAGTATTGGCGCAGTGATAAACCTCTTTTTAACTCTTCAAAGTAGTCTTCACATTCTTGAGTTTAGATGAACTTCAATCCCTTCCATGTAAGCTTATTCATTAGGTTTTAAAATCTTGGTAAGATCTTCAAAAATATTTGATAACACCCATCTAGACCTAGAAATATATGGATCACCATTATAGATGTTGGCCTAGGCCACTCATCAATTTCCGTTATCTTGGAAGGGTCCACAAATATCCCTTTGATGGTGATAACATGGCCCAATAATGATACTTCCTTCATCCAGAACTCACCTTTACTATAATTTTCAAATATTTTCTCCCTTCTCAATGTCTTTAGAATAGTATTCAAAAAATCCTCATGTCCCTCCTTTAATTTGGAGTATATCAGAATATCATCGATAAAGACTACCACAATTTTTTAAAGGTAACCTCTAATGTCTCTACATATTAAATCCAGGAATATTTAAAGAGTATTATGGAGTCTGAAGGGAATAACTATGAACTCATAGTATCCATAAGTATTTTGAAAGGCAGTCTAGGGAATATCCTCCTTCCTCATCTTTAATTGGTGACATCCTGAGTGAAGGACCACCTTAGAAAAATAACTGGTTGCATGAATCCAATCAAACAAGTTATCTATCCATGGAAGGGGATGCATGCTCTTTATTGTGATTTTATTGAGCTCATAATAATATATGTAGAGGTGCATGGATCCATACTTATTCTTGATGAAGAGGACCAGTACATGCCATGGTGAAGCACTCAGGCATATAAAACCCTTCTCCAAATTCACCTGTAACTTATTTTTCATCTCTTCCAGCTCTACGGTGGCTATTAAATAAGGTTTCATTGAAATAGGTAGGTATCCAAGAATGAGTTCAATTGAGAACTCAACCTATCAACCAGGAGTAAGACCACAAAATTCTTTAGGGAATACATCAGTGTAATCCCTCAGGATGGGAAAATCATCAAGAATTATAATCACCTTTTTCTCAATCATTTGAGCTAGAAATGATTTATTATAAGTTAATAACATCTACAATTCATATATTGATTCTAGAGGAGATTCATATTCCTCCTTAAAATTGTAAATAATTGAGGGATTCTTCAGATTGTGAAGAGTGATCTCCCTTTCCTGAAAGTTGATGTTGGCTTGGTATAAAGATATTCAATCCATGTCCAAGGTACCATCGAACTCCACTAAAGGAAGAATGAAAAGATTTTCTCAGAGGTTCAGTCTAAAAACATTTACTGAGGAGGAGTTATAAACCTTAGAAACAATAATTTCCCCATTAATTGTTCTCATAGATAACTTAAACTCCAAAACATTAGGTAGAGTTTGAATAATTCTACTAAACTTAAAATATATGAAAGAATGCATAGAAGTATAATAAAATAGTACATTATCTATTATTGAATAAATAACTTACGTAACAATTACCACATAATTGTATGGATCCACCTCAGTACTAGTGATAACATAATCCTTTCATTGTTTCCCAGAAGGTTGTTGTTGATTTCCTCTAACAAACCATGGGGTAGGGAAATTGTTAGAATAATTCACATGCTCCTTGTAGTTATAACACTGCACCAGTATCTTAAAGTTTATATAAACCTTCCTTTCATCTTCTAGATTAGCAGGATTATTCATATCTCTTCAGTAGTTCTTTTCTAGATGTCCCATCTTTCCCCATTTGAAATAATTCATTGTTCACATTAGACAATTCCCTAGATGATTCTTCCAACAATTTTGGCATGTGGGATGTTCGATATTATTTCCATAACATGATTTATTTTCCACACCACCCATATTAGACTCCATCTTATTCTTTTTTTCAATAGGCCCATTAGACCACTGGGAGTTTCTGATCTCCATTTCATCCTTGAGGGCACAACGAACAATCTCCTTATAACTATCAAAGTCTCAAAGTGACCATACTTTTCATAGACTCAGATTTAGTCCACTAAATAAGCGATCCACCTTGATTTTGATGTTCATGACAAAGATGTAGGCATATCATACATGCCTTGTGATGTTTGATTCATATTCCCTGATGGAAACATCTTCAATTTTCATGTGTCTGAGTAACTCTCTTTCTATATTGAGGATGAGGTTTCGGGGAAAATATTTATTGAAATTTTTTTCTTGAATTATTCCCAATCCATGGAATCAATTTCCGCTTAGGACCTTGTATTATTGATCATTTTCCACCACTGATTAGCTTCCCCATAAAAACGATAGACCCCAATTACGACTGTCTCTTCTTCTGAGCACTAGAGGATAGTGAATATCTTTTTAATGGAGTTAATCCACTATTCGATGAGGAGGGGATCAAAATATCCACTAAACATGAGAGGCCTTTTCTGCATTAATTATTCAATTAAATCTTTCTCTTTTCATGGGGGAGGAGGGTGTTCCATGTGATTTAAGTTACTATTCATAACATGAGCCAGCTGAGCAAGTACTATCATGATGTTTTTAGAACACGTTCCCATTATATTTGGCATATAATTAGGTAAATATTCACATTAACTATCAAATTATTTGTTAGAACATGTTCTTCTATTTCCCACTGTTAACTAAAAAAATAATGCATAATTAGAGGGCTTGAATACTTAGATATTAATCATAGAAAAGAAACTTTGAACATAAAAGGATAAACTTGTAAAGGAGAATTATATCATAAATTTTGATTCCCTAGGTTTAAATATAGGTTATCCTTTATCTAATTCTTAACTTATATTATTATGGGAACTTTTTTATTCCATTAACAATGTTTTGTACCATGCTCATGAATTTACCAATGCTTATCCCCCATGAGTGTCAAACCAAGAGTGCATGAAGGCCCATTATCATGCACTAGTTAATGTATGAGTCTAGATCAAAGAGGGTTTTTTTTTGTGTTTTACCACTAGATACATATAGTACAGATCCACCTATACATATTTGTATCTAGATAGGGATTTATTTTCTTAATATACCCCTTACTATATACTTTCCAAAATTTGAGGATGTTTCCTCATACTTAGTCTCATCCTTAAGGTTCTTATTAAAGTTCTCTATTCCAAATATCAAAAAATAATTACACCATCCTATGATACCAACTATGGATAAACTATCCTTTTAAACATATCATTACATTATTTTAAGCATAAAAAATCATATTTCTATCCAAGAATCATGAAGTCTAGTGTATTGGAAGACTATGTACATAAAACTGAAAAAATGGGACTAAATAAAAAATTTCATTATTTAATCTTCATAAAGAGATCCTAACATCCCTTATGATCATAAATCTTCCTAGGGTCTCCTGGGGATAAAATTAACCACAAGGTGATCTAAAAGCCCTGTAAGGGAAAAATCACAGTAATGAAGCTTTATCACATGGGTTAGAAGGCATAGCATAATGATATAAAAAGGTATGGAACAAGTGAAATCATAACATATAAACAAGGGATCACATAAAACTAGAGTCATAGTAATGTTTATATAACATAAAAAATTACTTTATCATGAGTCAAGTCTCGTTGCACCGAGAGGATCACAAGTCAAGGTAAACCTCCAAGACCGTTGCACACGGTAGCACGAATCAAGGCTAACCTCTAAAACTGTTGCACATAACATCTCATGGGACTCAAAATTACTAAATGCATTGAAGAACTAACTATGTGAAACTATCCTATAATTTTAATGTATATTATTTTCACATAAATAATCATACATAATAAATCATAAAAAAACATTAGGGTACCCCTGGAAGGAAATGGGTATCATAATCATGTTAAAAAGAAAAATGAATGGCCATATAATACAAGTGTCCATGAAAAAAAGGAATTAGATAAATTATGGAAATTAATAAGGTATAATAGGCATATATCATAATATGTTATGAAAAATTAAAGAGATAATGAGTAAAATAGTTTTTAAGAAACATTAAAACAAAAACATTTTAGTGTGGTTTAATAAAAATATAAAAGATCATTTAAAACTGAAAAGGGAATAATCATTTTAATAAAACCAAATGTGAAATAATAAGGTTTTAATTATAAAAAGTGTGGTTTTATAAAAATAATAATTTCTTAAAAACATATCGTATAGTTTACTGTAAATTTGATAAGAATTCAGGAAGTTCCCTTAAACGGGTTTCCTTATCGAGAAGTACTGAGGAGGGAATCACATAAAATCATGTATATCCCCATAAGATAATGATTAATGGATCTTGATACATGAGTTTTTAAATATAAAATTCAATTATAATATGTATAAAAACTTAATATATGATTTATTTTGGGTAAAAAGTGAGTAAGAATAAATGGAAGGAATAATGGAGGTTTAGGTATAATCCCTTACTTTATGTCTGATGGTGTATTCCCCTTGATATTAATGTCATGAATAATAAAATTTGGTTCATTAAATAATATTTATAGAAAAAAATTTACATGTAATTGATTTATTATTACATTTTTATGTTCATTCATGGAATTTTTGATTGGTTGTGATGTTCAATTTATTTGATCGGGTCCGTTTGTTTCATGATCTGTTTACTTATATACATGAATGGATAATAATGTAAAATGAGGATGGTTTCCCAGAATTGGAGTTATATTTTGATATTTAAAATCTATAATGTTACAAGTATTTAAATTTAATTTGGTTACTTAGAGTGAAGTTGAATCATCATATAAAACTTTAGTGATAACCATTTGGGTTAATTGGCGGTTTTTGACCACAATAAACACATTTTGTTTTATAAATAGAAACCATGTGTTCAAAAAGATTACTGACCCATAGATGAGACATTATAATTATATTATAGTCTTGTTAAACAATAAAAATGGATTCATGACCAGAATTTAAGATGTTAAAAGAAATTGAAAACTCTTCATCCTTGAATGTTATGAATTAACACATCTCAGAAGGTGTTTTCATTTCTAGTATAAAAGAAGGGTAAAAGGGATCGGATAATAAATTATTACATTATCATAAAAAAAAAGAATTAAATGTAAGGTACTAGAGTTTTCATAATATTTGGATGAGTATTTGTAAGAATATAAAAGAAAACAAGGGAACTTGAAATGAAAGTAAAATAACTGAAAAGAGGAATTTACATCATGAATTAATATTCCTTAAGAGCCTCTTAAGGGGAGATGATTTTTTCTTTTGAGGAGGCCAAGGGATGAAAGACTTGGGGGAGGATATTGGTGAGATATTTGATCTGAATTTATCCAAGGTACAATGTTTGATTGGTGTAATGAGAATAGGGGAGTGTGGGTGGGTTTTATAGTGGAGGGGAGGAGGATTTTCTTAATATTTTAAGCATTAGTTTATTATTTCTCTATAAGAGAAGTAACAGTGATCATTATATGACTAAAAATAGTAATATGTGCATTTTATTTTTAATAAATGGTCATATAAATCATCCATGAATCAAGCATAATGCATAAATTCAGGTTTCAGCACTTATTGTAAATTATTGTATTTCACTATTCATAAAAATTCAAGTATTTTAGAAAAATCCAAAAAAATCCCACAAACCATTTTTTTTATATTTAAAATAAAAAAATAACTCCATTTTATGAAAATAATTTTCTAAATATGGGAAATTCAATTTTTAAATAAATTATCATTTACTTGAAAAAATACATATTTTAAAATTATAATTTATTTTACAATACTTTGAAAAATTTACTAAGGTCTCATAAAATTATCCTACAATCATAAGAAATCAATCCAATAATTTATGAATAAATTTAATGAAAACTAATTTTCGTTTTTAATTATTAATTTATTCATAAAATTTTCATTAAAAATTTATGACTTATAAAAATACCAACACTATAATATTGTCACTTATAAGATGGATAAATTTTATGTATACTTTAATTAGTAAGGTTATTATTAATTGGATGATTTACTACTCATAAGGGTCAAATTACTATTCATAAGGGTGAAATTTCTATTCATAAGGGTAAGTTACTATTCTCCCCAAATTAAGTTTGTCTTATGAGACTCCAAAGATCTTATTGTTCACAACCATGTATGTCAGATTTTTGAAATTCAAATCACAGAAGTAACAATATAATGTTTAATGTTCACATAGTACATAGTAGTTAATTGAGTTTTAATTCCATATTATTATATGACATAATTATAATAAGGTAATTTCCATTGATAAAACATTGGGTTGTTACATGTTTTGAACTAAAATATCACTTTTAAGATGAAAATAGATACTTTTAGTCATACTGGCCCCACCTTGTTTCTGATTTTTGTATAATTGATTCAAACACATAAAATATTAATTATTGATCAATATCCTAATTTATCACTAGAATAAAATCATTTTGGATTATTTTTTTAGTATGTGATGTGTATTTTGAACTAAAATATCACATTTAAATAGAGAAAATACATTCAGTGATACCATCCACATCACATATCATATTGATGTGTGGTCAATTCATACACATCACAATTATGGACCATTATCTAAATGTTTCACGACATTATGGGTGAGTTTCCATAATTTTGTGTATGTGATGCACATTTTGGACTGAATTGTCACTTTTAAATAAAAACACACTCTCAGTCACATTGGTCAAACCAGGTGATAGATTGATATGCCATTAATTCATACGCATAAAAAAATTAATAATAGATCATTGTACTAATGTATCAAGTCAATTTGAGAATTTTAATTTGGTTTTCAATAATTGAACAATATTTTAAACTATAATTCCACTTTTAAATTGACAACATGAACTCTCAATCATACATATCACAAATTGTTTCAGATTGATGTACAATTTATTTCTATAAATCATAAATGTATTATGTTCATTTTTTCTAAAGTATAATGACAATAAGAGAATTTTTTATCAGTTTTGAGTATGTGACATGTGCTTTTAAAAAATAATTCACTTTTAAACTATAAACATCCACATAGATTCATAATAGACACACTGTGTGTTAGATTGATATTAAATTGATTGCAATAAATCCCAAATGAATTATGGGTCACAATCTAGAAGTTTCATGATAATCTGGCTGAATTTGATGATTTTTTGGTATATGAAATGTGATGCCCTGGTCTTAAGCACTCATCATTGTGTCAGATGGTGCACCACATGGCCTCAGGAACACCTCCTCATGTTCCCATGCCTTATGTCTAGTGATGATGGCCTAAATCATATGTTGGTGAGACTTTAACCTCACTAACATAACCATAAATAAAAAATAAAATAACCATATAATATCCACAAAAAATAATTATAGTACTCAAATAAATAATATAACCATGTGATATAAAATGAAATTAATTTATACCAGAAAAATATTAAATAGATCATGCATAGGGCTGATCACATATACATGAAAACAAAAGAAAAAATAAAATAAAGGGAAGGTCTATTTGCATCCTTGAGCCTTACCTCCATCCCATCTTCATATCCCTATCAAACTACTCTATCCCGATCCACTACAAAACTTGTGGATTGAGTTATATAGTATACATATGTTATGGATGTGAACAAGGGTTCCCATGTAGGGTATGTAAAATACATCACAATAGGGTCTCACTAAGTTCCACATAATATAAATCATCATATCAATTTTAAAACATTAGTAAAATAAACAATTCAAAAAAAAGTGTCACATTGGGTTTCCATGTACTAACCAGGCTACTTAGACACCTGATCATAACCGCTTGATCATCACTAGATAAGAAGTCACCTATTTCCACAAAAACTGACCCATACTAGAAGAATCAAGGTTGGGTGTCTAACTAAGACTAAACACTACTTGAATATATAAGATAAGGTCTTGTACCACCCCGAAAAGACTACCCAAGGATTCTAGGTAGGGTGTTTTAATAAGTCTATACCATTGACCTCTCTCTCATGGTAGGATCTATAGTAAACCCCTACCGCACTAAACCAAGTATCAAACACTGTCTTGTTTCATATGGTAGGGTCCCACAATCATATCATGAATTTCCCATATCACTCAAAGGAGGTATCACATTAAATCTTGAACCATCCCCTCTCAATTAGGGGAGTTCACAAATCAAGTATCCAAATTATTGTCTCTTACTGAGGTGAGTTCATACATAAGATCCCAAACCACCCTATTACTCTGGATAGGTTACAAATCATGTAACAAAACAAACCTATCTTGGTGGAATTTATTCATAAAAACATGAAAAATACCTTTTCAATCAATTTAAGGTCCTACCAAAAACTTCTTACTCAAGGGGAGGCCATCCATCAAGTCACGACATCTATAATACATATAACAAGGCATCTGGAAGAAATTACAAGAATAGTATCCTAACTGATCCCAATAGCTTAATAAGTCATCATAGACATGTTAGTCACTTGTTACCTAACATCATTTCTAGAAGAACATATTATAATCTATTAATCCTCAAAGTTTTATCTCCTCAAGAATACCATATTCACATTATCATAGTATGATGACCCTATTAGCACTCTCATCTTTCTTACAGGTGTGCCATCCGGGCTCCCTAACACAACTTGATCTCTAATCTTTGATACCGATATGAACATATCACCCCATGATGAACCCTAATAGCAGTAATAACCTATAAGAACATTTCATTAGAATTACAATGTAATCCTATTCCTATTTTATATCACATCTCAATCCTAATAACTAGGGATAATCCTAAGATAACTCACACAATCCCATCAGCATCCCAATTCCAAGTCATCAAATCAGTTCACTAAATCAATGTCAAGTGTAAAAAACTTATCTCCTATGATTTATTAATTTTATAGTGAATTTTAATTTTTGGATCTCCAGTGTAGGTGTCTTTTTTATAATGGAGGTTTAAATCAGAAATACAAGAGTTAGAGCATCCCAAGTTAATGTTTTTCGATATGGATAGATGATTGAGAAGTGGCCTGAGTGAATAGAGTCTTTGAAAATTGTGGTTGAATTTCATAATTTTAAAAGGAGTTTTCACTATCCATTATTACATCATAGTTAGGAGAAAAAGTTTGGGTAAACTATGCATCCAAATGAAATGAGGTGAATTTCTTAAGAAAGTTCTAACCACAAAGTTCGTCTATATTTTAGAAAACCATCTAACTAAACTATGAATCCATCTAGATCTCTTAAAAAGAGTGAAATAACGTATTTTCCCAACTTATAATTTAACCCCGCATATCGTCTCTTCTCCCTCACACATGGAAGAGTCAAGGAATTCTATCCTCCTTTCCCCTTCAACCCTCCTTGCAAATGGGATAATTTTTATGTGATTTTTTGGTCGATTTATATGAGACATCCCCCTTACTAATCCTTGGTCTCTCCTCTAGTGTCACCTTTTTATTTATATTATTTGGTTTAGTGTTCTTAATATGATTCCACTAAAAAATGGAGGAATAATTTCATTATCATGGGAATTTCATTTGTCTTGGTTAGAGGAAATCCCTTATAGATATCTACATGCCATCATATCTCATTTCAGTTGAGGTATGTCGCCATATGATTTTTATAGGGTTTCTAGATTAATTGATTTAAATTTATTATTTAATAAATTTTTCATTTTAGGGATTTTTCTCAACATTGATTCAAGAGTGAATTATGGACTTCTTCTAGGAGGTTGGTCATGGTTTATGTATGAAAAGGTTTCAAGGTGAGATTTTAGGCATTATGACTATTTTAATTAAACTTATTAGTCGACTTTAAATGGTTATAATTAATTTGAATAATTAATTAAAAATTATCATTTCTAATTTTTGGGCATTATAGATTTAGATATGTTTTTGGGATGTTTATGAGAGCATAGATGTGACTTGTATGAGTTTAGTTAGTGATGTCAGGATACACTAAAAAGAATGTAACATTATGTTTGTGTTAGACAATATCTTGAGAATTACATTGTGGTATCTTAATTTGGTTATATGTATATAGAATGTGATATATGTGTTATCATACATGGGGGTGATAATATATTTTTAAAATAAATTGATTAATTCAAACAAAATTCATAGGAATCAATGAAAGACATGTCAAGGGATATGATAGAACCTTGCACTACAGTTTGAAGCCTCGATCATCGATTACTAATGACATGGTTATAAATATATTCTTTGAGATATATATATTCAAATGAATGTAAATTAAATGAAATTGTATGAATGAGACACAATGGACGTTAGTGTAGGTTCCCTTGATACCTCCTTATAGAGTAGACCACTAGTTTAGGAATGGTTAGCCCAAGTAGGAATGGAAGAAACTATGAGGTTAATTATAACCACTGGGATTATTTATGCAAGTGTGGTGTGAGACTTCCTCACTCATTGTTATGTTAGTTAATGGGTGGGTATTACTTTACTAGGACTCGGTAATAGGTTGGGTAGATGAAGTGCCATGTGACTTAGGATACAATATGGGAATTGTGGTGTCTCTTTAGAGTGATTCTGTTGATTTTTTAATGATTTCCAAGAGGATTTCACATGAATATGGTTATAACAAGGTACTCCATACTCTCCAAATAATGGTATTTGACACAATAGTTATAATTTTTTCAAAAGATACCATGTAGGATTTTTTTCAGTGATGAGACCCAGGGGGATTCTCTTAGTTCTCTAGTGAGATTTGGACCTTAGAGAGGGTGCATGTGGGAATGGGTAGTGATGATTTCTTATATCACCGTAAAATCTGGGTTCATGATATGACATTAATAAGGTAATTGTGTCTATGATTTGAGATATCAGGAAAGGGAAACACAATAATCTAAGTTTATTTATATGGAATTCATAAGGATAATCAACTGGGATTTATCTTTTGGGCCTATTATGTTTTAATATAATCCCAAGGAGGGATCATGACCTTGATTAATATTTAATTTCGCTTGAATTTCACCTAGAAATTGGTTATTGATGTAGAAACTATAGAATTAACTTGGATTCAACCTCTGGTTATATATGAATGAATTGGGATATCACATTGGATCCAAACATTGAGAATATATGGAATTCCCTAAACATTAGAATTCAACATTCGAGTCTATTTGATTACCTTGATGGTTACCTAAAAATTGGCCTATTGGTCTATATATATTTCATGGGAATTTCTCCTAAGAGTTTTAATTGGGCCTAGTATTGGTTATAATGATCATGTGACATTCCCAGAGACACACCATCATTGACCAAATAGGTATAGTGGACCCTAGGTGTGATGTTAGAACCCCAAGACCTATGGTGGTTATATATATATGTGAATTATTTTATAATATATTTGGTTACCCATATGATTATATCCATTGTAAATATAAAACCGTATAGTTTATAAATGAGACCTCATTTGTGTTTCCTTAATGAGTTGTACTCACACCCTACTTAGGTGGCCACAACACTTTGGTACCTGATTAGACATCCCTATTCATAGCTTTAGGTTTGGCCGATGATTAGTGTTTCATGATCAAGAAAGATAGCTCGGATGGGCTTCAGAGATTTGGATGAGGTGTGACTCGAGTATTGAAGAAGATAATACATGTATTATTATTTTTTTATTTACCAAGTATATTTATAACTCCCAATATTTTACAGTATATATATTCATAAATAAATTGTCTTTCTTCAAGATATTACGTTGTACGAAACACCTATCTTAAACATACAATGAAATATTATTATAACCAAGTAGATAAATTGGAGGTAATTAATCAAATTAATTTTTTTTGAAATTTATACATTATATTAAATAATTTTTTTCATAGTCATTCAATAGATTTTATAGGCATAATATATGAAAAAAATCCTTTTTACGTATAAAAAGAAATATTTTCATAAGGGGATTTTTGTCATATTTTAATGGAAAGTTTTTTTTAAAAATTAATTTTGAAACTTTTATAAATAATATTTAAAAAACAATATTTTTTAGAGTGGAATATCAAAATTAACTTTTTTTCCTAATATGTTTCATTTTTTGATGAATAGTGAAAAATATTGCATTTTAATTGAAAAATGTCTTTTCATCTTAGTAATTTACAATGTGAAATTTTATTTTAAATTGATTTTAATGTAACATTAGATACATTAAAAAAATGTAAATCAAATTAATTTAATTTTAATATTTTTCATATTTAATTTAGATATAAAAACATTACAATATTTTAAACCTTTTCACATTAAAAAAACCATTTTCTCACTGTCAATTAGATTAATTTTAAATTAATTTTAGCCACTTATATGTTTTGAATTTTTAAAAACAAATTCCATATTTGGAATCATATATATATAATTTATTAAATATTTCCCTTTTATTTCTAGAAAATACGATTAGTAAACTCAATATTTTTTCCTTACCATGTTTAAGGGAAGATCGAGTAATTAAGGGTAAAAAAAATTATTATAAGGATTATAAAAATACACTAAAACATATACCAATTTTATTTTATGAGTGATTATTGACCAAAATCATCCTTGGTCTGAATTTAAGACCCCTTTGAGACCCATGGATTACTCTAATGACCTTATAAAATATTATTTTAAGAAAACTCAAATTTGTCACACTAATGTTTTTAATAAGTATGAATTTTGAAATATACGTTCATATAGAAGATATGTTAGACCATAAATAGTATTTTTAATGATAAAATATTTATATTTATAAAGATTTTTTTTTTTTAAATTTTAGGGAATTAATAATTACCATAAATGCTTGCACAATGATGATGTAATAATTATTAAATTAGTGGAAAAATCAAATAAATGATATTAAAAATAATAAAATAAATATAATTTTAGTTAATTAATGTCATCCATGAAATTTTTAGATGAACTGATATATTAGGGATTTATTAATATAGTTATTTATAAAATATATTTTATTATTTATTTTTTAAAAGTAATGTAATGAATAATTCCAAAATCATCTTGAATATTATTTTAAATTAAAATATATATTATTAAATGATATAATTTTTATAAAAGTATATAATTAAGAATAATTATTGGTATAAGTTTTAAAATTTTATCCATGGTTTATTTATAGTTTTTTTTTATTTTATAATATCATTATTGACCCTCAAAGAGTAAATATCTGCGTTTTCACAACAAGAGTTAACAGAATTAAATAAGGGTTAAAACCAAAAGATAAGGGTATAAATGTGACCAAAATGTGTATAAAAATTACTATATGGGTTGATTTAGACCCATATTTATATTATAATTAAAATATATCTTTTTTTATCCATTTTTAAACAAAACAGAATTTATACAAATTTAATATTTTGAGAGTTTCCCAAACTGACCCTCAACCCAATTATAATTAGGATCCTCTTCCTTCACTTATTTACAAAAAATTTGACCCATATATGACAAACAATCCCTAAATATTTATTTTATAGACATAATTATTTATGTTTTTTATGTTTGGTTCCTTCCAAAAGACTTACTCTAGATCCCTGAAAAAGATATTAACAGAAGTCCTCCGAAGAAGAGGTAATCGTCTTGATCGAATCATTCAAGTTATTATGTTATTATACTTCCTATTAATGATTTTTTTCCATTATAAAGTAATAAATATTGTATCAAATATATTATTAGAAGTTATTATGATTATTTTTGAACCATATTATATGTTTTATCTATCATATAAAAAATTAAATCACCACACGTGCATATATACGACTTATCATCTCCAAGTCATGGTGAAATTTGTTTTTCACCACCACTTTTATTTGATGGTAATAATAATAAAAATAGTATATATATATGGAAATTATGTAATGATATTTATTTTTTATAATTAATATATCATCCACTTTCTTACTCTATCACTATTAAGGGAATGATACCACTACTCGTGTGTACGTACGACCTACCGTCTCCACAACATGATGTGAATCATTTTATAGGGTCACCATTCAAGAATGATAATAAAAATGTTTATAATGAATACATATGATATATATGACCTTAATATAATTCATTATACGACATAACTATATACTATTTCCAAGAACAAGGACTTTCATGATAAATCATGCCTATGAAAATGAAGCAGTTAACACCAAAAACATGGGTAATATCAAAAAATTATTAACAAATGGGTGAAAAGATGATATAAGAGGATTATATATGATATTATAAATATTTATTTGGTTCTTAAAAAAATTAATAACATGATTTAAACCATTATACATGAGTTTAAATCAACATCAACTAAAGAAAATCATAAGGTGATGAGTTTTCATCTCAAATTTTTTTATATGGGACATATGATTTATTCACTACTTATTTATTTTGTGTGGTGTATATACTAACCTTTTGAAAATTTATATCATGAAATTATTTTTTCTCTTGATATTTAATGTTTTTTGAATGTGATTATTTTATGGGGCATATGATTCAACTGATTACATGTGGTAATGGATTTTGAAACTCAATTTTCACTCATTGGGATAAAATTTAGTTACATTGATTATAAGGTTATGTGTTAAATGACTATTTTTTATATTATATTATATTTCGAATTGTATTATATGAATTTATAGTTTATATTCATAATCGATTCATTTTAATATTTCATAAATTGTATTCCATTTTTACATACAGTGTTTACTTTTAATGTTATTTGAATAACTGAGGAAATAATGTTAAATATTTATATTTTACAAAATACTAATATATGTCTATAAGTATTATTGATTAATTAATTAAATAGATCATTTGGATATATGAGTAATGTTTGTGACTATAAATAATGGGTTGGGACTATATATTTAAAACCCCCTTGATGCATCGGTAGTCTCAAGAGATGAATAATGTTGTCCAAATTAAATTGGATTTTACCCATAATGATTAAACTATCTTGTGAATGGTCTTGAAGGTAAAGGTATCATGTGTCTAGGAAAAATGAAATCAAATAGATAATCATTCCATTCATTAATAATTACATTATTTGTTTTACTTATTATTTTTTCACTAAGATATTATCTATGGATTTAGATTGTTCCAAATTATTCAATAAAATTGAATGTGTGTTCACTTATGTTACCTAAAATATTAATTATGACTATTAATTCAAGTTATCTTCTATTATATGTAAATCATATTGGTAATTTGAGCTCATACTTTACTTTTTCTCTTTTCCCCATGATATGAAGATGAAATTTTTATTGAGTTAAAGGGTGAAAATTATTTTCCTTGGTTATGTTTTATATTTTACCAATATAATAAGGGAAATAGTTATCTGTCTAGTTATTAAATAATACTAAACTGATTGGTCCTTTGGGACGTTCTTCCTTGTATAATATGACAATTTAATAAAAAACCAATGAATCTGGGCTAATAAGGTCGGGTTTGTTACATTTTTTATCAAAGGAAGCTTAGAAGAATCCTTGGGAAAAATATTTTAAAATAGATATAACCAATGTGAGAACTATGATAATTCCTAGAATCATTAATTTTTTTTACCATTAGTGGAATTTTTATTCTAGGGGTCAATACTCATGAAGATTATGGGATAAATCTATTTTTATACTATTTATTGATGGAACCTAGTGGAAGGAAGGGAATAGATACCCATAGACAATGTAGGGATTTTCCCATTAAACAAGCCAACACAGTTGTTGGAGCTGAGCATATCATGACCATATTAAGATATCATAATTAGTCTTTGATAAATAACCATGCTACACCAATCTTGGATCGTTTCACACAGTATAATCCCCCATATTTTATGGGGAAAACTATTCTATTGGTAACTGATAAATTCATCATGTCCCCTAAAAAGATATTTTTAGCATTGGGATGTGACAAAAATGAAAAGGTCGTAGTTTTGGTATATAGTATATAGGTAGATGATATTTATTGGTGATCATTGATCTAGAATAATAGGGAGTTAGATGGAATATAACATATGGATTAGATAGATTTTATAGAAAAACTCATCAACAAATATTTCCCTCATGATCAACAAATTGAAATGAATTGAAAATTACTTATCTTAACAGAAAAGAAAGAAGAGAGTGTTGAAGAGAATGAGTCTACCTTTATAAGACTTACCAGGTATGCTTCAGATTATATACATAATCCGTAGATCATGATTGTTCATTTATTTTATGGTCTTGATCCATGCCGTTGAAGGGAAATGGCTTCTCAAACATTTTCGTAATATGATGAAATAATGTTGTGTGCCACCAAAATAGAGAAGGAATTCAATAGATTCGGCATATTCAAGCGAAATAAAGAGAATAATAAGTCATATGAGAAACATGATAAAGTTAAATCACCCTAGAAGAATAAGGGGATATATAAATCTTGTGAAAATTATGGGAAGAAACACATAGGGATATTTCTAAAGAGAATATTAGTGTGTTACATGTGTAGTGGAAAGGGCCATCTATCTCATGAATGGAAAGGGAATAAACAAACCAATGATATTAAGTTATTCAACAACAATGAAATGAGATATTATTCAGACAAATTTCCCATGCTCCAATGGAATATTCCATAGAAGTGGATAAGGGGATGTGGATAAAATTATGTGATCACTACAACTAAGGTGGAAGTACTAAATCACTTGGTGGTAGGTACATTAATACTATATTAAAATTCACCCAATGATATATTTGATTCCTAATAATCACACTCTTTTATATCTACCTATTTTTCTATGAAAATTATACATTTACCTTTTTATTTAATAAATAAATTCATAGTCAATACTCCCAATGGATGTCCCATTACAACAACAATTTTTCAGGAAGTCCCCATTATGACATATAAACCTATTTTATTTGCTGGCCTATTTATCATACCTATGGTTTTATTTGATATAATCCTCAGTATGGACTGGATTTCAAAATATTACATGAAAATTTATTTTAAGAATATGTAAATTATGAATTTTTAGGAAGAAATAGAATTCTTGATCTTTAGGACAGAAAATTCATCCTCTGACTCTTATATAGATACACCCCAAGAAGCTTTACTTAATGAAATTATTAGGGAGGAAGAGAAATAAATATCCATGGATGAAGAAAAAATATTAAAAATGAGGAAGTACCTATTGTACATGAGTAAATTGATGTATTTAATGAGTAATTACCTAGACACCCCTAGAGTGTTAAATTGAGTTTTCCATTGATTTAATCCCAAATTCAAGGCTAATATCAAATTATTCCTATAGAATGACCACTATTTAATTAGTGTATCTGAGTAAACAACTATATGAGTTGAGTAATGAGATATTTATCCCCCCTAGTTATTCACCATGGGGATCCCCTATATTCTTCTTTCATGAATAATGTTTGATCCATGAGGTTGTCCATTTATTATATAGAAACTCAAACTATTAAAATAAATAACAAGTATTATATTCCTAAAATTGATGATTTATTTTATCAACATCATGGACCCCAATACTTTTCAAAAATTTAACATTTTTCTAGGTATCGAAAATTGTGAGTAATGAAGGAATTCATTCTAATAAAAGATATCTGAAATGTGTTATGGACATTACAAGTTTACATTAACTCTATTTTTTGACTAATGTATCCTCTATTTTTAGGGATCTAATGGATAATGTATTCATGTAATTTGTTTATAATTTTTTTTGTGATATTAATTTCTGATATCTTGGTGTATTCTAAAAGCTATGAGGACCATGATAATCACTTGTAGATCATTCTTGAGACTCTAAAATGAAAATTTTTGTATATTAAATTTAGAAACTATGAATTTTGGATTTAGGAAATTTGTTTTCATTTCCATATTTTTCACTAAAGATGAAATTTTAGTTGATCCTATTAAGACAAAGGCAGTCCAAGAATGTCCTACACCAACAAACATAACCAAGGAACAAAGTTTCATTGGTTTGATAGGATACTATTGAAGATTCATTCATAAATTTTCTTGATTGTGTAACCTATTAACCAAGATCACTCATAAAGGGGTTATTTTTTAATTTAAAAAATAATTTGAATAATTATTTAAAGAATTTATGAGAATATTGTTTTAATGCTTCAATATTTAGTCTACCATCAGGAAAATATTGGTTTGTGATATAATGTTATTCATCAATGTAATGATTGGGTTGTGTCCTTATGAAAAATGATAAAGTTACTTCATATGAATCAAGGCTATTGAAGAATCATGAAAAAACTATCCAACTGATGATATTTAGTTAGCATCCATAATCTTTTCCCTAATGATATGGTGACACTGTTTATATGGAGAAAGATGTGAGATATATACAGATCACAAGATTTTAAAATTTATCTACTCATAGAAAGAAGTAAACATGAAGCAAAGACAGTGGCTTGAGTTTCTCAAGGATTATGATTTATTGATGCACTAACACCAAAGAATAGAAAATAAGGTATCAGATGAATTAAATAGGAAAGATCATGGAGTTTTGACCCGAATAAGGATTGAGAGAGATCATATGTTCATAGATTTAGTAAATATGGATATCAGAATTATTAATGAAGAGAATACACTACTCTTATATAAAATTATTGCATAACCATATTTATTGTAAAAGATAAAAAAACACAATCTGATGATTAAAATTTTCATAATAATATAAAACCTATGAATGATGAAAAAATGAATGGATTTTTTATGAAAAAATTATTCTGAAATTGGAAAGAGGTTATGTTTTCCACCAATACATAATCTAAAAATATAACTATTGGATGATTTTCATAGCTTAAATTTGACGATACACCATGGTTGTACAAATATGTATAGGGTTCTCAAGAAATATTTTTTGTAGGAAAATATGAAGTGGTAAATTGATGACTACGTGTTAAGATGTTATGTTTTTCAATAAGTGAATCCTGATAGAAAAAAACCAAGAGAATTAATGCAACCTCTTCCTATAACTATGTCAAAATGGGATGATATTACCATGTACTTCTTCAATGGATTAAAAAATACTCTCAGAATGAATGATGGAATATGGATTATTGTTGATAAAATTATAAAATTGACACATTTTCTTATTAGAAGAGAAGATTTACCTATTGAATTCATGTATGACTCTATATTAATTAATTTTCGAGACTTCATGGTGAACCTATATATATTTCTATTTATTTAGATCCCTATTTTACATCAAAATTATGTAATATTCTTAAGAAGAATTTAGATATGGAACTTCATTTAAGCACTGCTTACCATCCTCAAACTGATGTATATTATGAAGAGACTATTTAGACATTATAATATATTTTGAGATCATTCTCTCTGGACTTTCAAGGTATGTGGGATCATTATTAACATTTGGTATAATTTTACTGTAATAATATTTCCCATTCATGTATTCAAATTGCACCATATGAAGGATTATATGGAAAGTGACGTTGTACTCCAACTTTTTGGGATGAAGTTGGTGAAAGGACACTTATATGCACAAAACTAATACAAGATACAATACAAAAGGAAAATAATATTCAGGATCATATTAAAATATCTTAGTGTAGGAAAATTGTTATTATAAAAACTAGAGAAAGGATCTGGACTTTCATGTGGGAGACCATGTCTTTAAGAATGTATCTCCATTTAAGGGTGTTATAAGTTTCCGTAAGAAAGGGAAATTTATCCCCATGTAGATCAGACCTTTAAAAATTCTATAAAGAATTTTAGTAGTATCTTACCAATTAGAAATTCCACCATGTATCTCCAAAGTTCATGATGTATTCCTCATATCATTTTTAAAATAGTACATGCTAGAACCAACACATGTACTGAACTATAAAGAAATAGAAATAGAACCTAAAATGACTTACTATGAAGAGACTATCAATATTCTTGATACCAGAGATAAATTGTTAAGGAATTGGATGATATCTTTGGTAAATTTTCTTTATAGAAACCATAAAATGGAAGAAGCAACATAGGATCCTGAGGATGTTAAGAAGAAGAACCACCATCATCTGTTTAAAAGGAAATATTAATTAAAATTTTAAGATTAAATTTTTCTAAATATGGGTGAATTTAAAACCACAATATTTTTTGGGATGTATATTCTTAAATTATTTTAGTTTCATCAATATCTTATGTTGACACAACACCCAACTTAAATGAATAGTGAAATATTTTTTATAGCATAGCCGTTAAAATAGAAGGAATTAATAGTATTAAAAACATTACAAAATTTATATATTATATTGAATAATTTTTTTGACATTAATTCAATATATTTGATAGGCATAATGTAAAGATAAATTTAATTTTATACATAGAAATCTATATTTTTCTAAAGGTAGTTTTGTTACCTTTTAATGGAGAACTTATTTTAAAACTGCATTTTCACACTTTTATAAATTATATTTTTCCAAATAAACATAATTTTTTAAAATTTAATATCAAAATTTACTTTGGTTGATTTTATTGTATTTTTCTAATATGTTTCAGTTTTTGATGTATGGTGAAAAATATTAACTTTTCATTGAAAACTGACTTTTCATCTATGTAATTTATAATGTAAAATTATATTTTATAATGTTTTTAATGAAAAATTAGATAAATTATAATGATATTAACCCAACTAAGTAAATTTTAATATTTTTCATATTGTATTTTTATTTAAAAATATTTCAAAATTTTGAACATTTTCACCATAAAAATCGATTTTCTCACCCTATTTAAGGTATTAATTTAAAAATAATTTTATCCAATTATATGTTTTAATTTTAAAATATAGATTCAATATTTTGAATCAAAAGGTTAAAATTTACTAAATAGGTCAATTTAATTTTTGGAAAATATTAATACTAAATGTGTAGTTTTTTATTACCATAGTTAATGGTAAATCGAGTAATTATGGGTAAAAATAATTATGATAAGAATCATAAAATTTCCCTAAAAATTGTCATAATTTTATTGGATGAGAGAGTATCAAAAACACTAATCCTTGGGCTAATTTTATGATCTCTTTGGGCCACATGGATGTATTTAATCACTATATAGTATAATATTTTAAAACAAAACAAATTTTTTCACAAAAATATATTTAATATCTATAACGTTTTTAATATATGGTCATCTAGAAGCTATGTTCAACCATAAATAGTATTTTGAAATCTATAATATTTATATTTTTCATGGTAAATTATTTTTAATTTTTATGGAATAAATAATTACCATAAAGTCTTTCACAATAATGGCGCATTAATTATTAAATTAAATGAATAATCAAATAAGTGATATTAATGATTTTAAAATAAATATAATTTGAGATAATTAATGTCATCCATTAATTTTTTAGATTCCCTTGAAATTTTAAAAATCTATTAAAACTGTTTTACAAAAGATAAGTTGTTATATGGATTTTTTTAAAAGTCATGTAATTGATAGTGTCAAAATATATATTAATGATATTTTGAAATAAATAATATTTTATTAAATGATATAAACATTTAAAAAATATAAAATTTTAAAAAATATTTTTTAAGGTTGAAAATTTCATAAATGGTTAAGTTATTGTTCTTTTGGAATTTTATATTAACAATATTTTTCCTCAAAGAGTAAAAATCCATGTTGTCGTGGTATGATTTAAATAAACATAATAAGGGTTAAAACCAAAAGATAAGGGTAATAATGTGACCTAAAAATTCATAAATAATATTTTATAAGATTATTTGAACCTATACTATTTTTATATTAAAAATAAATCTTTTTAGCGATTTTTAAATAAAAATTAATTAATATTTATTTATTATTTTTATAGTTTCAAAATGTTCCCCTCCCCCCAATTATAAATGGGAACCACCTACTTCATTTATTTACGCAACTATGATCCATATATATTAACAAAAAATATTCCTATTTAACTTATAAAAATAATTATTTATGTTATAGAGGTTATGTTTTTTGCAAAATACATTCCCTAGATATCTTAAGAATATATTAAAGGATGTCTGCTGAAGAAGAGGTTATTGTCTTTATCGAATCATTCATGTTCACTTCTTCTTCTACTTATTTTTCACGATTAGTTTCCATGATAAATAAATAAATAAAATATCATACATATTCTAAGATATTATTGTGGTTATTTTACAACTGTATTCTATTTTAAACCCATTTAATGAAAAATGAAAGCATATTGTGTGCGTACATAAAACTTATTGTCTCCACACTATGGTGTAATCTATTTTTCATCACCACTTTATTTGGATGGGTATAATGGTAGAAATAGTTAATATATATGATACTTATGATATGATATCAATTTTTTATAATTAATATATCATCCAATTTCTTTCCCTTTCACTATTAAGGTAATGATGCCATTGCTCGTGCATAATTAAGACCTACCGTCTCGAATACAGGATGTGATTAATTTTCCATTATCACCATTAAAGAATGATTATAAAAATTTATTTAATCTAAAATATGATATCTATGAACTTAATATCATTCTGAAAATGATTAAACTGTATCCTATTTATAAGAACTATGACTTACACGATAAATCTTGTATAGAAAAATGAAACAGTTAACTCTCAAAACAAGGGTAATAAAGAAATATTTTTAACAAAGGGGTGATAAGATGATATATGAGGATCATATATGATATCATAAATATGGAAAAGGTTCTGGTATAAATTAATAACATCCTTTAAACCATAATACAAGATTTTAAATCATGCTCAACTAAAGTAAATCACAAGTTAAGTGTTTTTCATCTCACTTTTACTTCTTTGGGACATAAGATTTATTAAAAACTTATTTATTTTGTGTGGTGTATATACAACCATTTTGAAATGTTATATCATGAAATTACTTATTCTCAGGATTTTTAAATTTCTATTAAATTTTATTCTATTCTGAATCATATAATTAGAATGATTACAAATCTAATGGGATTTCTTAACTCAATTTTCATTCATTAGGTTAAACTTATATTTCATATATTATAAGGTTATGTGTGATTTTTTTTAATATTATGTTTCATTTCAAATTTTTATGTAGATTTAATGTTAATATACATAATTATGTTATTTTCTTATTTCCTAAAAAATATACCATTTTTAAATACAGTTTTTATTTTGAAAGTTATTTGAATAACTAAGGAAATAATGGTAAGTCCATATATGTTTTTGAGTAAGAATATTTTTTGATAGTGACTTTTCATTAATGAATTAAATCGATCATTTAAATATATGAGGAATTATTTGGACATGAAATAATCGATGGGATCATATATATAAAATCCCTTTGATCTATCGGTAGTCATAAGAGATGAATAAAGGTGGACAAATTAAATGGGATTTTACCCATAATGATTAAAAAGTCTTGTTAAAGGCCTTGATTATAATTATATGATGTTCCCAGGAAACATGAAGTCCTATAGTTAAGAATTTATTTCATTAAGATTTCCATTATTATTTTTACCAATGGGATTTTCACTGTGATATTGTCCATGGTTTCATATTGTGAAAAAGGTTTTTATTAAAATGCTTGTGTTTACATTTATTTTACCTTACCATATTGATAATTGTTATTGATTCAACATAGCATCCACTGTATGTAACTCTTACTAGGAAATTGAGATCACCATTTTATTTTTTATGTTTTATTTATGTTATAAAGATGAAATGTTTGAATGAGTTCATGGATGAAAATTATTTTCTTTTGTTATGTTTTATATTTTACCAATGTAATACTTGAACTATGTATCTATCTAGTTCTTCAAGAATACTAAATTAATTTGTACATTGGGATTATATTCCTTATATAATATGATAATGTAATATATACACCAAAGACTCTAAGATACTAGGTTTAGGGTTGTAACAATATTGACTATCCCAGTTGGGGATTGGTGTTTGTATGATAGAATAACCATGAGTCTGTATAAAAGTATTATTTTTCATTTCATTTTGACATTGCATGACTGTGATTATTTATTCTACATACATTGATGATTATTATTTATGAATGATGTTTGGTTATTTTTCTATTTTTTATTAATCTTATGTGAGGGTGTAGTCTCCAAAATGTGACATATTAGACCCTCAATATTAGTTTACAACATATAACATATGGGGAGGAATTACTGATGTCATGTGTTGACTACAGCTAGGATGAGAATCAGTGGTCTCCAACTGAGGGAAATTACAAAGTGGTATTTAAGAATGTTTCTCTTATTCTCAAAATTTTGTTTTTTGGTACATAATTATTTATAACATGTTAGAGCTTGTGATGGACTTTTTATTTTTTCATCATTAAAACCATTTTTATAGAAAGTCTGTATTATATAGGAGATGATATTTCTATACTAAGTTTCAACTTTAAAATTGTATGATTTCAATTATTAAGGGAACATGTGTTTTGTAATTATTATTTATATGTTTTTTGGATCATGGATCACTGGTAGTAGGCTAGATTACATGAATATTTCTTTTCAAGTAGGAATCATATGACATACGAGTGTTTTATTATGATTGATATCACTAGAGACAGAGTGTAAAATTATTTAAAGTGTCAAAATATCTTTTATGGTGTTATCTTTTATAAAATTTTGTCTTCACTATATTCATATGGATGATGATATATTTTCTTTGAGGATATGTCATGTGGATTCTATAGTGTATGCTTCATGATGAAGAAAATGAAGAACCTCATTTATGGTATGTATAATGAACCTTATTAGGTTAGAATAAGAATTATATTCCTTAGTGATGGTCCCCTTGTGGGAAATTATGGCACTGGTTCTCAAAAAAGGAAAAAATATGGATTGATTATTTAAGGTTTCAAAAACCTATATAATTATTACCATATAGATTCATGGTGGAATTAAAAATAACTGAAGAATCCAACGATATAATACAAAACATGGATCATCAAGATATTATGTCATTATATACATACATAAATACATAAATACATGTATAATAAATAAATTAATACATACAAAAATAAAAACACACAAAGATATATATAAATATCTCTATGTGTGTGTGTGGATGTGCCTCTAGTCCTAATGGATGTAGTCTAGTATGTATACACTAGGTGAGGATGGATTCCATAGTGGTTTGAATGTTTTATGTGTGATACATGATATATACATGACACCATAGAGTGGGTTTGATGGCATACAAGTTGTTAGGTGATTTTGAAGGAAATATAAAATATATTTCACCATGGGTTGTGACCTATGTGGTATATGGTTTATTAGCTAGGTGGGAGATCCCAGTGCCTCTAAGATGCAACTAAGGATATTGGTGAGTCAGGTGATATATGTAAGGGTAACCAAATATAGGTGTTATCCACGACTTGTGAGTTCCATGAGGATGGGAATTATGGATAGATGCGTTGTGTCATGACATTGGTGTACGTGAAGTGATATTGGGTAAATGGTGTTGGAATGGTTAATCCTTGTGTTTTTTAGTAAAGTACATTGAATGAAAATGAGTTGGTATCAAGGTTGGGTTATAAAAGTAAGGAAGGATGCCTAACCAACATTTTTTCAGTAATGGTTCCAGATTATATAGGGGGTTTTAATCCTATATGGTAGGATCTATCATGAAAAAAGTGAAAGTAGATACTACTGATTTTGAGATAATTTATCTCAATAGGTGATAATGTGGTATTCCATAACATAGTTTAAATGACCAATTTTGAAGAGGATCAATGAGTATTATTCCTAAAAGAAAATATTGACATGACGAGGCGTATAGTCTATGATTTTTGTGTGTAAGACACTAATTTATTGAGTATGTGTCATAAGATAATGAGTTGGTCTTAGTATTCTGGTGATACAAAATCGTACACCCATTGGATTCATATGAAATTGATGTGGATTGGTGAGAAACCATGTGTGTTCCATGGGATTATGGTTTTGATAAAATTCATGATGGGTTGGTAGCCTGGGAGTTTTTTCAATATGGAAAATGTCCCATTATGATGAGAGGTGACAAAATTTTGACTGGGTTTCCTTGAAATGGTTGGTTTGAGTGTATAACTTAGTAGGTATTATCATGGAGGAATGAGTAAAAAAACCATTTTTTATTAAGTAATAGTGTAAGTTAATCCATATTTGGGGGGTGGGGTTAGTGCACCATTGGTTTTTAATGGGTGCAACATTTTCTACATAAATAATCTGGTTTATACCAAGGGGGATGTTCACAGTGGGTTATGAATGATTAAAATTTTATGTTTCTTGTTGGATGTCAGGTATGCTTGTGAATGTATTAACCATTCATTACATGTTGTATTTAATATATTTTGGGCTATGGAGGCATGATCCTTATATGGGTAATGTTATGAGTGTGGTGAGGCTAGTTATTTCATGGTCAATGTGGAATTTGGATTCCAGTGTGTGGGTGGATCTATCTTAATTTGATTCCTTCATGAATACCAAATTTATGGTTCAAATGTGGTGTTAGACAGAGTTTGTAAATTTTAATTAGGATCAGAGTTGTTTGGATATGATTCGAATGTGAGTTAGATTAGTGGTGCGTCGATACATAGAAAGTGATCATGATAAAATATTTGGTTGTTTGAGGATCCAACCATTGAAATAAACTGAGATCCTGATTTGGACATTTGTGTTGGTGATTAGACAATCTTAGAATACCTTTGAGTATTAAGGAATTATGATTGGGAAATGAAGTAGCACTTCTACAAGTGTACATGATTTATTTTGGTATAAGTTATACAGAGGAGGATCAAATGATTTTTTTGTGCATAATTGGATGAATTGTTTTGAAAACCACAACAATTAGGTTAATGGGACACTAAAAATGTGTTTTAGTAGGAAATTTTGATATTGGGAAGCATCGTGGTAGTAAATCTTCCCTTATGAGCTATGAAATATAGTTGGGAGAAACATAATCTTAGTTAAGAATCAATTTATGACACCATAGTATCTCAAAATAAATAGGTGTAGGTAATCAAACTCCGGGGTTTTGGGACTGATACAAGTGGCATATCAGTTTCTTATGAATAGTTCACCTTGGTTCTCAAGTTTTACAATAGGATATCATTCTATTTTTCAAGATAGAAGATGAGGATTTGATCTTGATTTGGTGACCAACATGCCTTTATATTAATGGTTGAAATACCCTTGAGTATTCTTATGGTTAAGAAGTTCTATGGTGTGGAGGTTGTAAATACCCACTATCATGTGAGTTTTGAATTAGATAATGAATTTAACTTTTAAATATATAGATAATGGTCCACTTTTATAATTGATATTAAAATAGGAATTTTTAGAGTCAGATAATCTATAGAAAATGTTTTTGGATATGGATCGAGGCCCGAGAGGGTCCTCCAATGCTGTGGTGAGTTCTGGGAGCATCATGTTGAATTTTATAAAATTTAGTAGCATTTTTCTCTATGAATGGTTAGGAGAAACCATGCATGTAAATCTTATGGCATGGTTTTGTTTAGGGGTATGACATATGGTTGGCACACAGTTGTGGATAAATTATGAAAACCATGATATTAATGTTTCAGATAGGTTTTTGTGGTTGGAACAAGGGTTGGAAAACCATACCTCCAAATCCTTTAATATGGTGTGTCATTAGATTGTTAAAGATACATGGTTGGATCATGGTTTGGAAAACCATATGACTAAACCATTCCTAATGAGTCTCTTAAAAAGAGACAACCACATATTTGGTTAATGTTTTTGAAAACCTTGTGGACTCACCATTCAACCAATAAAATTTCTTAAAAAGTGTAAAATGACTGATTTTCTCCTATAATATTTTAACCTCTCACCACATCTCTTATCTTCCATGTATGGTCACACACAGGGACTCCCATTTCCCTTTATCCATCAACCCCCTAGGAAATGGGGTGATTTTTTGTGTGATTTCCTGGTTAACTGAGGTGAGATCTAGTACTTCATTATCCTTCATTTCTCATCTTGCATCCCCTTATGATTTGGATGATTTGAGTTAGGTTTTTTGAGATTATTCCATAGGATAATGTTGGTATCATCAATTTATCATGGGTCTTTCATGCCATCTTGCATCATAAACACTACGACATCATTGGAATAAATTATTAATAATACTAATACTGGATTAGCTTATACTTTATCCATTGAATATACCAATAATTTTATATTAATTCCTAGGAAAATAAACTTATATTCATCCCTCAAGTCTATATGGAATGCCCTGAACACTGATATTTGACCAACATGTCTATATGATTTCTTGGGTGGTTAACTAGGAATCATCCTACGAGTCTATCTAAATTAAATAGTACATTAACATAAAAAACATATTCGGGAATGATATTGGATTTTTTGATCATGTGACGTGATTAGAGACACTTTGATCTAGGATAAAGTAGGCATTGTTGACCCCATTTGTCATATTAGAACCCAAGGATCGACGATGGTTATTTGTTTACACTTCCAAAAAATATTAATTTAGTTACATATGTATATCACATGTATATATACTAATTTAGTGGTCATGTATGGGATATCACTGATGGTGGGATACAAATTTGAACTCACATCCTGCATGGGAGACAATCTCACTTGGGTACCCATGTAGACATCACTATTTACTAGTTCAGGTGGGGTAGAGGACTTTTGTTTCATGATCAAAAAAGATGGCTTTGAAAAATTTATATATTTTGATGTGGTGATGAACTGTTATGGAAGTAGATCCTCTTTGTATCTTATTCATTTTATTTACTATATATTTGTGATTGGCATAATAGGAAATCAGTGTTTCTATGTTGGCATGACCATGATTCCATGTGACTATATACTTCCACATTTCAATTTGGTATTGTATGATTGTGTTTATTGATTCAACATACTCTGATGATTATTATTTATAGATTATGTTTTTTTTATTTTTACATTGTTTCTTACTCCAATACGGGGGTATAGTGATTCTCGCTCAAATTTACCCAAGAGATGAAGGTAGAACGATCCTTGTAGTTTAGCTTGGGTTGTCGAATCCTCAGAGACCTAAGAAGTAACCTATGGACACCTACATTCTATGTACTGTTTTTGGCTATGAAGTGGCCAACTTGGGTTGATTTTAGATGGGTTTAAAGGATCACTAATAGATTTAAGTTAATTCAATTTAAAAATAATGAGTTGATCCTAGGTTATCGCTCGGGGTGGATTGGATGAAATTATTTTTCAACTATTTAAATTTATAATATTTGAGATGGGTTAATTTAAGAAGATCAAAAAACACCCTCACTTACTAGTTTAATACCTACAAACTTTAATACTAATCACCTATACACTTGAAGGATCAAAGTTTTGAGCACTTCAAGGTAAAGGTTAGTATTTGAACTTGAAGTTTGTAGTCTTAAATTCAACAAGGACGATGGAGTTTAAAAATCATCAAATATAAATCTCAATTAAAAGAAGTGAATATACATTAATGGGGTGATAAATAATATCCAATCCAGCCCCTTTCTACTCCCTTGGATCAACCCATAAGTGAGTTAGCCATCCATTGATTCTATGGTTTTAATAGAAGCGGAAAGTAGACTCATGAGGGAGGAAATGGAGAATTAAAGAAAACAATAAAAATAGAATGATCAATCCACCGTTGTGTGAATAATTTCACAGGATTTGGTAAGTGAATTGAAAAACATACATGTGAAAGACAAACTTGAGAGAACAAAATCGCAACATAACATTACAATTGAACAAAACACCAAAGATTCACAACTCCTCCACCACCACTGCCTTAAATAGGAATTTTTTAAGCCTTGGGTAGAGCCTTAAATAGTCTAAGTCTCCTCAATTAATTTTGGTAGGCCATAGGTGGGTGGAAAGTTGAGGGAGTGTTGATTTTTCCACCCTTGACCCGAGGTGGCATCCAGCTTTCATCCACCGAACTGAAGCACTTGTAAATCCTTATATATGGCCGAATCAGAGTGGTCCATAGAAGAAGAAAATTTATCCCCTGATGTCTTATAACCGCATGTAAAATTTGGGCCCATATGGAGTTGTGGATTCTTAGATATGATTAGATTAGTGGGATGTTTTTATGGGCCACAGAATCTGGACCATAATTTTATCTCTAAATTGGGCCGCCTAAATGACCACAATGGAGGCCTAATTAGCACTGGATCCTAAAGAATTATTTGTTCCTATACATATATAATAGAATCCCACGAAATTTGGGCTTCATTAGATTTGTAATGTGGGTCCCAAATTCTCATCAGTGGGATCATGTCCAATCTGCCTTCTCTAGAATTGTTTCCATTCATCTCCAAATATCTCCATCATCCTTTATGAATCCTCCATTGATCCCTGAATAAAAAATGTTCATATTTAAGTTTAGATACAGTTTCCAAATTATAAAATTAAAATATGGATAATTACATTCCTTAAAATCAGATAAATTATTGGGTACTTTAAATGATGTTAAAAAATGTACCACATAATAGTGTATTTTTAGAAGGTATTACAATCATAATGTGAAATGATGTTCAAAGTGTAAAATGAACTAAAATGGTGTTTATGAATAATAAATAACATGAATATTATATATATTAACAATGAATATTATCCTCATTTAGTGGATAATCACACCCCCCAACTTGAGGTTTTCTAGTCCCGAGAAAAATATATCTCAACAATATGAAATTCGAATTCCCTTTTCCAAAAACATTTTAATACACAATGATCACCAAAAAAACTTATACCAAACAATCATGAAACCCATCAAAATATTTTAATACATGATAGTTTCATAATCATATCCCAATCCCAAGCCCATTCCTTTGTTCAAATTCATTTCCATATTTCATCCAATATCAATTAAGTATGAGGATGTGTTGTGTATCACAATAGACATAAGGGTTCATCTTTATTCAAGGAGGAAATGATGGAAGCGCTAGGTGCAATCACATTTCAATATTAAGATGAGTATTCAAATTTTTTTTATTGTATTTTTTTTGTTTTTTTTTGCAATTTTTCCATGGTAATTGAAATTGCACTCAAAAGAGTTAACCCCTGTAGCGAGACTTTCACGATGACTCCCAGGATCAAAGACCTTAGGGCACCAAGTGAAGCCCACATACTCCGGCATCATCTCAAGTTAACTCAATAAAAAAAAATCAAATTACCAAAAATAGAGATAAAATTACTAACTCTGGGACAGAAAACTATGGAGTCACGATCCCCAAGTGCCGAAAGCCACACATTAGGTCATTTCATTGCTCTACATACAAATTTATTGTTTTTTTATTTTTATTTTATTTAATAATCATATTAAAACTAAAATGATCACAAAACCTATGATATTTATTTGGGGGACCCCATGAACTCAAACTAATACCCCACTATCAAAAGGACATGCATAGTGATCTTTTTTTTATTTGGATGAAAATATAAACGATGAAATATCACATTGGACAACCACACTTTCCAAAATCTATGCTCATGAAATTATACAAGGATTAAAATCAGAATTGGGGAATGCTAAATTATTTGATATTCAGTTTCAAAGTGTGCAATGTGTATTACCATTTTCAAAGTTAACGGAATTTTTCCTTCCATTTACACAATTTTTTCTTCTTCAAATCATTCATTTTTTTGACACAAAAGAATTTTTTATTTTATCTCCCCCCAACTTAAAATAACACTGTCCCCAGTGTTTGAAGAAATGAAATTTAGAAGGAGTAAAAGCAGATAAGGGAATTTCAAAAAGGAAATTCAAATATGAGGATCATGGAATAAAGTCATCTAGTGGTTGAAGTTGAAGTTCTTATTGCTCCAATTTAGTCCTTTGATATCCATGTCACTTGCAGAGTTCCCTAGTAGAAAAAGAAAAAAAAAGAAAGAAAAAAAACAAAACAATATATATATATATATATATTTATATAATAAAGAAAGTAAAATATAAGTATATATATAAAAATTATAGAATAAGGAATCACAAAAAGCCATAGGTCAGTGGTAAGCGTGTGCCCCTGTCTCCCTTCGGTCATGGGTTCGAATCCCCGCGGCTTCGCCGATTGTGATGAGGTTTGACCCACGACCCACGACGTGTCCCTTTTTATTATTATTATTATATTTTTATTTATTTATTTTTATTTTTATTTTAACCTACAAACACATTAAAATAAAAAAACTGATGATACATTTTCTTCTTTTCAAATTTATGGGTAAGGCATTACTCAAGGATCACACCACATGACACAGATGAATACAGTGCTCCCCTTTCATACCCATCCATACTCATAATACAAGAACATGTCAATTTTTTTTTTATTTTTAAATATAAAAATTATTTATTAATCCTATTTAAAATATAAATTCTATTAAAACAACAAAATGATTGGAAACATGAAAATCATGGGTTGCCTCCCATGCAGCGCTTTGTTTAACTTCGTTAGCTCGACTTGAACCCCCCAACTTACCCAATACCAAATTTCAACATTTTAAGGACCACATGTTCCACAAATTCAACTAGTTTGAGATTGATTCTATGTTTAGAATTTTTTTCATTAATAAACCTATGTTCTAAATTGAGTGGGAAAATCCAAGGAATATCAGAAATGGTGGATCTAGTTTCCTCTATAGTCTTTCCTAAGACATCAATGATCATACCAAATTTTTTTGTTTCAATAGAAGAATGAATTCCAACTGAAAGGGAATGGTTATACCCAATTAAGGGATTCTTTAGCGGGAGGGAATGACAATAATTTTGAGCTCGGGTTGGATAGAAAATTTAGACACAGGATGTGATTTTGAATCCAACTCAGTTTCATTTTCCAAATTTATCAACAGAATCGGTTCCTTTTGAATAGAAGATTAAACTAAAAAATTGGAAGGATCGGTGTTAGGAATGGTTATAGTCTCAATGTTTGTTATTTCTCTCAATGCTTCAGTGATTGGTGTTTTTAAAAAATCATCAATGGAGTTATCCTTAGGAGACTCAATCCATGATGTCAAATTCCCCACTTTTGAATCCAAAAATAAATTTCCTCTTGATTTAAACACCCATCATCATGTCCTTTATCCTCTTAATATTCCCCAAATCCAAAGGTTTTATCTTCAGTAAATTCATAAGAGGTTTGTGGGAAACTAGACAATTCACATAAGGTTATGGAAGGGACAATTTGTGTAGGGATGGATTCCTCACAAGTAATAATGATTTTTAGTTCTAATCTCAAAGATGAAACCTCAAAATTCATTATCTTCATTTGTTGACATAGTTTTTCAAGTAATGTACGTGGATCGGGATGGATAGGGGGTTGAGACTGATGGTCTATTCTAGGAGGATAATTATGTTGTTGGAATTCCATAGGAGGATGTTTAGATTGGATTTGTAGGGATTGAAACTCATTATATGATAGAATTTTTTGTGGAAAATAGTAAAAAAAACATTGTGGTTTATTAGGTTTTTGATGATCCGACAAGTATAAATTAGGATAGTCATTGTACTTCACACATGGGGTTGGGTGATCAAAGTAGGGATTGGTTCCCCATGTTTGGATTTGTTCAAAATTGACTTCCATTGGAGTGAGAGAGTGATAACAGAGAAGTGAGATGAAAAAATGGATTCTAGTGTCTAAGATAACTTACTTAGGTCCCCAAAAACGGTGCCATAATTTTATTATCGCTCAAATTTACCCAAGATATGAAGGTAGAACGGTCCTTGTAGTTTAGCTTGGGTGGTCGAATCCTCAGAGACGTAAGAAGTAACCTATGGACATGTTGATTCTATGGACTGTTTTTGGCTATAAAGTGGCCAACATGGGTTTATTTTAGATGTTTTTAAAGGATCACTAACAGATTTATGTGAATTCAATTTAAAAATAAGGAGTTGATCCTAGGTTATTGCTCGGGGTGGATTGGATGAAATTCTTTTCCAACTATTTCAATTTATAATATTTTAGATGGGTTCATTTAAGAAGATCAAAAAACATCCTAACTTATTGGTTTAATACCTAAAAACTTTAATACTAGTAACTTATAGACTTGAAGGATCAATTTTTTTAGCACTTCAAGGTAAAGGTTCTTATTATCACTTGAAGTGTGTAGCCTTAAATTCAACAAGGACGATGAAGTTTAAAAATCATCAAATAAAAATATCAATTAAAAGAAGTGATTAGAAATTAATGGGGTGATAAATAACATCCAATCCATCCCCTTGAAACTCCCTTGGATCAACCCATAAGTGGGTTATCCCTCCATTGATTCTATGGTTTCAATGGAAGCGGAAAGTAGACTCATGAGGGAGGAAATGGAGAAGTAAATAAAACAATAAAAATAGAATGATCACTCCACCGTTGTGTGAATAATTTCACAAGATTTGGTGTGAATAAATTCAAAACTTGAGGCAACAGTATCTTAGTGAGATGGATAACAACAGAATAATAGGATAATAAGAACTTTTATTAAGAAACTAAAGTGAATTGAACAACTTACATGTGAAAGACAAACTTGTGACAACAAAATCACAGCATAACATTACGATTGAAAAAATCACAAAATATTCTCATCTCCTCCACCACCACTACCTTAAAAAGGACTTTTTAAGCCTTGGGTAGATCCTTAAATAGTACAAGTCTCCTCAATTAATTTTGGTAGGCCATAGGTGGGTGAAAAGTTGAGGGAGAGTTGAATTTTCCACCCTTGACCCGAGGTGGCATCCAACTTTCATCCACCGAACAGAAGCGCTTGTAAGACCTTATATATGGCCGAATTAGAGTGGTACATAGAATAAGAAAATGGAGCCCCATATGTATTATAATCTAATTTAAAAGTTGGGCCCATTTATAGTTGTGGATTCCGAGATATGATTATATTAGTGGGATGTTTTTTTGGGACGCATAATCTGGCCCAGAATTTTATCTCTAAATTGGTCCGCCTAAATGACCACAATGGAAGCCTAATTAGTACTGGATCCTGAAAAATTATTTGTTCCTATACATGTCTACTAGAATCCCACAAAATTTGGGCTTCATTGGATTTTTAATGTGGGTCCCAAATTCTCATCAGTGGGATCGGGTCCAATCTACCTTCTCTAGAATTGCTTCCATTCATATCCAAATATCTCCATCATCCTTTATAAATCCTCCATTGATCCCTGAATAAAAAATGTTCATATTTAAGTGTAGATATTGTTTCAAAAATATAAAATTAAAATATGGATAATTAAATTCCTTAAAATCAGATAAATCATTGGGTACTTTAAATGATGTTAAAAAATGTACCATATAATAGTGCATTTTTAGAAGGTATTACAATCATAATGTGAAATGATGTTCAAAGTGTAAAATTCACTAAAATGGTGTTTATGAATAATAAATAAAATGAATATTATATATATTAACAATGAATATTATCCTCATTTAGTGGATAATCACACCCCCCAACTTGAGGTTTTCTAGTCCCAAGCAAAATATATCTCAACAATATGAAATTCGAATTCCCTTTTCCAAAAAAAATTTTAATACACAATGATCACCAAAAACACTCATACCAAAAAATCATGAAACCCATCAAAATATTTTAATACATGATAGTTTCATAAGCATATCCCAATCCCAAGCCCATTCCTTTGTTCAAATTCAATTCCATATTTCATCCAATATCAATTAAGTATGAGGATGTGTTGTGTATCACAATAGACATCGGGGTTCATCTTTATTCAAGGGGGAAATGATGGAAGAGCTAGGTGCAATCACATTTCAATATTAAGATGAGTATTCAAAATTTTTTTATTGTATTTTTTTTTATTTTTTTGCAATTTTTCCATGGTAATTTAAATTGCACTCAAAAGAGTTAACCCCTGTAGCGAAACTTTCACGATGACTCCCAGGATCAAAGAACTTAGGGCACCAAGTAAAGCCCACATACTCGGGCATCATCTCAAGTTAACTCAGTCAAAAAAAAATTCAAATTACCAAAAATAGAGATAAAATTACTAACTCTGGGCCAGAAAACTATGGAGTCACGATCCCCATGTGCCGAAAGCCACGCATTAGGTCATTTCATTGCTCTACGTGCAAATTTATTGTTTTTTTATTTTTATTTTATTTAATAATCATATTAAAAATAAAATGATCACAAAACCTATGATATTTATTTGGGGGACCCCATTTACTCAAACTAATACCCCACTATCCAAAGGACATGCATTGTGATCTTTTTTTTATTTGGATGAAAATATAAACGATGAAATATCACATTAGAAAACCACACTTTCCAAAATCTATGCTCATGAAATTATACAAGGATTAAAATCAGAATCGGGGAATGCTAAATTATTTGATATTCATTTTCAAAGTGTGAAATGTGTATTACCATGTTCAAAGTTAACTGAATTTTTCCTTCCATTTACACAATTTTTTCTTCTTCAAATCATTCATTTTTTTGACATAAAAGAATTTTTTGTTTTATCTCCCCCCAACATAAAATAACACTATCCCCAGTGTTTGAAGAAATGAAATTTAGAAGGATTAGAAGAAGTTAAGGGAATTTCAAAAAGGAAATTCAAATATGAGGATCATGGAATAAAGTCACCTGGTGGTTGAAGTTGAAGTTCTTATTGCTCCAATTTAGTCCTTTGATATCCATGTGACTTGCAGAGTTCCCTAGTAGAAAAAGAAAAAAAAAGAAAAAAAAAACAATATATATTTATATATTTATATAATAAAGAAAGTAAACTATAAGTATATATATAAAAATTATAGAATAAGGAAGCACAAAAAGCCGTAGGTCAGTGGTAAGCGTGCGCCCCTGTCTCCCTTCGGTCCTGGGTTCGAATCCCCGCGGCTTCGCCGGTTATTACGGGGTTTGACCCATGACCCACGACATGTCCCTTTGTTATTATTATTATTATATTTTTATTTATTTATTTTTTATTTTTATTTTAACCTATAGACACATTAAAATAAAAAAATTGATGATACATTGTCTTCTTTTTAAATTTCTGTGTAAGGCATTAATCAAGGATCACACCACATGACACGGATGAATACGATGCTCCCCTTTCATACCCATACATACTCATAATAGAAGAACTGGTCAACAATATTTTTTTTTATTTTTAAATATCAAAATGATTCATTAATCCTATTTAAAATATAAATGTGATTAAAACAACAAAATGATTGGAAACATGAAAATCATGGGTTGCCTCCCATGCAGCGCTTTGTTTAACTTCGTTAGCTCGAATTAAACCCCCAACTTACCCACTACCAAATTTCAACATTTTAAGGACCACATGTTTCACAAATTCAACTAGTTTGAGATTGATTCTATGTTTAGAATTTGTTTCATTGACAAAAATTTGTTCTAAAATGAGTTGGAAAATCCAAGGAATATCAGAAATGGTGGATCTAGTTTCCTCTATAGTCTTTCCTAAGACATCAATGATCATACCAAATTTTATTGTTTCAATAGAAGAATGAATTCCAACTGAAAGGGCATGGTTATACCCTATAAAGGGATTCTTTAGCGGGGAGGGAATGACAATAATTTTGATCTCAGGTTGGATAGGAAATTTAGATACAGGATGTGATTTTTAATCCAACTCAGTTTCATTTTCCAAATTTATCAACAGAATCAGTTCCTTTTGAATAGAATATTCAACCAAAAAATTGGAAAGATCGGTGTTAGGAATGGTTATAGACTCAATTTTTGTGATTTCTCTCAATGCTTCAGTGATTTGTGTTTTTAAAAAATCATCAATGGAGTTATCCTTAGAAGACTCAATCTATGATGTCAAATTATCCGATTTTGAATCCAAAAAATCCATTTCTTCTTGATTTAAACACCCATCAACAAGTTCTTTATCCTCTTCATCTTCCCCAAATCCAAAGGTTTTCTCTTCAGTAAATTCATGAGAGGTTTGTGGGAAACTAGACACTTCACATAAGGTTATGGAAGGGAAAATTTGTGTAGGAATGGATTCCTCACAAGTATTAATGATTTTTAGTTCTAATATCAATGATGAAACCTAAAAATTCATCATCTCCATTTGTTGACATAGTTTTTCAAGTAATGTATTTGGATCGGGATGGATAGGGGGTTGAGACATATGGTCTATTCCAGGAGGATAATTATGTTGTTGGAATTCCATAGGAGGATGTTCAGATTGGCTTTGTAGGGATTGAAACTCATTATATGATGGAATGTTTTTTGGATCATATTAGTAAAAACATTGTGGTTTATTAGGTTGTTGATGATCTGACAAGTATAAATTAGGATAGTCATTGTACTTCACACATGGGGTTGGGTGATCAAAGTAGGGATTGGTTCCCCATGTTTGGATTTGTTCAAAATTAACTTACATAGGAGTGAGAGAGTGATAATAGAGAAGTGAGATGAAAAAATGGATTCTAGTGTCTAAGATAACTTACTTAGGTCCCTGGAAACGACGCCCAAATTTTATTCTCGCTCAAATTTACCCAAGAGTTGAAGGTAGAACGGTCCTTGTAGTTTAGCTTGGGTTGTCGAATCCTCAGAGACGTAAGAAGTAACCTATGGACACGTTGATTCTATGGAATATTTTTGGCTATGAAGTGGCCAACATGGGTTGATTTTAGATGGGTTTAAAGGATCACTAATAGATTTATGTGAATTCAATTTAAAAATAAGGAGTTGATTCTAGGTTATCGCTCGGGGTGGATTTGATGAAATTCTTTTTCAGCTATTTCAATTTCTAATATTTTAGATGGGTTCATTTAAGAAGATAAAAAAACATCCTCACTTACTGGTTTAATACATACACAATTTAATACTAATAACCTATACACTTGAAGGATCAAAGTTTTGAGCACTTCAAGGTAAATGTTCGTACTATCACTTGAAGTGTGTAGCCTTAAATTCAACAAGGACGATGGAGTTTAAAAATCATCAAATAAAAATCTCAAATAAAATAAGTGATTAGAAATTAATGGGGTGATAAATAAAATCCAATCCATCCCCTTGAAACTCCCTTGGATCAACCCATAAGTGGGTTATCCCTACATTTATTCTATGGTTTCAATGGAAGCGGAAAGTAGACTCATGAGGGAGGAAATGGAGAAGTAAAGAAAACAATAAAAATAGAATGATCACTCCACCATTGTGTGAATAATTTCACAAGATTTGGTGTGAATAAATTCAAACCTTGAGGCAACGGTATCTAAGTGAGATGGATAACAACATAATAAGAGGATAATAAGAACTTTTATTAAGAAACTAAAGTGAATTGAACAACTTACATGTGAAAGACAAACTTGTGACAACAAAATCACAGCATAACATTATGATTGAACAAAGCACCAAATATTCTCAACTCCTCCACCAACACTTCATTAAATAGGAATTTTTGAAGCCTTGGGTAGAGCCTTCAATAGTCCAAGTCTCTTCAATTAATTTTGGTAGGCCATAGGTGGGTGGAAAGTTGAGGGAGAGTTGAATTTTCCACCCTTGACCCGAGGTGGCATCCAGCTTTCATCCACTGAACAGAAGCGCTTGTAAGACCTTATATATGGCCGAATCAGAGTGTTCCATAGAATAAAAAAATGAAGACCCGTATTTATTATAATCTCATGTAAAAGTTGGGCCCATTTGGAGTTGTGGATTCCGAGATATGATTAGATTAGTGGGAAGTTTTTCTGGGACGCATAATCTGGACCATAATTTTATCTCTAAATTGGTCCACCTAAATGTACACAATGGAGAACTCATTAGCACTGGATCCTGAATAATTATTTGTTCCTATACATGTGTTTTATCATCCCACGAAATTTGGGCTTCATTGGATTTGTAATGTGGGTCCCACATTCTCATCAGCGGGATGGTGTCCAATCCGCCTTCTCTAGAATTGCTTCCATTCATCTCCAAATATCTCCATCATCCTTTATGAATCCTCCATTGATACCTGAATGAAAAATGTTCATATTTAAGTTTATATACAGTTTCCAAAATATCAAATTAAAATATAGATAATTACATTCCTTAAAATCAGATAAATCATTGGGTACTTTAAATGATGTTAAAAAATGTACCACATAATAGTGCATTTTTAGAAGGTATTACAATCATAATGTGAAATGATGTTAAAAGTATAAAATGCACTAAAGTGGTGTTTATGAATGATAAATAACATGAATATTATATATATTAACAATTAATTTTTGCCTCATTTAGTGGGTAATCATATAGTCTACAAAAAAACACCTTAGAACCTCCTTGGAAGTGGGAAACCTCTAGAAAATGGGGTTCCATTTATAAGGTCATAAGGAGACTCCCTATGATATTCTAATAATTGATATTTGATCCAGGGAAATTTCAATATGGTCCTAGATCTCATCTCCCCTGGATATCTCTTTAGACCATCATCAAGAGGAACCAATCTACAACATACTAAATCATGTCCCATTGGACTTTTCTTTATCATAATACTCAACAAGACTGTAATACACTTTTATTAGTGTGTCTAACACTACACATGAGAGTAACACTATATCCCCCATCATCACTAGGCCTAAGTCTATCATACCAACCCAAGTTTTACTAGGGAACTATCCAAGGATACATACATCTTACTCTAAAGTTAAATTAGATTTCATATAAAGGAAATCCACTAGTTCTCTTCTCATATAATGGTAAAACCTGGATCATTTAAGGGTAACACACACAATACAAAAGTCACTTAAGTGTTGAATCCAGATCATGACAAGGTATCCGCTACTAGATATTTTATCCACTACATAGAGATAAGTCTTTGACATAATCCCTTTGGAAGAAAAGTTTTCCACATCATATCTATGCATTAGGCCATAGAGTGTCTGAATTCAATAGAAGAGAATAATTTAGGGATCTCCACTACTAAAGAGGACCACACCACATCAGAAGTGGCTAAAAAAAAATTTCGTTTCGTGTCACAATTGTGCCAATGTGACATGAAATTATATGTGTAACACCCCGACCCCAGTTACCCAAAGTCGGTGCATTATTACATAACATTGTCATGAAAAAAAAGATCAAATTTCGAAAGATAGATTAGTTTAGTAGCCTTGGAAGTACTAGATACATTCATAAGGTTTACATTACATCATAAAATGATAAACTACAATAACATTGTTTCCATAGACCACACTCATATCCCCTCAAACTATCCCTACAGGTCAGTCATAAAATACTTCTTCGCATCCTGGGAAAAATAAAACATAGAAATGGGTGAGCTCAGATGCTCAGTAAGGATAAAAATATAGCAAAAATTTTCATAAAAAAGCATAAAAATTTAAGGAAACTTATAAGACTAAAACAAAAGACTTTTAAACTTGAACTTTAGCATAACATGGAAAAGATAATATCAAATAATGCCATTTACTTACTCACATGGATATTCTACTAGTCAAATAATCACATGTAATATCAATAGACACTTTCATAATGATGGAATGCATAACGACTGACTTCATAACCACATAATAAAGGCCTTATGGCAATACTACAAAGAATATTTTGTCAAGGCCTTGTGCCAAGACACTAGTTTATCTCACAATACCTACTGATGCATCGAGGAGCTATAGCGGGCTCCACCCGTCACTTACTAAGTCCAATGTATTCCTCATATGAAAAGGTTTAAACATAACCTAAACATTCATATTAAAACTAGGATAATAAATTTCAATACATTATCAATAAACCTTGAATGGTGTAAAAATAACACATCCACAGTCCAACATATCATGAAACCTTCAATATAATATGGATGTTTCGTATCATAATAAATCAACTTCAAATAAGCTTAAAATCAATCAAAGGATGTTGACATAGATGAAATCAAAACCTTTTTATAGAAATATATCTTTTTATTTTGAAATCATTTAAAATTAATGTAATTATAAAGTAAAACATTTATTTTTGGAAATATTCTTATAATCTTGTAAGGGAATTTTTGATGATGTTATAATGGCGGAAAATAACAGCACCCGCCATATAAGTTAAAAAAACATTCTTACCTTAAAGTTGTCAAAAAGGTCAAAAAGTAACTTGATTGGAAAATGATGGAAAGATTCCTTTATAAAAATCTTATAAAAGTCAAACAAGGGTATAAATGACTTTAACCAATAGTCTATAAAATTTTAAGAATGTTTTTGAAATACATTTTTAAGAAACATAGATATGGATGATCAAGAGGTCCTAGTAGATAATTATGTATAAACAACCTCAGATAATGAAGAGATTGTATAATTAACCCTTACCTTATACTTTTACTAGGTCAAGGGTAGGTTAAAATCATGTATAATGGTAAAATAATTGTTATTAAACTATAAACTAATCATATACATTAATATGATATCATATATGATCTTTTAACATTGCATTGTTAATAATATCTTAGTATTATCTTCGTTTCAGGTGTTAATGAATTCGTTTTCCTTTATATTCTTTATTATTTGAGTCATATTTGTTATATATGGGATGTATCTTATTCATATACAGAATTATATCAAGTCTTTAAACATTATTTTTAATCATCTAATGAAAATAAGTCTTGAATGGATACGATGGGGAATGAATCTCATCGCATTCGTGGAGACGGTAATCCATACGTACACACGAGCGACAATATCATTATTTTGATATTAAAATAATATATAATTGGATGGTATATCATATATACAGAATCATTATCATGTTATATTTATTATTTACATCAAATACACATCATTATTATACCCATCCAAATAATAATGTATTGAATAACAATTACACCACGATGTGGAGACGGTAAGCCGTACGTACACACGTATGGTGAAATGTCATTCAAAGGATGGATAAAATAATGAATTTGGTTGTAACATATTTATAATAACATCACAGTATATAAAATATACTGGATTTATTATTTTAGAATGGAAACAACAAAGGAAAGGGAAGTGGAAGAAGAAAGGAACTTGAAAGAGGTGATTAAATATTTACCTCTTCTTCGGGTTCTTCCTTTTGATTTGATCAAAAGGGCTCCATAGATTGGATTTATGACAAAAGTAAGGCCTATAAGGTTAATTTAGGAAATTTGAGAGGGTATTTGGGTAGGGGTTGGCCAAGAAAAATGGCTTTCAAGGTGTGAATTAGAGAGAAGGGGGAGTGCCCTTTTATAAGAGGGGTGAGGGGCACCTTAGGAAAAGCTAGAAATATTATTTTATAATAAAATAATTTTCGGTTTATAATGGCTCATGAATGGATTATTTAAAGGATAAGGTGGGTATGAGTCGAAAAACACTCAACCAATAGGTTTTATACAGGTCTTGGTCACTATATTAACTTTATCTTTTAGATTTAACTTTTAGTTAAATAGTTTGACACTTACCATGTCTCATTGTATTTTTATATTATATGGTCAATAAACTTATTATATACTTCCAAGAGAACCCAAAGTGGTTCATTAATGATATAACTATCATTATATAAGTCCTTTGGCCAATCCTTATATTTTTAGGAATAGAATATCAATTAATAATATAATATTTGTTTTAAAACACTTTTTTGTCAATTTTGACACTGTTTGGTATTTTGTTTTTTATAAATTTATAACAGAATTATTACTTCAAAAAAAATTCATCTAACCAACCCTAATATGTCATATTATCCTATAAAATTAGTGTAAATCATAAAAATTCTCAAATTAAATTTATTTGGATATTTATAATATCAATTATTTTAATATTTCATTAATTAAGTAATTACTGCATCATCATTGTTTCATAAATAAATTAAATTATTTAATGTCTAAAAAATATAAATAAAATACCATTATGTAGTAAATATTTTTATCTTACTAATTAATATTTATATCTGAATTTATCTTATGTATAACCCTATATTATAAATGTTCTAGTTATTAAACATTGATTTTAACTATTTTAACTCTTCTTTAAATAAAATAATAATAAGTGTCCTAATCTAATCCACGTTGATCAAATATTTTCATATTTTATTCCTAAGGTTTTTTTGGTCAAATTATACTTATCCAATAGAATTAAGACATGTGTTAGGGTAATAATAATATCATTTTTACCCTTAAATACCCTATTTACTTTTAACCGTGGTAAATAAAAGTAAAAAGTTACTAATCACCAAAAATTATTGTCATATTATTGTACCACATTTTTCTTACTGATATCAACCGTGTCTCTAGGATTTTTTAAATTCAACTCACAGAAGTGGTAAAATTATGTTTTATGAGAATTTTCAAATTCTCCTAGAAGGTGGGTAAAAGAAGTTGAAAAGTTCAATAAAATTTTTATATATCTAAAATTATTATAAACTAACTCCAATGAATTACAAAGAACTTATATAGGTATTATGTATCTATTTTTACCTAAAATAAATTTAAATAAAATAAATAATTATTTAAATATAAATTTGGTTTTAAACTATAACTCAGTATTTTTCACTATTCATCAAGAATTGAATGTTTTCAGAAAAATACCAAAAATTCACTCTAATATAATTTCGATATTCCGAAACCAAAAATGAAGTCCATTTTGAAAGATAAAATTTATAAAATTTCAAAAAGTGGGTATTAATATTCATAACAGCTAGTTTGATTGGTTGTGGTGTGTTAGAACTCGAAGTTGCGTACAACACACGCTACCGTATTATTCAAAGAGAAGTGTACCATGGAAACTTAGAGTGTTAAATTCCCCCTACTTAAAATAAATTCATCCTCAAAAGTTCTAGAGTATTACTGCGTAAAAAGACTTGGGTGGTTATTCATCATAAGTTCTTCAGGTTCCCACGTTTCCTCTTCCATCTTATGGTTTCTCTATAGAACTTTTACCAGACTAGTCGTCCGGTTACTCAGCACTTGTTCTCTTCTATCAAGAACCTTGACATGCTCTTCTCAAAAAGACAGATCGAGTTCCAATTATAATTTTTTATAGGTGAGTATATGTGTTGGGCCAGGCATGTATTTTGTCAACAGTGATACGTGGAACACATCAGGGATTTTGGAGAGACTTGGAGACATTACCAATCGGTAAGCTACATCCCCAATGCATTCTAGAATTTCCAAAGGTCTGATGTACCTGAGACTCAACTTTCCCTTCTTACCAAAATGTATAACACCCTTCCATGGAGATACCATAAAAAAAACATGATCTCCTACCCGAAATTCCAAATCCTTCCTTCAGTTATCGGCATAGCTCTTCTGCCTACTTTGAGCTAATTTGATGTTGTTTTGGATTACCTTCACCTTTTCCATCATTTCCTCCACCAGTTCTGGGCCTACAAATTTTCTTTCGCCAACATCATCCTAACAGGTTGGTGTACGACATCTCTTTCCATATAATGCTTCATATGGTTCCATATGAATACTTGAATGGAAGATATTGTTATAAGAAAATTATACCAGAGGTAAATATTGATCCCATATACCTTGAAAGTCAAGTGAGCATGACCTTAACATGTCTTCTAAGGTTTGAATATTCAGTTATAATTTTCCATCAGTTTGGGGGTGGTAGGAAGTGCTCAAACGAAGTTCAGTATCCAGGGCTTTCTGAAGACTTTTCCAGAATCTTGATGTAAAATGGGGATCATGGTCAGAAATAATCGATAGGGGTACTCCATGAAGTCTCACAACATTTTTAATATATAGTCTTTCTAGCCGTTCAAGTGGTAAATCTTCTCTTATAGCAAGAAAATTTTCTGACTTGGTAAGTCGATCAATAATGGACCATATTGCATCATTCCTTCTAGGAGTCTTTGGTAGTCCCATGACAAAGTACATCGTAATATTATCCCATTTCCACTCATGTATGGGAAGAGGTTGCATGAATCCTCAAGGTTGTTTCCTTCCAGCTTTCACTTATTGAAAAACCATACATATTGACACAAAATCAGCAATCTCCCTCTTCATGTTGTCCCCCAAAAATGTTCCTTTAAATCTCTATACATTTTGGTTCTCCCAAAATGTATAGAAAAATTGGATCTATGATCATCATCTAACAATTCTCTTTTTATATCAGGTATATTGGGAACCCAAAGTCTCTTCCCAAATTTCAAAATTCCATATTCATACAAAAAGTCACTCAATCTACCAACATTCATAGCATTAATCATATTTTGAAACTCTTCATCATCGGTCTGAGAACTCTTTATCCTTTCTAGTAAAAATGATTTGGAAACCATTTGAAAAAGTATTGATGTTTCACCTTCCATTGTTATTCCCATATCCATATTTACTATATCCATGTATATAGTATCTTTTTAAACTCTCATCTTGTTCAAAACTCTATTACCTTCTCCGATCAAAGCATCTGCCACCTTATTTTCCTTCCCCGGGTGGTACTGTATAGTGCAATAATAATCCTTGAGTAGTTCAAGCCAATGCCTTTGCCTCAAACTCAAAAATTGCCTTTCCATATATGCTCGATGGTCATGAGGAAAGTATTTTTCTAAGAAAAAATATTTAAACTCCCTCCATTCCATATTTGATAATTCATCATCTTCCTTTGTATTTTGAATCAATGACCACCGTTGATCAACATCTCTAGTGAGGCGGTAAACTACCATGACAACTTTTTCCCTTTCACTACTCCCCAAGGCATGGAATATTTTCTCTAATAAATTTATCCAGTGCTCAGCCACTAATGGATTTGTACTCCAATTGAATGTTGGTGGTTGTTTCCTCATGAAGCGGTATAACATTGATCCTCCACATTGTGGATCAGGGTGCTATATACGGGTAAGGTTATTATTCATAACCTCAGTGAGTTGTTCCAGTATAGTGATAAGCTGATCAGCACCTGTTGTATTACCAGATCCACTATAATTATCTTGAGTAGGAGGGAAATCTCTACATAGAGTGTGTTCATTGATATAGTTTCCATTCTTTCCACTAGGATCCATTTATAAACAATGGCATAAACTATATTAGTTTATGAATCGAAATACATAATTCCAAACTTGTAAAACACTTAACATAAATTAAACAGTTTATGGATATAATCCATAATCATAAAAAAAGATTTATTTGAGGAAGTATATACTCATAAACCCTTCATAATGGTTTGTAAAGAAAATGAGAATTATCCTAATCATATCCCCCGGGAGTGTCATAACCAAGAGTGCATCAAGGCCCATTGTCGTGCGCCATTTCCTGTTCGAGTCTAGATTAAAGTGGTGTTTTCAGGTTTTACCCCTATATACATCTGTACCAGAGAAACCTCAACCTGTTTGTATCCAGACATGGATGTATTTCTTGGAAAACTCACAAAATCTCCACAATACCAATATTATAGGAAGTTCTTCTATACTAACCCTCAATGTCTATCTTAGGGTAATGTACTCTAATCAGAGTTTATCTAAATCTAGATTCCAAGGTTTTTACTAAACTTCCTCTGATACCAACTGTAACGCCCCAACCCCAGTTACCCAAAGTCGGTGCATTATTAATTAACATTGGCATTATCACAAAAGATCATGTCTCAAAAGACAAATTTTTTTAGTAGCCTTGGAAGTACTAGATAGATTCATAAGGTTTACATTACATGTAACACCCCAAGCTTCCACGGTACGTTTCACTTCGAATAATGCAATAGCGTGTGTTGTACGCAACCTTGAGCTCTAACACACACCACAACTAATTAAACTAGCCGTTGTGAATAGTAATACCTACTTTTTTAAATTTTATAAATTTTATTTATCAAAATGGAATTCATTTTTGGATTCGGAATATTGAAATTATCCTATGTTGAATTTTTGGTATTTTTCTGAGAACTTCTAAATTTATATGAATAGTGAAAAATACTTAAAAACAAATTTTTTAATCAAAATAATTTATAGTGATAAATTATAATATTTAGTGGTTTTAAAGTATAATTAGAATATATTTTTACCATTTTATCCAATGGTGGTCATTAGAATTAATTTAACATTGAAATTGGACATAAACAATTGCCAATCTTTTGATATAAATTGTTTCTTAAAAACACGCTATTTGTTGTAACAGCGGGAATTAATTATAAAATTAATTAATAAAACTTATATGTTTAGAATTTTGTAAAATAGACATCATTTTTGAATTCGGAATATCAATTATAGCTTAGTGTGAAATTTTGGCCTTATTCTGAAAAACTTCAATTTTTGATGAATAGTGAAACCACTAAGTGGTTGTTAAAAACTGATTTTTCGTTAAAATGAAATATTACCACTTCTGTGATTTGATTTTCAAAAATCCGATATACATGGTTTTCATTAAGAAGTAAAATGTGGTTCAATGAGATTAAAATAATTTTTCGGTGAATAGTAACTTTTAAGTTCTTAATCGCGATTAGAGGTAATTAGTGTAGTTTAAGGTAAAAAAAATGTTTTAATAATATGAGATGAGCTTGAAACTTGTCCTAATCCTATTGGATGAGTCATGGACGACCAAGACAACCCATGGGTCAACTTGGGGACCCCATGGAGCCACTTTGGTTGGAAAATGACATTAATATATATTTATTTAATGTTAAAATTAAATTGACACAAACATGAGTTGTTTTACTAAAACAGATTTTAAGTGGGGTTACACAAGTCCAAATTTTGACTATAAATATTCATTAGAAAGATAAAAATATTTCCTACATCATAGTATTTGTTTTATATTTTTAGACATTAAATAAATTAAATTATTTATGACATCATTATGATGCAATGATGACCTCATTGTTTAACGATTTTAATAAAATAAAAAGATAATGTAAAATCCAAGGCTTACACTTGTCCAAAGACTATTGGATGGGTATATTTCGAACCCTTATCACCTTAGGCACGAATTATATAAGTGTGAGACCTTTATAATCCGAAAAGCATTGTGTAATAATGTAACATTTCAATCTTTCCAAAAGAGCCCCTCCTCTCCTCTTATAAAAGGCCCCCACCTCTACCACCTTATTCACACTTTCAAGCCTTTTGGTTCGGCCAACCTCTGCCCAAATACTCTCCCAACTCCTCTACCTTCATCCTAGAAGCTTTACTTTAGTCAGAAATCCATCCTAAAGAGTCCTTTTGATCAAATCAAAAGGAAGAACCCGAAGAAGAGGTAACGTTTTCATCACCCTCTTTCAAGTTTCTTTCTTCTTCCACTCCCTCTTTGTTCATTATTTCAATTATAAAATTATAACTCCAGTATCTTCTATATACTATGATGTTATTATAAATATGGAACAACCATATTCATTATTCTACCCATCATTTGAATGACATGTCACCATACGTGCGTACATACGACTTACCGTCTCCACGTCGTGGTGTAATTGTTATTCAATTTTTTATTATTTATATGGGTATAAAAATGATATGTAATTCGTGTAAATAATAAATATAACATGATAATGATTCTTTATATATGATATACTATCCAATTATATATTATTTTAATATCAAAATAATGATATTGTCGCTCGTGCGTACGTACGGACTACCGTCTCCACGAATGCAATGAGATTCATTCTCCGTCGTATCCATTCAAGTATAATTATCATTTGATGATTTAAAAATAATGTTTAAGGACATGATATCATTCTGGATATGAATAAGATACAACCTATCCATGAAAAACATGACTTACGTAACAAAACATATAAAAGAAAATGAGTAAGTTGACACCCGAAACAACGATAAATCTAAGATATTGTTAACAAAGCAATGTTAAAAGATCATATATGATATCATATGAATGTATATGATTCTTGTATAATTTAATAACAATTATTTCACCATTATACAGGAGGTTAACCTACCCCAACCAAGGAAAAGTACAAGGTAAGGGAATTTCTTAACCCAACTTCCATTCTTTGGGTTAATCTCCTACTTTCAAAATTATGTCATGATATTATTATGTCATATTTTGTATTTTTACTTTCTTTATGTGTACCTATAGTGAATACACATAAGAGATCTATTTTATTTTAAAAATGATCTTTTAAGGACTTCGTCTCAATCTCCATTCATTGAGGCATATTTTGTTTTATACACAAATTTCTTTTATACAGTGTATAAACCCCTTTGACTTTTACGTTTATTCAAAAGGAATCTTTTTTATATGAAGCGTTTTGCTAAATGAAAAAGGGAATGTTTTTCTTTCCGTACTTATGCGGCGACAACGACTTCTCCGCCGCCGTGACCGTTATTTGAGTTTCGGCTTCCTCTACAAGCCATCATTTTTTTTAATGAAAAATAAATACAAAGTTTTAACTTTCTTTTATTTTGGAATTGAAAATGGTTTTGAAAGCGTTTTTATTATATCAATGTGTTGAATTGATATCTTGTGATTGAAATGTGGAAATGTTATGTTTCCTTTATGCATGTTTTATGTGATACGATTATGTTATGGTTTATGATATGTTTAAACCTGTTCATATGAGAAATGTATTGGACTTAATAAGTGACGGGTGGAGCCCGCTATAGCTCCTCGATGCATCGGTAGGTCTCATGAGACAACTAGACGTGGAATTGGCCGAGGCCCTTTCCCAATTTTATTTATGGTTTTGGCCGAGGCCTTAATCATTTTACACGTCTTGGCCGAGGCCTTGACAAAATGTTTCAGAATGTCCGACATTATACATTCCCTCATTATGAAAGTGGTTATTAATATTGCATGTGATTATTCTACTAGTAGAATATCCATGTGAGTAAGTAAATGGCATTATTTTAGTTTACTTTTGCCATATTATGCTAAAGTTCAAGTTTAAAAGGCTTTTGTTTTAGTTATACATTGCCTTAAATGTTAATGTTTATTTATGAAAGCTTCCGCTATATTGTTATCCTTACTGAGCATCTGAGCTCACCCCTTTCAATGTTTTAATATTTTACAGGATGTGAGGGAGTATTTTATGAATGACCTGCAGGGATAGTCTGAAGAGGATAGAAGTGTGGACTATGGAGACTATGTTATTATAGTTTTTCACTTTGTGATGTAATGTAACATTTATGAATGTATCTAGTGTTTCCAAGGCTACTAAACTAATCGGTCTTTCGAGACTTGATCTTTTGTGATCATGCCAATGTTACGAAGTAATGCACCGACTCTGGGTAGCTGGGGTCGGGGCGTTACATTACATCATAAAATGAAAAACTACAACAACATTGTTTCCATAGACCATACTCATATCCCCTCAGACAATCCCTTTAGGCCAGTCATAAAATACTTCTTCACATCCTGGGAAAAATAAAACATAGAAAGGGGTGATCTTAGATTCTCAGTAAGGATAACAATATAGTGGAAACTTTCATAAATAAGAATAAACATTTAAGGCAATGTATAAGACTAAAACAAAAGACTTTTAAACTTGAACTTCAGCATAATATGGAAATGATATGATAAAATAATGTCATTTACTTACTCACATGGATATTCTACTAGTCGAATAATCACATGCAATATCAATAGACACTTTCATAATGATGGAATGCATAATGCCAGACATCATAACCACATAGTCAAGGCCTTGTGCCAAGACTACAAATAAGATTTTGTCAAGGCCTTATTCCAAGACACTAGTTTGTCTCATGAGACCTACCGAAGCATCGAGAAGCTATAGTGGGCTCCACTCGTCACTTACTAATTCCAATGCATTCTTTATATGAAAAGGTTTAAACATAACAAAAAAATTCGTATTAAAACTAGCATACGAAATGTCAATACTTTATCCATAAACCATGAATGGTGTAAAAATAACACATCCATAGTAAAACATATCACAAAAACTTCAATACAATATTTAAGTTTCATATCATAATAAATCAATTTCAAATAATCTTAAAATCCATCAAAGGATGTTGACATAGATGAAATCAAACCATTTTTAGAGAAATATCTCTTTCTATTTTGAAATCATTTAAAATTCATGAAATTATAAAATAAAACATGTATTTTTGGAAATATTCTTATAAGATTGTAAGGGAATATTTGATGATGTTATAATGGCGGACAATAGCTGCAACTTCCGTATAAGTTAAAAAAACATTCTTACCTTAAAGTTGTTGAAAAGGTAAAAAAGTACCTTGTTTGGAAAACGATGGAAATATTAATTTATAAACATATTATAAAAGACAAAAAATGGTATAAATTAATTTAACCCATATTCTATAAAATATTAATAATGTTTTGAAATAAATTTTTAAGAAACATGGATGTGGATGATAAAGAGGTCCTAGTAGATAATTACGTATAAACAACCTCAGATAATGAAGAGATTGTAGAATTATCCATTACCTTGTGCTTTTACTTGGTCAAGGGTATTTTAACCTCTTGTATAATGGTGAAATAATTTTTATTAAATTATACAAGAATCATATACATTAATATGATATCATATATGATCTTTTAACATTGCTTTGTTAATAATACCTTTGTATTATCATCGTTTCAGGTGTTAACGGATTTGTTTTACTTTATATTATTTATTATTTGAGTCATATTTGTTATGGATGGGATGTATATTTTTCCTATATATAATTATATCAAGTCTTTAAACATTATTTTTAATCATCTAATGAAAATTAGTCTTGAATGGATATGATGGGGAATGAATCTCATCGAGTTCATGGAGACGGTAATCCGTGCGTACGCATGAGAAAATATCATTTTTTTGATATTAAAATAATATATAATGGGATGGTATATCATATATATAGAATAATTATCATGTTATATCTATTATTCACATCAATTACACATCATTATTATACCCATCCAAATAAGAATGTATTGAATAACAATTACACCACGACGTGGAGACGGTAAGTCGTACGTACACACGTATGGTGACATGTCATTCAAAGGATGGATAGAATAATGAATTTGGTTGTACCATATTTATAATAACATAAAAGTATATATAAGATACTGGATTTATTATTTTATAATGGAAAAAACAAATAAAAAGGAAGCAGAAGAAGAAAGGAACTTGAAAGAGGTGATGAAATATTTACCTCTCCTTCGGGTTCTTCCTTTTGATTTTATCAAAAGGGCTCCCTAGGTTTGCTTTCTGACTAAAGGAGGGACTCTAGGGTGAAGGAAGAACATTTTAGAGGGTATTTTTTAAGGTTTTGACCAAGCCAAATGGCTTTGAAGGTGTTAATTAGAGAGAAGGGGGAGTGCCCTTTTATAAGAGGGGTGAGGGGCACCTTAGGAAAAGCAAGAAATATTATTTTGTAATAAAATAATTTTTTGTTTATAATTGCTCCAAAATGTATTATTTAAAGGCTAAGGTGGGTATGGGTCTACAACCGCTCAACCAATAGGGTTTAGACAGGTTTGGGTCACTATATTGACTTTATCTTTTAGATTTAACTCTTAGTTAAATAGTTTGACATTTACCATATCTCTTTGTATTTTTATATTATATGGTTAATAAAATTACAATATAATTCCAAGAGAACCCCAAGTGGTTAATTAATGATAAAAAAATCATTATATAAGTCCTTTGTCTGAACCTTAGATTTTTAGGAATAGAATATCAATTAATAATATAATATTTGATTTAAAAACTCTTTTATGTCAATTTTGACACTATTTGGTATTTTGTTTTTGATAAATTCATAACAGAATTATTACTTCTAAACACATTCATATAACCAACCCTAATATTTAATATTAACCTATAAAATTAGTGTAATTCATTAAAAGTCTCAAATTACATTTATTTGGATATTTAAAATATCAATTATTTTAATATTTCATTATTTAGGTAATTACTACATCATCATTGTGTCATAAATAAATTAAAACATTTAATGTCTAAAAAATATAAATAAAATAATATTATTTAGGAAATATTTTTAGCTTCCTAATTAATATTTATAGTTGAATTTATCTTATGTATAACAATATATTAGAACTGTTTTAGTTATTAAAATTTGATCTTAACTCTTTTAAATCTTCTTTAAATAAAATAATAATAACTGTACTAATCTAATCCAAGTGGACCAAAGAGGTTAATATTTTATTCATAAGGTTGTTTTTGGTCGAATTATACTTATCCAATATAATTAGGACATGTTTTAGAGTAATAATAATATCATTTCTACCCTTAAATACCCAATTTACTTTTAACCGTGGTAAATAAAAGTAAAAAGTTACTCTTCACCAAAAATTATTTTCATCTTATTGAACAAAATTTTTCTTACTGATATCAACCGTGTCTCTCAATTTTTTTAAATTCAACTCAATGAAGCGGTAAAATTATGTTTTATGTGAATTTTCAAATTCTCCTAGAAGGTGGGTAAGAGACGGTGATAAGTTAAATAAAATTTTTATATATCTAAAATTATTATAAACTAAATCCAATGAATTACATTGAACTTATATAGGTATTATGTATAAATTTTGACCTAAGATAAATTAAAAAAAATAATTATTTAAATAAAAATTTGGTTTTAAACTATAACTAAGTGTTTTTCATTATTCATCAAAAATTGAAAGTTTTCAAAAAAAAACCAAAAATTCACCCTAAGTGAATTTTGATATTACGAATCCAAAAATGAAGTCCATTTTGAAAGATAAAATTTATAAAATTTCAAAAAGTGGGTATTACTATTCATAACGGCTAGTTTGATTGGTTGTGGTGTGTTAGAACCCGAAGTTGCTTATAACACACACTACTATATTATTCAAAGAGAAGAATACTGTGGAAGCTTGGGGTTTTATAATATGAGATCTTATCATAGATCTTGGGTAGTATATGAAGAATAAAATTTCGATATAATAGTGATTTGACAGAAAATTTGACTCTTATAGATATAGTTAAACAAACCATAGTTTTGTTTACCACGTAATTGAAGAGACTAAGATAGTAATCCTGGACCATAGTGGATGTGACCATGCTTCAGTGAATGTAGAAAGAGTAGTTATACACCGTACAACTGAAGAGAATAATGTATCCAAGTAGTTTCATTTAAAATCAATATCATAAAAATGAGAGATATGGACAAAATCTCTTGATGGTTAATTCAAATTAAATGGTGCATGATAACATTAGTAGTTACAGGGGACACTTCAAATAATCCAAAATTAAGGAGAGTAAATATTAACCATTGGACTGAAATAAAAATAGGGAGATTCCTATTATGCTGAAGGATGGGGTGACACTATGAGAATTTCAGAATCATAATTTCTTAGGGTGATTGTATATTTCATTTGGAAGGATGAAGGTCAATGAGGTTATTATTACATGACTCTTATTCTCACTAGAAACATACTATATATCTACTTAATAGAAACACCATAATTATTTTCTGTTTTCACCATATTCTAGTGGTATAGGAAAGATTTAATAGATAGAGGGTTGTGGTTATTGGCGAAGGATAATAGTGTTCTCTAATTGTTCATGATTTTGAAATGGGAGGCTTAATGAGACTTATCCAAATTATATTTATAAATTAGGGATCTTTATTGAATTAGGTACATAAAAACATTTTCTTATATGAATCATAGACTATCCTAGTATAGGTGAACCATGTAAAATACCTCATGTTATTTAATACATTTATCACTCGTTAAGGTGGAAGATAGAGGGAAATTAAAGTTCTCTTCAAGGTTATAGAACAAGATCCTTATAGAAGAATGAATTTTTTCAAAATTATCTATTGTGATTTATTGACACTCTTGGGGTGTAATCCTCTATAAGGGTATAAAATGTGGTATAAAAATGGGGTTTATTCCTTTTATCTTATCAATTAATGAAAACAATTTTCAACCATAAAGGTTTCAACAAGTTAAAAGGTGGTAATTTATAGTTGTGGAAATGTTAGATGAAATATCACTTCAGATCCCTGGGCATGGAATTTTACATAGAGGGAATTTATAGAATCACTATTATTATTGAAATTAGAGCCTTAAAAGAGTGATATCATTAGGAATTAGATATAGATAACAAATTAATAATTTACATGATATTTTATCTTATAAATAACATTTTAACAATGTTAATATCTTATAAATCGACTAATTTTATATTGGAAAATATTCTGAGTATTTATGAAGTAGATTTGATGGTTTGGAAGTCAAAGTTACAGGTTCCATGGAAAAAATATGATAATTTGAAAATGAATTAAACTGAGAAGTTTGATTTATTTATAAATCATATAAATGTTATTATTAATTATATATGAGGCCTCATTTCTGAATCTAATGATGAGAATATCATGAATTGGATAATGAGAAGACCCCATCCCAATTTAATGAAAATGTTTCAGTTATAGAAGTCTAATATCCAAAATATATTTCATGTGATAGTTTGAATAGTACTCCTATAGGTTATGATATATAAAAAGAATAAATTGAGTCATGAATGATAGAATGTACTGAGGAGGTGGCCTTTAATTACATGAAGTAGCTCTCAATTATACAGTCCAAATGTTGATGAAGTTTCTAATGTTAATTCATTTTTTTCCTATAATATTAAGATTGGAATATGAATATTTAATGGTAAGATTCCACTCAACCACATAAAATTTTAAAATTCGGGAAATGATGTAGAAAAATGTCCTAAAAAATACGAAAATGAAGATGATGAAGACAAATTTCCCAAGAAGATAACAAAACAAGGTTTAATGAATTCTAAATGGAGATCATTAAAAATAAATATTTTTATCTCTAATAAAGAATATATGTATGGTGAAAGTGTGGTATAAGAGGTTGAATATTACAAGGATGAAGGTGTGTTGTTGTATATTAAAAATATGATAAGAAAATTTGGTAGTGATAGAGGTTTTATCTATAGTAATAACTTGAGGATGCTCTTAAAGAACATGATATTTGGAGGGAATAGAATAAGAAGGACAATTTATTGGTGAACAATTCCAAGATTTACATGAAAAAAAATTATAAGAAAAGTAATATCTAAATTCCATGATAATTTTTTTTGAAATTCAAAAAATCAATGATGGAATTTGGACTAAAAAAATAAACCACGAATACATATCACTTATGGTTTGAAAAAACTATCAAGAATAAAGTGAAGATAATTGGGGAGCTGAAAGAAGATGTTAAGAATTGGAATAATAAGTGTTAAGAACAAGAAAAAATATTGATAATCAGTATGATGACAATGAATTAAAAGGAATCATCAACAAGTGGATAGAAATGAATTTATGAGGAATATTGAATACATATTAATTAGGTTTAACAGTTTAAATATAAAATCAAATATGTAGTTGTTTCAAAACTAGAATCATCGACTTCTAAAAAGAAGGTATATATTAATGACACTAAAAAGGACAATACTAAAGTGGAAAATAATAATTCTAATTCTTAAGGAGTAATTTTTTTTCTATGGAATATTCGAATACACTTACTATGTGTGATTTATTTCAAGGAGGTCCTTCTAAGATCATCACCAATCCAAATAGGATTTTTTTTCTTATTATTCCTTTTCTTTTAAAGGATATTTTTTTTGTAAAGGATTAATGAATAGATAAATCAATTTTGTATCAATAATATAAAAAATTTCATAAAGAATACATTTATTTAGTAGAAATAATAAGATAGAACATTTATCCAAAGGCATAGAGACTAGTTTTTTTTTCCAGTTCTTCAAGAAGAACATTATTTCTTAGAGCCAACTCTTAAGGATGCAAAAGCATCACCAACATAAGTAATGAAAGGTAGTTTAAATAAGGTTAATTATATATATATATATATATTTCCTTGAGGGAAATAGAATATTAAATATCATGGATACTAGAATGAAGATACACATCATATAAGATTAGAAATTAAGACATCATTGTTAATTTTAAGCACAAGAATGATATTTCTCTTCATTTTCGGAGTGATGAGGGTATAATGATTGTTTCTTCTTCGAAGGAAAATATTAGAGGAATAGTTCTTTAGAGGACTAAAATTTTATTGGTTTATGGGACGAGTCATAATATTATCTATGTTATCTAGTTCTGTGACCCTAGACATACAATTGAATTCAATGAAAGGTTATGTATTGTCAAAAAAAATATAGTTCAATTATTCTACTGGGATGATGAACAAAGAGATATTTATACCTTGTTGGAGAGTAAAATTTCTAAGTTCTATACTAAGATGAGGAGAACATTCTATATAATAGGTGGATAGACCATTTGAGAAAACCTTTTCTGTAGAGATTGGTAAAAACAAATGGAGTACATGATATTCCCTATATCACATATTATCACAGTAACATATGTGATTCATGTCAAAAAACAAAGATTATCCTAAATAATTACTTGCCAAAGAAGTTGAAGGAATCAATATTTCTTGAGTTTGTACATGTGGATGTTAGTAGAATAATATCACCCAATTTGATGAATAGAAATAGATATTATGTTTTTTTGTTGATTATTTTAGTATTATTGAATGGATTCTTCCAATAAAATGAAAGACTGAGAAGCATAGTTGTATCACTCTATTTTAGAGGAAATTTGAGAAAATTAATTGTGTAAATATTCATAAGTTCCAAAAATAAAATCGGATTTAATTTAAAAATCATAAATTTATATAATATATAGAGAAGTATAGAAATCAAAATCATGTTTTAACTATAAAAACACCCCATCAAAATGGGGAATTAGGATGAATAAGTATCATAATAAATAACATGGCCTAAACAATATTGATTGAAAAGCCACTTCTAGAAAGATACTGGAAGGGAGATATTTTATTATTGGTGTATATTTCCAATTGTGCATTGCTACATGTAAATTAAGCGATAGCACCTACAATCAAGTACTTTTTAGATTTTGGAAGTAAATATTTTATTCTTAATAAGGATAGGAGTATAAAATTTTATGAATATGGAGGTGATTTAATATTTACTAGATACTCATCCAAGAGTAAATATTATAGTTTTTACAACAATATACCCAAAAATATGATTATGTGAAATAAAATTGAGGTTCTTGAAAGTTGGAGAATGACCGTAACACATGATTAGATCTTGCATGACCGCCAATAAATTTATGAATCAGAAACTGATGTAGAAGAATAAGGTTAAAGGGGAGTTACATATAATTAATTTAATTATTATAAATATTATGATTGTGAATAGATGAAATAAAGTCTTCTAGGAAAAAGAAGACAAATGAGAAGGTATGAAATTACTGAAAAATTGTTTGAGACTGGACAATACTCATTGATAGTAGATAAATAAAGGCTTGGTATAAGGTATTTTTTTATATCATTAGTGGAACCACACTCTTTTAAATAAAAAATATTTTATTAGAGTTGGGTCAAGTATATGAAGAATGAAATTGAATAAATTGAAAAAAATGATACATGGGAAGTTGTTCCATTTCCATGTGATAATAATTCCATTATAACTAGGTGGGTCTTCCAAAACAAACCTAATGAAGGCGAAAAAGTGATTTGGAAGAACTTGTAGCCTGTGTGAAAATAGTATTCCCAAATATAATGAAATAAAGATGATGATACATTTTCACACATACCATGAATTTAAACTATTCTGTTATTCATATCATTGGTGATTCATAAAGGATTGAAATAATAAAAAAGGGTCCTCAAATATACTTTCTTGAATTCTATACCAAAATAGGAAGTGTATATCAAGAAATAAAATGGGTTTCTTATTGATGACGATGAATAAAAAGTGTGTTTACTGAAGAAGGCTTTGTGTGGACTTAGAAATAAATATAAGAGTCATATTCCAAGCTAGATCAATGTCTAATGAAGCTTGTTTTATATATAGGTTAAGTTTATCGCAACCTCTATATCATGAAGGATAATGAGAACTGATTGATGATTATTTTCAATATTTATGACATAATTTTTAGAGGCTCATATGAAAACTCTATAAAGATGTTTTTAGAACATATGATGCATGAATTTGAGATGTCTCTAATTAGTGAAATATAATATGTCCTTAATTTCCATGTCACTCAATGATTGGATATAATTGCTTTATCATAAATAATTTTTACCAATGAGGTTATAAATTTTTTTTAGATAAATGATTCAAGGCCCAAGGATTATCCATTGAGGACAAGGATAAAATTATTAAAATACATGCAAGTAAACAAGGTCAATGTGGCCAGATTTTGGTAAATTAATTGGATTTTAACTTATTTAACTACAACTCAAAAAGAAATTATTTAAACTACTTTTCAATAAAATCATTTTTAAAATGACCTCAACTAAAATCGCATGAAATATATGAAAATAATAATTTATTATATCCATCATGTAATGAACTATCTGTTGATTTATCATAATGATTCACAACATAAGTTTTAGGTATTTACTTATGTGGATTGGGATGGTTTGGTAGATGAACAAAAATCAACATCAAGTTGTTATTTTTATCTTGGTAGTTCATGTATATCATGGAAAATCATAAATATTGGTTTCATGTCATTGAGAAACATAGAATCTGAGTACAATACCACCACTCAAGAATTCACCCTATTACTATAGATGTAATGACAAATAGTGATGTGGGTGTTGAATTTATTTTTCCTAATTCAATAATGTGTGATATCTTAAGTATTATCAATATTAGCAAAAATATTATTCAACATTCAAGTAAAAAATACATTGAAGTCAAATTCCATTTCATAAAGTAGATGGTGTAGCAAGGAATTGTAATACTAGATTATTTTTCAACTCAATATAATGTTGGAATTATCATGATAAAGTTAATAACTAAAGAGGTGTTTGAGAATTATCGGTTGCCTCTTGGAGTCCAACCATATCCACCCACTTTAGTGACTCAAGGATGTAACTTCCACACCCTATAGCCGCTTTCATGAGCAGGTTATGTTTTCTCACCTTAATTTGTTTGATATCTTACCCTCTATTATAAATTTTTTATAGAAGTGATCTCTTTGGGTTTGTTTCTAATATGAGATAAATTTTCAAGTGTGTTTGGATTGGGGAGAAGTGTTTGAAAGGTAGAGAGTATGTCACTGACTAATCAGGGGTGGAGATGTATTTATTATAAGGATTCATAGGTGGTTCTGAAATACTTTTCACCCAATTCTTGTTTCTCACACCAAGAATGGATCATATTGTTTTAAAATATGTGGTTATAAGATCCATGTTACCAATCATTAATGTTGTGTTTTCAAAGGAGGATTACTTTTCACTTAGAAAATTTTGATTATTGTCAATAAATACAAAAGGGGAGGTTGTTGAAAAAATTACTTTCTAGGATTTTATGAGCAATGTTTTTGGACAAGTTAATTTCTTGTAAGGAGTTGAAGAAGAGTTATGACTAGAAGAGAGATCCCACACCATAGGTCATGTTTCATTCTAGAGAATATGTGGAATTTTAGAAGCATATAATGCAACTCATCCATCTATACCACAGAGGTCTGTTTGTGCTATAACAAGATAGAACACAATATTAGACCCTGCATAAGGGTATATCACATGATACAAAAGGACACTTATCCCAACCCCCTATGGGTAAAGAAAAAACTATCCCTCATGTGAAGGTTATTGACCAATTATCTCCTAGAATAAGGGTAAAACATAGTTTGTATAAGGGTAACATAACCAATACACACACCAAAAAAGGATATAACTGAGATCACAAAAGGGTATCAACCACTATATATTTTGGGGTGTCTTAATCATTTGGATATGGATACATCACATTATCTTTGAAAGGGAATGGATACATTACATTACTACCTCTTGAACCATGGAGGGATTGAATTCAGTATAAGTAAAAAATTCAGGGATCTCCATTCACCTATGAGGCCAGACTATAACAGAAGTTACGATGCCAAAATTATGCGTCCATTCCACAATTGGTTATTTATGTCAAGTATTTAGAGTATATAATTTCATTGATTTTGGGTTCCTTATAAATAATATCATGTTTAGATCATAAAGATTTAAGGGGAAATATGCTTTTTTGTGGATCTTATTAAACATGATACATTTCTCTTTACCATGATATAGAAGAGGCTGAGGTAGTGAGGCTACACTATAATGGTAGTGACCACACCATAGTAAAAAAACAAAGAGGAATTATACAACATATAACTAAAAACCATTCCATATTAAAGTAGTTTCAGTCAATGTAAATTTCATCTGTAAATCGAGATATTTTTCGAATCTCCAAATGATTAATTCAAATGAAATAATGCATGATGTCCCTAATAATTATAGGGGACAATTAGAACTATCCCGAAAGAAGTAGAGTCAATTGTAACCATTGGATTGAAATAAAAATATGGAGAGTCCAATTGTGCAGAAGGATGGGAAGATGTATGGAGAATTTTAGGAGAACAATTTCAGAGGGTGATTCCATATTTCATCTGTATGGATTATGGTCAAAAAAGGTGTTATCCCAAGAGTTCTATTATCATTGGAAGTTGAAAAATACTTATTCTAAATAGAAACACCATCATTGGTTTATGTTTTCATTATCTACATGTGAATAAGGATGGATTCAATAGAAGGATAAGTGAGTTCCTTATTTAAGGGCATAATTGATTTATTTAACTGGTCAAGGTAGTGAACTAGGAGGGTCAGTGAGAAAACTCTAAATCTAATTATATAAAAATGATATTTAGTGAATTTTGTTAATAGAAAAATTATTGGGCATGATTTTTGTATTAGACTAGTATGGGTGAACCAAGTAAAATCTATTATGTTATTTGTTTATTTAATCAATCATTGAGGAAAAATATTGATATAAATTATATTATTCTTGAAGGTGAGAGAACAAATTCCTCATTCATGTAAGAATTTTTTTGAACATTTATATAATGAATCAACCCCCTATCATGTTATAATACTCTATGATGGTTTAGGAAATATCAAAACTCGATACCCTATATGATGCTAAAATTCCTAAATAATTAATTATAATAATATATAAGTAATTATTCAATTTAATCAAATGAGGAATAATCACCTAAAAACTGAGAAATTTAGAACCACTGATATCTCCCAAAAACTTATGAATTTATCTTCCCAGAAAATCTTCTATCCTACCCAAGAAAAAGCCTAATAATTTCAACTTGAGCCCACTATGATTCCCTATAACTGACATCGAAACCTATCCCAAATATTTTTTAAATCCGTGTGCTAATTTAGGATAATAAGAATGAAGGAATCAAATATGTAAAATCACCATGAATATGTCATAGAAACATCCAAGAGTCACCCATATCCAAGGGGAATAAAAAAGGTAAAGAGTGGTGGGGATAAAATGAATCTCTCCACTACCCCCATAACATTTAAATAGATAGGGGATAACATGTAAATTATATATCTATAATTCATTTTTCAAAACATAAATGGGGTCCCATCACTTCAAGACCCGTAGGGATTACAATGTGATTCCCTTTTACAAAACCCAATCATGGAATGGTCCCTTGGGTTATGGCGTAAGACACTTCACTTGGGGTAGAACGAAAATCCATATCCCTAACATTCATGGAATGGAATTGACCCTTAATGTCATGACATTCTCCGTTCCCAAAAATATTCTTCCCCATAGCTAGATTTAATGATTTTACGTTGCACCTCATGAAACTATGAATCTCACTATGACACCATTCATAGCATGAACAAAATTTCTCAATGAATTCATAAAAATAAATACATAATATTTTACCAACAAAAAACATAAGTATTTCTATCAATGAGTGATACTCCCCTCCATGATTCAAATATAAGTAATGTTTTTTTTCTTAAGGAAATTTCTAAAAAAAATATTCTAATATGTGACACTTACTTATCATGATGTGATTTATTAACTCCCTTTCCATGTTGTGATCCTCATTCTACCAGTAAGAGTTGGTGTCCTAGAACCAACTGGTTTTACTTTGATTACATGTAAATTTAATGAATTATTACATATTGTTCATTGTTCTTCATGACTATGATGCAATAATGTCCTAGAGTATTTTTTTCATTGATAATATCATGGAAGTTCCCCTCCATGATGAGAACATTGAAATGCTATAACAATATTCTAAAATATAGTTATATGGTTTGATGAAATGATATGATGAGAAACATAGCAATCATACCTTCAAGTGTTATTACTCATAAGAAGATGATACATCCTCTCATGAAGTTCGCACTTGGTAATCTTCAAGATATGAGATTATGAGAACAGACCCACTAGTAGGAATTTTTCATGTTTTAGTGTCATTGAATATTACTATCTTTGAGCATGTGTAATGATCTTTAAACATTAATATTATCATTAATACGTGTCACGACTTAAGGAATATGGTTTTACTGACAAAAACCATCATGCAGATTGTTGGTGGGAAGTAGGGTATGTTGGGTACGTCAAGAGTGGCATGTAATTAATGGACAAGTTGAGGAAGGATTTGTCCCTTCCATTTATGGAAGTGGATATCTTGGCCCTTTTATTGAAATAGAATCGTCACGTGAAATTACATGGACATGGTGTAACAATGAGTTTATTTCAGGTAGTCAAAGAATGACGAATCAAGCATAAAATTTGATGACACAATCATGGAACCTTCTTGATGAGATATTGCAACAAATGGATTATATTACACAATGAGCATTCGTATGTAGATATCATTGTTGCGACTTTACATTCTTTCTCTTGGGTCCTTGATGCGTTCCTATATAGTACTCTTCGACTTTAGGCAATCCCACTTAATGCTAATAATAAAAAATCCTAGAGGGTCACACACTAAGTGTTTTTGGTGGTCTCAGTTAAATTCTATTTTAATTTAATTAATGAAATAAATATTATTCTCAAGGCCATGGAATAATTTTATTCAAGTTACAATGATCACATAAAATAAATAAAATTTATTTATTTATTTTATTTAACATTTAATAAATATTTATTTACTAGTTTGTAGATAAAATATATATTTAAGAGAATAATTTATTTATTTATTTATTCAGGTGTTCAATAAATGGAAGTGGAGTTCCAGTGGACCATGGTCTGTCTTGTAGTAAAATAATTATTTAACTAGTTGGAACAGATTAAAATAACACTGCTAATATTTTATGACACAGAATTTTATTTATAATTATGTTTTGTGCAAGTTGGAGCACCATAAATAATGGTTTTGTATTATTATTAAATGAAAGGGATTTCTATAATTTCATGAATGTATTTAATTGTTTCTATGCAATTAAATATTGTAACTGAAATTCCATGTATATAAATATGCAAGTACGCCTATTGTGCCAGAAACTACACAACACACATGGTGAATTGAGAATTGTGGAGGCAAAAAATTTCTCTCTCAAATCCTCTTCTCTCCCCTCTTAAGAACGAGAGACGTTCTTCAAGGCTGAAGAAAAACTGATCAAGAATGAACGACACAGGACACTCACTTCGCCATACTAGTACCCAAAGAACGAGCGGTGTCGACCGGAGGCCATCAGATCACGTGTGGATCACCACTAAAGAGATTCTAGTTTAGATCCTTACAAGAAATATGAGATAATCCAGAAGGGTCATTCTAGATGATCAACATCATCTATGAAGAAAAATACCAAAGATACAGGAATTATTTTTCTTTATGAAATTAATAAAATTAATTATAAACATGATGTGAAAGATCCTGTCTAAGGTTTCAGGCCTCTTTATTATTTATCTAAATATTTGATTAAATTCTATGGAGACTAGTGTTCATCTTCATATTGATCCTAGAATAATCCTTTATCATGGTAATAATCAAAGTTGGGTCTTGTCCCAACCATTCTTTCACTAAGCCCGGAACCTTCAAGTGGTATCAGAGCGGTTACATCACAGTTTATAATTATTTAAATATTTCTTTGATGAATTAGGCATTTAATAATTTAGTTGTTTCAATTCAAGTTAATCGTTCTGCAAATCTGAATCTCGAGACTTATTCCTCATCTTTTGTTTCTCATTCACCTTACAGAAATGATATTTTTTCTTAATTTTGATTATAAAAAAATAGAGGATCTCATCCGGAGGAGCCAAAGTTTCTTGGCCATACAACACCAGAACACACGGCGTGTATTCGGCAGTACATGCCATGTAGTCAAGAATCAATGCATTAGACTGGTCTGCCAAACCAAGCCATGTGTTGAAGTCTTTCTATGTCTTAAATAACTCTGTTACTTGACCAAGAACAGGTGGCACATAGTTTCCAGATTACACGTTGTGTGGCCCAATAAACAGGATGTGTAGTCCCATCGGGATAGGGTTGGACCGTGTACCCCGTACACGGCTTGCCCTATTGTAGACCGTGTAATGAGGAACTACATGGCATGTGGCCCACTAGACATGCCGTGTACACTGAAGACTTCTAATGTATACTCACACGACATTTCCCTGGGCAAGTACTTTGGATAAATGGTGATAAATAATACATGTCGTGTAGTGGGAACTACACGCCGTGTACTCATCCAAATTACTTAGATTTATTAAAATATATTATTATTTTACACAAACCCTTGAGATGTATACCGTCGTGTGGGCATAAAGCTGAGGCACAACACATGATTGGTGTTTTATATATATGTTTTTAATTTAACATCTGTGTAATGTTCATTTCTACTCATTGGGTAGTTATGAATAGGAATTCACCGGGTTGCCTCCAAGGTACATGTTACATAAATAGATAATTTTAAATGAATTTATTTGTTTAGAATTATGATGGATGAGAATCTCCAAGAAATTCAAAAAATGGTTTAAGATAAAAATATTGACTAATTAAATATGACAATTAATTGATTCGTGTGTGATTTATCTTAAAAAAAAGATTAAATAATTGATTTCTAGTTTTATTTATGTGTAAATATCATTTCATGTATTGATGATCATGATCTAGACCAAGACCTTTGTTTGTGGATGGTTTCTTTTAATTTTTTTATTTTCATTAAACTTTTTGGTCTGCGAGCCTTCTCCTCATTAATATGTAGGGCCTGCGTGCCCAAGGTTTATTTTATATAAAACCTCCTTTTACCCATCACCTATATGTGAGTTAAAAAAGGAATATGTAATGGATGAAACTCCCAAGCTATTGGAGGCGGTTTAAGATAGATCTAAGATGAATCCAATCTCAGGAGATACAGAGGTGGATAGGTGGAATCTATAAGCATGAACCCAAAAGGTTCAAGGTGTTTCTCCCCTAGGTAAGGGTTAGTTTATCAACTGATAGTTAAACTAACAACTATAAAATCTCATGATCATGCCATCTAGTTTGTTTTATTTCTGTCAGTTTCATGGTTTGTCATTATGGTTGTGTTGTCGTGATCACATAATTAATGAATCAAACAAGAATGACATATGGAACTAAAATAAACTAGACTTATGAGTAAATATTATCAAGGAATGGTTAATCACTTATGTAAGTTTCACTTAATATTACCAAGCATGTAATAATGACAATAATAAAATCACACATAAGAGATAAAAAATACCTCAAATAAAATATTAAGTCACAACAAGCCTTTCATTACTTGATTAAGGGAAAAACTCAATACAACTTTGTGTTTGACCAACCCTTGTTGGGACACTTACTTTTATATAGGAAGACCTTATGAAAGGTTTCAGGTTGAATTAACCATATTAAATCAAGAGGAGTATCCCTTGCTAGAATTTGTGTAATATTAGAGGCAAGAGTTGAGGAAATCCAAAGTCATGATTCCAGGATCATGGAGTCCACTCAACATATCATGGAGCTGGAAGCCTACAGCTGAAAAAGACATGCCTACCTAAATACCTTCTAATAGATTGACCAACCATTTTTGGGGTTATGCCAAGGGGAATATGGATCCTTGCCACTAGAATGTCATGGAAACCCGGCATTTTGAGTTAAATGGTGAGGGCTATTGGGACTTTATAAAATAGTGCAAGACTTAATAAAAATTTATTATTTCTTATAAAATGTAATCAAGAATTTACTAATGATCTACTCTTTTAATTGTAGAATAAAAATGACAAATTCGTCAACCATATTATCCATACAATCAATTTTGGATAATGACAACATCCTCACCGGCAGTAACTTCCAGGAATTGTTTAGATTCTATTGAGTTATCCTACACCACTAATAGAAGTATTATGTGTTGGAGTCAAAATTAACTAATCTTTTTTCCAAATAGGCAAGTTATGAGGATTTCTTGGTTTATGAGAAACATATTAATGACATGTTCGACGTTCAATGTTTGATGATATCATAAATGTCTAGTGATCTCATCCAGTCTAATGAAAACATGGATGCTTATAGCATGCTCGAGAAACTTTGTGGTCTTTACCCAGAGAGAGAAAGATAGGAAAGGTTAAGACCTCTAAGACACTCTTTTAGAGTAATCTTGGAGAAGGTTCCCCAGCTGGGCCTCATGTAGTCAAGCTCATTGGCTACATTGAGATCCTGGAGGTTCTAGGGTTAAAACTCCCTGAAGAATTGGGCACCAATCTCATTCTCTCATCACTCCCTCAGATATTCAATAACTTTATTATTAATTTCAATATGAACAAAATTGAGAAGTCTCTATATGATCTTCTTATCCTCATTCGCCACATGGATAAAGATATGAAGCTCAAAAATTCTTCAGTCTTTACGGTGAATAAGAGGAAAGGGATGGAAAAGAGATTTAAGCCCAAAGCATATTCACCACCTTCCAAGAAAAGGAAGATCAACGGGGAGGCAATGGAACATGAGGCTATTTGTTTCACACGTGGTAAGAAGGTCCATTTCAAGAAGAACTGCACCTATCCTAAGAAGAAAGGGGAAGCTTCAGGTGCGTTTGTTATCGAATGCAATCTATCTATTTATACAAATTGGCTATCAGATACAACTTATGGTGCTCACATATGTATCTAAATTTAGTAAACATGTAGATTCAAAAAGTTTGATCGAGGGGAGGTAGATATACAAGTAGCCAACGGATCCAGACTTGCTGCTGCAGCTTTTGGGGACTACCAACTCACGTTGCCAACTGGGATGATATTTGTGTTAATGGGATGTTATTATGTTCCTTATATAACTAAAAACATTATTTATGTATCCAGATTAGATAAATAAGTATTTGTTTTTAATTTTGGAAATGAATGTTGCTTCTTTGATAAAGATATCATTACTTATGGTAGGGCACATTTATACAATAGGCATTACGTGCTGGATTACACAAACCAAGTAATGGCAATCAATAACAAGGATACTTCACATGAATCATACCACACCCAACTTTGGCATCACTAGATAGGTCATGTAAATGAGAAACACTTGAAAAAGTTACATCAAGATTTATATTAATATTCTTTCGAACTAAAACTACTTGGAGTATGTCATGCATGTTTACAAGGAAAAATGACCAAATCCCCATTTAGTGGGAAATGTTAAAGGGATAAATAACTTTGTGAATTGGTTCATACTGATGTGTATGGACCATATCCAATTGAAGCAAGGTGAGGGTACTCATACTTCATAACTTTTACTGATGATTTTTGTATATATGGATACATATACTTAATGAGGTGTGTATCGAATGCTTTTGATAAGTTCAAAGAATACAATAATGAAGTTGATAACTAGTTTGGTAAGAAGATTAAGAAAATATGCTCAGACCGAGGTAGAGAATATCTTAATCAAGACTTCATTGATTACTTACAGGAGTTTGGGATCCTATCCCAACTCACTCCTCCAAACACTCCCTAGAGGAATTGTGTGAGTGAAAGGAGAAACCACACCCTGTTGAACATGGTGAGATCAAGGATGAGTTATGAGAGTCTTCCATTATCCTTTTGGGGATACACATTACAAACAGAGGCACACATACTAAACCAAGTATGAACTAAATTGATAAATGGTATTCCATATGAGTTCTAGAGTGGAAGAAAAGCCATGTTATCGAATTTACATGTGTGGGGTAGAGAATCATTTGTTAAGTCCTCTTCAGGTAACAAACTTGCACCCCAAGGCACAAAGCGTAACATTATAGGATACCCTAAGGAAAAAAGGGGATATTACCTATACAACCCCTTAGAAAAAAAGGTTATAGTGGCAAGACATTCCATATTCCATGAGAGGGAGAACATATCCAAAAGAGATTGTGGGAGCAAAATATTCTTCGATGAAGTTGAGGCTCAAGGTAAACAAGAGTTGGTACATGAACAAATTCCACAAAGCCCCATGGAAGAAGAATCTATTCCAAAGGAACAAGTACTACATAGAAGTACAAGAGAGGTTAGAGAACCAGAATGGTATGGTTTTCTAGTTACTCAGGATGGTGACTTCTTATTAGTTGATAATAATGATCCTCTAACCTACAAGGAAGCAGTAAGTGGAACAGATGTTTCCAAGTGGCATGAAGCCATGAATTCTGAAATGGATTCCATGTACCAAAACCATGTCTAGATTTTGGTAGATCCTAGAGTTGATGTAATGCCTGTTGGTTGCAAATGGGTATTCCAAAAGAAAATTGACATGGGAGGACAAGTCATTACCTATAAGGCACAACTGGTTGCAAAAGGTTTTAAACAGTGTCAAGGAATTGACTAAGATGAAACATTCTCAACAGTTGCAATGATGAAATCCATTGGAATTATACTTTAAATTTGGGCACACCATGACTATAATATTTGGAAAATGTATTTCAAAACAAAATTACTTAATGGGAACCTTTAGGAAGATGTCTACATGACACAACCTAAAGGGTTTGTGACTCCAAAGGATTCCAATAAGGTATGCGTGTTGAAAAAATCCATTTATATATTAAAGAAAGCATCCATGTCATGGGAAATTAATTTTTATGAATCCATATAAGAATTGGGTTTTATCAAGAAGGAATGTGAGCCTTGTGTCTACAAACGGTTTAGTGAGAGTGCATTCATTTTCCTAATAGTATATGTTGACGACATATTACTTATTGGAAATGAGATACCAGTCTTACAGTTTGTTAAGGAATGGTTGAATCAATGCTTCTCCATGAATGACTTGGGTGAGGTAGCATATATTCTTGGGATCAAGATACATCATGATAGATCCAAGATATTTCTGGCCCTAAGTCAAAGTACATACATTGATCAGATACTAAAGAGATTTAGTATAGTACAATCCAAGAGGGGATTGTTGCTAGAATAACATGGCATTCATCTTTCAAATAAAATGTTTCCTCAGACACATGAGGAACGAAAGATAATGGGAAGGAATCCACACACATCAATGATTGGGTCAGTCATATATGATATGCTATATTCTAGGTCAGATGTCACCTACGCATTGAGTGCGGTAGGCAGATATCAAGCTGACCCAGGTGACCACCATTTGATGGTAGTCAAGAATATCCTAAAGTATCTGAGGCATACTAAGGATATGTTCCTAGTTTATGGAGGAGATAAGGAACTAGTCATCATAGGATATGCAGATGCAAGTTTCCAAACTGATCAAGATGACATGAAGTCACAAACGGGATACATCTTCACATTGAATGGAGGTGTAGTGAGCTGGAAGAGCTCAAAGAAGAGTGTGTTGTAGATTCTATATTAGAGTCCGAGTATATCGCAACTTATGAGGTAGCTAAAGAACCAATTTGGATGCAAAGACTCGTCTAGGTGATAGATGTGATACCAAGTCGTAAATATCCCATCACACTGTACTGTGATAATACTGCAGTGGTGGCTCTCGCAAAAGAGAAAAGGTCACATCAGCGGATGAAGTACATACTTAAAATGTATCATCTCTTGAGGGATTTTTCTCAGAGAGGTGAAGTTTCAGTGAGCACTATTTCCATGGAAGACAACGTGGTAGACCCCTCGACTAAATCCTTGACTCTGTAGAAACATGATCATCATGTGAGTTCTAGCAGACAGAAAGTCGTAGGTAGTTGGATCTAGTTCAAGTGGGATTTTGTAAGAGTTAGAGTCCTAGAACCAACTAGTTTTACTTTGATTACATGGATATTTAATTAATTATTACATATTTTTCATTGTTCTACATGACTATGATGTAATAATGTCATAGAGTATTTGTTGCATTGATAAGGTCATGGAAGTTCCCCTCCATGATAATAACCTTGAAATGCTATAATAATATTCTTAAATATAGTTCTGTGGTTGGATGACATGCTATAATGGGACACATAGCATGTAGACCGTTAGGTGTGAGTACTCATAAGCAGATGCGACTTCCTCTCATGAAGTTTTCACTTGGTAATCTCCAAGATAGGAGATTATGTGAACAGACCTGCTAGTAGGAATTCCGCTGGTTTTGGTGTCATCAGATATTTCTATCTGCAATCATGTGTAATGATCCTTAGTCTTTAAGAGTATCATTAATACATGTCACGACTTACACAATTTGATTTATTGATGAAAACCGCCACAAAGACAGTTGGATGGAAGTAGGGTATGTTGGGTGCATAACGAGTGGCATGTTATTAATGGATAAGTCGAGGAAGGATTTTTACCTTCCATTTATGGAAGTTTATATCTCATCCCTTTGATTGAAATATAACCATCATGCAAAATTACATGGCCATGGTGTAACGATGAGTTTATTTCAGGTAGTCAAAGAACAACATATCAAGCATAAAATTTGATGACACAGTCATGAAACCTTCTTGATGAGATATTTCAATAAAGGGATTATATTACACAATGAGCGTTCATATGTGGATGTCGTTGTTGTGACTTTACGTTCTTTCTCTTGGGTGCCTTAACCCGTTGCTAGATAGTAATCTTGGACTTTAGGCAAGACTGCCTAATGCCAATGAGAAATAATCCCAGAGGGTTACAAACTAAGAGTTTTTGGTGGTCTCGGTTAAATTCTATTTGAATTCAATTAATGAAATAAATATTATTCTCAAGACTGTGGAATAATTTTATTCAAGTTACAATGATTTCAAAAATTAAATAAAATATATTTATTTATTTCATTGAACATTTAATAAATATTTATTTACTATTTTGTAAATAAAATATTTCTTTAAGTGAAAAAAATATTTATTTATTTATTCTAGTGTTCAATAAAAATAAGTGGAGTTCGAGAATACCATGGTCGGTCCCATAGTAAAATAATTATTTGTAAGACAATAAATAATTATTTATCTAGTTGGGAAAAATTAAAATAATGCTGCTATTATTTTATAATGTGGAATTTTATTTATAATTCCATTTTGCGCAAGTTGGCGCACCATAAATAATGACATGGTATTAGTATTAAATGCATGGGTTTTATCTATGTTCATGAATGTATTTAATTGTTTCTATGCAATTAAATATTGTAACTAAAATTCCATGTATATAAATAGGCAAGTATGGCTATTGCGCCAGACACCACATCACATGCCTGGTGAATTGATAATTGTTGTGCCAAACAATTTCTCTCTCGAATCCTTTTCTCTCCCCTCTCAAGAACGAGAGACATTCTACAAGGCCGAAGAACAAGCGATCAAGAACGACCGACACTATAACAACTCGTGATTTTATGAGAATTATTCTTTTTAATTTCATTGATATCTTGTGTTGTACGCTAAACCAAGATTATCTTGCACTATATGTAATACCGTATTAGCTTGCAGTATATGCAACGCTATTCTTGGATTTTGTTACACACAATTTCAAGTTCGTTTTGTGGGAATTATTCTACACAACATTAAGTATAGATTTTGTTTGATGTGTAAATGAAATAAGTTTTGATTATGTTATATGAAACACCAAATGAAGATTTCACTACATGCAGCCCTCACTTGTCTTACATTACACGCAATCAAGACTTTCTTTGATAGCATGGGTAGTACGCAATACCGAGTTTCACTAAATGAGATATTATTATAATATTATTATTAACTAGCCGTTATGAATAGTAATAACAACTTTTTGAATTTGTATAAATTTTATCTTTCAAAATGGTCTTCATTTTTGGATTCGGAATATCGAAATTATCCCAGGGTGATTTTTTGGTATTTTTCTGAAAACATTCAATTTTTGATGAATAGTGAAAATGCTGGGTTACTATTTAAAAACCGACTTTTTATTTAAATAATTATTTATTTTATTTAAATTTATTTTAGGTAAAAATTTATACATAATACCTATATAAGTTCAATGTAACTCATTGGAGTCATTTTATAATAATTTTAGATATATAAAAATTTTATTGAACTTTTCACCGTCTTTTACCCACCTCCTAAGAGAATTTGAAAATTTACATAAAACTTAATTTTATCGCTTCTGTGAGTGGAATTTTGAAAATCCGAGAGACATGGTTAATATCAAGGATTAAAATGTGGTTCAATAAGATAAAAATAATTTTTGTTGAATAGTAACTTTTTACTTTTATTTACCACGGTTAAAAGTAAATAGGGTAATTAAGGGTAAAAATGATATTATTATTACCCTAACACATGTCCAAATTCTATTGGATAAGTGTAATTTGACCGAAAAAAACATTAGGAATAAAATATTATCATTTAGGTCCACTTGGATTAAATTAGGACATTTATTATTATTTTATTTACAGAAGTGTTAAAATAGTTAAAATCAATGTTTAATAACTAAATCATTTTTAATATAGAGTTATACATAAGATAAATTAGACTATAAATATTAATTAGAAAGATAAAAATATTTCATACCTAATGGTATTTTATTTATAATTTTTAGACATTAAATAATTTATGTTATTTATGACACAATGGTGATGCAGTAATTACCTAAATAATGAAATATTAAAATAATTGATATTATAAATTCCCAAATAAATGTAATTTGAGACTTTTTATGAATTATACTAATTTTATAGGTTAATATGACATGTTAGTATTATTTTTAATTAACTTTTTTTCCAACTAATCATGCTGTTATGATTTTCACAAAAATCAATTACCAAATAGTGTAAAATTGACATAAAATAGTTTTTTAAAAAAATATTATATTATTAATTGTTATTATATTAGTAAAAATCTAAGGTTCGACCAAATGACTTAGATAAGGTTATATATATTAATAATTAACCACTTGGGGTTCTATTGGCTGGTTATAGTAAGTTTATTAGCCATATAGTGTAAGAAAACAAGAAGACACGGTAAAAGTTAAATTATTTAACTTAGAGTTAAATCTAAAAGATAAGGTTAAAATAATAAACTAAACTTTTCTAAAACCTATTGTTTGAGAGGATTTAGACCCATCCCCACTTTAGATTCTAAATAAATCAAGTTGGATCTATTATAAACTGAATATGACTTTATTATAAAATAATATTTAAAGTTTTTCCAAAGGTTCCCCTCTCTTCCCTTATAAAAGGGCACCCCTTACCTCTTCTCTTCACACCCTTTTGAGCCTTTAATCTCGGCCAACCCCTGCCAATTCCTCTTCTAAACCTCTCTAGTTACATAATAGAGGTTTTGGTATTCTCAAAAGACAAATTCTAGTGCCCTAGGAAAAAGTTTAAATAAGGTGCGTCGAGGAAGAGGTAACCTCTTCTACCGACTCTTTCAAGTTTCTTTCTTATTCAAATTATTCTTCATTAGTTGTTTCATTATAAATTAATAACATCAGTATCACTAATATACTGATATTCTATTATAAATATGAAACAACCCTATTTCACCTTCTATCCATCCTACGGAAAATGAAATCACCGCGCGTGCGTACGTATGAAATACCGTCTCCACGCCGTGCTGTAATATGTTTTCGACCACCACCTTACTTGGATGGGTATAATGGTGTAAATAAATAAATATATATGATTATTTTAAATTTATATTGATTCTGAAATATTATACATACACTTAAATACAATTTCATGATCTTGGGAATGATATCATCGCTCGTGCGTACGTATGGACTACCTTCTCCATGATGCGATGAGATTCATTCTCCATGTTAACCATTCATGAATGATTATAAAGTATATATTATAAGTAATCATGAAATATATGAAATAATAATGATACTGGATTTATGTATATATATATGTATGTCATCTACTTAATTCCATTCAATTCAATAAGGAAACGAAAACAGTGTTCAAGCGTACGTTCGACCTACCGTCTCCATGAACGGTGTATTTCATTCCATTTATCAATCTATCATATATATATGTATATGATGAATATATATTATATATAAATTATGTTTTAAATTCTGGAATTAATTAAATCAGGATATAAGTAATAATATCAAGAACAACATGTCGAAACACGTACAATAAATGAAACGATTTTACCCAAATCGCTGCTTTTACATCGAATTTACAAAAGAACAGGTAATATAAAGTCAAATTAAACCATATATGATATCATAACAATGAATATGATTCTATAATAAGTCAATGAAATTATTTAAATCATTATACAGGAGGTTTAGATACATACGAAGCATATCAGACATAAGGTAAGGGATAATTATTCCAATCTCATTCTTATATGAGATTGTTTATTTGTAAGTATTTACTGGGGTTATTGTTATCATCCATGTACATGTTTTCTAAAAGTGTATTATTTTTTTTAATGTCATTTTTACTCATTTTTTACTTTTACCACATGGTATGGAATGAATCGTTATTTTGTTTACCATATGAGGAACTTTTTGACTTTTCCGACAAAAGTACGAGGAGAATGTTACTTTTAACTTATATGGTGTGAATGTATTTTTAAGATTTCATAACGCCTCATTTTCATGAAGCTTCCTCTAAAATATTGCATGATTATTTTCAAAAAAACCCTTTCATTTTAAAATTGCATGAAATTTTGTGAAAATAAAATGATTTAGAAGAAGAAAGGATATTTTTCTCAAGAATTCATTTCAAGTGTTTTATCAAAACTATTTTCCATATAAAATGAAATTATTTAATATGATTATGTTTCAAGTATAATGTCTCCATTATTTAAATGGTTTGATTCTTCTTATGATGAAATGATATCCATTTTTTTATATGTATTATGTTATGATGACATGATGTTTAGGAATCCTATTCTATTACATGGGTTATGATATGATGTATGATTTATGATTTTGTGGCACATGAAAGAATGATTTCATTATAAGATGGGTGGGACCTATATCTCCCTCCAATGCATTGGGTAAATATTTATATCTCATGAGATAGACATGGCTGGAATGGTAAGTAAATCCAGTTTAGTAATACAGGACTGGAACAAGGAGTGAACTTGATTCAGAAAGGGACTTTGTCCACTAAGATGGTCTTTGAAGCAATTCATTGGCTACTATGGAAATCATATAATATCCTTAATGGTTTCCAAAATCACATGTTTTATTCCCATGTTATTTTATCATGATTTATGTTCCTTTATGATATATTCCTTACGTACTTCCAAGATTTATGTCTTTGCTCAAGATTTTGATGTTTAGATTTTATGTTCAAGTTTTTGCATTTAAATGTTTATGGATTGTTTTATGTTCTCTATATTTACCCTTACTGAGCATTTGAGCTCACCCTTTTTATGTTTTATTTTCCCCAGGATATAAAGAAAGGTTTTAGGTAAGAAAACCAAAAGGGGAACATCTTTATGGGAGATGTTGAAGATCTTTCACCATGATTAGAAGATTACATTACGAGTTTCAAAAGACACTAAACTAATACGATATTTGGGCGTCTGTTTTTGTCATGTATTAAGTATTCCTCAAAATTAATGTAATGTCCATGTACGTCAAGCTTTGGGTCTTTACAGTTGGTATCAGAGTGAAGGTTTAGTTAAACTTTGGAAACTAGGATGCAGAAACTTTAGTGAGATCCCTAGAGATATTTCTAAGGTATGTCTAGGGATGTCCCTAAGGTTAAGTATAAGTATAGGATATAGTCCTAGAATTACAGTAAAGATATTATAATTTAACCTAAGATGTTATATATTGAAGTTAATCCCACTTGATTATGATTTTGGCCTCTCACACTACTCTTTTTGGGTTTTAGAAAATGGCTAGAAACAGGAAGATTCACGATAATGGAGGATATGATGGACCATGGAATGATATTATTCATGAGAAACCAAATGAAATTGGATCTGGAGGTCCACATAGCGTTATTATGCCTAATCAGCAATCTCATAATATGATCAATAATCTCAACTTTGGTAAGTTTCTCGACTCAGCTAATAAGAGAAAGATGGAGTTTCATGATGATCATAGAGGAAAGAAAGTTCAATTTCTCTCATGTAAATCATGTGGGAAGAGGAATCAAGGAGAATGTTTCAAAGGAACTAGAAGATGCTTTGGGTGTGGAAAACAAGGACACAAATCCAGTAAGTGCAAAGGAAAAGGTTCAGTTAACACCATACAGAAGGATAATGGTATTGCTACTACATCAACAATGATTAAATGTTTTAAATGTGGAATGTACATGCATTATGAAAACTAATGCCCTAAGGGAAAATATCATGAAGAGAATCAGCATGGTCAAATGGGTAGTATTTATGTGGATGATGATGAAGAGACTACAGATGATATATGAGATGAAGCTCAGTAAGTGGTTTAAGAAGGTAGTGGAATTATTGTATGTTTATCAAGAATAATTTATGGTACTATGGAATAAAGAAAAATCTAAGGATTGTTACACTATTGCCTTTGTTTGAGTTTTGAAAGTATATGATGAATGGTACCGGTAACCATGAAAGGATATTCAAATATTTCTGGAAAGTAGATGATATGCACATAATGAAGGGATAAGGTGATAATGAGATGTTTGATAGTATTAATGAGCTCATGATTGTTATAAGGACAAAGTTATATCATGGTTTGAGTATATATAATTTTGGGATTTTGGTATGTGGAAAGAGTTAACTTTTGATAGCATTCATGTTTTCACTAAAGTTCAATGGGTATTCATTTTTCAAGATAATACATGATTAAGGTATTCACATGTTTGGAATGTGACCAACAAGATATATCGTATGATATATGAGGGATAAATGATGGTATTCACTTGCTTATTATGTGACCTTTCCAGTAATCATTTTCTTTATACTATGAGCTTGGACTGAAGTATTTTGGATAAGACTAAATATTGGAATGAATTAAGTTAGAAATAATATAGTATTGTTAAAGGCTAGAAATTTTTTCGATATAATTTATGTATTGTTATAATAGTGTAGTTTTAGAAAAAGGACAACCTGCAGGACGGGCGACAACCCGTCGTGTCAGACAAGGCTGTGAGAATCGAACACACAACTAAAGTTTGACATGCCTTTATCACCTACCACTAGCCTACTGGAAGTCCCTAGTTAGTAGAAACTAGTTTTATTTTATTAAGCACTATGACAGATGAAGTAGTCCATTTTAGGAACCATATACGATTAATCTCACCATAGATAGACTTATGTATATAACTTTTGCTAACCTTATGTTTGAGACAGATGGAATGACCTATCATTCTATCACATGATCTGTTAAAACTTCGCGAAAGACAAATTCAACTTCATTTCATTAAGAGATGAAGTGGAAATTGTTCGAGGCACGAGCAACGTTGAGATTGTACCAAAATCAAGTAAGTATTTATTTTAATTCAATAATTCTTCAACATTTGGGAAATGATCTTGAAAACCAAAAATTTTGTCCTAGTGCTCTAATATATGATGAATTAGATGGTAACTTTAATCATAAAAAATTTATGGCTTTGTGATTGATGGTTATATTTCTCCTCCATATCCATATTTTCACCTATGATATCCTATGTGGAAACCTAGTGATGAGTTAATTTGGGTAACCGTTATGTTTCATACTTCACTTTTTAAAATTAAGTTTTAGTATTCCTTTTTACGATGTGGGTTTCTATGAAAGAAATTCTCAAGTAACAAACCATTTATAACCCTGATGTATTTCGAGGGCGAAATTAATTTTAAGGGGGGTAGAATGTAACAACCTGAGATTTTATGAGAATTATTCATTTTAATTTCATTGATGTATTGTGTTGTAATCTAAACCAATATTATCTTGAGCTATAAGCAACACCGTATTAGCTTGTAGTATACACAAAACTATTATTGGATTGTGTTACACACAATTTCAAGTTCGTTTTGTGGAAATTATTCTACGCAACATTAAGTATAGATTTTTTTAATGTATAAATGAAATAAGTTTTGATTATGTTATATGAAACACCAAACAGAGCTTTCACTACATGCAGCCTTGACTTGGATTGCATTACACGCAATGAAGACTTTCTTCGATAGCCTGTGTAGTATGCAATACCGAGTTTCACTAAACGAGATATTATTATAATATTATTATTAACTAGCTATTATGAATAGTAATAACCACTTTTTGAAATTTTATAAATTTTATCTTTCAAAATGGAATTCATTTTTGGATTCGGAATATCGAAATTATCCTAGGGTGAATTTTTGGTATTTTTTTGAAAACATTCAATTTTTGATGAATAGTGAAAACGTTGGGTTACTATTTAAAAACCGAATTTTTATTTAAATAATTATTTATTTTATTTAAATTTATTTTAGGTAAAAATTGATACATAATACATATATAAGTTAAATTTAACTCATTGGAGTCATTTTATAATAATTTTAGATATATAAAAATTTTATTGAACTTTTCACTGTCTTTTACCCACCTCCTAGGAGAATTTGAAAATTTACATTAGACTTAATTTTACCGCTTCTATGAGTGGAATTTTGAAAATCTGAGAGACACGGTTAATATCAAGGAGTAATATGTGGTTCAATAAAATAAAAATAATTTTTGGTGAATAGTAACTTTTTACTTTTATTTACCACGGTTAAAAGTAAATAGGGTAATTAAGGGTAAACATGATATTATTATTACCCTAAAACATGTCCTAATTCTATTGGATAAGTGAAATTAGATCAGAAACAACCTTAGTAATAAAATATTATCATTTAGGTCCACTTGGATTAAATTAGGACATTTATTATTATTTTATTTAAAGAAGTGTTAAAATAGTTAAAATCAATGTTTAATAACTAAAACATTTTTAATATAGGGTTATAATTAAGATAAATTCTACTATAAATAATTATTATAAATATAAAAATACTTCCAACCTAATTATATTTTATTTATAAATTTTAGACATTAAATAATTTAAGGTATTTATGACACAATGGTGATGCAGTAATTACCTAAATAATGAAATATTAAAATAATTGATATTATAAATACCCAAATAAATATAATTTGAGACATTTTATGAATTCCAATAATTTTATAGGTTAATATGAAATGTTATTATTGATTTAATTAACTTTTTTCGAACTAATCACGCTGTTATGATTTTCACAAAAATAAATTACCAAATAGTGTCAAAATTGACATAAAATAGTTTTTAAAACAAATATTATATTATTAATTGTTATTATATTCCTAAAAATATAAGGTTCGGCCAAATGACTTAGATAAGGTTATATATATTAATAATTAACCACTTGGGGTTAGTTTGGCAGGTTATACTATGTTTATTAACCATATAGTGTAAGAAAACAAGAAGACACGGTAAAAGTTAAATTATTTAACTTAGAGTTAAATATAAAAGATAAGGTTAAAATAGTAAACTAAACTTGTCTAAAACCTATTTGTTGAGACAATTTAGACCCATCCCCACATTATCTTCTAAATAAATCAATTTTGAGATATTATAAACCAAATATGACTTCATTATAAAATAATATTTTAAGTTTTTCCAAAGATGCCCCTCTCCTCCCTTATAAAAGGGCACCCCTTCCCTCTTCTCTTCACACCCTTTTGAGCCTCGAAGCTCAGAAAACCACTTCCAATTACTCTTATAAAACTCTCTAGTTACATTATAGAGGTTATGGTATTTTCAAAAGACCAACTCTAGTGCCCTAAGTAGAAGTTTAAAGGTGGTGCGTCGAGGAAGAGGTAATTTCTTCTACCGACTCTTTCAAGTTTCTTTATTCTTCAACTTCTTCTTATTTAGTTGGTTAATTATAAAGTAATAATATTGGTATCACTAATATATCTGATATGTTATTATAAATATGAAAAAACCCTATTTCACCTTCTATCCATCCTACGAAAAACAAAATCACCGCGCGTGCGTACGTACAAAATACCGTCTCCACACCGTGTTGTAATCTGTTTTCGACCACCACCTTACTTGGATGGGTATAATGGTGTAAATAAATAAATATATATGATTATTTTAAAGTGATATTGATTCTGAAATATTATAAATACACTTCAATACAATTCCATGATCATGGGAATGATATCATCGCTCGTGCGTACGTACGGACTACCGTCTCCACGACGCGATGAGATTCATTCTCCATGTTAACCATTCATGAATGATTATAAAGTATATATTATAAGTAATCATGAAATATACGAAATAATAATGATACTGGATTTATGTATATATATATGTATTTCATCTACTTAATTCCATTCAATTCAATAAGGAAACGAAAACAACGTTCATTCGTACATACGACCTACCGTCTCCATGAACGGTGTATTTCATTCCATTTATCGATCTATCATATATATCTGTATATGATGAATATATATTATATATAAATCATGTTTTACATTATGTAATTATGTAAATCCGAATATAAGTAATAATATCAAGAACAACAAGTCGAAACACGTACAATAAATGAAATGGTTTTACCCAAATCGTTGCTTTTACATCTAATTTAAAAAAGAACAGGTAATATAAAGTCATTAGTAAACCATATATGATATAATAACAATGAATATGATTCAATGACATTATTTAAATCATTATACAGGAGTTTCAGATACATATGAAGCATATCATACATAAGGTAATGGATAATTATTCCAATCTCGTTCTTATCTGAGATTGTTTATTTGTAAGTATTTACTAGGGTTATTGTTATCATCCATGTCCATGTTTTCTAAAAGTGTTTTATATATGTTTAATGTCATTTTTACCCATTTTATACTTTTACCACATGGTATGGAAGGAATATTTCTTTTGATTACCATACGAGGAACTTTTTGACTTTTCTGAGAAAAGTACGAGGAGAATGTTATTTTTAACTTATACGATGTGAACGGATTTTTACGGTTTAATAATGCCTCATTTTCATTAAGATTACTCTATAATATTTCATGATTATTTTCAAAAAAATCCTTTCCTTTTAAAATTGCAAGGAATTTTGTGAAAACAAAATGATTTTGAAGAAGAAAGGATATTTTCCTCAAGAATTCATTTCAAGTGTTTTATCAAAACTATTTTCCATCTAAAATGAAATTATTTAATATGATTATGTTTCAAGTATAATGTATCCATTATTTACATGTTTTTATTCTTCTTATGATGAAATAATATCCATTTTTTTATATGGATTATGTTATGATGGAATGATATTTAATAATCCCATTCTATTACATGGGTTATGCTATGATGTATGATTTATGATTTTGTGGCACACGAAAGAATGATTTAATTATGAGATGGGTGGGACCTATATCTCCCTCCAATGAAATGGGTAAAGATTTATATCTCATGAGTTAGACATGGCTGGAATGGTAAGTAAATCTGGTTCAGTAATACAGGATTGGAATGAGGAGTGAACTCGATTCAGAAAGGGACTTTGTCCACTAAGATGGTCTTGGAAGCAATGCCTTGGCTACTATGGAAATCATATCATATGATTAATGGTTGCCACAATCACATGTTTTATTCCCATGCTATTATATCATGATTTATGTTCCTTAATGATATATGCCTTACGTACTTCCAAGATTTATGTCTTTGCTCAAAATTTTGATGGTTATATTTTATGTTCAAGTTTTTTCATTCAAATGTTTATGGATTGTTTTATGTTCTCTATGTTTACCCTTACTGCGCATTTAAGATCACCCTTTTTATGGTTTATTTTCCCCACGATATAAAGAAATGTTTTAGGTAAGAAAACCAAAAGTGGAAGATCTTTATGAGAGATGTTTGAGATCTTTCACCATGATTAGAAGATTACATTCCGAGTTTCCAAAGACACTAAACTGATAAGATCTTTGGGCGTATGTTTTTTTCATGTATTAAGTATTCTGCAAAAGTAATGTAATGTCTATGTATGTCACACTTTGGGTCTTTAAAGACACAATACACTCACTTCGTTGTTCTAGCACCCAAAGAACGAGTGGTGTCGATCGGAGGCCATCAGAGCACGTGTGGATCATAATTAGAGGGATTCTAGTTTGGATCTTTACAAGCACAATGTGATAATTTGGAAGGGTCATTCTAGACGATCAACATCATCAATAAAGAAAAATACCAAAGATACATGTATTATTTTTCATTATGAAATAAATTAAATTTATTATAAACATGATGTGCAAGATCCTCTCTAAGGTTTCAAGACTCATTCTTCTTTATCTAAATCTTTGATTATATTCTATGGAGACTAGCGGTCATCATTGTATTGATGCCAGAATAATTATTGATCATTGTAGAAATCAATGTTGGGTCCCGTACCAACCACGCTTCTAGTGCACCTGGAACCTTCACTACCCTCATCCTGGTTTGAGGAGACATAAATCATAAAAACTGAGAAAATTATTCACACTAACCCTACTTGATCACTCACCTGATAACTCAAAACACCAACAAATCCTCAAAACAATAAAAAAATTTCTCCTTGAGATGTTCCAAAATTTATATTCTTGATCAGAATAAAATTATCAAATCATCTACTTCTTTGATATCAAAGAATTAAATTTCCTATGAATTTCACTACCCATAATAATATATTTAAGTACAAACTTCCCACAATATCACTTCTCATCCAATATATGTCATGGTTGTACTTCAACCATCATTTATTAGCAACATAATTCAGTAATTCACTACTATACCACTATGTTATATCCATGAATTATGACCATTATTTCATTGTACCACTCTGAACACTAATTTAACTATAGAGAAATATCAAATTTACATGCTCATAATGATCAAAAAAAAATGAGACAATGCTCTACTGCAATCATGTATCTTGAGACTGAACTTTCCAAAAATTATTCCATCCTAGAATTATGGAACTCACCACTATAATAAACTTCAAATGAAGGACAATTCTAGGTCATTGTGCTCCCTAATATAATTATATCTTATCAAATATACACTTCCAGTGGTCCTTCGACATGTCCAATGCCATTTACACCTAATAACACCTAATTACATGAAAAAACAGTAGTGGATTTTCTTATGGATAATGTATCCTAAGAACTCTTAGCCTCTCCCACTAATGTTCCATCCTATCTACCTACCATGAATCCTTAATTCTGGAAGGAATCTTAGAATCATCCAAACAACCACACCTAAGTATAAACCTGAAACATAATTTAATTCCACAATTGGATCCTTAACCGACCAATTTTTTTATTATAATCCACAAAGGATAATTGATGCATATCCAATTCAATTCAATCTCAAATCACCCAAATTTATATCTATAGCCTAATTACAACACATGGACTCCATATATCACCAAAACTAAATCCTCATTTTTTTCGGGGAACCAGTCAAAATAAGACCACCTAATCACTATAATCTTTGTTCTATATTGACTATCCACTAATCGGTCTCACTGCATCCCATACCCATCCAAAACGATTTTTATACATCTATAACCAATTTTATTCTCTCCCTCAGTGGAGTATCCTTGTCATCACCACACTAATATAAAAATACATGGTCTCCCAAAACCACATCATTTTCATTATCGAATGTAATAAATAGATATGACTACTCCACTAACACCTGAGTTCCATGAAAAAACAAATGACCACCTATTATTACTAACATACATGTAATTTCATCATTATCACTCCCAAAAAATCCCCCACCAATGAAGGCCACAACCTCCAATAGCCATTGGTTCACCAACTATAATGTAGCATCAATTATACTAACTCATGAGCATAATGCCTAAAAAGATCAATCACTACATGTTTTTCACCATTTCCGAACCATGATAATCCCAACCCCAAAACCCCTATGAATCCCCATTCTTGTATCAATCATACAATGTCACTCTGATCTTTCTCTAATTTCATATTACATTCTCATCAAAACTTCAGGACACCACACCTGAATGTGTTACATTAAATCCATTAGACCTCTATCGTGCACAACAACTCATAAATCCAAAAAAAAAATTACATCATTCATATCTAGAACACACGTTCCCTATTAAAAATTTATTTCCCCAAAAATAAATTCCAATACACACTCTCTATTTCCCAGGTATATTTAACCTCCTAATGAAACCTATCCCTAGTTATTTCTGACTATCATTTTCAATTTTAGGAAAATTAATGTGTGTATGCTCAAGTGTCACACGATCATGCAACCAAAATCATGATATAATGATTCTTACACTATCAAACCTAGGTTTATGCTCCTAAATAACTCTGCATTATTCCCTATCATGTCAACCACATTTAGAAAAAACCACTCTTAGTGAATCCTTTCTAATGAGATTGAGGTATCTCACTCATGTTAAGGATAATAACACAATTAGATTCCACCCATTCATCATTCAAAAATAAAAATCATCTACCCATACTTTACACATACTTGATCATACCATATAGGATCCATATTCAATAGGTCTAGGAAAACAAACTATTATACCCAAAAAGTGTTGACATCGATACAATATTTACTTGGAGTACATTTCATTCCAAAAGAACTAGTGATTTGAAATTCATTTCAAATCAACCATTTCAAGGGTATAAAAAACCTTAGCCAAACCCATTCCCATATCAGACCACATACTAAGAATATCTCACTAGTAGTGAACCATCATAAAGGGATCCAATTCCTGAGACAACCCACAAAGGGTCACTATAGGTCTCTTTCATGGATGAAATGCATAACTCTCTCCAAATAGCACCTCATGATGTGATACACATGAACTTCCTTCAGTAAAAATATATACTTATTTGGTTGATTATAATTTAAGCAACAAGTTATAAAGAAAAATACTACATAATTTTTTCAACATATTAAATATATGGACCATTATTTTTAGTGAAATTAATCACACACAAGAACACATATTTCACTTGAATCCCACATTGATAATATAATGTATTTATGACACATATTGATACTCTATTAAATTATCCAAGAGAAAAAGTATCAATCTAATATTTAAATATCATACTAATTAAATATCACATTTTTAATAAAAGAAACTAAATCATCAATCCCATAGACCAAGTTACATTTAATTCCTACATGATGTCTGTTCATGACCAACTAGTATAGGGTCTATCACAAGTTCATAAAAATTCCAATCCAATTTATACCATATACTAACTAATATGATATATAAAATTATTTTTTGTACTATTTTTTATAAACCAACCCAAACCACTCATCATTTTCTTGACCAATGTTCCATGTGATCTCAGGTGCCCCTATCTATACCCTAAAGGCTCTTGAATTACATTGAGATCCTAAATCATAAATTGGGGAGACTATTCCCTCAATATCACAAACATTATTAAAAAAATAAAACAAATAAATTTTTTTCAAAAAATAATAATCAGAGTATGTAAATCATTAATATAACCATGAAATAGAAATGAAATGTAGGCATAAAAGATTACATCTCAATTGATCTACCAATGGGCCGATCTCATATAAAAGTATACAAATTAAGAAAACAATGTGGATATACTGTCATCTCCAAGCCTCACCTCCATCCCATATCCACAACCCTATCATGTTACATTGACTTGATCTACAAAAAAAATATATTCTTTTACCTGTACAACAAAAATAAGGTATTGTAACACAACATGGTTCTTATTTTGAGTATGAGAAATACATATTAGTAGGTTTTTATATTTTTTCCCTAATATAAACTATCATATCCATGTGTTTTCATAGGGGAGATAAATAACAAAAAATAAACCTATATGTCCATTTATCATGTGATAATAAGACTCCAATGACACCCCACCATACCTATTTTTCCATCACTGGAGAAGAATCCACCTCATGCCAAATATAATAACCATACCCAAAGAAACTAGGTAGTGTGTCTCACCAACTGTGATTAGTTCCCAAAGATTTATGGTAGGGTCTCACACCACACCTCAATCCGTACCCAATGATAAAGGTTATGATGTATTATCTGGTCTCAAAAACTACACCCACTCTCAAGGAAAGATCCATAGTCAACATATTTATCACCATACCATTTCTCCTATACTACATACATTCTCATGGTAGAGTCCCTCAATCACATCATGATTGATCTTCTATCACTTAGGGGAGTTTGCAACTCAAATCAGAATCCATCCCCTACCACTTAAGGAATGTTAAACATCATGTACACAAAGTAATTGATCTAACATAGGGGAGGTTAAAAATTATACACTGAATCATAACCTCTTATTTAGGGGTGGTTACACATCAAATACACAAACCAACTCCCCTCAATGGAGGTCACATATTTTAACCCAATAATTACCTACTAAATCAAGGTTGGGTCCTTCCAACAACTTTTCACTAAAGGAGAGGCCATCCATCTAATCTTAGAAACTATTATACACATAACTAATCACATATATTAAACAACATTAAGGGCCTCACAACGCATCCCACAGGCTTAGAATCCCATCAATAGGGTTTCAGTCACTTGATACCCATCCCAACATCTCACAACTCATCTCATCACCCATACATCTTCAAAGGATAATAACCTAAATACCCCCTTGGTCACATGATAACAACATGAAACCATATCAATATAATAATATTTCCCAAAAGGGAATATACTGGGTTCCTTAACAAAATATTCTCTATGGTCATTGATACCAATATTCACTCATCACCCTGAAGTGACCCTTCATAACCTGGAGGCCCTTACTATCCCTATACCCATGGTTCCTTTCTAATCTTCTTCCCATTTTCAACATAACTCTATCCTTACAACAATGTAGAATCATGAGATAAACAAAAAAAATTTCTTTGGAATCCCAATGAAAAGTCATCCCAATATCTCCATTGATGGTAACATCCCATTACCTTGATCTGACTAGTTTTCCCTTTTTTCTACATTATCTTTTGGTTCAAAGGCCTTAGAAGTGGTTTTATGGTTTTTCTACTAGCTGTAGAGTAGGTACATGTCGTGTAACTGAGGTAAATTTTGTGTAAATGAGCTACACATTGTGACTGAATCCTACATGATTTGATTGGAAAAATTATAGTTTTTAACCCGATGCACCATTTTTTTGGCGTAACTTATCCAGCGTGGACTACACATCGTGTACCTAAGGTAAATATCATGACTCGGCTGATGGCCAGCTTTAAGATGTGTGTTTAGATATTTCTCTCAGTATTTTTATTTCCATACCTCCTGTATCTTGACCCAAAAAACTTCCTAGGTATTAATCATAGGCTCCCCCTCCCTAATCAGTCCGATATTCTTTTGATCATCCTTTCACTTATGTTGGGGTTCTTGGGTATGATTTCTCCATAATTATTTATGTATCTCTCATTCTCCTCTCTTGGTATTTTGAGAGATCATCTTGGAATTGATGTATCTATTCCTTGTGGTGTTGTATATTGATTCTAGGTTGAGTTTTTAGGTCATCTAAACTTTTTTTCTCGTTCACAGGTGTCGTTGTGAGTGTTTTGTTTTAGGAAGATGTAGGTGGTTCCATCCCAATTTGGAAAATTTTATTACCACTGTATTTATTTATTTATTTCAATTTTTTATTTAAATTAAATTGCTTAAAATTTATTTCAAATTATTTGATAAAACCCAATTCCAGTAAATTGGATGATTTGAAATGGTTTTGGCATGGAAATTTGGAAAACTCCCAATTCCATTGAATTGGGGTGGGTTTGTGGAAATTGTTAGATTTATGTTGTTAAATTTAAATTATGGATTTGATATCAATGTTTTCAATTAAATTATTGAATTTAATTGTGAAAATTAGTTGTGAAAAGGATAAAGATGGGTTTGAATAGATTTTAAACTCATGAAAATGGATTAAAATGATTTTAAATAAATATAGTGGTTTTATCTTTTAAAAGAGGCATGTTTTTAAATAAAACCTATTTTGGTTTTAAATGGAATAGAATTGGAATTTTGAAATGCTATAATGGGATTTGTTTTATTTTAAAAATTATTAAAATAAATTTCCTATCATGTAAGATCACGTTAAATCCTTAAGTAGTTGGTGAGTTATTTGGATACACTTTATGCTATGAAAATATTCTAAAACATACATGCATCGGGTCACATCCCTGATGGTTGGGTGATGAGTTTCCTTTTTCTAGCTTCAGGGGGACGTGAGTATACTCATTTTTCTATTTTCAATTTGAGAGTGTTGAATCCTATAGCTGGTTAATACCATCATACCTTTTGAAATATGACCATATTTATCGCTTGTTTATTTATATTTGAGATACAAATGTATTGCAATGTTGTTTGAACTGATTTACATGGAAAATGAATTTATATAAACTGTTTTATATAAAAGTTTTAATAATACCATTATTTTATAAATGTTCCATCCTTTGTAAAGAAAATCATTTTCTTTAAAAGTATCATTCCAACATTTTGAAAATATATAGCATATTTTTTAAATATTCATTTTATTTCCCAAACCTCTTTACCTTGAATATTTAAAATCTTTTCTTTTGATAATATATTTTTTGTATTTTTTATGGAATATTTGGTGGTATCCTACAGGGATTAGGCTCACACCCTATCTTTTTCCTTTGAGATATTATAGACACTCTTCTTCTAGGTTCAAGAAAAGGGGAGGGATATCTAGGAGGTGGATCCAGATGTTGAACTGTGGTCTTAGTGAGTTGTGTCCTTAGGGTCTTTGAGGGTTGTTTTCCCATTTTAGTGATTTGTTTTTTTTACCACAATGGGATTTTATTCCTTGTTGTATTCTAGTAAATTACTCCCAGTGGAGTTTTATTTTGATATGGACATTGTCTTGCTTGTTTTACTTCTGCTATGTTTTGTGGGAATTTTGTTCCCACTTTCATGTTGTATGATGCCAAGTGATAGTCTCCAACCCATTGGGATAAGAAATTCCCTTCGATCTAGGTCAATGTTGTCTTGGTTATTAGGTTTCTTAGGTACACGGGTTAGATTATGACAAATTGGTATCAGAGGCGGCTCCTAAGCATCTTCCCTTGATGAAAATATGTGTTTGAGTAACTTGTCGGGACTTAGGAGGTAGTTGCGATTGAGTTCCTAGCCAGATCTCATAGTAATGAACCTTAAGTCACTATGTGGGGTTAGGGAAATATATTATGTGGATTAGTTATAGTATTTCCCTTATTGATATTTGGATAGTAATAAATCCAAATCCTATTTGGTCCACCTATGGAGAATTTTTATTCTCTCTTATTACTTAGCTTGAGTGTTAATCTAATGTTTTCCTTTTATCTTCTGATACTATGTTTAATCATTCATCTGAGAAGATGTATGAATTATATATAAGGAGTTTCTGTTGCTAAAACCTAGTAATAAAATCATGTTGTTGATCCAAATATAGTTGAAGTTATTTTATGCACTATCCATGCTATGGGATAGGCACCAACTGTAGTTCTCACTCCAGCTCCAGCTGGGGATCCTTAGGGGGATGTTCTATGGAATTATTCTCAAGTTTCACTTTGCTATAATCCACCCGAACATAAGGGATCCACTAACACTCAACATTATGAGAAATGTTTGATCAAGATAGAACATCTATTTGAGTTCTTGAAGACACCTGGCACAATCAAGTTGTAGTGTGCCACCTTCATTCTGGAAGGACCGAGCATGAGATTGTGGGACAAAATTATGAAATATGGGAAACATGAGGTAATATAGTGGAAATACATCATGGTTATTTTCTCCAACTAGTTCTATTCTAAGTCAATGGTTTTGGGTAAGGTTGTAGAGTTCATCAATCATGAGTAGGCTGAGAGAATTGTGACTGAGTATTCAAATCGCTTTGATGAGATGGTGTAGTTTTCTCCTATGATTTTAACTAAAGAGAAGATGATGGCTCAATGGTATGAGTAGGGACTTTTATTAGATATCTATTCTCGGGTCTTCTTGATAAATCTTCCAACTTATTTAGATGTGCTGGATAGGGTGATGATGGTTCAGATGGACCTATCTGAGAAGTTAGTGTTGATAGGAGTTCATTTTCCTACTAGTAGCAGTATAGGTTCCTTTAAAGGAAGAAGGATATGTGATGATTCTCATGGTGTCTCTCAATGACAGAGTCATTTCACAGCTCCTATATATCTAGGAGGAAGTTCATTGGTTTGCTATCAATGTGGAAAGGAAGTCCATTCTAAGAGGGTTTTCACTAATGCCCCAAAGGAATGTAGTTCCTGTGGAAATTCAGGAGAATTATAGATATTATACAATCATTTATCTACTTTGCATAGTGGGACAAGATCATAAACATCTCTTAAAACTACTGGTCAATTAAATGATTCACGTTCAAAAGGGTTCTAGCGGTAGGCATCTGAAACGAATCTTTTTCAGGTTTTTGAAGAGTCTCAAGAAGAAGCAGACATAGGTCCAGAAACTTTGAAATATACCATTACTATAGAATTGTCATTAGTGACATCTCTTTTTAATACTAGTGCATCACACTCTTTTATTTCTTCCCATATTGTTAACTTGATTAATCTTTCTATGGAGGAACTATCCCGTGTAATGGATATTACAACACCACTTGGTACAAAGAGAGATCAGGGTCTCCATAGTTCTTCTTGGTTCTTCTCTATATCATATGTCGAGCTAGCTTGGGGTTTTATATTTCATGATATTAAATCTATTGACATGATATTTTTGATGGCTTAGATCATTTCCAAAAAAATCCCAACTTGATTGTTATATTTTACAGGTCTACTTTACTACCCCCAATGGTATTCCTATTCTTTTACAAAGATATTGGGACCCAAGGTCGAGAAGAAACAAAAATTCTTATCTAGAATTGGGGAAAGTGATATCAAAATTTTATTTTGATCTGGAGTGGGATTCAATGAGTGGTGATATCCCTCGTGTCAGCACCAAGTTTTTTTGACATGTTTATTTCAGATTTTTTAGTCTTCCATCAGTGACAGAGGTTGAGTTTTCTATTGAAAAAATGATTGGAACTCAACCATTCTCTATTCCCCCTTACCGAATAGATCGAGATGAATTGAAAGATATGAATCCACATTTGAACGATCATCTTGAGAAAGTCTTTATTCACCCGATTTTGTCTCCTTGGGAAGTGTCTATTATATTCACTAAGAATACTTGATGGTTCTCTTCACCTATGGGTTTATTATCAAAATATAAATCTAGTTACGACAATAAAAAATTATCCTTCATAACATATTGATGATCTATTTGATCAGTTAAAAGGGGTGAATGTTGAGTCAAAAGTCCTCTTTTGACTTCTATGTTTTGTTTTGGAAGACACAAATGTCTTGTTAATCCTACCAAACTTGTCTATCGTATCGTACTGATCATGATGATCGTACTGACTATGCGTATCATACTGATCATACTGATCGTACTGACCATGACAATCATACAATGCTGATCATACTGACCATAATGATCATACTGATCATGCTGATCGTACTGACCAGGCTAATCGTACTGATCATGCTGATCGTACTGACTATGCATATCGTATTGATCATACTGATCGTACGGACCATGCCAATCGTACAATGCTGATCATACTGAATATGGAAATTGCATTAACTCTGATTCTCATATCTTTTATTACATACTTGTTTTGGTACTTTTTCAAAAACACATGCTTCATTTAAATCATACTCTTGATTATCTTATTCATACATCTTGTTCTAACCAATACGATGTTGTTGAGTTAGTTACAAACTAATCAAAACAATGTCGTGATTTCTGTTTCAATATGACCGTTATGATGCCAGGTGTCCAAGTCCCTCCGAGTTTTTCGGAGAAATATGACCGTTGGAGGAGATGTGACCGTTGGAACCCGAGGCCTATAAGTAGGAGGTCATTTGGAGCTGAGAGTACAACATAAAACTAAGAACAAGCGTGATACAACTGTGATACTTTTCTTCTATCAAGATCTAGAGAGAGATGCTGTGACTTCTCTCATGATTTGTGCCTTGTGCTTCCGATCATTGTATCGAGGGATTTCAAGTAATTGAAAGACAGAGGTTCCGATTACCTACAAAATCGAGGGCTTCCAGGGATAGGCAGACAGACGGACCGATCATTGTATCGAGGGCTGCTGGGGATAGGCAGACAAACGTTTTGATCATCATATCGAGGGCTGCCAGGGATAGGCAGACAGATAGTCCGATCATCGTATCGAGGGCTCACCAAGGTGTTGGTGAGACATACCTTTTATCCTAGGTGAAAGGATAACCCTTCTCTTTGGGTTAAAAGAATTGTAATTCTTTTACATTTCCGCTACTATCTGTATTAGAAAGGAAATTGTTTTTGTTTCCTTTTCTATCTCTTATACATTTGTAATTGTTTCAATTACATCCATTCTATTACATATTGTATTGATTGATTCTATACGCTTTAAGGTAGAATCATTCATATTTATATTACTCTGATTATTGTGTTCATCTTGAATACAATTGTTTTACATTTCATTAGTATTACATTACATCATACCTTTTATATTCAATACAATTGTGGGTGTTTGTATTTGTATTAGTTTAAGATCATTTTAACTAATCTCTTTAGTGCTAAAACTCAAAAGGTTTTTAAACCTACAATCCACCCCCCTCTTGTATTGTTCCATCTAATAGACTTACATATCTATATATTCGATCCAACAGTTGGTATTAGAGGAGGTTTTCCACTAATTTATATTACTTGTTTTGTTTCTTTCATATTTTTTTTAAACTACTTACTACACTAACATGTGGAGTGGAAAAGATATTGTTTTTAGATGGCAGGAATGAATATTGGGTCAATTGACAATCTGAATCCTTCTAGACCACCTATCTTTGATGGAAATGATTATGAGTACTGGAGAGATCATATGAAGACTTTTGTGATCAATAATGGCGTAGACAATTTTATTATGCTTACTAGAGGTTACAAAATTCCTGACAAAGAAGTCGGTACTTTCACTAACCAAGAGAAGCAAGAATATCAACTGAATTACAAGGTACGCAATACTTTATTATGCTCTATGACCATGAATATATACAGTCAGATATCTTCATGTGAAGTAGCCAACTGTATTTGGAAGAAATTAGAAGTCACTCACTTTGGAACATCCAAGGTTATAGAAACAAGAAGAGCAATGCTTCGAGTAGAGTATCGTGGATTTGTTTTTCTTTATGGAGAGCCAGTATGTAAAGTGCAACAAAGGTTTATGACAATTTTCAACAGCTTAAAATCTATGGGAGGAAAAATTCTTGATGATGAAGCTCTAGTTGACAAAATTATAGATATAATTCCAAATGAATGGGATTCAAAAAGGACAGTTATTGATGAAAATTGAAAAGTTTCCCAGATTTATCTAGATGAACTCTTTGGAACTCTTTTACAGCACGAGACAAGAATGAAGAGAGATGCTGATTTCAACAAGAAGAAGAATGGGAATGGAAGTGTAGCCTTTACATCTAAATCTAAAACACCTGAAAGGCTTACAAGATCCAAATCCAAGAAAGTTATATCTGATTCAAGTGATTGTGATCTTTCGGATAATGAGTTAGCCAATCTTGCTCGAAGGATGAACAAGATTGTGGGAAATAAAGACTTCCAATATAGATTCAAAAAGAAATATAGGAAGGATAAGAAAGATTCAGAGGTAACTTGTTATGAATGTAAGAAAGCAGGACATATAAGGCCTGATTGTCCTTTACTGAAAAGGAAAGACAGAAAGGAGAAACACTCTCAAAGAAACAAGAAAAGGTTTTATAAGACAAAGAAAGTATTGAAGGCAAATGATACCTGGAGTGAAAGTGGTAGTGATTCTTCAGATGATTCTTTAGAATATGAGTCCTCAGGACAGAGGAATATTGAACTTTTATCCACATTACCAATTTAAGATCATTGTCTCATGGCTAAGGTACATAATGATGAAGCTATTACAAATTTCTCTTTGAATGCAAATTATACTGATAATAGATATTATGAATCTTCATCATCAGAAGATGATACATTACCTACTTTTGAAAAAGTATCTAGATTTTCTAAATTACTTGAAAATGAAAATTCTAAACTCAAGAAGAGGCTTGAGAAAGAAAATTCTAGAATTTCAATCTTGACTAAAGAAGTATCAGATCTTTCTAAAGATCTTGATGTGAAAAATTCTGATTTTGAAAGTATTTTAAAAACCCTTGAGAAAGTCAAATATGATAAGGATAAACTCTCTAAGGACCTAGAAACTGTGTTTTCAAAGAAAAATATTTTAGAGCCTAACTCTAGTTCAAATTCAAATGTTTTGGAAAATAAGAATTTGGTTTTAAAAATAAAGTCAGAAATTTTTTCCTTGAAAAAATGTTTGTCAAACTTTACTCATGGAAAGTAAAACTTTGACAAGATGTATTCTCAAATTAGACCTTTGAGAAATCGTTCTGGTCTTGGTTATACTCATTCCAAACCTGTTTTTAGTAATAACTATTTTGTTCCTCAAAAAACCTCTTTTTTTTCTAAGTGTCAATGTGGTGGACATTGGAGAAGAGATTGTTCTCTTAACAGAACTCAATCTTTAGGATTTCATAAAGCTCATTTTGAAAAACAAATGTGGATTCCTAAAATTCTTTTATCTAACCCTTCTAGATCCAAACAAGTTTGGATTCCGAAAAACTAATTGTTTCTTTTTCAGGAAAATGAGAAGTGTACCAATAAGAATATTTGGTACATGGATAGTGGTTGTTCTTGACACATGACCGTAAACAAATATCTCTTTGAAAAGGTTATCAAAACAAAATGTGGAAAAGTTACCTTCAGAGATAATGCTCAAGGAAAGATTGTTGGTATAGGTAATATCGTTTTTATTGGAAAAGTTCTTGTCTCAAATGTTTTGTTTGTTAAAGGTCTTAGGAACAATCTCATCAGCATAAGTCAATTATGTGATGAAGGTTACCTTGTGAATTTTAGAAATGATAAGTTTCTAGTTCACAATTCCAAGGATGAGTTCATTCTATCTACCCATAGGCAAGAGAATGTTTACACTATTAAATTAGAAGACCATAAGAGCCAAAAACTACCCTGCTTAAGTGCAATAGAAGACCAATCATGGCTATGGAATAGAAGACTAGGACATTTTAATCTGAGAAACCTTAGTAAAAATCTCAAAGAAAAGACTTGTGAAGGGGCTACCAGACCTTAGATATGATTCTTCAAAAGTCTGTGATCCTTGTCAATTTGTCAAGCAGCATAAAACTAGCTTTAAATCAATTAATGAAGTTTCAACTTTTAATGCATTACAGCTAGTGCATATGGATCTTTTTGGTCCTTCACAATCTGGAAGCATTGGAGGCAAATACTATGTATTTGTTTTAGTTGATGACTTTACTAGATTTACATGGGTCTACTTTCTCACAAAGAAATCTGAAGCCTTTTCCTATTTCAAAACTTTTAGAGCCTAAGTTAAAAATGAATAAAACCTACCATTGATAACTATTCATAGTGATCATGGTGGTGAATTTCAAAATTCAGATTTTGAAACTTTTTGTAGTAAGAAAGGTATTACTCACAATTTCTCAGCTCCAAGAACTCCTCAGCAAAATGGTGTTGTTGAAAGAAGAAATCGTATTCTTCAGGAAATGACTCGAACCATGTTGAGTGAATACTCAATTGCTAAGCACTTTTGGGCTGAAGCTATTAGTACTACCTATCATACTATAAATCATGTTTTAACTAGACCATTTCTTAATAAAACCCCTTATGAGTTATGGACTGGCCGAAAACCTAAAGTTTCATACTTCAATGTTTTTGGATGCAAAGTATTCATTATGAATACAAAAGATAATTTACACAAATTTGCACCAAAATCTGATGAAGGAATCTTTCTAGGTTATTCTACAACCTCTAAGGCTTATAGAGTTTTCAATAAAAACACTTGTACTGTTGAGGAAATAGTACATGTAAAATTCGATGAAACTGATCCTTTTGTTTTCAACCAATCCAATCCTACATCCTCAGATGTGTTTTCAAAAACTGATTATCAACCTTTGATAGAAGATCCTTCTGATAAGGAAAATATTCAAGAAGATACTTCTGAAACATTTACCTCGGAATATTTTCTACCATATATTGATGAACAGGCTTTACAAAACCCAAATCAATTGTTTCTTAGGAATCATCCCAGTGATAACATCATTGGTGATGTAAATCAACCTGTAAGGTCCAGAAATTCCTTAAGAAATGAAATAGAACATCTTGATTTTCTTTCCCAATTTGAACCTAAAATCCCAAGTGAGGCCTTAGGTGATGATGATTGGATCAAAGCAATGCAAGATGAACTAAATGAATTTGAGAGGAATCAAGTCTGGACTTTAGTTGATAGACCTAAAGAAACAACTATGATTAGTGTAAAATGGGTTTTCAGAAACAAGCGTGATGAAAATGGAATCATTGTAAGAAATAAAGCAAGTCATGTTGCTAAAGGCTATAATCAATAAGAGGGAATAGACTATGAAGAAACATATGCTCCTGTAGCTAGACTTGAATCAATTCATATTCTATTAGCCTTTGCAGCATACTTCAATTTCAAACTATTTCAAATGGATGTCAAATGTGCTTTTCTAAATGGTTTTGTTCAAGAAGAAGTTTTTGTCGAACAAACTCCTGGTTTTCAAGACCTAAATCATCCTGATCATGTTTTCAAACTTACCAAGGCTCTATATGGTCTTAAGAAAGCCCCTAGAGCATGGTATGATAGACTTACATGATTTCTTTTACAAAACAATTATACAAAAGGTACAGCAGATCCAACCCTTTTTATAAAAATGGAAAACAAAAATGTTTTGATTGTTCAAATCTATGTTGATGACATCATATTTGGATCAACTTAGAAATCTTTAACTGATTCTTTTGAAAATTTAATGAAATCTGAGTTTGAAATGAGTATGATGGGTGAGTTAACATTCTTTTTAGGTTTTCAAATTTCTCAAAAACCAGAAGGAACATATATATATCAACATAAGTATATAAAAGATTTACTCAAAAAGTATGGATATGACAAAACTAAAAGTATTATCACTTCAATTGGTGCCTCAAATACACTTGATCTTGATGAAACTTGGAAACCAGTAGATCAAACAATCTTTAGAGGTATGATAGAAAGTTTGCTATACTTGATAGCTAGTCGACCCGACTTAATGTTTTCTGTATTCTTATGTGCAAGATACCAATCTAATCCAAAAGAGTCTCATTTAAAATCCGTAAATAGAATATTTCGGTATTTAAAAGGCACTATGGATTTAGGTCTTTTTTACTCTTCTGGGAATGATTTTGTTTTTTTTTCAGATGCTGAATTTGGTGGTTGTAGAATGGATAGAAAAAGTACATCTGGAACATGTCATTTCTTAGGAGATTCCTTGGTTTCTTGGTCTTGCAAGAAACAACACTCAATAGCACTATCCACTGCTGAAGCTGAATATGTAGCAGCTGGAAGTTGCTGTGCTCAAGTATTGTGGATGCAGCACACACTCACTGACTATGGATTGAGTTTCTCCAAAACTAAAATTCTTTGTGATAATACTAGTGCCATATCTCTTAGTAAGAACCCAGCACACCACTCTCGTGCAAAACACATATATGTTAGGCATCACTTTCTTAGGGATCACACACAAAAAGGAGATATTATTCTACAATTTATCGGAACACAAGAACAACTTGCTGACATTTTTACAAAGCCATTACCATCCGATAGATTTGAGTTTATAAAACAGAAGCTAGGAATGATTACATTAAAATAATCATTCATATCTACTTCATGTTTTACAATTCTCCTAACTTTAAATAACTCCCTTTGAAAGGGGGAGGACATATTTTTTTTACTATGTTTCTTTTTTATCTTATGATCTTTAATTGTTTACTCTCCTGGTATGTGTTTTTACTTTTCTGTTTATCATATTGATAGTTTTATCATATCATTTACCTTTATGTTTATCGTATTGACAGTTTTATCGTATCATTTACCTTTCTGTTTATTTTATTGACAGTTTTATCATATCATTTATTTTTCTGTTTATCGTATTGACAGCCATTGTATTATTTACTTCATCGTATCGACCGATGATGGTAATGATTTTTTTCCATCGTATTGACCGGTTATGGTAATGAATTTATTTTCTATCATACTGACCGATGATGGTAATGAATTTCTTTTCCATCGTATCGACCGATGATGGTAATGATTTTCTTTTCTATCGTACTAACCGATGATGGTAATGATTTTATTTTCCATCGTACTGACTGATGATGGTAATGATTTTCTTTTTCATCATACTGACCGATGATGGTAACAAGATTGTTTTCCATCGTCTTTTAAGTTCATGGTAACAAGATTGTTTTCCATCGGCTTTTCAGCTCATGGTAACGAGATTGTTTTCCATCGGCTTGTCAGCTCATGGTAACGAGTTTGTTTTCCATCGGCTTATCAGTTCATGGTAACAAGATTGTTTTCCATCGGCTTTTCAGCTCATGGTAACGAGATTGTTTTCCATCGGCATGTCAGTTCATGGTAAGGAGATTGTTTTCCATCGGCTTGTCAGTTCATGGTAATGAGATTGTTTTCCATCGGCTTGTCAGTTCATGGTAACAAGATTGTTTTCCATCGACTTGTCAGCTCATGGTAACAAGATTTTTTTCCATCGGCTTGTCAGTTCATGGTAACGAGATTGTTTTCCATCGGCTTGTCAGTTCATGGTAACGAGATTGTTTTCCATCGGCTTGTCAGTTCATGGTAACAAGATTGTTTTCCATCGGCTTGTCAGCTCATGGTGACGAGATTGTTTTCCATCGGCTTGTCAGTTCATGGTAACGAGATTGTTTTCCATCGGCTTGTCAGTTCATGGTAACGAGATTGTTTTCCATCGGCTTGTCAGTTCATGATAATGACTTTGTTTTCCATCGGTATGACGATTGATAGTTTTATTTTATTTCGTACGTTTTTTTTCCTTTGAATTCTACTAAAACCAAAAATTACCTTATGTTCTCCGGCATGTATTTTTTTTTAATTTTTTTTCTTTTTTAATCCTAACCATTGATCTGTTTTCCTCTAATCTTGACCGTAGAAGATCAACAGTCACCCCTTTATCTCCTATAAATAGCCCCCCTCCCCAAACCCACATTGGTTTTTCAGGTTTTGAGGTGAATCTCTGCTCCACTGGTTTTAAATCATCGTACGATCTTTTATCAGAATCACCTTTATGTCTCAATCCTCTGCTAACAATCCCGCTGAAATGTCTTCAAAGACTTTTACAAAGAAAGACTTTTTCAGAGAAAGGTTAGTTTCTCGGGACTTTTTTGATTCTTATGATTCCACAATCAGAAGAATCATTATGTTTCAAGGATGGGAACATTTGTGTGTTGAAAGACCTGTTTCTCAAGATCCGGTTCTCCTTGATGAAGTTAGTCAGTTCTATAAAACCGTATCTTTCGACAAAGACATGACTATCAATTTTTCTATGTATGATAGAAAGTTGTCTATGTCTGTGAAACAAGAGGCTCATTTTCTGAATGTCCCAATAGAAGGGGATTCTTTCTGTCCATCTCATAAAATACCAGAGGAAGTTTGTACGTTTAATAGAGAAAGTGCTGCAAAGTCTTTGTTTGTTATTAATGAAGAAAAGAGAAAAGTGGCTCATCTTTCTTCGAACAATCGGTTTGTGACTTTATGGATGCAAGGATTTCTTATCCCAAGGAAAGGGGATAGAGAAACTCTGAAAGTTTCTGATATTTTTATGCTTGACTATCTTGTAAATATGAGAAAAGTAAATCTCATGGGGTATGTTTTTGAAACCATTAAGAATGTCAAGACAGGAGGGATTAAGTCCCAAATGATTATGTATCCAGCCATCCTTACAAAGTTTATTCTTGAGAGCATGAAGTTTTGCAACATTCCTTTGAAAGGAAACTTGATAGATCTGAAGCCATCTTGGATTAGTAAGAGTATGATGAAAAAGCTAAATGTTTGTTTTGATCCAAATTCAAAACTTTTTATAAGAGATGTAGAAGATGAATCGGCTCAAAATCAATCGGCACCTATGCCAGCCAAAAACATTCCTTCTCTTTTTGTTCCTCAGAAGTCTGATCCTCAAACCAGCTCAAAGCCAAAGAAGAAGCCTAAGTACAGTAAGGAAGTTGTAGCCAAGTGGAGAAAGGATAAGGAACAAAGAAAGGAAGGTGATCCAAAGTTTGGACTTGATCCAGCCGAAGCCTTTGCTGAGAGATTAAGGGTTGAGTATACCCTTCAGGATGAAAAGAAAAAGAAAACTATTTTGAAAAGAAAGGCTCAAGACCTTGATATCTCTAAAGTATTGAAAATGGTTGAGGATGCTAGTGCTCAACTGACGGAAGAAGTGCATCAAGAACCCATCGTACAGATTCTTCCTGAGAAAGAAAAAGGAAAACAAATGATGGAAGAGATAGAAGAATTTGAAGAAGAGGAATAAGATTTTATTTTAGAATTCTTTCAGAGTTCAAAGAAAAGTAGGGAGGAATCAGTTCAAAAGAAAAGTGAAGATACTCAACAAGTTCCTCATGCCGATCAAGCACGAACTCTGGATAGAATTTCATCTCAAGAAAATCAAGGTGCTCAATCCTCTCACATTGATAAAGTTGTTGTCATTAGTGATAAAATGGAAGAATAAAGAAAGTAGAAATAAAAAGAGAAAGGAAAACAACTAGTTGTAGATTCAAGCCGATCAAATGAACTGGCTTCGTACGATGAAGATACTGATTCAGAACATACAATCTCTCTCAAGAAGAGTGATTATATTGTCTATGTTTTGAGAAGGGTTGAGAAGACTATTCCATATTTCCCCAGGCTGGAAGGGAAGATTGATTTTATTATTGACAATCAAAAGAAGAAGTTTGGCTCTGTAAAAGAATTAAGAAATAAAGTTTTTTTAGTTGAAGCCGATTTGAAAGTTCTTTCAGAAAGTTCGGTTGCTCATAAGAAGGCCTGCAACAAGATGACCAAGTGGTCGTACAAAACAGAGAGCTCAATCAATGATCATGAGATAGCAATAGAAGATATAATATGGTTGTCAAATGAGCTTGCAATTTCTTTCAATAAGCTTGACAGAGAAACGGTTGAAAGGTTGAATCTTTTGTCTTCTCAACGAGCCGATGTTCCTTCAGTAAAAGACTTGAAGGAGAGAATGAATGCCTTTCAAGCTGAGTTTTTGAAAGTCTCATCTTTCAAAGATGAAATAATTCTCTTGAAGAAACAGAACTCTGGGTTATCCAAAGATAAAAAAAATTTTCAAGATAGAATTTATTCTATTGAATAAGTAATCAGCGTTCAGGAAGAGACAATCAGAAATCAGGATCAACAATACCTTCTCAGGTCTCAGGGTGATGCTATTTCTGAAGACAAGAAGGAGATAAAAAAGATGAAGGTAGTTCTTCATGAGTTGATCAAAAAGGAGAAGGAAAGAGAAAAAAGTGACTTGTATTTGTTCTCTTGTTTAGTGTTGATTGTTATCGTAATGAAATTTCTTTTATCCATTTTCTTGTGTTTATTTTCTAACTCCTTCAGACAATTCAAGATTACCCCTTTCTTTTTGTAAATCACAAAGGGGGAGAATGTTTACAAAGGGAGAGACTGTTTTTAAAGGGGGAGAATGTTTTATGAAGGGGGAGAATTATTTACAACACTCTTAAGGAAAATCTACGAATACAATCCTTAGGAAAGTCCATACCTAAGGGGGAGTTATTTGTATTAAATTTCTTATTCAGAAGAGTTTCCAATAACTCAGGGGGAGATAAGTATTTTTTTTAGTTTTTATTTTGTGATTTGTGCTTTCCAAAAAGGGGGAGATTGTTGAGTCAAAAGTCCTCTTTTTTACTTCTATGTTTTGTTTTGGAAAACACAAATGTCTTGTTAATCCTACTAACCTTGTCTATCGTATCGTACCGATCATGCTGATTGTACTGACTATGCATATCGTACTGATCATACTGATTGTACTGACCATGCCAATCGTACAATACTGATCGTACTGACCATAATGATCATACTGATCATGCTGATCGTACTGACTAGGCTAATCGTACTGATCATGCTGATCGTACTGACTATGCGTATCATACTGATCATACTGATCGTACTGACCATGCCAATCGTACAATGCTGATCGTACTAAATATGGAAATTTCATTAACTCAGCTTCTCATATCTTTTATTACATACTTGTTTTGGTACTTTGTCAAAAACAAATGCTTCATTTAAATCGTACTCTTGATTATCTTATTCATACATCTTATTCTAACCAATATGATGTCGTTGAGTTAGTTACAAACTAATCAAAACGATGTCGTGCTTTCTGTTTCAATATGACTGTTATGATGCTAGGTGTCCAAGTCCCTCCGAGTTTTTCGGAGAAATATGACCGTTGGAGGAGATGTGACCGTTGGAACCCGAGGCCTATAAATAGGAGGTCATTTGAAGCCGAGAGTACAATAGAAAACTAAGAACAAGCGTGATACAACTGTGATACTTTGCTTCTATCAAGATCTAGAGAGAGATGCTGTGACTTCTCTCATGCTTTGTGCCTTGTGCGTCCGATCATCGTATCTAGGGATTTCAAGTAATTGAAAGATAGAGGTGCTGATTACCTACAAAATTGAGGGCTGTCAGGGATAGGCAGACGGATGGATCGATCATTGTATCGAGGGCTGCCGGGGATAGGCAGACAGACATTCCGATCATCATATTGAGGGCTGCTAGGGATAGGCAGACAGACAGTCTGATCATCGTATCGAGGGCTCACCAAGGTGTTGGTGAGACAGACCTTTTATCCTAGGTGAAAGGATAACCCTTCTCTTTGGGTTAAAAGAATTTTAATTATTTTACATTTCTACTACTATCTGTATTAGAAAGGAAATTGTTTTTTTTCCTTTTCTATCTCTTATACATTTGTAATTGTTTCAATTACATCCATTCTATTACATATTTTATTGATTGATTCTATACGCTTTAAGGTAGACTTATTCATCTTTATATTACTCTAATTATTGTGTTCATCTTGAATACAATTGTTTTACATTTCATTAGTATTACATTACATCATACCTTTTATATTCAATACAATTGTGGGTGTTTGTATTTGTATTAGTTTAAGATCATTTAAACTAATCTCTTCAGTGCTAAAACTGAAAAGGTTTTTAAACCTACAATTCACCCCCCCTCTTGTATTGTTCCATCTAATAGACATACATATCTATATATTTGATCCAACAGTGAAGTGGTTCTCAAAGATATAACATCTATCTTGTTACCATCAGTTTAAGATTAAAGAATTTGACATTCCGAAAACAACTTTTTGGAGAAGGTATAGACATTATGAGTACCTTTTTATGCCCTTTTCTTTAAAAAATGTTCATGATGTTTTCATTAATTTAATGAACAATATTTTCCATGATTATATGGATACCTTTGGTGTAGTCCTTTTGGATGAAATTCTACTATAATTCATGTATGAGGAGGATCATGTACAACATATGAGAAAAATTCTGAGTCTTCTGAGAAATCATTGTTTATATGCCATGATTTCAAAGTTTGATTTCTGGATTCAGGATGTGAAATTCTTAGGACATGTGGTTTCAGAACAGGGTATATCAATTGATCCTAAGAAGTTAAAGTCTATCATGACTTGGGAGAAACCATGAAATGTATTCAAGATCCATAGATTCTTGGGCTTAGCTAGATATTACTGAATGTTCATGAATGAATTCTCTAAGCAAGATTATTTGATGACTGCTCTAACATAGAAGGGGGTAATTTTTGTGTGGAATGATAAATCTCAAAGTTCTTTTGTCAAGTTGAAACATCCTTTGACTAATGCGCTATTATTAACTCTTCCCAAATCTAGGTTGGGCTATGTGGTTTTTTATGATGCATCAGGTTCAGTCTTGTGTTGTGTTCCCATGCAGGGTGATCATGTAGTAGCATATGAATCTCATCAGCTTAGGCTACATGAGATGAATTATCCTACCCATGAACTGAAACATGAAGCATTAATTCACACACTTAATATTTTGTGACAAAATATTTTTTATGAAAGTTTTATGGTGTATTCAGACCCCAAAATCCTGAGTTATATATTCCCAAAAAAATATTTCAATCTTCGAAAAGGGCATTGGGTGGAGTACTTGCAGTCTTTCGACTTTGACATCGCTTGTACCCTAGGGAAAGGGAATTTCATTGCAGATGTTTTGAGCTAGAAACATCCAACCCTGGTAGTGAAAGAATCATCAAAAGAGTGTAATTTGATGGATATCTTTGTACAGTTTCATAATGAAGTTCAGGAGGAAGGAACTATGATTTCCTTAGCCAGTGTTCAGTTGAAATATTCCATTCCTGATTTTATTCATCAAGATCAATAGGTGGATGATGAGTTCTATAGAATTAGAGAATCCATTTATGGTGGTGAAACAATTTCCATATGTTCATTCTCCAAAGAGGATGTTTCATTTTATCACAACTATTCCTTTGTGTCATTATCTGCATGGAAGGATCTCAAGGGAGATTTCCATAACTCCAAATGGGTTGTGCAGCTAGGAACCAAAAAAATGTTCTATGATGTGTGGTGGGAGTTCTGATGGACAGTAATGAGACGTGAAATTATTGATTTTGTCTCCTATTTATATACATGATAAATGTTTAAGGCCAAGAATTATAAACCATTATGTTTACTTTATCCACTTCCAGTTCCAACATGGAAGTGGGATGAGATCTCTATGGACTTTGTCACACCCGATTTTTTTTTCTTTCATGTCATGGTTTTGATCTGGTTCATTGAAAATCCAGATCCTTTACGTGGTTTTTGGTGAGAATAATTTTGAGTTTTTAACTTCCATATATGTCTAATCACCCTAATTTGGGTTCCCAATTGCTTGTTTATGATTTTTTTGAGAAAGGGTGGTTATTTCATGATTTGGGCCAACCGTGAGCCCATTTTCAAATTTAAAAACCAAAATTGTTTCTTTTATAACTCCTTCATTATTAAACATTTTTATTCATTCCACTTCCTACATTTCCTGCATTGACATATTAAAACTAACATATCCTTTTTGTACCTCTTATAAATTCATAAGCATGGTGAATTTGGGTTACTTATTTAGGCATTGGGCAAGGTCATGGGCCCATTTCCAGTTTTTAAAAAATAAACTGTTTCTTTATATCTTTTTCATTGTTTAAAATTTTTTGGTGATTCAACTTCCCATTCGAATCCAACATAACAAGCCTCATCCCCATTATCGAGTTTACCTATTTGGAGCTAATTTGCATCGCATATTAGGTCTAAAGTTTTGAGATTTCCTCAGTACCTTAAGAATTGAGAAGTTAAATTGTTTTATCCACATGTCATTAAATTCGTACTATTTTTCCCATAAATATTCTTTTCATATTTTATCCAGACCTTATGATCCTCTCCAAGAAGTTCCAAGACATTACCTTTTCTCTAGGGGTGCATATCAAATGGAATACGAAGAGTTTTCTTGGTGGTGAGGTGATATTCCTTCACCTTTCTCCTCCCTCTTCCTCCTCCTTTCATTATTTCTTGGTTTTCTATTCTCCCCTTGTCATGTTAGACCTATGGTTCTGTTATCCCATGATTTTTTATTGGGTTTTTGTTCGTTTGCGGCTGGTCGTCATAGTTTTATGGTTTATAAACCCTTGGATGGTGATATTGGGTTCCATTACGCCCTGGAATCGAGGTAGGATATCCCTTGCACATGCCTTTATCCTTTAAGTTTCATAATTTTCTTATTTTTCACTTCTGATATATACAGTTATTATTATTTTTCATCCTTTTTATAATTTTATTGGGGTGAAAAATGGTTGTTTAAACCTAGTTTTGTGGAAGGTAGAGTTGTTTTGTCATAAAAATGCACACCAAGTGTTTGTTTAAATGTTCTAATATCTTTCACAACTATTTTGAGAGGTTTAAAAACTTTTTTATGGTATTTTTTACATTTTACAATATCTCTAATAAAATATTCATGAAATTGATTTTTATTTCTTGTCATGCTTCAAAATAAATTGTTTTTTTAAAAATATCATGTCATGTGTTCGGTAAATTACCCAGTTGGATTTTATGTGTGATTTGTGATTTAAAAATTATTTTTTTGGATTTATAATTGAATTGTAAGAATGATAAATTGTATTTTGGTTCCTTATATGTCTTTCTAATTTGAATTTGGTTTTTCAAACAAACTGGTTTTGTTTTACAACATGTTTTGGCCCATGTTGTTGGAAAATATCCTGTTTCACATCCTTATGAAAATTATTGTGTTTTAAATATGTAACCTGAGTGATTTAAGGGATTTATGATTGTGTTTTGATACTTTAAATGGTGTGTATACACCTCCTTAATAAAATTGAAATGCATACCTTGGTCAAATGTTAGTTTTGAGAAAGGCTTAAAGGCCCATTTGGTATTTTTTTTGTAAAGATGGTTTCCATATGAATTTAATGTTCTATCTTTTGAGACCATTTTATGGTCAATGAAAGTGATTTATTAATTGGTTTTGGGGATGAAAAATCTGGTTTGTTAAGTTATTTATGGGTTTATGGTGAAAAAAAGATCATTTTTGAATGGATTTTATGTTCAAGGCATCGTTATACTCTATGAAATTGTTTTACGAAACCTTTTAGTGGTTTATTGATTCGTGAAACAAATGTGAAGCATGTTTGTGGGATGTTTGTGTGATTATGATTTGGTAATGGAATTTTGATTTGAATAGTGTATTTTATAATATATGTAACTTGATTTATCACTAAAGGGAATCCTGGGTATCTAGGTGGGTGGACGTGTACTAGTATGCTAGTGATCCCGTGGGGTTTGGCCCCTGTTTCTCGTTGCAATTTTGACAATGATAAAAATAACTAAAATATGATGATGATGATGTTGGGGGACCACTTGGTTATTGGTATGATCCATACTAGTGGCTCATGTGCACGAGAATAGATATTTATTATGGTTACTTTCACCGAGATACAAGGTACCTGGGGCTCACAACTAACTAGTGCCTAGGGGTGTTCCCATGACTTGTGCTCATTGGATATTTTGTACTCATAATCAGAATACGATGTGTTTGGTTGCTAAATTCAGAAGTGTGGGTGATTTATTTAATATTGTACATTATTTAAATAATCCCTCTTGAAAACTATTTTCATTTTGAAGTTTCTCCTCTTTGAAAATTGTTACTAGAATTCTTGTTTATAAAACATGCAAGTTTTTTTATGGTAATTTTTTTATAGCATGTTACCTCATTTGGTAAACATAAATTTATATTTTTATTTAAAACATGAAGTTTATGTTTCTTTTATTTTAAATTATGTTCATTGGGAATAGAATATCGGGCTAACCTACTGAGTTTTAATACTCACGCCTATAGTCTTCTTCTATTTTTAGCCCTTGTGCAGGCTTCAGCTTGAGTTCGATCGCCATGGGAGAAATATGATAATTATGTTGGAGATTGACTAACAGGTCACATAGAGTTATTTGGTTATTAGGTTTGGTCATTTGAGTTTTTGGTTTAGTTGTAATTTTAGTTTCTTGTACAAATAATGTTCATTTCGGTTTTTATATAAATGTATTTTGGGTTTTGAATTTCTTTCCACTGCTTGTTTGATTGTTTATATATGGGAGAAATCATTCCCTTGTGTACCCTATTGATTAACTTGGTGATTTTCTCCAACCCGAGAGGATCGAGAATGCCTCTCGGGACTTGTCGCGGGTTGGCCCTTGTGACTGGTTTAGGGTCAACTTAGGATGGTTCGTGACAAAATGGTATCAAAGGAGGTCGTCTCTTAGCAGTCATTTTTAGAGCACCCTTGTTATTTGTGGGATGTCAAGGTAGATGGAGTAGGATTTTTGGTACATGAGGGGTATGTGTGGGAATAGCATCTCTGAATCTTTCTCCTTATAATCATCAAGTTTCCTTGGGAAGTCTGATTTTATTAGTGTCTTTTGTTCTTGTTTATTGTTTGGTGTTGAGATATGACAATGGGAGTCTGACTAATGGATTCTGTTAGCTCACAGGGCCCGGTAAGCCATGTGTAGCTAGGGCATGGTCCTAATAAGTCTCTCAGTGTTGGTTTGGTGTTTAACATATGGCCGCCAACCATATGGTCAAGTCACCCACCGACACTAGTTCCCCTTTTTGGGTCTCTTGGACCTTTCTTGAATTATGAATTTTTGTTTTGAAAATCCTTGTGTGATAATTGTGGAAATAGGTTTTAATGAAGGATGGGATTTTAAAAAGTGGGTAAAGGGGTTTTCAAAAATTAAATATATTAATGGTTTGGGAAGGTTGTGTTTGTGTGAAAAAATGAGGAAGTGGAAATGAGTTAACAGGATTTGATTATCCATAATCTAAACTTGTGGTTTGTTGGAATAAAATGTTTTGAAAGTGTGAATCATTTTTAGGGGATTCTGAATATTTGTTTTAAATGGGGTGTTTTGAGATTTTTAAAAGTGTTTGAATCTGATAAATTGGTTTTGGAAATTGGTTTTGAGTAGTTGGTGTTTTCTTAGAAAGGGTATTGGTCTCAATGGACATCAGATAGTGAAAAGATACCTTTCTGAATTTCAGAAAATGGGAAGCGTTTATTTGGAGTAGCTAGGTTATTTTAAAAGTTGTTAAAAAAATGAAGAGGGTTACATTTATTTAGCAAATGTTTCTTGATGAAGTGCGGTTTTTTTGTGATATATGAAAAGGGTTTTTAACTTGGTGGTTAGTGTTCCTTTGGAAGGTACATGATTTTTTGGAATGTCATTGTCTTATTTTAGACTTTGGTGTTTCATGGGTGCTCACATGCATGGTTTTACTAATATCTATAAGTATGGTCTATATGTAATCGTGGTTGGGTTTCTGGGTGGCATGGAAATGTGTATGTGGGTGATACTTGATGAAACACCATTGGTGAATGTGGAAACCCACCATGTTAGTTTGTTTTTCAAAAGTGTCTTGAGATGAAAAATTGTGTCCTTTGTTTATAAACCAATGGTTATGTGGCTAGTTTTTTCTATGTATTAGAAGATTTGTTTATTAAATATTATTCCTTTTATCTTGAAGTCATACTATTGTTTTATATTGAGATGATATCTTTTTGGTGGCTAGGTTTTGGAGTAATGTTCATAGGGTTTCTAAAGATGTGTTTGATGTTGTGATGTGGCCATGAATAGTTCTCCATTGGAAATCTTTCCTACTGATCAACCTAAGGATTCATTTAAAATGTTAAATCCACCTATTTAGATGATTCCTCATCCTGATTTTTGGAATAGAGAGCTGTTTGGGATTGATTTATAGTGCTTTCGGGTCATGATAATTATTTTGGACACAATAGTTGTGTTCGGTGATATTGATGTGTTTCTCCATATTCCTGTCCCATTCTACTCTTCGTTCGGAGTGAGACAAATTTTGATATGTATATATGAGTTCTTATTTATATGAAGGTGTTTTTTTGATAAGGTGAGTTTTTTTGAGTGGTGTGATCTTTAACACCTGACTGCGGTGCAACAGATGCTTCAAGAATCAGGGCTCCAGCCAAAGGCCTCAAAGTGAATCTTTTCACAAAGTCAAGAAATCTCTAGAGGTGTGGGGAGCTTGACCGGGATCTTGCCTCCACAATTGTGGTATGGAAGTTTCTATATATCTATTGTGGTTCCTCATTACTATTAATTTCCCTTTGTCTCAACAATCATGGTGGAATTACCCCTCACACAATGTCTATAGTTATGCCTTCATGGATGTGGGTTTTGATCAATGTACCTATGTGGACCACCTGTCAAAATAGGGTGCGGTCTTGGTGTTACCTGTTCATAAGTGGAGAGTTTTGGGTAGTTCCTTTGTTTCTTTTTTGGTTTCAGTGGCCTAATTATTAGGTCCCCTTCCCTCCCCTCCCCGAGTGGTGGGGGTCCAAATCAGTGCCGAAAGTGTTTGTCCAGTTCTTGTCCCCTCCATTCGGGAGTGGGTGGTTTAGATGTTCATATTGTAACCCTATTAACATGGGTTTGTAGGTTGTTTTGGGAGAGTTTTGGTGGTCCTGTATAAATGATTACCAATTCTAGTTAATGTTGAATTCTTGTTTGTTTGTTGAAAGTTGAGTTCTAATAGTGGGGAGACCCACCATAGGTCTCGTTGATTTTTTTACTCCTAAGATATTATCTAGTTCTAGTTGATTCTTAATGGTGGTGAGTAAATTACATAATACACTAGAATATTTTGTTTTCTTGTGTTCTCTATGGTTTGGTTGATTATTAGGTTCATTGGTAGAAGGGCCACCAACTGGATTCTTGGTTTGGTTGTGGAGGTAGTGACTCGATCCTTCAGTTGATTCTCCAGAAGTGGTAGTGAGTTGGTGTTTTGTTTGGGAAAGAGTATTAAGTTACTTTTTTGGTGAATTATATTTCCTTAGATTTAGATTCTAGATTATGTTGATACAAAATCCTTAGGTGTTGATCAATTAGATGGAATGTGCAATGTCTTTCCAGGGGCATAAAGCTTTAATGGTGGGGATAATTGTCACACCCTGTTTTTTTTTCTTTTAATGTCATTATTTTGATCCGGTTCATTGAAAATATAGATCCTTTACATGGGTGTTAGGTGAGAATAATTTTTTGTTTTTAAATACCATATATGTCTAATCACCCTAATTTGGGTTCCTCCATTGCTTATTTAGGTTTTTTTAGAGAAAGGGTGGTTATTTCATGATTTGAGTCAACCATGGGCCCATTTCCAAATTTAAAAACCAACATTTTTATTTTATAACTCCTTAATTTTTAAACATTTTTTATTCATTACACTTCCTAATTTTAATACACTGACATATTAAAACTACCATATCCTTTTGGACCTCTTAAAAATTCATTAGCATGGCGAATTTGGGTTACTTATTTAGCCATTGGGCCAGGCCGTGGTCCCATTTACAGTTTAAAAAAAATATGATTCATTTATATCATTTTTTAATATTTGTGGGTGATTCCACTTCCCATTATAATCCACCATACCTAGAATCACCCCCATTATCACTTTTACCCATTTGGAGTTCATTTTCCTTGCATTTTAGGGCGAATGATCTCTGGTTTCCTAAAAACGTCCAGAATTGAGAAGGTAAATTTTTTCATCCACAACTCATTAAATTCATACTATTTTTCCCAAAAATATTCTTTCCCTAGTTCTTCCAGACCTTAGGAGAATCTCTAAGAAGTTACAAGACAATACATTTTCTCCAAGGGTGAAGATCTAATGAAATACAAAGAGTTTTTTTGGTGGAAATGTGAGATTTCTTCTCCTTTCTCCTCCATCTTCCTCCTCCTTTCATTATTTCTTGGTTTTCTATTATCCCCTAGTAATTTTAGACCTAGGGTTATGTTATCACATGATTTTTTGTTGGGGTTTTGATTTTTTGGGTCTGGTATTCATAGGTTTAGGGTTTATAAACCCTCAGATGGTGATATTGGGTTCCATTATGCTAAGGATTTGAGGTAGGATATCCATTGCACATGCCTTTATCATTTATGTTTCATAATTTTCTTATTTTTCACTTATGATATATATGTTTATTATTTTTTTCATCATTTTTATAATTTTATTGGTGTGAAAAATGGTTGTTTAAGCCTTGTTTTGTGAACGGTAGAGTTGTTTTGTCTTAAAAGTGCACACTAAATGTTTGTTTAAATGTTTCACAATATTTCAAAACTATTTTGTAAGGTTTAAAACATTTTTTATAGTATTTTTATAATGTTAAAATAGCTCTAATAAAATATTATTGAAATTGGTGTTTTATTCCTTGTCATGTTTTTAAATAAATTGTTTTGTTTAAAAACGACATGTCATGTGTTAGGTAAATTGCCTGGTTCGCTTTTATGTGTGATTTGTGATTCAAAAATTATTATTTTTGGATTTATAAATGAATTGGAAGAATTATAAATGGTATTTTGTGTCCTTATATTTCTTTAAAATTTGTATTTGGTTTTACAAACATACTGGTTTTGGTTTACAACATGTTTTGGCCCAAGTTGTTGGAAAATGGCCCGTTTCACATCCTTATGAATATGGATGTGTTTTGAATATGTAACCTGAGTGATTTAAGGGATTTATGAATGTTTTTTTCTAATTTAAATGGTTTGTATACACCTCCTTAATAAAATTTAAATCTATACCTTGGTCAAATGATAGTTTTGAGAAAGGCTTAAAGGCCCGTTTGGTATTTTCTTTTGTAAAAATGGTTTCAATATCCATTTCATGTTCTATATTTTGGGGAAATTTTATGGTCCATGAAGGTGATTTATTAATAGTTTTTGGGGATGAAACAACTAGTTTTTAATGTTATTGTTGGGTTTCTGGCCTTAAAAGATCATCTTTGAATGGAGTTTATGTGCAAGGCCTTGTTATACTCCTTGAAATTGTTTTACGAAACTTTTTAGCGGTTTATTGATTCGTGAAAGAAATGTGAAGCATGATTGCGGGATGTTTGTGTGTTTATAATTTGGTAATGTAATTTTTATGTAAAATGTTTATTTGATAATATGTGTAACTTTATTGAGAACTAAAGGGAATCCTGGGTATCTAGGTGGGCAGACATGTACTAGTATACTAGTGATCTCGTGGGGTTTGACACCTATTTCACGTAGCATGTTTGACGATGAAAACACTAACTAAACTAAAATGATGATGATATTGGGGGGACACTATATTTTTGGTATGATCCCTACTAGTGGCTCATGTGCATGAGAATAGATATTTATTTTGGTTACTTTCACCAATATTAGAGGTACATGGGGCTCACAACTAACTAGTGCCTAGGGGTCTTCCCGTGACTTGTGCTCATTGGCTATTTTGTACTCATCGTCAGCATACGATGTATTTGGTTGGTAAATTTAGAAGCATGGTTGATTTATTTAAAAGTGTAAATTCTTTAAATAATACCTCTTTAAAACTAGTTTCATTTTGAAGTTGCACCTCTTTGAAAATTGTTACTAGCATTCTTGTTTATAAAACATGCAAGTTTTTGTCTGGTAATTTTTTTATAGCATGGACCTCATTTGGAAAAAATAAATTTATATTTGTATTTGAAACTTGAAAATTATTTTTCTTTTATTTTAAAGGATGTGCATCGGGAATAGAATATCGGGCTAACCTACTGAGTTTTAATACTCACGCCTATAGTATTCTTCTATTTTTAGACCTTGTGGAGGTTTTAGCTTGAGTTTGATCTCATTAGCAGACATGTGATCATTATGATGGATAGGGAATAGAAGGTCACATGGAGTTATATGGTTATTGGGTTTTGATAGTTGATTTGTTTGTTTAATTGTACTTTTAGTTTCTTGTAAAAATAATTTTCAGTTCAGTTTTTATATAAATGTATTTTGGGCTGTGAATTTATTTCCACTGTTTGTTTGATTGTTTATATATTGGAAAAATCATTCCCTTGTGTACCCTATTGATTCCCTTGGTGCTTGTCACCATCCCAAGAGGATCGAGAACGCCTATCAGGTATTGTCTCGGGCTGGCCCTTGTGACCGGTTCAGGGTCGACGCAGGCTGGTTCGTGACAGACTTTGTGGTTTTGTTTCCATTTACCCTAAGAAAGGTGAATGAAATTTGGATTGTGATTGACAGGCTAACCAAGTCTCTCAAATTATATCAATTTGAGATAAAACCAAGGTTGAGGAGTTGGTAAGTATCTGCAGGAAAGATATTGTTTATTTTCACAGAGTTCAAACAAATATAGTCTTTAATATGGATCCTCAGTTTACTTCTCTCTTTTAGAGAGGCCTTCAGAAGGCACTGAGATCTAAAGTCCATTTGAGCATGGACTACCATCCACAGACGAATGGGCATAAATAAAGGGATATAAAAATAATTGGGGATATTTTTTTCATCATTTTTATTGACTTCTATGGGGATATGGATGATCACATGTGGTAGGTTGAGTTTTCTTAAAACAACAGTTAGCAGTCCACGATCAGAATGGAACCTTTCAAGGCCTTGTATGGTTGACCTTGTAAATCTCGATTGTGTTGGTTAGAGGTGGGTGAATGTTCCTTGGTTGAACCAATCTTGGTGTAAGAGACGATAACAATGATTCAGCTAATTCATCAGAGGATATTGATAACACATTGACAATATAATTCTTATGTGGATTGACATTGTAGTCCTTTGTGGTTTCCAATTGGTGATCAGGTGTCCTTAAAGGTTTCACCTTGGTTGGATCATCGATGGCTTGTAAGATAAGTGACACTTTCTCCTCACTTTTTGGGACCTTTTAAGGTTGTTGAGTAGGTGGAGAAGGTTGTGTACCATTTGGAACATCCACCACAGCTGATGCCAATACAAAACATGTTCCATGTATCCCAGTTGAGAATGTATCTATCAGATCCATCTCATATTTTGAGGTAGAGTGATCTTGAGATTGAGCCTGATTTTACTTTGAATGAGTGACCCATAAGTATAGTTGATTCTGGGGCCACAACACATCATGGGAGGATGATACCTCTGGTTCGTGTACTATAGTAGCATGGCTTAGATAGTCACGAGATGTGGGAACACAAGGCACTGATGAGGGAGTAGTGACCTCATCTCTTTAGAATGGTTGCTTCTTCATAGGATTTATTGAGGAAGAATGTTTTTATACAAGGGATGTTGCAACATATCATTACCTTGATTGGTTGAGTTTTCCAATTTTCTATGGTCCCTTTTGGTTCAATGTCCACAAAAGTGGTTTTATGGTTTTTCTATAGGCTACAAAGTAGGTAGATGTCATTTACCTAAGGTACTCATATTGAATGAGGGTTAAATGATGGGACTAGAAAAAATGATAGTTTTTAACTGGAGGTGTTGGGTTTTCCAGTGTAATTTATCCAGCGTGGACTACAGGTAACGTACCTGAATTACATGTAGTGACCCGGACCGTTCCTAGCTTTATGTCTTTTTTTTCTTAGTTTCACTCAGTACTTTTAACTCCATAACTCATGGCTCTCAAACCAAAACCATTACTAGGAATTTTTCAGAGGCTCACATCCTTCCTAATAAATATATTTTTTATCATCCTTTCATTTCTGATGGGATTACCAGGTATGTTTTATCCCTCATTCATAAAGTTTCTATATTTTTCCTCTCTTGGGTTTTGACATATCATCTTGGAATTGATGGATCTATTCTCTATGGTGTTGGATCATACTTCTAGGTTCAGTTTTGAGTTATTTTACACCTTCATTCTCATTGACGAGTGTTGTTTAAAGTGTTTTTTTGGGAAGAGGTAGGTGGTTCTATGACTATTTTTCCATTTAGATTACCATTTTATTTCCTAATTTGATTCAATTGATGATTAAAATTCAATTCTTAAACATTAATTCAATATATTTAATAAAACCCAATTCTAGTGAATTGGGTGATTTGAAATTGTTTTGGGATGGAGATTTGAAAAAATCCCAATTATATTGAATTGGGGTGGTTTTGTGGAAATTGGTTGGTTTAAAGTTTTAAATTTAAATTGTGGATTTGAAGAAAAAAATTTCAATTAAATTGTTGAATTTTATTGGGAAAATGAATTGTGGAAAGGATATAATTGGTTTTCCATGGATTTCAAACTCAAGAAAATGGCTTAAAATGATTTGATTGAAACCTAGTGGTTTAATCTTATATAATAAGAATATTTTTAAATAAAAATTGTTTTGGTTTCAAATGAAAATAAATTGGTATTTTGAAATGGAAGAATGGGATTTATTATATTTTAAGTAGTCTTAAAATAAATTTCCCATCATGTAAGACTATATGAAATCATTAGATAGTTGCTGATTTATTTGGATACACTCTACACTTTGACAACGTTATAAAACATACCTATAGTGGGTCACTCTCCCTATAGAAGGGTGGTGAGTCACCTCTGGATAGTGTCAGGTGGACGTGATTATGCTCATTTTATTGTGTTCACTTAGAGAGTGTTGAATCATATAGCTGGTTAATACTGTTGTACCTTTTGGAAGATGGCCATATTGCTCAATTGTTTGTTTATATTTGAGATAAAAATGTTTTCCAAAGTTGTTTGAACTTATTTAAATCCCTACTAAATTTATATAATTTTTTTTTGTAGAATTGTTTTACTTAATCTCTTGTTGTAGAAATGTTCCATCCTTTGTAAAGAAAATCATGTTCTTTGAATGTACCATTCCATCACTTTGAAAATATATAACATGTTTTTTTAAATATGATTTAGATTTTAAAAAACTATTTACATTTAAAATTTATATTATTTTCTTCGAATAATATATTTTTGGAATTTTTATGGAATATTTGGTAGTATCGTACTAGGCTTTGGCACACAACCAATTTTTTTTTCTTCGGGTGTTTTTAGAATTTCATCCTCCAAGTTCGAGAAAAGGGGATGGATCACTTAGAGGTGGATCCATCTCCTGAACTAGGTTCATGGTGAGTTTTTTCCTTAGGTATCTTGGGGGTTGTTTTTTCATTTTAGTGATTTGGGTCGTAGTACATTGATATTTAATTTATTTTTTGTATTTTGGTACTTTACTATAAGCGGATTTTTGTTTTGATATGCATACCATATTTCTTCTTTATCTTCTGCTATGTTTTATGGAAAATCTATTCCCACTTGTATTTTTATGATGCTAGGTGATAGTTTCCAACCCATGGGGATTGGGAATTCCCTTCAGGACATGTCATGGCCAACTCATTTATTGGGTTCTAGGATGCCCAGGCTGGTTTGTGACACCAACCCATGTCAAGGTCCAATATCACTCTCTTTTAAAGATATCTTATTCCCAACATATAGGGGAATCCATCCATTACACACTATATCACTTCATATATTAATTATCTAGATCCCATCACACATAAATCCTTTAATAAACCCCCAATATGGTATTCCTCTCCATGCATGAGATGTAGGACCATCGATGACATTATAAATTGTATTAATCCTCTAATTCATGCCTAATTGTCCCTTAGTATTTGATGTAAGATTCCTACATCCTACACTAAGATAATTACCTATATGGGGACCCTTATACGTTTAATACAAATCCTTATCCCATTTTCATCATTTTCACCTTGGCGACCTTAAAATTTTTAAATTGAAAAGGTGAACATACTTCAACTCTAGGAGACTCAATTCCATAATATCACTTTATCGAGTGTTCTCTCGTCCCCTTTCCCTATAAAAAAAATAAATGAAGATTCCTAAATGAAAAATCATGAAATATTAAGGATATTTTATTTTATTAAGTTGACTATCTACTTTAAAAACTATGTTACCATACTTTCTAATCTCTACAAACCCATGACCATGCCTGTTCATGACTCATGAAACCTCATATCGTTATCTGATCCACTATCTCATGCCATAACACTCAAATAATAAAATCTAAAATCTTATAATTAATTACTAAATTTAACCTAATGAGGAATTATCACCTAATAAATCACCCTAAAACTCCACATCCTGGAAACCACACAAAACCTAGTGAATTTATTATTGAAATATATTCTCTAGAAAAGATGATAAAAAGCTCCATGATTTCTTCCTAATTCCACAATTCTCTAGATGAATTAGCATAAAAATATTTCATTAATCAACAAAAATAATTGGGATAAATAATGGGGAAATGGATTAAAGAATAAAATTTACGAACTCAACTTAAATGTTCAATAAAAAATCAGATAATCACATACACCATGTGGAATCAAATGGATGATGAGTGTAGGAGGATTCAGATGAAATGACACTCATGGATACCCTATTTCACCAAATATAGAAAGGAGATGGATTAAAAAAGATTTTCATGAACCAAAGTTTACAAAATATGAAATTGGTCCCACCATAGAATGACCCATTAGGGTCCTTGAATGATTCCTTTTATTAGACAATTTTTGCAACACGACCCATTGGGTTATGATGTGATAGACCTCCATTTGGAAGAACCAAAATTATACATACCAAACCTTCCTAGTGTGGAAACCTCTATTTATGGAATGTCCATTTACATTCTTAAAATAACCTTCATCCTTCACATTATGATAATTCCACATGACCAACCTTCAAGGTGAGGCACTATTCCTCAAAGGAAAACACATCTATTGAATCCCTATTCATAGAATAACCCCATTTTTATAACATATCTAGACTACCTCACTGAATTTCACAAAGTAAATATGTATGAATTTCCTAATATCATATGTAAGGATTTATATAATAACATGAAAATCCATTCCATGACATTAATAGGTGTATAGTATTTGTATTAGCTAATCACCCTCACAAAAATATTCCACACCATGAGACTCACATGTCATTGAATGACCTGCTACCTCCATATTTTGGTGCCTCATTTTACATGGTATGATCTCTAAACCATATCACATCATGGAATGATCCTCCCTTATCTTGTTGTGATAATCCATCAATTATAAAATAATAGTAACTCGGTCACCCCGACCATGATCCCACACTCACCAGAGCACTCGATACATATTTTAGGCCTCTTAACACATCTAAAAACAACTCTTGAGATGTTCCAACCTTTATAATTGTATTGTGAATCCCAATTATATAACCACATGATACCATGGTACTAAAAATTAAAATATACATAGAATTTAATAAACAATATTGATACACGTCATTACATGATTTGTGTTTTGAATTATAATATCACTTTTAAAATGAAAATTCCAACTTTTAGTAATAAAATCCACCCACATGTTGGATTGAAATGTGGTTAGTTATTTCTGATTAAAATGAATTATTGATTATTTTATTGGTTTATTAAGAAAATGTGATCATTTTTTTGGTTTTAAACATGTGACGTGCATTTTGAAGAGAAATATTACTTTTAAATTGAAAATAAACACTTTTACTCATACCGACCGTAGTATGTGTCAGAATGATTTTTATGTCATCTTAACATGTTAGAAATGAATTATGGACCAATTTCATAATGTATCATGATAATACATCCTTATTTTCTCAGTTTTGAGTCTGTGATTCATGTTTTGAATTGAAATGATACTTTTAGATGAACACAAACACATTTACTTATACTAGACACATCGATCATCATATTAATGTTTGGTGAATTCTTAAATGACAAATATTATTTATCATTTTCTAATACTTTCAAGAAAATATATGTTCATTTCCCCAATCATGATTCTGTGATGCATTTTTGAACTAAATTTTCACTCTTAAATAGAAAACAATCACTTTTGTTAATATTTCCTCCACAATGTGTTGAATTAAAATGCAGTTGATTTCAACATTTCCAAAAATAAATTTGGATCATTTTCTTAATGTATGATGATAATACAAGTACATTTACACAATATTTAGAATATATATCTTGTTTTGAAAAAAAATACACTTTTAAATAAAGTATGTATTTAATTTATACCAGTCAAATAGTGTATCATATTAATGGGAAAATAATTTTTGTACATAATAATTTAATTTTAAATCATTTTCCTAAAGTATCTAGATAATATGATCATGTTTCAATAGGTTTTGAGTATGTAATGTGTGTTTTGAATGATAATGTATCTTCTAAACTAAAAAAGCACACTTTTAATCAAAAATATAGTCACCATATGTCATATTACTATGACGTTAATTCTTATATTTCATACATGAAAAAATGATAATTTTTATAATGCATCATGAAAATATAAGAATATTTTCTCAATTTTTACTACGTGACCCTCATTTTTGAACTAAAATGTAGCTTTTAAATTTAAAAACACAAAATGTGGGAACAATTTTTAGTAAAGAAATTATTCTCATAATTATGTAAACCATTCAATATAATATTTCGTATGAAAATTTTATAAGATAATATAACTAAAATAAATGTCACCAATAATGACAGTCAATGATAAGAAAATTAAAAAATCAAGAAGTAGATAAATCTCCTCTAGATTAACTCTATGGAAAAAATTATAACCATGATAGGAAACCCCCTCATTATAATGGTTAAAAGTTTTTGAAACCATAAAATATACAAATGTAATTCATTTATTTAAAACTTTTTATCTAACCCATTAACTTATTTTCAAGGAAAAGTTCATAATTTTTGTTAAATACCCATGATTAATTACTAAATATATTTTTTGAGCATTATTAGAATTAATATAGATATGATATTGGTTATTATTTTAATCATAATTCTCACCTTAATTTTATAAATTGTGTGATTATTATTTTTAGTGTTTCTAATTAATTTTACTAAAAATCATTCAACTAGTTCTTCGGTTAATTTAGCAATTTAAGGTGTAATATGTACTACACAAGAAGACCCACAAAATCTGTGGATAAAGAAGTACTACTTATTAATATTGAACATATGGGCATAATATAGAAGCCCAAATTTAATGAAACACCACTATTTTTTATATTATATCTATAAATACTAAATAAATATTTTATGGCCCAACTCATCCCATAAGGGGACCAATATATGCATGAATGTCCAACCAATAATTCTATTTGGGATTTTAAAACTGACCAAAATTCATGAAATTTATCCCAATATAGACTTATGTTCATGATGAAATTTTGTGGAGAGAAAGCCAAGATTTTTTCTCACAACCTGATATAATAAATGGTTCATATTTGAGGGCAACTTCATTAACATATATTCCTACACATTTAGACCATCGAAAAACTCAACACAAAACCTAACATTAATCAATGCTTTGGGAAAATAGGAATAAATTTTGTTCAAATTTATAACGACCCCAAAATTTTGAGGACTAAAGATAAAAATCTATATCTATAACTATAAGAAAGAAGATATATAGAGATTATTCTGTCTTAATAGTCAAATGGGTGTGACAAGTTTAGGGGATGTTTTGGAACACATACATTCCACCACATTAGGCTAAAAATACACTACCCTCTTCTTCATGATAGTGGTTGTAATTTTATCACTTACAGAGGTCAATTGGCACAAGAATAGCCTTAAAAGGGTGTTAGAGTATTTTTTACACACTTTTCTCAAAAAGATAATCATCTACTCCACTTTCTATTTTATGTTCATTTTCATTTGTTTTTAATTGTAATCATGTAAGTTTTTTATTTGAATTGAATATTATTGAATGTTTATTTATCTGTATATATAATTCTCATTCTAATTATATTATGTAATTTTAATTTTATTAAAATTTATTAAATCAAGATAAAAAACCTTCCATTTTATCTCTTTATTATTCAATAAAAATATTATATTTATCTCTCCTTACATTTCATGTGTGTTTCTGGTGAAAAACTCTTTTCTTGTACCATTAATTTTTCTTATCTTTATAACTCATCATCATAGGTAAAATCAAATTGATTAATAACCATATCAATTTATGAGTATAGAAAAAACATTACTGAGCAGTAATTTGGGGATTTCAAGTGATTGAATTCTTTTAATCATTAAATATTCATTAGGTTAATATTGTGTATATTTAACATAAAATTTCAATGATTAATGAAATTTTAGATTTGAAATATGGATTGAATAAATTTTTGGAACTAGAAATACACTACCATAAAAAATTACTGATTAATATTTGAACCCTATTTCAGGATTTTATTAAATATAATATAATTTTTAATTCTAATCAAAATCAACTTGTAAAGTTGGTGTTAATTTAATGAAATATATCAAAAATATCAAGGGTATAATAATATTTCATCCCAAATAATGAACTCACCCCAATATTTATAAATCTGTTAAATTGAATTCATTATCAATCACTTCACACAATCCTTACAAACCCCATAATCTAAATAAAAAAATGACTAAAAATTATACTACAGTCATCAAGGATTTGACTGGAGTTCTACTATACACCTTAATAGAGAACTTGAGCACTGAAAGATAGATAGGGTAAATAGGTTTCACTTCATCTACCCAATAGTTTTGAAAACATTCTATTCCCTATTTTGAATATTTCGATTGTCGATTGTCTAGGATGTACAAGAAATATATATATATATATATATATATGTAAATGTATTTAATAAATATTTAAAATGTAATTGTAATTGTTTTTGGAAATAGCACTTTAGGTATGATAGTTTAGCATTACAATATGGTAAATTTCATAAATTTACAAATTTAATAACAATATTCTATTTGATTTTATTATTGCATTAATTGAAGAAACAATGCACAAAATATGTAATTTTTTATGATATTTGTTCTAATAGTGAATTATTTTTATATATACCTTAATGATTATCCAGTTTTATAGATCTATAGGTTTCTTGTGTTCATTGAACATCCTCATACCAGGGTTTTGATGTTAAATTAAAACATCCCTATAATAAAAAATTATTTTTCATATAATTATATAATACATAATATATAATGTTTATTCATTAAATTTTGTATGTAATGTGTTATAAATTCATAATGGAAATAATTTATGATAAAGTTTTTTGATATCCATAAACTAGATCAAAAAAATATCTTTATAGTATCTAAATTGATCTCAATGAGCTTCTAGCGAACCATAAAAACAAAAAATAATAAGTAAAGGAAAAATAGAAAAATATATTTAATACAATTACACTCAGCTATATTAAATCATAATTTTATGTATTAATAATATCCAATAATATTTTCTTTTCTATTCAAATTATACAACAACATGGTTTAATATTACTAAAATATCATCATCATCTATTTATTTTTATCTCGAAAAGTGACATAAGAACTAATGAATCCATTATTTACTTCCCAAGGTCTTCCCCATACATTAATTCGGAATATATTCATTTAGAAAAAATGAATTCCTTTAAATTTTAGTTAACATGGTAGATAAATTATTAAAAAAAATGTTATGAAATTTACCTCACATATAAATTCAAAACTGAGGAATCTAACCATTTATACTGGAGAATTTCACATACATTATTAAGATGAATCATGTTAGTAATATCCTCTTCATAAAATTTTTCTTTATATTCATGTAGAGAATATTTTTATTTTGGATCATTTTATTTACATTAATGTGTAATGTTGTTAAATAATATAGTCCAATTACGGGGGGGGGGGGGGGGGTAAAGGTACACTCAATAGGACCTTTCAATAAATTAATTTATTATTTATATTTTATTGAGTCATCCATGTATTCCCCATTGTTTTTAACTTTCAATAACAACATAACATACCTAAAAATTTTTATAATTAACTGTAAAATGGTTTTTAGATAAAATAAATCATAAATAAAATACCTTATTATCATGATGCATATTTATAACATTAAATTCCTATGATAAAAAAGTTCTAACATCAATTTTTATTTCATGAAAATCAAGATCATCAAGGGGAATAGATAGATCGGTTCTCAACTAATTAATTATTTGAATACAAAATATAGACATATATTTTTGGATTTTCTTATTGTGTAAAATATCACTTTGGAAATCGTACAATATTCCTCTCACAACACAAAAATGAGTGGATGATGATACATATAAATCTCAATAAATTTTAACCATCAATATTTTAGTGTAAGAAATGTATTTATAGTTATTTTATCCACATTTCATATAAAATATAACAAAAAAATAAGTTAACTTGGCTAAGGCTAGCCATTGAGGGGAATACCTAGCCTCAAAGCTGGTGGTCTGTGGCTCCTCACATTTTGGTTTTTATTTCATTGGTTATTCTCATTGATTTATTCAAAGAAACTTGTGTATCATATAATCCAACCAACTAAATTTTATATAAAATTATATATATGTGGATACACCTTTTTCATTTTTTCATATGTATCCATTAGTGTCTTTATTTTCTCAAATTATTCTTGTGCTGACACTCCAAAACCATCAAGATAAATATAAATGTACTATTATAGTTGCTTAAAAATTCATAAAATTGGTGTTTCTAAAGCTACAATAGATTATGATACATGTGTCTAAATTAGATAATTTTTTTGGATAATAAGTCGTAATTATTAGGTAATACTATTTTCAATTAGAAAAGTTTTATTATGATATTATAAAACATGATTAAAATAATTTATATGTGTTTCATTAACTATTTGCCTATTTTTATTTACAAAAGTATACATGCTTAGAAGGTGAGATGGATGTAAGTATCTTGAGATTTTGATTCATCAATATATATAAAAAAGGAACATAATTATATCGTTTTCAAAAAACATAAAAGTTTTACTATATTTTTTTTAAATAAATAACATTTTTTCTAGTGAAATACAACCCATAAATTATTCATAGCAAGCGTATGTTAGTTTTAATTATTTTTGTTTATTTATTAAACTTTATTAAGGATTCATTAATTAATAATTTTCAACAAATGAGATTAATACACATAATATAAATTAAAATACTATTAATTTAAATTTACCATAAATGATTGCTCCTATAAACAACAAATGGAAGAATCCTAAGTTTCTTTGATTATGATGTATGAATATATAAATTAGTGGGGGTGGGGTTTTACATTATTCTCAGCATCCCAAACATGATACTTCATAAAAAGTGTCTGAAATACACTATTATCATTTCCATTGATTATTATAATAAATTTAATTTGAAAATATTCTAATATAAATGTAATCTACAAGGGATAATGAAGAGTAAATTAATGTATCATAATTTTATTTTTTGTTGAAATACAGAATGTATATCATATTGTTATGCAAATGGTTCCCCTAATTATTTCATTGAATATTAGTATAGCAGTGCTCCATGTATATGTATTTATTGTTTCATAAACTCAAGTAATGAACCTAATGTAAATAATTAAAATGGACTTGTTGGGGTCTATAGGTTGGTCATGTTCACTCTATCAAACTATGATTTTTTACCTATATTAATTACCATAAAAATTAGTATTAAAACTTCCATTATATATTTCCCATGTTTTTTTTCAAAAATATAATTTTTCATACTTTCTTACCACCATGTTTCTCTCAGCTCCATAATATTTCACACCTTCTAACATTTTCTCACCATCAACATCATTGTTATATAGTTACTCAAGATGGATAGAAATATCATGTAAAAAATAATTTATATTTAAAACTAGTTAAAAAAATTAATCTTGATTATGTCTATATTGTAGTGAAAATATAATTTTTGAAGAATCACATTCTATATGAAAAATGAATCATAGACATTTAAAATGTTCATTTAACAGTTTTTCCCATTAATGGTTTATGTGATTTAAACCCTCTATAAAGTATCAGAATCCCATCATTGTGGTACCCTTTTATAAGCAAGACACATTCTACATTGGGACTTACATGAAATGATAATGACATACCAATCAAAGTGTCATCCTCAATTAAATTTTCATTTAACCCTACAATGGTTGTTGTCACAAAAAAATTGAATAATTTGGGTGTTTAGAATACAGGGAAGAAAATATATGTACTACCTATGATTTAATTATAAATAGTTCATCAATGTACCCTCCCTTCATAAAATTCACATTCATGAATCTCAATGCACCAATTTTGACTATAATCCTATTATCAACCCATTTATATTAAATGATTTCCATTTGAAATATTATATAGAACAACTCAATTTTTTTTTAAATTATGTCAAAGTATGAGATATTCTTATAAATATTATTTCAATCTTGGTGCTATATACATGCATCGATATTACCTCAAGAGTTACTCTAAAATTTTACATCATATTAAATTTATCATATCCTTTGGTATATAATACCTAACTATTAATTATATAGAAATTTTAAGATTACATATGTTTACTATATATGAAAATTATTAATCAATGTCCTTATGAAATTGAATTTATATTTATAGGTGACTTAATAAATATATGGTTTCAAAAAAAATCTTTAAATTGTTTATTATGTTTATTTGATAACCATCATTTTTCCTTTCATTGGTTCAGATACCTAAGAATTAATAACTGAGTTTCAATATATGAAAAACATATATACCATTATATAAAACATAGTTTTGATTCTACATCTACATTATAATGATAATTTCAACAACATATCATCTAGAAATTAAATCTCTTATAAATTTTTTATTGCTATCAGATTTTGGGACACCATGGTTATACACATCAGATATATAGTAGTATAAAATTAAATGGCCTATTTAAAAAAAATATTGGTCTCAAATACAATATTTTAGATATTTTATATTACTGAAACACACTTTGAAAATTTTTATATGCACTCAAATGTGGTACATTATTGGTTGATGCACATGAAAACATAGTTAGATCTCTTCAACCAATTGAGCCATTAAGTAAATCCTTATATCAAAGAATGTTGGTTGGAAGAAAATATAAAATTCACATAATATGATTGGAATTTCCCTTTCTATAGTTATAAAAATCACATGGTCTTCATATTTAATACATATAGATTTGAAAAAGAAGTAAAGGTTTGTTAATGTGGGTCAAAATTTTTAGAAAGAATACCATATAAATTCATAGGTAATGACTCTTGAATCCAAATTAGACTATCATGGGGTTTTAGGCCCTCTAACTAAAAATCAATCATTCACAGGAAATTATTGATATATTATGAATACCAATATTGAACCTTTACAAAATCACAGATGCTATAAAATTGAAATTTCTCTTTCGTGGGATGATTTTAAGATGTAATATAAAGAAAAGGATATATTTTACCCTTTATTAGTGCAAAATATTCCCTTATCCCCATATTAGTCATTTACAACCTATCCTTAATGCCATTTTTTGGTTTATTTTGTAAAATTATAATTACTCTATCACATAAATTTATTTCTATTTGCATGACATTAAGAAAATTTTTGATAGAAAAACAATTCCAATATTGTAATAAAAAAATGATCCCTTTTTCTATCCCATTTTTAATGATTTTTGGAAAAGGGTTAACCAAAAATGGGGAAAATATACTTTCATATCTCAAATTTTGCATCACCTATTATTAGAGAATGTGTTGCACATTTTTTTATAAATTCCCATCTAATATTTTCATATATGATCAGTATATATGTTATCAGGATGAATATTTATAATATACTAGAAAAAAATTATTTGAGTAATGTTTTTTCCTAACTAAGTGTGTACATTTTTCAAAAATATGGAACTCTAACATTCCAATAATACTATATCATGAAAATTTCCATAATTAGGAAAATTATTTATCATTCCAAACTATATGGATGTCAATGTGAACTATTAATATATATAATTATTATAAAACATTATCGTTGAATCCAACATCATTTTTATAAATTTGATCAATAAAGACAAATAAACATTAATATCATTGTATGATTTTTTTGGTTTGAATATAAGATTATATAACATAATTTAATTTCTCTTCATTTATATACACAATATAAAATTATAATTTACCAATATAACTATCAATTTATTATGAGTTATACAATATACAAAAAAAATAATTCATTTACTTTTTAAATAACACAAGATAGAGGTTTCTTATATAGTTTCCAAAATCAAGATACTCACGATTAATTTTCTTCATATGAGGAGAGTCTATCGGGTGATGAAGTTTATCATCTTGAATTCCTATATCTATGTTCCATGTTTATTGGAATGAAATCTTCTAACATCTATATAGTTTTCTAAACCATAAAATGGCAGGAAAGTACTTACAAATTTTAAAGGAAATGATTCATATTTTGTTGTGTCAATACAAATAACACTTAAGGAATTTTTAATACAATTCATAGTTAATGAAAAAAATATACAGTCATTTGGGTATGCATTTATTCTTTTATAGGAAATATAAATTAAATAAGACATTCATTTAGAATCATATGTTTGATAAAAAAGTTTATTACCTTCTGGTAATATATCATTCAAGATAGCATGTAATTCTATAAATTTGGTGTCACTCTATCCATTTCTATCATTCAAATTTTATAGCTTCTATATGGAAGGAAATGTCATATATTTAGTATAGCGAGGATAAATTGAAATAATTTCACAACTCTTTATGTTTTTAAATAACTTTTGAAAATCCCTATGGTTATCATCATTTTTTTTCAATTCCTTAATATGATCTCCAACATCATTTACAATTCTGATTCCATAAAATATAGTGTTTTCCAAATAACTATATACTTTTATTTTTACCCATGATTATGTTGGGAAAGACGGGAAAGCGACGAATGAGCAAACAAAAGAAAAAGAGAACTAGTAGAGGAAATTGAATCTTTCCCCCCAAATAGAAGCGGATGTGCAGCGACAAAATTAAATGTGCAGAAAAATAAATTTGACACCGGAAATTTTTACGTGGAAAACCCGAAAGGGAAAAACCACGGGACCTAGTCCAGAAAGAGGGATCCACTAAAATCAAGAAGTACATGGTAGAGACTCCCCAAAATTGAAGGGATCTCAAAATTAATACTCAAGAATAAAATTATGGATAAAAAGGTGGAGAGTAAGAAAGATGATCGTCAAAGAAAGGTGATCACCAAATGAGATTTGATCTCGGTGTTGTTGCTGCCGTTGATGTTCAAATGCCTTGCCTCTGCCTCCTTATATAGGAAAATAATCAGCGTAAAAAATAATGTCGTCGCATCAAAAGAGTGTCACCGCGTGAATTAATTCACGCGGTCTTGGCCCGCATTAAAACAGATACCGCATGAGCACCAATTGAGGAGGCGTTACCCAGTGCGCCAACCAGGAAGGCGCCCAACAATCCCCCCCTCCGACTCAAGTGGGGATCACCACCAACCCTGCAATCTGTCAGCAAGTCTCAAATTTTCCTCTGGGTAAACTCTTGGTCAACATGTCTGACCCGTTGTCATCAGTCTGGATCTTCTCAAGCTCTAACTGTCTGGAATCAAGGACGTTGCGAATCCAATGATATCAAACATTGATATGTTTCGACCTGCCATGAAAAGTATAATTCTTTCCCAAAAAATAGAACTCTGACTATCACAAAATAAAACATACCTATCCTGATTTAAATTGAGCTCTCGAATAAACGTTTTCATCCACAAAAATTATTTTTACACCTCAGTAGCTGCAATAAACTCTGACTCTGTGGTAGATAAATAAACATATCTCTGCAATCTAGACTGCCAAGATAGAGATCCTCCTGCAAAAGTGATCAAATAGCCTGAAGTAGACTTCCTTGAATCGATATCTCCTGCCATATCTGAATCTGTAAAGCTACAAAGCATAGGTTCCCCTTTGCGAAAACACAATCTTAGATCAGAAGTACCACGAAGATAACGAAAAATGTACTTCAATGCTCTCCAATGCTCTCTACCTGGGTTTGATAGAAAACGACTGACCACACCAACTGCATGAGCTATATTAGGTCTAGTACATACCATTGCATACATCAAACATACAACAACAGATGAATAAGGTATGTGTTGCATCTCCTCTCTCTCTTCATCAGTAGAAGGTGACTGACTGGTACTGAGCTTAAAATGTAAAGCAAGAGGAGTACTAACCACTTTCGCTCTATCCATAGAAAATATTTGAAGAACCTTCTCAATGTATCTCTCCTAAGATAAACACAACTTATTGGCCTTCCTGTCACAGGAGATCATCATGCCAAGAATCTGTCGTGCTGACCCCAAGTATTTCATCGCAAAAGGATGACAAAGATCCTTCTTCAATCTGTCAATTCTAGAAGTATCATGGCAAAAAATGAGAATATCATCAACATAAAGCAATAGTATAATAAAATAATCATCAGTAAATATCTGAAAAAAACACAATGATCATAAGATGTCTTCCTAAAACCCTGATGAGAAATGATAGATTCAAACTTCTTATACCACTTCCTCGGAGCTTGTTTCAAACCATAGAAGCTCTTATTCAACTTGCAGACATGATTTTCTTTACCTGTTTCAACAAAACCCTCTGGTTGCTCCATATAAATCTACTCCTCTAAATATACATGGAGGAAAGCTGTCTTCACATCCATCTTCTCAATCTGTAGATCTAAACTGGCAGCCAAACTAAGAGCAACCCGAATGGAAGACATTTTGACAACAGGTGAGAAAATCTCATCAAAATCAATACCTTTCTTCTGACGGAAGCCTTTGACAACTAACCTTGCCTTGTATCATGAAACAAAACTGGATTCTTCATTCTTAATCCGATAAATCCACCGATTTTGCAAAGCTCTCTTCCCTGTCGGTAACTTCACCAGCTCAAAAGTGTGGTTGTCGTGCAATGATTTCATCTCGTCATCCATTGCCGCAACCCATCTGTCCTTCTGTTCACTCTTCATTTCCTCATCAAATGATTCTGGTTCTCCCCCTTCAGCGAGGATCACATAACCATCAGGTGAATATCGAGTAGAAACGGTGCGATGCCGAGATGACCTCCGGAGTGGAACTGCGGGTTCATTAATAACCCATGGAACCGGATCATCAGAAACAAAAGGTGCATCAGAAACTTCAACTCCAACCTGTTCACCTTGATCATCATTCTGTACATCAACTTGATCATCATAATCAACAACATGAGGTAAATGTGAATTAGAACCTGGATCAAGACTGAAAAAACCATCAGAAGTTGGAGAAGCATCTTTTTCTCCCTTATCAATGTCTGCAATAGTCTGATCCTCCTTAAACACTGCATCGCGGCTTCTGACAAGTTTCTTCAAAACAGGATCATAGAACCTATACCCAAACTCATCATGTCCATAACCAATAAAAATACACTGGCGTGTCTTACCATCCAGCTTGGATCTCTCATCTCTAGGCACATGAACAAAAGCCTTGCAACCAAAAACACGCAAGTGATCGTACTTGATCTCTTTGTCATACCAAAATTTGTCGGGAGTGTCTGTCTGCAAAGCCACTGCAGGTGATAAATTGATTATATAAGCAGCAATAAGTAAAGACTCACCCCAAAAATGTCCAGGAAACTTTGCTTCTGAAAGAAAACAACGAACTCTTTCGAGAAAAGTTCTGTTCATCCGCTCAGCTACACCATTCAGCTGAGGTGTCTTGGGCGGCATCTTCTGATGCCGAATACCTTCCTGCCTTCAATACTGATCAAACGGAACACAATAATCTCCTCCATTGTCAGTGCGAATACATTTCAATTTATTTCCTGATTCTCTCTCAGCAGAAACATGAAATTGCATAAAAACACTGAGCACTTGACTTTTGGATTTAAAGACATAAACCCAGATCTTTCGTGAGTAGTCATCAATAAATGTAACAAAATAAAGACCACCACTAAAGGTCTTCGATTTCAAAGGACCACAAACGTTAGAATGTACCAATTCAAGTACCTGTGACTTCCTGTGTGGAGGATGACTGCTGAAACTCACTCTGCTCTGTTTTCCAGCCATGCAATGATCACATGTGTCCAACATGACACTCTTCAAATATGGAAGAAGATTTATCTTGGCCAAAAAACCGAGACCTTTCTCACTGATGTGACTGATCCTCTTATTCCACAACTTGGATGAAACACTGCACTCAACAATGCAAGCAGTATCACAAGAAATAGAAGCTCTAGTCCAGTAAAAACCTGATTGCTTCTTCCCTCGAGCCACAATCAAAGAGCCCTTGGAAAGCTTCCATTGAAAATCACCAAAAGTGCTAATAAACCCTTCATCATCAAGAACGCTGGTAGAGATAAGATTCAAACGAACCTCAAGTGCATGTCGAACATTATTCAAAATCAGCTTACTTCCTGTACTGGTCTTTAAACAAACAGTCCCGATGCCTACAACGTCAACATGTCCATCGTTTCCCATCTTCAAAATCCCAAAATTACCTGGGCTGTAAGATGTAAAGAACTCCTTCTTCGATGTCACGTGAAAACAGGAACCACTTTCAACAACCCAGAAAAAATCATCAGAAGCAATGTTAATGGAATCATAAACAATAACAAGATCACCCCCTGTAGCAGCGACAACATGATCATCTCCATCGCCATTTTTCTTCTGTTGATTTTCCTTCAATATGTTATCTCTTTTCAGATGATAAAAAAACTTCTTAACATGCCCCTTCTTACCACAATGATGACATTCAAAATATCTCTGCTTCAGTCTAGATTTGCTTCTGCCTCTGCTCTTATCTCGACTGCTCTGCCCCCGGTCCTGGCTTCTCCCCCTGTTCTCTGTGACCAAAAGCTCGGAAGAAGATATCTCTTGAGTACGTCTCCTGACCTCTTCATTTAAAATAGCAGACTTGAAAAAACTAAATGTCACAGCACCATTAGGAGCAGAACCAGTTAGAGTAACACGTAAATTTTCCCATGAATTGGGTAAAGTGTTAAGCAACAAAAGAGATAAAACCTCATCTTCAAAATTGATACCCATGCTAGACAACTGATCAAAACATCCTTTATATTCACTTAAATAATTAGAAATAGACTTACCTTCTTTGTACCTCAAGTTCATCATTTTCTTGAGAAGAAACAATTTATTGTTTCCCGTCTTCAAAGCATAGGTCGTCTCAAGATTCTACCACAAAGTTTTGGCGTGAGAGATGTTGACAATGTGGTTCATCACGTTGTCTTCGACCCATTGATGAATGAAGCTGCAAACCATCTCATGATCGAAAGCCCATTCTTCGTCTGACATTATCTCTGGCTTCTGGGTACTAAACACTGGAAGATGCATTCTCTTGACAAAAAACAGATCCTTCATTTTAAGTTGCCACATATGGTAACTGGTACCATTTAACAAAATCATCCGACTATAGTTGGCCTCCATAATAAATATGAAAAGAAAAGAACCAAACCCTCTGATACCAGATGTTGGGAAAGACGGGAAAGTGATGAATGCGAAAAAAAAAGAAAAAGCGAACGTGCAACGAAAATTGAATCTTTCCCCCCAAATAGAAGCGGATGTGAAGTGAAAAAATTAAATGTGCAGAAAAGTAAATTTGACACCGAAAATTTTTACATGGAAAACCCGAAAGGGAAAAACCATGAGACCTAGTCCAGAAAGAGGGATCCACTAAAATCAAGAAGTACACGGTAGAGACTCCCCAAAATGGAAGGGATCTCCAAATTAATACTCAAGAATAAAAGTATGGATCAAAAGGTGGAGAGCAAAAAAGATGATCGTCAAAGAAAGGCGATCACCAAATGAGATTTGCTCTCGGTGTTGTTACTGCCGGTGATGTTCAAATGCCTTGCCTCTGCCTCCTTATATAGGAAAAGAATCATCGTCAAAAATAATGTCGTCGCGTCAAAATAGTGTCACCGCGTGAATTAATTCACGCGGTCTTGGCCCGCATTAAAACAGATACCGCATGAGCACCAATTGAGGAGGCATTACCCAGTGCGCCAACCAGGAAGGTGCCCAACAGATTAGTAAAACATTTAAAAATTTGATCTATTCTATGATAGATCATGTGTTCTTTAAAATAGTCTCTATAAATTCATCTGGAATAAGAAAAATATAAACATTGAAAAATGTTTTCAGAAGGGTCATTTCCATTATCTTTTGAAAAATTGATGAACTATTTAACCCTATCCTCATATTATTTTTTAATGTGATTAGTGTCGATCCAATTTTGATTCACAATCATATCATTTGGTTTAATAGTATTCATATTCATAAATAATCATAGAATGAAGTTAATCTGGAAATCATTTTTTGTTCAAATTTATCCTATTTAATTTGATTATAATCAAATTCCCTCCCTCTAGTAATAAATCTTCTAAATTTAGCTAAATAATAAAATTTCCAATGTTAATTTTCTTTAAAATAAAATTTTACTCATAGTTCATATTCATTTTAACATTAATGATTAATATAAATAAATTTTTTTACTTCTTTATTATTTTTTCTTATTTAGATATATTTCTTATTAATAATTTAAAGGATATATTATTTTAATTTATTTATTTTTTAAAATTATTATGGAAAATATCATTGAATCAGTATCCTAAATTTAATTTTCAACTAAACAACTCATAAATATTTAAATTTAAAATTTAATTTTTTCATTTAATTCATTAATCATTTTATTTAATTCTTATGTAGTGTCTTAAAATTCTTTTTTAATAATTTCATTTTATTCCATGCATTATTTTCATATTTTATTTATGTTTAGTTTCTTAGGTATTTATTATTGGATTAATTTTCTTTTTATTGATATTTGGAATAGAAAAAAGGGATACATTTATTTTATCTTTTTTGATCGATCATGATAATCACTAGATTGATATAAAAACATGAATACAAATTAATTTATTTAAACTCAAACAAATTAATAAAATGACTATCTACAACCTACCTAAAATCAAATATATGTTTAACATATAAAAAATTCATTTTTAAAAAAATTCAATCTTTATTTTTTTATTCCCAATTTCTCTTAGAGAAAAAATACTGTTTTTCTCACTAATAAAAATTAAAACCATCAACAATGAAGATTAATGGATACAATATCAAATGATTGCACTACTACAAAACATTCCTTTAATACTGTGGACCATTATTAGAGCTATAAAAAAGATGTGATAAAGGGTCCCTTTATCAATTGTTTTTTAGCACTGATAAATTGTACCTTTTATTAGTGATTCATTTTTAGCACCCATAATGTGAACATTTATCATCATTTTTAGCATTAATAAACATCAGAATAAAATTAAATAATGAAATAAATAAAAAATAAAAAATAAAAATGAGTTTATTAAAAAAGATTAAAATTTTTATTAATTAAATAATTATTTATAAAATTGAATAAATTGATTATACTATATATAAATTATAAATAATATTAAATACTATATATTAAATATATTGATACATGTAAAATGAATATTGAAGAAATAAAGATTAAAAATAAGTAAATTGAGAAAAATATTAGACATTTTATTAATTAAATAATAACTTATAATTTTAATAAATTAAATTAAATAAATATATAGATATATATGAATTTTTATAAATATGATTTATATAATACAAAATATTTATTCTTTATAATAAATAATAATATATTTACAGAATAATAGTTTATAATAAAAAAAATAACCAGAATTCAAAACACTAACTAATTGAATCGAGTAATGGACATAATTGAATATCATTTTATTTTTCAATTTTTCATTGATGAAATGTATGTCATTAATTTCACATATACTTAATTAATTCAATTTTATACACAATGGCCACCAACAATTTTTTTTTGGGAATTTATTCAATTCTTATTCTTTATTATATATATATATATATATAATTTCTATGTTTTAATATTTTAAAAACCTTTTCATCTTTATTTCAATATATATCCATTTTTAAATAATTTATATTTAATTAATAAATCTTACCAAATTTTTCAATATTGTTATATTTTACTCATTCTTAGTTATTTAATTTCACTCATTTTTAACATACAGACACTTAAGATTAAATATTAATTAATAATGTTAAAAAAAATTTGTAAAAAAATTATAATTAAATATATTTATAAATGTATATTTAATATTTTAATACATTTATATATTTATAATTATAAATAAATGAATAATTTTTTTAAAAAAATATTTATAAAATTGTAAATAAATATTATACATATTTAAAGGATTATAAAATAAGAATAAATTTATATAAATAAAGAATTTACTTAGTAAATTTATATTTATATATATTTATTAAATATATATATAAGTATATAAATATAAATATAATGATATAAATATAAATTATTAAAAAACTATTTATATAATTATAAATAAATAATTATATAGTTAAAGAATTATAAAATTGTAAATATATTTAAATAAAGAATATATATACTATGTTTATAGTTATATATTTTTATTAAACATAAATATATAAATATATAAATATATTTATAATTTTTTATTTTTAATTATAATTAAAGTCATTACCGGCATTAGATAAACTAGTGTTAATAAAATAAATCTTTATCATTTCTTTTTAAGCGTTGATAATGCTCTATCTTTATCAGCACTAAAAAATATCTGATAAAGGTGTCCTGATATATTTAAATTAACTCCAACTTGTCATGAAGCCATCCTAATATCTGTAGATTTAGGTAGAAGCCATTGCCTACTGGTGCTCCGCCTATATGAATCGAAGCTCGAATCTGGGTTTGAATCAAGGCTCAAATCATTTCTAGGCACAAATACAAGGCTCAATCGATTCATGTGTCCAAAAAATCCAAGGCACAAATGTTTTTCAGGTTTTCAATATATCTACTTTCTCTCATATGATTCAATGCTTCAATCCAAGGTATCTTATTTTCTCCTCATCCTCCTCACTATTTGATTGATTGTTTGATGAGACCTATTTTCATTTTTATTATCATTTATGCTTTAATGTCAGTATATCCCAGTTTTTAACAATGTATATTGGGTATGTTTAGTTGAAAAGAGATAGTTCTATCATTCCTTTAACTCCCCCACCCCCACCCCTTTCAGATTCTGTGCAAACTACTCACACCAACACCACTGATGGAATTAACTGTTTATTTTTTTGTCTAAAAATTCCATTGGAATCATGGATCATTATTTTTGAAACTTTATTCCACTCTATAACCAATAAAGGATTCATGGATTATTATGTATCTCATTTTTCAGCAATGTCCATTTAGTCAATGAAAAAGATGTTCTGATTATTAGGATGGTTTCTCTTAAATATGATATTTAATATGAATGTTACTTTAATATAGAAATTTTTACACACATACCAATTTTATAGATGAAAATAATTTCTATTGGTCATCTTTATGAAGTGGGACATGACTCATGGTTCATGAATGAAAAGTGAAACATTACTCAGGGTTCCAGGGTTTTGGAGAGAGGTGTAAAATATAGGATTTTTTATATATAGACAACAACACATGTATATTTTAGAAATACAAGTATATATATATATAATAGATATATAGTATAAAAATACATTATGATGATATATATATTATACAGATACAAATATATATTATATTATAGAAATATATAATTTATAAATATATAATAGAAATTAATTAGACCAATATATTATGAAAATATACAATATAAATATATTATAAAATTATAGTATAAAAATATATGTTATATAAATATTTTATACAAATATATTAAACAAATTTATATGTATACAATTAAAAAATAAAAAATTGTTATATATTTATATATATTATATATATATAAATATATATATATTAAATATTAAACATTTATATATTATACAAATATTTTATACAAATATATATATTATATAAACAAAAATATGTATTATATTAAAAAAAATATAAAATTAAAATATATATTATTTAAATAATGATATATATTTCAAAAAAAAACACCCACACACGAATATATATATATATTATATATAATACACAAATATATATTATACAAATATATATTACAAGTATAATTTAAAAATATATTATACAAATATAAAATACAACTATATTATAAAAATATAATTCTATCGAGTTCATTCAATTGTTGAAATTCATCATCCAATTTTACTTATGATGATTCTCCTCACATTGAAACTATTTTAATAAGAGTGGGTTATCTCCCATTTAACTTTAAACATCTATATCACCCCTAATTACAATTATTTTTTCATTATGACTAAAATTTTATATTATGTGCCAAAAATCACCATAGAATCCATAATTTCCAAGAAACTGAAATTTTCTTACAAAGCCCACTCTTCATCTACTTGAAAATAATTCTTATTTTCAAACTATATAGTCACAATTCTTGAATCAATTTATCAACTATGAATTTTGAGATGTTTAAATCCTTTATCTTTATCATGTATATTCTTTTACTAAAATTATTTTTTCCATTCCTTATAAAATTTTAATTGAAATTCCAATTTTGAGATGCTTTCAAATAATTGATATACCATTAATATTAAATCTAATAATTCCTTAGGTTGTTACATCACTTGTTCCAAAAAATAGAATGGAGGTTATCAATTTATATATATGCTGGCATAATTATTAGAAATTATATATTTGTATTCATCATATTAGGTCTACATGTGTTGGTTCTACCCTTAGTAATCACTGATTAAAATCCATATATATGAAATTAATTTTTATCTTTTAAAATGTTTTATCAATAAAATTTTATATCATTTAGTTGATCAAATGATAGTTTATTGTTCTTGTTTATCATTTTTTTATTTCTAATTACTCCTTAATTTCTTATATTATAGATTACTTTGTTTAGGGTATTTAATTGATGGATCATTCTAATTGAGATAGGACTTGTCTTAGTTATAATATTTGAAGTATTAAATGTGAGATTTATCTTATTAATATAGAATTCACAGCGGCCCTAAAGATTCATATATCATAACATGTCACCGTTGGGACCCCTTGAATCAAATTCAAGAATGTCTATGATCCTAAAATATCACCTTCAAAAGTCCACATGATAATAACTAGTTTCATTGGTGTAATTCCCTTAAATGAGAGGTAGTACCCCTTTTATAGAACACAATATAATATAATTTTCATCCTCATAAACTTCATATTCTTAATAGTTATTAATAAATTTTTCCCATGAGACTCATTCCCCATCTATTTTATGTTTCTTGTAGTATGATGAGCATTATTCATATTATGGATAACTACTGCTTATAGTATTTCAAGAAACACAGGTTCATGTCCAACAAATATGGAGGATGTGTGTCGAAAAATAATATGAAATGATAAATATTTAATAGATGAGTTGACAAGGATGATAGTTTTCTATAACTTTCACCTTTGAATGAAATCAGAAGAAAAAATATGATTAATACAAAATGAGATTTGTGATGGGGAATTTCAGTGTGGAGGGGGGAAAATAATGAGCCGTTCATAATTAAATCACTAGAAGTAGAAGAATTTTATGTCTTAGATCATACAAACAAGAATTGGTTGATTTTCTTGATGGAGACTAAAACTATAAAAAAAGAAAAAAGGGAGTTCATTGAGAAGGTAAATGTTTTTTAATATACTATGTTTTTTCACATAATATTATATTTTCTCTACAACATTAACATAATCTAAATAAAATATTTGACCACTCATGCAAAAAATTTCTTCTTCACATGACGATATTACCAATCGATTTGAAGAGAAAATTATAACAAAGGAAAAGATTTGGGAAGATATAATAGTAATGTTATGATATACTTTCTCTATTTTACCAAAAAATTATATAATGAACATTGATTTAATTTTCATTATTCCTTATAGAGTTCATTTAATTGAGATTATTTTTGTCCATCATTCATTCCATTCTTTACCAAAACATCCATATAATTATTCACCCAAAAAACCTTTTCACTCATGCACTGTTGCTTTTATCACTTTCCTCTAATTTCTCTCCACTACCTTTGTATGAAGAGAAATGATAATACCCTACTCAACCACAAAGGTAATATTTATATTTTCACTGTAAAATCTTTGTATATAGAATTAATGTATTGTTTTATATTTATGTTTTATTTATTTATTTTTATTATTATTCACATAATATTTGTTTTTTTATGAAGGGTAATTTTTTTTGGTCGGGGGGTCTGTCTATATTTGATGCCTTTATACACAAAAAAACACAGAATTATTCTCCCTCAAATCCTTTTCACCCCAGTAGTGTTGACGTTTATCACTTTCTTTCAAGATCCCTCTAATTATCAATCATAGAGGTTATATTTATGATTACACAACAATATTATTTTTCATAGAATTAATGTATTGTTTTATATTTATGTCTAATTTATTTCCTTCTAATATTACTCAAAAAATAATAATTTTCTTATACAAGTGGATTCAATTTTCATTTAAGTGTTGTTTATTCTAATATGCTCATGATTGTGAGAGATTGGACTTCGATCCTAAAACAGATATAATGACAACAAGTAAATGCCTCAATAATACATATAACCATCATGAAAAAGTTAATTCCTATTACACAGAGAATTAATTTTTTCACCGTTTTATCTACTATTTGTAAGTTAATTTCCTTATCATTTTGATCTAATACTTATTTATTTTATATATATATATATATTTTTAAGCCATATTTTTCATTCCACTATCAACAATAAGCCACAAAAGAGATAACATGATCCATTCTACCAATGTTACCACGTTTTTCATTTCTATTTCCTTTCTATTTTGAACTAACCACACTTCATATTGACTTTTTATTATTAACTAAAAAACCATTCTCATTCTTGAAAGATATAAGGTATAGGAGGATCACGTTCCCATTATGGTGACATCATGTGATATAATTGGCACATGAAATTCCCCTTCTCTTTTGGATTTCAAAAACATGAATGGTTTTCAGCTAAGAACATCGAGTCAATATGAATTTTTGGTAAATTTAAAATGTAAGGTAATAGAAAGAATAGTAACATTGGTAGTTAATATTTTTTGAGACTTTTTGGTGTGTAGGAATCTGGCTCACCATAATATGGTATGGTTTGTGGCTGGTATGACTCCAAGTGCTTCTTTTTATTTAAAATTGACATTAATTTTAGTTGAAAAGACAATTAACATACTCAAAAAAAGAAAACATATTCTGATTGTTTTGGTATATTAAAAGACAATATATAAGTCATTTTTGATGTGTAGGAATTAGACACACCTCAATATGATACACGATGTTCCATGGATGACTCAAATTGTCCGTTATCAGTTTAAAATAAAAATTTTAAAAAAGTGTTACTCATTTAAAAATAAGAAAATTCACTCATATGTTATTGATAATTTAGGAAATAGATTCATCAATTATACCTGGCATGTAGGAAACAATCTCGGGATAAACTGATACACAATGTGATTTTTTGAGTCAAAGTGTGTGTTTCTAATTTAAAATAACATTTTAGTAAAAATAAAAAATGAAATATTGAAAAATGAGAAAAAAAATTTTCCTTGTTTTTATAACTTATAAAAACAATACATATGTCATTTGAGATGTGTAGGAATCAACTTCACCTTAATCTGACACATGATGAAAATGATATTACTCCTAGTGCTTATTTTTATTTAAAATGAACATTAATTTTAGTAAAATGGAATACTAAAAAAATAAACACCTAGAAAACATATTAATATTTTATTTATAGATTAATAAAATGATATAGAAGTAATTTATACATGTAGTAATAATACACACCTAAATTTGATGTGTGGTGTGACTGATATGACTCAAAGTACATATTTTTATTTAAAATTGACAACAATATTAGTACAAAGGAAAAATGATGTACTCAAAACAGATCAAATAATTTCATATTGATTTCATACATTTTTGAAACAATCTAGAATTTATTTTAATGTGTATGAATTGGATTCACCTCAATCCGATACAGCATGTGCCTGATACGTCTCAATGTGTTTGTTAGCAGTTTAAAATCGATAATGTATTTAAAAAACTTTCAACCACTAATAACTAAGAAAAATCCATTGTATTGTCTTGATAATATAGGAAATCAATTCATATGTAATTTTATACATATAGGAATCAGCCCCATGTAAAACTTATACATGATGTGATATATATGATTCAATGTGCGTGTTTTGAGTATAAAATAAAATTTTAGTAAAAAAAGAGACATACTCAAAACTATATAAATGATTTTTTATTGTTTTGATAATTTAAGAAAAATATCCATTATTCATTTGATATGTTTAGGAGGCATCGACACCCCAATATAATGCATTGTGTGACTGGTATGTCTCCAAGTGAATCTTTTTATTTAAAATTGACATCGATTTTAGTAAAAAGGATAACTGACATACTCAAAACAAACAAAACACATTATATTTTCTTTTATACTTTATAAAAATTATCCATATGTCATTTTTGATGTGTAGGAATCAAAATCACCTCAATTTTATACATGATGATCCTAGTATGACTCAATGTGTCTGTTACTAGTTCAAAATTGAATGTTTAGTTCCAAAAGTGTCACTCACTAAAAACCAAGCAAACACACATGGATTTTCATAATAATTTTCGAAACTAATTAATACCTCATTTTTAACATGTTGGTAGATGTCTCATATAAATATAATACATGATGTCACTAGTATGAGTCAAAGTGAGTGTTTCTAGCTTAAAATGATATTTTATTATAAAAGACAAGTGACATACTCAAAACCAAGTAATCAAATTTGGACTATTTTTATAATTTAGTAAAACGATCCATAAGTAAATTTTTATTTTAAGGAATAATTCACATCTCAAAGTGACACATAGTGTGACTTGTATGACTCAAAGTGCACATTTTTATTTAAAATTGACATCAATTTTAGCAAAAAAGACAACTGACCTACTAAAAAATAAGCAAACGAATTCATATTGTTTTGATACTTTAGGAAAACAATCCATAAGTTATTTTAATAGTTTATGAATTAGAAATACCTCAATCTAATCCATAGTGTGAACTATATGTCTCCAAGTGTGTCTTTTTATTTAAAATTGACATCAATTTTAGTAATAAATGATAACTGACCTACAGAAAATTGATCAAACACAGTAAAATTGATTTGATACTTTAGGAAAATGATCCATAAGAATTTTTTGACATTTATGAATAAATCTAACCTCAATATGATACATGATGTTCTTTTTATGAAAAAATTTGTCCATTATCAGTTTAAAATGGACATTTTAGTTCATAAAGTGTCACCCACTGATAACAACGAAAACACGCTTTCATTGGTTTGATAGTTTAGGAAAATAATTCATATGTAAGTTTTGATGAGTAGGAATCTATATCATGTCAAAAACAACACATTATGTGACCGGTAAGAGACATAGTTCATTTTTCTAGTTTAAATTGGAATTTTAGTAAAATATAAAAAGGGCATACTCAAAATCGAGAAAAAACATTTAGTTCATTTTGATAACTTAGAAAAATGATCCATAAGTCATTGGAGATGTGTATAAATCTTCCACACCTCAATCTGATTCATGGTGTGATTGGTATGAATTTATGTGATTCTTTGTAATATATAAGTGTAATTTCAGTTTAAATCACATATCATATCACCAAAACCAAACAAACGAACCTAAATTTTTTATCATCATTGTATATTCTATAACATAATTAATTTACTTGTCATTTTAATCTTATTTTTATTTTGTTAATTTTCATTGTGATAAATCATGAATACAAAAAAGAAATGGTGTGATGTGCAAGAATCAACCACCACTCAATCTGATACACAATGTTCCTTGTATGACTCAAATTTTAGTTACAAATTAACACTTTATCTTAATTTATTTCATTATATTATTCTAACATAATATTTTTTTATATAGGTGGTTTTTTTGATTAAGCATGGGTTAGTATCAGAAGACAATGGAACCCTGATGTTTTTGAATGTATTTAATAATTTGTACTTTTGTAATTTTATAAACCAATGACTGAAAAGTCTATAATAGAGTGTTTTTATTGTATTTGTGTTGTTAATTTTATTCAATTTAAATTTTTTATTGGTACTTGATGTTTCAGATTTCTTGTAGTTTTAGTACTGATGTGTGTTGTTACAACACACTATAGCATACCCCTTTATCAATAGTTAAAAAAGCAGTGATAAAGGACTTAGGATTTTAATATTGATCTGATAGTCGGTGTTTCTCTAGCACTATTAAAGACCATTTTTAGCACTGTTAAAGGCCTATTTTTTAGTAATTATGGTTTATCCAGAAACCAATATCTTAAGAAACTATTCTAATATTAAAATTTAAAATATTAATAAAAATGAAAAAATTAAGAAACCCATTAATACTATTCATGAAAAAAATCCTCATTAAGAAAAAATGTTTTCAATACTTATAGTATGAATTTATTGAAAAACCTAAATCGTTTTTTATGATAACTAAATTATGTAGAATAATTTTTTGAGGATTTTAATATATCAACTAATAACAAAAAAAATTAAGGTTATCCAAATAATCAATGTTCTGACCTCCCCCCCTAATATTTTCTATATATATATTTAATATATAGACTTTTACAGAACCAGTATATACAAAAAGTATATATATTTATGTATACAATTAATATTATTATTGTCAATATTAAGACAACCAATGTATCTAGTCTTTAAAATAATCATAAAAAATGAAATAAATATTTAATGATTGATTAATAAATCATTCAAACAATGTTCAAATTGACATACCATTAGTTTTTGAACTTGAATCTTAAAAAATATTTCATAGATGGATCAAAAGATGTCAGATTCTGTGATGACATGAGAAACTAGGTCAAGTGGTTGTGCAATAGGGGTTATTTTAATAAAGTTCAATACTTTTATCATTACATACTAAAAGGGTTTATAAAACTAGAATTTATCCTCATTAAATAGACAATAAAATATAAAGGTACATTGTATAATCTCTAATTGTATCACTAATAAATGCTGTTATTTATTAGTACTAACTTTAGTACTAATAAAACTTCTGTTTCATCTCACACAACCTTTAGAAATGGTGATTTATAGTTATGTAGCCTTCAAAAAACGAGAGTTAATCTTAAATAGTGTAGATCTTTATAAGTGATATGTTAGCACTAATAAATCCTAGGAAAGGGAAAAAAATAAAAGTAAAATTATTAATTATATAAATTATATGTCAATATAATTAAATACATTATATTTTTTTCATAAATTATGAAAACATTTAAATATTTATTACAATATATTATTAAATATTTAAAATATATTTTTTTTGAAAATTACACATATATATATATATATAATGATTTATGATATGTTACTAATTTTATAAATATATTTAATATTAATTGTTTATATGCGATATTAGTAATTGTTAATAGTATTTCAATATTTTTAATAATATTTAAATAAATTTTTAATTAATTTTAAATGAATAAATATATATTATTATATAAAATTATATTTATATTTTAAAATATAAACAATTATATTTCAATTCGTAGAGGATTATTTCTAATATATTATAAAGTAATTTTATATCTATTATCAACTATATTTAAAATAATATAAATTATTATTATTTTTAGAACAAATATATAAATTACATATATTATAACATAATATTTTTTATCAACTACATGAAAAATATGAATGTATAATTGTTTTTTATAATATATTATTAATAGTAAAAAATTTAAAATAAAAGTTAAAGTATGGATAATTAAGTTTTAAAGGTTGTATAATTAGCACGATAAAGATAAATTATTATTTGTAATCATATATATTAGGTGAAGATGTGAGGACCCTCCTTCTTCAAGATGAAGAAAGGAAGATAATGCACTCCCGAGTCCCACCTCTAGTAGGCCTCAGGGTGGAAACCAACACTCGAGGTATATAATCTCAAAAAATTGGAGGCATTTACCTTTTTAATGAAAAGAATATTGAGAGATAAGATGGTCCATCCCAAAAAACTCAAAGTATTATATAAAAAATAAATTCAAAATCGACCCCACATGCATGTTTAATATAAAAGTATTATAAATACAATAAAAATTCCATGGTAAAGACCAAAAGTAAGGCTAAGCTACGACACAAGAACAATCCCAAAGTCAAAGCTAGTAATTCACAATACGGTCCACATAGACCTCTTAGAAACCAGAAAGTAGATATATATATACATAGGGTTAGAATAAAAGTATAATCAGTAGGAAAGACCAATGTCTCTCGTGAACATTTGAGAGAAGCATACTAATGCCACCATAAAAAAACAGCAGAACCAACAACACCTAACAAGGAATACTAACCATCCCCACCTCACCATTAAGATCTCCCCAATTGACGCAAGTCATGTAATGTAATATAGTAATCACATTGATGATAGGGTACACACCACTAGTTTCCCAATAATTCTTCCACTCTCACACCCTAAAGGAAAATGTCATGGTCCTCCCACCTCTTCCAAAAGAACAACATCACAACCCATCTACAGACAGTTGGGTCTCATAACTAGTTCCATCACTTGGAAAAACGAAACTCATCACATCACGACCACACACACCTATTCCACATAACACATCACATCCCACTCGCACACACCTATGAAACATACTACATCACATCCTGAAATCACCTGAGAAAAAAAAACTGACCTGCACACACCTAGGCCCCACAAACCACAACCTAGCAGAATAATATTGGGCTATCACATAATATAAGAGGGAACATGGAAGTGTGGGTGGCCAACCATCTATCCTCTAATTGGGATATTTGATAACAAAACCCTCCCCTGTGACAATGGGGGTGTTCAACACATAGTTCTCAACTAGGGTTGGGTGCATATAGAAATCCCAAGAACATACACTGTATATGTATATATATATAGTATCAATCACTCAAGCCCAACCTATGGGATTCATAACAATTTCTACCTAAATTAGTATTATCAACATTCATATTAGAAGTTGATAAATTAAACACACTTCAAATATCACTTCTATTCCACACTCATTCATTTAATTATTTAGGTTTAACCATAGTTAACTATCTAACCCATAATATAAATTTTCATTAACAAACTAGTTCCCATTTACCAAGGCAACTCATTCCATATCACCATTATTAAGTATTTATTTTCTCCATCAATATCCATGAAACTAACAAGTATAGAAAACCACAAGTCAAGCATCAAAAGTCACAAAGAGAAATAAGAAACATGGTAAATTAAAGAACTTCATATTTCTTCTCTATTTAACAACCATTCATGTCATAAAAAAACCAATCCTAAGATACGGAGTGATGATTTGGGATGCTACTCCTGGAGAAACTTTGGGAGAATCGCCCATACCAACCAATACTATCATCATTCTTCAAATTCATTCCACAAAATCCATTCTCTTAATTGAGAAAACCCCTAACTCACATCCACACAGAACAAAACATATCATCACAACTATAACACACCCATCACAACCTTCAACACAACATATCCTAACCTGATCATGACCCCACTACACAACACTGCCCATCCATTCCTTAATCAATAAATCTCTAAACCTAATATTCCTTTACACCATCCAAAACACCCCACAACACATTATGATTCTCAAAATCACAACACCACAAAAAAAACATATTTAGATTTAATAATTCATATTTTATTTAATTCCACTTGTTAATATCCTAGGTTTTCATAAAAATAGTTTGATCTTAGAGAATGAATTTATTAGCTAAGTGCACATGGTTAATCAATTTCATATACATACAGTCATTCAAAAGAAGACAAAAAATAAGAATTCACAATACATCATAGGTGTGTAAACAAGGACCACCATCTACCTTGATTTTTAGTAGGTATATAGACTATACAATTCAATACATCAACATATAAAAAATAAGAACATAAATCACTTTTCCCGTCCCAACGTTATGATCTTAAACTAAATCAATTATATTTATTTATATGGTATTCTTCTATATTCACAAGGGATACATTTATACAAACACCCCGTATTATACATTAATAAAAGAGAGATGATGGAATCCCTACTCGAAGAATAGATGATCAAAACATCCTTAATGTACCAAAATAGTGGGTGCAGATACAATAAGAAGAACCCTAGGGAAAATGTGACCCAAAGGCTATGGAACAAAGTATGAATCCTCAGGGTAAAAAGGTTCTAGGAATGTATCACACCAAGAGATAAATTAAATATACAAGTAAAAAAAGATCAATTATTTAGAATGACTAGATACTAAATCAATTGCAGAAAACGTTTTTGAGAGCCCTTAAAGGAGGATCTTGACCAAACCACGTGGTTTGGGATTCAAATAATATTTAATTTTTTAGAATATAGATACGATTAAAAACTGATCCAAAACCATTAAATATGGTATTAAACTCATTTATAATCGGAGGAAATTTCAAATGGTAGAAACTAGAAAAACTCAAGGAAAACAAGAATTTTGACAAACTATTGGAAATGACTCACCATTAGGTGAGTCACTATTGGGAGTCATAGGTGTGATTCAATGGTGTGGATCAATATTGGATGATCTACCCGTGGATGAGTCAATGATGGTTTACTCACATATGGATGATCTACTGGTGGATGAGTTATTGTTGGGTGACTCACCATTGGTGACCTACCATCACGACTAACCATTACAACCTACCTACAGTGACTCACCATTTTGAGTCCCCATTACGACTCACCATTGGCGACCTAATAGTCCAGAAACACCATCAAGGAATCTCCATTACAACAGACTATTGTGACTCACTACTAGAGACCTACTATCTTGACCTATTGGTCCAGAATCACCATTGAAAAAACAAGATTTCTCATAAACTTCAGAAATGAGTCACTATGAATTTCCCAAACACTTAAAACACTGAATTTCCACCATGTAATTGACCATAGTGGTCTATGAAATTACATTAGATACCTCTCAAACTATTCTAATCCCCAAGAATTCAAAACCAACCCAATAAGGAAAAGAGGTGTCTGAATAACCACCTCGTGAGATACCTCTCAAAGATCACTCCATGCTTGAAACACCACCACCGATGTCAATGTTAAAAAATAATGCACCATGTGTTTTTCAAAATATGGAGTGAAACCATAGAATACAAGAAAACCTCTTATGAAATATACTAACAAAAAAATCATATGACACACCATAAAAGCACAACAACCACACTGTCTGAACACACGAATTAGGGAGTTCCTTCCCCCTTGTCAGGATATTGTCCACTTCGGGATTCACTAACTCACCTGTATGGGTTTAATCACGTCACAATTAATGAATTTTGATTAGGAATCTGGTCCTAACCTTTTCAAATGTCAGGACATTATCACATATCACAGAACAAGGAAAAAAATGTATTAAACATCTCATTACAAAGTCAAATAGAACAATATAAAACTCAAAACTACTCAGTGTACTGGGCACAAATCTATTCTTCTCACTCCCAAGTATTTTCCTCCTAGGAACCATGACTTGATAACACGTAAAACAGAGGAATGGTTCGATTGTGAAGTACCTTATATAAATGATCCTAGATTTATACGAGATGCACTATGAACGTCGCATAATCATTGATATCCAAATATCCCCATTCAAGGACATGGGATTCATCATAGAGTTACCGATGAATTTGGGAGATGTGGAATATGTCTTGGATCCTCTCCAACTGCAGTGGAAATTCCAACTGGTATGCCAACATTCCAATTTAACCCAACACCTCGAATGGTCCGATGAATCAGTGAGAAATAATAATCCCTCTCCGAACCTCCACTACCCACATTGAGGGGAAATATTCAAGTACACATAGTCCCCAAAATTGAACTACAAGGTCTTTATACTAAAATTGACATATAACTTTGGCTGATTCTGTGCTACCTTCATCCTCTCATGAACAAGCTGAAATTTCTCATTCGTGCTCTACACTAGCTGAGGGCCATGAACAACCATCTAGTAAATTTTTTTCCAGCACAAAAGTGAACAACATGGTATCCTATACAATGATTCAAACCGATACATGAAAATGGAGGAGTAATAACTATTATTGTATGAAAAATCTATCAAAGGAATGTGTCATACCCAAGATTCTCCAAAGTCCAAGTCACATGCCCGCAACATATCCTCCAGCGTCTGGATAGTCTGTTTGGTCTATTTATGTGCTTGAGGGTGGAAAGTATTGTTACGAAATAATTTAGTGAAAAAATAATTCTGTAATCCCCTCGACACCCATGAGGTAAAATGTGTATCCCGAGCCAATACAATGGTTCTTAGAACTCAATGCAGACACACCACCATATGCACATACCTCTTTTATAAGGATTGCACTACGCCCGACACCATGATTTCTATGATGTGATATTATTTCATCAACTGATACACTACTACCCAAATAACATTTTATCCACCATGATCTCTCAGTAAACCTATAACAATATCCATTGATATTTCATTCAACTTCCACTCATAGAAATATAAGGGTTGTAACAAACAACCGTGAATATGGTGCTCAACCTTCAATTGTTAGCACACTAAGCACTTCACCACAAACTCCTACACTTCTTGTTTCATCTCGGCACAACAAAACTACATCCTTAATCCATGGTACACATTATAAATTATTTGGTTTATTGATATGGATGATCTATGAAACTCACAAAGGATCCCTTAATTCATCACCACCGGAACAAACAAACTTCCAAATAACATCATCTGATTCTGACCATCCTTAGACCATCCCTATGGAGAATCACCTTGGTTAATGTGATCATGCATCAACTCCACTAAGAGTCTCCCCAATGAGACTCCTCCACCTAATTCATTAGACATGACAACACAGTTATCTGAAACAAACATCTTCTTCCACCATCCATTCTTGTATCTAAGTGCATGGATGAAAACTCCTTCATCACTTTCCAATAATCCACTATTTCCTGAACAACCCCCTTCTATGAATTCATACTCAAGGCATCAACCATGAAATTTCCTTTATGAAAGGTTTAGGATATCACGAAATCATTTTCCTGAAGAAACTCCATTTAACTCCATCGTCACAAGTTCATATCGCATTGGAAAATTACCACAAGCTCTTTTGATCTGTGAAGTCCCCAAAGTTCTTCACAATGAGGTAATGCCGAAAAAACTTCAGTGAAAAAACAAATGATTCTAGCTCCAGATAATGGGTTCCATGGTCCCATTCATAGGGACATAACTGCCTATACCCATAAGAGATTACTCTCCATTACTATATCAGCACACATCCCAATCTTCGATGGGAAGCAAAAAAAACCTCGAACATAACACCCTCCTATGGAAACTGTAGTACTGGAGCACTAACCAAATTCCCCTTCAGATATCAGAACACTGCCTAGAACTAATTTCTCCACACAAAAGCCTAATCCTTTCTAGTTAGATCTATCAGTTGATATTAAACTCAAGGGAAATTAGGTACAAATATCTTGTAATAGTAAGTCTGGAAATGAAAACTACAAACCTATGCAACATTCTAGGGTGCTTCCCAAGTAAAAACTTCCTTGACCTTCTAGGATTCCACTACTACACCCTACTATGAAAAAAATGTCCAAGGAAATTCACTTTTTGTGTCCATAAATTTCACTAGGATAGTCTTTCGTAGAGATAATGGTGTCGAAGGTCCTGTAAGATAGTCCTAAGATTCTCAGTATTCTACTCCTATGAATTCAAGTTGATCCAGATTTCACTGATCAAGACAATGATTAACCAGTTTATGAACTCATGGAAGATGGAGTTCATAAGCCCCCTGAACATAAATGGTTCATTTGTAACAGTGAACGACGAAAATATGAACTCAAAGTGCCCATAACCACAACTAAAAGAAGTATTCAAGATATTTACCTCCTTCACCCTCAACTAGTGATATCCATCCCAAATATCAATATTAGAAATCCAAATTTCTCCTCTCAACTGGTCAAAAAGGCATTCTATCCTTGGGAGAGGGTAACTGTTCTTGAACGCCACCTAATTCATCCTCCGATAGTCCATGCCCAACCTCATACCACCATATTACTTCCTCGAAAACAACACTGTAGAACCCCACAATAATACAATTGGATAGATGAAGACCCTATTAATATTTCCATCAATATGTATCCTGAAATCCAGAACACTCATAAGGTTCCATTCAATATGGAGCTGTCTAAAAGGGATAAGCACTGAGTTGCATGTCTATCCCAAAATCAACTCCACCTCGAGTGGGTAGAGTCACATCCTACTTAAAAAAACATCCATGATTTCCAACAAAAAACATTGACAACCTACACCATCTCAGCTTCCACTAATTACACTAATAGGTCGACCAACCAGGAAAGAAGAGGCTCTGCACACCGATTTCCTGCCTGAAAACTCAGCTCGCCAATGAATGCCTACACCGTCCGTCCAAGTATGAAAACAAAAATCTTATATAGAAGTGTCAATAATAGAACCTATGGAATAAATCCAGTTGATTATGAGAATTATATATTATGAGTTCATCTGTATTAAGAAGAGATCCCCAAGGGACTGATGCGGTCCCATCATCAGTCTACATCCCCAACACACATCAAACATGTTGGTATGACATTCAAATACTGTGGTAAACACCAGGGGAATGAAAAGACTCTCTATGTATAGTCCTATATAATGGAATAGACCTGGTGAAACAAAGGAGTGTGAACCTATTAAATTAAACAAAGTTCAATAAAGAGTATTGAACAAACTGATCGTACCTCTAACAATCTCTAGCCCTGCTAAAACACTGCCTCTGTGGAATGAAATGGACCACTCCCAGATCCTCTACACCTTCGCTGATGACCTCATACTTTTCTCTGACTGGGTCGAGGTCATTGAGGAATGCCCTGACTTCAGCCTATGCCTACTTGGTCTCCCTTCAATGGAGCAGGAGTCTATTGACCGTTTTGATGAAATGGAATATTTGGGAACTGTTGTAGGGGATGGACTAAACCTACCCATTACACCATACTAATCTCTAACAACTATTGAGAACTAGTTATGAAGATACCCACAAACTCCAAATATGAATAATAATGTCCCTAAGACTATGGGAAAGGCACGAGGATCTGAAGATCGAAACAGAAATTGCTGAAGTCAACTACCCACCGGTCAAAACCTTGAAGGACCTGGTAGCTGAGACGTGCTACTGCTGGTAACCTTTCCTTTTAAATTACATTGTTTACTCTGCTATCTTGGTAGACTTCCTGGTGAGTGTATCAACTCAATTAATTCTACCTTCTTCCGAACCTTCAAGTACGTCGAAAACATAATGAGAGTAACTACATAGTATATTGTAAGATGATGTTCCTCCTATTGGCATCTCACATAAGAATCATCATCCAGAAATAGATCTGGGGTGATGCATAGAATATCCAGGAACTTAATCCCTAGATCCTGTACTAACATACTCCTCTATTGGAGAGAGATTAACTCCTGCCTCTTCTTAATCATCGTGATCGATGAAAATAAATCATCTCGGAATTTCTTATCAACATCAACCCACATAACATCAGCCTCCTTCCTCTCCCCTAGGTATAATGTCTACCACTTTCGTATATCTCCATACATCGTTATCACTACTAAAGGAACCCAATACTCTATCTAAGCTCGGATCAAACTAAAGGTGATGTAAATATCATTAGGCTAGATCTCCATCTCCATGTCTGAAGCACTACTCTCATACTTTCCCAAGGCCTTCCACTGGAAAGATCATAACATTCTCTACCACTGGTAATCCTCTTCCACTATATCAACTTGCTACCAATCAACTGGATCACCCTGCTAAGCCTCCACTGCTCGATCCACACATAGATTATGACTGGGTGCCAAAACTAAAAGGTAAACAATGAATTACTAAGCCTTAGTAGTATGGAATATTATTTATATTAATTTTAACTCATTTTATTATCCATTTAAAATTCACAAAAACAACCCAATTAAGATAGGAACATAAGCCATTATGATGAATTTACCTTTCCTATGGTCTCTAACCTTCAAATGGTGGATCCTCACATGGCCGTTCGATAGGCTCAGAGACCATTAATTGGATCATAGGGGGCGCTAAAATCCTATGTCCCAGATGGTGGTCTTTGGCCTTTGTCACACACCAAGTTCACCTAACACTATTTCCCTACCGACCCATGAAATCCTCACTATACCTAACTCCAAAATCTATCCTATCTCACAACCATCACCTTTGATACCATTTCTTCATGACCCTTCATACTCCTGATGTAGAAAGGGAGATAATGACCCCTTATTTTCATCTCTAGTAGGCCTTGTGGTCGTGACCAACACCAAGGGTTTATAATCATACAAAATGGGAGGCATTTCCATTTTTAGTGAAAAAAATATTGGGGCATATGATTGTCCATCCCAAAACAACTCCATGTACTATATATAAAAGGTATCCAAAATTCATCCCACATGCATGTTTGGAATAACATCATTATAAATAAAATAAAAAATCCAAGGTAAAGTCCAAATGTAAGGCTATGAACTGACACATCAACTATCCGAAGGTCCAAGATAGTAATGCCCAAAACGGTCCACATAGTCCTCCTAAAAAATAACAAGATGTTTAATATACATAGGGTGAGAATACAAGTAGACTTAGTAGAAAAAAACAAAGTAACTCATGCAAAAGTGTGAGAATCATACAAATGCCCCTATGAGAGAACAGTAGAACCGACAACACAAAAAAGGCATACTAACCCTCCCAATCTTACCAAGGCATGCTCACCAAATAAGAAAAGTCAAGTAAAGTAATATAGTAATCACATCGATATTAGGGTACCACACACCACTTTCCCACTAATTATCCACTCTCACACACTAACGACCAATGTCCTGAGACTCCCACCTCTCTGAAAGAAACACATCCCAAAACACCTGCAAACACATGGGCCCCATAGCTTGTATCATCACCTAGTAAAATGATGCTCATCGCATCATACCTATGAACATGTAGTCCACATACAATATCACATCCCACCTACACACACCTAGGCAACATACCACCTAAAATCCCGAAAAAACCTCTGAAAACACAACATGCCCGCACACACCAAGGCCCTAAAAACTAAAACATGCATGGAGAATATTGGCTTATTACCACCTAGAAGAGGGAGTAGAGAAGAGTTAGGGGCTATGCAACCATCTTATCACCAAGATTCTTTGGAAAGACACCCTCCCCCATGAAAATGGTGGTGTTCTACACAAAGTCTTAATCTAGGGTGGGGTGCATATAGAAATCACAAGAACATATAGTGTTTGTGTGTATATATGTATAGGATAATGAACTTAATCCCAACCTCTGTTATTCAAAAAAACTGCTACCACCATTAGAATCTATAAGAGTCACTTCTGATGTTGATAAATTAAATACACATCACAAATCTCTTTCGCTCAAAATCCATTCATTTCATTATTTATCTTTAAACATTGTTAACTGTGTAACCATTCATTTAACATTTCATTGAAAAACTTCTCCCCATTTACCAAGGTAAATCATTCAATCTCAAAATTATTAAGTATTTATTTTCTCCATATTTTTCCTGGAAACTACCAAGTATTGAATACAATATGTTACATAGAAAATGTCACAAAGAGGAAGATGGATGATGGTATATTAACAAACTTCTTATAAAATCTTCATTAAACACCTATTAAATTCATAAAAAAACCTATTCCAATACATGGATGGAGGATTTGGGCATGCTAATCCTCGAGAAACTATGAGAGAATAACCTATACCAACCAATTCCATCATCATTCTTCAAAGTTGTTATGACGAATCGATTCTTTCAACAGAGAAAACCCACCAAATCACATCCACATCCAGAAACCCATCTCATTAACACTATAACACACGCATAAGAAGTATGAACAAAACATTACATAACATAATCGTATCCATGCTACCCAACACTACCCATCGATTCCACAATCAATCAATCTCTCAACTTGAAATCCCATTACGCCTTTCGAACCACCCCACAACACATGATAGTTATAAAAACTATTCCACCACACAAAAAAACATATTCAGATTTAATAAGTCATATGCTCCTTAATTCCACTTGTTAAAATCCTGGGTTTTGATAGAAATAGTTTGATCCTAGGGAATCCATTTATTTTCTAAGTGCACATGGTTAATCAATTTCATATATATACAATCATTCAACAAAAGACCATATTAAGAATTCACAATCCATAATAGGTTCCCAAACAAGGACCACCAAAGGTATTGATTTTTTGTAGTCATATATCCCATAAAATTCAGAACATCAATATATAACAAAGAAGAACAGAATTCCCTTTTCCCAACCCTGCATGATGATCTTAAACTGATTCAAGTATCTTTATTTATTTGGTATTATACCATCTTCACAAGGGATAAATCCCAACACCCACCCTTATTGATACACAAATAAAAGAGATACTAAGGAATCCATACGTTGAAGAATTGATGATCAACACTTATTTATAGGGCCAAAACATGGGGTGTGTAGGAACTAGGAAGAACCTCTAGGGAAAACACTATACAAAGGATAAAAAAAATGCATGAATCCTCGGTAAAAATAGGTTTTGGGAACATCTCGCACCAATAGAAAGAGATAATGTAGAATGAAAAAAAGATCATAGCATTATAAATGTGATATCCTAAGTCAATGGGAGAAACTATTTTTAAAATCCATTAATGGCAGATCTTGACCACGACCATCCAGTTTATGTGTCAAAGGAAGCATCAGGTTTCTAAAAGACAGAGACAATATGAAATGCTTCCGAAAAACATTAAATATGGAATTTTACTCATTTAGCATCAAAGGATATATCAAAGAGGTGAAATTAAGAAAACATGAGGGAAATTAAAATTTTAACAAATAGTAGGAAATGAATCACTATTAGGTGAGTCATCGGTGCAAGTCACCAATGTGACTCAATGTTAGATGAGCTACTAATGGATGAGTCACCATTGGGAGGATCACTATTGGATGAGATACTAGTATATGGGTAACCATTGATGACTCATCATTGGATGAGAAACTGGTTGATGAGTCACTGTTGGGTAACTCACCATTGGAAACCTAGCATCAGGACCTACCATTAGTTACTCAACGTTGTTATTCACCATTGTGGCTCAATGTTGGAGACCTACCATCGAAACCTATCAGTACTGACTCACCATTAGTGACTCATCATCACAAATCACTATTTTCAACCTACCGTCATGACCTACCGGTCTAGACACACTATTAGAAAACTGGATATTTGACAAACTATTGAAGTTAGTCATCGTGACCTCCCTGAAAACTTTAAACAATGAATTTTCACAAAGTAATGGACTAGAGAGGTTCATTACATTATAGGAGAGGATTAAAAACCATAAATACACACTCACTCACACATTTTAGTGGGTCATGCCTCATCCCTCCCCATAAGTATTAGATGGATCTTAAAGGACGTATTTCATTATATATAAGTGGATAGAAGGCCTTAGTTCTTGATGTACTAAAATCCAAAGTGATGTTCTATAGACCTTTAATGGAAATAACCATCATGATCATATGATCATTCAAGCATCACACAATGTCACTAGTCTTGAAATATATAAGAATATAATATTTTTTGTCAATTGTTTGAAAATATAAATTTTATAAATGTTTTTGGAAATATATTAGTAAATATAGAAAAGTAAAATTTAAATAATTTTTTTTAATAATTATATTTAATTAGATTTACTATAGTGACCTGATCTCAGAAATCCTGCAGCCGATGTCTATTACCATTACATTGAAATGATTATATGGAATCAAATACTGAATGTATGAATAGTTTAGTAGTCATGGTAATCTAGATAAATAAATGAGTGTTATATTATAGATAAATACAAAAATTACATCATAATTGTTTTAGGATAATAACTTTTTTATATCTAGAATATGCATGCATATATTTCAATAGTATGCTTCTTGGATTTTAGGGTAATGAAGAAAATGAGGGTGGTCTCAAATGCTCAGTAAGGGTAAAGTATAGTGGAATGAATAATGAATTAATGAGAATAATAAATATGGAATGGAAAACAACTAAACACATGTACCTTGTAATAAAAAAACTGAGAATGAAGTTAATAAATAACATGGAAGGGTAATAACTAGAAACATAAGTCATTAAACTCACTAGATAAGGAATATTCAATATGGCAAGGTAAGAAACTAAAACATATTCAATTTAATCAATGAACTGAAAATTAAATATATATATATATGTATATATAAATTTCGATGAAAAATATCATGGATAAATAATAATTGAAAATAAAATAGGGAAATGGTTAATTATATGAGGCCATGATTCCTAGGTTCATAGAACCATTACCATCAAGACCATTTACAAGACATTTTACCACATCGGGTAGAAACCTGTATCATGTGTGAAACTAATTCATCTAATGAAAATACAAACACCTCAAGGGGATGTATATAACTAGTCACCACCCATGTAATAACTATCTAAATAAATCCTCATATCAAATAATCGAAATAATTAATATGAATTATCAAATATATATATTTAATAGAAGAAACCTATTTATTAATAATTTCCTGGTGGAGGATAAGTAAAAAAAAGGGTTTTTTATGTTGATGAATGGAATAACCATTAAAAGATATATAAAATTATTTTGGAGGACAAAAACCTATAAACATTACAAAGTGTAAAACACAATTATGAAGATTTTGAATCATAATCCCCATGAAGGAATAATAATAAATGAAACATTGAATATCTTGAGAATAAAGAGAATCATGATATAACATGTCAAGGTAAACACTATATAGAAAAATGATATATGGTTTAGGCTATAAAAATATCCATGAAAAATGACGAAGATAATTAGGATAAATTCAATGTCTAATGATTAGGAAATTAAATAATTCATGGGGACTAAAAAGAATCATGGAAGTTAATTTCAATATTGTCATAGGAAATATCAATTAAAACCTATCCAGAGGGAAAATTTGGATGGAATCAATACAATGTATCCCAATTAGAGTAGAAACAATGGGTTGTCGTTGATGAATAAAAATAAAATATCTATTAAAAACATTATTTTTTAAAATATCCATTCAATTTTGAAAAAAAATTTCAAAAAAAATTTCTTTGATTTTTTTTAAAAATTTTATTCAAAAAATACCCTTAAAACATTCATTGTACGATTTGAACAAATGACTGTCAGAAAATAATATGACGTTAAAAGAACGTTCTTTTTTCATGAAAAGAGGTTAGAAATATCCCTTTTGTTTCCAAAGCTACAATAATATTCCTTTGAAAACATTGGTAAAATAAAAAAAGTTTAAAATGTAATCAATTTACTATTTTGGAATGGTTAGAAACATTTTTGAAACCCTTTTTAGAAATCTGGGTTTTTAGAAGAAAACAACTACTCTGGCTGAAGAGAGAAATGAAGGAGGGTTTTCTTAAAAATAAATTTTAAAAAATTTTATGTACCAAAGAGTGGGAAAATGGTACTATTACTTGATAAAGATCATGAATAAAAAAAGAAGAATAAAATTAATGGGTTTATTAGAAAAGAAAAAAATTATTTATATTGATGGAAACTCAATTTTAAACAATCCCATTAAAAATGAGTTTTTAAAGTAAAACCTTGAAAATATTATAATATTGGTGTGATAATCAATCAATGAGTAGATTATGGGCATCAAATATCAATTCGCGTATAAAAGTGGAAATACATCAATAGATATTCAGATTCATTATACCGAAAATCATATAATATTAACAAAAAAGTGTAAGTAATATATCCTAAATAAAATAAATTAGGTTATGAAATTATTTTCCACTTGGTAACTTTTAACTCAAAACCCATTAGATCAAATAATTCAATTTGAAACTCAAAATATCATGAAGAATGAATGAATAGTGATACTATATGAAACTTTTGCAGTATGTACTTCATATATAAGAGATTAGGTGGAAAATAATAATTTTATGGTTTCATGATAATGTGATAAATCAAAAAATGATGTGATATTTCAAAGAAAATCACGAAAAATGTTCTCAAGGAGAATAATATTTAAATATTCTAAAGTGTCCCATAAAACTTTGAAACAATTGAATCTTAATATTCATGAAGAAATAAAATAAAATGAAATATATAATATCATGAAAATAAAGATATTCATGATATTACAAGTCAAATTTTAGTATATACACCATATAAAATAAACTAGGTGCATGACAATAAATAAGTCTCAGTTGAATGTAAATTGAGACGAAATCCCTTACATTGCATTTCCTTTTTGTTGGGAATGGACTTTAGCCTCATTTATATTGTTTTTGAAAGTGTTACTAACTTATTACATAACCATATTCATGTTTATAATATAACATATAATCTTATTATAATATTTTATTATCCATTTCATAATAATATTTCATTATCTTCACTATTTCAGGTGTTAATTTCCTAGTTTTTAGAGTATGTTTTAATTTTTTATTTATGGTTCTTATAATGGATTCATAATCTCCAGAATTTAAACAATTATTTAAATAAAAAATTAATTTATTAGATATTTATTTAGAATAATCCATAATATTTGGAGATAAGAAATGGAATTCACTATTCATGGAGTTGGTAGACTATACGTACCAATGAATGCGACATTCATCTCTTTTCTATAATAAAAGAATGAAAATAAAATTATATTTATGTATATTATTATTCTATTGTCATAAATGTGTCATATATGTTACATAGGTTTTTTAAAACCACCATTTTCACATTCCATTTATATTGAGAACAAATCACTTCACTTTGAGGTGGAGGTAGTCCACACGTCCACAAACAATGTTATCATATTTGAAAAAAATGGAGTTCATAAAGGTATGTGTTATAAAATAATTAAATAATTATATAGAAATTTTAACTATTATATATAAAATATATTAATAGTATGCCCTTAATAATTTTCAATAATGAGAGGTGGTAAAGTAAAAATAAACAATCATCATTTAGTGAGGCGATAGTTTACCATACACATGAACTATATGTTCTTTAACCATTATATGGATGTGTGTGTAAGTTTAGTTCTAACTGTTAGAATAAAAAAATTTCAGTATATTTATTATAATAGTTCTTTTATATAAAAATGTAATAATAATATTTTAGGGGGTTGATAATGAATATTAAACTAAAGAGTTTGAGGAAAGATGTTACCTATTCTTTGAGTAACTCATTTTAGTTTTCACCATAAGGCTACCTTGGATGGATTTCCTCCCAAGGTGAGGCTTCTAATTTGAGAGGAGGGATGTTGAGGAGATATTTTTGAAGATTTTTATTATGAAAAAACGTTCTTGAAAGGTTTGATGAAGTGGGATGCTCGAGTTCCCCTTTATAGTTGAGGAGGAGTGACACTCTTGTAAATTTTGGAAAAGGGGATTCCACCTACATTTTTTACAATGAAATTGAATTAAATAATGGAAAATATTCTATAAAATTGATCATATAGTATACATATTGAAACCCAATGGATTTTTGATAAGTTTCTAGGTCATTTTGGCTCGTATTTTAAATGTTTAGTTCATTGTTAATCATAATTTCACCATAATCATTGTAATTAATTTTAATTAATTTCACTAATCAATTAGGTCAAAAAATAATTTTAAATTATTAGAAATTAGAAACTATTATGATTAAAAATATTGAATCCATTTTTAAAACTTTCAACCATAGAAGTATCAGAAATTAATTTAAATTTAATCCCACAGATAAGATGACAATGGATGTTTTTAAAGTAAAAATGTTCAAATTTTTTGCGAGGTTCTTATACACAATTTCAAAGATAAATTGATTTAAATAACAAAAATTGGGTTAAATGATAAATAATTGATATAATTTGACTTCAAAACTAAATTAAAATAAATTTTAACACTATAAATAAAATATATTAAAAAGCAGTTTTGAAATAAAATGCAGTATTCTCACTATTTGTTAAAAAATCAAAACTTCATTGAAAATTACCAAAAATTAATCCTTAGATAATTTTTATGTTTATATTTCCAATATTAGGTTTATTTTTACATATAATATTTATAAAAGTTCCAATATTTTTATTTAAAATAGGTTCCCCATTAAAAACCGGTAAAAGTGCATTAATAAAAATATAGGTTTTTAAGTCTAATATTGGGTTTATTCTTATCTTATGTTTATAAAATCTATGGTATGAATATAAAAAATATTTGATCAAATATATAACATATATATGAATTTAATTATACTCACTAATTATAATTAATTTAATTTATTATGATAAAACAACTTTATGAGTATTTAAATAGTTTTTTATAAAAACATTACCTCTATATTCAATTGGTTATCATATCCATTTATAATTAATCTATAACAAATGAATTCATTTTATATTTTGTGTAAACAAAATATTTTAATAGTTTAGTTAATAATATTCATAACCACTACTTTAATAGCTTTGTTATATCTTATTATGTAAATTAATAATATTTTAATAATAAATTGTTGTTTGGTAAAACTCAATCCTATGAGTAATGTATGGTTCTGAAGAAAGTTATTTTTTTCATAAGAAACAAGATATAAAATATATTGAATTTATTTAAAGTAGTAATTATATTGTAATATCTCCGGATATTATACTCTTTTACCAGTTTCATGTTGCGTTTCATACATGCTATCGAATACAATATTATTATTTTCCATTTTCAGGGTGTAACATTCACCACACCTTAATTAAATTGAATTCTCACAATTTGAACATGATATTGGTGATATATTGGTTGATATTTGTTATGTTCGAAATCCCATATTGTGAGATGGGTTTGTAATAAATCCTTTATAAAGGAGAGAATATGGGGTATGATATTCACATGGAATAACATATAACTAGGTCTCTATGTAGGAGAACCGTATTGGAAAGTAGAGATACATACTTAGAGGGAAAACATAAATATTTATGGGGATTGATTTAGGTCATAAATCAAAAATATGTGAATGATAAATGGAAATTTTAGGGACATAAGGAAATAAATCTCAGATGATTTTCAAGACCATTAGTTCAAAAAAACTAGGGTACCAGGACAACGTTTTTTGATAATTTTCCCAATGTCGAGTAATTATTTTACTACCTATTAATATAAGGATATATAAATACATTATATTTTTATATAAAAAAAATTTCATCCTTTGGTATCGCTTCGATGAATTTATAATTCAATCATTTATTCATGAAATGGGTTTCCAAAAATATTCTTTGAAACCTGAAGCACAAATATAAACTTTTAACAGATCGTAAGGCCCATAAAAAAGGGAAAATTAATATTATTGGTCACTAAATTATCTCCAAATATAATATGGTCAATGAAATAATATATAAACTTAAATTTTTTTACAACTGGTTCATCATTAATATTTATTCATTAAATTATTCAATTAAAAATTGATATATTTACTAGGACATTATCTAGGCCAGTGGTGGTCGTTAAACCCTTATCATCCTTTGGTCATGGGTTCATGTTCTGGGGCCTTTCAAGACTCAATGGGTAATTACCCAATGTAAATGTTATCCTTTTAGAAAACCATATTGATAAAATTTACAAAACAAATATGATGGACAACCTTAAAATAACTTTAATCACAAAATATCCTTTTAAAATAGTTTTTCAATAAGACCTCCTTACATAAATACATCAAACTCTTTATTTTAACATAAGTCATTCATTGGAATTATGTTTATACTAGGTCATTAATTGTCATTATATATTCAAATATTTCATATTAGTTGTAATGAAAATGTGAATTATCTTAATCAAATCCCCCAGGAGTGTCAAACTAGGTTCGCAATAAGGCCCTTTATCTTGTTTTTTGTTACGTAGAGTCATGCCCGACACACATTATCAGAGTTTTTAATCCTAGGTAAATATATGATTGAACCAACTACACTTTTAGTATACATACATTTATGTATTTATAGTAAGACCCATATATTTTCCACCTTCCCAAAATTCTATGATATTCTTCTATACTTTTCCTCAATGACGATCTTAAGGATTTGTTCAATATTCTATTTTTTCCTAAATATAGTTACCGAGGCTGAGACTAAACTTCATATCATACCAAATATAGTGACCCAAACCTATAAATCCTAAAGATAGTGTTTACAACCTTTACATTAGGATGATTAAAAGGAATCAAAACCTAAAGGACTGAAGAGTTGAGTAGTATCAGTAAAACAGATACATAAATGAGTCATGTATTACAAATTAATACACTAATTGCAACATATTTTTTTTTTCATTATAGGAAAATAAAATTATTCCATCTAATATATCCTTGTATATCTTTAATAGTACACTACTAGGATTCCTGGGGAAAGGAAACAATTTGGGTGAGGTTAAATGCTCATTAAACATAAAGTATAACCGAATCAAAAATGAATCAATGAGAATAATAATTATAGCGTGGTAAATTACTGAACAATCATACCATTTAATCAACAAACTATAGAGGAAGTGAATAAACAATATGTCTGGTTAATAACTGGAAACACATTCCATTCGAATAACTAGATATGGAGAAGTCAATAAGGACAAGTAAGAAATTAAAACACATTAAATTTAATCAATTAACAGGAAATGAAATCTATCCATAGATATGTCGATGAAACATTCCATGGATGAATAATAACTAAAACTAAATGAGGGAAATGCCTAATTATTAGATGTGATTTTCCTAGGTTCATGGAACCATTACCATCGAGACATTTCACAAGATAGTTTTTCATATCGAGTATAAACCCGTCTAATTTTCACAACTAATTAATCTCATGAGACATTTGATGAATCATGGGGATATCTATAGCCAGACCCACCTATGTTGTATCGTTCCAAATAAATCCATATTTTGAATAATCAAAATAAATAATATTCCTTATCAAATATTCGTATTTAATAGAAGATACATATTTATTTATAATTCTCTAGTAGAGGATAAGATACAAAAAGGTTTGTTGATGTTTATGAATTAAAATATTATTGAAATATTATAAGATGAAATATTGAGGAAATTAATCTTTAAACATTTCAATGTATCTAATAACACTTTTAAACATTTGAATCATAATCCCCATGAAGGAATAACAATAAATGAAACTTAAAATATCACATGAAGAAGGAGATTACTGATATAACATGTCAATGTCAACACCTTATGTAAAAATGATATATTGTTTAGGAAATAAACATATCCATGAAAAGTGATGTGGATAATTAGGGGAAATTAAATGTCAAATGATCATAGGATATTGAACATTTCAAGGAGACTAAAAGGAATCAAGGAAGTGAATGTCGATACTATACTTGTAAATATCAATAAAAAACCATCGAGGGGAAGAATAAAGATGGTATCAATACAATATATCCCATATGGAGTAAAAATAATGTGTTTTTCATTGGTAAATGGAATTAAAATTTATTTTAAAAACATTTTTGTTGAAAATATCCTGCTCATATTTTAATTTTTTTCAGAATAAATTTCTTTGAAGACATTTTTTAATTTTTTTTTAAAAATAAACCCCTAAAATATTCAGAGGAAGATTTTTAGAAGTGACAGTGGGTAAATTTGTATATCCTGTATGAGGTAAAAAGAACATTCCTTTTGCACTGTAAACATGTTAGAAATATTCCTTGTTCGAAAATAGATAATAATATTCATTTGAAAATTCTTTAAAGATAAAAAGGTTAAAAAAAATTTATATTTATTTTGTAATGGTTAGAGAAATTCTTGAAATTTTTTTCAGAAAATAGGGGTTTAAAAATAAAACATGTTCTCTGGATTAAGAGTAAAATGAAGCTGAATTTTGTTACAAACAATTTAAAACATTTTAAGTATCAAAGAAAGATAAACTGGCACTATTACTTGATAAAGGTCACGAATAACCAAAGGAGTATAAACTAAAGGGTTTATTATAAAATGATAAAATAATTTCTTGTAATAGAAATTCATGTGAAAAAATCATGAAAAAATGATATTTGTAAGGTAAACCCTTTAAAAGATTATAGCATTGGAGTGAGAAAAAATCAATGTATAGATTATGGATATCAACTATAAATCCAAATATATAAGTGGGAATACATCAATAGATAGTTAAAGTAATTATACACATAATCATATAATATTAATAGAAATGATAAAGTAATATAACCCAATGAAAGGAAATTGGGGTATGGAATTCTTATCCACTTGGTTACTTTTACCTCAAATCCTCTTAGATGAAATAATTTAAACTGAAACTCAAAATATTATGAAGATTTAATGAAGAATGATATTATATGAGAAAGTGGAATTATGTACACCATATATAATAAATTAGGTATAAAAACATAAAGTTATTGTTTCAAGAGAAAGATAACAATCCCAAAAGGATGCCTGATTTCCAAGATACTCATTAATAATGTTTTGACGGAGAATTATCTTTACACAATCCAAGCAATCCCATAACACTTTGACACATTTGAATAGTAATATCCATTATGAAATAAAAATTAAATGAAACTTATTATATCATGAGAATAAATAGATTCATGATCTTACATGTAAAATGGTTTTATATACACCATATAAAAGAAACTAGGTTCATAACAACAAATAAATATCATTTCAATGTAAATTGAGATAAAATCCCTTACCATGCATTCAATTTTTGTTTTGAATGGACTTTATACTCCTATAAAATTGGGTTCATAGTGTTAATAAATTATTAAAGGACCTAATTTATGTTTATAATATCATATATTATCTTCTTATATTATCTTATTACCCTTTTGATAATAATATTCCATTATTTTCACTATTTTGGGTGTTAATTGCCTTGTTTGTCCAGTATGTTTTTACTTATTATTTCCTGTTACTATCATGGTTTCATCATCTATATAATTTAAAACATGATTTAAATACAATATATATTCATTATATAGGTATATAAAATAATCCATAATATTTGGAGATAATAAATGAAATTCATCATTCATGGAGACGGTATGTCGTATGTAGGCATGAACACTACATTCATTTTGTTGTCATATTAAATGAATGAAAATTAAATTATATATATGTATATTATAATTAAAATACCATATATATGTATTATTTATTTCATAGGTTTATTAAAACCATCCTTTATACATTCCATGTATAGTGTAAATGAATCATATCGCTTTGAGGAGGTTATAGTCAACACATCCAAAAACGACGTGATCATTTTCCCCAAAAATGGAGTGCATAAAGTTATGTGATAGAAAATAATTATAAAAGTATAAATATATTTTATATATAATATATAACATATTTAAAATTGTTTTATATCATAATTCCCAACCATGAGATGTAGTAAAGGAAAAATGAACCGTCTTCGATTCGTGAAGCAGTAGTTATCCATACACAGAAACGTTATGTTCGTTACCTATTAGATTTAAGTGTCTGTATTTTTATGTAAAACCCTAATAATAAAAACATATAAGTAAATTTAGGATATTTTTTATATATATAATCATTTAATAATAATATTTTATGGGGAGAGGAATGAAAATAAAACTAAAGATCTTGAGGAAAGATATAACCTCTTCTTTGAGTAAGTCCTTTCAGTTTTAAACAATGGGCTTCCTCGGATGGATTTATAAAAAACTACAACCTTCTAGGATGAGTGGAGGAATGTTGAGTAGATATTTTATTATATATTTTTTGATCCAAAGTGGATTGATAGGTGTGAGGAAGTGGAAGGCTTGAGTGCCATTTTAGAGTTGAGGAGGAGTTGCTCTTTTGTAAATTTTGGAAAAAGGGAATTCCACCCAAGTTTTCCCCATTTAAATTAGATCAAATAATGAAACAATTTAGATCAATGTGAGTTTAGGGTTGATATATAGATATACAATGGATTTTTGATATGTCTGTAGGTCATTTCGGTCCTTAAGTTTAAGGTTTAGTCCCTCGTTAATCTTAATTTCTTCTTATTCATTATAATTAGTTTTAGTTTCTTTCAGTAATATTTTTGGTAAAAAACAGAGTTAAAATTATTATAAATAATAAATTAATATTATTATAGATAAATAATCCATTTTAAAAAATTAAAATCACATAATTGGAAGAAATTAATTTAAATTTAATCCAACACACAGGACGACAATGCTAGTTTTTAAAGTGAAAATGTTTAAAAGCTTGCTATGTTTTTATACCCAATGTCAATGATAAATTGATTCTAAGGACCTAAATTGAGTTAATTTATAAATATATGACAAAATTAAAATTTAAAACCAAATTAAAATATAATTAAAATAAATATATAAATTAGACAATAATCAATTTTGAAATAAACTTCAGTATTTTTATTATTCATTTAAAATTGAAACTTCCTAGGAAAATACCAAAAAATTCACAATAGGCAAATTATTCTATTTATATTTAAAATATTAAAATTATTTTGACATATATTATTTATAAAATTGAGAAAAATTGAATTTAAAATGAGTTCTCCATTGAAATTCCATAAAAGTGCCTTAATAAAAATATATGTTTTTATATGTAATATTGGTTTTATTCATATATAATTTTTATCAAATATATTGGATGAATTAAAAAAATATTTTATTGAATAATATATATATATATATATTACATTAATAACACTCAATAATTGTAAATAATTTAATTTATTATCATAAGATATCTTTATGAGCATAAAAATAGTTTTCTATAAAAATATACCCTTTATAATTAATTGCTTCTAATATCCATTAATTATTAATTTGTAACCAATGAATTAATACTATATTTTTAAACCAAAAATTTTCATACGTTATTTAGTAATATTCAAAACTATTGATTCAATGACAATGTTATATCTTATTATATTAAATAATAATATTTTAATAATATATTGTTTTTGGTAAAACCCAGTCTTGCATGTAATGTATGATTTAGAAGAAATTAATTATTGCATGCGATACAAGGTATAAAGTATATTTAATTTATTTAAAATAGTATTTATATTTTAAATTCATGGGATATTATAATCCCTTACGTGCTTGGTGTTGGGTATCAAACACGCTATTGAATACGATGTTCCTATATTAGATTATCAAGGCGTTACAAATTCAATTGGTAATATATTGATATATTATGGTTAAAAATTATATATATGTATATATTATATTTATTTTATATAAAAATATAATTAAATATTAATTAAATTTAACAATTTTTAATTATAATTAAAAATAATATTATTTATATAAATAAATAAATACATTTATAAAATCTATCCTTAATTATATAAATATAAAATTTTATTAAAAATTAAATATATGTATACATATAATTTTAATTAAATTATATATCTTCAATTACATAATTGAAAATACCAATTAATAATTTTAGTTTAAAAAATATAGGAACATTTTTATTAAATGAAGAACTGAAATAAAAAAAATCATTTAAAGGTTCAACGCTTAATTTTTTTAATAACTAATTTATATATATAATAGCCTTTATTCACATATAAATATATATGTGTGTGTGGGAATTTTCATGTAATTCTATGACCTAAACCACCAGGTCTGAGATGGAGAGTCTCATGACCTCAGGCGTGCCACCCCATATGCAAAAGCCTACTAACTAGCAATGAGGGTATGAGCACTTTTAGTGTGGAGAATATGAAATAAATATCATATACATTATCCAATAATATAAATAATATATAATATATCGTAGTAAACAAATATGAAGAATATAATATCAAATGGTATACATCTCATACAATTAATAAATAAACAGGCTCCTAATGAGGAAATCCAATCCAAGGTATATAATGTATGTAAGAAAAGGAAATTCAGGAGAAATAGTCCAAAGTATGACCTATATAGAGACCCTTTATTTAAATACATTTACATTACATTAAATTTATAGATAACTAAAAACATTGTACAGACAGATTCCTAAAGACAGTAATATTCTACTGCCTTTGGAAACATGGAAACAAAAACACTAATACATAAGTGAGATAAATTATATCCCACTAGGTTATTCATGACAAGAACCCTTAATAGAAAAAATAAACACAATACATATCATCCTAAAATGGAAAAGGAAACATTAAAATGGGTGATCTCAAATGCTTAGTAAGGGTAAACTTGGGAGACATATAAGCATAATCATAAACATACGGGTATGAGAAAATGATCATGAAAATAGATGATTATACCCTAAATATCCAAGATCATATACATGAATCATGGCATAAATCATGGTAGTTAATAATACATGAATCAGAAGGAAATAGATAACATAATCCATGAATCCGTAACATAGGAAGAAAACATGAAATTATTGTAGAAGCATAAGCATATATAAGGATTTCTATAGTATTCAAGGCATTCCCGTCGAGACCTTATTAGTAGACAAACTCCTTTACTAAACCAAGATGACCCCCTTTACCTCCCTGTATTACTAAACTGAGTTCACTTTCTGTTTCGGCCATATAATAATGAATCGAGTATATTTCCCATTCAATCTATGTCTATCTCCAGTGACATATATCTTTACACAATGTATTGGAGGGAGATATAGGTCCCACCCATCTCATATTGAAATCACACATATTTTCTCCTCAAGATCATAAATAATTATATCATAACCCAAGAAATGAAATGAGTTTTATAAACATGTAATCATATCATAAATAGTGGAAAGTGTCACATTTCATAATCATTTCATCAATAAACCTAACTAATGAAAATAAAGTGGTTTTCAAAAGCATATAACCCGTGAAAGAGAAACGTGTTTCATAAACCTCATGAAATAAAAACATAATACATTCAGGGAAATAATATGAATGGAAACATTGAATAATTTCCCTATAATGGAATGATTAACACCAATGTATTTTATGTTAAATTGGAAATAATTTTTAAATATCATTTAAAAAATTTTATTGATGAAAATATCCTTTCTTCATTGAAAACTATTTTTAAAACATAAACACCTTTTAAAACCACTTTCTTGGAAAATAAAATTAAAAACTTATAATGTAAGCATTGAAAACCCTGAAAAATATTTTTAAAATAACTTTTCATTGAAAATGGGATTCAAATATATTTTGAAAACAATTTTTAAAACATGGTTTTTGAATATAGTAGATTTTTGAATGAAGAGAAAGATAGTCATACATTACTTAAAAACATTATCTTAAGTTCCAAAGGGTGAAAACATGGTACTAGTACATGAGGATATCTTGAATGACTAGAGGATAAGAAAATCCATGAGTTTTATTGAAAGATGTATCATAATATTTCACCAATGAAGCATAATATTAAACAATCTCAAAAAGTGAAGAGATTGTTTCAATAAACACTTACCACTTGATTACTTGGGATCATACTATCCATGTAAGAAAATGAAATTACATGGAGCATAAAAAATAATTAAATGAATTATATTCATGATATAACTTTTAAAATGGATGTGTATAAACCTCAAAAAAAAATTAGGTGCATAACAAAACATGAGTCTCAAAGAAAGAAAATATAGACAAAACTATTTTACAGAATTGGAAACTTTTGAAATATAGACCCCATGAAAGAAAGATCATAATGCAATTTGTTATATCTTTGGTCCTTATACTTATATCATGATTAATGAATATAAAACATGATATAAATGTAATTTATATTTAGTATATGTATATTATAATAATCTATATAATATAGAAGTATACCATTAATAGAGACGGTAATCTGAACATATTAGAGATTTTTGTTTCCATTTTTATGATCGTACATAAATAATTATGGTAAATGATATATATATATATATATGTATATATATAATTATTAAAGTATCCTTATAATATAATATATATCAAATAAGTTCACTAAATACATCTTTAAATAGTATGTTTGTTACCCATTAGATGTAGGTGTGTGTAAGTTTAGGATGAAAACCCTTCATAATGACATCCTATTATATTGATTATATTTGATTTGTTATAAAATAATAGAGTAAATATATTGGTGGGGTTGGAGAAAGAAAATAAGATAATGGTTTTTAAGAGAAGAAGTTACCTCTTAATTGGGTAACTCCTTTTGGTTTAGGAGAAATGGCTTCCTTAGGCTGCTTTATGTACAAGGGGATACATCTAAGAGGAATGTGGGGATATTGGTTGGTGTATTTATTGGATATTGGATTAAAAAAATTGGTTTGAGAGTAGTTAAGAACATGGATAGTTTGTGGCTTTTATAGGGAAGGGAGAGGACACACATTGAATTTTTGAAAACAAGTTAGGTGTAACCCCCTTTTACCTAACAAAATATATATAAAAACACACCAATATGAATTATGGAAGGTTAATGGCTGAATAAATTCCATTAAATAGGGATTTATATAATTTTATATATCCTTTTTTGGTCAAAAGTTTAAGGTTTAGTACTTTATTAACCTAATTTGTCTCTTAATCATTGTAATTTATTTTCATCACTTTCACTGATATTTTTGTTAAAAAAACTAAGTTGAAATTATTAGGAATTATAATTTATTATGATTCCAAATATTTAATATATTTTTAAAAATTTAAATCAAAGATTTGATAGATTTTAATTTAAAATTAATCCCATAGTCGGGTCGACAATGCTGGTTTTTAAAGTAAAAACATGCAAAAGTTTTCTATGTTTTTATATTCATGTTCAAAGAGGAAATAATATCAACGAACTAAATAGTATAAATTCCATAAAATGTTATCTAATTAAAATTTGAAACCAATTTAAAATATAATTTGACCCAATAAAAAATTATATGAAGAAACAGTTATGAATTAAAATCTGGTACTTTTATTATTCATCTTAAAATGGAATTTCTTGGGAAAATACCATAAAATCACACAAAGATAATTTCAAAATTAAAAAATTCAAAAAGTATGTTTCTTTTAATGTATTAAATTTCGAAATGTGTATAAAATTAATTTAATTTTTTTCACACTAAAAGACCTTAAAAATAGTTCATTTGAAAAAACAATATTTTTAAACTTATAAGGAAATTACAAAAAAAAACATATCTTCCATTATAATTTTTTTTTATTTATATAAAAACATTATAAAAAATATTTGAAAAGTTGTTATTACTATTCATATTACTATGTTTAACATCTAGGTTATAATTTTATCATTTAAATAATTATAATAATAAAATTATGTTTTTCAGAAACACCAATGTTACATGTAATGTATGGAAAGTCGATGTTGAATGTAACATACAACAGATCAGTGTTTCATATAACATAAACCAAGTTGATGTTATGTGTATCATTCACCAATTCGATGTTATGTACGTCGATTCAGTGAAGTGTGAAAGGAATTTTTGAATTAGTGCATTTCAAGATATAAATGGAAGTTTAATTTATTCGAGAGAGAAAAAAGGTCCGTAAAAACTCAAGGTGTTAAATTATAGACCATTAAAATGAATTAATATCTAAACAATTTTCCATTCAAGTAAAAAGATGAGGATACTTCCACTTCATAATATCCTCATGTTCCCACGTATCATCCTCTAAATTGTGATTTTTGCATAAAACATTGACCTGGTGATTGTTCATGTTTTTTAGAACATTACCTAATTGATCCATACATTCAAATAGGTTTTAATCATAGTATAGATCTTACTACACTTGTATGACCTCTATGTTTTGTACATGTGTTGTGTCAGGTATGTACTTCCTCAGGAGAGATACATGGAACACATCTTGGACTTGAGAGTGATTTAAAGGCACTACAAGAGATAGGATACCATCCTGAGATGATCATGAATATCTAAGGGACCGATATACATAAGGATTAGTTTCCATTTATTTTTGGACATCATAAAATTCTTCTAGGATGATATTAATAGAAACACCTTTTCACTAATTTCAAATTCTAGATCACACCGTTGGTTATCCACATAACTTTTCTACCGACTATGAGATACCTTGATACGATGTAGAATAGTCCTAACATTCTCAACCATTTCTTCAGTGATCTTATTTCCCAATAGCTTTATTTCTCCAACCTTATCCTAGTACGTTGGAGCTCTACATTTATTCCCTTAATGGACTTTATAAGGTTCCATCTGAATGGTTTATTAAAAGAAGTTGTTTTATGGAAACTCAACTATGGGAAGGTGTTGATCCCAACCACATTTTTAATCCAGAGAATAATATCACAACATATCCATTAGGGTTTGAGTATGTATTTCGGACTAACCATGTTCTAGAGAATGATAATATGTGTTATAACTCAATTCTCTTTCAGGTTCTTGATGAAGAATTTACTAGAACAATGAGGTGAACAACAGATCCTGATCAGATATAATGGAATTTGGTACACCTTGTATCCTTATAACTTCCTTACTGTATATCCTAACAAGATGATCTATAGAGATGTGTTATCTGATAGCAATTAAGTGTGCCTACATAGTAGTTGACTACCAACCATATAGAATTAAACTCATTAGATGTTTTGGATAGTCTGACACAAAAATCAAATTTCATCTTCTCTTATTTCCATTCTACTATGGGCAATGGATGCTACATCGATTTAGACTTTTGTGTTTTATCGTTAACTTGTTGGCATACAATGCACTTAGATACAAACTCTGTGTTATCCCTCTTCATTCAATCCCACCATAAGTATTAGTCCAAATTACTATACAACTTTTAATTTCTAGGATGAATAGGGCATGAAGAAATATAAAATTCCTCTAACAAAAAATTATTCAAATCTGGGATGGAAGTAACGCATACACATTTCATGAACCATATCATTCCATCCTGATCAAGGTTAAACTAATGTACATTTTTGACATTCCTTTTCATCTCTTTATATTCCTTACATGCCTCCTTAATCTTCACTAGGATTGACGATTGAATATTCAATTGAGAAAGATAATATTTTCCCCTTCCGTTCGTATTTCTAGATCAAACCGTTGAAAATATAGAAATATTGGATCTTTTGTGATCCTCATCATGGATAATCTAACATGATCCTTTTAACTAAATGCATCAAACATCTTGTTCTATTTTACAAGGTGGTAATGTATTGATCAGTCATAATCCTTTATCAACTATAACCATCATCTGTAGCACATGTTCAACTTTTTCTATGTGAATATATATTACAGACATTTATGATTAGTATATATATCACACTTCTCACCATAATGATAATGGATCAATATATTTAATGAAAATATAGACTTTGTTAACTCCAAATCATCTTTTGGGTAATTTCTCTCATGAATATTCAACTGTCACGATGAATAAGTGATAAATATGTAATTATTCATAACGAAACATCCTAATAAATTCCTAGATTATTATCTGTAGATTAAAAATCCTTCTCTACTACAGGGTAATATAGACATAGGTGCGCTAACTAACATACAGTTCAATTCCTTGATAATTTCCATACATTCTTCTGTCTAGAGGAACTTGAAACCCTTCCTAGTTAACTTGGCCAGAGGATTAAATACTCATGAGAATTTACCAACAAACCATAGATTAAATATAGATAATCCAAGAATTCTATGGATCTCAATCACCGTGGTTGGTCTATTCCATCATTAAATATCCCCCATAATTGATGGATCTACGACTATACCATCTCTTGAGATTATGTAACCCAAAAATGAATCCTTTTTTCAGCCAAAATTTAGACTTAGTAATTTTTTCATATAGATTATACTTCCTTTGGGTATTGAGTATATCTTCATGCTCTAACTATCTATTTGAATAGATAAGAATATCATATATAAATATTACCACAAACTGATTCAGGTAATCACTAAAGACTCTACTAATTAAATCCATGAAGATAGTAGGTGTATTAGTAATACTAAAAGGCATCACTATATATTGATAATGAATATACCTTGTAAAGAATTCTGTATTGGGTATATCATCTTTCTTGACCCTCAATTGATGATATATATGATGACGGTCAATATTGGAAAATTATTTAGCTCTTTTATGTTGATCAAACAAGTCATAAATATCAAGAATATAATACTTTTTTGTAATTTTTATCTGGTTCAACTCTTGATAGTAAATGAAAAATCAAAATGATCCATATTTAATTTTCACAAAATGAATAAGTGGACCCCAATTTGACACACTTGTCCAAATCAATATATTATCATGTTTTCTTGGAGTTTCTTCTTCAATTCCAGTAACTCAATTATAAACATTTTATAAGGATTCTTTGAAATTGGTGTGGAACAAGGTTTGAGATCTATTTAAAAATAAACTATGTGATTTGGTGGAAGGCTTGGAAACTATTTTGGAGAGACAACCACATGTTCCTGAACAATGGTTATATTATAATGTCAATTTTATCACCCAACCATTTGAGATAAATAACCCTTTTGAATGGTAATTAAGACATATACACTGGATGTAATATACATAGGATGTTCATAGTTATTGTCTGATGGATGGATTATAATATGAGGGTTTAAAATATTAAACATAACATCCATTCCTTAGCAATATTGGGGGGATTTAGGTAGATAAATCCAATACATGGATAAAATGACATCCAATTCAACCAAATGATGAATGACATGATTTACAAGAAGCACATTCCTACAAAATTCAACCAAATAGGAATCATAGAATTGAGATGTAATAATCGTACCATTATGGATTTTCAATAATAATTCCATATCTAATTGTTTTTATATAATCTTAATGCCCTTTTAAAATTATTTAAAAATGAAAGAGTTGGTCGATTGAGAATAAAATATGACATTAGTAGTTCTAGAGTTGATGGTAAGTGTACCATTAATCACATCGTTTCTGACCTCTCATCAGAAATAACAGTTTCATGAGATTTTCCCTTATCCCTAGACATAATAGGTTTCTAACATTGATCATCATCACTAGACCATGGTTTTGGGAATTGGTTAGAAAAATAAACATTATTCTTACACTATTAGAAATGAATCATGAGAGGTGAATTATTTTCATATTTCTCCCCATTAGTATTTTGATCTCTCTTCTATCCATCATTTTGAAAATAAATTTCCCAGTGACCTTCTTTTCTGAAGATAAAACATTTATTGAACTCTTAGGATATTTTCCTCTATGTTTCTTCCAACATTTAGAGCATAAAGGAAAACTCATCTTCTTTTATTAATTGTTTTCAGAGTTTCTTTTTAATATCATATTCTTTTTTTATCAAAACAAGTGGTTAATTAGTGACTCCAACCTACAATTAAACATTGACTACACAACCAACAATATCTTCATAGAAACTAGAGTCTCTTATGGAAAATTATATCATGAGACTTGTCTTTATTCCACTAAAGAACCTATCAACTTTAATTTTGGGTCGGATGATAATTATTGAAGTGTAACTCACAAGTCTTGTGGAAATATCCACATAAGTACTGAAATATTAATCATCTTATTTCATAACTCAAGGAAATATTTTTCCATATTTATATGAAAAATCCTAGGAATGTACATATTGAAAAATAAGTTCTGGAAAATTATCCCATTCCATGGATTCAACATCATCTTGATTCCTCATATTATTGACAAGAGTCCACCCATTTCTCAATTCACCATATTAATGATAAACAACCAGAATAACATTATCATAATCTTAAAACTAATGAAAAAAGAATATCCTTTTATAAGAAATGATCCATTTTCATCAACAAGTGGTTCAGAAGACACTCTAAAAGAAGGTGGGTGTTTCTCCATTAAAGACTCAAAAAATAATTTTCCCTCCATTTATCATTTGGAAGTCCACCATGATTAATAGATTCAGAAATTTGTGTGAGAATAGGAATGAGGTGTTTCATTATAGATCTCAAAGAATTCAGTTTCCTAGGAGGAAAATAACTACATTGTCCATTGCAATCCCCATTAACATAGTTCCACTAGGTTCTATCCATTGACTAAAACCAAAAGCAAAGATTAAGATATATTTATCATATTGAGTAACCACATAATCTTCAAAATTCCCTTATAGTATGTAGAAATTATGCCACCTTTCTTAATCTATGATTCTTTTAGTTTATCATAGGCTATTCATACCCAAACCCTATTAAATCCTTCATGATGGTTCATGAAGAGTTTGGGAATTTATAAATCATATACCCTAGGAGTGTCAAACCAATTGGGAAGCAAGGCCCATTTTCATATACCTGGTTACCCCAATAGAGGCTCCTCACATCTTTTCAGAGTTGTTACCCCTAGTTATATCTCTTCCAGATCTAAATCCACTTGTAGTATCTAGACATGTGTGTTTTTTTAGGAAACTACCCACTCTATCCTATAAAAAAATTCTGGGATAGTTTCCTATAATTTTTATTATCCATATACTTATCCTTAGACATGTACACAGGGTTATAACTAAGGTATTCTTATCCTAGATTCCAAATGATAACTAAACATTTACTCTGATTCAAACTATTGTTTCCCTCTCTTTACATACATTAACATAACATAACATTGGTATAAAATATAAAACATTTTACAAGTAGATTCCCATTGAATGTACTAGTCTAGTGCCTTTGGAAACATGGAAACATAAAAATTGATACATAAGGGAGCTACATTATCTCCCACTAGGATCTTCTTGACAAACACCCTTCTTATACACATGAAACATAATACATATCTTCATAAACTAGGGAAGGAAACATAAAAAGGGGGATCTAAAATGCTCATTAAGAGTAAATAAATGTTATATGTAAGCATAATCATGACCATTTGGGTATGAGAGTATGATAATGAAAATATAATATCATTCCCTGAATAACAATGATCATATACATGAATCAACGAATAAATATTAGAAGTTCATAAAACATGAATTATAAGGGGAAAAAGAAAATAAGCCAGAAAATCATAACATATGAATAAAAAATAGATTCAGGGAAGACACAAAAGCACATATTATGATTCCAATAATAGTCATGGAATTGATGCTCATACCATTTTAGTGGATGAAGTCCTCTGTTTAACCAAATTCACACAACATTCTAGCCCTGTATTACTGAACCATGTTCACTTCCAGTTGTATCCCTTTAAAATTGAACCAAGTTCATTACCATTCTAGCCATGCCTATCTCTTGAGATATAAATATTTACCCAATGAATTGGAAGGAGATATAGGTCGCAAGCATCTTAGAATGAAATAATAAATACTTATTCCATAAGATCATAAATAATCGTATCATAAACCACAAAAAAATGGGTATTATAAACATATAATCATATCATAAACTGAGGAAAGAGACATTTTTTATAATCATTTCATCAAAAACATAACCAGTGAAAATAAGCAGGTTTCAAAAGAATATATGCCGTGAAAGAGAAATAAGTGTTATAAAATCATGTCATCATAATATAATCTATTCAGAGATATAATATGAATGGAAACATTAAATAATTTCCCCATTAAAAAATACGTAACACCAATGGATGTTATATTATATAGGAAATAATTTTGAAATATCTTTTGAAAATATTTCTTGTTGACAATATCCTTTCGGAATTGAAAAATTCCTTTTAAAAAATAAAAAATTTTGAAAATATTTTTATTTCAAAACAAAGTTGAAAAATCATGAATGAATCATTTAAAAACATAAAATGTTTTTGGGAAATAAATTTTTCTTCAAAATGGGCTTCAACAATATTTTTATTTTTCTAAAAAAACATGGTTTTTGAATACAATAGATTTCTGAACTAAGAGATAAATGATCAAATTTTACATAAAAACATATTATTAAGTAACCAAGAGTGAGAAAATTTTAAAAATACACGAGGATATATTGATTATACAATAGAAAATAAAATCCATGAGTGTTCTAGAGAGATGGATCATAAGATTTCATTAATGAAGCATAATCATTAATAATATCAAAAAGTGGTTAGGCTATTCCAATAAAATCATACCACTTGTTTTCTTGGGATCATACTCTCCATGTAATGAAAAAAATTACATGAATCTTAAAATATATTTAAAATAAGTATATCCATGATGTAACATGTAAAATTGAATTGTATAGAACTTGGAAAAAAATTTGGTGTAAAAAAAACATGAGTCTTAATAAAAGAAAATTGAGACAAATTATTTTACGGATTTAGTAACTTTTGAAACCTAAAATAAATGAAATAAAGATCATAAAATAAATATGTAAAATGTAAAGACCCGTAAAATTCAAGGAAAATTTTTTCTTAATTTTCTTTAGAATTTTACAAGAGCGCGGTTTCAGACGGCACCTGATTCCGAGGCCCGGAGTGCCCGGAATTAATTTCCGAAGTTTGGCTCGGGTACGTTCAGTGAACGAACGAGCGGGAATTCCTAACTTTTGATCCGGTGCTCGGAATTGAAATCTGAGGGCACCGATGAACTCGCAGCGCCGATTTTCGCTTAAAGAGACCTTTTCGGGAGTTGCGTTTGTTGCGGGTTGAAAGTTAATTTTTGAGGGTTTAGGTTGAGTTAAATAAAATTTGTGTAGAACAAATTTTATTTTAACTTCTTAAAACCTCTCAAAGGAGGTTGGAAGTGGGACCCACACCCACTTAACCTCCCTTGGGAGGATTAAGTGTGGTGGGGCCCACACGAACCCCCCACCTTTTCAACTCCCCACTCTCCCTCTTAATGGCTTGACAAGTTAACTTATATTTAATTATACAATTCATGTATATTAAATAAGTGAGTTAATTTTGGAGATATCCATTTTTGAATTTCAAACCTTTGAAATTCTTGTGGTTAAGTTATGAAATAATATAAGTTAAAGCTTATATTATTCTTTGAGTTTCTTTTACCCATGGGAGGATTTCTTGAGAGCTTTGGAAGCTTTTTCTTCTTCTTCTTCTTCAACTCAACGAAGAACGCGAAGAACGTCGTTCTTCAACGAAGAACTTCTCCGCCGAAGAACACGATCCATCCGCGACGCCGTGTCCGCGACGCGACGTACTTCTTCCGCGTCATCTCTTCCGCGACGGTTTTCCGCGACGAACGCCTTCGATAACGACTCTTCCTCCGACGTCAAAGGAATCGACACCGATATTCCACGACTCCGTCACCGTGCGACTATCGAGGTAGAGATTCTTGAGTTCGTTGTTCTCTTTATAATTTGACTTTCCTCAAGACTTGACGAGGAACGCCCTTTTTTCCGACGAAGAACGCCGCACCGCTCTTCTTCGTCTTCGGTGTCAACGAGAGAGAACACCGCACCTTCCTCGGACAACCTTCGTCGGCGTACAAGGATTCGCCAACGACGTGCCTCTTCGGACGCGTCTCTTCGTCAACGGAATTGACGAACGACTACCGCGACGCCCGATCTCCGCGACGTCGACTTCCGCGGACATAGTCAAATCCTCGAACTTATACCCGAGGTAGGGGATTGTTGTTTCATTCTTAAATTATTCCTTTTCTTGAACATGGATCTGGCATGTCTAACATGAGGCTTGAAATGTTCATGTTGAGTTTATTTAACGTGAGGGGGGCCAGACCGCATGAACACGGCCGAACCCCCCTCCAACGTTTATGTTGATTTTTATCTTGCGGAAGGAAGCAAGTGGCGTGGTGCCGTCGCACCACGCGGATGAACGTGCAAATATCTTCGCGATGCCGTCGCACGCACCATGGTAGAAACAACAGAAACGCGACGCCGTCGCGCCGCGTTGGATGATTATCAAAGCACGGCAGAGGGGCGCGGTGCCGTCGCACCGCGCCGGACGACGAACGCCGCGGCCGGTTCCGGGCCGCGGCGGGACGAAGAGACCGCGGCCGGTTCCGGGCCGCGGCGGAATATAAGACCGGCGGCCGGGCCGCCGGCGTCGGAAGCCGATGAGGGGACCGGATTTTTCCGGTCCCGTTGGAAAAAACCGGCCGGCCAGCTGGCCGGCCGGAAGTCTTTAAAACCGGGGAAATAAATTCCCCGGCCGTGTTATTAAAACCCCCTCTTTAAGAGAGGGGGCGGTTCTTGAGGGAAGGGGGCATCCAGCCCCCTTGGTTCGGCGCCAGCAGGCCCCCCACGTGAGGGGGGGGGGGGGGGGGGGGTTTTAAAGGAGCTGGCGCGGCACAAAGGCCGCGCCGTTTTTTTTGAAGGAACCGCGGGGCTGAGCCCCGCGTGCTGCCACCCCGTGCGGCGCCCGCCGCCGCCAGCGCGGCCCGCCGCCGCCGCCGCCGCGGCCCGCCGCCGCCGCCACCGCGGCCCGCCGCCGCCGCGCCGCCGCCGCCGCGCCGCCGCCGCCGGCCGCCGCGCCGCCGCCGCCGGCCGCCGCGCCGCCGCCGCGCCGCCCCCGGGGGGGGGGGGGGGGGGGGGGGGTCGGGCCGGGTCGGCCCGGACCCGGACCCCCCCGTTTCGAACCAGATTCGGTTTTTGACTCATATCTTGAGCCTCGGACCTCCGAATGACGAACCGTCTGCGGAAACGCGATCCTTGGATCGAGACGGTCGTTTCGATATATCGCACTCAAGGTTTCGGGTTACTTTGAGTTCGGCCGGGTTGGTTCGTTCACGAAACCAACCGGGCCTTCGGAGCGGAAACGCTCATATCTTGAGCCACGAACGTCCGATTGACGCGCCGTCAGTCGCGTTGTGTTCCTCTTAGTGAATCGGATCTTTTGGCATACTCCGCCCGAGGTTTGGATGCAGGTGGAGTACGGTCGGGTTGGTTTTTCCTTAAAAACCAACCGGGCCCCGGAGACGAAAATGCCAATAACTCACAGACCGGGCGTCCGATTGACGCGCCGTCTGTTTCGTTGACTTCCTCTTGATGAGACGGAACTTTTGACATACTCCGCCCGAGTTTTGGATGCAGTCGGAGTATGGCCGGGTTGGATTGTTCCCGAAATCCAACCGGGCCCCTGGAACGGGAAAGCTGATATCTTTCAGACAGGACGTCCGCTTGACGAGCCGTCAGCGGCGTTGGTGGTTACGTTGAGTAACGGTCCCTTTGAGTATACCCTATGGGAGTTCGGGGTGTAGTTGAGATACGGCCGGGATTGGTTTCGCTCACGAAACCAACCGGGCCCCTGGGACGAAAAGGCTAATAACTCACAGACCGGGCGTCCGATCGACGCGCCGTCTGTTGCGTTGAGACCCCTGTGCCGAGACGGACCTTTGAGACACTTCTTCACGGGACCTTGTGATACTTGGAGTATCGACCAGTAGCTCGTGGAGCGGACCCGTGGTACTTGACAGTGGTGGTGCGCTTGGATGCAGCAGCAGACCCTTGGCGGTGGAGAGCTTGGTTGTAGCGGCGGACCCGCGATACTCTACGGAGTGTGTGCGCTTGGTTGTAGCGACAGACCCGCGACGGTGGAGACGACCGTGCAGAGTACGGAGACCGTGTAGCCGGCTGAGACCTGACGACTGCTTGACCGACTCGACTTGGAGTGAGTCGACTAGCCCAGTGGACGGAGCGCCCGGTATTTGGCGGCAGACCCACGGCGGACGGAGCGCCTGGTAGTTGGCTGCAGACCCGCGGTACTCGACAGGAGGAGTACCTCAGCAGGCTATCTGGGTAGCGCCCGGTATTTGGCGACAGACCCTCAGCGGACGGAGCGCCCGGTAGTTGGCCGCAAACCCGCAGTACTCGACAGGAGGAGTACCTCAGCAGTCCTAGGTTAGTGAGCGGCAGCCTCGGAGTCGTGACAGGACCACTGTACACTCTAGAGACGGAGCTCTTCAGCAGTTACGGTTTCGATAATGAAAATCCTGGTTTGAGCTGAGACTTTTGACCTTGTGTTTACCTCATGAATGAGATGGGTCACTTGCTAACTTTGGTATATGTATGGGCATATACCCGGGTAGTGGTTATCCGTCGTTTTCACAATCCTTGTGTTTCCTCATGATTGAGATGGGTTACTTGATAACTTAGGTATATGTATGGGCATATAATTAAGTAGATTTTATCTGTTGAGATCTTCTTGTGTTTATCCTTGTTGGTTTTAGTGAGACCTTGAGGGTCTCGGGGTCCCTACTGAGTATCGTTATACTCACCCCTGCACGGGCTATGCCCGCACCTCGTTGTGTTGGTTGCAGACGACGGACAGTGCTGACAGAGGCCGAGTGTTCGAAGACTGGACGGTACCTGGAGGTGGACTATACGACGAGGCGGTACGCAGAGGCAGACCACTGGGCGGGTCATACTTGGAGCAGACGGCGGGACCCGAGGAGCAGAAGAGCTATCTGTACCCACCCTTCAGGTGGGATTTCCAGTGGACATCTCAGCGTAGCAGCTTTACTTTTCAGTCGCTGTTTTCCCTTTCGAGTTGTACTTTACAGTTGGGCTTGTATTTCCGGCCCCTTTTACTTTTCAGCTCTTCTTTTTGTACTTAGTGTTTTACTTCCGCTTGTACTCTGTGGTGCTTGTTTTCTTTATAAAGGCAATGCCTTCCCAGTTATCGGGATTTTACGCCTTTGGTGCTAGTCGCCAACCCCTGGCCTATGGAAGGCGGGCTTGGGGTAGTCACGGCACGGGCCCCGAGGACGGGTCGTGACAAATTGGTATCAGAGGAGTTCGGTTCTACCGCAGAACTTATAACTCTGATGTTTCTTTCTGTGAAGCAATAGTGTTGAGAGTACCGAGTGTGGTTTTCAGTTCAGGGAGTCCAGTGTTGGTGCGGGCGGCCGACGTATCCATACACCAGGACCCTGACAACTGATTTCCGACTTTGTGCACGAAAACACTGATTGCGTGTGTTTTCAATAGTTTTTTCCCTTAAAACAGCTCAAACCAGGTCAGCTCACCAGGTATAATCGTTTGATCGTGTTACGTTGTTTCTTTCAGGATGGCCCCACGACGACAGCCAGCTAGGGTTCCGAGAATCGAGCGTGACGACAGCCCACCGAGCGACGAGGCCTCGGTGCAGGGCCCTTTTCCAGTAGTGGCACCGGCGGTAGCTCTACCCGCTGAGCCCCCGATGCTTCCAGCAGCAGCCGCTGACGATGCACGCCGCCTCAGCGCACTGCATGAGTTTCAGCGCCAGCGACCGCCCAGGTTTCGCGGGGAGACGGATCCCCAGGCTGCAGAGGACTGGCTGGAGGCAGTGGTACGAGTGTTTAGGCTAGTGAGGACACCAGCAGACCTCATGGTGATCCTCGCTGCGAGCCTACTACACGCAGCAGCAGGTAGGTGGTGGAGCCACTTGTTTCAGTTTTGCGATGAGATGAACTTCACATGGGAAGACTTCGAGACCTTCTTCAGGGTGGAGTTTGTGCCAGTATCTCTACACCCCGAGCGTGTACAGGAGATTCTGCCTTTACCGCGTGATTTTCGATCAGAAGCCGAGTCATCTGTGGGAAGTAGACAGATGATGCAGAGGTCCAGGAGGACCAGACCAGCAGTTGGGCGAACTCGGGTTTTAGGACCGGTGGTGCAGGGCACCCGGAGTGGGAACAGAGCTAGCCGTGCAAGGAGCAGGTTGTGTTACTCATGCCGAGGAAAGGGACATCTGGCACGTGACTGTCCGACTCCCGATCCGCAGGCTTTGGGAGAGCCACCGAGATAGAGGCAGCGACAAATGCTTGAGCAACAGTAAAGCAGGTGGACAGGGGAGGAACTAGTGGATACGTCTTTTGTACTTCTAGTTCCATGTTGATGTTGCTTTTATGTAGCGTCTTGTATTATGATCTGCAATAATAAAAGACGCATACTTTTGTGATGTTTTCTTTCCTGTCCTCTTTTGTGATGTTACTAAGAGGTTCCAGTTGACTGTTGACTTGACCCTCACTTGTGAGACATCTACTGGAGGAGACCCAGTTACCACACACTGATGCCGACAGTGTGACTCAACCCTTGGAGGCGAGAGTAACGGTTGGATCTCTTAGTAGTAGCGTCGAGGCCTTACGACGTCATCCTTGGTATGGATTAGTATCATCCATGTTAGGATTGACTGTTTTAGGCAAAGAATGTGGTTCATCCAGGGGATGAGACCAGGTTTCTCTTATCGGCAAAGAAGAAATCTCACAGCTCTTGTGGGACCAGAGATGGTCCGGGCCACGTCAGAAGAGGTCCATGTCATCCAGGAGCGGGTCCTACATGGGCGATCGATTCCTCTTGTGCGCAACAGATGGCGGCACGAGAATCTCCAGGAGAGCACATGGGAGCGGGAGGCTCAGATGCGTGCTCAGTACCCTCTTTTGTTTCCCTAGTTTTTGATGTAGCTTTACGGGGACGTAAAGCCCTGAGGTGGGAGTAATGTAAAGACCCGTAAAATTCAAAGAAAATTTTTTCTTAATTTTCTTTAGAATTTTACAAGAGCGCGGTTTCAGACGGCACCTGATTCCGAGGCCCGGAGTGCCCGGAATTAATTTCCGAAGTTTGGCTCGGGTACGTTCAGTGAACGAACGAGCGGGAATTCCTAACTTTTGATCCGGTGCTCGGAATTGAAATCCGAGGGCACCGATGAACTCGCAGCGCCGATTTTCGCTTAAAGAGACCTTTTCGGGAGTTGCATTTGTTGCGGGTTGAAAGTTAATTTTTGAGGGTTTAGGTTGAGTTAAATAAAATTTGTGTAGAACAAATTTTATTTTAACTTCTTAAAACCTCTCAAAGGAGGTTGGAAGTGGGACCCACACCCACTTAACCTCCCTTGGGAGGATTAAGTGTGGTGGGGCCCACACGAACCCCCCACCTTTTCAACTCCCCACTCTCCCTCTTAATGGCTTGACAAGTTAACTTATATTTAATTATACAATTCATGTATATTAAATAAGTGAGTTAATTTTGGAGATATCCATTTTTGAATTTCAAACCTTTGAAATTCTTGTGGTTAAGTTATGAAATAATATAAGTTAAAGCTTATATTATTCTTTGAGTTTCTTTTACCCATGGGAGGATTTCTTGAGAGCTTTGGAAGCTTTTTCTTCTTCTTCTTCTTCAACTCAACGAAGAACGCGAAGAACGTCGTTCTTGAACGAAGAACTTCTCCGCCGAAGAACACGATCCATCCGCGACGCCGTGTCCGCGACGCGACGTACTTCTTCCGCGTCATCTCTTCCGCGACGGTTTTCCGCGACGAACGCCTTCGATAACGACTCTTCCTCCGACGTCAAAGGAATCGACACCGATATTCCACGACTCCGTCACCGTGCGACTATCGAGGTAGAGATTCTTGAGTTCGTTGTTCTCTTTATAATTTGACTTTCCTCAAGACTTGACGAGGAACGCCCTTTTTTCCGACGAAGAACGCCGCACCGCTCTTCTTCATCTTCGGTGTCAACGAGAGAGAACACCGCACCTTCCTCGGACAACCTTCGTCGGCGTACAAGGATTCGCCAACGACGTGCCTCTTCGGACGCGTCTCTTCGTCAACGGAATTGACGAACGACTACCGCGACGCCCGATCTCCGCGACGTCGACTTCCGCGGACATAGTCAAATCCTCGAACTTATACCCGAGGTAGGGGATTGTTGTTTCATTCTTAAATTATTCCTTTTCTTGAACATGGATCTGGCATGTCTAACATGAGGCTTGAAATGTTCATGTTGAGTTTTATTTAACGTGAGGGGGGCCGGACCGCATGAACACGGCCGAACCCCCCTCCAACGTTTATGTTGATTTTTATCTTGCGGAAGGAAGCAAGTGGCGTGGTGCCGTCGCACCACGCGGATGAACGTGCAAATATCTTCGCGATGCCGTCGCACGCACCATGGTAGAAACAACAGAAACGCGACGCCGTCGCGCCGCGTTGGATGATTATCAAAGCACGGCAGAGGGGCGCGGTGCCGTCGCACCGCGCCGGACGACGAACGCCGCGGCCGGTTCCGGGCCGCGGCGGGACGAAGAGACCGCGGCCGGTTCCGGGCCGCGGCGGAAGATAAGACCGGCGGCCGGGCCGCCGGCGTCGGAAGCCGATGAGGGGACCGGATTTTTCCGGTCCCGTTGGAAAAAACCGGCCGGCCAGCTGGCCGGCCGGAAGTCTTTAAAACCGGGGAAATAAATTCCCCGGCCGTGTTATTAAAACCCCCTCTTTAAGAGAGGGGGCGGTTCTTGAGGGAAGGGGGCATCCAGCCCCCTTGGTTCGGCGCCAGCAGGCCCCCCACGTGAGGGGGGGGGGGCGGTTTTAAAGGAGCTGGCGCGGCACAAAGGCCGCGCCGTTTTTTTTGAAGGAACCGCGGGGCTGAGCCCCGCGTGCTGCCACCCCGTGCGGCGCCCGCCGCCGCCACCGCGGCCCGCCGCCGCCGCCGCCGCGGCCCGCCGCCGCCGCCACCGCGGCCCGCCGCCGCCGCCGCCACCGCGGCCCGCCGCCGCCGCGCCGCCGCGCCGCCCCCGGGGGGGGGGGGGGGGTCGGGCCGGGTCGGCCCGGACCCGGACCCCCCCGTTTCGAACCAGATTCGGTTTTTGACTCATATCTTGAGCCTCGGACCTCCGAATGACGAACCGTCTGCGGCAACGCGATCCTTGGATCGAGACGGTCGTTTCGATATATCGCACTCAAGGTTTCGGGTTACTTTGAGTTCGGCCGGGTTGGTTCGTTCACGAAACCAACCGGGCCTTCGGAGCGGAAACGCTCATATCTTGAGCCACGAACGTCCGATTGACGCGCCGTCAGTCGCGTTGTGTTCCTCTTAGTGAATCGGATCTTTTGGCATACTCCGCCCGAGGTTTGGACGCAGGTGGAGTACGGTCGGGTTGGTTTTTCCTTAAAAACCAACCGGGCCCCGGAGACGAAAATGCCAATAACTCACAGAACGGGCGTCCGATTGACGCGCCGTCTGTTTCGTTGACTTCCTCTTGATGAGACGGAACTTTTGACATACTCCGCCCGAGTTTTGGATGCAGTCGGAGTATGGCCGGGTTGGATTGTTCCCGAAATCCAACCGGGCCCCTGGAACGGGAAAGCTGATATCTTTCAGACAGGACGTCCGCTTGACGAGCCGTCAGCGGCGTTGGTGGTTACGTTGAGTAACGGTCCCTTTGAGTATACCCTATGGGAGTTCGGGGTGCAGTTGAGATACGGCCGGGATTGGTTTCGCTCACGAAACCAACCGGGCCCCTGGGACGAAAAGGCTAATAACTCACAGACCGGGCGTCCGATCGACGCGCCGTCTGTTGCGTTGAGACCCCTGTGCCGAGACGGACCTTTGAGACACTTCTTCACGGGACCTTGTGATACTTGGAGTATCGACCAGTAGCTCGTGGAGCGGACCCGTGGTACTTGACAGTGGTGGTGCGCTTGGATGCAGCAGCAGACCCTTGGCGGTGGAGAGCTTGGTTGTAGCGGCGGACCCGCGATACTCTACGGAGTGTGTGCGCTTGGTTGTAGCGACAGACCCGCGACGGTGGAGACGACCGTGCAGAGTACGGAGACCGTGTAGCCGGCTGAGACCTGACGACTGCTTGACCGACTCGACTTGGAGTGAGTCGACTAGCCCAGTGGACGGAGCGCCCGGTATTTGGCGGCAGACCCACGGCGGACGGAGCGCCTGGTAGTTGGCTGCAGACCCGCGGTACTCGACAGGAGGAGTACCTCAGCAGGCTATCTGGGTAGCGCCCGGTATTTGGCGACAGACCCTCAGCGGACGGAGCGCCCGGTAGTTGGCCGCAAACCCGCAGTACTCGACAGGAGGAGTACCTCAGCAGTCCTAGGTTAGTGAGCGGCAGCCTCGGAGTCGTGACAGGACCACTGTACACTCTAGAGACGGAGCTCTTCAGCAGTTACGGTTTCGATAATGAAAATCCTGGTTTGATCTGAGACTTTTGACCTTGTGTTTACCTCATGAATGAGATGGGTCACTTGCTAACTTTGGTATATGTATGGGCATATACCCGGGTAGTGGTTATCCGTCGTTTTCACAATCCTTGTGTTTCCTCATGATTGAGATGGGTTACTTGATAACTTAGGTATATGTATGGGCATATACTTAAGTAGAGTTTATCTGTTGAGATCTTCTTGTGTTTATCCTTGTTGGTTTTAGTGAGACCTTGAGGGTCTCGGGGTCCCTACTGAGTATCGTTATACTCACCCCTGCACGGGCTATGCCCGCACCTCGTTGTGTTGGTTGCAGACGACGGACAGTGCTGACAGAGGCCGAGTGTTCAAAGACTGGACGGTACCTGGAGGTGGACTATACGACGAGGCGGTACGCAGAGGCAGACCACTGGGCGGGTCATACTTGGAGCAGACGGCGGGACCCGAGGAGCAGAAGAGCTATCTGTACCCACCCTTCAGGTGGGATTTCCAGTGGACATCTCAGCGTAGCAGCTTTACTTTTCAGTCGCTGTTTTCCCTTTCGAGTTGTACTTTACAGTTGGGCTTGTATTTCCGGCCCCTTTTACTTTTCAGCTCTTCTTTTTGTACTTAGTGTTTTACTTCCGCTTGTACTCTGTGGTGCTTGTTTTCTTTATAAAGGCAATGCCTTCCCAGTTATCGGGATTTTACGCCTTTGGTGCTAGTCGCCAACCCCTGGCCTATGGAAGGCGGGCTTGGGGTAGTCACGGCACGGGCCCCGAGGACGGGTCGTGACATAAATACCCAAAAATTTAATTATAAGAATATTTTAATAAATCCTTGGGATGTATACACCCTACACAAAAGTAGTGGGTAGGGAATAAAGCATGTATCTCACATAAATAAAAAGTTAAATGAAATCCAATTAACTTGTTTCTTGACTTTCATCAAAGTCATTCAAAACAACTGTATAATAAATTTAAATTTATTATAAATATTATAATGAAACATATTATTATATATAATTCCCTATATGTTTTAATCATGACCTTATTTTTCCCTCTTGTTAATAATCCTCTATTAAGGTTTTACTTCGAGTAATATTCTCTTTATTCTTAACATGTGTCTGAATTTTTTATATTTATTGTCCTTATACATATATCATGATTCAAGAATTAAAAAACTGATATAAATATCATGTATATTCAATATATGTTGATTATCATAATCTATAGAACAATGAAGAAAAAATTGGAATACACTGTTCATGGAGATGGTTAGTTGCACTACCGCTTGAATGTTGTTTCCGTTTTTATTGTCATATTGAATGAAAGAAGGTAAATGAAATATGTGTATATATATGTATATATATCATTATTAAAGAAAAATTATTATATCATATATTTAATATATTTTTGCTAAACCCATCATTAATACATTCCATGTAGTGTGTGAAATAATCACGTTTCTTTGAGGGGGAACTAGTCCACACTTTTGCAAATAGAATTATCGTATTTACACCAAATAGAAAGTAAAAAATGATATGGGTTATAAAATAAATAAATAATGTTAAATATATAATAAATATTATATAAAATATATAAAAAAACAGTTATCATCATAATTTCCACCATGATAAGCGGTAATGAAAAAAATGAGCAATCATCGTTTCATGAGGTGGTAGTTCACCATACACATAAATTGAATGTTCATTACCTATTTCATGGAGGTGTGTGTAATTTTAGGTATAAAAATTATGATAAAAACATACTAGTTTATTAAGGATAATATTTTTTTATACAATAATTTAATAAATAGAGTGGATGGGGTGGAGAAAGAAAATAAGATAAAAGAGTTTAATAGAAGACATTACCTCTTAACCGGGTACCACATTTGATTTGTGACAAAAGGATTTATTTAGTTTCTTCATGTTTATTGGGAGGATTCTAAGAGGACGAGTTTTCTTAATGTTTATTGGGTAGATATTGGCTGAACCTAAGTGGTTTGAGAGGTGTGAAGAATAGGGAGAGCTGGTGGAATTTTATAGGGAAGGAAACGGACACACTTGGCCTTTTTGAAAAAAAGTTTGGTGTAACCATGTTTTTACCTAAAATGTGTTACATGAAACAAAAAAACTCAATTATGTAAGTTTAATGGTATAATAATGGCCATAAAATGGGTTTCTAACAATCTTATAAATTGTTTTGGGTCTTAATTTTAAGGTTTATTATATTGTTAAGCTAAATTTTCTCTTAATCATTGTAATTAATTTTAACCACTTTCACTAATATTTTTGGTCAAAAACAATGTTTTCCATATTAGACATTATAAATCATCATTATTATACATATGGAATCCATTTTTTCATATTCAAATCACATATATAGTCGAAGATAATTTAAAATTAATTCCACAATTGGGTCGACAATGCAGGTTTTTGAAGTAAAATCATTCAAAGGTTTGCTATGTTTGTTTACCAAAGTTCTAAGTGAAACAGGTAACAATGATCTCAAATTTATTGACTGGTAAAAATATTATATAATTTAACTTTTAAACAAATAAAAATGAATAATTTAACCTTATAAATAAATTATATGGAAAATCAGTTTTGAATTATAATCCGGTATTTTTTATTTACTCATCCAAAATGATGTTTCTCAGAAAAATCCCATAAAATCACCATATGATAATTTATAAATTATATATTAAAAAATTTAGTTTATTTTATCAAATTAAATTTCTAAATGTAACTAAAATTATGTTTATTATTTTTTCACTAAAAGACATTAAAAGAAGTTCATTTGAGAAAGATGTATTTTTAAAAATATATTGAATTTACCAAAAATTAAATATTTCATTATAAATATGATATATATATTAAAACATTATAATGAATATTTGAAAAATAGTTACTAAACTTGTTATTAATAATTTTTATAGATAGGTTATTATTATCTCGTTTAAATAATTATATCTGTAAAATGATGTTTTGTAGAAACATCATTGTTGCGTGTAACACACACAAATCAGTGTTGTGTGTAATAAATTCCAAATCTATATTTCATGTTACATTTGAAAATTTAATCATCTATATATCATGCACCAAATCGATGTTCTTTACGTCAACTTAGTGACATACGAATGGAATGTTTGACTTAGTTCATTGCAATAAATAAATTAAAATTTAATTTATTTGAGAGAATAAAAGTCCATAAAAACATGTGTGTTGAAACCTGACATCGCCTCTAACTCCATGTTTCCATCCCCCCAAATCAATTTCAAAGGGCCCATATTCTTCACTAGATCCCTTTTCATGAAATATTCATGCACACTATGATTCTTGTGCATGGTGTGTGTAATAAAACCCGTAGGAAACCACTAATGTGTCCCTTAAACAAGCGAACATGACATATAATATTGAATACCATAAAATAAGAAAATTCTAAATAAACATAAAACCAACAAAATGTTGAGTTATCATGCACTAACTAAACATCCTTGAACTTTATTCCGACCTGCTTCGACATGATTCGGGTAATAACAACATGTCTTTCACCATATGTCTCCAAGGATGTACGTACCACCCTAGTAGTGGTTTTTATTTTGAACACTAAATTCCTCACACTAGTGGTGGTTGTTACTAGGAAGACCATACACCCCCACCCTGATGGTGGTTGTTATCCTTTGATGATGGAAAGTCCCACTTGATGTGTTTGACCATATTGGATAATTACATCACCACAATATAGATTTATGAAAATTCAACCTACTAAAAATAGAAACTAATTCCCATCCATTTTTACTCCCATATTGGAAGAAAAGTACATGATATAATCCATACCACATATTGAGTCGTAGTATGTAGCCATCATCATGTTGTTTCACTTCCCGTCTAAGGGGATGACTAACCCAAATTGTGTGACCTGATCATCATGATACCTAAATAAATGATACATAGGCTATGAAATATCAGAAGAAATATGCATCATATAGTGGAATAATAATTCATATCAATAATAGTTCTATAGAGGCTACAAAAAAATCATATTCTCACAAACCTGCAGGTCTCAATGTCACTTACCGACCAACATGGAAACACATAACAATCATGGATTATCAATAATAAAAAAACTTATAATTAAAAAATCATGTAAATGTCCATAACTGGTAAGTAAATTCCAACTTTAATTTTTTTATGTTAATGCCAATTTTTTTCTATGGTATCATCTCTCAAACCATGTTCTCACACCAACCAGAACAATCCCACTCTCCATGAACTCCTAGAATATTTTTTACATACAATAAAATGTTTTGTATAGAATGAAAAAATTAATAGAAATATAAGGGGTATAAGAAAATATACCTAAATAAAACCACAATAAATGGTAGAATCTTGCTGATGTAAAAGATAAATATCAAATCAAGAACACAAGAGACTCACTGAAGAAGAAATCTCCCCATGGTTCACCACTAAGACCTAAAATAAAACCAATGGTAATCTTAAAGAGACATTATCCAACAATATTTATTAAATTCCAATTAGATCGCATGATAAAAAATGTTTCTAACCATATTAGTTTTATTTTAGGATTTTCCAAAAAAATGGGAAGTATAATTCCACTAGAAAAAGAAGAAATCACTCGGTTTTCCATTAAACTGACCCCCAACAAAAGAACCAAAAAAAGAGGATATTAGGGGGCCTTAGATTCATCAAAGGGATAGAAATATTGAAACAATAAATGAAGAAATATGGTATCATAATATTATAGTACTCCTAAATAATCCCTCTCTTTATGAACATCACCAAATATCCAATCTCTGAATTAGAAGGAAAACTGACCAATCTAATCAAGGGAAAATGAATGAAAGGGGAATTAATTGAACCCTCATAAAATGTGAACACATTTTTGTGACCAAAAATAGCTTTTTTTGATATGTGAAAGAATGAGGTGTTTTCAACATTATAAAGAAATCTCAATATCAAAATTGATTCCACACTAGGATGTGGTGGCCATTTATATAGTTTTTTCCCTCACTATGGACTCTAATATAGCATGACAAGTAAATTTATTTTTCCTATTTTACATAGGGGTAAAATAGGGCCAAAATAGTAAGAACCCAAAAATTGGGTTGTCCATTTTAGAAAAAAACTAAAAATTAATTTTGATACTTCCCCAAGATATTGAAATCCCACTAGGATTCATTAGAAAATAGAACCATCTTGAAAACTTATTGAGAGGCTAAAAAAAGTATACACATACAAGAAATAAAAAATGAATCCACTAAAATCACCATCTCTAGATACTTATAATCCATGATAATAATCTCATGTAATCATACTCAAACCACTAGGGACACTAATCCTAAACATCAACCTCTCTCTCCCATGTTCCCTCTTGGATCTATCCATAATACCATTGAATATGGACATGGGGTACCATCTTCCCTAAATTGAATTTATCACTCTTGTCTACAATCTGAAATGATCACTCCATATATGAAGTGTTAATCTCCAACTCAACATTCTAATTAATGATGAAATGTGTTATATTAGGCATGTATGTCTGAAGCTAAGACACATGAAACACATCATACATACCTCAGTAGTTAGAATGAAAATCTAGATGGTACACCACTATCTTAACCCATTTGGTGATTTCAAAGGGTAAAAATGAACATGAGGCTAGCTTTAATTACATCCTAATATTATTAAGTCATAGCCAAAGAGTCAATCTCAGAAAAAACTAGCCACATTCAACAAACTCAAATGGCCACCTCCTACAGATGGAATAATATTTATGACTAATTCATGTTGTGATATAGCTCTTATAAATCTTCTGATATCTCATAGAGGTCTTATGTATCAAACTGGTCCCCAAAAATGATGATTCACCAACCTTGTACCAATAAATCAGTGAACAACATATACTACAATAACAAGACTTTTTAGATTCCATCAAAATATAATCATCGTTACTATTTATATATAAAAACTCAACCAATTCTAGATGATCATCCCAATCTCCACCAAAATCTAGAATGGAATCTCATAGTATATCATCCAATATATGAATCATCCACTCTGAATGTCTATCTATTTTAGGATATTATGTTGTACTAAATAATAGATGATTTTTAGGCCTTTTATAAGCCATCCCAAAACCAGAATGAAATCATGTTTCAGTGTCACATATGATACCCAAGGGAACTCCTTAAAATCATACAACCTCACTGGAATAAAATTTTCCATGATCATCTACTAAGTGAGTCTCAAAGATCGATAAGAATTTATAATCCTTATTTAAATGATATATTATCACATATATATCATTGAAGCTTCTAGTGGTCCTAGGAAACCTCATTAAAAGACCAAAATGATATCTTTCCACTTACACATGGGAACAAGAAGTGTATGGATAAGTCCACTAGGATATTGGTGCTCATCCTTTATCCTCTGGAAGGTAATGCATTATAAAAAAAAATATAAATGTATCTCTACATCCATGGAGACCAGAACTATCACATAAATTCATGGTACATCTTATTCTCTCTAAGATGTAACACCCAATTAAAGATATGTACGCCTCTCATTATCTCTTACAATATGTATTTAGGGACTATAACTCTACCATGAAAATTGATCACATCACCATCATCCAATAACCACCTAGGTATCAAGAAACATATTGGTAGTTGTTTTACCATCACAACTCACTCAGGGTTATATTTCTATCCATCATTATCCTAGTATTATAAGAAATATTTGACCAACAATGGGGGTCATTTATTTTCTCCCTGGACCTCAAAATAATCCACCATCCATACACTAAAAAAGCATATCTGGTTCCACTATTCCTTTAAAGGCCATTCACTAAACATTTGAGATACCTTCAAATTCCAACTAATATATTTTTTAATGAAGTTTATTTTACCCATAACATTGGTAATATAAGAATTTATCATCTATATATAATCTTATTAGTACCTATATGTAATTTTTTAGTCTTTCTGTGTTAAGATATTAAAAAGGATCTTACGGTCAATATTGAAAAAAAATTCCCAGCAATGAGATAGTTTCCAAAACACTTCAAAGTGTAGACCACAGATTCTAGAACCATGTTATGGGAAGGATAATTACTCTCATAGGGTCACAAATAATGTGACCCATAATATAATTCACAGTCCTTCTCCATTAATACATCCCCATAACCAATGTTTAATTCACAAATATATAAATAATAATAAATCTCCAACAATGGAAGTATCTACTTTGGAGCTGTATTCAACCTCATCTTTGGCTTAAATAATTCCACTTAAAACTAGTCCAACCCTTATAACTTCACTCACTAATTCTTAATAACATTATTGGTTCTGGATAAATGAGAGAAGTATTGGATAGAACATCAGAAGTATATCTGTAAGCTTATATTGAAGAAGATCACAATCATGTTCTAGGGATGTTTCTTAGATATCATAGCATCCAATTTCTATGGTCCCATGGATATAAACATCTCAAAAACCACATGATCCTAATAATTAACCTATTAAATAAAAAATTTACTCTTTGATTGGTTGGAATGATGTTTCTGTTCTCATATAATTTGAAGGACTATATCAAGATGTCTGACATGATCCTCTGAGGCTGGTGAGTAGATGGGGATTTTGTCAATGAATACCATAAATAAAGAGTCTATATATCGGTGGATTATCTTGTTGGTAAGATTTATGAAAACTTAAGAATTTGTTTTACTGAAAATGACATCACCAAGTGCTCATACATCCCAAAACTTATCTAGAAAACCTTATTCAGAGTGTCTTCCTCTATAACACGCAATGGGTAGTATCCTAAACGAAGATCACTTCTGGAGAACAATAGAGATCCCCATAACTAATCAAAGATATTTTCGATCATGGGAAAAATATTTTCATTATTCATTTCAATAGGTTTGACATTGAAAATCCAGAAAGAGTAAATGATTACCACAATCCTTCTCTACAAACAAGATAGGTGCACCTCATGGTTATGTACTCAGCCTAATAAATACATTATTCTCCATATCCTAAAGCTACACCTTGAGATCCCTCAAATTTACTTCTACGATATGATAATGGGTTATTTAAATGTGATGCATGGATGACATGAGCTATAAATATAATTCAACAACTCTAATAGGGGAAGTTATATGATGTAATCTTAAAAGACGACATGATAGAGATATAGAACTTGTGGAAAAGATAAGGGGACTTCCACTGATACTGATGAAAGATTAAATACATAAATTTGTGAAATCATAATGCAATTATGAATGAATTAGAAACCAAATATACCTACTCCAAGATCCCATTATCAAGTCACCACATACTTCTCTCCATTGGATGATGTCAACGATACCCATCTATAATATTAGTCAATATGATCCCAAAAGCTAGTTAGCCAGTCCATTATAAGAAATATATTGATGATCATCATTTCTATTATCATAAAGTCACACATATTCCAATAACTAGAAATAACTATAAGTCTCTTGGGAAACATTGATCACATTCCAATCTGGCCAATTGATGTATTGAGGGAATGTATCTTAGAGTTTAACATCAATAGTAAGTCAAGTAAAACAATATATTATATAGGGATTAGGGAATGGGAAGGAATAGTATAAATAAAGGATGTATATAATATTGAAGGGACTATGACCATACCTCTAATATTTGATAGTCCCTCACCCCCACTAGCTAGATTATGATCCATTGTATAAACTCATCAGACCTCAGTTCCACAACCCTACTGTTGAGTCACCATAGACTGAGAATTCATCATCCTTTATTGAGGTCCTCCACTATTAGATTTCCCTAATATCTCAGTACTCAATTAAGGAAACCTTGAAAAAAATTAAAAAGATGAAAACCCTTCAATTTTATTTGTTCTAAAAAATATCTTCCTACATGTGTTTCTATAATCCCCCATTTTCCAATTATTAAAGCATCTACTGGAATCTAATCCCATGGAGGATAATGGGGAAGTACTACTCTAACACATATGCCTACTTCCCTACTACTCCTAGATAACATTACTCTTCCAAATACCCACTAATCTCTTGTAGTAGTCAGAGGAAGCTTAACAACTAGTCTACTATTGGATAGAAGTAATACTACTTCATTATCATCCTCTCACCCATTATCAAAGGCTAGTGCCTTATAAATTACCAGAGTATACACTGTTAGGTCAAAGATCCAAAATTAAAATCCAATATCTATTTGAAGTCCTATCTTGAAAATCCAGGTATTTTTTATGTTATTTTTAGATATCAGAGGAGAAAAATGAAGCATCTTTTTGAAGCGGGTAGAATTCACAGAGATACTCACATACCCCTACTAAAACATAATAAAATAATGGACACTATCTAGATTCACCATCTTAAGAAAATATTAATCTAGATATAGCACCTTGAAGGTCAACCACATAAGACCCTCTCTACATCAACCTTGATTTATGGTAGTCCTATATCTCCTAAATCAACCTTAGAATATGAAGGTCATCAGAATCAATTACCCCTCCTTATCATTCTAGACTAACTCAATAATGATCTACATAATATACATGTATTCCTTTACATCATATTTTCTACTTGTTCCCAGTAAATACAAAGGATTCTAGATCTGGAAGTCCATATCATGATCATTCATAATATTTTTGATTTTTTTTCCTAAATTGGAATAATCTGAATGATTAATCTCATTGGTTCCAATACAGGATCATGCTAGGGTACATTATCCTACACCACTGGTGGTGGAATGGGAGCATCATGGTTTTTCACATATAGTAGTCCAATATAACATCTTTGTGACATTATTTTTGAAATGTTATAAGAACATTATAAAAATTTGATTCTACTAATTCAAAATAGATGAAAACAAGTCTGTGGGATATCAAAAGGTTATTTAAAGTTTCTACTAATAACTTGAGGTATATTCCTCCAAGAACTAACTAAGGATTATTCTATTCACATTAGTCATAGTCTCATATTCAAAAAATAATAACATGAAATATCATGTTCAATTAATTAGTGGAAATAGATATATCATCAGAACATATAAAATAAATATTTCAATCAATAAAGAATATAAGTCTATCCATAATATATAGCACTTGAAATTATTTAAATTAAAGAACTACATTATGGTAAACATTATGTATATATATAGAATGTGATCCTATATGCCCATTCAAGATATAATGTCTCAAAATAAAGTAACCCAGAGTCAATGTATTCATTATTACATTGAAATAAGATACAAGAATCACATTACCATTGATCAATCGGTTTAGTATTCTTGAAGAACCATATACAATTATTCTTCCTATTTTACCTTAAAAATAAAATATAAAAACATAGTGAGAGTAATATTATTCAACCATGATATCATTTAAAAATTTCTTCTTTATATCATTGGGGAATGTAAAAAAGTAAGTGTGATGTTAAATTCATAGTATGGGTTATGTATATTGAAATATATCATGATAAAATATGATAAAATCAACATATAATGGTAAATAACTGAAAAAATGTCTAATTAATGAATCAATAATGAAATGCATCAATGGATAATAAGAATGAAGTAATCTCATGGAAGATAATCACTAAATTCTCAATGAAGGAAATTATTACTGTCAGAAAACATGATCTAAACCGTCATGATGTATTTACTAGAAAATCCTTAGGCCAAGTCAATTTAATAGGCGGACATGTATACACAAAAAACATTTAATAAGTCTTGAAAACTAGTTTGTCTCATAAGACCTATAGATGGATCAAGGGGATATATAATTTTAAGACCTTCCCATCCCTCCAATTCCAATACATTCCTCATACACTGAATGGTGAATTTAATCCATAAACTATATCCCATACCTAAAACATTTTTTATTGAGTAACAGTTGAATAATATCAAGATTTTCCCCATTCAATCAAATAAATTTCATAGTAAAATAGGATATGTAGAAATAGTATACATTTTATTCAATAAGAATATCAATGATAAAATGAATATAGATATTTTAGAGAAATTAAATTTCATATAAAATATGATGCAAAGAAGGTGAATGTATAATGATAATGTTATCTAGCACAAAATTAATAAGGGATAAATGATGAACATAAATTAATTTGGAATATTGGGTATGTAATAAATTCTTATATATGGATAATAATAAAAATTAAATGAAACTTTAAAATATGATTTCATTATTTTTTTATGTTTAAAACAATTGTAAACTTGTAGAAAAATTTATATATCATAATGTAGTTATGGATCTGGGAAAATCCTTTAACACTTTACACATAGAAAGGAAACATTATTTTTTAATTTTATTTAAGAAAAATTATTTTGAACATTTCAGAAAACATTATAATATTCCCTTAAAACATTGTAAAAATTGATGATAACTTAAAATTTATCTAATAAATCCTGTGAGTATATAAAATGAAAATTTTTAGAATATTTTTTAAAAATGTGGACAAAGAAGAAAAATATACCAGATCAAAAAAATAAATAAACCAACATTTATTTTTATAATATATTTTTTAATTCAATATCTAAAGAGATTTAATGTTAATATCAAACATTTAAAATCATTAAATATTCATAGAAAAAGAAAATATTTTGTTTTTATGAAGGATATATTAGAAAAGTCTTTTAATGAAAATTAGGCCAATCCCAAAAAATGATATGGAAACATATATTCTTACCACTTGGGTAATTTTTATATTGCAACACATTGAAAGGGAAAACATGAATTGAAACATTAATAATCCTAAATAAATATATTTTCGTGCTAAATACATCAAAGGGTCTATATATGTAACACCCCGAGATTTTATAAGATATATTATTTTTAATTTATTTAATATCTTCTATTGTATGCTACACCAAGATTATCTTGCGCTATATGCAACACCATATTAGCTTGCAGTATACGCAAAACTAATCTTGGATCGTGTTACACACAATTTCAAGTTTTTTTTATAGTAGTTATTCTACGCAACATTGAGTGTATATATATATATATATATATATATATTAATTGTATAAATGAAATATGGTTGGATTTTGTTGAACACATAAACAAAGGAGCCTTGCACAACACGCAACCCTGACTTGGATTCCATTACACACAATCGCGACCTTCCTTGATAGCGTGTGTTGTACGCAATACCGGGTTTTACTAAACAACAATATATTATAATAATATTATTAAGAACTAGCCATTATGAATCGTATTAACTAAATTTTGAATTTTATAACATTATTATTTCATCTTACTCATTTTCTAGAACATGGTATAAGAACAAAATAAAATTTTTCAGGTAAAATAAGTATTTTTCAAAAAATGCAGTTTTGCCGCCTTTTGATGGCGCATGCACATTAAATCTAGTTTTTGACATGTTTATAAGTTCAATTTTACAAAATAAAATTATAATTTTGAATCAGGATATAAAAATTTACATTGGATAAAGTTTTGATATTTTTCTGATAACTTTCATATTTTAATGAATAGTAAAAACACGCTATATTTTAATTAAAAATAGATTTTTTCATTGTAATACATTATATAGTTAAATTATAATATTTAATGGTTTTAAAGTATAAATAGAATATATTTTTACCATTTAATATAATGTATGTCATTATCCTTTATTTTACATTGAATTTGTATGTTAAATAAATTCAATCTTTTGCAATGTTTTAAACAAAAACCCGTTTTCTTTCGAGAACGGGATTAATTTTAATTTAATTTCTAAAACTTCTGTGTATTGAATTTGGAAAAATGGATTCCATATTTGGAATCATTGGGTCCAAATTATATTAATATACTACTTTTTATTTTTGGGCTTTATGAATAGTCACAACGGTAAATTTTATTTACCATAGTAAAAGGTAAATTGGGTAATTAAGAGTAAATATAATATTATAAAATTATACTAATACTTTTATTAATACAATTGGATGATTATAATTTGTCCTAATTCATATTCGGGTCGAAATGGAATCCATTAGAACCCACTTGGAGGTGATTAAGACCTTTAGTTTATTTTATTTAAAGGAAAGTGAAATATGTCTCACTCAACTTTAATAATTAAAGTATATTTAATATAAGTTTATACAGAATATAAATTAGGTTATAAATACTAATTTTGAAGATAAAATGTTTTTCTTTGTCATGGTAATTTATTTTTAATTTTTAAGAGTTATTTAATTACCTTATTATCTTATACATTAATGATGCATGAATTATTTATTTAGTGAAAAATCAATAATATAGTTTTTATTGAAATAGTAATACATATAAAAAGGCCCAAAAATCTGAAAAAAACTTATTATTAGTGTATATATAAACCATAATCATCCAATTGCCGAATTTTTGACCATTTGGATCCTTATTAAGGCGATTATGACACTTATATTATTTTATTTTAAATGATGCCAAAGTTGTCACCTTCATAATTTAATAAATATAACAATTTAAATATTGTGATTTTAAGATGATAAATTATATTAAAAGTATTATTGTGAAATATAATAGATTTATATTCATCATAAGATTTTATTTTTAATTTTTATGCAAAAAATAAATATATTAAATAATTATACAAAAATATTGTAGTAATTATTTTATTAAGAGATAAACCAAATAAATGGTTTTAAAAATAATAAAATAAATATTATATGAACTATTTAATGTACTCAACTAATTTTATAGATAAATATAAACTTTTATGAATCTTTTAAAGCTTTTATTTCGAACATATCTTCTGTATATATTTTATTTAAATTCAATTAATGATTAGTGTCAAAATTGACACTATTGTTATTTTATAAAAATAACATATTATAAAATTGTTTAAAAATAACAAAAATATTTATAAATTATAAATTTAACTTTATATGGTCTAAAATGTTATAAATTATCCAATTATGGACAATTCAAAACAAATAAGTAATTATTTCTTATAATTTAAAATTTAGAATCTTATTACCACAAATAAAATTAAATTGATTAAATAAGGATAAATCAAGTTGATAATGTTTAAAATAAATTTCTAACATGTCTAAATTTTATTTTTTGATTATATTACAACCCTATATCATCTAATATTCTTATATGAGTCATTTTGGAAGTTTTTAAGTGGGTTTGGGATTTAATATAAACAAATATTTCTTATATTTCTAAAGGTGCCCCTCTCCTCCCTTATAAAAGGGAACCTCCTCCCTCTCTTCCTCACACCAATTTTAGCCTTAAAGCTCGTCCAAACCCTGACAAATTCTCTTTTACACTTCCCTATAAACATCCTAGAGGTGTTTTCCTTCTTCAAAGACCAAGTTCAGTGCCCTAAGAGGAGGTCTCAAAGAGGCGCTTCAAAGATGAGGTAATGTCCGTTACCGATTCTTTCAACTTTATTTCTTCTTCCACTTATTCTTTTTTAGTTGTTTCATTATGAGGTAATAACATCAGTATCACTCATATACTTATATGTTATTATAAGTATGAAACAACCATATTCCACCATCTATCCATCCTACGAAAAACAAAATCACCGCGCGTGCGTACGTACGGAATACCGTCTCCACGCCGTGGTGTAATCTATTTTCCACCACCACCTTACTTGGATGGGTATAATGGTGAAAGTAATGAATATATATGATTATTTTAAAGTGATATTTATTATTTAATATTATACATACACTTTAATACAATTCTACGATCTTGGGAATGATATCATCGATCGTGCGTACGTACGGACTACCGTCTCCACGACGCGATGAGATTCACTCTCCATGTTAACCATTCAATAATGATTATAAAGTATATATAATAAGTAATAATGAAATATATGAAATAATAATGCTACTGGATTTATGTATATATATATATATATGTCATTTACTTAATTCCATTCAATTCAATAAGGAAACAGAAACAACGTTCATGCGTACGTACGGCCTACCGTCTCCATGAACGGTGTATTTCTTTCCATTTATCGATCCATTATATATATATTCTGAATATATATTATATATAAATCATTTTTTACATTCTGGATGTAATTAATAATGATCTAAGTAATCATATGAATAATTACAAATTAAAACATGAACGAAAAATGAAACGATTTTACCCAAAACGCTACTTTAACATGAATTTACAAAAGAGCAGGTAATATAAAGTCATAAGTGAACCATATGTGATATAATAACAATGAATATGATTCTGTAATAAGTAAATTAAATTATTTAAATCATTATACAAGAGGTTTGGATACAAACGAAGCATATCAGACCTAAGGTAAGGGATAATTATTCCAATCTCATTCTTATCCGAGATTGTTTACTCGTAAGTATTTACTGGGGGTTATGTTTATTATCTATGTCCATATGATCTCAAAATGTTTTCAAAAAATGGTTACTTTCCTTCCATGTATGTTTAAGAAATTTTTACCCTTTTCTTACTTTTACGACATTGTATGGAAGGAATCATTCTTTTGTTTACCATACGAGGTACTTTTTGACTTTTCCGAAAAAATTATGAGGAGATTGTTATTTTTAACTTATACGGTGTGAACGGATTTTTACGGTTTTATAAAGCCTTATTTTCATGAATCTTCCTCCAAAAGATTTCATGACTATTTTCAACAAAATCGTTTTCTTTTAAAATTACATGACATTTTTTGAAAAGAAAATGATTTTGAAGAAGAAAGGATATTTTCCTCAAAAATTCATTTCAAGTGTTTTATCAAAACCATCTTCCATCTTAGATGACATTATTTCATATCTGTATGTTTGAAGTATAAAGTCTCTATGATTTACATGGTTTCACTTTTCTTATTATGAAATGATATCTATTTCTTTTATATGGATTATGTGATTATGGGATGATGTTTATGAAACCCATTTTATTCGTTGGGTTATTATGAATGATGTATGTTTATTTTGTGGAACAAGTAAGAATGATTTCATTATGAGATGGGTGGGACCTATATCTCCCTCCAATGAATTGGGTAAAGATTTATATCTCATGAGATAGACATGGCTGGAACGGTAAGTTAATCCGATTCAGTATTATAGGACTGGAACGAGGAGTGAACTCGATTCAGAAAGGGACTTTGTCCATTAAGATGGTCTTGGAAGAAATGCCTTGGCTACTATGGAAATCATTACATGTACTTAATGGATTCCACAATTAAATGTTTTATTCCCATGCTATTTTATCATGATTTATGTTCCATTATGATCTATGCCTTATGTACTTCCACGATTTATGTCTTTGCTCAAGATCTTGATGTTTAAACATTATGTTCATGTTTTTAAGTTAAAATGTATATGGTATGTTTTATTTTATATATGCTTACCCTTAATGAGCATTTTAGATCACCCTTTTTATGTTTTATTTTCTCCCAGGATTAAAAAAAAGGTTTTAGGTAAGGAAACAAAAAGTGGAAGATCTTTATGGGAGATGTTCAAGATCTTTCACCACGATTAGAAGATTGCGTTCCAAGTTTCCAAAGACACTAAACTATTACGATCCTTGTGTGTCTATTTTTGTTATGTATTAAGTATTCCGAAAAAGTAATGTAATATCTATGTATGTCAAGCTTCAGGTCTCTACAGTTGGTATCAGAGGAAAGGTTTAGTCAACCTTTGGAAACTAGGATGCGAAAACTTTAGTGAGATCCCTAGAGATATTTCTAAGGTATGTCTAGGGATGTCCCTAAGGTTAAGTATAAGTATAGGTTATAGTCCTAGAATTATGGCAACGATATTAGACTAAACCTAAGATGTTTGATATTGAAGTTACTCCCCCTTTATTTTGATTTTTTCCTCTCACACTATTCTTTTTGGGTTTTATAAAATGGCTCGAAACAAGATGATTCACGATAATAGAGGATATGATGGACAATGTAATGATATTCTTCTTGAGAAACCAAATGAAATGGGATTTGGAAGTCCAGACATCATTATTATGCCGAATCAGCAATCTCATAATATGATCAATAAACTCAAATTTGGTAAGTTTCCTGACTCGGCTAATAAGAGAAAGATGGAGTTTCATGATGATCATAGAGGAACGAAAGTTCAATTTCCCCTATGTAAATCATGTGGGAAGAGGAATCAAGGAGAATGTTTCAAAGGAACTGGAAGATGCTTTGGGTGTGGAAAAGAAGGACACAAATCCAGTAAGTGCAAAGGAAAAGGTTCAGTTAATACCATGGACAAGGATAATGGTATTTCTACGACATCAAAAATGGTTAAATGTTTTAAATGTAGAACGTACGGGCATTATGAAAACCAATGACCTAAGGGAAAGTCTCATGAAGATAATCAGTATGTTCATATGGGTAGTATTTATGTTGATGATGATGAAGAGACTACAAATGATATGTGAGATGAAAGAATTTTTGAAGCTCGGTCAATGGTTTAAGAAGGTAGTGGAATGATTACATGTTTATCAAGTGTAATGTTGTATAAGTAATCTAATGGTACTATGGAATAAAGAGAAATCTAAGGATTGTTACATTATTGTCTTTACTTAAGTTTTGAAAGTATATGATGAATGGTACTAGTGACCATGAAAGGTTATTTAGATATTTTTGGAAAGTAGATGATATGCGCATAATGAAGGGATAAAGAGAAAATTAAATGTTTGATAGTATTCATGAGCTCATGAATGATATAAGAAGAAGGTCATATCATGGTTTGAGTATATATAATTTTTGTGATTTTGTAATGTGGAAAGAGTTAACTTTTGATAGTACTCATGTTTTCACTAATATTCAATGGTTATTCATTTTTCAAGAGAATACATTATTAAGGCCTTCGAATGTTTGGAATGTGACCAACAAGACATATCTTATGATATATGGGGATCAACGATGGTATTAACATGCTTATTATATGAAATCTCTGGTAATTGTTTTCACTATAATATGAGAGTGGACTGTAGTATTACGGATAAGCCTAAAGATTGTAATGGATTATGTTGGACATAAGTTATTATTGTTTAAGGATAGAAGTTTTTTCGATATTATTGATGGGATGTTATAGTAATGTAGTTTTAGAAAAAGGACAACTTGCAGGATGGGCGACAACCCATCGTGTCGGACAAGGCTGTGGGAGTCGAACCGAAGTGCGACTATCCTTTATCGCATACCACTGGCTACAGGATGTCCCTGGTTAGTAGAAACCAGTTTTATTTTATTAAGAGGTATGATATATGAAGTATAAGATCAGTTTTGGAATCATACATGATTAACCTCACCATAGATAGACTTATGTATATTTGATAACTTTTTCTAACCTTTTGTTTGAAATAGATGGAATGACCCATCATTCTATCACACGATCTGTTAACACTTCACGAATAACAAATTCAACTTCATTTCTTTAAGAGATGAAGTGGAAATTGTTCAAAGCACGAAAAACAGTGAGACTATACCAAAATCATGAAAGTATTTATTCTAATTCCAATTTCATCAACTTTAGGGAAATGATCTTAAAAACCAAAAATGTTGTCCTAGTGACCTTATATACGATGAATCAGATAGTACCTTAGATCATCACAAATCTATGGCTTTGTGATTGATGGCTTTTTTATAGCCATGTCCTTTACCACTCACCATCAGAACTTGATGGTTAGATTTTTCTTCCATATCCATATTTTCACCTATATTCTTCTATGTGGAAACCCATTGATTATTTAATTTGGGTAACCGTTATGTTTCATACTTTAGTTTTTAAAGTTATGTTTTGGTATTTCATTTTACAATTTGTGTTGCAATTAAAGAAAATTTCAAGTAGAAAACCATGAATAACCCCGACGAATTTCGAGGGCGAAATTCATTTTAAGGGGGGTAGAATGTAACACCCCGAGATTTTATAAGATATATTACTTTTAATTTATTTCATATCTTCTTTTGTAAGCTACACCAAGATTATCTTGCGCTATATGAAACACCGTATTAGCTTGCAGTATACGCAAAACTAATCTTGGATCGTGTTACACACAATTTCAAGTTTGTTTGATAATAGTTATTCTACGCAACATTGAGTGTATATATATATATATATTCAATGTATAAATGAAATATGGTTTGATTTTGTTAAATGAAACAACAAAGGAGTCTTGTACAACATGCAACCCTGACTTGGCTTGCATTACATGCAATCACGACCTTCCTCGATAGCGTGTGTTGTACGCAATATCAGGTTTTACTAAACAACGATATATTATTATAATATTATTATGAACTAGTCGTTATGAATATTATTAACTAAATTTTGAATGTTACAACATTATTATTTCATCTTACTCATTTTCTAGAACATGTTATAAGAACAAAATAATTTTTTTCGGGTAAAATAAGCATTTTTCAAAAAATGCAGTTTTATCGCCTTTTGATGGCACACCCACTTTAAATCTAGTTTTTGACATGTTTATAAGTTCAATTTTACAAAATAAAATTATAATTTTGAATCAGGATATAAATATTTACATTGGATAAAGTTTTGATATTTTTCTGATAACTTTCATATTTTAATGAATAGTAAAAACACGCTATATTTTAATTAAAAACAACTTTTTTCATCGTAATAAGTTATATAGTTAAATTATAATATTTAATGGTTTTAAAGTATAAATAGAATATATTTTTACCATTTAATATAATGTATGTCATTATCCTTGATTTTACATTGAATTCGTAGGTTAAATAAATTCAATCTTTTGCAATGTTTTAAACAAAAACCCGTTTTCTTTCGACAACGAGATTAATTTTAATTTAATTTCTGCAACTTCTATGTATTTAATTTGAAAAAATGGATTCCATATTTGGAATCAGTGGGTCCAAATTATATTAATATACTACTTTTTATTTTTGGGCTTTATGAATAGTAACAACGGTAAATTTTATTTACCATAGTAAAAGGTAAATTGGGTAATTAAGAGTAAATATAATATTATAAAATTATCATAATACTTGTATTAATACAATTGGATGATTATAATTTGTCCTAAGTCATATTTGGGTTGAAATGGAATCCATTAGAACCCACTTGGAGGTGATTAAGACCTTTAGTTTATTTTATGTAAAGGAAAGTGAAACATGTCTCACTCAACTTTAATAATTAAAGTATATTTCATATAAGTTTATACAGAATATAAATTCGGTTTTAAATACTAATTTGAAAGATAAAATGTTTTTCTTTGTCATGGTAATTTATTTGTAATTTTTAAGAGTTATTTAATTACCTTATTATCTTATACATTAATGATGCAGAAATTGTTTATTTAGTGAAAAATCAATAATATAGTTTTTATTGAAATAGTAATACATATAAAAACGCCCAAAAATATGCAAAAAACTTATTATTAGTGTATATATAATCCCTAATAATCCACTGTCCGAATTGTTGACCATTTGGATCCTTATTAAGGCAATTATGACACTTATATTATTTTATTTTAAATGATGCCAAAGTTGTCACCTTCATAATTTAATAAATACAACAATTTAAATATTGTTATTTTAAGATGATAAATTCGAGTAAAAGTATTATTGTGAAAGTTAATAGATTTATCTTCATCTTAGGATTTTATTTTTAATTTTTATGCAACAAATAAGTATATTAAATAATTATACAAACATATTGTAGTAATTATTTTATTAAGAGATAAACCAAATAAATGGTTTTAACAATAATAAAATAAATATTATATGAACTATTTAATGTGCTCCAATAATTTTACAGATACATATGACCTTTTATGAATCTATTAAAGCTTTTATTTCGAACATATATTCTGTATATATTTTATTTAAATTCAATTAAATGAATAGTGTCAAAATTGACACTATTGTTATTTTATAAAAATAACATATTATAAAATTGTTTAAAAATCACAAAAATATTTATAAATTATAAATTTAAATTTATATGGTCTAAAATGTTATGAAGTATACAATTATGGACAATTCACAACAAATAAGTAATTATTTGTTATAATTTAAAATTTATAATGTTATTACCACAAATAAAATTAAATTGATTAAATAAGGGTAAATCAAGTTGATAATGTTTAAAATAAATTTCTAACATATATAAATTTTATTGGTTGATGATATTACAACATTATCTCATCTAATATTTGTATATGAGTCATTTTGGAAGTTTTTAAGTTGGGTTGGGATTTAATATAAACTAATATTTCTTATATTTCCAAAGGTGCCCCTCTCCTCCCTTATAAAAGGGAACCTCTTCCCTATCTTCCTCACACCACTTTGAGCCTTCAATATCGGCCAAAACGTTCAAAATTATCTTCTAAACTTCCCTAGAAACATCCTAGAGGTCTTGGTCTTCTTCAAAGACCAATTTTAGTGCCCTAACAGGAGGTCTCAAAGAGGCGCTTCAAAGAAGAGGTAATGTTCGTTACCAATTCTTTCAACTTTATTTCTTCTTCCAATTATTATTTTTTAGTTGTTTCATTATGTGGTAATAACATCAGTATAAATAATATAATTATATGTTATTATAAGTATTAAACAACCATATTTCACCATCTATCCATCCTACGGAAAACGAAATCACCGCGTGTGCGTACGTACGGAATACCGTCTCCACACCGTGGTGTAATCTATTTTCCACCACCACCTTACTTGGATGGGTATAATGGTTAATGTAATGAATATATATGATTATTTTAAAGTGATATTGATTCTTTAATATTATACATACACTTTAATACAATTCCATGATCTTGGGAATGATATCATCGCTCGTGCGTACGTACGGACTACCATCTCCACAACGTGATGAGATTCACACTCCGTGTTAACCATTCAAGAATGGTTATAAAGTATATATAATAAGTAATAATGAAATATATGACATAATAATGCTACTTTATTTATGTATATATATATATATTTATTTCATTTAATTAATTCCATTCAATTCAATAAGGAAACGAAAACAGCGTTCATGCGTTCGTACGGCCTACCGTCTCCATGAACGGTGTATTTATTTCCATTTATCGATCCATTATATATATATTCTGAATATATATTATATATAAATCATGTTTTACATTCTGGATGTAAGTAATCATTATCTAAGTAATCATATGAATAATTACAAGTTAAAACACGAACAAAAAATGAAACGATTTTATCCAAAACGCTACTTTAACATGAATTTACAAAAGAACGAGTAATATAAAGTCATAAATGAACCATATATGATATAATAACAATGAATATTATTCTATAATAAGTCAATGAAATTATTTAAATCATTATACAGGAGGTTTGGATACGTACGAAGCATATCAGATCTAAGGTAAGGGATAATTATTCCAATCTCATTCTTATCCGAGATTGTTTACTCGTAAGTATTTACTGGGGGTTATGTTTATTATCCATGTCCATATGCTCTCAAAATGTTTTCATAAAATCTTTAATTTCCTTCCATGTATGTTTAAGACATTTTTACCCTTTTCTTACTTTTACCACATCGTATGGAAGGAATCTTTCTTTTGTTTACCATATGAGGTACTTTTTGACTTTTCCGACAAAAGTATGAGGAGATTGTTATTTTTAACTTATTCAGTGTGAACGGATTTTTATGGTTTTATAAAGCCTTATTTTCATGAAGAATCCTCCAAAATATTTCATGACTATTTTCAACAAAATCCTTTTCTTTTAAAATTTCATGACATTTTGTGAAAAGAAAATGATTTTGAAGAAGAAAGGATATTTTCCTCAAGACTTCATTTCAAGTGTTTTATCAAAACCATTTTCCATCTAAAATGACATTATTTAATATATGTATGTTTCAAGTATAAAGTCTATATGATTTAAATGGTTTCACTTTTCTTATTATGAAATGATATCTATTTTTTTATATGGATTATGTGATGATGGGATGATGTTTATGAAACCCATTTTATTCGTTGGGTTATTATGAATGATGTATGTTTATTTTGTGGCTCAAGTAAGAATGATTTTATTATGAGATGGGTGGGACCTATATCTCCCTCCAATGCATTGGGTAAAGATTTATATCTCATGAGATAGACATGGCTGGAACGGTAAGTTAATCCGGTTCAGTATTACAGGACTGGAACGAGGAGTGAACTCGATTCAGAAAGGGACTTTGTCCACTAAGATGGTCTTGGCCGTAATGCCTTGGCTACTATGGAAATCATTACATGTGCTTAGTGGATGCCAAGATTACATGTTTTATTCCCATTCTATTTTATCATGATTTATGTTCCATTATGATCTATGCCTTATGTACTTCCACGATTTATGTATTTGCTCATGATTTTGATGTTTAAACATTATGTTCATGTTTTTAAGTTCAAATGTATATGGTATTTTTTATTTTATCCATGCTTACCCTTACTGAGAATTTGAGCTCACCCTATTTATGTTTTATTTTCCCCCATGATTAAAAGAAAGGTTTTAAGTAAGGAAAAAAAAGTGGAAGATCTTTATGGGAGATGTTGAAGATCTTTCACCACGATTAGAAGATTACGTTCCAAGTTTCCAAAGAAACTAAACTATTACGGTCCTTGTGTGTCTATTTTTGTTATTTATTATGTATTCCACAAAAGTAATGTAATATCTATGTACGTCAAGCTTCGGGTCTCTACAATATATACACAAATAAAAAATAAATTGGTTCGTAATACCATATATGTCTTAATGTAGTGACATTTTTGATGAAATATTTTACCAAGATAGTATCATTAATGTGATAATTAATCGATAAATTTATTTTTTTGTAAAAACTATAAAATGATAAAATAAAATTGGCAATAAAATATAATAAAATAGAGGTAATTTTACACATAATCATGGTATAAAAAAATCAATGAAGTATAAGTATAACCCAATGAATAAAAATTGAGTTAGGATACCCCTTACATGACACGTACCATTAGTTGAACATGATTCAACCTCATTTATAACAGTTTTGAAAAAGTTATTAACTTATAAAAAATCTATAATCATATTTATAATATCCAATTAATTCCTTATATGATTTATAGTATAATAGGTAACTTATAATAAATTCCAATTTATTTTCAATGTTTTGGTAGCAGCTGAAAATGCATATCCAAGATCATCTAAGACATGAGTGGTCCTATCTAACAAATAAACCACCAGAAATTAATTTATTAAAACTACCTTAAAAATGATCAATTAATATCAACAATATAAAAACAATTTAAAAAATATTCTACAGGAATAGTTCCCCATATCTCCCTATAAGACGTTGTTTCCCCAAATCCATGACCTATCATGTGCGAATAACCCACGAAACATCCTCAACCATTAACTGGGAATAATTTAATTGAAGTGAGGTAAGAAAAACAACCCCGTAAAATAGTTTAATTCTTTATGATTTGAAAAAACCACCATGGTAACATAACTCAGTAAAACAAAAAACATGAATTAATAAAAATGCTCCATTTGAATTCTCTTCCTTGGTAATTAAAATTTCTCATAATTGTTTTCAAATTCTTTATTGTCCAGTGTAATTTGAAATCAAAAACATAATCAGGTAAACTGTATTTAAGAAAGGATTATGGAGGATAAGGCACAAGGATCATACTAGGGGGAAATCAAACATCAAAATTATATGTAAATCCACCAAGAACTCAAACATAAAGGGGTCTGTAGAATGGAATAAAAGGGAGGGTGATCTCATGTAACATAGTAAAAAATAGATAATTAAGGGGCTTACATATTAGTGGATCAATAATGAAAATTTTATTTTTATTTAATGATCCTAATGTTATAAAAAATATTTGGACAAACTATATGCCATCCGTGCACCCCTACTATCCTAGGAACACCCACATAACTTGGCTATAATGAATAGTTCAATAGACTATGTTCCAATCACATGAAATGTTTTTAATTAATAATAGATTTCCACCTATTTTTACTGTTATTTCAACCTATCTTTCCAACCCATGTTCCTATAAAAGATGTGTAACATTGTTAGGTTTCAAATTTTTAACTGACCCTGGTCCCTGGGATACACTTTTTCAAACCTCTAACTTCTAGACCCAATCTCACAAGGACAATCTGAAAACCAGTAATATAGATTTTTCTTTGTTACATGCCTAAAAACATATATTTTAGTCATTACATCCTTTATAATGACAATATTAATATCAAATAAAATTTGTCCCAACCCGTATTTTAAAAATAAAATCCTTTCTGAAATTTCCAACTCATAGGAAAGTGGGATATTACACATGACTAATATTAAATCATGGGTTATTTATTTACAAATATATGTTAAAATTTTTAATCTTTACATGATTGACATATTAAGTGGTCCTTTTGATATATATATGTATAAAGTGTGTGGTTAATTTTTATAATATTTATATGGTATTCATTACTCTTGATTAGAAGATAACTATAAAATACTGTGATTAAATTTATTTTTTATGGAAATTATTATATATCAATATTATTTTATATGATGATTCAAAAAGTATTATCAACACTTGTTGGTTATAAAATATCATCACTAGTCAGTATCCTTTGGTATATATAGAGGCATTCTTAGGGTAATATAGTGACCACAATCATGTATAGTTTTATAATTCCCTTTTGAAGTGTAAGAAAATGGAATGTGAGATATTTTTATATTTTTCACTATTTGGTTCTTGTTATATTAAGATTATATTAGTTATAAATTTTGAGGCACATCAGTCTTTTATGTTGCAAAAACCAATATTATTGAAGGCAAATTCACTAGGGGTATGATTTCACTATTCATTATTTTCATTGTTTTTGTTTACTTATTCATACAATAATGAAATTTTAGAGAGAGTTTGATAAATTTTATTTTTCTCATGGATTTGGTTGCAAAGAGTCTATGTGTTCATGCATAATATTAGGTACACAATAATATCTGATATATCTGTCAATTACTATATGTGAAAAATAGTTTTGAAAAATAAATAATGGAAATGAATTTGTTATATAATTATTATGAAGTAAATTTATTGAGATTTTTTTTGTGAAAGAGGAAATTATTTACTAAAAAATAAAAATATGTTGTTGCGTTTTCCCAAATACCCAATTTATGGTGAATTATTCAATTGATTCTTCTATGGTGTTTTTCAAGTTTTTTTGATATGATATTAAATCCTACTTTCACCATCATATAGGGGATGAGGGCCCTATATTAGGTTCATTTGGGGTTGATTAATTAAATACTAGATCAGAATTGGTATTCTCTGATATGGATTAATATTGATAAGGTGTTCATTATGATTTGTACCCTTTTTTGGTCGAGTTATCTTGTAGTATTATCATAGGATAGTGATTTATGAATTATTATAATGTTATTATATTTGTTAGAAGTATATTTTTGGGTTTTTTCCTTCTAATCAGGTTTTCATGAGTTGCTTAATGAGTGGGTTTAGAAAATTCATTATGTCAATAAGTTAGTACTCTTTATCTTGTTTGAAATAACCCTACTAGGATCATGTCCTTGGTGATGGAATTATCTTATAGAGTAATGAATGGTGTGGAATTTCGATTCTATGTATTGATAAACCATTCTAAGAATTAAATATCAATTTGATTATATAATAGTAAAATTAATTTCTAGAATTAGGAGTTATATAAATGATTCAAAATTCTTGGTATATGATACAAAATTTTTTATAAACCATTATAAACCCCATTAGTATGGCCTTAAATTACCAATATTTTCATTAAAATGTTGGAATAGGTCTATAAAGACTATTGAAAAATCCATTTTAATAGCATTACATTACCTTGGAATCAAACATCCCCACAGTTTAATTATACCAAGTGTATAGGTCTATAACAATTGTTTAATTAATGTTCATATATCCTACCCATAAATTAGTAGAAAACAACCACAACATTTTCCCAAAACCAACAAAAAAAATACATTAAACTATAGAAATCAAACCACTTCTAGCCAATATAAATAATTCAGAAAACTTAAAGACTATCACTAAAATACACCAAAACCCCTGCACCCAAACCACTAGAACCAAATATAAAAAAATAATTAAACTAATGAGTGAATTCCACCAATAATAAAACTCATTTAGATTATCTCATATATGATTCATATCCAATAATTAAACATCATATATCATAAATATTAGTAAAAAAAATATAAAGTATCAATTCCTCTCTCTCATATATAAAGTCAATATCATAACCATCAACATTATCATCGTCCCCACCGTCATTGTTTAAATCATCCTCAATGTCATCCTTAGAATAAAAGTAACCATATCCATTACCATGTCCACTTGCATCTCTTTGAAAGTAATCACCCAAACACCATTAGTAGCATCATTACCATTTCCTATTTCATCATATAATGAATTCATTGTCATCATTAATGTAACGAAAACCATAGTGATATCTAGTGTAAGTTATTTACATAAGGATTTTATTACTTTAATAAACCATCTTAATGTATTTGACTCTATTATTACTCTATCATGGCTATTTTGGCCACTTATTCCATTGTATGAAAATGTTCTAAATCAATAAGATATTTTTCCAATTTTGTGTTACTAGAACTGGCACCTGATGTTGGCCAATATCTTGTGGGGAAAATACACTTTTTTGGATGAAAAAGTACTATCCAATGGTTCTAATGTCCTTATATCTAGTGAAAATGATTATTTTACCAAATGAAGTTATTTTTTAACTCATCAAGGTCATCTAAATTACATTTCATCATATATAGATGAACTATTTTGTTGCAAAATTGATATTAATGTTTTATATCGAAAAAGAAAAACATACAATATCCTATTATGTTTGTTCATTTACCGTGCTTCTATATTTCATATTTATCCTTAATAAAAACAACTTTTATTGAGGCGCATGTCCTTCAATATTCAATACTCCCCTATATAATTAAATTTAATATAGAAACCCATTATTCAATAATAAAATATCTTTTAAAAAACTCTATCATTGTAGCTAATAATTAATTGAAAACTAATAACCAACAAAATTGAATAAGAATGAACATCAATATATTATATTATCCCCAACCATTAGAAACTATAATAAATCAATCCAAAATGAAGGGGGAGTATAGAAAAGAATATACAACCATAATAGATTTAATGTGGAAGGGGAAGATAAATAAATGAAATATATGTACAAGAAGAAAATTTCTTTTTTATTTATTGGGTATTACTATGTAGAATTAACTATAAATACAATCACTTCTTTTAAAATATTTTTTTAAGTGGGTTCCTATTATTTATAGTTGTATTATAATGAAAATTCTTAATTTCTCATGATTTACATGTAATTTTTTTTAAAATTATATTTAATTATTTCAAGACCACACGATTTGACGATAGGTAATTCTGAGGCCTGGTGAGCCCAGAATAGAATTTTGAATGTTTTCTAATTCGTTTAAGTAAACATGTAAGTGTGTTTTTCTAAATTTTGAACCATTTCTCGAATAGAAAATTTGAGGGAACCATTGAACTCATAACGGAAGGATTAAACTTGAAAGGACCTAGTATTGACCAATAAGGGTTGGACTGAAATGTTTTTTTTCCAAATATTTGGAAAATAATTAAATAACATAAAAAAATATTTTATTATTATTTTATCACCATTGAGATTTGGACGACAACAATGTAGTGATGCGATGAGGCCCATTAATGGATGCTTCTTAGTGGATCATAAATGGAGTGTAATAGATATGGTGTTTCATAAATGAAATAGCATAACGACGCAGAGTCTCAACCTAATAGAAACAATGTGACATGTTTTCTTTTAAAAAGATAATGTTTTGGAGAAATGAGAATTAAACCCTGTGAATTCGCTGGTAAACCTGCGACAATGATTCCCTCTAATAACAAATGTCGAATGCGAGAGGATTTCTAGACACATCGAAAATTTACGAAGAATGGGACTAAGAAGCGACGCACGACGACAGAGCTTGATTCCATGTGGGTGGAGTGCTCCAACGATGAACGTCAATAAAGGTAGGGGTTTATTTGTTTCACATTTTCCCCATTCGTATTCTAAATGTTGAACACAGATCAACCCAATAATAAGTTGATATGTGGATTGTTCATTCTGGAGGGAGGGTGATGTTTCTTGGGATTTCCATTTGGGAATAAATTATTGTTGATAGAACATCATCCCAGAACTTCCACCAGTTATAAAATTATAAAGTGGATGGAATAGGCCGACACGAACATGACCTGATCCCCACTACTTATGTGTTCATCATGGCAGAGTTTATGAAATGACAGAAAGGAAAATTCAGGGCCTTCATAGGGAAAGTGAAACCCCTAGTGTCCAGAGGCGCATTCAGTATGAAGAACGGACCACCGGTTTGGAATTAGTGGCCCATAGAAAGAACCGTCGGTGTTTCGGCACCTGTGGCGGAAGTGGGTGGTGGTGGTGCACCTTTTCAGTGGCCAGAGTTGGTTGTCATATCTTTCTCGGGCCATGGAGTTTCGGGAAGAACTACTGGTTTGGCCGTGCATCTCAGGAGAACAGGGTTGATTGACCGTGTGCGTGAAATTTGACCGACAATGTTGGATGGTCACTTAGTGAAAGGCTGGGGTCAATAGGCCACAACGAGAGGCACTAGCCCTGTAGATAACCCAAGGGATGAGGTGAGCTAGACATAGCTTTGAGCTGCGTTTCGTCCAGGTAGAACCGGTGAGCCTATAGAAGACTGGGAAGGGTGTAGGCTGGGCTGGACCCACAACACAATGGACCGAACCCTGGATGGACTGAGTTCAATTTGGGTCCGTGGACCCCATGCCGGGTTGGGTCGGGTCGGTCTGACCAGGCCGGCCCAGACCTGGACCCAACCAAACCCATTTTGGAAAAAAGAAAATATTGTTCAAACTGGCCATATGATTGATGAGCTATTTATGGCGTCGAAACCCTCACGACATGGTGAATATTTTCAAAAACTATATGGAGTATTTCATGGAATTTGGAATTAGACAAATGTCATGGGGAGCGTTTCAACCGAGATCAAGTGTAGTATGTGCAAAAACCATGCAGTTGGATGAGACCTAAGATTGTTGATAAGAGACATTGTGTGGATCGTATACTATGGCCCAGTGGGAAGTATCATATGTGTGACCCAGCAGGCCCAAATTGGGGCGAGGCTTCTACGTGACCCGTAAAACCAACAATACATGAAAAGAGAAGTACCTCAGTATGTCTATAGGTGGAAAGTAGCTTTTATGTGACTAGACATGCCCATGGTTGGGATGGAATTCTATATCACCAAGAATACCCATGATACTAATCTAGGATGAGTACCATAGTAATCCTAGGTTAGTGGGAAGCAGCTTCTGTGTGACCCGAAGGCCTACTTTACTCATTGAGGTGGATTTCTCCAGCAGCCCATAGGGTTCAACGTTATGACTAATGGTCTTACTTTCCTGCTCTAAAATATACCTGATGTGAGCTATCTTGCTTCGTGATCATGCTTGGTGATCAAGATTTGTGGTTTTTTGTGGGTTTCTTGTGGTATTTACATTTTTGTTTTGGGGTACCTACTAAGTATATTGTTACTCACCCTTGCATGAGCTTAGCCTGCACATTTTTTGTCTGTTGCGACGACTGTTGACCTGATGGAGGACTTGGTGGCCCCGAACTCGGTGGTGCCCAATGAGACCAGGCTGGAAGGGCGTACTTCTATGGCTTCCAGTAGCTACTATGTACTTACCCATCTTGTGGGGGTTTTAGCGAATGGTTATCCATATATTCTTTTATAATTTCCTATTTTTCAGTTAGTCTTTTGTTGGGTTTGTATTCTGGAACATTTGACATGTCGTTGTACTTGTATTCAGTGGTTGTTTAGTGGAATACTTATTTACTTTTACATCTTTGGACATGGATTTGTGTGCGTGCATATAGGTACCTAGGAATATGCATCCCACTTACAGGTTGATTCCTTTGATGCTAGTTGCCAACCCCTGGCCTTCGGGAGGCGGTCTTGGGGTATGTCATAGCATGGGCCCTAGGGGACGGGTCGTGAAAATGTGGTATCAAAGGTGGTTGGTTCTACCTCAACGACCAAGAGTCTTTTGATTTGTTTTTGGGGACAAAATATTAAATGTTTTGTGTTCAAATTATAGATTCGGGGAGTCTAGTGTTGGTGCGGTGAATGACGTATCTATATACTAGGACCCTAAATTCTGCTTTTCAGATCTATACATGAAAAAAATGATTTTATAAGTGTCTCTTTATGATCTTCTTGAATAAGAGTAAGGTCACCAGGTTTAGTCAGGTACATCTTGATCTATTTAAGGATTCCTCCTCGTAGAGATCCAGCTAGGCTTATGATACTTGATAGTGTATAAAATCCACCTAGCGACGAGGCATTGGTTCAGGGACCAGTCTTAAAGATGGCCTCACCGGGTGGTGCACTAGTGCTCCCACTACCCATTGATCATCAGTTACTACCAGAATTACCAGTAGAGTATGTACACAGACATAGTGAATTTCACGAGTTTTATAGACAGAGACCTCCTAGGTTTAGGGGAGATACAAATCCTCTAGTGGCTGAGGACTGGTTGGAGGCAATGACGCAGGTCTTTCACATAGTGAAGAAACCACTTCCCAAGATGCCGATCTTGGCTGTGAACCTTATGTAGGGATAGGTTGGTTGTCACGAACCAGCCCGGGTCGACCCTGAACCAATCACCTGAGCCGGTCCGAGGCAAGTCCCAAGGGGCGTTCCCGATCCCCCCGGGATGGAAACTAGTGCCGGGCATCAATTTTTAATCGTTGGGAATGATTTAGCCCAAAAAAACAAGGATCTGTAAAAGAAAAACAAACAACAAAACAGACAACACTAACAACAGAAATAAAACTACACAACAACCATACCTCCACGTGACCTTGCGGTCACCACCCAACTAAACACTAGCGTCGCTCCATCACTGAGCGACTCAAATCAGGAAAACCTGAACACAAGGAACCTGCAAATGAAATGGTAAAAGATAGGCGTGAGTACAAAAAGTACTCAGTAGGTGAGCCCAACAACAAATCCCAAAGCACTACCAGTAAATAAAGAATCTACAAATTCCATGTTTGAACTACAATGTATAAAAGTAATATTTCATAATGTTTCACTTTAAAATCAAAACACGAGACATTACCCTTATTGTTTTTCAAAAGTTTAATTCCTTTCATTGGTGCCAAATTCATTCTAAAAGGGGAAGAAGTGTTACATTTTCAAATTTTTACGCAAAGAGAATAACACATTTTCATTTGAAAACCATTTTCACAAAGTATAACAGTATAAGCTGTAAAGAACAACTAAAAGTAAACAAGAAAAGAACATCAAGTAACCGTGGGTGATCCTAAACATCCCTAGAAAACCCCTGGACGTACTTGGGTTCAGACTACCTGCTGGCATGGTACTCCACAGTCAATAACCAACTGGCCACCCTAATAGCCAAACAGTGGCACTCCCCACAAGGCCTACCTACCAAGGGGGGACTAACCTGTCTAATCGGGGTTAGCCAACAACCATCACTCGATTCTCTAAAAGATTCCCAGGAACCCACAGTGGTTTTTAATAATACAGTGTAAGTGGGAGGCCCTCACACGCGTGACTCATCTCACTTCACTTTCCAACCCCTTACATGGATACCGCTACACGACAACCCTCAAAGGGAAGTCCCCCTGTAGAGATTCCCCATAAGTATATATATATGTATAATCACTTCACATTTTATAAAGTGCCAACCGGGCCGCCATATCATTTAACATTTAAACCATTTAATACCAAAGCGTTTCCAGAAGACATAACACACACCATCACATTGAAAACCAGAAACTCACTTAGAACTTCATTTAAGAAACTCAAATCAGCATTTTAAAACTGAAACACATTGGTGTCACAAGTAAAACCATTTTCCAAAATCCTATCGCATGCCACCTTTATCAAGATCCAAACGAGCGTTTAATCATTTTTTGAATGAACACTGTTTCTCAGATGAAATCCAAAATTTTATTCACACGTCAAAGGAAAAAAAATTTCAACAAAAAAGGATCCACACTTGAAGTTTCCAAAAAAACAAGTTTAAAGGCCAAACGAGCATTTTCTCTATTCAAGGTTTTAAGAGAACACCATTTTTCATAAAAAATACACCTGCCATTTTACACACACCAAAACCATTTCCAATCACACTTTAACATGTCTTGCACATTTCAAAAATAACTCATTTAGCTATATCACTAGAAAACCACGCAATTAAGTCCAAGAAAAATGCTTCCAGGGCAATACAAGAATTAAACAGATTTAATTTTCAGCAGGTCACCGAACTAATCATAACTATTTAATACTACTTTAAATTTACTAAAATTCAATAGAAGTACAAGGAATAAATAAATTCTAAAGTTAAAGGAAAGTGCAGTGGGAGAAAACCTACCTCTAATTCACAAAGTGAACTCGACGACACAACACACCTCGCGCAGGCGCGTACGCACGCACAAGCCGAAGAACGCAGTGTTGCAAAATTATCCCGCCGACACGCTGCATCAAACACCAAAAAAAAAAAAAAACAAACCACATATATAAAAATATGCTCAAATAGCAATCAGCCAAAAAAGACTACCTCGACCCAGATGCACTCAACCGTCGGGGTCACGCGCCAGTTAAAGGGGCGGCGCGCACTGGCAGGGAGACCGCCGGAGGTCGCGCGCTGATTATCGGGTGCGCCGTTGCCCGGCGCAAGACGGTGGAGGCTGGATGAACCGTAGGAAGCCAGTACGCGGCCTGCCGAAGGTGTGGCGGAGCCGGACGGAGTGCCGGAAAAGACTGGGGGACACCGGCAGGCGGTGCCAGAGCGAAGCAGGGGTGCCAGCAGGGATGGGGAACGCCGACGGGGTCACCGGAATAGGACAGGGGACGTCAGAACAGTGTCGGATAGCAGAGGCGGGTCGTGCGGGGGATGGGGGGGGGGTGCACCGGAGTGATGGAAAAAAGCCGGAAGAGGCCCGGGGGGCTGATGGAGCGGGTCAGAGGTCGCTGGACGGCAGCGAGCTCACTGGTAGGGTCGGCAGGGGTGTCGGAGGGGCCGGCAGGGGTGCCGGTGGCCGCTGACTGGCGACAGGGGCCCACCGGTGGAGCTAGCCGGTGAGGCGGCCAACGACAAGGGAGGCTGCGTGGGCGGCACCACCTTGGGAGAGGCATGACGGCGAGCGGGACACGGCGGTCGGGAGGGCCTGAGACCGGTCGGAGGTCGGGATGCCGAGAGGAGACTGGCGGAGGCTGGGGGGTCGTGCGGAGGCCGGTTTGGGGGGTTGCTGGCGCGGGGAACCGGGGGTCGGGGCTGGGTGAGGTGCAGCGGAGCCGGGGGTGCAGGCGTGGGGAAGCGGTGGAGGGCGCCGAGGTGGAGCGGGGAAGGGAAGCAGGAGGGGGGGGGTGCGGTGCAAGAGGGAAAGGGGGGGGGGGGGCTCGGCGCTAGGGTTAGGGTTCTTTTTTTCATAATAATAATATTATTACATTAATAATAATCACATTAATAATAATAATAATAGAAGAAATATTATAGTAATAATAACAATAACAATAACAATAATAATAATAATGAAAATAATAATAATAATAATATAAATAATAATAATAACAATAATTTAATAATAATAAAATGTCAACATAAAATTTTTAATATTCAAAATGCCGGGTGAACACACGATCACCCGGGACGAACGCACGGTCACCGCTATCGATGCGGTGACCGCGCACCAGCGCGAAACTGCCAACACAATTAAACTTTGATAACTTTAAACCGGGACCACGAAAGAAGTAAAAATAAGGGCATCTGCGGTCGGGGTGTGACAATTCTCCTCACCATAGACACTTTCTGCCCCCAGAAAGTCACCGAGCCAAAAGTCGGTCAAGATTCAATTCCATGCCCAAACAGAACTAAAGGAACCGAGGAGAACTGAGAATCTCGGGATGACGTTACTCTACACAGGTCACACCCGACCGATTAAAGAGAAAACTGCGGTCCGAGGTTGAGGGGAGAACACGAAGGGGTTATCCCCACCATAAGAACTTAACTGGTTCGAAAATTTAACACCCAAAACATACTACCACAAGGAGGTGGGTTCAGTACGGGGACTCATAACTGATCAAAACTGACTCCTATAGCCCAATCAAAACAACACCTCCGTCGAAACGTTGAAACCTTGACCATAGTTAACAACCTTAAACACCAGGGAAAACCCATGAAGAAAACCCAAGAATTCTCACAACATCGTTTCTCACAAAGACACTTACATCTCTAAATGAACACAGTCAAACCGAGGTCAATTCACGCAAGATCAAAACACATCTCTAAGAAAAACGCACAATTCAGAGAATTAAAATTTAGACAAACAAAACTGTTTGGATTATAATCGAACACGTTCACCCCAACCTCACGACGACACAATGAACCTACAACAACGCGAAAATTTTAACAGTGGAAGAATGAGAACGAAAGGAATTCTAATTCTTTGTTTCCAACACCGAACACAAAACCCGACCAAAGGATTCACACCCTCGGGAACTCCTGACTGTGCGTGAGCTTCAACCCGCGACCTGTGGCTGGGGATCTGATGGCTGAAGCATCTCCTGCCTCAGTCAGGCACTAACAGTTTTCCGATCACAACGTCCTCTTCAAGCGACTCTTCATATAAAACATTTCCAGATGATCCAGACACCTACAATGATGAAACGTCATTGAAGGGGTGTGACATGACGACCTTGTATACCCTAAATGTCTATACTGATGGTACATCATTAGATGGTCTGATGAACTGAAAAACGGAGCCACTGCAGAGGAATCTCTGGAAACAGATCCATCTGACACACTCTGCTCGTCAGATGGGAGACCTACACGAGCGACTGGATACATTGGATTGCCAAACGTTTGCACTCTGGAGACTAACTCAGATAAAAATACCTTATGCACTAACTTATCAAAAGTGATGCCCGAAAAAGGGAGGGATCACTCCTTGATCTCTGGACGAAGACACCCGTTAAAGGGAGGAGTTTTCATCAGATCTTGCGATGCTATCTCTGAAAAAGAGATACAAGATCCTTGAAATTATCAACACACGCTTTCACATCTGTTGGCCATGTCAAAAACACATGAGCTATTCCACCTTCTTCATCTTCCTCTCTTCAAGTACAAACCTTCGGATGAAAACGACTTTAAAGAAATCCCACATCATCCCATCTTGTAGTGATGGCAGGGCGAAAAACTCTCACTCGTCCAAAGCTGGACCCTCGGACAAACTCAAAACAGCATGCTCTCAAACAGCGTTGAGAGTTCCCAATGTTCTAAATATACACTCCACTTCCTCAATCCATTCCACTACCTCTAACGGACCCCGATCACTATGAAGAATAGGTAAAGCTCGAGAGGGACCAAAAAACTGGGCATGACTTATCAGAATCCTTAGAGACCTTTCTGGGTGGCATTTCCTAAGCAACATATGAAACACATAGCCGAAACCGATATCAATCGAAGCAACATCAATAAAGCATCCTTATCCAAACCAACCAGCTCGAAAACTAACACAACCCAGAATTCCCCTTTTCATTTTAGATTTCAAAAACACCCTTTTTTTTTCAGAACCTCTTTCTTTCAAGACCACTTTCCAAATACCAAATCCACTTATCAAACCAAAATCACTTTCCAAAACCATTTTCCTCTTTAAAATCCAATTTAGAAAACAAGGTCAAGCCTTTAATTTCAAACACACCTAGGTAATCTCATGAACCGCTGCACATGTATTCATCCACTTTCATTAATAGGAACCAACACGCACTTTCCATGCATCCTCTCACATGTGCAAATGTTCATAAGTAGTACCTGAGGTTTCACCCCAAACCACTCTCGACCAATTTCCAAGCAAACACCAGTTTTCCCAATCCAAAAGCATTTAGTTTTAAAATTTATTTCATAAATTTAAATTCATTTAAAAGAAATCAGTCCAATTTTCAAAAACATTTTTTTTTCATTTACAATAACGCACTTTCACCGACCAAAATGAAAGCAGCACCCAAATTTGCATCAACCACTGGAGTGAGGGACTAGTAGTCACGCTCAGCCTGGCGACATGGTAGTGGGCCATGTCCCAAGTAAGCATTGAACCCTAGGAGGAATTCAAACTGTGTACTCAGACTCCACATGGGTCACTACTCCATGTGAAATAATGATGTAACGTCATCTTGCCTCCGTTGTCATCTCTCAATCCAAGAAAAACTAGAAAGAGACAAGGACACAATTCCCAGACTACCATTGGAGACTCGAGGTGTGGAACATGAGAGGGTTCATAATATCCTTCCCGTACCTACCTCTCAAGTCCCGACAGTCCTAATCTCCACCTACCGGACAACCCAAATAACAAGGGCCTGCTCTGATACCATTTTGTCACAAACCATCACGGGTCGACCCTGAACCGGTCACCTGAGCCGGTCCGCGGCAAGTCCCGAGGGGCGTTCCCGATCCCCCCGGGATGGAAACTAGTGCCGAGCATCAAGTTTTAATCGTTGGGAACGATTTATCCCAAACAAACCAGGATCTGTAAAAGAAAAACAAACAACAAAATAGACAACACTAACAACATAAATAAAACTACACAACAACCATACCTCCACGTGACCTCGCGGTCACCACCCAACTAAACACCAGCGTCGCTCTATCACTAAGCGACTCAAATCAGGAAAATCTGATCACAAGGATCCTGCAACTGAAATGGTAAAAGATAGGTGTGAGTACAAAAATTACTCAGTAGTGAGCCCAACAACAAATCCCAAAGCACTGCCAGTAAATAAAGAATCTACAAATTCCAGGTTTGAACTACAATGTATAAAAGTAATCTTTCATAATGTTTCACTTGAAAATCAAAACACGAGACATTACCCTTATTCTTTTTCAAAAGTTGAATTCCTTTCATTGGTTCCAAATTCATTCTAAAAGAGGAAGAAGTGTTACATTATCAAATTTTTACACAAATAGAATAACACATTTTCATTTGAAAACCATTTTCACAAATTATAACAGTACAAGCTCTAAAGAACAACTGAAAGTAAACAAGAAAAGAACATCAAGTAACCATGGGTGATCCTAAACATCCCTAGAAAACTCCTGGACGTACTCAGGTTCAGACTACCTGCCGGCATGGTACTCCACAGTCAATAACCAATTGGCCTCCCTAATATCCAACCAGTGGCATGCCCCACAAGGCGTACCTACCAAGGGGGACTAACCCGTCTAATCGGGGTTAGCCAGCAACCGTCACTCGATTCTCTAAAAGACGCCCAGGAACCCACGGTGGTTTTTAATAATACAGTGTAAGTGGGAGGCCCTCGCACGTGTGACTCATCTCACTGAACTTTCCAACCCCTTACATGGACACCACTACATGACAACCCTCAAAGGGAAGTCCCCCTGTAGAGATGCCCCATAAGTACAAATATATATGTATAATCACTTCAAATTTAATAAAGTGCCAACCGTGCCACTATATCATTTAACATTTAAACCATTTAATACCAAAGCGTTTCCAAAAGACATAACACATGCCATCACATTGAAAACTAGAAACTCACTTAGAAATTCATTTAAGAAACTCAAATAAGCATTTTAAAACTGAAACACATTGGTGTCACAAGTAAAACCATTTTTCCAGTATTCTATTGCATGCCACCTTTATCAAGATCCAAACGAGCCTTTAATCATTTTTTGAAGGAACACTGTTTCTCATATGAAATCCAAAATTTTATTCACACGTCAAAGGAAAAAAATTTTCAACAACAAAAGATCCACACTTGATGTTTCCAAAAAAACAAGTTTAAAGGCCATATGAGCATTTTCTCTATTCAAGGTTTTAAGAGAACACCATTTTTCAGAAAAAATACACCTGCCATTTTACACACACCAAAACCATTTCCAATGACACTTCAACATGTCTTTCACATTTAAAAAAGAACTCATTTAGCCATATCACTAGAAAACCACGTAATTAAGTCCAAGAAAAATGCTTCCAATGCAATGCAAGAATTAAACAGATTTCATTTTCAGCAGGTCACCACACTAAGCATAACTATTTAATACTACTTTAAATTTACTGAAATTCAATAGAAGGATAAGGAATAAATAAATTCTAAAGTTAAAGGCAAGTGTAGTGGGAGAAAACCTACCTCAAAGTCACAAAGTGAACTCGACGACACAACACACCTCGCGCAGGCGCGCACGCACACGCAAGCCGAAGAACGCAGCATTGCGAAATTATCCCGCCGACGCGCTGCATCAAACACCAAAACAGCAAAACAACAAACCACATATATAAAAATATTCTCAACCATCAATCAGCCACAAAAGACTACCTCGGACCAGACGCGCTCGACCGCCGGGGTCGCGCGCCAGTTAAAGGGGCGGCGCACACTGGCAGGGAGACCGCCGGAGGTCGCGCACTGATTATCGGGTGTGCCGCTGCCCGACGCAAGACGGTGGAAGCTGGACGGACCGCAGGAAGCCAGTACGAGGCCTACTGAAGGTGTGGCGGAGCCGGCCGGAGCACTGGAAAAGACTGGGGGACGCCGGCAGGAGGTGCTGGAGCGAAGCAGGGGTGCCGGCATGGATGGGGAATGCCGGAGGGGTTGCCGGAACAGGGCAGGGGACGTCAGAACAGTGCCGGACAATGGAGGCAGGTCGTGCGGGGGCTGGGGGGTGCGCCAGAGTGCCGAGAAAAAGCGGGAAGAGGCCCGGGGGGCTTCTGAAGCGGGTTGGAGGCCGCTGGCCGGCAGCGAGCTTGCCGGTAGGGTCGGTAGGGGCGCCGAAGGGGCCGACAGGGGAACCGGAGGCCGTTGGACGGCGATGGGGGCCCGCCGGTGGTGCTAGCCGGTGAGGCGGCCAACGAAAAGGGAGGCTGTACGGGCGACGCCGCCTTGGGCGAGGCGTGATGGCGAGCGGGACGCGGCGGTTGCGAGGGCCTAAGGAAGGTCAGAGGTTGGGATGCCGGGAGGAGACTGGCAGAGGCCGGGGGGTCGCGCGGAGGCCGGTTTGGGGGGTTTCTGGCGCGAGGAACCGGGGGTCGGGGCTGGGCGAGGTGCGGCGGAGCCGGGGTGTGGCAGAGCCGGGGGTGCTGGCGCGGGGAAGCAGCGGAGGGCGCCGGGCGGAGTGGGGAAGGGAAGCAGGAGGGGGGGGGGGGCACGACGCTAGGGTTAGGGTTGTTTTTTTCATAATAATAATATTATTACATTAATAATAATCACATTAATAATAATAATAATAGCAGAAATATTATAGTGATAATAACAATAATAATAATAATAATAATAATAATAATAAAAATAATAATAATAATAATAAAAATAATAATAATGATAATAATTTAATAATAATAAAATGTCAACATAAAATTTTTAATATTCAAAACACCAGGTGAACACACGGTCACCCGAGCCGAACGCACGGTCACCGCTAATGATGCGGTGACCACGCACCGGTGCGAAACCGCCAACACAATTAAACTTTGATAACTTTAAACCGGGACCAAGAAAGAAGTAAAAATAAGGGCATCTGCGGTAGGGGTGTGACATTGGTAGATGGTGGAGCTTGACCATGACACATGATGAGGTGAACCTCACTTAGATAGACTTCGAGCGGCTTTTCTAGGAAAAGTTCCTTCCCATGACCTTGTGCTCGGTCCGCATACAAGATTTGCTTCACTGACAGTAGGGAAGCATGAAAATGGCTGAGTACTCTACGATGTTTACAAACCCTCTCTCTACTCCACATACATGGTGTGGGACCCTTTATTTAAGGCCTTGACCATTGAGAAGGGACTCAGTCGGGAGATCAGTTCATCGATGGTTTCTCTTAGCATCCCCACCCAGGTTGGAGTGCGGGAGTAAGCCCTTATTGTAGAGAGCTTCTTGGCAGAGTAGGCGCCGATAGCCAGATCCACTAGTAGAAATCAGATGATAGATTCTATAGTGGTGAGTAGAAGATAATATACATGGGGCCCCAAGTAGGCCAGATATTTCAAGGGATGACATCAGGACTCAGGGTTAGTAGTGCGGGGCTCCCAGACCAGAGGGAGTCAGCAGGGAACCATGCTGGGCTTCACATGCGGTGGGTAGGGACACAAGACTCATGACTACCCAATCCGCTGAACATATGATTAGAATATGGTCTAGGGACAACCATGGAAAAGTAATACATTCGAGTGGGTACATCTATAGGGTAGCAGACATGGAAGGGGAGCAAGCTGAGAGGCAGGAGGTGGATGACAGTTCGAGGTGTTACCACCACCACCACCAGGTGGTCCACCACGAGCTAAGGGTGATAGAGGATAGGGGGAATACTAGTTTCAGGTGATAGAGTCCTGAAACCACATCGCTTCATAGATGATTAGAGGTTTGGTATCTTTCTTCTCCACCATAGATTTAGTTCTTATAGACACATGTTCAGGGAGGAACCAGGCATGCAACGGATGCCCCAAACATGTTGGATTGTAAAATTTCCCCTGATGTTCAACCTGAACATGTTGACATCCACAAAAAACATCCCGGACTAAGCCGAGGATCATGAATGAATAGTTTTAAGCACAATATAAAACTATAAAATACCAGGTTTAAAAAATGAAGCTGCACTTGATGTTCGCTCGTCGTTGGCGATCACTGCTCAAAGAATCTGAAACCAAATTCCTCTAGCTTATCCACACAAACATGAAGGAACTGGGCATTTAGTGGAATCCCCAAATAAGAGGGGCATGAAAATATCCACTAATGTTTGGCCCAAACTTTTCGACGTCGGAAAACAAAATCCCTATTTACATCCTTGATCATACATGATGATTTTTAAGCACAATATAAACCGTAAAATACCTATTTTAGAAAATGAACCCACGCATGATGTCTGCTAATAATTGGTGATTTATGATCAATGAATTTGAAGTCGAATTCCTCAAGATCATCCACACATGCTTCAAGGAATCTGTAGGATCACCGGTCATTATAATCCGGGTGCTAGCGCAAATCTATGATGACTCCTTCGGAAGTCCGATGATAACTACATCACTTCACTTACGATGCTTGAGAGAGAGATCCATCCAAGTTCCTTGGTTCTATAGAATCTATCTCTTGGATATGGTAGAGAGAGGAGGAGAGAGAGATGTAGTGAATAGTTCATGGAATACTCCTATCCTCCTCTATTTATAGAGTGAAATGAAATTATCCAGAAATGCTGGCATAGCCCTCAAACTATTAATCACACTATATATATATTATTCTGACAAATAAACTGAGTCATAAATATTAATTATTATTATTATCATTTAAATGTAATATATATATTACATGATAATACCCATTCCATTAACTGTACCCATACTCCCACAAAATATTAATTGAACCATGAATATTTTAATATTCGTTCAAATAATATTTTTCCTGTATTTAAATAAAATTCATAAATACATTTAATAATTTAATTCAGTACCCATCAATCTAAACTTGAATGATATGAATTTATTTATTTCATTGGTGATCTTATTTCTGGGAAAAATCCCAAATCCCATTGGTGGGGCCCACCATGTCCAAATCTCATATTCAACTGAATAGGGAAGATTCTCGAATATGCTATTGTGTGTGGCCCTCTAAGACCTTATCCTGATAGTAGTGAATATTATTCACAGACCAATAGTGGTATCTAGAAACCCATCATGGCCCCTTAAGAGATAAGTATGGTCACAATAGGGACAACCAACCTATGAGCACGCACTGTGTAACATAATCTATTTTTCTATAATATCTCGCAAAGAAGGGAGCGCTCACATGCCATTTACCATTTCTTACTTTATTGTTTGTTGATCTAACTGAATGGATTTACCCTAGACTTCCATGGACATGGTCTTATAAAGGTACTTCCATCGTTATCAACATGGCCTAAGATATATTACTTCCAAAACCCCTAAGTGACAAATCCTTTCTCGACCATTCAACTAGTGCCATGCCACCAAGGAGGCACCCAACACGAACTACCTCATCATGAATTCTTTTCCATGGTTTTATTCTTGTATTAAAGTGTGTAATCAAATGGAATACATTGGTAATGATCTCAATTTAGGAGACGATTACACGTTATGGTAGAGAGGAACATCCAATGAGACCTGAAACATGTGGTGTTCATATTGGCGGGTCAGTCCTCATGATCTCACTACTATAAATCGCCATGTGTGAACTTCATGAAAACATGTTTCGAGGTTTATGAGCCCCCAACACCTGATAGTCAAACATCTACATATCTAATTAGTAATATGTATTGAGACCAGAGAACATATATTTAATATTAATGTCATAGTATCTAGTGGTTCTCAATATAGTCTTGGATTTTCTATAACCTTTTAATACCACAACTAATCTTTGGAAATTACCATTTCAATAGTAGATGCAGAAAAATCTACACTATAATTGTAAGAAGACATCATGTATAACTAACTGTATACACAATATGGTAATAAAAAACATTGAATAGTTCGGTCTTGGGAACCCACTATTTCAACACTCCCACAAGCACTAGAGCCTACTTTCTAAAAAACATGTTAGATATGGACAAGATGAACATCATGTTTCTGATGTCTAACAAATTTAGATATAGGGACCTCCATAGTTCTGCCTCATGGCTATTCGAATATAGAGATCTTATCTCTTAGAGTAAAACTTCTCAAGAGATGGTATCCCAAGTTTATGACACTTTTTCACTATCATAACTTGACATATTGGCTAGTAAGAATATCATAATTTACATTATGATAATACTTTTCTTACAAGATGTGATTCCAAGAAGTGGAATATATTGTTGCATTTATCTGCTTCTTAGTTGCCTTTGAAGCTGCAACATACTCCATCATTTTAGGTATGGCTTCCACTGGCTGATATGGGTTTGACTCACTCATTTTCTTTATCCTAACAATGATAGTAGGTCCCATTGTTCTATGGAAGTCAAGTTTGTATGCCCAAAAACTATTTTCCTTTCTTCTCCATTTATCATGTACCTATATTTTGTACTTTCTGATGTACAATTATATAGTTTTGACTGCTTCTCTTGTAGTGTTCTGGGATATAAATGATATTTTCCTACTGTAAAATATACATTGGTTATATCAGTTTTTCTATATATCATGGAATATGTGATTGATCCATCACTTTGACGTATGAATTTAACTCATCACATTTATCTCCTCCCATGTTCTGAACATGGAAAGCTAAAGTCTTTATGTCACATGAAATTGGAAATAATTCTTATCTTGAATGGTACCAACTTGTATTTTTCAATACAATTTCAATATATGGATGATTGACTAGGACCAAGAAAACTATAGATCTACCTTAGTAGATCATGTTCCCTATAAATTAGGTTGCTACTTTAAGTCAATCACTGGAGAATAAATTTGATCTTGGTCTTAACTAAATTGATGACCAATCTGTTTTCCATATGTTGTCGAACATATTTCACATGGAAAACCATTGGGTCTCCCACATACCTCTCATAGACACCTGGAAATCATTTTTTTCAAATGTATATTCTATGATCATATAACTTACATTAATCCGAAAATAGATTTCAGTAACTTGGAATCCTTTATTATCATTCTGTGACATAACCATCCATTTCTAGTTGCATCGTTTAGACACCATCCACGATTGGTGGTCATGATATCCATTTCTATATAATTTTATCATATATATTAGCTACGATAAGTAAAATTCTAACATATTTAGGCATAATGTCTTTGTGAAACCAATCGACCCTTATTGGTACTGAGCACGTACCATCCATGTATCATTTCACTTGAATACCCACCTTAGTATTCAATTTATAATCCCCTTTTCACTTTGATATAGGGAATCCATTAATTGATTTTTAGTTGATCTTATCAATTTATGATAATTTCCATATACTTCTTGTAGGAAATATTACTCACAATGAATAATAGATCACCAACAGTGGTGAATACAAAAATCCATCCCAATGGTTTTATCCTTCATACGTAGTATGTGTCTCTAGAACATACCATGATTCACAAGTTCTTGTGGAAGTAGTTTATATGCCAACTCTTTCTTCATTTTGAGCATTGTCTAAACACAAGTAAATATATCTCCCACTATCTCTAATATAGATGTGCACCCTTATATTTATGTGTAGTATATTACTTGACTAACTACTTTTCTATCTTAGGGCTTGATGTAATATCCTATGCAATAGTTAGAATTATTACACTAAATAAAAAATGTATTTGTCTTGATTCAAGTTTGTTTATGTCCTAACAAATTCATTGCATCCAAAAACATTTCCTTATTACATAATGGATTTCCATCATACTATTACTTGTATGATACTCATTTTATTTTCTATATTGCATATGGTTATGGGATATCACCGTTATTTTCAAAACATTTGAGGAAATACAATGGAAGTTGTTGTAGGTTATAACATTGAGACTTTATACATCAAGACTCTGATGTATAAAATATGAATTTAGGAATTACTCCACGCTAAATTTTGTTGATCAGTGTTAAAAATAATGACTTCATCATAGATTCTCCACATTAAAATCAATGTCGTGAAATGGATAAGGTAATGTGCATTTAAGAATTACTCTATGATACATTATAAGGAAGGATAATTCCACAGTCAATATATTCTTCAGCATGCCGGCTCAAAGAAGCTCATATCTTCTGACCATGCACTTACTACATTTTAACATTTCATAATTACAAAAAGAAATTACCTGAAGTATATGTACCTCTAGCTTATAATTGGAATAGATCATGCTCACTTATTGAACTATTTTCAAAATCATTGTAATAAACCATTATTTTCATGGTTACTTTTTACAAACTAAAGATGTCGATAATACGAAATGAATTTAGTTATGCTGATCCTAATTACCATACTTGAACTATTCATGACGTCCACTTTTTGTATTACTTGACAAAGAATTATCTTTTCACAACTGTGTATAAGTATTACATTTATATTCATCAATAATTGACTATGATTCTTGTATTACTGATATAGTGATTGAGTTTTAAATTCCAAAAACAAAATTCATTCCAAAACCTGGAAGAATGTCTTCTTCTGTCCAAGGACACATGAGATTAATGTTTGTGATTATAATCAATAATATTTCCACGTGAATCTTTCACTTGGAAATTAAGTAGTCATATACTTCTCACCACTATCCTAGGTATCACCCTTTCACAGCCAATTAGATAATACACTTGAATTCAAGTATGGTTTCTATACTTACTTGGTGACCATATTAGAATACACATATGTCATCAACATGTTGTATTTAATACCCATGTAGTAAAACTGAAACATTAAAATTATTGAATGCTTTTAAAAAAGAAGTGGGTAACTTGCTTCTTTTATTCAATTAATTTCAATTAAACTTCTATTGTATTGTTTTATAATATGCAATGTAAATAACGTTTTTTAATACCTCATTCATTGAAGGACATTGTGAATTTTCCATTGGAATTACATTCCTTTTGGACTTTTCACCTTCCTTTCAATTTATTCACCATATTAATTTAAAAGAAAACTATATTTTATTCATATTCACATGGAGAAACTTTACCTAAGTATGTAATGAAGTGATTACTCAATACTTGTTCATTTTGTGACTTAAAATGAAACTTGAGTAAAGGAATGAAATTGATATGAGAAAGGGACACATTTAAATAACATGATCAATCATTCAATTTATAGAAGCTAGTGTAATCATCACCTTATTCATATCATTTATTTTATTTCTCTTTGCAATCTTTTTAGAGATGATACTTCATGTTATGTCATCCATTTCTGGGTCTTGCGACTACAACATACACCAGACGTTGATGAAATCATAATGATTTAACTATCATATGCTTTGTACGTTAGTATCTTATAAGAAATTCCAACCTCTCTTAATGAGGTAGTTTAATAATGTTGGGGATACTGGAATCTTATGGTTCTTATATCATAATACTATGCACAAGCACCTGTATTATTCTTGATTACTCATGCTAGTGTGGACATTAACTTTGTCCAATATTATATCACAATTTTTAAACTTGTTTTAACTTTACCTTTTTTACAAAAGTAAACTTTAGTAGATTCGTAAATTTTATCTTGATTACCAGTTAAGACATATTTGAATAATTACTAAAATCATTTAATGTCTCTAAATATTTTATTGGATTCATATAACCCTCTATTCTAGAATCGGAATAGTCTGGTGCATGAGTATTCTAGTGACAAGGATCTTTGAACCAACCCTCATAATCTACAAGATATGGCTACACCACTACCTGGAGGGTTCAAGGTAGGGTTTGCCTAGCCAAATTCTTTAACTTTCGGTTCCTTGATTTGTTGAGTGCTGTCCCAGCAGAACTTGATTTAATCATCGCTTTCCTTTAAAATGATAAAACTTTAGTTATGGATAATCCTTACTAGAACATTAGTTAAGTCGAACCATCATTCTTATAAGGACTCCCTGGTAGTAAGAGGTACCCTCAGCTATGGCATGACGGGCACCTCAAACAGCTGTTTTTTTTTTAATTTTAATGATGAAAGGTTGTTATGACTTAATATATCTTTGAGGTCATTATTTTTTTGTTTGACGAAAGAAATCATTTTCTATTTTATAAAAACTTACTATGTTATCTCATTTACAACTGACCATGCATGAAATAATAAAATACATTGTGTCACATGTTCATTTTATCTAAGCATGCTTCTTTATTATTATTTTTTGTTATTGCGCATAAACTACACATTCATAAAAATAATAAACCATGAAATACCAAATGAATACTTGAATATAAGCCCATAATAATGGTGGATATGTTGAGTGAATAACAGACCAACCTAAACCCTAGGGGTAATACCTTGAGTTTCATCACTTGCAACTTGAATTGCAGTGCATGCCCCTTCAATACATTCAACTCCTGTTTGGTGTGTCTCCATCACTTGGCGCGAAGTGCATCACCGGTCGTCTCATCATTATACATCATTACTCGCACGTAGAAGAGGGGATCTCAGGGAGTAAAATTTACAACTTAGAATGGGAACGTAGACCCTTATACATGTAACGACTCTGAGATGACACGTATATCACCATTTTTTTAATTAAAATACTTATTTCAAAACTGCATGCAATAATTAAATAAAACAAATAAATAAGAACCAAACATACATAGGTCGTTTTCTAGCTCATGATATGTATATATGCATTAAAATTGCATATATTAAATAAATTCTGAATAAAAATTAAACTTGTATTAAAATAAATTTGATGGAATTAAATTGAATTTAAAATTTCACTATAATTTTTAATTCAATATATTTGTCATTGAGTCCCATTTAATTAATTTAATATTAAAACTAAAAATTAAATTAATTAATTAATTTTATTAATCACCAAATTAAATTAATTATACCACATTGTATTTTAATAACCAAATATTAATATTTAATTAATTTTATTTTCAACTAATATAAGATTAAATATTTTAATTAATATTTTATTAAATTTAAATCACCAGGGCCCATAAAACTTCGACCATGACCTTTTTTGGTTGGAGTGAACATGCGCAGGCCCAATCTTGGTGGTGTTCTTGGGTGATATGGTCCACCTGAACCTGTTCGGGGTTGGGCAGACCCAACCTAGACCTGTTTCAGGGCAGTGAAGAAACTTGCCCACTAGGAGGACCATGAGGTAGCTGTAAAAGGGTGATTTCAATCTGTCAGCTACTGCATCCAGGATGACACGCGTCGGTGCTTTGGAACTCGCGGTGGCTAGGAGGGTGCGGTTGGGGGTGGACCCATGTTGAAGCAACTGGGGGGGGGGTCTGGTGCCACTACTCGGATCCCAGTCCGATGAGGTGGGCCAGGTGGGTGCGGCGGGGTGTCGCTATGCCGGTGCGGGCGACCGCTGTGGGAGGTCACAGCTGAAGTAGGATGGTTCCAGTCATGAAGGGAGGAGGGAAAGTTGCATAAGGTTTGACTGAGGGAGCCCAGGAGGTAGACCCGTGTTGGTTCGTCCATGATGGGCTTCCGGCTGGGAGCGAGAATAAGGTCAAGGGCAGTGTTGGACGGGTGGCTGGCATCCTACACAAGAAGGATGGGCAGCCCGGGGCTAGGCGGAACCTGCTGGGTGCACTACACTTGGTTGGGTGAGGTGTCAGTGCCTTCTTCTAGTAGGTGGGGCTTGTGGAAGGCTACGACGACACACCTGGTGGCTCCCACGGAACATCATACTCCTGTAGTGGGAGGCCCAGGTCCACATGGATTGTCTCCGGCGATTGTCGGCAGATTTTCCTTTGGACGGTGGCTGCCCCCCATTTGTCCAATGGGGTGGGCGAGGCTGAGGAGGTGGGTGGCCAAGCCCACCAAAACCTCCAGCGGGAGGTGGAGAAGGTAGGGGAGAGGCATCCTATATAAAGGGCTCTCTCCCCTCATCAAATCATCCCATCATCACTTGTATCCAATTTCCAATCACCGACAGATCCTATTTTGAGCGGTTTTGTGAGGCAGTTTCCCATTTATTCAAGAGAGAATATTACGAGAGTTTTATCCTTGTAATAAGTGAGGGAGTGTGTACCCACTTTTACCCCATAGCGATCCTTCTATTTTCCCGTGGTTTTTACCCCTTCCATTTGTGGGGTTTTCCACGTTACATCTGGTGTACCATTTTTTTTTCACATTTACACTTTATTTTTTATCTCATGATTATTTCTTCACCATGGGACAATCATTTACTGTCCTAAAAAGTGGTATCAGAGGCAAGTTTCTGGCCTGGTGATGTTCACATTTTTGGGTATTAATAATTCTCGTAAAATTTTAGTATTCTCTATGAGTACGACTCCAGTTGATCTTTCACATCAGAAAAAATATATTGAGATTATTAAATACACCGTTGTGAAATAGAGGAGGTTCTGGACTGATGACGTGTCTAGATGGCGGCGAAATTCGAGATCAAAAAATTCAACGGGAATAATTTTTCGTTGTGGAAAATGAAGATGCAGGCAGTGCTGTGGAAGGATAATTGCCTACTGGAAATTGGTCAAAAGCTGGCGAGTGTGACGGAGGAAAAATGGAACGATATGGATGGGAATGCTATTTCCAACATCCATTTGGATTTTGAAGATGGGGTCCTATCGAGCATTGCGGAGAAAAAGACGACGAAGGAAATATGGGAAACTATGAAGAAGCTATAAGAGGCCAAGTCACTACACAACAAAATTTTCCTGAAGAGAAAATTTTACACTCTCCGGATGGAGGAATCATCATCGGTGACCGACCACATCAACAACCTCAATACTTTGTTCACCCATCTCATGACGTTGGGCTATAAAATTGTGTACACTGAACGTGCGGAGATTCTACTCCAGATTTTTCCAGATTTGTATGACCAACTCATCATCAACCTCACCAATAATATCCTAACGGATATGCTGCTCTTTAATGATGTTACAGCCGTAGTTCTAGAAGAAGAAAGTCGGCATAAGAATAAGGAGGACAAATAGACAACTTCACACCAAGAAGATTCTCTGTCAATGGAGAGTGGAAGGATGATGGAACGTCGTTCCAGTGGAAGCCAAAATCATGGCAGGTCCAAATCAAGGAGTAAGAAGAAGAATGTCACATTTTTCAATTGTGGAATGAAGGGGAACATCAAGAAGGATTGTTGGAATAAGAAGAGTGGTGAAAAGGGCTATCAGGGGTATGTGGTGAGTACTTCTGGAAGTGGAGATATACTAGTCAGTGAAGCGGTGACGACTACTAGAAGCATGCAACATCTCAACGATGCATGGATTATCGACTCAGGAGCAACATGGAACATGAAGTCTCGATGGGAATGGTTTGACCAATATGAAACCATCAAGGAAGGACTTGTGTACATGGGGAACGATCACACTCTGAAGATCGTTGGAGTCAGTATCATCAAACTGAAGATGCATGATGGCATAGTACCGACCGTCCAAGGAGTACATCATGTGAAGGGCCTAAAGAAGAACAGATTGTCTTTGGGACAATTTGATGACATCGGATGAAAGACTTGCACCGAGAATGGAGTGATGAGAATTGTGAAGGGAGATCTTGTGGTAATGATGGCATAGAAGATCTCAAAGAACCTGTACGTGCTTATGGGTGAAACGTACAAGGAGGCGGAGATAGTTGTTGCATCAACTACCTCAACGGAAGCGTTGATGAAGTTATGGCATCGAAAGCTTGGCCATATGTCAGAACGAGGCCTGAAGATTCTTGCGGACCATAAGTTTCTTCCGGGGATGACAAAGGTATCCTTACCATTTTTTGAGCATTGTGTTTTGAGCAAGCAACACAGGTTAAAGTTTGGGACATCAACATCAAGAAGTTAGTAGATCTTGGAGTTGATCCATTCCGATGTTTGGAAAGCACCAGTTATATCCCTAGGAGGATCAAGGTACTTTGTATAATTCATTGATGATTATTATAGGAGATGTTGGGTGTAACCAATCAGGAGGAAGGCAGATGTTTTTGAAGTCTTTAAAACATTCAATGCGCGAAAGGATCTTGACTCTGGAAAGAAGATCAAGTGTCTAAGGACTGACAATGGTAGAGAATATAAAAGCGAGGAGTTTGATATTTTTTGTCAACATGAAGGAATCAAGAGATAGTTCACGGTGGCGTACACTCCTCAGCAGAATGGAGTGGCCGAGCGGATGAACAGAACCCTTTTGGATAGAACGAGGGTGATGTTGAAGACTGCAGGTATTGCCAAAACATTTTGGGAATAAGTAGTGAATACCGCCTGTTATGTGATCAATCGATCTCCTTCAATGGCGATTGAGCTGAAGACACAGATGGAGATGTGGACTGGTAAACCCGCTGACTATTCTCGGTTACATACTTTTGGAAGTCCTATATATGAAATGTTTAATGACCAAGAAAGATCGATGTTGGATTCTAGATCCAGGAAATGTATATTCTTGTGGTACACTAATGGTGTGAAGGGGTATCATTTGTGGGATCCCACTGCCCACAAATTTATCATCAGCAGAGATGTCATTTTTGTAGAAGACAAGGTGTAAATGACAACTAATCAAGACATGGAGAAGGAGAATACAGAAACCACAATAGTCTAAATAGAGTACAAGTCCAAGGAAGAATCAGTTTCATCTGAAGCATTACCAGTGCACGATGATCAAGTACTGGTTGAGTCTGGACCACAACGGTCAACTCCGGAGAAAAGAGCACCAGTATGGCACTCAGACTATGTCACTGAGAGCAATATTGCATATTGGTTATTGAAATAGGATGGAGAGTCATATTCTTTTGTGAAATATTGGTGGTCAAAGGATTTTCTCAGAAGGAAGGTATTGATTTCAATGAAATATTTTCTCTTGTTGTTAGACTGACGACTGTTCAGATAGTTCTGGCGATATGTGCAACATACAGCTTACATCTAGGGCAGTTATATGTGAAAAATACTTTTATCCATGGTGATCTTGATGAAGAGATATATATTATCCAACCGAAAGGGTTTGCAGAAGAAGGTAAAGAGAACTTGGTTTGCAGGTTGAACAAATCTCTATACGGTCTCAAACAGGCGCCGATGTTTTGGTACAAGAGATTTGATTCCTATATCATGAGCCTTGGATATGACAGACTCCATTCAGATCCTTGTGAATATTTCAAGGGTTCATATGGTAATGATTTCATCATTATTATATTGTATGTGGTTGACATGTTGGTTGCAGGCCCCAACAATGATCAGATCCAGGAGACGAAGGCACAGTTGGCTAGGGAGTTTGATATGAAGGACTTGGGACCAGCAAACAAGATTCTTGGGATGCAGATTTACCGAGACAGAAATAATGGGAATATTTGGCTATCACAGAAGAGTTACTTACAGAGAGTATTGAAACACTTAAACATGCAAGACTGTAATCCAATCTCTACCCCTATTCCGGTTAATTTCATGTTATCCTCCACGATGAGTCCTAGCAGTGAAGCATAGAGGATGTAAATGTCTCAAGTACTGTATGGATCGGCAGTGGGTAGTCTGATGTTCACTATGGTTTGTACTAGACCAGACATTGCACATGCAGTGGGAGCAGTTATTCTGTACATGGAGAATCCAGGATGAGAGCATTGGAGCACAGTGAAGAGGATCATGAGATACATCAAGGAGACCTCATATGTTGCATTATGTTATGGAGGATCAGATTTTACTATCAGAGGATATGTTGATTCATATTTTGCAGGTGATACTGACTGGAGGAAATCCACTATTGGTTTTGTGTTTACTCTTGCAGGAGGAGCTGTGAGCTGGATTTTGAAGTTACAGTCAGTTGTGGCTTTGTCCACGACGGAGGCAGAGTACATGGTAGCTACACAGGCTTTCAAAGAGGCTATTTGGATAAGAAGGTTGTTGGAGGAGCTTGGGCACAGACAGGAGCAGATTCCATTTTTTTGTGACAGTCAGAGCGCCTTGCACATTGCAAGGAATCAATCTTTTTCATTCCAGGACGAATCACATTGGGGTACAGTATCACTTTGTCCGAGATGTGGTGGAGGAAGGAAGTACGGATATGTAGAAGATTCATACTAAAGAAAATCTGGTAGATTTCCTGTCGAAGGAGATTAACTCTGATAGGTTCAGATGGTTCAGATCCTCGAGTGGCCTCGTAGAGACTTTAGCAGCATGTTTCGAAGATATAAAGGATGTGGAGATGTGATTGGTTCTCAATCAAATCTCCAAGTTGGAGATGTGTCGGCAGATTTTCCTTTCGACGGTGGCCACCCCCCATTTGTCAAATGGGGTGGGCGAGGCTGAGGAGGTGGGTGGCCAACCCCACCAAAACCTCCAACGGGAGGAGGAGAAGGCATGGGATAGGTAGTATATATAAATTTCTCTCTCCCACCAGCAAATCATCCCATCATCACTTGTATCTGGTTTCCCATCACCGACAGATCCTATTTTGAGCGGTTTTGTGAGGCAGTTTCCCATTTATTCAAGAGAGAATATTACGAGAGTTTTCTCCTTGTAATAAGTGAGGGAGTGTGTACCCACTTTTACCCATAGTGATCCTTCTATTTTCCCGTGGTTCTTTACCCCTTCCATTTGGGGGTTTTTCCACATTACATCTGGTGTACCATTTTTTTTTTCACATTTTCACTTTATTTTTATCTTGTGATTATTACTGCACCGTGGGCCAATCATTTACGGTCCTAACAGCGATGAATACCACTGGTGCACAGAGTTGAAGGACCTGTCCTGGGTGGCTTCCTTGATGGGGTGTGGGGTACTGCGCCTTCCTGCTCCGTGGGAAAGAGGACATGCCGAAGGCACAGTCTCGAGGGCCGTGCCGGTGTGCAAGGCGCCATCCTAGTGCACCAACCTAGTGTTCCACCTCTCTGCGGGGAGGGAGGTGAACCGACAGGGGGGGTGCTCAGCCCCCAAAATATCATCCTGTTTTTCTCAGTAACCTACAAATGCAGGTCGCCACCCTTTTGTTTTCCATGAACTACAACTCAGGTCACCTCTTCCCTCCTTTTTTATCAACCAAGACTTGTAATGAAATTACTTCCCCACTTTATAAAATTTTCCAAAACCTATATATTAGGATTTGGAAAAATAAAAATAAAAATAATATATTATTAGTATTTTATAAAATAAATATTATTATTATAATAAATAAAATCAATATTATTATTATAATAAATAAAATTTATATTATTCTTATAATAAATAAAATTAATATTATTATTACAATAAAATCATATAAATTTTATTATTATAACAATCATATAATAAATTTTTAGAAATTAATTTTAACGTTGAACTGTTTTTACGGTGAATATTTCGGCTCTGGGATTTCTGGTTGAAATAAAAAACACCATCCGAATTCAATCTCGAATTCGAATTAAAAACATAGGATGACCACAGAATGGCCATCCAATATCTGATTCTGACTATGTATTTTTTGTTTGGAACGTATCGATGCCATATTTTATATTTTTATAAAAATTTAACTATTTCATTGGCTGAAAATCAACACGCATCACTCCGATACCATTTCATGGAATCGGGTGTGAAGATAAATATCCAAACAGGTGGGATTCTAAAATATACATTGACGTTCGACCAGAACATGTCGATGTTAGTGAACAGCAGCCCGATTTAAGCCAAGGATCATGCATAAAGGGTTTTAAGCATAATATAATACAGTAAAATACCTGGTTTAAAAAATGAATCCGCGTGCAACGTCAGCTAATTGTTGGAGATCACTGCTTGAATAATCCGAAGATTAGTTCCTCTAGATCATCCACGCACACATCAAAAAATCTGAGGGAGTTTCGATCATCATAATTTGGGTGCTAGCACAGAGCTACAACGACTCCTTAGACACTCCGGCGATCACTGCACTACTTCGCTAACGATGCTTGAGTGAGAGATCCATCCGAGAACCTTGGTTCTAGAGTCTATCTCTCTAAGATATCGGATAGAGAGGAGGAGGGAGAAAGGCAATGAATAGTGCATGTCAAAATCCTCTACTCCTCTACTTATAGAGTGAAATAAAATTTTCCAGAAATGCAGGCCTGACCACTGAACAATTAATCACACAATATATATAATATTTTGACTACTATACCGAGTCATAAATATTATTTTTATTATAAACACATAACTGTAATAATTATAATATGTGATAATACCCAAAACAATAACTTGACTTGTACTCCAGCAAAATATTAATTGAACCTTGAATATTTTAATATTCGTTCAAATAATATTTTTCATGTATTTACATAAAACTCATAAAAACATTTAATAATTAAATTCAATGATCATTATTCTAAACTAGAATAATATGAATTTATTTATTTCATTGGTGACCATATTTCTTGGAAAATCATGGACCCCAATGGTGGGGCCCACCATGTTCAAATATCATATTCAACAGAATAGGTCAGATTCTAGAATAAGCTATTATGTGTAATGTAAAGACCCGTAAATTTCAAGGAATATTGTTTCTTAAATTATTTGGGATTTTATGAGTACACAGTTTCTGATGGCACCTGATTCCGAGGCCCGGGGTGCCCAAAATCAATTTCCAAAGTTTAGCTTGGGTACGTTCAGTGAACGAATGAGCGAGTTTTTCTAACTTTTGAACCGGTGCTCGGAATCGAAATCTGAGGACACTGATGAAACTGAACCGCCAATATTTTCTTAATAAGACCTTTTCTTGAGTTGTGTTTGCTTGGGAAGAGTTGTTTAAAAATGTGGTTTAAGTGTTATGTGAATAAAGTTGTGTCACAAATTTATTTTTTCTATGTGGTTTAACATCCATGTGAGGGAATATCCTAACTCCTCTTGTTAGGATATTAGTGAGGTGGGGCCCACACGAGCCCCACCCCCTTCAAATTCCCTAACTCCCTATTAAACCCCCCTCTTTCATTTAATTTGTAACTCTCCCTTCTCCCCTCTTTAATTATGCCAATACACTTAATCAATTAAGTGAGATAAGAGTTTGAATTTTTGAATTCATGGCATGAGTTAACAAAATAAGGATAAACCTTATTTTATTTTGGTTGGTTGTTGTGTGAGGATAATTGAGGAGAGATCACTTGTGTGTTTTCCTGAAGAACTTCATCTTCTTCGCGAAGAATGCCAAGACTTCGACGAAGAACGCCATCACCGCAAGGAGAGATCGACGAGTTGTCTCTTCTCCTCTCCACAGCCGGTGTGTGACGCCTTTCCCGAAGAACGACGACACGCCCTCTTTAGATATTCTCCCCACGTCAAAGGAATGGAGACACCGTTTCCTCCTTAGATGTTCTCTGTTTACATATACGGAGCTTCACCTCGCGACACCATTTTTTGCGACGATCATCGTTCGAAAACTTCTTTGAGGTAGGGGTCAAGTTCAATTTTAATCAATTAAAATTGCGCTTTAATTGTCGTTGTGATTACTCGTTCTTGGCCTCTTGCTATCGGTATAACGGGAGGAGGTAGGACCGCACAAACATGGATGACCCTTCTCACAATTGTTGTTGTACTTCATTGTGGATTGGAATGGAGGCGACGCGGTGCCGTTGCACTGCGTAGGGAACGAGGGAACCACGACCAGTGCGGGCCACGGTGAAGGAGCGCGGTGCCGTCGCTCCACTCCGGTGAGACCAAAAGAGGCCACAGCCGGAGTAGGGCCGTGGTGGAGGAGAGTGGCGCCGTCGCGATGCGGCAGAACACCGAGGAGGGCCGCTGCGGAGGGGCGCGACGCCATCGCGCCGCGTCGGACAGAAGGAAGCCGCGACCATTGGCCGCGACGGTTCAGCAAAGGGGGCAGTCAGACTCACCCGGCCGCCGGCGCACCTAGAGGTGGGACCGGCAAGTCTCGCGGCAGCCACCCCCGACCGGCCTTAATGGCCGGCCATTAACCTAGATAACTGGGGGTTGAAACCCACGACCAACACAGCAAGGTGGACCCCTTAGGTCCGTCGTTTTTAGGCAAGGGGCGGCGCCCCCCCCCCTCTCGCCCGCTCAGTCATGAACCGAGCACCAGTTTGAGCTGGGCCGCTCGCTTAGGGCCGGGCCGCGCCTAAATGGGCCAGACCCGGACCCGGGTCGGGCCGACCCAGGGGTTTCGGGCCAGGTCAGTCTGGGCCCAAACCCCCTAAATTCGGACATAATCGTTCAAAGGACCATAACTTGGGCTACAAACCTCCGATCGATGCACCGTCAGTTGCAATGCGATCCTTGGATCAAGAAGGCCGTTTAGATATATTACACTCAAGTTTTCAGAGAACTTTGTGCATGGCCGAGTTGGTTCGAACACAAAACCAACCACGCCCTTGGAGCAGAAACGCTTATAACTTGAGTTCCGAACATTCGATTGTCGTGCCGTCGACTTCTTTGGTTTCCTCTTAGTGAGATGGTTCTTTTTGCTTACTCCGCTCGTGGTTTTGATTCATCTAGAGTATGGAAGGTTGGTTTTAGATTAAAAACCAACCGGTCCCTTGGGATGAAAAATCCAATAACTCTCAGACCGGGCGTCCGATTGATGCGTTGTCTGCCGCATTGAGTTCCTTTTGATGAGAAAGAACTTTAGGATACATCAACTCCGGACTTCTTGTAAGTTTATGTATCGACCCTCTTGGCTCGTGGAGCAGACCCTCCCAGAATCAAGCGTGCTGTGTGCGAGAACCCCAAAACTCGCTGCGACGAAGATGACGACTACCGTACTAGGATCCTCCGTGGGTTCGACGAATGTGATGGGATCCTCCGTGGGTTCGACGATGACTTCTACCATACTAGGATCCTCCATGGGTTAGATGAATGTGCTGGGATCCTCTTTGGGTTCGAAGATGATGTCTACCATACTAGGATCCTCCGTGGATTCGACGACGACGTTTACTGTACTAGGATCCTCCGTGGGTTCGACGACTGTGCTGGGATCCTCCGTGGGTTCGACGACGATGACTGCTATACATGGATCCTCCGTGTGTTCGGCAGCGATGAATTATATCTATACTACTATCCTATGTGGGTTTGGCAGAGAGGATGATTCAGAGGTTACATCTAATCATCTCCACCCCTCTTCGGAAGTAGTATACCTATGTGAGATGAGTCTTGAGTTTCAACCATTACCTTCAGTATGATTGTTTTGCTGTCCTATGTGGACTGAGTTATGCTTTCCTTTGTGGACAGGGTTATGCTTTCCTGTGTGGACTGGGCTGTGCTTTCCTGTGTGGACTGGGATGTACTTGGGCTTGAGTGTTGGAGCCGAAGAGGAATTTTAGACTTAGGTATATGTATGGGAATATACCTGGGTAGTGTTGGTTGTTACTTCGTGATTGTATTCCTTACTTTGTGGTTTATCCTTCGTGGATTCTGGGTGACCTTCGGGGGTCTCGGGGTCCCTACTGAGTATCGTATACTCACCCCTGCATGGGCTATGCCCAAACTACATTGTCTTTGATGCAGAAGACGTACAACACTGATCGTGGTGGAGGCTCATGGAGCTAGATAGTACCTGGAGGTGGAACACTGGGTGGGATGTACACGAAGCGGATGGATGGACCCAAGGAGTTGAGGAGACAATCTATACCCACCCTTCAGGTGGGGTTTCCAGTGGATGGCTCAGTGTTGCTGCTTTACTTTACAGCAGATGAACTTTCCTTTCAGTTGTACTTTACTTTCTGTTGGGTTTGTATTCTGGCCCATTACATTCCAACACTTACTTTTGCACTCAGTTTACTTAGTGTCTAATTTAGCTTGCGTACTCTGTGGTGTTTATTTACTTTTTAAATGCAATTCCTTCCATTTTTATCTGTATTTACGCCTTTGGTGCTAGTCGCCATCCCCTAGCCTATGGAAGGCGGGCTTGGGGTAGTCACGACACGAGCCCCAAAGACGGGTCATGACAAATTGGTATCAGAGGAGTTCGGTTCTGCCACAGAACTCAAGACTTTGATCTTTCTTCTATGTGAAGAAATAGTGTTAAGGGTATTGAGTGTGGTTATCAGTCTAAGGAGTCCAGTGTTGGTGCAGCGGCCGACGTATCCATACACCAGGACCCTGACTTCTTATTTCCGACTCAATGCACGAAAACATTAATTGCATGCATGTTTCAAAAGTTTTCTTTGTGATTACTTTGAGTTAACTCACCAGGTATACTAAATTAATCGTGGCACACCTCTTTCTTTTCAGGATGGCCCCACAACGGTAGCCAGCTAGGGTTCCCAGTTTCATGTGAGACGGTAGCCCACTGAGCGACGAGGCCTCGGTGCAGGGCCCCATTACAGCGGAGGCACCAGCGATACCTATACCCACCGAGCCACCGATGCTACCAGTCCCAGTAGCTGAGAGTGTACGTCTCCTGAGTGCACTGCACGATTTTCAGCATCAGAGACCACCCAGGTTCCGAGGAGAGACAGATCCTCAGGAAGCCAAGGATTGGCTGGAGGATTTTGTTCGAGTCTTCAGGTTAGTAGGGACACCAGTTGACCTCATGGTGATCCTTGCGGTGAGTCTCCTGCACGCAGAAGTAGGTATATGGTGGAGCCTAATACTCCAGGTGCATGATGAGGCATCACTTCTTTGGACAGAATTTGAGAGCCTCTTCCGCTCGGAGTTTGTTCCAGCCACTCTCCGTGAAGTGCGCATTCAGGAGTTACTGCAGCTCCGACATGGTAGCATGACGGTAGCCCAGTACTCGGCAAGATTTACCGATCTCTCACGCTACTCCACGGACATGGTACGAGACCCATCCTTCTAGGCCCATACCTTCGAGTAGGGACTGAGGCATGAGATCAGGGATTTGATGATCTACTTCAACATCCCGACGCAGGCGGGGGTGTTGGAGAGAGCCCTTATAGTAGAGAGTTTTCTCGTAGAGTAGTCACCAGCGGTGAGACCCTCCGCAGGACAACCCGTAGTGAAGTTGTCTGTAGTTGGAAGTAGACAGTTGACGCAGAGGTCCAAGTGGGCCAGAACATCAGATGAGAAATCACAGGAAACAGGTTCGTTTGTGCGGGGCACACGAAACAAAGCCATCCACACGAGGAGTAGACAGTGCTATGCATGCAGCGGGCATGGTCACATGGCTCGAGACTGACCGAACCACCCTGTAGATGAGCAGAAGGCAGTAGAGGGAACTCCCAGGAAGAGGTTTGACCATGGTGGTCCGCAGGGAGTAGGCAGACGTGGAGGACGAGATGACCGAGAAGTGGGTGGTGGGCGATGCTTTGAGGCCCTACCACCACCACCACCAGGAAGACCACCCCGACCGTATGGAACAGGTGGATAAGAGAGAGCTCAGCTTGAGGCAGCTGAGGCTTACGACCATGGAGCTCCGGGTGTAGATGGACAGGAGCGGGACAAGCTCCAGACATGGAGACTTTTTTTCATGTTGCTTCTAGCTTGGTTGATGTTTTGTGTCTTTATACCTTGAGCTGTATTAATAAAATACACTTGTTCTTGTGACGTTGTGTTCCATGTCCTTTTTATGTAGTTGATACTAAGAGGTTCCGGTTTAAACTGTTGAATTGACCCTCACTTTTGAGATACCTACTGGAGGAGTCCCAGTGACCACACACTGATTCCAACAGTGTGACTCAACCCTTGGAGGAGAGAGTAACTGTTGGATCTCTTAGTAGTAGCATCGAGGCCTTACGATGTCATCCATGGCATGGATTAGTACCATTCATGTCAGGATTGACTGTATTAGGCAAAGAACGTGGTTCATCCAGGAGATGGGACCATATTTCTCTTATCGGAAAAGAAGAAATCATAGCAGCTCTTGAAGGACCAGAGAAGGTTCAGGTCTTCCAAGAGTGGATGAGGAAAACTCAGAGCCGACAGGAGTCTTATGCTGACATGAGGTGGAGACCACTAGAGTTCGAGGATGGCGACCACATTTTCTTATGGGTCTCACCTCAACGTGGTTTATGAAGATTTGGCCTGGGCATCAAGTTATCTCTGAGGTTCATCAGACTCTTCTAGGTCCTCAATAGGGTAGGCGAGGTGGTTTACCACTTGACCCATCCACCTTAGTTGCACCAGGTACATGACGTCTTCCATGTATCTCAGCTCAGGAGATACGTGCACGAACCAACCCATACCATCGACCACGAGGAGCTGGACATCGAAGACATGGCAACATTTGCAGAGGTTCCAGTGGAGATCGAGGATCGATAGGAGCGGGTCCTACGTGGATAATCGATTCCTCAGGTGCGCATCAGTTGGTAGCACGGGAACCTCCAGGAGAGCACTTGGGAGAGGGAGGCTCAGATGTGTGATCAGTTCCATCATTTGTTTCCCTAGTTTGTGATGTATCTTTACGGGGACGTAAAGCCCTGAGGTGGGAGTAATGTAAAGACCCATAAATTTCAAGGATTTTTTTTCTTAAATTCTTGGGGATTTTATGAGTACACAGTTTCTGACGGCACTCGATTCTGAGGCCTGGTGTGCCCGGAACCAATTTCCGAATTTTAGCTCGGGTATGTTCAGTGAACGAACAAGCGAGTTTTTCTAACTTTTGAACCAGTGCTCAGAATAAAAATCCGAGGGCATCGATGAAACCGCAGTGCCGATATTTACTTAAGAAGACCTTTTCTTGAGTTGCGTTTTCTCGGGAAGAGTTGTTTAAAAATGTGGTTTATGTGTTACGTGAATAATGTTGTGTCACAAATTTATTTTTTCTATGTGGTTTAACTTCTATGTGAGGAAATATCCTAACTCCTCTTGTTAGGATATTAGTGATGTGGGGCCCACACGATCCCCACCCCTTCAAATTCCCTAACTCCCCATTAAACCCCCCCTCATACATTTAATTTGTAACTCTCCCCTCTCCCCTCTTTAATTATTCCAATACACCTAATCAATTAAGTGAGATAATAATTTGAATTTTTGAATTCATGTCATGAGTTAATAAAATAAGGATAAACCTTATTTTATTTTGGTTGGTTGTTGTGTGAGGATAATTGAGGAGAGAGATCTTGTGTGTTTTCTGGAAGAACTTCATCTTCTTCGCGAAGAACGCCAAGACTTCGACGAAGAACGTCGTCACCGCAAGGAGAGATCGACGTGTCGTCTCTTCTCCTCTCCACAACCATTGTGTGACGCCTTTCTCGAAGAAGGACAACACACCCTCTTTCGATCTTCTCCCCACGTCAATGAAAGGGAGAAACCGCTTCTTCCTCAAACGTTCTCTGTTAACATATACGGAGCTTCACCTCGCGACGTCGTTTCCCGCGATGGTCATCATTCGACAACTTCTTTGAGGTAGGGGTTAAGTTCAATTTTAATCAATTAAAATTGCGCTTTAATTGTCATTGTGATTACTCATTCTTGGCCGCTTGCTATCAGTATAATGGGAGGAGGTCGGACCACAGAAACACGGCGAACCTCCTCCCAATTGTTGTTGTAATTCGTTGTGTATTGGAATGGAGTCGACGCGGTGCCGTCGCACTTTGCGGGGAACGAGGGAACCGCGGCCGATGCGGGCCGTGACGAAGGAGCGCGGCGCCGTCGCGCTGCGCCAATGAGACCGAAAGAGTCTGCGGCTGGAGCCGGGCCACGACGAAAGAGCGCGACACCGTCGCACCATGCCGGAACACTGAGGAGGGCCGCGGCTGGGGTGGGCCATAGCGGAGGGGCACGGCGCCGTCGTGCGGCGCCAGACAGAAGGAAGCCGCGACCCTTGGCCGTGACGGTTCAGCAAAGGGGGCGGCCGGACTCACCCAACCGCTGGTGCACCGGGAGGCGGGACCGATAGGTCCCGCGGCAGCCACCCCCGACCGGCCTTAATGGACGACCGTTAACCTAGAAAACTGGGGGTTGAAACACCCGGCCAACACAGCAAGGCAGACCCCTCGGGTCCACCGTTTCCAGGCAAGGGGCGTCGCCCCCCCCCCCTTCGCCCCCGCTCGATCACGAACCGAGCGCCCAGCCAAGCCGGGCCGCTCGCGCTGGGCTGGGCCGGGCCGGGCTGCCCGCGCCGGCCAGGCCACGCCCAAACGGGCTGGATCCGGACCCGGGTCGGGTCGACCCAGTTCAGGCCGACCCAGGGGGTTTCGGGACGGGTTGGTCTGGGCCCAAACCCCCTATATTCAGACAGAATCGTTCAAATGCCCATAACATGGGCTACGAACCTCCGATTGACGCACCATTAGTTGTGATGAGATCCTTGGATCAAGATGGTCATTTAGGTATATTACAATCAAGGTTTCAGAGAACTTTGTGTACTGCCGGGTTGGTTCGAAGACGAAACCAACCGGGCCCTCGGAGCGGAAACACTTATAACTTGAGTTCCGGACGTCCGATTGTCGTGTCGTCGACTTCTTTGGTTTCCTCTTAGTGAGACGGTTTTTTTTGGATTACTCCACTCGCGTTTTGGATGCAGCTGGAGTACGGTCAGGTTGGTTTTAGATTAAAAACCAACTGGGCTCCTGGGACGAAAAAGCCAATAACTCTCAGACCAGGCGTCCGATTGACACACTGTCTTACACGTTGAGTTCCTTTTGACGAGACAGAACTCTAGGATAAATCAACTCCGGACATCGTGTCAGTTGATGTATCAACCCTCTTGGCTCGTGGAGTGGACCCTCCCGGAATCGAGCGTGCTGTGTGCGGGAACCCTATAGCTGGCTGCGATGAAGATGGTGACTACCGTACTAGGATCCTACGTGGGTTCGACGATTGTGATGGGATCCTCCGTGGGTTCGATGATGAAGTCTACCATACTAGGATCCTCTGTGGGTTCGATGACTGTGCTGGGATCTTCTATGGGTTCGACAATGATTTCTACCGTACTAGGATCCTCCGTGGGTTCGACTACAACGTCTACTGTACTAGGATCCTCCATGGGTTCGACGACTATGCTGCGATCCTCCGTGGGTTCGACGACGATGACTAATATACATGGATCCTCCGTGGGTTCGATAGTGACAACTTCTATACTAGGATCCTATGTGCGTTCGGCAGAGAGGATAATTCATAGGTTACATCTAATCATCTCCACCCCTCTTCGGAAGTAGTAAACATGTGTGAGGAAAGTCTTGAGTTTCAACCATTACCTTCAGTATGATTGTTTTGCTGCCCTGTGTGGACTGGGATATGCTTTCCTTTGGGGACTGGGTTATGCTTTCCTGTGTGGAATGGGTTGTGTTTTCCTGTGTGGACTGGGATGTACTTGGGCTTGAGTGTTGGATCCGAATAGGAATTGTTGACTTAGGTATATGTATGGGCATATACCTAGGTAGTGTTGGTTGTTACTTTGTGATTGTATTCCTTACTTTGTGGTTTATTCTTCATGGATTCTGGGTGACCATCGGGGGTCTCGGGGTCCCTACTAAGTCTCATATACTCACCCCTGCACGAGCTATTCCCGCACTACATTGTGTTGGATGAAAACGACGTACAACGCTGATCATGGTGGAGGCTTGTGGAGATGGACATTACCTGGAGGTGGACCACTGGGCGGGACGTACACGGAGCGGACGACTGGACCTGAGGAGCTGAGGAGACAATCTGTACCCACCCTTCAGGTGGGGTTTCCAGTGGATGGATCGGTGTTGTTTATTTATATTACAGTAGCTGTACTTTTCTTTTAGTTGTACTTTACTTTCATTTTGGTTTGTATTCTGGCCCATTTACTTTCCAACACTTACTTTTGTACACAGTTTACTTAGTGTTTATATCATCTTGCATACTCTATGGTGTTTGTTTACTTTTTAAAGGAAATTCCTTCCCTTTTTATCAGGATTTACGCCTTTGGTGATAGTCTCCAGCCCCTGGCCCATGGAAGGCGTGCTTGGGGTAGTCACGGCATGGTCCCCGAGGATGGGTCGTGACATGTAACCCTCTAGGGACTTATCTCAATAGTAGTGAATATTATTCATAGACCAATAGCGGGATCTAGAAACACGTCACGACCCCTTCAGAGATAAGGATTTTCATAACAGTGACAAAAAACCTATGAAGACACAAAATGTAATATAATCACTTTGTCTATAATATCTCATAATGTTGGATGCACTCACGTGTCATGGACCTTTTCTTTCTTTATTTTTTTTTGATCTAAATGAATGGATTTACCCTTGACTATCATGGACATGGTCTTATAAAGTTACTTCCATCATTATCAACATGGCCTAAGATATATTACATCAATAACCCATAAGTGGAAAATCCTTTCTTGACCATTCCACTAATACCATGCCACCAATGACGCACCCAACACAAAATACCTCTCCATGAATTCATTTCCATGGTTTTTTTCTTTTATCAAAGTACACAATCAAATTAAATAAATTTATAATGATCTTAAGTCAAGAGACTATTACACATGATTGTATAGAGGAACATCCCATGACACAAAAAACATGTGGTGTTCCTATTGGTGGGTTAGTCCTCATGATATCACTACTAGAGATCACCAATTGCGAACTTACTGAGAAGAAGTCTCAATGATTATGAGTCCCAAGCACCTAATAGTCAATCATATAGTATGTCCAATCAGTAATATATATCTAGACCATAGAACATATATTTAATATTAAGGTCATAGTATCTAGAGGTTCTCATTATTGCATGGGATTTGTTTTAAACATTTGATATGAAAATAATTATTTAGACAATACCATTTCAATAGTGGACACAGAAAAGTCTACACAATAATGGTAAGAATAAATCATGTATAGCTAACCATGTACTCAGTATGGTTATCAAAAGTACAGAATTGTTGGGTTTAGGGAACCCAATATTTCAACATGTTCTGGTCACGCTTTCCTTTCCACGGACCACATTCGAGGTTCTGAGATTTTGATGGATCAATTGGTTCAATCCTTACTATTAGAGACTCCTACTAGAGGGGATTCGATAATTAAACACTAGTTCTGGTAGTGTGAGCTTACTCTAAGATGCAAGATCTTTTACTGGTATCTCCTAGGAGCGGTGTCGAGGCCTTACAACATCATCTAGGGTATGGAATGATTATCTAAAGTCCATGCTCATGTCAACTATTTTAGGAACAATGTGCTACATGTTTGTGAGGATGGGAATATGTTTTCATTCACTGGAGAGAAGGTAACCGATGTAGCATAGGATGGGTTTCTCATTGGAGGGTGTAGTCGACCACTCACCAATTGGCTTGCCTCACCATTGGTGAAGTGGATGAGTGGAGTTCAATCTTTCCTATATTGGTCAAAGATTATGAGGATTTCTTTCCTGATGATTTCCTGGGACTAACTCCATGATGGTAGGTAGACATCATCATCGAACTGTACCCCAGGATGGAACCAATATCCACACTAGTATATCAGATTGGACCTGTGGAGTAACATTAATTGAGGGCACAACTGGAGGACTTGCAGGATAAGGGTTTCATAAGGCCTAGTGTTTCACCATGGGATCCATAGTGTTGTATGCCAAGAAGGATGACAGGAGTTTGAGGTTGTGAATAGACATCTGGTGCCTGAACATGGTGACTATGAATAAGAAGTATCCACTGATGATAATTGATCAAATTTTTGATCAGTTGAAGGTATCAAAGTGGTTCCTAAAGATAGACCTCAGATTAGGCTATCATCAGCTTCAGGTACGAGATGTGGATGCACTGAATATAGCCTCTAGATTCCGTTATGGTCAAAATGAGTTCTTGGTGATGCCCTTAGGCATGACTAATTCCCTAGAGGTTTTTATGGGACTCATCAACAGTATATTCTAGCATTACATAGATTGTTTTTTGTTGGTATTCATTGATGAAATCTTGGTGTACTCGGCATCAGAGGAGGAGCATGCTACAAACCTATGGATAGTAATAGATACAATACAAGAGAAATAACTTAATGGTAATCTCTCGATGTCCCAGTTATGGATTTAGGGGATTCATTTTCTGGGACACATCATCTCGGAGGTAGGAATTGCAGTGGATTTAGTGATGATAGAGATAACAATTTCTTAGGATCCACCTAGGAGCATGACTGAGGTGTGGAGTTTCTCAGGGTTGGATGGATCCTACTGGAAGTTCTTCCCTAACTATTCCAGAGTAGGTTCAACTTTATCATCCTTGACATGGAAGTGATATCCCTTCCTATGGGAGAAGAAGTGAGAGTAGAGTTTCCAGGAGCTGAGGTGGGGACTAACAAGTGCCCCCTATCATGAGACTACCCGAAGAGGGTGTTAGGTATGTAGTCTTCAACGATGCATTAGGGACGAGACTGGGTTTTTTCTTGATCCTAGAGAGAGCAGTTATCAACTACAGATCACGATAGTTGAGGCAACATCAGAAAAACTATGTGAATCAAGACCTTGAGTTAACAGCGGTGGTCATTTCCTTGAATATGTGGCAAAAATAAATGATTGGTTAATGATTTACCATCTACTCCGACCACAAGATTCTTAGGTATATATTCTCATAGAAAGAACTGAACATGAGACTATAGTAATGGATAAAGTACCTCCAGTATCATGACTTTGAGACTGTCTATACTCATGGGAAGGGGAATGTGGTGGCAGACGTGCTCAGTAGGAGGCCTGGAATACAGCTGATGAGTGAGGCGATAAAGGAATTATCCACAACGAAGATATCCATCAAGGATGATGATGGAGAATATTATCTTTATCCAAAGACTATCACTCCCCCACTCTTATAGTGAGTTAGGGAGGCATAACTTGTGGACATTTATTGCGAGGCCTGACGTTCTCAGATATCCTCAGGAAAAGATCCTAATGTATTTTTGATAGGTGGGGAGCACATAAACATTTTCATAGGATGCACCATAGTACCTTTGATGCTGTGGGAGGATGTGTCAAGGGAGTTCATACATCTACTTTGGTGGTACATCCAGGTGTGGAAAATATATACCAGGACCTCTGACGTCTGTAATGGTGGCTTGGGATGAAGAAAGCGGTGGTAAATTTCGTATCACATTACCTCTCTTGTTAGTAAGTGAAGGCTGAGTATCAGGTCATAGTTGGCTTGGAACCACCACTTGAGGTACCAAAATGGAAGTGGGATGGTATCTCCATGGAATTTGTAATAGGGTTACCATACAATCCAAGGGCTATGATTCTAACTGGGTTAATATTGACTAACCCACCATGTAGGCTCACTTCTTACCCATAAAGGAGCATGGATCGGTATAAGACCTAGGATGACTCTCTATCCTAGAGATAGTGCGGATTCACAGAGTGCCTTCAGTGATCTTATTGGATAGTGACACATTCTTTACATCCCAGTTATGGAAGGGATTGTTGGAGGCATTTAGGATCCATATATGATTGATAACTACCTTTCACCCCCAGACAGATGGTCAAATGAAGTGGACCATAATGAGATTAGAGTACATGATTTGTGCTTGAATCCTTGATTTTGGTCGTAGTTGGGAGGACCACCTTCCACTGATGGATTTTTCATACAACAAAATCCATCACTCCACCATTGGAATTGCCCCGTCTGAGGCCTTCTACGGGCGGGCATACCGATGAACTCTATACTGGATAGACCAAGGGGTGTCAGAACTCATGGGTATAGAGTTGATATAGGATACAATTGAGAAGGTGTAGATCATATAGGAGGGGATGGGGATTATATAGAGCAGGAATAAATCATATGCTGGTAGGAGGTAGAGACACTTTGAGTTTGAGGAGGGAGACCATGTTTTTTTGCAGGTCTCACCACGATAGGTTTTGCAGGGATTTGGTTGGGGCGATAAGTTATTGATTAGAAACTAAATGAGGCTCATATAAATTGTTAGTATATATAATATCCATGTTATTTATTATTTATAAACACTATTTTAGTTCATTTTACACTTTGAACATCATTTCACTTTATGATTGTAATTCTTTCTTAAAATGCACTTTTATGTGGTACATTTGTGAACATCATTTAAAGTACCCAATGATTAATCTGATTTTGAGGAATGTAATTATCCATATTTCAATTTTATATTTTGGTAAATTGATCTAAACTTCAATATTATCATGATTAATTTAGGGATAAATGGAGAATTCATGGAAGAAGATGGGGATATTTTGTGATGAAAGGAAACAATTCTGAAGAAGTCAGATTGGAAGCCAAACCACTGATTCAAATTTGGGGCCCACAATATAGGCCTAATGAATCCCAAATTTCGTAGGATACTAGAAGACATATAAATAAAAAAATAATATTCATTATCTAGTGCTAATTATGCATCCATTATGGTTATTTAAGCGTCCCAAGTTAGAGATAAAATTATGGGCCAGATTCTGAGGCCCAGAAAAATAGCCCACTAATATGATCATATCTAGGAATCCACAACTCCATATGGGCCCAAATTTTACATGAGGTTATAAGACATCAGGGGATCCATTTTCTTCTTCTATGGACCACTCTGATTAGTCCATATAGAAGGTCTTACAAGCACGTTTGTTCGTTGAAGGAAATATGGCTGCCACCTCAGGTCAAGGGTGGAAAAATCAACTCTCCGTTACTTTCCACCCACATATGGACTAACAAAATTAATTGAGGAGACTTGTACTGTTGGAGGATCGAACCAATGTCTAAAAAAATCCAATTTGAGGCAATGGTGTTGGAGGTTATAATCATCTTGGATTCTTTGTTCAATTGTAATTTTATGCTCTGATTTTGTTGTCTCAAGTTTGTCTTTCACTTGTAAGTTGTTAAATTCACATTAGATTCTTAATAAAAGTTCTTCTTATACTCTTATTATATTGTTATTAATATCACTTTGATATCGTTGGTTTGTGGTGTGAATTTATTCACATCAAACCTTGTGAAAATATCACACAACAGTGGAGTGATCGTTATTTCATTATTTCTTTTTTACTTCTCCATTTACTCCCTCATGAGCCTACTTTACGCTTCCATTGAAACCATAGCATCAATGGAGGGATAAACCACTTATGGGTTGATCCAAGGGAGTAGAAAGGGTCTGTATTGGATGTTATTTATCACCCCATTAATGTATAATCACTTCATTAATTGATATTTTTATTTGATGATTTTTAAACTCCATCGTCCTTGTTGAATTTAAGGCCACACACTTCATGTGATAATATGAACCTTTACCTTGAAGTGCTCAAAACTTTGATCCTTCAAGTGTATATGTGATTATTATTAAAGGGTGTATGCATTAAACCAGTAAGTTATGATGTTGTTTTACATTCTAAAATGAACCCATCTCAAATTTATGAAATTGAAATCATTGATATGGAAATACGTCCAATCCACCCCTTGTAATAACCTAGGATCAACCCTTATCATAATTTGAATTCACTTAAGAATTTTAGTGTTAACTGAAACCCATCTAAAATAAACTCAAAGTTGGCCACTTAATAGCTAAAAAAAGTCCATAGAATGTATGTGTCCATAGGTTACTTCTTACGTCTCTGAGGATTCGACAACCCAAGATAAACTACAAGGACCGTTCTACCTTAATCTCTTGGGTAAATTTGAGCGAGAATCAGTAATCTATGAGTTTTATCAAATTATTTAAGATTCTCAGTAGATTTGGTGAGGTGGACTAACACCTAGATCTTCCCCCACAGATGCACCAGGTGCACATTGTTTTTCACGTGTCGTAGATGAGGAGGTATGTGCTTGATCTATCGCACGTCATTTACTACGACAAGCTAGAAACTGATGATGGGGAAACTTTTTTGGAGTTCCCATGGGAGATAGAGGATAAACATGACTAGGTACTTCATGGATAGTCGATTACTTTGGTGCACATTCGGTGGTAGCACATGAATCTCCAGGCGAGCAATGGGAGTAGGAGGCTATGATTCTTGCTCAGTTTCCCCATTTGAATGATTAGCCATTGTTTTGGATTTCAGTGATATAAATCCCAAAGTTGGGGAGAAAATAATGTAACAAAATTTATGTATATATATTTTATATTGTATGGAATTATTTTGAGACCCCACTCTTTGAATTAATGTGATTCCGAGGCCTAGTGAGCTTAGAATTGAATTTTGAAATTTTTTAGTTCGTTTATGTAAATGCGTGAGCAGTTTTTTCTAAATTTTGGACCATTTCTCAGATTGAATATCTAAGGGAACTATTGAACAAGTAACGCCGGGATTCCCCAATAAAGAACGAAACATCGGCTGGGAAGGGTTGAACAAAAAACCTATTTTTTCAGACTTTTCAGAAAATAATAAAATAACATAATTTTTTTATCACCGTTGAGTGGAGGATGACAACACTACAGTGCGGCGACAAGGACCATTAATGGAAGCTCCATAATGTATTGTAAATAGTGCATAACAGAAATAATATTTCATAAACGAAACAGTGTAATGATGCAATGTAACAATTTAACAAAATGCTGCGACATGCTTTCTTTTAATAAGTTAATGTATTGGGGAAATGAGAATTAAAACCTATGAATTATCCAATGAACCTATGACAATAATACCCTCCCAAGACAAATGATGAATACCAGTGTATCGCTATAACATTTGACATTTTACGAGGAATGAGACCGGGAAGCAATGAACACCAATGGATCTTGAATCCTCGATGGTGGAGCACTCCAACGACGAACGTCGTTGGAGGTAGTGGTTTATTTGTTTTATGTTTTCCCTATTCTTATTCTAAATGATGAACCTGGATCAACCCATGAACATGTTGATATATGAATATTCCGTTCTTGGGGGAGTGTGATGTTTCTAGGGATTTTTATTTGGTATTAAATTATTTTTGATAGAACATCATCCCTAATCATCCCCCTACTCTAAAATTCTAATGTAGAGGGAACATGCCAACACGAACATGTCCTGAGCACCTTTACTTGTGGGTTATTTGTGGATGAGTTTTCAAAATGGTGGGAAGGAAAATTTGGGACCTTCTTAGGGAAGGAGACACCCCAAAAAAATTGGAGCGGCAGTTCGTATGAAGAATGAACCACCAGTGCATACCCAGTGGCTCATTGATAGATCCATTGGTGCATCGGTGCCAGTGGTGGCTGTAGTCGGTTGGAGGTGTGCCATTCCGGTGTACTAGAGATGGATTATGGGGTTGGATCAGGCCACAATGATCCGGGAAGATCCACCAGCTAGGAAACATATCTCGGGAGCATGTGTTCGATTGACCACACACAAGAAATTTGGCTGGCCTTACTGGCTAGTCATGTGGCAGAAAGTAATGGTCAACAGACCGCAGAGGGAGGTGTCTTCCCCATGGATGACAAGCAGGGTGAGGGGAGCATGATGCGGCTTGTAGCCATGTCTTGTCTAGGCAGACTGAGCAAGGAATGGGCCAGACCCTCCCTAGTGGGCCAGACACACCCCATCGGGTCGGGCCAAACCCACGACCCATCGTACCGGACCAAGGGGGATGAGTTAGGGTTGGGTCCACAGACCCCCATCGGGTGGGTAGAACCTGGGATGAGATGAGTCTGGTCGGTGTGACTGGGTCATACCTGACAAGGACCCAACTGACCTCTTTTTGGAAAAACACATATATCATTCAAACTGGTCATCTGATTGAGGAGGTGTTTGTTGTGTTGGAACCCTCACTACGGGGAAGATTTTTTTACATATACAATGGAGGTTATAATGGATATTTAAATTTGAGGAATTTGTTGGGGAGTGGTTCTACCGAGATCAAGCATGCAATATGAAGAAACCCTATGGTTGGATGAGACCTAAAGACTGCTGATGAGTGACCTTGTGTTGATCAGATACTATGAACTAGTGCGAAGAGACTTATATATGACCTGGTATGCCGATGATGTGGAGCATCTTCTCTATGACTTGTCAGACCCCTGGTACTCAAAAGGAGGAGTACCACATTATTTCCATATGTGGGAAGTGAATTCTATGTTACCCGACATGCCCACAGTGGGGAGCGGCTTCTGTGTGACCCAATATACCCACGGTAATTATCAAGGATGAGTACCAAAAAATTCCTAGGTTATTTTTAAGTGGCTTCTGGGTCACCCAGAAGACCCACTGTACTCATTGAGAATGAGTTCTCCTACAGCCCATGCTATTCGGTATTATGACTGATGGTCTTACATTCACACTCTAGAATATACCTGGTATGATCTATCTATCATTGTGATCATGATTGGTTATAATTATTTGGGGATTTTTTTTGGATTTCTTTTTGGTATTTCCATTGTGTTTTTTGGTTCCTACGGTGTATATTGTTACTCAACTATACACAGGCTTCACCCGCACGTGCTGTGTCTAGTGCAGACGATCGCCGCCTTGACGAAGGACTTGGTGGCCTGGGACCCAGTCGTGCTCAGTGAGACCAGGCAGGCAGGGCATACTTCTACGGATTCTAGTAGTTATTCTGTACATACCCATTAGGTGGGGTATTTATAGGATGGATGTCCAGAGTTTATTTTATAATTTCCTATTTTCCGGTCAGTCTTTTGTTGGGTTTGTATTCAGACCTATTTGATATTCAGTTGTACTTTTAGTTAGCTATTTTTTAATGTAATGATTTTTTTTAATTTTATATCTTTGGAATTGTTTTTGTGTGCGTGCATACATGTACTTATGAAAATGCCACCCACTAGAATCTTGAATCCTTCAGCACTAGTCAGTAACCCCTACCCTTCGGGAGGAAGGCTTGGGGTATGTCATGGTGTGAGCCCTAGGAGATGGTTCGTGATAAAGTGGCATCAAAGGTGGTCTATTCTAGCTCCAAGGACGAGAGTCTTTTGTTTTTTTGGGAAAAAATGTTAAATGTTTCAAGTTAGAATTTCATATTTGGGGAGTCAAGGGTTGGTACGATGGCTGACATATCCATACACTCGGACCATAAATTTTTATTTTGGGCTCTATACATGAAAACACTGTTTGAAAAAGTGTCTGCTTATTATCTTCTTGAATAAGAGATAGCTCAACATGTATAATCTTTTGAACTTGGTACATCTAGATCTATTTCATGATTCCTCGACAGAGACAACCATCTAGGATTATAATACATGATTGTGTGGAAAACCCGCCTAGAGATGAGGCATCGGTTCAGGGATCAGTTTCTAAGATGTCCCACCGGGTGGTCCACCTGTGTTACCACCACCCATTGATCAGAAGTTACTCCCATAATTACCAATAGAGTACTTATGCAGACTCATTTCCATGCATGAATTTTAGTGATAGAGATCTCCCAGGTTCAGGGGAGAGACTGATCCTCAATTCGCTGAGGACCGGCTAGAGGCAGTGATGTAGGTCTTACACTTTGTGAGGACCATGCATGACTAGAAAGAGATCTTGGTTGGGAGCCTTATGTAGGTCTTGATAGAGATATGGAAGAGCTTTACCATCAAACACATGATGAGATGACCCTCACTGGGACAGACATCGAGCATCTTTTCCAGGAAGAGTTTTTCCCTGCGACCTTGCAGTTTGTGCACATACAGGAGCAGATTCACCTCTATCAGGGCATCATTAAGGAGGATGAGTACTCTATGAGGTTTATAAATCTCTCCCACTACTCCAAAAACATGGTTAAAGTCCCTTACTTCATGGACCAAACCTTTTAGAAGGGACTAAAATGGGAGATCAAGGAATCCAGGGTATCTCTAAGCATCCCCAATCTGGTTGGAGTGATGGGGTGAGCCCTTTTTATAGAGAGATTATTGGTGGTGTAGGAGCTGAAAGACAGAGCCACCATGAGACATTAGGCGGTGGACTCCTTAGTGGTGAGCAGCAGATAGCAGACATGGGGGCCCAAGTGGGACAAATATTTCAGGGGACGACCTCAAGACTCAGGGTTAGTATTGAAGGGATCCCAGACTAGAGGGAGCTAGCAAGGAACTTGGATGTGCATCACCTACAGTGGGTAGGGAAACGTGGCCCGTGACTGCCCAACCCGCCACATAGATGATCTATAGAGGGTCGAGGGACCTCTAAGGCAGAGGTTTATGTGATGATTTTTGAAGGGTGGCGGTCATGGAAAGGGATGAAGAAAAGTGGAAGGTGGTGTAAGGTGGTTATAGGTTTTACCACCACCACCCTGAGGTGGTCCACCATGGGCTAAGGGAACCGATGAACAGGGGAAATTCCAGCTTCAGGAGATGGAGGCCTACAACCAAATCTCTCTAGAGATGATTAGAGGTAAGATCTATGTCTTATACACCTTAGAAATAGATCTTATAGGCAAAGGTTCTAGTCACTCTTTCCATTCCATGGAACTAATTTGATGATCAAAGATTTCGGTGGAGCCCTTGGCTTGATCCATACAATTAAATACTCCTATAGGAGGGGATTTAACGATTAAACACTGGTTCAAGCATTTTGAGATTATATTTGGATGTGATAGCTTTGAATGGGATCTCCTTGTATTGGGGTCGAGGCCATATGACTTCATCTTGGGTATAGACCTGTTATCTATAGACCATGCTCAAATCGACTATTTTAGGTGAAAAGTGTGGTGAGTCTATGAGGATGGGACCAAGTTTTCCTTCACTAGTGAGAAAGAAACATATTCAGTACATGATAGGTTTTCTCAGAAGAGGGTAAAACTGATCACCCACCAGTTGGATAGCCTCACGCTCAGTGCAGTGGATGAGAAGAGTTAAATCTTTCCTGTAGTGGTGGATGAGTATGAGGATTTATTTCCTGAGGATGTTTTGGGACTACCTCCTCATAGGGAGGTACATTTAGGTATTAACATGTACCTCTAGATGACACCAATATCTGCACAATTATATCAGATTTCTCCCACAGAGCTACATGAGTTGAGGGTATAATAGAAGTAATTACAAGAAAATGGGTTCATAAGTCCCATAATTTCACCATGGGTAGACCCAGTGTTGTTTACCAAGAAGGCATATGGGATTTTGAGGTTGTGCATGGACTTCCGGAACCTGAACCAGGTGACCATGAAGAACAAGTATCCACTGATAAGAATTGATGACCACTTTGATCAACTGAATGTAGAGATGTGGTTCTCAAATATAGAAATCAAATTAGGATATCCAAAGCTTCAGGTACAGGATGAGGACTTACTTAAGACAACCATTGGATGACGTTATGGCCACTACGAGTACTTGGTGAATCCCTTCGGTACGACCAATTCCCCAACAGTGTTCATGGGACTCATGAACAAGATCTTCTAGCCTTACCTCATTCATTTTATGGTGGTCTTCATTAATGACATCTTGTTGTTCTCGGCATCAGAGGAGGATCACACTACACACCTACAGATATTCATGGATTCACTCCGACAACCCCAAATTTACGGTAATCTCTCGAATATCTTATTCTAGATTCGGGAGGTCCACTTTCTAGGATACGTCATCTCAGAGGCTGGAGTTGTAGTGGATCGGGTTGAGATAGAGGTAGTTCTTACTTGGGAGACACCCAAGAGCGTGACTAAGGTCCCATGTTTCTTAGGTTTGAATGGATAATATCAGAGATTCTTGCTATAATTTTTCAGATTAGTGGCACCTTTATCAACATCGACATGAAAGGGACAAACCTTTGTCTAGAAAAAGACATGCCATCTGAGTTTCCCTGAGATGAGGCATATACTGAAGAGTGCCCCAATATTGGGACTACTAGAATAGGGAATTGGGTATTCAGACTTCTGTGATGAATAAGGGACCATACTAGGTTTTTTCTTGATGTAGGAGTGATTAGTGATCACCTACATCTCACAAAAATTGAGGAATTATGAGCATAACTACTCGGCCCATGACCTAGTGTTGGCATCGGTGGAATTTTACTTGAAGATGTGGCGGCACTACTTGATGGGTGAATGGTTTACCATAAACTTTGACCACAAGTGTCTCAGGTGTATCTTCTCATAGAAGGATGTGATCTTGAGACAATAGAGATGGATGGAGTTCCTCTAGGACTATGAATTTGATATATTCTATACTCCTAGGAAGTAGAATGTGGTTGCAGATGCACTCAGTAGGAGGTCTAGTTTATAGCTAGTATGTGAGGCGACAGAGAAGTTAACACCAATGAAGATATCATTCATATATGTTTATTGAGTATCTTACCTTCAATCAATGACTATCACTTCCCCATTCTTATAGTAATTTAGGGAGGCACATCTTGTGTATGTTGACTGTGAGGCCCAGCGTGCTTAGATAACCTTAGGAAAGGCTCCAAATAGATTTTAAATAGGCTTGGAGAACATCATCCTTTTCAGAGGATGAACCGTAGTACCAGTTACATTGTGGGAGGAAGTGTTGAGGCAGTTCCACACATCCCCTTAGGTGGTACATCCTGGTGCGGTGATGATTTACCATGACCTCCGATGTAAGTAATGGTGGCCAGGGATGAAGAAAGCAGTGGCATAATTCGTTTCATGATGCCACACTTGTCCGCATGTGAAGGTCGATCATCAGGTCCTAGAAGTCATGGCACAACAACTTGAGGTACTAGAATGGGAGTGGGATGGTATCTTCATGCATTTCATAACAGGGTTACCACACACATCCAAGAGCCACAATTCTATCCCGGTGATCGTTTAAAAACTCACCAATTCAGCTCATATCTACCCATTTGGGAGGCGGGATTGGTAGAGGGTCGGGGGGGCCTCTATGTCCAGGGGATAGTGAGGATTCATGGGGTGCCTTTGACAATCATCTTAGACCATGATGCAAACATTACAACCTAGTTATGGAAGGGATAGTTTGAGGCGTTCAGGACCCAGCTTCTCTTGAGCACATCTTTCCACCCCCAAACAGATGGTCAGACGAAGATGACCATATAGACCTTAGAGGACATGCTTCATCTTTGTGTCCTTGGTTTTGGTCACAGTTGGGAGGAACACCTTCCACTGGTGGAGTTTTCATACAATAATATCCATCACTCTACCATTGGCATGGAACAATTTGAGGCCATGTACGAGCGGCCATGAAGATCACCTCTGGGCTGGACATACTCAGAGGAGTCCGAACTCATGGGTCCAGAGTTGGTACAGGCTAAAAATGAGAAGGGGTAGATCATCTCGGAGAAGATGAGGACTTTATAGAGCAGCCAAAAATTTTATGCTAATAAGAGGTGGATGCCATTAGAGTTTGAGGATGGAGACCATGTTTTCCTTTGGGTATCACCCTGAATGGGTTTGCAAAAAATTGGTTGGGGCAATAAGATTTTTCTGAGGTTTATCAAACCTTTTCAGATTATCATCGGAGTTGGAGAGGTGGCGTACCACCTATCTCTTCCCCAATAGATGCACTTAGTGCACAAAAGTTTTTCACGTGTTGCAGCAGTTGATTTTGGTGCATGATCTATCAAAAGTAATCGACTGAGGCGAGCTGGACATTGATGATGAGGTGACGTTTGTGGAGTTCCTAAGGGAGATAGAGGATCGAAAGGATATGGTAATTCAGGGATATTAGATTCCTCTAGTGTGCCTTTGGTGGTAACACAATAATCTATAGGAGAGCACATGGGAGTAGAAGGCTTAGATTCTTTCTTAGTACCCCCATTTGATTGATTGACCCTTGTTTTGGATTTTAGTGATGTAAATCCCTAAGGTTGGGAGAATGTAATGTCCCATAATTTCCTTATATATTTTTTAAATTGTATGGAATTATTTTGAGACCAAATTCATTGATGAAACGTGATTCCGAGACCCAGTGAGCCTAGAATTGAATTTTGAACTTTTTTTAGCCATTTAAGTAAACATGCGAGCAGATTTTTCAATCTCTTTAACTGGTTCTTGGATAAAAAATCTGGGGGAACCGTTGAACTTGAAATGATGGGATTCACTTATAAAGAACCTAACTTCAACTGATAAGGGTCGAATGAAAAATTTATTTTTTCAGACTTTTCAGAAACTAATAAAATAACACAAAAAGTTATTTTCTTTTTCTTTTTTCTTAGTTGAACTGTGAATGATAGCGTTGTGGAATGGAAAAAATTTGAATTAATGGAATCCCCTTAGTGGATCATAAATGGAGTGTAATAGATACAATGTTTCATAAATGAAACAACATAATGACGCGGCATTTCAGCGTAATCGAAACCATCTGACATGTTTTTTTAATAAGATAACACATTTAAGAAAAAAGAATTTATTATTTTCAATTATCGAATGAACCTACAGAAATGATTTACTCTAATGAAGAATGACGAACGTCATCATATTTCAAACAACACCGACTCATTACGAAGAATGGGACCGAGAAGCGACGAATTACAACAGAGCATCAATCCTCGATGGTAGAGCACTCCAAAGTCGAACGTCGATCAAGGTAGGGGTTTATATGTTTTACAATTTCCCCGTTCGTGTTCTAAAAGTCTTAGGAGGATCATTCCACAAACAATTTGGTCCATGGATCTTCCATTATTGCAGGATGTGAATGTTTTGTCAGATTTATATTTGGGATTAAATGATTGTTGATAGAACATAATCCCCTACCTTCCCCCTATTTTGAAATTATAACACGGAGGGCGTGTGCTGACATAAACATAACCCGAGCCCTTCCTCTTGTGTGTTCTTCATGGACGAGTTTTTTAAATTAATGCATGGAAACTTTGGGGGATTTTTATGGAAGGTGAAACCCCACAGAGGATGGAGGCATAGTCGGTATGACAAATGGACCACCGTTGCATACCCGGTGGCTAGTAGGAAGACCTGCCGACAACAGCAGCGGCCGTGGGAGGGTGGCAGAGTGCCACGACTATGCACCATAGTTGGATTCCACATATGGATTATGACACAACTCTATGGGAAGATACATTGGTTGGGACGCACATCTCGGGAGCACACTATCGATTGACCGTGTGCGGGAAATCCGACCGACCTCGTGGCAGAAGGTAGTTGTGAAAAGACCATAGTGGGGTGTGTCAGCCCCATAGACAAACCTCAGGGAGAGGGGAGCCAGATGTGGCTTCTATATGCGTCCTGGATAGGTGTACCGGGCATGGTGCAGGCCGGACCCACCCTAGTGGGCCAGACCTTCCCCAGTGGGCTTGACTAGCTGAGAGAGTCGGACCCGCCGCATCTAGCTGGGCTGGACCCGCGACCAAGTCGACTGGACCTAAGCCATGTCTAGGTCTGTTCAGTAGACCCAGGTCAGGTCGGTGGACCCCAGACTCGGTCGGGTCAGGTTGGTCCGACTGGGTCGAACTAGACATAGACCCAACCGACCCCTTCTTGGAAAAACAACACTATCATTCAAACCCAGAGTCCTATTGATGATACATTTCTAGTGATGGAACCCTCAAATTAGTTATATATTTTGGTATAATCTACAAAATATTTTAGTGTAGTTTAAATTTTAAAAATGGCATTGGGAGTGGTTCTCCAAATATTAAGCGTGCCATGTGCGGAAACCCTACGGTTGGCTGAGACCTAATGACTACTGAAGAGTGTACCAATGTGGATCAAATACTATAGCCTAGTGAGAAGAAACATCTATGTCTCTTGGTAGGCCTAGGTTGTGGAGCATCTTCTGTGTGACCTAGAAGACACGATGTATTCGATAGGAGGTGTACCTCAGTATGAATATAGGTTGGAAGCATATTTTGTGTGACCCGACATGCCCATAGTGGGGAGAATCTTATGTGTGACCAATCATATCCATGGTATTCATAAGGGATGAGTACCACAACATTCCTAGGTTAGTGGGAAGTGGCTTCTATGTGACCAGAGGGCCCACTGTATTCATTATAGTGGTGTTCTCTAGAATCCCATGGTGTTCAGTGTTATGACTGATGGTCATACTTTCATATTCTAGAATATACCTAATTTGAGGTGCCTTTTTTAGTTATCATGCTTAGTGATCATGGTTTGTGGTTTGTTTCTGGATTTCTTTGTGGTAATTCCTTTGTGTTTTGTGGTCCCTACATAGTATATTATTTCTCACCCCTGCACAGGATTTGCCCGCATGTGTTGTGTTTGGTGTAGATGACCACCGCTTTGATAGAGGACTTAGTGGCCCAGGACCCAGTGGTGCCCAGTGAGACCAAGAATGCATGGAATACTTTTAGGGATTCTATTAGCTACTTGTTACTTACCCATAAAGTGGGGTTTTTAGTGGATGGATATTAAGAGTATATATTGTACTTTCCTTTTTTCTAGTCTGTCTTTTGTTGGGTTTGTATTCTGGCCCATTTGACTTTCATATTTACTTTTACTCAGTGGTTGTTTAGTGGCATGATTGTTTACATTTCTATCTTGGGATGTGGTTGTGAGTGAATTCATATAGGTACTCAAGAAAATTCCTACCACTTACAGGTTAATTCCTTCGGCGCTAGTCTCCAACCATTGGCCTTCGGGAGGTGGGCTTGGGGTATGTCATGGCACGGGCCCCGGGGGACAGGTCGTGACCAAATTAAATAGGGGATTATATAGTAAGTTGGAGTTTACATGATTTATTTTATGAAACTATAGTATGATTTATTGACAAGGACATGTACAATGATATTTGAAGACATGATGAATTAGGACGTGAAGTAGCTGGTTTCTAGAAACACGGGATCCAATTTTTTTATATGCATTTTCATATATTGTTATAGATCATATTTCATTTGGTATATGTATGGAGAGGCATATATTTACACCATATAATTTAAAATTAGTGGGTATATATAATTAATATTAACATGCTGGTTAGTGTGATGAACAATGTATTAGTGAGTCTGATAGATTGGATCAGAATATATATATATATATATATATATATTGTCCTGCGGTAAGGTAGAGGACAATAAATGTTGCGTCTATTTATTTTATTCATTTTTTATATTCTTATACTTTATTATCCCTTTTGATTTCTATTCATTAATATATGACTATACAATTTATATAGCTTTGATTTTATCATAACATGGTCTATGGTTTTATTCAAGGATTTAATTCATATAAATCCCCTTATAATTTAATTTTTACAATTTTAAAATATATTTTATTGTTAATTGTTTTTATTTTTTACAAAGGTAATCATCTCCCTAAATGGATTTATGAATCCAATTTCACTAATCAGTAACATCTTGCATACATTATGGAATGATTTAGGATTATATCACCCTATCTCAGAATATATGTGTAGGTTCTATTATGATAATATTGAATATCAGAACACATTATTTTTATACATAAAAATTACATCATTTTTTTGAACGTTTATTACATTACACAAACACATGTATGAGGGTCATAAAGGAATTATTCCATTACAAAAATGTGAACATAAAAAATGGTTTATACTGAATTAAATCATCCCAAATTAGGTTCATAATATACAGAACCCTTATTAGAAATAATACATTTCATCATAACATCGGGAAAGTAAATATAGAGAATACAGATATCAGAGGTTCAATATGGGTAAATAATGGACATATATAAGCATAACATGAAAATAAGGGTACAAGAACATGAGAATAATAGTTGAAAACATACTCTGGATATAAAATATTATAATCTCGATTCATTGAATAAATATTAGATGTTTATATATAATGAATTCATAGATAATCCCAAAACATGAGCCATGAGTGCATAACATTGGAAGAATACAAAGATTATTGGCATGCAGAGAAGCATAAAAAATAACTTTCATGGTAGTCAAGAATCACTTCGAAGACTGTCATTGTGGAATTAGTTTACTCCCAAAACCATCATAGTTGTCATTGATAACTTCCAAGACCATCATAGTGGAAAAAATAATTAAGTGAACTAGTTTCACTACCCATTTCATTCACGTCCATCTCATAAGATATGATTATTTATCAAATGTATTGGAGGGAGATATAGGTCACACCAATCTCATAATGAATATTAGATTTATATGTGTGAAAAGATCATGAAAATTTCATCATATCATAACCCATGAAAATGAAATCGGTTTCATAAAAACTTCATAATATCATATCCAATGGAAAATTGTTATGTTTCATAATAATTTCATCATTTCAGCATATCATAATCCAATAAAAAATAAGTGGATTTTATAAAAAAATTATCATGGTATAAACCATGAAGGGGAAATAAAATTCATAAAAATATTTCAATAATAATACATTAAAAATAATAATAACAATGGTATCATTGGCTCATATCCCTAGTAAATAATATGTTAATTTTTAGTCAGAAGTCTCTTTTTGGCATTTCCTATCTCTTTTTTGGAAATCAAAACCTCTTAATTAAATTCATAATATTTTAATCTTTTACAATCAATGTAATTTTATAATGTTTTTATATAAAACATATATTTTTCACCATACATGGAAATTGTTTTAAAATTATTTGATAAAATAAAACAACATTGACCAATATATTTAATGTAATTGGCCTAGAGATGAGAATAATCAGATTGACTAAAAATGATAACAATCATATTCATATCCAAAAAATTCATTATAATGAAATATATAAGGAATTAAATCATGTTGATTTTTTATTTAATAATAAATATGAAAAATATTTTTATCATACTGGAATATTTTACTGTTAACACGGTGATGGTGTATTGTAAAAACAATGTCCTGCATTCATTTATATCAAGACAATGTGATGTTTTGGGTGTCTATGTAATTCAAAAAATAGTGGATAAAATATGTTCGTTGAATATAATGATAATCGTTGGAAGGATTGATTATAAATAATAGGTCATTTGAATAGTTCTATGGTAGATGTAGAATCATATAGAGACACAATGCTTATTTTGATGACATGAAAGAGCTCAGAAGATTACAGGGGTAAACTACAAGTTCCTTGTACTTGAAAAATATTGTAGTTTTTATTTTCATTGTATATCCAATTTTTGTTATTATGATCTAGGGATTATGTGGATATTAATATAGATAATTATATCAATGTATTTATTGAGGGAATATAGGGAAATCAAGACAAAGATGATCATAGTATCGAGTGTGGTTCCGGATAGGCGGGAAGATTAAAGCAGACCACCATATCGAGGGATCATGGGAATAATGAGATAGAATGATCTTTAAATTAGTGGGTGAATGTTGTAATAGAATGAAAAAATTTAATGTAATTATAAAACAAGGTAATTTTACCCTACGTCATTGGATACCATTCACTTTGGTAAAAAATATTTGTACTCGTTTACTTGTTTTGTAAGAATAATTTTATTTCCACTTCAATTAAAGAGAAAGTGACAATTTTATGTTCATATTTATATTCATATTTTTTTATAATAATATAATTAATTAACATTCAATTGTATTTATCTAAATAAAATTATATACACTTTATGATTTAATTAATTCATATAGTGTTCTCTTACTTATCCTAACCACTATGATTATGATTCTTTTTGATTACTATGATTAAATTGTTTTCTATAGTGAATATGATTAAATTGTAATTACTTTTCCACCATATTGATTATGGTTTTACACTATATTAAAATAAAATCTGTTAATCTTTAAGCCCGGTGGAATACATATAAAAATCTACCTAATTATGATATTTTCTTCATCAGATCCAAGGTCCTAGTCTATTAACTATGTAAATTCATAAGAGGTTTTGTTGATATGATTAGTTTAACATTGTTAAGCTACGATTCATTTAAGGATAAAATAGGGTGTTTTTTAAACTTAAAATTCACCCCTATTGTATATTGTCATCTTCATATATATTTCAATTCTATAATTGGTATCTGAGATGAGTATCCAATTTACTGATACTCACAATCATATCTGAAGAGGATTCCATCAATCAATAACTTGTTGATGTAATTATTTATTTACTATTTAAAGTTATTATTATTTTTATTATAAGCTATTTGTTAATAAAAATTTTCTTCAATAATGTGTATTTTGGGAACAATTTTGTTTTTATCTAGTTTTAATATAAGGCAAGAATATATGATGGATATAAAGATAATATCTACCTTAATAGACCGACAATTTTTGGTTTTAATGATTATTAATACTGGAGAGTAAGAATAAAGACTTTTTTGATCAATACCAGAGTAGATATTTTTTTATGTTGACTTTTGATTACAAAATTCCTGATAAAGAAGTTATAAATTTTACAACTAATGAAATGAAAGAGTATATACTAAATTATCAAGTAAGAAATAAATTGTTTCTTCCATGAATATATATATATATATTTAAATTTATTCTATTTAATTAAGAAAACAATATTTTTATGAAGGTATAAATTACTCATTTTTGAACTTCTAAAGTTTTTGAATCTAGAAAATCCATTCTTAGAGAAATTTATAAAGATTTTTAATTTCCTTAGGTAGATCCTGATGTAATGGTATAGAAAATATTTTTGAAAATTTCTAATAGTTTATAAGCTACCATTAAAAAATTATTAGAGGTTGAAATTATTGTTGAAATGATTGTTGATATCATGCCTTATGAGTGTGAATCAAATAGAACAACTTTGGATGAATCTAGAGAGATTTACAATGTTACTCTTGATAATATGTTTAAAACCCTTTTACTAAATGAAAATATATTGAAAAGTGATGATGATAAAGTAAATAAATGAACAATGGATTTTCTTTTACTTCTTCTAAAAATCCAATAAACTCTCAAACTCTTGAGAAATTTGTTTAATCAGAGATGAAGAAAGTTATTATTCAATTATATTCAAGTGATTCTAAATATTATAATATTTATTTAGCTAATATTTCTCTACGGATAAATAATATTGATGGTAATAGGTGTTTTTAATATAATTACAAGAAAATGAACAAGGAAATGAAGGACATGAAAGATTCTAGTCTTACATGTTATGAACAGAAGAGAGTTGGACACATAATACCTAATTGTACAAAGCTCAAAAAAATATTGAAATGATATACATTATGATAGAATATAGAAAAGGTATTACATGTTAAAATGAATTAATTTTTTAATGATAATGATTCCTAGAGTGCAACTGAATGATATTCGTAAAATTATTTTTGTGATAACAAAAATTCTGAATAGAGGAGTATAGGATTTAATGCCATAATACCTTTTCAAATTCATAATTTCATGGGTAATGTACATAAATGTGATTATTTAACTAATATGTCTTTAAATTAAAATTAACTTGCTGATAAAAAATCTATATCAACATACGAATAATACTCTCCATTTAGTTAGTAAAATACATCAAATTCTTATGAAGAAGTTTTAGAAAAGGAAATTTGTACAGTCTATAAAAACATGAAAAGGTTAATGAAAAAATAGAAAAATATGTTCCAGGAATTAATGTTTAAAAAATGATATATCAGATATATTAAAATATATTTATTAATATAATTCCCAAAATGATAGTATTTCTATAGATTTAAAATATCAATTTCTATAAAGGATGGTTAAAAAACTAGTTTTCAAAAACTAAATTTCAAAAATAATATAGATGTGATAAGTATATAGTTATAAATCATAAGTCTAAAATTATTTCATTAATTTTTTTTATTAAAATGTACTACTGGTAAGGATGGTTTTGAAACCATCTATAAAAAACTTCATCCACATTGTACTAGTTCAACAATTGGATATTTTAATAAAAAACTTGTTTTTAGTGACAATTTTTTTTGTTCTAGAAAATTCCTCCTCTTATACTAAATGTCAAAGTGGATGTCATATGTAAAGTTATTTTCCTTTAAATAAAATTCATTCCTTAGGCTTCTGAAAATCCCATTTTTCAAAAACATTGTGGATACCTAGAATTTTATTTTCTAACACTATTCGACCACGGATGGTTTCAGTTCCAAAAGTATAATTGATTTGTTTTAAGGAAAAAAGGTAGTGATAAAAATATGAAGAAAATGTACATGTTTAGTGGGTGTTTGAGAAATATGACTGGAAATAATGATTTATTTGAAATAATTATCATGTTGAAATGGGGAAAGGTTACCTTCAGAGAGAAGTAGGTTTTGGAATATAAAATATTTTTCTTCTAGGAAAATCCTAAATTTCAAATGTTTTAGTTTTTAAACATCGTAATAACAACCTTATTAGAATAATTCAATTATTTGATGAAGATTATGTTGTGGATTTTAGAAATGTTAAATTTATATTACATAATTACAAGGATGAATTCATTATTTCTTCACATCGGCATGAGAATGTATACACACTATTCTTATAAGACCTTGGGTGCCAAGGAATGCCTTAAATTAGTGAAATGGAAGATAAATATTGGTTATGGAATTGAATATTTAGACCCTATAACAATTAAAAATTATGTAAGAGAACTATGAGAAGAATTATTAAGGATTCATGAGATCTTGTATTTGATTCTTTAAATGAGTGTGACCCTTGTCATTATGGTAAGAAAAATAATTCATGTTTTAAATATATTAGTGAAGTCTTATCTTCTGATGATTTATAGTTAGTACACATAGATTGGCTCTCTAATATAGAAACATTGAGTATTAGAGGCATTTAATATGTATTTTATTTAATTAATGATTACACTAGATACACATAGGTTTATTTTCATGCAAGGAAATTATAATACTTTTGTTATTTAAAAACCTGTTTAGCCAAAGTAAAAAATGAGAAAACTATCCATTGATAACTATACACATTGATCATGTTGGATAATTTTTAAATTATGATTTTGAATTTTTTTAGTATGAAACAAATTACATATAATTTTTAAACACCTATAACTCCTCACAAAAAAGTTACTGTTAAAAGAAGAAATCATATTCATTAAAAAATAACGAGGACCATTTTAAGTGAATACAAAATTGATATATAGTTTTTGGATGAACTGGTTAGTGATACTATAATAATAATAAATTGCATTTTAATACAACCGTTTATTAATAAATCTCCCTATGAATTTTGGATAGGATGAAAACCAAAAGTTTCACACATGAGAGTATTTTGATGCAATTTATTCAATATAAAAAAGAAAGAAAACATACAAAAAATCACACTCAAATCTAATGAAGGTATATTTTTAGGTTACTACACTACTTCAATTCCATATAGGGGTTTAATGATATTTACTATACTATTGAGAAAACAGTTCATGTTAAATTTGATGAAAAAAACATTTTAAAAAAAACCAAACCTATATCCTTAAACATATTTTCCAAAACTGATTCCCATGCTTTATAAGATGATTCTTATAATAAGGTAAATAATTAAGAAGTTGTTTATGAAGAATTTACATAAGACGAATTTATACCTTATGTCGATGAAAAACCCAAACAAAACCCATTTTAGTTATTTCATATAAATCATCCTATTGATAATATCATTGGTGATGTTAATCAACCAGTTAGGACTAGATGTTCTTTGAGAAATGGAATAGAACATATTGCTTTTAATTACAAATTTGAACTAAAAATCCTAATTAGGATTTAGGTGATGTGGAAAGGGAAAAATTAATATAAGATGTGGTAAATGAATTCAAACTTAATAATTTTTGAAACATGGTTGATAGACCTGAATAAACATCAATAATTTGAGAAAAATGGGTTTTCCGAAACAAATTAGATGAAAATCGAATTAGCATTATAAATAAAGGAATATATTTTTATAAATGATTTAATCAACAATATGGAATTGATTATGATGAAACCCAAGAATCAGTAGCTATATTTGAATATATATATATATATATTATATTAGCCTTTGTAGAATTCTTTAATTTCATACTTTTTCAAATGGTTGTATTGTGTGGTTTCCTTATTGGATATGTTCTAGAGGATTTTTTTATTGAAAAACCACATAAATTTTAAGATATAAAACATATTGAATACATTTATAAACATACAAAAAAATTATATGGACATAGAAAATCCCCTGGAGCCTGACAAGATAGATTAAAAAGTTTTTTGTTATAAAAAAATTATGTTAAGGGAAATGATGGTCCAACTGTTTTTATAAATAATGTTAAAAAATTTATGATTGTTCAAATTTATTTTGATGTCATTATAATCAGATAAACTCAAAAAAATTTAACAGATTTGTCTGAAACTCATATGAAATCTGATTTTGAGATGAGTATGATGGATTAGTTAAATTTTTAATATTAGTTTTCAAATATCTGAAATACCAGAAGTTACTTATATATATCAACATAAGTATAAAAAATATATTATTAAAAACATTGGTTGTGAAAATACTTAAAGTAATTGTACTCAAATATCTACCTCAAATAAAAATTATATTAATAAAGCCGGGAAACCAGTTGATCAAACAACCTTCAGATTTTTTATAAGATGTTTACTATACGTAACAACTAGTTACAAAGAAAAAATGTTATCTATTTTTTATGTGAAAGATAACAAGATAATCCCAACAAAAATCCCATTTAAAATCTATATATTTAACTTTTCATTTCCTAAAGGGAATTATAAAAATAGGTTTTTTCTATTCTTCTGGAAATGATTTTGAAATAATTTTTTTATAGGATGACATTTGTGGCTATAGAATGGATAGAAAAAGTATTTCTGGAAATTTTCAATTCATAAAAGATTAATTAGTTTCTTGGTCCTGTATGAAAAAACACTCAGTAAAACATTCCAATTCTAAAGAGGAATATTTAGAAATTGGTAGTTGTTGTGATCAAGTGTTGTCGATGAAACACACACTAAATAATTATGACATGGGTTTTACTAAACCTCAAATACTATTTGATAAAACATTTTCCATTTTCTAAGGTTAAAACCCTACATATTACTCTTTTTAAAAACACATAGATAATATTCATCACTTTCTTAGGGATCACACACAAAAAAGGATATATCATTTCAAAATTCATCGGATTGCCAGAACAACGTGCTGATATTTTAAAAAAACATTACCCTATGATAAAATTGAACACAATAAACAATTTTTTTGAATGATATCTATACTTTAATCATTAATATATAGTTTTTTTGTAAACAAACTTCTTATATTTTTTCATTCCTTTTTATAGGTGTAGTATATATGATTGTTATTTTTAGAAAATATTTAAATATTTAAATTATAAATTTTTTTATCATATTGTGTTCTTTGTAATCATAATTATTTTTTTATAAAATCTTTCCAGACTATAGAATTCAACTATACGAACTCAATTATAATCCTAATATAATTTTAAAATATTTTGTAATCAGTTTTTTTTTTCAAAATTTGTTTTTGATATTTGTGTTTATCTTTAATTTTTATATATAATCAAATTTTTCTAAAACCATTGTACTCAATTATTTTTCATTTTAAAATTCAATATTCATAATATTTTAAAAAAATGAACAAATAATTATATCAATTATTCTAATATGAATGGTACTCTTCTTTTGTTGATGCTTTTATAGTATTCTATTACGATTTGTTTCATACTTTATTGTTGTTTTTACAATCATTCTCTTTATTATTTTTTTAAATTAAATTTCATCATATTCACCCAATAATATAATGAATGTTTCTTAAATTCATCATATTCACCCAATATGATAATATATATTATTTAAAAAAAACCACAAGATATTATTATTTTTTAAAATCATTCATTATGAAATATCAAAACTGTTATATCAAAGGGATCAAATATCAGCTGTCAGATCTTTTTGGAATCTTAATAGTCACGTTCCATCACCAATATAATTGGTTCCCCATCATTTCCTGCATCTATTTTCTCATATTTTAACAATTATGTGATTATTTCCTTAAATATCCAAGTTTTAGTTCTTTTTTCTTGTCTGAATCTTTCATATCCAGCCCAAATATGATGGATCTAGTGAAAGATTACAAAAAAGTCATATTTCATGAAATATTAGATTTATGATGTTTTTATGAGATGTATGATTCTTATATGATAATAATGATATAATTTCAATTTTGTTAATAGTTATATCCTAATTAATATTTTTAAAAGATTATGAAAATTAGTTCTGATCTTATTTATGAATGCACCGAGTGAAGCTCTAAGAAAAGATACTCATTTAATTCAAGATCATAGATTGTTAAATATTTGAATACAAGGATTTATCATTATGTAAAAGTGTGTTATAGATACTCTCAACGTATATAATATATTAATTTTGGAATACCTCATCAACATAATGATGATAAATCTTCATTGATTTATTCTTTTTAATGTCAAAAGAATCATGTCCAAGTCCATTAATATAATATTATAATGTTTCCCAGATTGATTAGTAATATGATTGAAAAGGGAATGAGACATTTCAATAATTAAATAAATTATTAACCTACCAAGGAAAATATAATTTTTATCCATGATGATAAAATTAGAAGAATAAAGATTTTTTTTATAGACAATGATTTTTGTCAAAAGTGATAAAGTTTCAACATTTTAGGTATAACATTCATCAAAAATGAAAACTGAGAATGTTTTTATGAAAATAAAATCTGAATCCTCATCAATAAAAATATACAAAAATAAATAAATACTCATAATAATTTATTAAATAATAGAGAATGAAAAGGAATAAAGTAATGAAGGTGATCCTCAAATCATACAAGAAACAGGAAAAGCCCCTTCTTTAAGAATACATTTTAAAGAATCATTAAAAAATGGAAATGGGTAATAATTAGAATAAGAAACATAAAAGTGAACCTTTATTTGACATATTTATTAAAGGAGTTGAATATGTTTCTATGATTATTATTTTACCTCATAGTGCTGATTTTGAATTTTAACAATTAGAAATTAATAATACTATTTTTTATTCTACTATTGATAAGGGAAAAGCTATTGTGGTTGATAAGTAATGAAATAATATTGAGAAATCTGATTTAAGATCAGATTCTAGCCTTCATAATCTATTGAGATATGGAACTGAGATAATTCAATAAAAAATAAAACGACTTCACTCAAATATAAGATTGTCATGATATTTGAGTAGAATAAGAAGGTAATAAAGAAGAAGAATAAAAAGGTGAATATGAAGAACAAGGTGAAAATACTCAATAGAAATCATATTCAAGAAATAAGGAGGATGATAAATTTTTTTACATGAAATCTATAAGGATATCTATGCCTCTTTGAAACAATTTTCCTCTTTTGGAAATTAACAAGAGAATTCAATTTTAAAATAAAAATAAAAGTCTCAACCATTTCAAGAAAATTATTCTTCATAAAATATAGATGATTGAAATAAAACAAATACAAATAATGAAAAATACTAATGTGGATGAAATTGAAATTTTATATGGGAAATAGATATTGTATCCAATAAATGGAAAAATCAAAGATTCTCAAGAAGAGATCAGAACTAGAAAAATATAATTTCATTAATAATTCGAATCTTTGAATAAAATAATTTCACAAGTTATTGATTATACTTATCAAACATTGACCATATTGGAGAAAAAAATTCCATGTTTTCCCTAGATGAAAAGTGATTATTTTATTGATGAGAACCAATATAAAGATTCAGATTCACGGAAATCTCTAATATATATGTTGATATGGTAGGATGTTGATTTCACAATGTTTAAAGAAAATACTTAATCTTATAGAAATAGTTGTAATAATGTTATGAAATGGTCTCAAGTTATTGATTAACACCTCAATATTCATGATATTTGAATAATCGAGAGTAATGAAGATGAGATTATTTATTTGAACAATCAGTATCATGTTTTTTTTGATATGATCAATGCTATAGAAAATTAGAATAATATTTTTAAAGAAAATATTCAATCCTAAGATGAAATTATGAAGGAACAAGATGAATGAATACAGATAGAAAAGGAAATTATGCATGATCTTGAAAATAAAAACAAGTCTCATGAAGATGTCATGGACAAGGTGGAAGAATATAGGAAAGAGTTTAAGGTGACCAAAATAATTTTCATATCATTGTCACCAAGTAAGTATTAATTTCTTAAAACTCTTCTTGTATATTTTATTTTTTTTGAATTTCATTGAGAGACCATTTTTAATTGATTTTTTTTTAATTTCATTCAATTATTTGGTTAAATGTTATTTTACTTATTTTAGATGATCAGGTAATTTATAAACAATGTTTTGTATATTATTTCCTTTAACCGTTTTCAGGTACGTCAAGAATTTTCCCAAGTTCATTTTGAAAGTCAGATAGGGGAGATATTTATACCAATAGGTATTATTATATAATTAGTGGGAGATGTTTTATGAAATGGGTAGGTAGACTTTTAAAATAAGATACTAAAATCCTTGATGGATTCTTATCCTAAGGGGGAGTTATTTGTATTCACTATTGTATTCGTATATATTATTAACTTAGGCAGGGAAATGTATAAATGTTAAATTCAAAATATGGATGTTCTAAAAAATAATTTTGGACTTTATATTTTTAAATTTATTTTCTATTTTAGTCAAGTTGTTTGCGATTTCAAAAAAGGGGGATGTTATTGAGTTGAAATTATCCTTTTGACATTATATTCCTATTGTTTTAGAAATCACTAACTCTTTACTAAATAAAAAATATATAATTATTTTATGATAAATTTATTTTGAAAATGTTTTTATAGAAAATATATATGTTTTACTCTACATTGAAATAGTTTTAAAAGTATTTTAGAAAACATAACAATATTGACCATTATAATTATTGTAATTATCCTAGAATCAAGAATAATCGGACTGACAAAACACAATAATAATCAGTTTCATATCCAGAAAATTCATCATAATTATATATGTAAGGAAATACAACATATTAACTTCAATTTTAATCCAAAATATAAAAAAATGTTTAATCATATTGGAATAATTTTTTATTAACACTGTGATAGTGTATTGTAAAAATGATATCGCACAATTAGATATAATATGAATGTTTTGTACTAGGTTTCCAATCCCAAGGTGAAAATATGACCATTGAAGATCAAGATGACAATTTTATGACTTTCCTATAAAAACCATGACATTTTAAGTGATCAAAGGTAGATTTAAAATCTTGTAGAGACACTCTGCTGACTTTTCTGATGTGTGAGTGCTCTGATGCTGACAAGTGTGAAGTGATTGTTCCTTGTACTTGTAATTTTTAGTTTCCATATTTTATTTTTACATAATATTTTTGTCACTATGACCCATGTATTCCATGTTTAAGAAGGAAAAGGATCTAATACTATCATTGATCGAGGTATTTCATGGATATAAATAGAGAACAAATCTTTATATCGATGTATGTCGAGGATATGCAGAAAGAAAAACTTCCATCATCATATCAAGGGATCATGGGGACAAAAAGACATAACAATCTTCATATTGATGGATTTATCTGATAAGTGAAATATATAAATTCTTTTATGTATAAAATAAGTGGAATTTTATCCTTATTCATGGGATACCCTTCTATTTGTTTTAAAAAAATTATGTTTTTTTACTTATTTTAATACAAGAAATTTATTTATATTACAGTTAAATATAATGTTATACTTTAATGGGATTATAACTAGATGCTCAAGACATTTAACTATAGTTGTATCAAATTTATCTCTTTTTTATTTTATTGTGTGACCGGATTAATATACTTTTCAATTCTACAGTTGTATCATAGGATGTTATTGTAGATAGAAAATAATTTTTAATGGTCATTTAAACATATCAAGAAGAAAATAAAATTTCATTGAAAATAATTTTTAAAATAATTAATCATTACAAATATTCTTTTCCACAAATATATAATTTAAAACCTCTAAAGGAATCATTAAAAATATTTAAAACATTTTTTAGTAAAATATCCAAACTTCTTTGACAGATACTTGTTAAAACATAAATGATATTCAAAATTGTTTTCACTTTGAAATCATTAATATAAAATCTAAACATTTACTAAAAAATAAGGAAATATTTTTTCTTAAAAATTAATTTGAAAATATATTATAGATTATTGAAATCAATGAGAGTTCATGACTTTGGAAAATATTTATTATTCTTTACATATTAAAAACAAATTTTATATTCAAATTTTAAGTAACTAACAAACTGAAACTTTTGGGAAAACAACATAAAGATTTCATTGTTTTTTTTTGAATAATAAAACATTGGTAAAATTTCATTTAATAAATCATCTGAATAATTTTTGAACATTTTTTAAATCAATTTTAGAAAACATGTTTTTGAAAAAAACTGAGTGTTAACTGAATTAAGAAATAAAGAAAATTTTATTATTTTTATTTCAAATGTTGGGTAAATGGATAGAAAAAAATTATGAGGTAAAATTAATTCCCATGACCAAACTGAAGGATTAAAAAATTAATGTAATATCCAAACCCTGCCCACTGGCTTGTTAAGAGAAAAAGTACTAGTAGACTTATTTAGAATCTCTAATACACCAAAGGATGTAAATAAATGAAAAAGGGCATAAGAACAATTAAGTGGTGATTTTACGTTTCAATATTATTATTTACAACCAAAATATAATTACCAAAGAAACTCTATAACACTTTTGAGTTAAAAAACTCAAAATAAAACCAAACCAAAAAACCATATGAGGGTACAAGTCGAAACCAAAGACCACATCCTTGGAAAATAAAATACAAGAAAAATAAAAACACCAAGACCTAAGAAAAAAATCCCACTATGCTCCAATATCTAACTCAATATTCCACATAAATGGTATCAATAATCATCACTAAACAATTGAGATACCATGCCATTACCTATTTTCCTAATAGATAACATCTATAAATGCACATCAATGCCAAATCATTGGGTGAGTCTAAACTCCATAGGATATCCCCAATGACCTCCCAACATTAAACACTAGTAAAATACTTGTTAGAACCTTATATAAAAATTTTTAAAAAAATTTAAACCAGTTCATATAAAATTCTACATATTTTTCTATTGAAATTGATGATAATAATCCTTTAAATAAATTTTCAATTTCAATTTTCAGAACAATTCCATTATTCCACAGACACCCAGACATGAATACCTAGGCAAAAGTTCCATAATCTTGATTGGTTTCTAATTAAACCACAAAGTCATCACTAGGTGGAAAATATCCTTTTCCCAAATGGAACATGCCATATATCCAGGGTCACGTGTCTTGTACCCCAATGGTACATGCCCTTTATTTAGGGTGGCTTTGAAAGCCTAAACTCACGCAAAACTGCATTAAAAAAATATTTTCAAAAGAAAATCTCCAAATCCTTTCTTTATTTAAGAAATTTCCAAAAAATATTATATGAATCAACACAAATCTATAAAATTAAAATAATAATTTTTAAATTATCATCGGAGAGGATTTTCCAAAAAACATACAATTTCCATCATTTCCAAATTCCATCACTAAAGATGCTACCCTCAAGAACCACACAACAATTTTCTAATAAATTCATGGTAAAAATTTATTTCAAACTATGCATTCAAGTTGTAATCAACATGAGTTGAGATAGAAGCCACCTACCTCAAAATGTTGGTGAAAAATAGGACCAAAATAATTCTCTATATCTGATCATGAACCACCCTCATTACTTCTATCCAACCATAAAACATCTAAATTATTATCATGGAACACAGAACTATACCTAGAATAATAGATATATGGTTTAAATATGGTGAAGGAGAAGAGATCTAAGAAGAACATGAAGTAACGAGTACTTTCTAATCAATCCAATCCTTCTATACACATTGATTTGTCTACAGATCTCTCCTAAACAAAATGGAATTATATCTCACACATTTTAATAAATATTAGATTGTTTTATAAGAGAATTTTGGGAAAACCGAGTTCTTAATAGGATAAATTCAATTAGATCCACAAGTTTCATAGGGATTAATGTACACTACATGGTTAGACCACAAAGTTTTTCTAACCATGTGCCAACTATGAGTTTCTACTATCTCAAGATAAAACCTCATTATTTTGGCTCACATAGTTAGGTAAATCATGCCGCAACCATTCATGAACTACAATCAGAATATATTAATGATATGGTTGGAAGGCACGGTCAGACAAGCTATGCACCAACCATTTTTCCCTCTATATAAAATTGAATGTTTTCTCATATGAATACACATAGTTTGGAGAAACCATGTTACACCTTGTCCTTTACTAGTGACCACAATTTTATCATTAATATATTCCTAGAGGAGATTCATGATTTCTATTCACTGTGATCAATTCACAGACCTCTATAAAATCCTCTATAAAGGATCAAAACTCCTTAAAACCATAAAAAACATAACATAGTCATTATATATATTTAAAAGATATTAATAAAGGTTAAAGGACCTAAAACTAGAGGTGATAATGTCACCCCATGATTGGTAATTACATTCCTAGAAATTAAAATCCTAGATTGACCATTGAATATTTTTCCCAATACTCTATTGTTTCCTTTTCATGCCCCCACATTCCCTCCTAAATATAACCATGGTTCCATAAAACCAATATTAAAGAAATTATTTACCCCTGTAATAAGTAGTATTTACTATCAACAAAATGTACCATTATATGGAAAAAAGCTAATAGCTCTAAGTCAACATGATCCCATTGAAGCACAAGGGCATGATTAGGTTTATACTTCATGAATTGAGATATATGAAATATATTATGCAGTGAACTAAACCTTGGAGGCATGTCCAACTAACATGTCACCTCACCAACTATTTCAAGTATCTCAAAATGACATATGTATTGACTATATAACATTCATTTTTTATCAAAATGTAAATTTACAATCCTTGGAGATATTCTCAGGAACACATAATCAATCACATAGAACAACATCAACCATCCTTGATGATCTACATATGATTTCTGATGGCTCGGAGTTGTCCCCATTATCTTTCTGATCAATTAAATCATAACTATTTTATATTGTGTAAGGAGTGGTCCAACTTGTGAAGTCTAAACTACTTCAACCGAATAATGTGGGGAACCATAAGGAAACCAATACAGTGCTTCAAAAGGAGTCATATATACACAGAGTCTTGAAAACTGTTGTTTTAAGAGAAAGCCAATAATGATAAATGATCCTACCACGAGCCACCAAAATAACTCATGCAATCTCTAAGAATTCCATCAAAATTTTTATTTTCCATTATGACTATCCATTTATTTTAGGAAGATAATCCATAATTACATTCAAACGTGTCCCTAGGAATTGTTTTATGTTTTCTATAAATGATACATAAAACCGCGGTCTCTAACTGATACAATCTTGACTGGGATTCCAATCATATTTACAACTTCTCAAATATTGATTTTTGACATGTCTCCCCATGTATTTGATTATCAAATAGGGATAAAATCATATTAATTCCTGAGACATACCACAATTAACCATATCAAATTTTATTTCAAAAAACATATTGGTAAAATTTTCATAGAATCCACATATAAATTCATTGATTCCCACATTGGAATTGGTAAGGTGTACAACATTATTACTGGTTATTAGTGTTACACCTATACTTGTAAATAGGCGAGACATCTAAAATAATACACCACATACATTTTCATGCTTGTGTACCAAAATTGTGCTTCCATACCTTTATAAATATTTTTAATTACCATATTAACAACCCATTTTGAATACTGGTCAGCACTAATAAGATATTTCTGAGAAGCCAAAGAGACAATGATTTGAATTCTAAACTAAAAATCTATACTCCCATCCAGGTTTTCCATACCTAACTTGTATCCCCAAAATTGATTTTTGAACATATATTCACACATTCAGAATCATATATATGTGGCCTGGTAACTTGATCATCCAAACCAAGAAAAAATAAAAACTAGGAAGAACACTGCAACATCACATTGGTCGGTAAAATCTTGGTGCATGACTATTATGACTGACATCATCATCCACTGCTATGAAGATTCCTTATCCACCTGAGTATTCAAATACCTTATTACTGAATGTTTTACATAATTTTCATTACATAGTGAAAAAATCATGTATAATTCAAACATTTTATTTTATTATATCCATCATAATTTCCTTACATTCAAATAACTATGTTGGAAAATATGACCTAGTATCTTATGATTTGTAAAAAATGTGAATTTCTAAACAAATAGATAACGATGCCATCTATTCAATTCATTTACTATGATAGATATTTAAAAATCATTTGTTAGTAGTTCTTCTCATGTAACCAGAACTGCTATGAACGGTAAGCACCAACATGATCCCCCTGTGTGAGAATTCATAAAAACAAATATCTTGATAGATCACAATAAATTAAATTGTCCAATACATACTCTGAAAAATATTAATTGGTGCTGATATAAGTATAAGATTATGTACATGAAAAAATTTATGACATTACTTATTCCATTGCAAATAAACACATTTCCCCATCAATTATTTCATCTATGATTCTAAAAATGAAATTTTATGTACAAACGTCTAATGTATCTCAAAAAGAAAAAGAAACTACATATCTCAAAAAATATTCAATGGTTTTCAAGAGATAAAAACTTCTGCATTTTTAGGGTCTAAAGAAATTACTTTAAAAGAAATGACATGGCCAAGTAAACACACCTCTCGTATCTAGAAAACAATCTTTGATAACATAGAATATAGATGATGATCCCACAAGATACCCTACACCAAAGAGCAGTGTTTCTCATGATTTTCTTTTATCAAATAATAATTTCATATATAATATATAAAAATCACCATGAAGGAATACATAAAAATTTGGAAATATTTGATTTTTCAATTCTATAAATTTGGATAATGCATTGGAAAGAAAAAAAGGCATAACAAAGAACTGATAATGGATGTATCATCTTTGGGATAATTTCTTCAGAATATACTCATTCTAATCCTATAGTTACGGATATCCTAAACACATGTCTAATTGAGAAAAAAATTTAGCTACCCTCAATTTATCAAATATACCATCAATGCATGGGATAGGATACCAATTCTTTGTCATATGTTGGTCAAGATGAAGATAATATTAAAAAAATACTAAGTGTTACATCTTTATTCTTCACACAAAGAACCAGTGCTTCCCATAGAGACGTACATGGTTTGATGAACCCTTTTCTTTCATACTATTCCAAATGACCCATCAATTTCAATAATTATATTAGTATCATTTGAAAATATGGAAGGGAGATAGTACTGGTCCCCAATAGGTTATTAACTATAAACTAAACTTCTCTTCTGGGTGGAAGACATGAGATATGTTTTGGAAAATCATCATGGAACTAGTCTACTATGGTTGAAAAATCTCAGTTTTTGGTCTCATATATAGATGATTTGGAAATTTATTTCAACTGATAAAAGATAGTTATAAATTCCAGTACTATGGAGCATACTATTCTAGAGTCCACTACCAATTATCCTTTAAATAGATTCCAAACACTATCAAAATATTGGAAAGTCACCATACATGGATAAAACAATTATGGGACTCAATGTTCATAAGATAATCCATTCCAAAAATTAGGTCATATAAGTCTATATCTATCATAGAAGAACTTATAACAATATAACCCCATCAATTGTTATCTTGAACGCTAGACATTTCAATGTTGAACAATCTCGTTTTCCAAAACCTGTTTAGAATTTAAAAATAGAAGGAATCATCTCAACATGTAATCCCATAAGATCAATTATATGAGAAGAAGTAAACAAATTCGATGCACTTATATCAATTAAATATTTCATAATTATATAATTCAAAATAATCATACGTCTCACTATTTAAGGTCCAAATTGATCATTCATGATCACTCTATTAGCTCTATAAAATTTTGTATATAGTGAAACTTTACTATTTATTAACCTATTGAGATTTCATATATTAGGGAGTCATGAAATTACTAGAATCACTATGGATTAGTCGATTTTAATGACAAGGTGTATTCTGTTGCACTCATCCTGTTGAAATATAAAATTCTAGAGAAGTATGATATTTTTCCCTAACACATGACATTGGATCACTCTTTCAGTAGAGATCAAGATGTCCAATTATATAGCCGTTGTGACATACTTTCAGTGGTGTTCTATAATTTCACTTCAATTTGGTGAAAAGTTCATCATTGAAAACATATGGGCTTACTCTTCGGTTGAGGATGGAATTTTTATGATCCCTTAATCCGATTCTAAGATATACAATCCCCTTGAGAATACGTGTTCGTCTTCTTCTTGTTTAAAATATTACATTCCCTATATTTTCTTGTGGGAATAAACATAATCTATCTAATCATGTTTCTTGGGATTTTTCTTTCTAATACGATTTCTCTATTGAACATCTCTGTATAATCCATTATAGAAATTATGATTTTTTAGTAAATGGATGGAATAAAAATTGATTATATAATGCATTCCATTTTCCAGGAACTTGCACAAAAATCTTATGAAAAAAGATAAATTAATTTATTTATCGATATAAAATGGTACCAATATATTCTCATATAAAAAACTGAATAACATTATTTTTTTAGAAATTATAAATGTGTGAGGATAGAATTGTTTACTGATTTTTTTTTTCAAAATCCTCCCATGCCATCACACGGTCCAATTTATCCTAAAATGTTGAATCCCAAAAAAGGAACACTAGATCTTCTGGCCTATACATTGAAAATATCTTTTTCATCTCATCTTGTGTGTAAAGGAAATTAAATATTTTATTCAAACTATTCATACATATTTCTTCTTTTTCTAGTTTAGAATCCCTTTAGGATTGGCAGGTTATGCTTCTAGAATTGAATTAAATGATCCATCTACTTGGATTCATATTTTATTTCCCCTCTATCGATGGCTTGAAAAGCCTAGAAAATACTCTGGACAAACTATTTCTTCACTTATGGATCAAATGAAACCACATTCTCAGTATCATCTTTTGATTGGTTCCATCATAGCCAACACTATGTTGTTTTAAATAACGAAAACAAGACACAATTTAGATTTACATTCTAGAAAATAAATGTTTATCTATTTCCAATTACAATTTCCTCAAGTTCCATAATCACGTTTATCCAAAATAATACTTTTTACCCATTTTCAAAATATTACTATAAAGGGTTTTCAAAATATCACAATTGAAAACATATTCAACACTATTAAAAAATTATTATATATTAAAATTTTTATAAATCATTAACTCAATAATTAAAAATGATTTCAATGTGGGAATTCATACCACTAATACATGTCATGCAATTATCATTGGCTAAACCCATAATTATGAGGTGAAACATCACTTAGAAGTGTCTTAAATAGTAATGTTCCCAAATCCCTTGTATGTTGATGTTCCAAATAAATAGGTTAGTCATTCCATTTTATGATATAAATTTCATGTTCCCAACATCATACAACTTGATACAAACCTAAGAAACTAATTAACTTACCATTACTAATACTATTACAAGTTATACTACTGAACACAACTGATACCCCAAGATCTAACGAATTGATACAATTTCTAACATCCCACCACTCACCATTGGCTTGAGACAAAGAGAAGTTCTACTGGACTCAAGGGATATACCAAATACACAAATTGGTGGCTATAATTGTCCAATTATGTAATGCAATATGGGGATGATTTTCCATTTGAAAAATAAATATCCATACCACATGTTTAAAACCAAAAAACATCTATATGATTCCTGAGTAAAAAACAACCAAAAAAACCAAAAAACCCATATTAGAGTCAAATTTAAAACAAAAGACATCATTCAAAGAACACGAAAGACAACAAAACCCATATACAAAAAAACATCCAGTAGCTACTCCCCCTATGATCCATGCTCCAAATCGTTAGGAAACAACCACGGTTTCATGAAGAGTCATTAAAAACAAAGATTTTTTTTTTCATTTGTGTTGATATATAACATCTGTAAATGTAAATAAATTCCAATAAAATGTTTGAGTTTAAAAGTAGTATTATTTCTCCAATTACTTTGTAACTCACACCACTAAGAAAAAAACATGATATAAAATTATATAAAATAGTTTGAATGAAATTTAAATAAATTCATATGAATTCCAAAAAATTTTCCCAGAATAAACTCAAGACCTGACTTTAAATCATTGCTAAGTTTTATTTGGAATACCCATTCTCTAAGTCCACACTCCCCTATATAGGAATGATTATTTGATAGTTTCATACTCATTAGATACCTCTCACCCATCCACCATTTCATCATTAGGTGGACAATCTCCTTGTTCCTTAATGTAACAAACACCTAATCCAAGGTCACGTATCTTATATTACAATGGTACAAACCCATTACTCAAGGTCACATTGAAAGCATGAAATTAAACCAAATATGTATGAAAAAAATCTATTCTATGATAATTCACATAAACATATCATTATTTAAAATAATTTAATAAATGTTTTCCATGAATTAGAAAAACCATAATTTTAGAATCCATATTATAAAATTATCATCGAAGAGGATTTTCCACAAAACCATCCCATTTACACCATTTCCAAAAACCATCACTAAATAGGTTTCAATCAAGAATCACAAATAAATTTTATAATAAATTCAAGAAAAACATTTATTTCAAAATAATCCATCAGATTCTAAAAATGTGTAGTTTATAGAGAAACCAACTACCCCACAAATGTTGGTAAAAATGATGAAAAAGACAAAAAATAGCATGATAATATAGTGAAATACCCTTACTTCCCAATATATAACCCTAAAAATTCCAAATTCTAATCATGGGAAATGGATCTATCATCAACAGAATATATCTATGGTTCTGTGAATGATAAGTAGTCTAGATCTAAGAACAACTATTAAGAATGGGGCCTTACCAATGAATTCGGGCCAAAAAACTCTTTAATTTGACTATATATCAATCCTTGACCAAAAAGGAAATGTTTCTGACACCTTGGGAGAAAAATGATTTCATAATATGGTAAAATTAGGTGAAAATGAATGCTTATGGTGATAAATAAAATTAGATTAAAAAAATTTGGAAGCATGATTGTACGCCACATAGTTATGATTCACGATTTGGCTAGCCATGTGTCAACCATGCAGTTGATACTATCTAAATCCAACACCTTACATATTTAACTCAAATCTATAGACAAAACGTACTCCAAACATGTATGAGCTTTTATATTAAGTTATCTATTTCATGTTTATTATGAACGGTTATGCAAATGGTGTGTCAATTGTGAATTCCCCAGTATCCAGAGTTGTATGAGTCTTCTTTAGTAGCTTCATATGTTGGAAAACCCATGTTCCAATCGTGTCCCTACCAAGTGAAAATTGTTTTCTCATTATGTAAAGACCCTTAAAATTCAAGGGAAATTTTTTCTTAATTTTCTTTGGGATTTTACAAGAACACAGTTTCTGACAGCACTTGATTCCGAGGCCTAGTGTGCCCGGAATTTCTATCTGAAGTTTAGCTCGGGTAAGTTCAATGAACGAACGAGCGGGAATTCCTATCTTTTGAACTGGTGCTCGGAATCGAATTATGAGGGTACCGATGGAACCACAGTGCCGGTAATTGCTTAGAACGCCTTTTCTGGAGTTGCGTTTGTTCGTTATGAATTGTTTAAATTTGTGGATTAAGTGTTAGTGAAATAAAATTTTCATTAAGAATTTTATTTCTCTTCTCCATGAGTTAGAACCTAAGTGTAGGAGTTAGGGTGGGACCCACTGTTGGTTAGTTTCTATTGTGTGGATTAAAGGTGAGGTGGGGCCCACACGATCCCCCACCTTTTTATTTTCCTTAACTCCCTAACTCCACATAACCCCCCACTTAAGTTGTGTAACTCTTTTGACTTTTCCTCTCCTCTCTTTAAGTATGCCAACATAAAAATTCAATTAATTAATTTAAGTTTTAAATTTTTGAATTGTGGCATGAGTTAATAAAATAAGGGTGAGCCTTATTTTATTTTGGTTGGATGTTGTGTATGGACAATTGAGGAGAGAGCTCTTAGGTGTTTCATCTTCATCACGAAGAACACCCAGACTTCGACGAAGAACACCAAGACTTCGATGAAGAACGCTGTCACCGTAAGAAGAGATCGACGTGCCGTCTCTTCTCCTCTTCGCAGCCAGTGTGTTTCTGAAGATCGACGACGCACCCTCTTTCGATCTTCTTCCCGTTTCAATGAAAAGGAGATGACACTTCCTCCTCAGGAGTTCTCCGTCAACTTATGGAGCTTCACCTTGCGACGTCTTTTTCCGCAGCGAACCCGCGTTCTAGCTACGCTCAAGTAGGGGTTTATTTAATTATCTTTGTTCGTGAATTCTACTTTGTCGTCCTTCTTGAATTTACGACTAGTTTTTATCAATTAACGAGAGGGGGACGGACCGCACAAACACGACCGACCCTCCTCTAATTTGAATGTTGTTTCTAATATGGTTGGGACAGAATGGCGTGGTGTCGTCGCACCACGCGGGATCGTACGACAAGTAATGCTCGGCGCCGTCGTGCCGCACCGTGAAGTTGAACAAGGACACGACGCCGTCGTGTCATGTCGAAGAAAACCGAAGACATCGCGGCCGGAGCGGGGCCGCGGTAGAGGGGCGCGGTGCCGTCGCACTGTGCCGGACGAACCAGGCCGCAGCCGGTTTCGGGCCGCGGCGGAGCAGGGTGACCGGCGGCCGGTTCCGGGCCGCCAGTGTCAGCGAAGGAGGAAGGACCGGCCATCTCCGGTCCTTGTTGGCAGATCCGGCCGGTCGGTATGGGCCGGCCGAACAAAAGGGAAACCGGGGGAATTAATTCCCCCAGCCGGCCATCACAAAACGGCCCCCATTTAATGGGTGGCCGCGGTTACACCGAGGGGGGGGGGGCAGGCACCCCCCCTTGCCAAACGGCTCAGCCGGTTGGCCGAGCGCCTAGCCAGTGCGCTGGGCGCGCTGTGCCCAGGCCGGGCCGGGCCGCGCCCAAGGGGGCCGGACCCGGACCCGGTTCGGGTCGACCCCGGGGGTATCGGGCCGGGTCGGACCGTGCCCGAACCCCTTAATACCGAACTTTTTTCGGTCAGACGCCCATAGCTTGTGCTACGGGTCTCCGATCGACGCACCGTCAATTTCCATGCGAACTTGGATCGAGATGGTGGTTTCGGTGTATCGCACTCAAGGTTTCAGAATACTTTCAGTTAGGCCGGGTTGGTTCGTACATGAAACCAACCGGGCCCTTGGAGCGGAAACACTCATATCTTGAGCTCCAGACATCCGATTGACGTGCCGTCGACTTTGATGGATTCCTCTAAGTGAGAAGGATCTTTTGGCTTACTCCCCTCGAGGTTTAGATTCCGTTAGAGTGCGGTCGGGTTGGTTCGCTCACGAAACCAACCGGGCTCCTGGAACGAAAAAGCCAATAACTCACAGACCGGGCGTCCGATTGACGCGCCGTCTGTCTCGTTGAATTCCTCATGATGAGACGGAAATTTTGGCATACTTGGCCTGAGTTTTGGTTGTTGTTGTATAGTGTCTGGGTTGGATCGTACCCAAAATTCAACCGGGCCCCTGGAACGGAAAAGCTGATATCTTTCAGACCGAACGTCCGTTTGACGAACCGTCAGCAGCGTTGGTGATCACGTTGAGAAACGGTCCCTATGAGTATACCCTATGAGAGTTCGGGGTACATTTTAGATACGGCCGGGTTGGTTCGCTCACGAAACCAACCGGCCCCCTGGGATGAAAAGGCTAATAACTCACAGACCGGGCGTCCGATTGACGTGCCGTCTGTTGCGTTGAGAGCCCTATGACGAGGTGGTCCTTTGTGATACTTCTTCGTGGGACTTTGTGATACTTGGAGTATCGACCTGTAGCTCGTGGAGAAGACTCTCCCAGAGACGAGCGTACAGAGTACGGAGACCGTGTAGCCGGCTGAGACCTGACGACTGCTTGACCGACTCGACTTGGAGTGAGTCGACTAGCCCAATGGACGGAGTGCCCGGTATTTGGAGACTGACCCACGGTGGACGGAGCGCCCAATAGTTAACCGCAGACCCATGGTACTCGACAGGAGGAGTACCACTATAGGCTATTAGGGGGAGCACCCGGTATTTGGCGACAGACCCACAACGGACGGAGTTCCCGGTAGTTGGACGCAGACCCACGGTACTCAACAGGAGGAGTAACTCAGTAGTATTAGGTTAGTGAGCAGTACCTCGGAGTCGTGACATGACCACTGTACACTCCAGATACGGGGATCTTCAGCAGTTACAGTTTCGATAATGAAAATCCTGGTTTGAGCTGAGTCTATGACCTTTATGTTTCCTCATGATTGAGATGGGTTACTTGATAACTTAGGTATATGTATGGGAATATACCTGGGTAGTGGTTATCCATTGATTTCATAATCCTTGTGTTTCCTCATGATTGAGATGGGTTACTTGATCACTTAGGTATATGTATGGGCATATACCTAAGTAGATGTTATCTGTTGAGATCTTCTTTATGGTTATCCTTGTTGGTTTTAGTGAGACATTGAGGGTCTCGGGGTCCCTACTGAGTATCGTTATACTCACCCCTGTACGGGATATGCCCGCACCTCATTGTGTTAGTTGCAGACGACGGGCAGTGCTGACGGAGGCCGAGTGTTCGAGGACTGGACGGTACCCGGAGGTGGACTACACGATGAGTCAGTATCCGGAGGTGGACTTCACGGCGAGATGACACTCGGAGGAGGTTGACGGTTGAGAGCGTTGTGGAGGCTATCTGTACCTACCCTTCAGGTAGGATCCGTGGTGGACGATCCAGGAGCTGTGCCATCTGTACCTACCCTTCAGGTAGGATCCGAGGAGGATGACCCAGGAGCCGCTTCCATCCTTCCAACTGTTGTCCTTTTCTGTTGTACTTTGTTCAGTTGTGGTTGTAATTTCATTTGGGTTTTGTATACTGGACCATTTACCTTTCAACACTCTTCTTTGTACTTAGTGTTTTACTTCCACTTGTACTCTGTGGTGTTTTGTTTACTTTTATAAAGGCAATGCCTTCCCAGTTATCGGGATTTATGCCTTTGGTGCTAGTCGCCAGCCCCTGGCCTATGGAAGGCGGGCTTGGGGTAGTCACGGCACGGGCGCCGAGGACGGGTCGTGAAAAATTGGTATCAGAGGAGGTTCAGTTTTACCGCAGAACTTGGGACTCTGATCTTTTTCTATGTGAAGCAATAGTGTTTAGCATATTGGGTGTGGTTATCAGTCCAGCGAGTCCAGTGTTGGTGCGGCGACCGACGTATCCATACACCAGGACCCTGACAACTGATTTCTGACTTTGTGCATGAAAACACTGATTTTGTGTGTGTTTCCAGAAGTTTTTAAATATCATCTCAAAGCAGGTCAGCTCACCAGGTATAAATCTTTTGACCGTGTCATGTTTGTTTCCATCAGGATGCCTCCCCGCGGATGACCAACTAGATCCCTGAGAGTTGTTCATACTGACAGCCTGTCGAGCGATGTGGCCTCAGTACATGGACCTATCCTAGTTGAGGCACCAACAGGCGCACCAGCGGTACTACTACCCGTTGGGCCACCGATGCCACTAGCCCCAGCAGCAGAGGGTGCATGTCGCTTGAGCGCACTGCACGAGTTCCAGCGCCAGAGGCCACCCAGGTTCCAGGGAGAGACAGACCCGCAGGCGGCTGAGGATTGGCTGGAGGCTGTGGTGAGAGTCTTCAGGCTAGTGGGGACGCCGACGGTCTTCATGGTGATCCTTGATGCCAGCCTTCTTCAGGCAGCAACAGGCAGATGGTGGAGCCTGATGCTCCAGATGCATGACGAGGTGACACTTCTTTGGGAAGACTTCGAGAGCTTGTTCCGGGAAGCGTTTGTACCAGCCACCGTTCAAGAAGTGCGTATACAAGAGCTACTTCAGCTGCGGCAGGGCAGCATGACAGTGGTACAATAATCAGTGAGGTTCACAGACCTCTCGTGCTACTCCATAGATATGGTACGAGACCCGTTCTTCAGGGCCCGAACCTTCGAGCAGGGGATCAGGCGGGAGATTAGAGCTTTTGTTGTTTCTCACAGCATTCCGACCCAGAAAGGGGTGTTGGAGAGAGCCCTCTTAGTGGAGAGTTTCCATGCTGAGCAGTCTCCAGCAGCACGACCCACCACTAGCCGGCTTGCGGCAGAGTCTTCTGCAGCAGACAGTAGACAGATGACGCAGAGGTCCAAGAGGACCAGACCTACCGGTGGCCGACTGCACGACTCAGGTTCAGTTGTGCGGGGGAACCAGGGTGGAGTCAGATCCAGTCATGCCGAGAGTGGACAATGTTACTCTTGTGGCGGAATTGGTCACATGGCACGTGACTGTCCTACCCGCCATGCAGATGACCAGCAATTAAATGAAGAGCCTCCCAGGTAGAGGCAGAGGTTCGATCAGGGCAGACCGCAAGGAGCAGGCGGCCATAGAAGAGGAGCTGGCCGTGCAAATAGAGGTGGAAGACGCTTCAGGGTATTTCCACCACCACCACCAAGAGGCCCACCCCGATCGCAGGGGACATGAGGACATGGGAGAGATCATCTTCAGGCAGCTGAGGCCTATGGTCATGGAGCTCCAGAAGCAGATGGACAGGAGCGGGACTTGCTCCAGACCGGGAGGCTAATGATCATGTTGCTTCTAGTTTTGTTGTTGACACATTTGTTTCTTTGTACTATGAGCTGAAATAATGAAAATACACTTATCTTTGTGATGTTTGATTTCCTGTCCTTTTGTTTGGTTGATAGTGAGAGGTCCCGGTTAAAGCTGTTGACTTGACCCTCACTTTTGAGATTTCTACTGGAGGAGACCTAATGACCGCACACTGATGCCGACAGTGTGACTCGACCCTTGGAGGCGAGAGTGACAGTTGGATCTCTTGGTAGTTACGTCGAGGCCTTACGACGTCATCCATGGCATGAATGCATCATTCATGCCAGGATTGACTGTATTAGGCAATGAATGTGGTTCATCCAGGAGATGATACCGAATTTCTCTTGTCGGAAAAGAAGAAATCATAGAAGCTCTTGTGAGACTAGAGAAGGTCCAGGTCATCCAAGAGTGGATGAGGACAACACAGGGCCGACAGAAGCCTTATGCTGACAGGAATTGGAGGCCTCTAGAGTTCGAGGATGACGATCACGTCCTTATACGAGTTTCACCTCGACGAGGTTTACAAAGATGTGGCCAAGTCGGAAAGTTATCCCAGAGGTTCAGTGGACCATTTATAGGTCCTCAGCTGGGTAGGGGAGGTGGTTTACCTCTTGACCCATCCACCTCAGTTGCACCAAGTGCACAATGACTTCCACGTATCATAACTGAGGAGATACGTGCGTGATCCTTCACACATCATCGACCATGGGAAACTAGACGATGGTGGTCGGGTGTCTTTCATGGAGGTTCCAGTGGGAATCGAGGATCAACAGGAGCGGATCCTATGAGGATGGACGATTCCTCAGGTGCGCTTTCACTGGAAGTATGGGAACCTCCAGGTGAGCACATGAGAGCAGGAGGCTCAGATGCATCCTCAGTACCATTTTTGTATCCCTGGTTTGTGTTGTAGCTTTACGGGGACGTAAAGCCCTGAGGTGGGAGTAATGTAAATACCTGTAAAATTCATGGGAAATTTTTTCTTAATTTCCTTTGGGATTTTAAAAGAACGCAGTTTCTGACGGAACTTGATTCCGAGGCCCGGTGTGCCCGGAATTTCTATCCGAAGTTTAGCTCGAGTACGTTCAGTGAACGAACGAGCGGGAATTCCTATCTTTTGAACCGGTGCTCGGAATCGAATTCCAAGGGCACCGATGGAACCGAAGTGCCGGTAATTGCTTAGGAACGCCTTTTCTGGAGTTGCGTTTGCTTATTATGAATTGTCTAAATTTGTGGATTAAGTGTTAGTGAAATAAAATTTTTGTTAAGAATTTTATTTCTCTTTTCCATGAGTTAGAACCTAAGTGTAGGAGTTAGGGTGGGACCCACTATTGGTTAGTTTCTCTTGTGTGGATTAAAGGTGAGGTGGGGCCCACACAAGCCCCCACCTTTTCATTTTCCTTAACACCCTAAATCCACATAACCCCCCACTTAAGTTGTGTAACTCTTTTGACTTTTCCTCTCCTATCTTTAAGTATACCAACATAACAATTCAATAAATTAATTTAAGTTTTGAATTTTTGAATTGTGGCATGAGTTAATAAAATAAGGGTGAGCCTAATTTTATTTTGGTTGGATGTTGTGTATGGACAATTGAGGAGAGAGCTCTTAGGTGTTTCATATTCATCACGAAGAACACCAAGACTTCGACGAAGAACACCAAGACTTCGACGAAGAACGCCGTCATTGTAAGAAGAGATCGACGTGCCGTCTCTTCTCCTCTTCGCAGCCGGTGTGTTTCCAAAGATCGATCACGCACCCTCTTTCGATCTTCTTCCTGTGTCAACGAAAAGGAGACACCAATTCCTCCTCGGGTGTTCTCCGTCAACTTACAGAGCTTCACCCCGCGACGTCTTTTTTCGCAGCGAACCCCCGTTCTAGCTATGCTCAAGTAGGGGATTATTTAATTATCTTTTTTCGTGAATTATACTTTGTCATCCTTCGTGAATTTACGACCAGTTGCTATCAATTAACGAGAGGGGGCCAGACCGCACAAACACGTCCAACCCTCCTCCAATTTGAATGTTGTTTCTAATATGGTTGGGACAGAATGGCGTGGTGCCGTCACACCACGCGGGATCGTATGACAAGTAATGCGCGGCGCCGTCGCGCCGCGTCGTGAAGTTGAACAAGGACGCGACGCCGTCGCGTCGCGTCGAAGAAAACCAAAGTCACTACAGCCGGAGCGGGGCCGCGACAGAGGGGTGCGGTGCCGTCGCACCACGCCAGACGAACCAAGCCGCGACCGGTTCTGGGGCGCGGCGGAGCAGGGTGACCGGCGGTCGGTTCCGGGCCGCCGGTGTCGGTGAAGGAGGAAGGACCGGCCGTCGCCGATCCTTGTTAGCAGAACCGGCCGGCCGGTGCGGGCCGTCCAGAAAAAAGGGAAACTGGGGGAATTAATTCCCCCGGCCGGCCAGCACAAAACGTCCCCCATTTAATGGGGGGCCGCGGTTACACCGGGGGGGGGGGGGGGGCAGGACCCCCCTTGCCAAAAGGCTCGGCCGGTTGGCCGAGCGCCTGGCCACCGTGCTGGGCGCGCTGTGCCCAAGCCGAGCTGGGCCGCGCCCAAGCGGGCTGAACCTGGACCCGGTTCGGGTCGACCCCGGGGGTATCGGGCCGGGTCGGACCGGGCCCGAACCCCTTAATACCGAACTTTTTTCTGTAGGAACCCCATAAATTGTTCTACAGGTCTCCGATCGACGCACCGTCAATTGCGATGCGATCCTTGGATTGAGAAGGTCGTTTCGGTATATTGCACTCAAGGATTCGGAATACTTTGAGTTAGGCCGGGTTGGTTCGTACACGAAACCAACCGGGCCCTCGGAGCAGAAACACTCATATCTTGAGATCCGGACGTCCGATTGACGTGCCGTTGACATTGATGAATTCCTCTAAGTGAGACGGATATTTTGGCTTACTCCGCTCGAGGTTTAGATTCCGTTGGAGTGCGGTCGGGTTGGTTCGCTCATGAAACCAACCGGGCCCCTAGAACGAAAAAGACAATAACTCACAGACCAGGCGTCCGTTTGACGCGCCGTCTGTCTCGATGAATTCGTCACGATGAGGCGGAACTTTTGGCATACTTCGACTGAGTTTTGGTTGCTGTTGGATAGTGGTCGGGTTGGATCGTACCTGAAATTCAACCGGGCGCCTGGAACGAAAAGCTTATATCTTTCAGACCAGACGTCCGTTTGACAAACCGTCAGTGGCGTTGGTGATCATGTTGAGAAACGGTCCCTATGAGTATACCCTATGAGACTTCGGGGTACAGTTGAGATACGGCCGGGTTGGTTCGCTCACGAAACCAACCGGGCCCCTGGGATGAAAAGGCTAATAACTCACAGACCGGGTGTCCAATTGACGCACCGTCTGTTGCGTTGAGACCTCCATGACGAGGTGGTCCTTTGTGATACTTTTTCGTGGGACTTTGTGATACTTGGAGTATCAAACTGTATCTCATGGATCAGACTTTACCGGAGATGAGCATACAGAGTACGGAGACCGTGTAGCCGGCTGAGACCTGACGACTGCTTGACCGACTCAACTTGGAGTGAGTCGACTAGCCCAGTGGACGGAGCGCCCGATATTTGGCGACTGACCCATGATGGACGGAGCGCCCGGTAGTTGGCCGCAGACCCGCGGTACTCGATAGGAGGAGTACCTCTGTAGGCTACTAGGGGGAGCGCCCGGTATTCGGCGACAGACCCACAACGGACGGAGTGCCCGGTAGTTGGCCGCAGACCCGCGATACTCGACAGGAGGAGTACCTCAGCAGTCTTAGGTTAGTGAGAAGTACCTCAGAGTCGTGACATGACCACTGTACACTCCAGATACGGGGCTCTTCAGTAGTTACAGTTTTGATAATGATAATCCTGGTTTGAGCTGAGTCTATGACCTTTGTGTTTCCTCATGATTGAGATGGGTTACTTGATAACTTAGGTATATGTATGGGCATATACCTGGGTAGTGGTTGTCCGTTGATTTTATAATCCTTGTGTTTCCTCATGATTGAGATGGGTTACTTGATAACTTAGGTATATATATGGGCATATACCTAAGTAGAGGTTATATGTTGAGATCTTCTTTGTGGTTATCCTTGTTGGTTTTAATGAGACCTTGAGGGTCTCGGGGTCCCTACTGAGTATAGTTATGCTCACCACTGCATGGGCTATGCCCGCACCTCGTTGTGTTGGTTGCAGACGACAGACAGTGTTGACAGAGGCTGAGTGTTCGAGGACTGGACGGTACCCGAAGGTGGACTACACGACGAGTCAGTATCTGGAGGTGGACTTCACGGCGAGACGAAACTCGGAGGAGGTTGACGGGAGAGAGAATTGTGAAGGATATCTATACCTACCCTTCAGGTAGGATCCGTGGTGGACGATCCAGGAGCTGCGCCATCTGTACCTACCCTTCAGGTAGGATCTGAGGAGGATGACCCAGGAGCCGCTTCCGTCCTTCCACCTGTTGTCTTTTTCTGTTGTACTTTGTTTAGTTGTGGTTGTACTTTCATTTGGCTTTGTATTCTGGCCCATTTACCTTTAATCACTTCTCTTTGTACTTAGTGTTTTACTTCCTCTTGTACTCTGTGGTGTTTTGTTTACTTTTATAAAGGCAATCCCTTCCCACTTATCGGGATTTAGGCCTTTGGTGCTAGTCACCAGCCCCTGGCCTATGAAAGGCGAGCTTGGGGTAGTCATGACATGGGCCCCGAGGACGGGTCGTGACACATTAATAGTTTCATAGAGTTATTGAACAGTTTTTATTAACCATTCTCAAACTGTGCACCTCCATAAAAGCATAAATCAATATTCATAACCACTGGGAACCATTAGAAACATTACCAGATCATTACATATATATGAAATTGGAAAACATAGGGTCATATATCTAAATCATAGGTTTCAAAATGTCATAAAATTTTTTATAAAGGGATCATAAGATTTCATCTTGATAAACATAATCATAAACAATCTCTATTAACGATGAGATTTTAACAAAAAATATTTACCACATTGGAAACATTGAGACAAAAGAACCATGAATTAAAATAAGTAAAATAACAATAAAATATCATGATGATAAATAAATATAGTTCATTACATATCTAAGTGGATATATATAAACCTTGTAAAGTAAGATAGGCTCATAACCTAAGATATGCCTCAAAGAAGGAAAATTAAAACAAAAAACCCTTACCTTACACTTCCTTTGGTTGAACATGATTTATCCTCCCCTATATTGGTTTATTAAATTTAATTAACTTATATAAGAACCATATTATTATTTAAAATATAAAATATAATCATTTAAAACATCTTATCACCCATTCGATAAACTTTTTCCATGATTTTCATTATTTCGGGTGTTAATTGCCATGTTTTCTAATTCGTTCTTTTATTTGAAAGGAATGGTTTTGATGTTTGTTATATAGTTCCATCATATCTATAATAATAATCATGAAATAATAATCATAATTATAAATCAATTTTATATTTATGATCAATCATGAATGATGTTTTTGAGAAATTTAGTATGTTAATATCATGGAGATGGTAGGTCATTCGTAGCAATTAGTAATGGTTCTGTTATTCATTGATCATTACAGAAAGGAGGTAAGTTATATTTAAACCATAAATAATGATAATAATATCATATCATTTTTTAAAAAATACATATAAATATCATCCATGTTTCTTGGGGATAAAAAGAGAGTCTTATCATGTAGTAAAGGTGGTAGTCCACACGTACATGAATGATGTTATCATCTTTCAGTGACTGAAAATGTATAAAAAAAAGAAATGATATATTATCATTTAATAATGATACATATTTAAGTAAATTTATAATTATTTCACTTCTATCAAAAATATTCATTAACATTATCCTTTTTATCTTTCATGTAAAGCAATATTGAATAGTGAATGACATATCTTTGCAAGGTGATCGTCCTCTGTACACCCTAGTGATTTTATCATATCCCCTACATTATGTAATGTAAAAAATAATATATGATATAATTTCTCTTTAGGTATAATTAATTTATAAATATCACATATATAATTTATATCCATCACCATACCTTACTGATATATGTGGTAATGGAAAAATGAATGACATCTATTCATAAGACAGTAGTCCACCGTACACATGAATAATGATTTCGTAACACATTTGACAGATGTGGAGGTGGTTGTGGATCATGAACATAATATAAAAACATATATGTATATAAATAATGAATAATATGTTCAATAAAAATTTTTAAATTAAAATTTATAGAGGATGAGGAAGAACTAAAATAAAAAATTCTCATTGAAGAATGTTACATATTCTTTTGGTAACTTCATTATGTTTGCACCAAATTCCTTCATAGGATAAGTTATTCCATAAAATAAAGCATATAGGATGAATGAATAGAATATGGAGAGTTATTTGGTCAGTTATTTTATGAATCAAAATCATTTGAACCTGTGAAATTGAGTGGAGAGGCGGTGGCCTTTTATAAGTGATGTGAGTCGCAAACTTGTAATTTTTGAAAAGAAAAACATAGGTCTACATTTTTCAAATTATAGAAGCATAGAAATGGATTATTATCAAGAATTAGAAATTATAGGGTATAAATATGTCTAATAAATAAATATAATATATTTTTTTGGTTATTTTAAACCGGTCATTTTAAAATTAACCCCAAGTAAACCAATTTTTTCATTAACCGTGGCAAATAATTGTTACTATTTTCACTATTAGTTTTTGTCATAAATTATGTTAAACTAATTAGATAATATAAGATAATATTGATACAAATATGGAATTATTATTACCAATGTACATTTATATAATAGGAAAATTTGAATGAAAATTAATCCACCAGTCATGATGAGAAAATAGGGGTTTTAAGGGGAAATGTTCAAAAGATTGCAATGTTTTTATACCCAAATTCAATAGAAAAATGATTTAAATGACATAAATTAGATTAATATATATATAATTGAGTTAATTTTTTACATTATTAATAATAAAAAAAATAATTTTTCTTTATAAACACTTTAAACGAAAAGTCATCTGCAATGAAAATTCATTATATTTCACTATTCATCAAAAAATAAAACATTTCAGAAAAATACAAAAATTTCACCGTATGATATATTAGATATTTTAAATTAAAAAATGGTTTTTTACCAAATAAAATTTCTTAAAAAATTTAAATTTTTTTAAAATTATTTTCATAATGCATGCCAATTCTACTTTTATGAAAAATTATGTTTTTAGAAAACATTTATTTCTATTTGAAATGGTTTTAATTTTTCCATTAATTAAGAGAAATAAATTTTGTTTATTTTGAAAAAATTTAAAAAATATATTTTTTATAACTCATTTATTTCAATTAAATTCCACTAATTTAATAGAATAGTTATAATAATAATATTTTAATAGACTATAAAATTTCATTCAAACCTAAGGATGTGTGCATTGAAAGATATCGAGGTGATTGAATTTATTTAAAATATATATATCATAAAGTCTTTTTGTTTTATATTTTATTATGATCTTGGTGTTTCATGTGACATACACTATCAAAAAAATGTTCATAATTTACAATTATGGGATTTTATAATCTTCCCTCCTTAAATAAAATGTGTCCTCACAATTTGATATTACACTCAGAAATATAGGGTTTAATATTTGAAAATTCATTTTTTGTAAAACCCACATTGTAAAAAGATTCAATAAAATACCATCACAATAATAGAGAAAGGGACGTCAAATTTTCATATGTAATAACACAAACAAGGATTCCAAATTGCAGAACATTAGTTGGGAATGAAAAGATGGACATATAAGATAAAAATAACACAGAAATACTAATGAAGATGGGAGGAGCACATGGACAAGATGGATAAAAAGATGAAAAAATACATAAAAAATATGTTAAAAAGGGTTATTAATATCATTAAAAACTATTAAAAATAGGATTTGTTTTCAATATCCTTTTCCTGGAATTTAGGAATTCTTTTACACTCTAAAAATTTAATGGAATATAATAATGTGATATATTTTTATTTCATAGGGAAAATTTCATCCTTTTGTTTTTCTTTGATCAAGTTCAATGTCATCACATACTCTAAGTAATGAATATCAAAAAATGATTTTTTTTCATTCATAAATCTATAAAATTTACTTTTTAAGGATTTTAAGATCCATAGAAGAGTAACACGTTATTCCTCTATGATTAATAAAAAACATTAATAGAAAAAATAATCCAATAACACCATAAGATAAAATTAATACCTACCATAAATTGTTTACCTTAATTCCCATAAAAAATATGTCTGACCATATTTAGAAGTATGGTCACTAAATCAATATTATATTCCCCACATAAGATAAAGTGGTTATTAATGTAAAATTATAAATATGTGAATAACATCATCATGTATTCCATTAAAACATGGTAACAACCTAAATTAGTATAAAAAACTATTTAACGGATGCATTCTTCCATATTCCTTAAGTAAAACAAATATTATTATATATATCCATTAAATCAAAATACACTTCAAACTCTATCAAAGAAGAAAAAAACTATAAAATCACTAAAAATTTTCATAGTGACTAATACTATCCCATAAACATATCATGGTTATTATTATCTAATCATAGAACACATATTAATGGTTATATTACCTTAATCATGTTTTTACAGAATGATAAATGTCCCACTGAATCATTTTTCTTAGTACCATTCCTATCATGCTTTCAAATTTTCTATGAAATAGTATTGTAGTACAATACATAAATGTTTAATGACTCTTATAAGAATTATATGATCAATAAAATACCATTACATCATATTTATTATATTAAAACACACAGTCACATTAATCTTTCTACTTCCTTTATATCAATTGAATAATCTTAACCTTCAACCCTTAGCTTCCTTTGAGGTATATTACATTGAAACTTGTGAAATTCATTTGTGTAATTACCCATATAACTATAGTGTATGATTTGAAAAATGGTAATTTCATTATTTCCCAATAAATCTCATTCATGGTGGCCCTTCTATCCACACTTTTTGAAAACTCCCATGACCTTCAAGAATGTATGAGGGTGTCTCATTCCACAATTATCAGAAGTGGGAAAATCCTTCTTTCCCTTATCCCCTTTATCCATTATTTATTATGCCGAAGACATATTTTCTTTAATTAATTATAGTCCACCATAATTGGATAATTATTTATATATATTGATAGAAAAAAACATATTTCATCATATGAAGAAAATTTTGAGAAAGCATCTCCATTCGGAGATTTGGCTTAATACCTTCAAAAAAATGGTCAATATTACATTACATTCTGTGTTATTAACTAGAATTCCTATCTAAACATGTAGGGGAATCTTCATATTACGAAAAAAATTATTCTTCATCTTTATTTAATCTAAAAAAATTTATCCCCATATTAGTTTTTTTCTCATAAGGGAAACATTTGTAAAATAATGATTCCATAATAGATTTCCATTACATGAGTTCTATTTCATTTTCCTCCCTACAAATCTTGATTAATGACAAACATTTGTAACACCCTAGGATTTTGTGAATTATTATTTTTTGAATTAATTAATATTTTTGGTATTTGTCATTTCATGTGACATAAGAAATAGTTATATATATATATATATATATATTAAAAACACTAGGTAAAATATTCCTTTCACTAAATACCAAATTTTCTTTCACTACACGCAATACCCACATGGATTTCACTACACACAATACTAACTCTTCTTGAACAACATAAAATACTGACTTGGCCTGCGCCACCCAAAACACATACTTGGAGTATATTGTAGGAAAAAATGATGCTTCTACAAAACATAATTTGATTGTTATTTTTTTTCAAATGAGATAATTATATGTTATCCTTTACACATATTTTTATGGATAGTAAAAAATAATTATAAAACATTATTTATAATTGTTTTATATAGAGAAAAAAATATTAAAAATGAATGATATGTTTGTTGGTGAAGTAATTTATTGTTTAAAAATACCATTTTCACAAATAAAGCACTTTTGATAATAATATAAATTTTAGAAACATTTAGAAAATTAATTTCAAAAAATTAACATTATTGTTTAATTTACCATGTCGAAACTATCTTAAGGGGATTTTTTGTGAATTTTCAAGGAAACTTCATTTTCTGTTGAATAGAGAAAAATAATGTGTTTTATTTAATAACTTCCTTTTGTTTAAATAATTATTAATGTTAAATTATATGTTAAATTTTATTTCGGGTCATATTAGATGAATTTTACATATATTAATACAATTTAGGTCATTATAATCAATTTCACTTTGAAATTGAATAGAAAAAAAATAAACTTCTGAACTTCATTTTACATTAAAGAACCATATTTTCATCCTATCTGTGGGATTATCATTAATCATAATTTATCCTCTTATACAAACTGAATTTCAAAAAACCTACATACCCAAATTTAATCAGTACATTTTTTAGTTTATAATTATATCATGTTTAATTATTTTTAAAAATATTAGTAAATGTGATTAAAATTAATCACAATGACTAAGGTTAAATTAATCTTAATTATGGACTAAACCTCGATATTAGGGGGAAAATGAAATAGACACATATAAAACCTACTGGATGTCTATTATTTGTCTATAAACCATCCATTATTGAGTTATTATTTATTTTTATGACTTTTTTAGGTAAGTACAAGAGTACACATAACATTTAAAACAAAATTAAGTGAGTCCTTTTCCTTCCCAATAAAATGACACCACATCTACCTCTTCATCACACCCCTCAATACTATTAGGTTATGAAAAGATAATACCAATATAATTCCAAATATACCTAACTTATTTTTATAATACTTACATTTGGAGGAGTAAATCCAAGAAATCCTTTCGAATCAAACCAAAAGGAGTTACCCAATTAATAGGTAACACCTTCTCTCATGCCATTTCTTTTGCTTTCCTTCTCTATCCTCATACAAATATCTTTAGTCTATGATTATATAACATAACCATTATCATAAATATACTAGGATATTGTTATTTAAATGTTTCTACCTAAAAATACATGAATCTATATATAATGGGTAATGATCAAACTCTTTCTACTTACGATGAACTCCTACCTGACGAAATAATGACTGTTCATTTTTTTATTACCACCTACCATGGTGGCCATTATGATGGACACTAAATTTATATATTTCATATTTTACTTATATTATTTCATTACCAAAAGGTATTACTGTTTAAAAAACATATCTTTTTGTTACTTTTTATTTTTTTAATATGAATATTTCATTTCAGGAAGTGTAGACTACTACCCAATCAAAGAAATATAATTCATTCATACACCCCATGGATTGAATTAAGGATGAGTTTAAGGAATGTATATGATATATATGATATCATTAATCTAATTTAATATATATATATATTTATGACGTTAATTTTTTTTTCTTTTAATTCAACACGACAATTAAATAGAAATAGTTTTCATGCATACATACGCCCTTTCATCTCTATAAACAATGTATTCCATTTCATACATATATATTCTATTGATTATTATAACACTAATATAATATATTTAAATGATATTTATATCATGTTTTAAATTATTAAAATCATGATACAAGTACAAGCACTAAATATATAACAAATTAAGACACATGCAATGAATAAAGAGAATATTACCTAAAGTGAATTCTTAACGTAGGAATTTTAACTAGAGGTTAATAAAAGTTAAAATAAACAAATTTATTGTATTAAATATAATAATACTATTCTTTAAAATAATTATAATAAATTTATATTTATTATACATGTGGATTGAATGAGTATAACGAGAGTCAATGGACAGGGTAAAGGGATTTCACCACACTTTTCATTCCCATAAGATTAATTCTATGTTTGGAAATCTTGAATTATTTTTGGTGTATGAAATGTTCATGAATATACACTATTTATATTATACATAGAATTCTGGGTATTCACATATCAATTTTATCATCATTTTTTCATGGGTATTATGTTTCAAAATTTACCAAATCGGTAAAATAGTTTTGTCTCAATTTTAATTCTCTAACACTCATGTTTTCATATGCACCTAAATTTTCTTCTGAGGTGTTTATACTTCCAATTATCATGTTATACCATAAAAATACTTCATTTAATGATGTTTTATGTTACATGTAATTTTCTTTCCTTACATGGAACGTATGATCCCACATTACCAGTGATAAGTGTTTATTGAAACAATCTCATCACTTTATAAGATTGTTTACATTCATTCATTTATTGATGAATTCTTATGTTCCATATGTAAAAACATTCATTAAAGTTCTTATAATATTGTTATTAAAGATATATTAATGAATTGGTAAAATTTTCTACACTTTGGTACATAATATAGTTAGAATATATTTTTAACAAAGCCCGACTTTACCCTCTCTTTGGTTAGAAATCTAGGTTACTTCAAACCTATATTTTCTAAATTTGTTTCAATGAATATTAAAATAATATCCTAAAATAATTAAAACAAACTTTTACCCTTTTCTCTTTTACCAATTGGTTCAAAGTAATCTTATTATCCATTTCTGAATGAAAAAATTTTCTATCCTTTTTATCATGTAAAATGAATTTTTTATTTAACTTAGACAACATGTATAGATTTATGCACCATTAATGCTTTGATGCATTATTTTTATGTTTAATGGATATTTTTTTAAAAATTATTTTCAAAATAATGTTTCAAAGAAAATGGTTTTTAAAATTCTTTCAAGATGGTTTTTTAATTTTCCAAGAAAAATGGGTTTCTAAAAAATTTCAAACATATTTTATAATTCATCATGGAAAATGTAATTAAGAAAGTTTTCAATAACTATTTTTATGTTTTCAAAGTATTTTCAGTGAATCAATTTTCAAATTTTTTTCAAGAACTCTTTAAATTTTTTCAATGTGTTTTGGTAGACTAATGGTTTAAAAATGTTTTGAATCTTATTTTATACGTTTTCAATGAAAAAGTTTTTCAAATTATTTCATGTATTATTTATATGTTTTAAAGTTATTTTATTGGAAAATTATTACCAAATGGTTTTATTTATTCAAAATAATTTTTCATGGAAGAAAGGATATTTTCCTCAAGAAACATTTTTGAATGATATTTCAAATGTATTTTCCATCAAATATGATATATTTTGATGTTACTCATTCTATTCAAGGATATTATCTAAAGTATCCATTTATATCCCTTCTAGGAATGGGTTATGTTTAATGTCATGGTCTTTATGAAACCCATTTTTTATTCCACAATTAATACATTTATGATTTTTTTTCATTTCAATAGGTTATATTATTTTGAAACCTACTTCTTTTCTTGGGTTATGCATTGGTAAAATGATTTTGAAACCTATCTCTAATCCATAGGTTATGATGTGATAAAATTTAAATGATACCTATTTCATTTTTGGGGTTATGATTAGCTGTTTATAGAATATAATTTTTTCCACGAGACATGACATGATAAATGTTTTGTGGCACATGAATGAATGATTTATTATATGAATGTTGGGACCTATATCTTCATCCAATGTATTCCGTAATGAAAAATGTTTAATGTTCTCAAAGGATACATGAGAGTACATCCCAAGCCCAAAACCAACATAACACATAGGAGAACATCCCATGCCAAAAATTAGAGTGTACACGAGAGGAAATTTGAATCCTAAAATAGGAGGAAAAATGGGAGGAACTACGAAGCCCAAAACGAGAGGGAAAATCGGAGGAAATCCCAAGACCAAAACAAGAGGGTACACAAGAGTACATCCCATGTTCAAAACAAGATTATACATGGGAGGTAATCCCAATACCTAAGTAGGTACATAGGTGATTATACCAAGATAAATAAGTTACAAAGGCCTTGTTAAGAATCCTTGACATAGGGTTTTATATTCTTACGTATTTTCCACATTTCCATGTTTATTCCTATGTGATGATTTCATGGATTATGTTTAATATTTCATTATTATTAATTTATTTTTAACTAAAAATATTTAAGGTATGATCTTTAAATTTTATGCTCAAATTCAATACCCTTTTATTAATGTTATTCTTATGAATTTTAATTATTTAGCTATATTGATAATCTGATCTCAACCTTTTCTTTGGTTTCCTTTATCTAGGTTATGAAGAATGTATTTATATATAAGAACTAAAGGTGTAGATATTAATGGGAAATGTTTATGATCCTTCACCAAGATAGAAGATTTTTTTTCCATGATTCCAAAGACACAAAACTATTATTGTGCTCAAGAATTTATTGTTGCAATGTACTAAATATTCATCCAAAATGATGTAATATCCTTGTATGTTAATACTAGGTCAATATTGTTGGTATATAAGGAATTTTTAGTCAAACTTCAGAAACAAGGATGAGAAAAAATTATTGATATCCCTTGGTATATTTCTAAGGATATTTCTAGGTATGTCTCAAAGGATATGTATAAGGATGAGTCGTCATTTAGGAAAATTTCTTCGAATTTAGGTAAAGGATATTGTATGGGTTTTACTTAAAATACATCCATGTATGGATACTATAGGTGGATGTGGCTCTGGAATAGATGTATCTAGGGTTAAAATCTCTAACAAGATGTTTCAGGCCTGACTCAGGGTAATATGGTACACAACAACGAGCCTTGCTGCACACCTGGTTTGACACTCCCAAATGATCTGTTTTGGAAATTCACAAACTAGTATTAAACCATTATAAAGGATTTAAATATAAGTTGGATATGAAGAAATTAGGATAAATCTATGTTTTCATAGATTAATGAAGTATGAGCTATTATTTTGGCACCCTATATGTAATATATTATTATTATATGGTATCCCAATATGAAAAATGTTTCTCACACTATGATTTATGGTTTTATTCAATAGATATAACAATATGTAACATGGTTAATATTGAGTGTTTTGTATGTGAAATTATGGGCATTATGAAAATCAATTTCCCAAGTTCAAATCCTATAAAGAGAATCAGGAAGGTGGTACGTGTATTGTTTTTACTTTTGTGGATAAAGAGACTAAAAATTACATGTGAATGGTATGTTATGTTCTTCCAGTTTGTTTAAATTTTTCATAATAATCATGATTAAAATGAGGTTGAGGAACATTAAGACATGAATCATATTTCATATTATAGGAAAATGGTAATAAGAAAAAATTTGTTGAAGTATGAGTAATGGTTTGAGAATAAATTAGGATTAATGATGTATTTATTTTTTTAGAATTGAATGATTATGATATATGAATCATGGAATGTAAATTTATCTTCTATATAAGTTTTCATTAAGGATTGAAAAGGAAATGTTGAATGGTTATGAAGACATAAAACAATGATTTCAAATAATGGTGATTTTTTTATTAAGGGAAGGTAACCCTTAATGTGATCAAGATGATGAGAAAATTGTGTTTCCATTAGATAAAGAGATGATTGATTTAAATAATGTAAATTGGATGGTATTGATTACCCTCTAATTGATTATTGATTATGTGTTCTAGGCTATAAATTATGAAGTTTACAATTTGTTGGATTTAAATATTACATCTAATAGTCACTAGAATAAGGAGGCACACATGTTTTAAAAAATGATTTATGGTAATTAATGTCATTAAAATGTTTCTAGGGAATATACAATGAGTTTATTCACCTATTTGGAATGTGATGACCATGTTTTACATTGTTCTATAAAGGGGGACCTATATTAAGCTTAATTCATTAATTTTTTCTATTGTTTTAGATTTGCAACATTAATATGGGTTATAAGGTTAAACATGTATGAAATGTCTAGTTAAACCTCAGATGAAGTCATTAAGATTAATGTGTTATTCCTTTTTATGAGGATTTATGAATATTGGTTATCTTATCAAAACCTCTATGTGATGAAAAAAAATAATGATAAATGGGATGGAATATGGTGGATCTAATGATTTCTTAGTATTTCAGGAATGAAAAGTAAGATGTCTTTTTAGAGAAAGAGATGAAGTGGGTCAAGGAATAAAAAAGGGTGAGTTTTTCTTGAAATAATTCACGTTTATATTTCAATGATTTTTTTTAACTTTATGAAAAAGGTTCCTGAAACAAAAAAATATTAGTCCAAGAACCTTCGTTTTGGATGAATTTAAAGGTCCCTTAGTTCAAGGAAGATTTATTCTTTTATGATGGTTATATTTCTTCTGACCTTATTCTCTATCATTCACCATAAGGACATGATAATTATATTTTTATTTCATCTTCATGTTATCACATATGACCAATGTTCTCCTATGAGGAAACCCAGTTATATGTTACTTTGGGTACCCGTTATGGTCCCAACAGTCCCTTTTAAGGAAGTTTTTTATTCATATTTACAATGTGTGTTTCTTTGAATAAAACTTTTGAGTATTAAACCCTTGATAACCCAGATGAATTTTGAAGGATAAATTAATTTTAAGGGTGGTAGAATGTAGCACCCTGAGATTTTGTGGATTATTTTTTTCTAATTAATTTATCTTCTTGAAATTTTTTATTTCACGTGACATTAGAAATAGTTTTATATCTATATTAAAAACACTATGTCAAGTATTCCACTGACGTAATACTGACATGGATTGAATGACACAGAATACTAACTTGGATTTTACTACATGAAATAATAACTTGTCTTGTACTACAAACAATACCAACTAGTCTTACGCTCCCCACAATACCGACTTGGTGTACGTTGCATGCAACACTGATGTTTCTATGAAACATATTTTTTTATTATATATATATTTTAAATGTTATAATTATAATAAATCTATTAAACATAGTTATATGAATATTAATAACTAATTATTAAATATTATTTTTAATTTTTTATATAGATAAATCATATTTAAAATGAAACATACTATTTTTTGGGTAAGTCCATTTATGTATAAAAATACCAATCTATTGTTTTTTCATTTTTAATAATAAAATTAATTTTATACACATTAAAAAATTAAATTTGTTAAAAATAACTTTATTTTTTAATTTATAATGATGAAATATTTTTAGGGTGATTTTTTGGGATTTTTCTAAGAAACATCATTTTGTGTTGAATAGTGAAAAATAACGTGTTTCAGTTAATAACTACATTTTCCATTAAATAATAATTATTTTTAAATTATATGTTAATTTTTTTAGATCACATTACATCAATTTTACATCTATTGATACAATTTATTACATTATAATCAATTTTAAAATTAAATTTAATATAAAAACATAATAAACTTTTGAACATATTTCTACATTAAAGAACCAAAATTTTACCTCTTCTACTAGATTAACATTAATATTAAATTTTCCTATTCGTTGCACTTAATTTTGAAAAATTTACATAAAACATTGTAATAATTATAATAAATATTTTCTAATTAGACCATGTATATTTCTAACTGAAAATATTAGTAAAAGTGATTAAAATTAATAATAGTGACTAAGGTCAAATTAAGATTAAATATGGACTAAACCACAATTTTAGAGGCCCAAATGACCTCTAAAATTGTCCTAAACAAATTATTTGTAAATTATTTAGAATTACAACTATAATTAAGAATTTATTTTTTTTGTTTTTTATGTATTTTCTTTGGTAATAACATTTGTAAACATAACTTGTTTTCAAAAATTGTAACTAAGTCATTTTGCTTCCTAATAAAATTCCCCCACCTCTACCTCTTCCTAATTTCTCAGAAACATCATATTTTTGGTAAATATATACCCAATAAACTTCCCAATATACCTACCTTCCCCCTATAATCATTATTTGGTCAAAAGGTTTTACAACTATTTATTTTGGCACAATCCCTAAGGAGTTACCTGATTAAGAGGTAATGCCTTCCCTTATGTCCTTTCTTTTTTTCGTTCTATGACCCTAAAACTATATTTATTATATTATTTTATAACAAAAATTATATCCTAAATATACTAGGATATTTTAAGGAAATAGTTTCACAAAATCTTACAAACACTTCCATATATTATGTAACAAACATACTATTTTTCTGTATGGTGAACTACTTCCTCACGAAATGATGACTGTTCATTTTTCCATTACCACCTACCATGGTGTCCATTTTGATATAAAATCTATTTTTATATATCTTATATAATATTTATTATTCTTTAAATCAATTTTATCCCTTTTTAATACACATATAATTTTTTTTACTTTCAATTGGTTGTTAATATGATAATTTCGGTTGAGGAAGTCTGGACTACTGCCCCCTCAAAGAAATATGATTCATTCAAACACCACAAGGATTGTATATAAAATGGTTTTAGTGAATATAATTGATATATATTACATAATAAAGATAATTTAATATATATATATATATATATATAAATATACCTCTTATTTTTTTTCTTTTCATTCAACATGAAAATTTAATGGAAATAGCATTCTTGTGTACGTACAACCTACAGTCTCCATGAATGGTGTAATCCATTAATACTTATTGTATTGTTAACAAGAAGGTAATAAAAGTTCATAATAATGTTTTTGGTATTATATATAATAATATGGTTATTTAAAATATGTATAATAAATTTATATTTATTATACAGGTGGTTTGAACTAGTATGATGAGAGTCAAGGCACAAGGTAATGTTATTTATCTCACTGTTTATTTCTGTGAGATACATGCTATGTTTGACACTCTTTAATTTTTTCTGATGCATGTATGTTAACCATGATTGTATTCTATTTATATTATATTTATATTTATGGGAATTCATATTAACATTTCATGATATTTTTTTATGGGAATGATGTTTCAAGTGTTACCAAATCTGAGAAGTAGTATTGTCTCAATTTTCCTTCTATGATACTCATGTTTTTATGCACCTAAATTATATCTCGAGGTCTATATAATTAAATTACATATATTATATCATAAAAATACTAAAATTCCTGATATTTTCTGCTTCATGTAATTTTATTTTCTTACATGGAGAGTATGATCCCATCTTACCATGTGATAAGAGTTTGTTAAAACAATCTCATCACTTTTCGAGATTGTTTATGTTTATGATTCCTTTTATGAATTCCAATGTCCATATCTTATTAAATTCATGAATTTTATTCTAATATAGTAATTAATGATATATTCATGTAGTTGTACCATTTTCTACCATTTGATACAAAATATATTTAAAAATGTTTTTCAATGAAATCCCGACTTTTCCCTCTCTTTGTTTAAAAATATGTGTTCTTTAAAAAACTTGTTTTCCAAAAAGGGTTTCCAAAAATATTCTAATATATCATATGATCATTAAAAGTCCTTTTTACACATTTTTATTTTACCAAATATTTTAATGGAATTGTTTTTTTTATTTTTAAATGTGTACATTTTCTATTCTTTTTACCAAGAAAAGGAATGTTATTTTTACATCATAGGTGATGTACAAGATTATCCACCGTTAATCCATTGAATCATTCCTTTAATATTTAAAAGATATTTTATACTATTTTTAAAATAAAGATTCAATGAAATTGTTTTTCAATGTGTTTTCAAGATTCTTTTATAAATTTTCAATTAAAATGGGTTTTAAAACGTTTTCAAAATATATTTATATGTTTTCAATGTATTTTTGTTGAAATTATTTTTAAAACGTTTTCAAATATTTGTTACATTTTTTTTAAAATGGTTTTTGAAGAAAATGGTGTTTAAAATATTTGGAATATTATTTAATATGTTTTTTTGGAAAAAGGTTTTGAAATGATTTCAATTATTCTTTAAAAGATTTAATGGTATTTCTATGAAAAATATTATCAAATGGGTTTATGTATTAAAAATAAATTTTCCAAAGAAGAAAGGATATTTCCCTCCAGAAACATTTTTGAATGATATTTAAAAATTATTTTCTATATATGATGAAATAATTTTATGTTACATATTCCTCTATAGGAAATTCTATAAAGGTTCCATTCATATCCTTTCTATGAATGGGTTATTCATAATTTCATGGTTTTTAAGTGACCCATTTCTCTTCTATGAGTTATAAATTTATTCACCAGATACTTAATCTATTTATCAGCTACCATTTAACTATATTCCAACCAAATGATGGGGGATTCTATCTCATAAAGCTATCCATAATTAGAGAATCATAATGTAGAATAGTTTTCTCTATTCAAAAAGGTTTTTTTATCATAACCTAATCATTCTTCCCTTATATAGCATAATTTTTTATTTCCAATACCAGCTACATTGACTTACTTATAAGGAAAATATATACATTGGTAACGAGTATTGATAGTAATTTTACACAATGTTCCCATTTCTAATAAATGTAATAACAAATATGAGATAATAAAATTATTATTTTTAGATCATAATTTATAATTCCAAATATTGACTAACTCTTAATATAAATTTAAAATGTTTTCATTATTAATCTTGGAATCATAAGTATTGTTTCTTTGGGGATATATTTATTTTCATATCCAAAATAATGGTTTTGAAATAAAATATGGATTATCCTATGTATATAACTTGGGAGTGTGAAACTAGGTTCATAATATGGTTCATTATCATGCACCAGGTGATGATTAGGTCAAGACCAATGCACCCTTTTGGAGTTATTACTGCGGGGTTATAAGATCCTTACTTTTATGGAGTTATCTCAGGCACAATTTTAGGAACTTTTTGTTTTCAATTAAATAAATTTGGTTGGATATGTTACTTGGGGTGAGTTTGGGTGAGTTCTATGATAATTTTGGAGGAATAGAGTTTGTGAATAGTTGGCACACAGTTTGTACAAACTATGCGGCTACCAAGGAGAAAATATGCAATATCTGGTCATGAGAATGTATCATCGGCATGGTTAAAGCATGGTTTAAGAGTCTATGTCAGGTATCTATGCGTATTTCCCCTTTTATTAGTGTCTAACACATGGTTTGTGAACAATTTTACTAACCGTGGTACTAAACCATATGAGGGCCAACATTGAGATCCTAATATTGTGGATCTCACTAGTTTTCAACATTTAATATTGATTTTATCCCCTCATGTAGCCAATACTTCAGATTTTACATTAATAAGGGCAAAATATGGTTTTCCCATCAAACTAGATGGATTCCATGGCCTTGAGAACATATTTATTCAAGATCAGGATCCTTGATTGATGATATGCTCTTCTCACCATAAGTGGATTTCATTCTGATGATTCTGCTATTACTTATTCTATCATTCATTGATAAATTCATGGATTATATCATCTTATTCTTTATATATAAACCAATATGGTGAGATCTAGATCTAATATAGTGGATCTAGGCCAAGATTTATGGGAACATGATGTCTTTAATCTTGATTTTGGTTTAGGTATTTTGATTCAGAACATTTATCAATGTCGGTGTGCTACTCAGATTTTGGGAATTTCCATTGAGAAAAAATCCATCATTGAATCAAGGTAGGTGGTCTAAATCTAATTACCATAGTTGGGGATTTAATATGTATATTAAATATTGAATAATCTATAATATCATTTAGAATATTATTTTATTTTATTGGGATAATTAGATTGACTAATTGATTTATCGATTCTTTTTTGAAATAGGTGATTAATTGGGGGAATTGATCATTAGACTAAGGGGATTCCTTATTAGTTTACTAATTTGGTGAAATTGATTATAAGTGGTAAGGGTTTTAAACTATAAAAATATTTGGGAGATTAATTTAAAGATGTTTAAATGGTTGAGTTGAGGTAATTAATTATGTATTAATTATGTGGCTTTGATAATATGATCTGGATAATTAATTGTGGAATTACATATCAAAAGATGAGATTAGAATGAGATAACTAATTATAGAAAATTAATTATGGAATATGAATTGTGATATTTATTAATTAGTTGATGAATTAATTAATATTTTGTAGAACATTGTTAATTGTTGAGTTAACTAATGGAATGGATGCGTTTAACTAATTTTTGAATTATTAATGGGATTAGAGTGGATAATTAATTTTTAAATTAATTATGTGATAATGAATGGGAAAATTTTCATTATAAATTGATAAGTACAATTGGTAACATCATCAACATGAATATGAGTAAAGATAATGGGAACATGGTCATTCTTAATTTAGAAGTATGCACGGTAACATATTCATTATGATTATGAGTAAAGAGAATGGTGGAAAGGTCATTCTATTGAGGATTAAACATGGTATCGTGGTCATATAAAAAGTGTTTTTGGGATTGGTAACATTGTAAATGTGTCTTATAAATGTGTAATTAAAGAATTGAAATAATGGCACTCTCAATTATGTCCTCAAAAAAGAATATTCAAACTCTATCCTCAGTCGAATTAGTTACTCAGATATCATATCACCTTTTAATACGTCAGGATTTTACAAGAAGTAGTTATTAAGATATAGTATTAGCTAGTGAAAACAGTGGGATCCAATACGAGATGAAGTTTTTATTTCAGTATGAGTATCCAAGGGATCCCATTAGTTATTGTAGTTCGATAAAAACAAATGAAAATGTGATAAACTATTTATTATGAAATTGTACTTATTTCTTTATATAAGTACATGCACAATATTTTTTCTAGACTTGTTTTAGACACAATTTTTGGTGCCCTACTAAGTTGTACTCACACCCTATTCAGACTACATTATCAGTACCAAAATAGATAATAGTATCCCCATAAACAACTTACTAGACCATCACTGGTATTTAACAACCTCTAGAATACATGGAGGGGCTCTTAAGGTCATGTGGTGAACCAGCTCAGGGAACAATCATGTCGAACTAGGGTTGAGACATTATAAAGTGGTATCAGAGCTCCAATTTTATTTCTTTTTCTTTTATCTTAATATTTTGGGAATGGTATAGAAGAGACTAGAAAGATTCAGGGATTGGTAATAAGCTAATTCATGGTATTTGGAAACCCATGTATGGGGGAAACCCCAAGTACCCATGGTGGGATTGTTGTTATTGTTGTTTTCTGTTACAATTTAATATTATTTCAACTTTCATGACACGCTAGCGGTGTTATGTGAGTAATGTTTTGGAGAATTTTTTAATATTGATTCCTTCCCTCGAATGGCATGAGAGGTGAGTCTGCATGCATTATTTTAGGCACTAAGGGTTATTGTGACATGCATAATTTTAGGTACACATGGGAAAACGTGATATGGGTAAGTTGTTAAACATGAACTATTTTATTTGTTTCTGAGATTGAAAGGAAAAAATGGAATCTAAATGAATTGAAAATGTTTTTAAAAATGATTCAAAATGAGAATAATTGGGTGTCTAAATGAGAAATATTATTTTCATATTGTTTTTAACCTTATTAACCAAAACCAATGAGTCAAATGGTTAAGAGTTTTTTATGTAAATGTTTTAAGGGTTTTATATGAGACACGAAACATGTGTTTGGATTTGATGAAATTATGCCTCCACAATGCTCATTCAAGGGATGATCGAGGGTCTTTTCTAGGATTATTTTTCCAGTTATGGAACTTGAGGAACTGATCATGCTAGCTGAAGTTGAAGGAGAGATGTTTTGAGAGAATGTTGCTTGCTTCATGAAATTCATGGATAGAGATACATGGTAGGTTGTGAAAAGTATGTCAGAGTTCGTAATAGAATATCAATTGTATCCCCCTCTGAAATTAACTGTAGGGGGTTAACTTGAGGGATATTAATTAAGGGATGAGTCCATAGAGAAAATAATTTACCATTTGGAGACTCCATCTTAGAGGAGGGTCATGTTGGATGCATATATGCTACCGGGGTCTTCAATGCATTTGTGGGACATTTAGCCATGGACTAGATAGACTAACAATATGTAATTGAAGGATTTCTTACATAGTTTCTTGGGACAGTTTTATCTAGAGAGGCTATGACATGAAAAAGATGTTGAGATCATGCATCTAATATAGGGAAGAAAGATGGTGATGGACTACATTGGACGCTACATAGATCTTCAATGCTTTTCCCCAACATTTTTAGGAGATGTGGATGCTATGGCCAAACGTTTATAGGATTGTATAAAGTGTGAGATTAGGTACTAGATGAATATATTTGTGAAGATGAAGTTTACAAATGTAGTGGATGAAGCTCTAATATTTGAAGGGAACATGAGAGAGGTTTCTAGTACTGAATAGGTTTTCATTACTAGATGATCATGAGGTGTGACTTCTGATAGCAAGAAGATCCATTATAACAACATTATCCAAGGTAGTGGGAAGAAGAGCATTCATATAGAGGGGTTGGTTGGATAATATGTTAGTAGGGTGATCTGTAATAAGTGTGGTAGATCAGGACACTATTGTTGACACTATTTCTTACCACTAGTAGAGTTTCAATCTCGAGGACTAATGAGAAATATACAAAATTTATTTAGGACACATTGATAGACTAGTACAAAAGGAGTGGCTGTGCAGAGTCATATTGTGGCATGGGGGTGTCCTCCACCATATTGAGATGGAAACTGGAGTTATGATAGCTGAGGTGGTAGAGGTAGTGGAAATGGTGCTTCTAGGTAGGATCACCAACATCGGAAATGTGGTTCTTCTTAGAGAAGTTAGAAAAAATCTCAGTGAAGAGGGGAAGAATAATTACATGTAGTAAATCCTAAACATATTGACATAGAGGATGGACCAACAACAGTGAGAGGTACTAATCTAGTAGCTTCTACTTTATCTAGTTCATTGTTTGATACTGGTGCCACTCATTTCTTTATATCTGCAAAACATGTTAATGGTTTGACCATGATAGTGGAGTTCATCATCATGGTAATGACTATAGATATACTGCTGGGAGTGTGGTCTAGGGATATATATCTATAAAGAGATATTGACTAGAGGTGAAGGAATATCATTTCCGAAGGGATCTCCATGTTCTTGATATGACGTTCTCTGACCTAATTATGGGTATGGATTGGCTAGTCGCATACTGGGCCCACATTGATTGTTACCATTAGAGATTTACAATAGTGTCTACTTTGGATAACTAGTATATTCATCATGGAGAGTGATGTATCCTAAAAGGATAGGAAAAGGCAATTACATAGCAACTATGAGATCTCCTAGCCCATATTTTTAGTCATTTGTTGGATGATGTAGGTGTTAGGAAAGATTTCCTTCCACCGGTAGTTGAACTATTTCAGGATATAATTCTTGATGGATTCTTAGGGTTACTGCCTAAAATAGATTTGGTATTCACTATTGAGATATTTTTAGGGGATAAGTAATTGTTTTATCCCCCATAAATAAGGTCACAGACTGGTCATCAATAGAATAAGACTTAGTTGGAGGAGTTGGGGGATAAGGGATCTATCCATCCAAGTACGTCAAATTGGGTATCACATGATTTGTTCGCAATGAAGGAATATGAGAGTTTATCTTTGTCTGTCAATTATCGTATGTTGAACAAAATGATTGTGAAGAAATGTTATCCTCTTCCGCATATCGATGATATGTTTAACAAATGGAAGGGAGCTTCTGTTTTCTCAAATATCAATTTGAGATATGGGTATCATCAGTAGAGAGTACTAAATTATAATATACCAAGGACTACTTTCATAGGTATGTATGGAATTTATGAGTGTTTCATAATTTAATTTGGGTTGAAAAATGTACCCTAAATATTTATAGATTGGATTAAAAATATCTTTAATCCATACCTGGATCAGTTGGTGGTGGTGTTTGTGGATGACATCTTAGTATTATCAAAGACTCACGATGATAATGCCTAACATATTGTCATCATACTAAGTACACTAAGAGAAAATCATCTATACTCCATGAAATTTAGGTGTTAGTTTTGTATTGACTAGGTGCTCTTCATGGGACACATCATCTTAGAGGAAGGTGTGTTAGTGGACCTAGAGAAGGTTCAGATAGTGGTTTATTGGGAGAAACTTAAGAATGTTTTTGAAATTCAAAGATTACTAGGATTATATTGATATTACAGGATATTAATCCATAAAATTTATCATTTGGAAGCACTGTATTTGGGATTGACCATAAATGGAGTAATGTTTATATTTTCAGAGGCTTGTGATAGGGCTTTTTAAGAGTTTAATAATTGATGAACATTGGTACAAATTTTGACCATAACTGAGTTAGGTGAGGAGTATATGGTTTATTATGATGCTTCTGAGATCAGACTCTGAGATATGCTAATTATGGGATATCCAGTTGTTGCGTATGGGTCTCAATAGGTGAGGAATGATGAATATAATTAACCTACACATGAACTTAAGTTGGATGAAATAGTTTATGCTCTTAATTGTTGGTGATAATATATTTTGGGAGAAATGTTTATAGTCTATAAAGATCAAAAGGGCATGATGTTCGTCCATGAAGTATTGGATAACACACAGTTAGCACATAGTTTTTCTAACCATTCTATTAAACCACGATAGGGCCGACAATCAGACGCTTAAATTGTGGATCTCACTTGTTTTCACCTTTTAACAACCTCTTCCACTGCCTATGGGGCCCTATCATGGGATTTTAATTTCCTAAATGTAATGAAAGGTTCTCCTATCGACCCAGATAGATTCAAAGGCCTTACAAACACCTTTATTCTAGATCGAAATCCTAAATTGAGGATCTTCTCTTATCTCAGTACGTGGATTTCATCCCGATGGTTCTCCTATTATTTCTCCTATCTTTCCTTGACATTTTTAGGGAATATTTCCTCTATTTCCTTACATATATGCTTATCTTTTGATATCTAGATCATGTATTATGCATATATATATATATATATATATATTTATGAGATATTTTATTCATTGATTTTGATTTTTGTTTATGGATTTATATCCAAAACTTTTATCAATGTCTTTGTGCTACTCGAAATTTGGGAATTTCCATTGAGAAAATGTATATGATTGAATTGAGGTAGGTGGTCTAAATCTAACATTAATCTTAATGGATTTGATATATATTTGAATTTTTTTATAATTTCTAGCATCCTCTAGAAATTTATTTTCTTGAATTAGTTTAATTAGATTGACCAATTGATTTATCGAAGCTTTGTTGAAAAATGTGATTAATTGGGGGAATTGATCATGAAAATAAGGGGCTGCCCTATTAGGTAATTTATTTGAGGAAATTGATTAATATAGGCAAGGGTTGTAATCAGGATAATTAAAAGGGGAATTAATTAAGATATATTTATATGGCTAACATGAGATAATTAATTTCGAATTAATTATGTGTCTTTGATAATATGATCTAGATAATTATTTTTGGGATTAAATATGGATATTTTAGATTAAAATGAGGTAATTAATTTTGAAAAAAATATGGAATATGAATTTTGATATTAATTAATTAATTGAGGAATTAAGTAATTGTTTGAAGCATGTGGTTAATTGTTGAGTTAACTAATAGAATTGACGTGTTTAACTAATTTTTGAATTAGTTATGGGATTGGGGTGTATAATTAACTGGTAAGTTAATAATGTGATAAATAATGGGAATATGGTCCTTCAAAATTGAGAAGTATTAGTGGTAACTTGGTCATCATATTTATGAGTAAAGAGAATGGGTACATTTTCTTTCTAAATTGAGTGGTATACATGGTAATATGGTCATTATGATTATGGGTAATTATAATGGGGACATAATTATTCTATTAATTAGTAATCATGGTAATATGGTCATCATACATATGTATCTGGAATTGGTATAATTGGAAATATGGCTTATAAATGTGAAAATAAAGTAATGGAAATAATGAAACATTTATTTATGGCCTCACACAAGAATATCTGGACTCCGACATGAGTCGACTTAGGTACTGAGATATCGTTGCACCTTTGAATACATTGAGTATCGGTAAGAAGTAGTTACTAAGAAATTGAATTACACAGGGAAAACTTTGGGCTCTGGTATGAGTTGAAGTTAGTATTGAGGTATGAGTATCTATGGGAATCTTAGAGTTAATTTAGTTGGATAGGAATAAATTAAAATGTGATAAACTATTTATTACTACATTTTACTTATTTTCATACATAACTTCAAGCTATATATTTTGACTAAACATGTTTTTTTTAACACCACTGGTGGTGGTTTATTGAGTTGTACTCACAGCCTATATGGGCAGTCTGATCTGTAGCTGAATAGATTATATTGTTACATGATTGGATCAGGACAATGGCCCTAGGACAGGTGGCTGATTGGGAATGGATCATGGATGAGGGAACCAGAAATGGTTAAGGACCCACTTGGGGAGTCTTAGTGTCTTTATTTTTAGTTTCATTACAGACACATGAATATTATATTGGCATAGCATGTTTTCCCATTCAGTTGAGTACTATTTTCTTGATTGGTTATCTTGTGACATATGTAATATTCAGGTTATATATATATATTATTATAATTTTGATTATTTATTTCCTCTAGGATTTTACTTTGATAAATGAGGATATATTCTCTTAATGAATGACTTTGTAGACCCTCACTGCTATTTGGCAGCCTCTAGTGTAAGTGGAGGTGAGCTTGAGGTCATGTTGCAAACTGGCTCCGGGCACCGTTGCATGGAACCCAGATTAGTATGTTACATGGGTACATTTGTGGAAAAATATCGTGCACATGCAGTATATATAAAGTGAATTATTTCAAGGAAAAGCCCCATAAGCTCTACAATAAAAATATTTATCATTATCTTTTATACTTTTACTCAAGGTTTATCAAATGGTTATGGTACCTATTCTATGATTTTCTAAATCTTGTTAACTATGATTATACTAACTTATCCTGATTCTAATTGAAATGACCCAATATTATCATACAGATATATTAAATCATATTTGATGAACATTTTTTACATTACATAAGTACATATATATTTATCATAAAGGTATAATGGATTTGGAAACATCAATATATATCTACTGGTTTATAGACAAACAATGTTATCTCCCATAGATTCCTTAATATCTAAAACCCTTCTTAGATATAATACATCTTTTCATAACCTAGGGAAATGAAAAATAAGAAATAGTGATCATAGAAGCTGATTAAGTGTAGAAAAGGGGGAGATATAAATATAACGTGAACAAAAGGTTATAAGAACATCAACATAACATTTGAAAACCATACACTGTATATCAAAGTCTATAATATTGAGTTTTGGAATAAATATTTGAAGTTAATAAGACAAGCAACAAAATACAATCAGTGGAAATGATCTAGGAGATCATAAAATTGTAAAAAGACATGGATTTGTGGAACCTAGATAAGAATAGAAAATCATTTCCATACTAGTCATGTATTAATACCAAGGATATCATAGTGGAATGGGTTAACATCCCAAACCATCATAGTATTTAAGGGTCAATCCCAAGAAAATCGTAGTATAAAATGTCCCATATGGAACCAGGTACACTTCCCATTCTAGTCATTTCTATCTCATGAGTTATAAATATTTTCTCAATTCCTTGGAAATAGATATCGATCCCACCCATATCATAATGAGACCCATATTTATTTGTGTCTGAGGATCATAAAATATTATTAATATCATAAAAATTGAAATGAAATGGGTTTTATAAACATTTCATCATATCATAACCTATATAAAGGAGACATTATTCATAATTATATCATTATTTCATAATGAATAACCCATGGAAAAAGAATAGGGTTTCATAAATTTTTTATCATGGTAAACATTTTTACTGGAAAATGGTTTCATAAATAAATATTCATAATAAACCATTTATAGATATAATAATAATTTTATCATGGGTTCATATCTCCAGTAAATCATATGTTAAATAAATGGATGTCTTCTTACATGGAAAATGATTTTGAAAGATCATTTAAAATATTTCCGGAGGAAAATTAATTGTTTTGAAAATAAAATTTTAAAACCTTATTCATTTTTAAAATCAATATTTTGATATTAAACTCAAAAAATTATAACAGATTCATTAAAAATCATTTAAAACATTTCTTGATGAATTTTTTTTTCTTTGAATTTTTTTTGAATCATAAATAACATATAAAATAACTTTCGCATTGACAAAATTTATTTAAAATATCAAATTTCTTAAATATAATGAAAATTAATGTAAATAAAAATATTTTTTATAACATATAAATGAATTTTTGAATCATTGAGAGTTCCTAGAAGTAGAAAATATTGTTCAAGGAATGCATGATAAAAAAATATTCATGAATTGTTTGTAAAAAAAGATGATTAATCCATTAAAAAAGAAATTAAAAATTCAACCAGGGTCAATTTTTTTTATAAATTATTGAGAAAAAATGGAAACAATTGAGAAAAATTATATAAAACATGGTTTTAGAAGAAAAATGGATTTCTTAATGAAGAGAGGGAAAAGGAAAATTTTATTAAAAACATTTTTTTGAACTATTAGGTAAATTGAAAGGAAAATTAAGGGAAACATGTATTAAAATGATATAAAAATATGAGATGAAATATTATCATTTTCTTGAGAGATGGATCATAATTCTTTGTTATCAGAATCATAATCATAAACAATCATAGTAAATGATGAGATTGTAACATATAATATTCACAACATTAGAAACATTCAATTGTATAAAGAACGAATAAACATCATCGAATGATTCCTAAAATACCATGAATATAAATAAATTCACTATATTACTTTTCAAATTGTCTGTATATACATCTTGTAAAGGATGATTGGTGAATATCATTACATATGTCTCAAAGAAGGAAAATTTGGGAAAAATCTCATACCCCATGATTCCTTTTTTTTTGAACATGATTTAACCTCATGTATATTGGGTTTACACATGTAATTACCTTATGAAATAACAAAATTAATATATAAATTTTAATATATGATCATTTTAAAACATTTTATCACCCATTTTGTAATAATAATTCCAAATTTTCATTGTCCGGGGGTTAATTATTTTATTATCTCATTTGTGATTTTTTATTCACGTCTTGGTCCATGTTCATTTTTTATTGTTAAAGAAATGATATAATAATTTTTACAAAATTATAAAATATATAAATAAATTATCATTTTAAGTCCTATATTTATATTTGATTTCGATAAATAATTTATGTTACGATAAGAGACTGTATGTTGTACGTACACTTGAGTAACATTTCCTTTTTTCAATGATCATTATAGAAAGGATTTGAGTAATATTTTAAATTTATATAATGTTAATAATAAAATATTTTTTAATTAAATATATTAATACAAATCATCCATGTTTTAATTTTGATGAAAATAGATTCTAATTGCTTTTTGACGATGATTATCCACACGTACATGAACGATGTTATCATCTTTTTGTGAGTGAAATGAAAAAATGATATATTAGTTTTTTGAAATACAAATATTTAATTATTATACATATTATTTTAATTTTATAACATATAATCATTCATATCATCCTTATATACATTCATGTAAATAATGATTGATAGATAAATCACAACTCACTGCAAGGTAATAGTCTCATTTTCAAAAGAGTGATATTATCATATACCCTAATAAATCGAATGTAATTTTTTTTGAATATATGATAAAATTAATAAAAAAGTATAATTATGTAATAAATGACTTATAAATTCTTATAATAATCACTTTAACATATCATGAGATGTGGAAATGGAAAAAATAAATGACATTGGTTTGCGAGGAAGTAGTCTACCGTACACATGAATGATAATTTTGGAACCCATTTGATTGAAGTAAAAATGGATGTAAGTAAAAAAATATTATAAAAAAATCTCACGATATGTAAAATTAAAAGGTTTTTATATCATAATGTTTTAACAATAAATAAAGGAGGTGGAGGAATAATGAAAATAAAAATGATTTTAGAAGAATGTTGCCTTTTATTTGGGAAACTTCCTTCGGTTTGAACCAATGTACTTTCTAGGTTAGATTTATTCAAATAATATGGATTATAAGATAATTTGATTGATTTTTTTTCCTGTTTTTTGTACATGTATTGACCTAGAAAAAGGTTTTAATGCATGAAGAAGAGTGTAAAGGATGTGTCCTTTTATAAGTGAGGTGAGTTTCATAGTTGTAATTTTTTAAAATAAAAATGTCTACAAACTATTATCACATGACAAAAGGGTCAAAAAATAAAAATTATAGATAAGTATACAATAGACAGGCTAAATATGTATTAAATATAATTTAAACATATTTTTAGGTCATTTTAACTCTTATCTATTCCGTTTAACCCCATGATAAACCCATTTTAACATTAATCATTGAATTTTTTTCAATGTTTTCATTATTAATTTTGATAAAAAAATTAATTTGGACTTATTAGATAATATAAAGTAGTATTATTAAAAATATAAAATCCATTTTTTAAAAAATTCATTAATATAAGATTAAATATTTTATTTAAAATTAATCTTGCACTAGTAGTGGAAAATAACTGTTTTTGAGAAAAAATGATAATACGTTAAAAATACTTTTATATCTGAAATCAATATTTAAATGATTAAAATTGACAAAATTTGAATAATTGATATATAATTTGAAAAATTATTATTTTTAACCAATTCAAAATATAATATAACACTCTAAATAATTTAAATTAAAGGGTTGTTTTAACTAAATTTTAGTATTTTTTATTATTAATCAATAAATGAAACATTTAAAACAAATAAAAAAAAGTAAACCCACGATAATTTTGATATGGTGATTTAATTTTTTTATATTTTATAATGTAATTTTTATAATAGATTCAAAAAATAATATCAAATTATGTGAAAAATTCATGAATAATTTGTCCTTCCAATAAATACATTTTTTCAGAAAACATTTATTTCTATTTAAAATGGTTATTATTTTTATCTATAAACAATTTAAATCAATATTATTTATTTCATAAATGTGAAAAACATATAAGTTTTATAATTTAGTTAGTATGATTAATACCTCCAAATTTAATGACTCTTTATAATAATAATATTTTAATAATGTAGCGTGTTTCGTTAATACCTAGTGTCGCATGCATTGAAAGCTATTAAAGAGATTGAATTTATATAGAAATAAATATATCATAAATTCTTATCCAGTTGTATTGTACTCAATTTTTTTTTGTTTTATATCGCATACCCTATTGAATAAAGCATTATTCTTTTAGAATTTCAGTGTGTTAAATTAGAAATTTTACATAGGGATATTTTCTATTTATATTACATTACATGGAATGGTAGATGAATCTAATATTAGTTAGAAAATTTGCATGAGACTATAATTATCCCAATATAGAACCTTTATAATCTCTAAATCAATTTTCCTTTGAGTAAGGAGTATTTTTAGGGTATTTTGATTTTAAAAATGTGTAAATTATGATAAAATATAATATTGTTGGTTTTGGTTAATTATTTAACTCTCAGACTGGGGTTAAAAGTGGTATGTATATGTGAATAATAACTATCAAAATTGAACACAAAATATATGAATGTTTTTTGTATTAGGGACTCTATAATTTATGAATGAAAAATATAGATTAGTTATTTGAAAACATAAAAATGAATTATTTAGAGATTTTTTTAATGAATTGTAAATGAAACACTATTAAATTATTCCATATCTAGTATGAATTCAATTATATTATTCTTTTTTACAGAAGGATCTGTGGAAGGTAATTGGATGTGAAACAGATTTTAGAGGGTGTTGTGTGCATATAAGAATAGCTAATTTTGTGGAGACTATAAGTATTGGATTCATGTGATCTATTCAATTTAAAATTGATGATATAGATTCATATACATTTATTTTAAAGATTCCACCTATTTATTTTATGATATATGCACTTTGGTGTATTTTTTTTCAAAATGATATTTCATAAAAAAATGTAGAATCTATGCACTATAGTTTGAGTGGGTTTTGGGTAATCTATATTATTGATAATATGTACATAGAATATGGGGTCTCCAGGACTAAAATTAATTAAGGTACAATGAGTGTAGTGATTAGGGGAATTTTCATCATTAAAGCATGTAAGGATGGTGTAATAAAGGATTATGGAAAATATCATAGATTAATGTTGGGTTTTAATTTATGTTTCATCAATTTAAATGCCTTTATAAATTTAATACAATGAATTTAAGTAGAAATCCCGGAATTGTTACACACATGATGAGATCAGGTATGATATGGATGTGAAATATGGTTCATTAATCTTTTGAAAACATATAATGTGATTATATATATATATATATATCAAATTTAATATATTCTAATTTTGAGTAAGACAATGATATTCTCTCAGGAATGGTCTATTATTGATTGATTAGTGAGAAATAGTGGATTGAGCTATGATTTGTGTGGTAGAAGAATCCCCCAATATTTTATATTGAAAATTACCATTGTTAATTAGAATATTTATTATTATTATATTTTCTATCATATTAGTGATTGGTGCGTATTTTATGTAATTTTAAATAGATTAGTGGCGATTCATGTATTTAAAAAATCATTTGGATGACACTTAGATTTTCAAAATTATTAATAAATCTAGAGAGTCCCTAAAATTTTATAGGATAGAAAAAAGGAAACACTTATAATATTATCATAAGAGAATGTAGAATTTATTATAGGATGTAATGCTGTACTAAAATAGAATAAAATGACACTGTTGTTTTGAGAAAAAAACAATATGTCTCAAGTTCGGTGATGAAACATTTTGTGTGAAAATAAATTACATTATCACAAAGAATAATGAAGAAAATTAACATCAAATTGAGGAACATGGAATTTTTTATATAAAAAATGGATAAAAGATCCCTATTGTGTCTAAATAGGATTATATAATTTAGTATAGTTATCAAATTATGATGAATATGTGTCAAAAATTCAATTATAAACTAATAGGGTTAGAGACTTTGGAAACTATATAGGTCGGCCACCATTTTTTAGGATTACATTACTCATGGGATGGTTGTTATTGGTTAGAGTTGTGTTTCCTTGTTTTAGGTGTACAGTTGTGGGATCTGTAGGAGTGGTTGGGGCTATCGTCTACTGTCAGGAGTGGGAGGTCCATATAAGGGTTTTTTGTGTGAATTAATGTTTGTATACATTTTTATTTTGATACATTATGATAAAAAAATATGGGTATGTCATCAAAAAACTAATCAAAAATTAGGGAGACTTAGTTAAAAAAGGGAGGGTGACACACAATCATGTTCTTATAACCAAGGATGAATCAATACATAGAAAAGGAGTAAAAAATTGGTGCCTAATGAGGCTGATTATATTCCCAAAGGGTATTCCATGACCATCACCTCTAGGGAGGGCATGTATTGTGAGAAAAAATTCCCCCTAAAAGACATTATGTGTCCCTAATATAGGAAACACACACTATAAATTCATATTTTAAAGAATATACCATTAAATAGTTCATTTAGGAGGGAATCCCACTTGAATCCTTTTTTGGGCTATTCATAAATGAATAAACAATTGAATTTGTAGAATTTAAATACGTTTTCATGGGAGATAACCAAGTGGATGGATCCACTGAAATTTTGGATTTATGGAATTACACTAATGAATTAGAAAAATTTTATGTTTAGGCTATGGAATAAAATAAAAAACAACCCATTGAAACTTAATTTATAGAGTTTAAATTGATAAAAGATTATATATGATGGTATGAATATGTATAATTATTTAAGAATAATCTATAATATTTAGGGATTAGTAATCTAACACCTAAATTTTAATTATTTTGGACTAAGGAAGACTTATTTTTTTTGTAATCATGGCTTCATTCTTCATGGGATACATAAATTTCCATACCGAATTGATTTTTGATTCCCCAATAGGTGATGAGGAAGAGGAAAAAATAAACCCAAAAGAAGTAAAAAATTCATGGTTGAATGAAACTTATTTATATGATGAAAATATATACATATTAGGGGGAAATATGATGTTTAATTAAATAATGTGATACCATTTAATGATATTAGAAATAAAATGGTTAGAATGATTACCATTGATAAATAAATATTGTGGAAATGCCTAAACTTAGATTCATGAAATCTATGAATGATTTTGAATCATTGAGAATTAAATTAAAACCATTCAAAGAGGAATATTAGTTTAATTAGTACACCTTAACTAAATCACTATTCAATAATATGAATATAGAATAAATTTTCCTAATTTATACATAAATAAAGGTAAGTGTTGGAAAAAACCTACTTCATTTCTTGTTCTAAAATCATAGTATAACTAAATGAAAGGATTTATTTCATAGATTCCTTGTTTTTTTATTTCACTTGTATTATTTATAAAAAATAATTATTAATAATTCAAAACAAATTCTTAACATAAATCGTTGTAATTTTCATTAAAAAACATCAAATTTGATTAATTATATAAACATAACAATATTATAATGAATAATTTCATTATAATAATGTTTTTTTGGAAAATCATTCATCATATTTAAGTCCTATAAATCCATTCCATCTCTCTAATACCAACCATTATACAACTCATCCTTATATCTCCTCTATAACTCTTTTAATTCCTTAAGCTATGTGGTCCTCACAACCTCACCACTGGGAAAAGTATAACAAAGAGGATAAAAAAATATTAATTCATATAAATATAGTAATGATATAACATTAATTAAAATGAATTTCCTAAAAAATATTTTCACCCAAGAATTATCTTTTAATTTATTGGGAAGGTTTCTCTAAGAGAGTGTCTGGATAATAATGATTTCAGAGTATTTTTCATACATCTTACAAAAACTCCTACATTATCCCCTTCTTTTACCAGTCATTTTATTTTCCTCATTTTACTCAACTATCACATATGTATGGAAGTTCGAAATTTCACAAATGCATGTATGCTCATGACTCTTATTGGAATATCCTACTTTGAATGAAAAAAAATAATAAAACTGTACCAATCCATATTATAACTAAAATAAATTATGGTAATTTTTTTACTAGGGTTCAATAAATATACCCATGCCAAGATGATCAATGGGTACTTTGTGATTTATATACTCTGAAGGATCATCGACTAGTATAGTAAATGTGGGGTCTAACAACTTCTCATGATGCTGATACTCTTTCAAAGTTAAAATTGATGGATCGTGACATAAAAATTCAATGATAAAAAAAGTAGAAGAAAAAGAAGATTGCATAGATGTATGTGGGAAATTATAATACGGATAGGGATAAGGTTCCATCATCGAAAAAGGAAAATAAATTTAAGGAGGATAATCTGTAGATGGTGGAAACAATATAGCCGATCAATATTTGTTAGGTTATTCTACCAATGCAATGGGATAACTGTAAGACCATAATATTTTGGGATATAATTTTTTCAAATAATTTTTACCTTTTATATATTTTCCGTTACAACCAACAACCGAATAATGTTTTATTACATGAAACACTTAGTTTATCATACATTACAAATGATACCGTGTTTAAACAAAAAATGACATATTATTAAAATATTTTTATTTTATACGATAGTTATCACCTAGCAATTGGAATTGTAGGTATGATAATTATTAACTAAATTATGTATAAATATGGAATACACATGTATGTAAATTTAATTATATGGTGACTAATTAAAATAAATGAAATTGAAAATTCATTAAAAATAATGAAATTTTTTAATTATATAATCTTATTATGAAATCAAATGCCGTTTACCTCAATAAATCAAACAATTTTTTTGGAATTATATTAATTATATTTATATATTATATATTCAGTCAAGTTTTTCAAATTCATATTTTTTGTTTTATATAAAATATATAATAATAAATCAATTTTTTTGATTAAAACCCTTATTTTTCTAAAAACATTTCTGTCACATTTTTTCATTAATTTTCAAAATTTTATTTTATAAATTTTGAAAATTTATTCTAAATTTAACATTTAGTTTTAAAATAATAATGTCAGAATTATATTAGGCTGAATTTTTAAAGTTTTTTTGAGAAGTTTAACTTTGCGATGAAAAGTGGAAAATATAGGTTGATATTAAAAATAGTCACTTATTTTATAAATTTTTCGATCAAAAAAACATTATTAATATGTTTCTAAAAGAAAAAATATATCAATTACATATCTATTAACATAATTTACATAATTTTAATAATTTTGATTTCAAATTTTCTTATAAAAACTTTTTATTCTTTTGTAAATTTTCTGTTTAATAACATGCTTTCTCATCGCATACATGAGATTAAAATCAAGTTAAATTTTTACAACTTATTTGAAAGTAATTTGAAATAATGGATTCTATAATTTGAATAAAAATTAATTTTAATATCTAATATGTTAAAATTAATTTCTCCCCCTAATGAATATCAAAAAAAACATATTTACCGTAGTTAGGTAAAAAATGAATTTACAAGGGGCGGGGGTTTAAACTAAAATATAATGGTTAAAAATAACCCAAAACATATAAATCTGATATTTTATGTCTATATATAGACCTTATCTATTATTTTATTAATAATAAAACATTTTGGAACCTTGTGTCATTTGAAAAACCTAGGAACACCTATTTTATTTCAAAAGTTAGAAGTGTGCCCCCACCTCACTTATAAACGGCCACCACTTTCCTCAACACTTCATAATTTAAAAATCCACTATTTCAGAAAATTATTATCCAAATAAATTATTTAATTTCCACATATCAGTCTATAATTCTTCTTTTTTGTTAGAATGCCGTTCAACGAACCTATTTGGTGAAAACCAAAAAAAGTTTTCTGAAGAAGAGGTAACGCCCCTAATCGATTATTTTATATTATTTATTAATACACCACATTAAATGGTTATTAAAAATTATGATATGATAAAATAATTATATTAATATATTTGGATGTAATTATGTTAATTTAATAACATCAATCCTTCTCCACCACACTAAAATGATTCATGAAATCATCATTCATGAGTACGGTGGACTACCACCTCATGAACATATGTTATTAATTTACAATAAACACATCTCATGGATGAATGTAATTTTGTATTTATTTTTTATATATGATATTTATTATATTATTATTCTTCAGTAATAATATATAACATGTTTTTTCTTACAATCCATTTTGTGGGAACTGGATAATATTCTTCATGTGTACGGTAGACTACCACATTGTGAAGTGTTGTGATTCATCCACACATTTCATATAATATAATAAGGATGATTTTAATTAAAATATGTGATATATATTACATAAAAACTTTTCTATAATGGTAGTATATTAGTTTACATTCTAATTTTTAAGTCGTTGATAAAACGGAAGCGTTGTTTTTCCGTACTTACAACTTACTATCTCCATGAATAGTGTATTTCATTTTATACCTATATCGTTTAAAGATGAATATAAATACATAAATAATGATAATAAAATTTATTTATATAATGGTTAAAATTATTAATTTTATGAAATAGTTATTAAATTAATATGACTAAAAATAAAAAATCAAAACATATATGAAAAAATGATGATATTGCATGAAACATGACATTAACTAGGAATTGTTAATAAATGGGAAATAAAAGGTCATAAATAAATAGTATATGGTATGATATATATATATATATAAGTATGGTTATGTGATATATTATAATAAAATTATATTTATTTTACAGGATGATTTTTTATGGATGAAGGAAGTCGAGAAATATGGTAAGGGATTTTCATCTCACTTTTTAATTCTAGGAGACACATTCCATATTATCCATATTTTTATTTTATGTGGTGTATATAGACTCCATGAATATATTTTATTATTTTTATCCTTAAACATAATATTATTTACAAATACATTTTAGTATCTTTATTTTATAGTGTAACAGTTAAAAATTTACCAAATCGATGAAGGAATTTTCTCTCAATTTGTCTTCATTGAGACAAATATTAAGTTAAGAACCTTGTTTCTTTTTGGAGGTGTATATACAACCCATTTTATATTTAATATAATGAATTTTCTTATTATAATGATACTTAATGATTCAATTAATGATATACTCTCATGGTATATATGATTCAATGTTACCAAGTGGAAATGTTTTAATGTTTTAATGTCATCGTCTATCAAAACTATTAATAATTATACATCCAATTATGTAATATTATGATATATCTCTCCAAAAAATAATTTAGTTCTTATCTGATGTTATTTCATGAGAATAAATGTTTCCAATCATTTTATCTCTTAATTCACTAAATATTTAAAAATAATATTCTTAAAAAAATCAGACGTTATATCTATGTTCAGTCAAAATCCATTTTCTTCCAAAATCATGTATTCTATACATGCTTTAGAAAAAAATTATAAATTTTCTAAATTATTTATTAATGAATTTTTACCCAAATTAATTTTTTTTAAATCACTTGAAAAGAATCACCATGTCCTCTTCCAAACAATCCTTATTATGATTTTACTGATAATGGGAATATAATATTTATTTTTAACATGTATGAAATTCCATACCATCATGAACCCTCAATGTTTAAAATATTTCATTATAATGAATTTTTTTTAAAGGAAATTTATATTGAGTTTTTTTATATTTTAAAAAAGTGTATTTCAAAGTGGAAATGTTATTTTCCACAAGAAATTATATATATTATTTTTAATGAATAAATTATATATTTATTGGGAATTTATCAATGAAAAATATTTTGAACATGTTTAATTTTTTCAAAATAATTCAAATTGAAAAGAATTATTTCCTTAAGAAATGATCCAATTAGTAATTCAAAATAACATCCCATATAAGAGGAAAAATGTTGACACAAATGACACTTTTATGGGGATATGAACCAATGGTACCATTATTTTTCATTATCAAATTTGTTTTTGATGATACAATATTTATGAATTTTTTTCTATTCCATGGGTTATACCATTATAAAATTATTATGAAACCTTCTTCTTTATAGATGTGTTATTCTTTGATGAATTGATGAAATTATTATAAAAAATTTCTATTTTCCATAACAATTATTTGATGAAATTATTATGATAAACATTTCATTTCATGGTTTATGAGATGATGAATATTTTTTGATCATGTGGTACATGTGCATATGATTTTCATTATGTGATGGGTGAAACCAATAATTCTCGGCAATGTATTTGGTGATGATTTATATAAAATGAGATATACAGGACTGGAATAGGGAGTGTACCCAATTTTGTAAGGGTATTTTTTTTCTCTGATGGTATTGGGATTGAACCTTGACATCTATGATGGTTTTGGGAGGTGAACCCATTCCACTATGATAGCCTTTAAATTGATCCTTTACCACTATTTAAATTATTTTCATTACTTATATGTATACTATAATTCTATGTCTTATGAAAATGGTGTGCAATCATGGAGATTGTTCTTTGAACTCTTTTTTATTCTTATCTTATTAATAACAAATAATTATTACATGACTAAAGATTATGATCATTTATATATAGGGTATGGTTTTCAAATGTTATTCTCATGTTCCCATTCCCTTATGATCATGTTATAGTTTCATATCTCCATTTTTTACCCATACTAAAAATATGATCTCACCCATTCTAATGTTTTCTTTTCCATGATTTATAAAGATTGATTTTATATAGGGTATGTCTATGGCGATTACTTAATGAGGTGTTCTTTGTGATATAAATTTAATATATATACTTAATTACGAAGATATTGTCTATGATCTCTAAATAAAATAGACCAATATAGTCCTCAGACCTGTATTTTTTTAATGTAATAAATAATCAAAAAAAATATGTAATATTTATGTATGAGAAGATTCGTTCACTATAAAAGAATATGTTCTAGATGTCATATCTGACTAAGGGACATGGTGTGATCGAGTATGACTGGTATGAGTATCATTGGTTCCATACCTACTCTCATTGTCTGGTTGAGAACCACATAAAATAGGTTTCTTAGAGAATAATTATCACATAGGCGGTGGATCCAGATTATAATTTTAAAGAAATTATTTTAATTAAATTATATATTATTGATATATATTTGAAATAGAATACTCACAACATTCCCCAAAGGAGGAACAACGATATCTATCATCTGGCGATTATTTTTAGACATCCTCTTACTTTAAACCTCGTAATTATTTTTCATTTCCCATATTTGGAACCAAATATCCATAATATAATAAATTCATAAGAAATTTTTAATCAAAAAATGAATGAATACATTCCATAAATTAATTAAGGAATACCTATTGTCAAACCAAATAACGGATTTCTTGTGACATAACAAAATAATATTATATTTACTAAAAAGAATACCAAAATATAAATTACATGTCATAGTAAAATCAAAATGTTTAAATTATCATGTTTATCATGGGTATGTTATGGTTTCCTTTAAATATTTTCATATCAATCAATTACAATTCTTCATTATTTTATCCATTTTCCTAATTTTATTTCGTTATATGCCTATATTTTGGGTAAGGAGATTTGGTTCATATTTTATGTCAAGTAATTAGGCTATTTTTTTCTTAGCTCATTCATTTCAGTTGTTTTGATTTTAATTCTAATTAGTTTAATATGATTCAGTTCAATTCATATTATTTTATTTATAATTGGATTGATTTAGTTTTTTTAGTTTGTCAGGTTCTCATATAGTTCAATTCAAATGGGGCTACATTTTATTTACAATAATTGTATTTTTTTTCTAGATCTATCTATTTATTATATGATAACCAAAATTTTCAATGGTGTTTGTGATCTCCATCATGAGTCATCTACCAATCACTAACCATCAATGATCATTGAAAAAAATATGAACAACTATTAATATGAATTTAAAGGATTTAAAAAATCCCACACAATTATATATTTTGACGTAAAATTAATATATTTATACTCGGCAGTTCACTATTGGTCAACATTTTAATTAAATACACAAAAAAAACATTTTTATTATTGGAATGATTTATTTTTTCACACTACTATCATTATTTAAAATAAAAAATAAAAAATTAGTTGTGAAAAAACAATCCAAGAGAGTCAAATTAGGTTCCACATATAAAAAACATAAGGTTGGTAAATATAGTGACCAATCCATCACTAAAGAAACCACTAAGAGGGATTGTGATGAGAAAATAATCCACTAAAAACAAAATTTAAATAGATTTTATTAGTTCATTTAAAAAAATGGTGAACATGAAGGAAAATTATTAAATTATTCTTCAATATAAGAATTAAAATCCCTTGTTTCAATAGCACAGAAGAAGCGAATCATCACAAAAATCAGAGTAAATGCCACTAAAAAATTAGACCCATACTAAAAAATTATACCACCCCATAGAAATAAATAACATTAAAAGAAATAGAGAAATCCAACCAGCCCCACAGTATTAATACATAAACAATTCCAAACCACATCCTCCCTAACAAACACATAATCCTTCAAATTAGAAAAATTATTATATATACCAAAGATAACCTTAATAATACTAAGGATAAAAAAATAAAAAATGTGGAATAAAAAATTATTTACTAAAATCCAGGAGTACTGTTACTAACCCTTGTTCAATAAATATAAAATAATACACCCATAAAAACTTTAGGTTACTGTCACATAATAATAAAATAAAATGATTATAGGAAAGAAGAGAAGACATATTTGGGACCCAACAATGTTATGTTCAATAACATCCATATGTAGACAAAAAAATATATAAATGATCAATGATTATGAGCTGTAAAATAAAATTCATTTATATGGTTCCATTTTTATGGGAGTCATATTTGGGTACCGAGAGGCCATAGGGCATGCATTTTCATAGAACATTGTAAAAATGGATGTAAAAGACCAATGATATAACTTTACTATATAACAAAGGTTTCTTAAAAGTGTTGGAATACAATACACTATAACAATGGGTTTTTAGAAACTGTTGGTATAGGCTTAACATGAACAATCAATACTGAATGCTATTGGGAATCATTGTTATTGAGGAAAAATAACAATTGTTGTAGAAAAAAATTGGTATGGGTTTTTTTTGGTATGTGACTCTTTTCCAATAGTAATTATAACCTGTAGATATATAATTAGGGATTGTGTTGTCACAAAACAATGTTATATAAATCCTCATTTATAGATCATCAACCATAGATGAGTGGGTTTTTTCTTAGAGTATTTGTATATGAAGATATAACCATAAAATATGCCTTTTTTAGGTATTTGAAGTCTGTGACCATGTTCATTACCAATACCTATATTTTTTCTATATCATTGAATCTTAGGATTATCATAATTTCATTTAAAATATTTAATTCTTATTTGAAAATATAATAACTTTTAAGGGGATGTGGATGATGCTCATAGTCTTAAAATTTTGTGGTGACGTGTATGAATGGTGGAATTTTATTAATCTCTTTTTATGGTATCATTAATATTTATGGATTAAAATAAATTAACTATTATATTATATATGTTTTTTAGAATTATTATATCAGTGAATGTCTCAATATATCTGGGTGTAAAATAGTGTGGGGGTATTAGTGTAATTTAATATCATTTAATTAAAAAAGGTTATTTCATTTTGTATATATCATGAAAGAAAATATGTACATAAATTTTTACCACAATTAAAATGGACTTAATTACAAGTAAAATGAATTTATGAATTCCTAATATTTATACACCTACATATAGGTTGTCAAGATGGATCTAGTTATAGATGTAGATTCCTATATTCTTAAAAAAGATAACATGTGCGGGATAGAATTTGTACATGGTTGGTGTTTAGTTAATGAAAAATATGGGGTTACTATCAAATTCATCCACCAAGATAGTCAATCACCAAAACATCGTAATAGGATGTTCACATTGATATTTTACCAACATGGTATGGAGATACATGAACACACATATTGAGTGATTGATAAAATGTTATTTTATTCCTCTAGTATGATGGGTAATCCTCAAATATAATATAAAAAGGCAAAGAAGACCTATCAAGATGGATTTTTATATCTTCCTTTCACATTTTTATGATATTTCATTCACTAGTCTCTGTCATATTTAAAATTTTTCTTGTATTTTCCGTGATGTGTACTTGGAGTGATGGTGGTTATTTGGGCATGAACTTTTATTGATATTGTAATCAACATATATTTTTTAGGGGGATTATGAGTTAACTTCATCCTTTATTCATTTTTATTTTAACTATGATTTTTTTTGGGTTAAGTTATTGGGTATCCGATTGACTTTGAATAATTTTAAAGGCATTAAATATTAGGAAGATTTGGTTCATGGTTTGGGTAATCCATGCCATTCTCTGTAAGAAATCGTATGGATTTTTTAGAGAAGGTAAGTGGATGGAACATAGTTAGTGAATAGTTAGATATAACTGTGATATATTCCTCCTAAACCATGTGACTTGGGTCATAGGTGAAAGCATGGTCGGTGTACACTTTTCCAAACCATCTGGCCAAACCATGTAATTATCCAAAAAAGATAAAAAACCATACATGTTTGGCACAACGTTTGAAAAAAAGGTGACCCAACAATACAGATGTAATTTAATGATACAAGAAAACCTTACAGAATATAAGTCACCTGATTTGAACCATTTAATACACTAAATCTAGTACATCAAACTTAGAATCTACAAATGACTTCCTTGGTGAATTACTTCTTCTTCAAGCTCAGTTCAGATTCATTCTTCTATGTTGGGTATTGGGGGGTCATTATACATGATCTATGAGATATCATTATTTTCATTTAATCAAGATCTACTATTATTCCAATAAGATTAATCACAAATCTAGAATATCTTGGTCGAATCTATGTATTATTATTCCATCAGATAAAGATTTTTTGGATAGTCTCTAGCATAGTGGAAGATCTAGTGTTCAAGTGGTATCCTTACATTAATGAATCTTAGATCTAGGAATATAAGTGTAACCCATGAGATACGTGGTTATAGACGTAATCACATTGGATTAAATATTATTACATATCTTTTAAAAAATTATCTATTGATGAGTTGGTTTCCTTTATAAGAGTTATTGATGTGAAGGTTATATTTGGATGGTTTGGAACATAGTGCTTGTTAAAATTCCTTAGTGAATCAAGTAATTGGATACCAATGAGGAAGCGTTTGTAATTTTCATACTATATTGGGAACTTGTATACCATTTAATCCTTAACACAATACTTATGTTTTCATATCATGATTGACCATGTTTGATTTTTATAACATGAGTGTGAGTGTATAGCCTATGAGACCCATATATGATACATGATATCATGAGTATCAATATATATCCAATTATAATATGATTTACATTTATCGGATGTTATTGTATGTTTCTACAACCTCTGATGATGATACATTATGTTTTGGCTATATCATCTGTGACTTACTATTTGTGATTAACATGACATTAGAGACATTTCATATTTCATTTGGAATAGGTGGACATTCATTATATGATTTTCCAATAAACAGGGCAAGTACATGACATGAAATGATGATGATGATGGAACTAAATAATGAAAAGTGGAATGATGGCCCTGATGCCAATCCCGAGGAAGTGATTGTAGGGGTATGATGTCCTTGTGTCCTAAACCATGATATTAGAAGGGTGTAGTTATATTGTGGATAGACACGTGACCAATATGGGTAATCTTATCATAGAGACAAAATTTTTGACCAAGATGGGATATAATAGTCTAGAGGAATGACATGAGAGAGATGTAGCATATGATAATTTGTTTTCCCGATCTCACTTGTAAATTTTAGACTACCATGAAACTAGTTCGCTAGAATTTTTTCTAGTACATGATCACACAAAAAACCATCATAAATACCATTCAAGCATGGGGTCAATTTTGGAATGGATAGGGATCTTGATATCTTGGTTATCACACTAACACTCATAATATCTTTGTTATATCATGCTTATACATTGAAATTTATCACTAAATGAACATATTAAACTTTTAAAATCATGTTAAATAATTATTATTAGTGTTATAATGAGTTAATTACTCACACATTTCATGGGAATGTTTGTACTTTTTTAGAATTTATGACTGAGGATCTAATGAAGGGAAGGGGCCATGTGATAGGATATTGAGGAAGTTGGAGTTATATGGTGGATGATATACCATGGAATACTCTGGATGATTTCTCTAACAATTTAATTAATTTATTTATTTCTTCAATGTATACTTATTGACCTCCCACAATGGAATTCCATTTGATTATACATGGGTGATTTAAAATTACATTTTTAAATAATATATTCATGTTATCTTTAGTTATTATATGTTGTTTTATTTGTTTTTATATTGTCATGTGATGGATATGATTATTAGGGGTATAATATCCCCAAGAAATAGTAAATTATTTCCAGTAGTCAATTAAATATTTTATATGAAAATTAACAGATTAGGTTATGTGGAACATTTTCTCAAACCTGGAGATTTGGGTCGAGGTGATACAAAATGCCATAAAAGGCCTGAGGGTCCATTCTTTCATTTATTTTTTGGTTATTGTAAAATGTATTTTGGCAGTTTGATGTTAGGAATTTTATTTTTCATGTTCCTAACCATATCATGTGTATCAAAACATTGATTTACCAATGATCAGACTGATGTTATGGTTTTTTGGAATTTGGGGTTTTCCATGCATTATATGAATGCACAAAGGATCACATGTCATATATATGAATGTTTTGTGCACTATACTATTTCACAAATTTAATGACTTAATACATCCTAATAATTGATTGGTATATCTATGTTTATTATTGTTATGTATCCACTATCCAAAATTTATCAACCATGAGCACACTATTATGTTTTATATATATATGATTTTGACTAACATGTAGGTATATAAGACTATGAGTGATCCTTGTGTATAATAACGAATGTTATAACTTTTATATGGGTTTCTCATATGATTTTTCAATTGATCAAAATAAGATTTTTGAAATTTTTAAATGCTTATGTTTTTCTGATAAGAATGTTATTATAGGTGTTCTACATATTTTCTTTTAATTTTAAAAAATAATTCTTGGATACAGTAATCGGTGAAGCTGGTCAGAATTCATTAGCTATGGTGGATGTGCTAGTTTTATTAAAACCTTTAAAGGAGGAAACTACATAGGATCCTCCCACACCTTCTCTAGTTGTTCTGTGATTTTATCCACTCCAGATAAGAGTCTTTAGATTGTATCCACCCATGTAATAGTTTTATAGTGTACTATCATTGAATATGAATGTGGAATCCATCCCCTATATCTACCAACATTATAAGGAATTTTGGGACCATATGATATCAAGGAATGGATTGAAATTGTAGAGGGCATATTTTACATGGTTCAGAAACAAGATGATAAATATTTGAAGCTACTGGATTTCATGATTTAGGGACCCACTAGGTGAGTGGGGCCTCATGGGACAAGTAGGCTTGTGTGAGGGTCCATCTTAGGAGTCCATCAAGAACTAGTTCATTGGTTAATTATTTCCCTATGTAATGAAGCTAGATCATGTTGATGAATTACTATAGATTTTAGATTGATCCATGATTGTATCTATATAATACACTCATTGATAGCATAGATTTTTGTTCCGCCCCTACTAAATGGAAATGAAGACCAAGAGGATCTGAAGTCTGAGTTTGGTTTTTATCCTTATATTAGAAGGAATATTAAGTAATTTGACCAAATGATTCACACATTTGGTATTCAAATGTCCCTCACTATTGAGAAATAATCAAAGAAGAATCCTGGAGATGGATTACTTTTATACATTAGTAATTACATTGGCGGACCTCTTTTGTGATGGTATGTGCCACATATGGTAGTAGGATGAGCAAGACCATGTATGTTACGCAGTGTGGTGGTAGGTTGGTTGATCTGAGTTTGGTTTCTTCATCACCCTATAGAGGAGTTCCACAATATATCATCTATGAAATGTTTGGTCTCTATCATAGGGTTTTCATATCACCTCTGAGTAATTGTCAAATTTAGGGAAAGGTGGGCCACCACCTACAGTTCTACTCTATAGATTTAACATCAAGATCTATAGGGTCATAGGAAAGGCATGAACTATAACCCAAGGATCCATCCAGCGTCCCCAGTAATAGGTTTAGACCCATCAGAAAATGTTGACTTAAGAATGTTGAGAAAATAAGGGATGTGGCTGTAGAGATGATGTATATTGAGTGTATAAAATGGACTAGGATACAGATGAGTGTGAATATGGACCATCGATTTTTATAGGTATAGTCCTGATCATTTTTTCTATTTATACCACTCTTATATTCTGATATTTTCCATTATTTTTTATATTATTAATTTTTTTTTCCAGTATCTATAAACTAATGAAGTTGTCTTCTATACTTCCTTCACTCAATACACCTTAGGGAAGAAATTTGATCATCTCCATAGATGGTAGGGATTTATTATAGTGCTTTCTGGCTACATAGTTGTTTGGAACTCCAGGATCTTCGAGATAACCAACATTGATGTGATATTTTAAATGTAATGTTTGAAAAGTTATCAATATAATATCAATTATTACCTAATACATGTAAATTTCATTGTTCCAAAATGAGATAGGCGTGTGTTGACTAATTAATAGGATCATAGAGTGGGTATGATGGGACCAGACCTAAGTCACATCGGTGTTATCAAAGTGAATTTAGTAAAAATAGGTATTAGTGAATAATTAGTAGCATGCCCCTTTATCTTTTTGAACATGGTGGAATGTTATCAATATAGTTTACCAAAAAATAACTTAGGTATTATTCACAATATAAGAATCGTGTTTTAGGTTGATATTGTTAATTGGGATCGAAAAATATTTTTTCCTTTGTATCTTGTGGAACAAAATGATATGAGAGGGTTAGAGGTTATGATGTAGGACTTGGACATGGAATTCATTATCTGACTTGGAATATCTACATGGGTTTCTCCCATATTGTTTTTTTAATAAGGTAGATGTTATTATATGCCTATGTGTATTCTACATGAAGATGTATTGGGTAATGGTGAATAAAAATACCATTTACAATGTATTGATGGTCTATTCGATTAGTTATGAGGTGAAAATGGGTATCCAGGATTGATCATCATTCAGGATACCATCAACCATGGTCCCTAGAGGAGAATATTCCCATGATAACAATTAGGAATCAGTATGAATTCTATCAGTATCTTGTCATTCCTTTTGGGTTCAAATTTCCTTTAGTGGTGTTCATGGATACGATGAAAAGAATATTCATTATATCCCTTGAATGGCGTATTACTGTGTTCAAGGATGGTGTATTGATATACTCTCAAACATCATATATTCATTCTAGGAACCTTGATATTTTTTTATATACTTTGAGTGACTCTATATTAATCTATAATTTCAAACTGTTAGATCTAGGTTGTTGACATGTTCTTACTTGGATTTCTAATTTCAGAGGAAGGGATCCCATTGGACCCAAATATGATCGAGGGTGTGATGTTATGGGAACATCTTAGGACCATGTTAGAGATTATGGGATTTCTTTGGGTTTTAGGGTAACCTTGACGATTCATCTTGGAGTTCCCCATTTTGAAGAACTGATATTTAATCTAAACAATAATGGGGTGATGTTTCAGAGGTTTATTCAAAGTGAAGAGATATTCATAGAGCTCAAGAAGATAATGAATAAAACATTGGTTTTCATTCTTTCAGATCATGGGAATGGATACACAATATACAATGTTGCTTCCATAATTTGAATGATAGCTATGTTGATGTAAAGATATCAATAACTCACCAACATACCATGTAATATATAACCCCTTCAACACAACTTCCCAACACATGTCATTGGATTATATGTTTTAGTATATATTCTACAGTGTTGGAGATATTTTATCTTCGGTTTGATTTTAATCTCTACACAGACCATAAGTGCATACAATATATCTTATAATAGAAGGTGCTTAATTTTTTGAAGTTGTATTGGAAATAATATCTATAGGGATTTGGCATTAATATGAAATACCATATAATAAAATGTAATTTCATTGATGATACTAATAATAGTAAATCACCAGAGATGTGGGATCCCCATAAGTGGACACTATGGGAGAAATGATATATAATGTGTTTGATGTCCATGTGGTTAGTATACACACTGGAGGAACATGGATTGTTGACATGTGTGACGTTTTTAGTCACATGTTCTTTAGTATATTAGGTATGCTAGAAAATTTCAAGATCCCATGTGTGTAGGGATGTGGGAATGCATAGAGAGAGACTATTCTATTCCATGGTAGAAATTGGAAAACATAATCATGATCAATGTTGATGAGAGAGTTTTTGTGCCAAATTATTTGGAGGAGGATATGATTAGACTCACTCATTCATCGATATGTGGAGTTAATATAGGAGTTAGAAACACATACTATGATATAGGACATTTTTTGTGTGGCTAGGTCTGAATAGTGAAGTTATTGGTATATTCTTTCGATGCTTTCCCAGCTAGAGGATGGTGGTGGAGAATCAGTGTCTTGGTGGTTCTCTTTAGAAAATATTTCTACCTATGTTGAAGTGGGATGATCTGATGATGGAATTAATTATATGGTTTCCTAGGAACATAAGGATTTATTAATCCTTATAGATGACAATCGATCGACTGAAAAAATACTATCTATTCATGCTAATTAGAGATACCCTTTTAGTGGATTAACTGTGTATTATATATATAAAGATGATTTTATGCCTTAATGGAGTTCCCTTGAGTATTTTATTTGATAGGGATTCTAATTACATATCATGAATTTAGTAGTGTTTGAGGAATTATTTTGTTTATTAGATGAAACAATGTATAAGGTATCATCCACTTACTGATGGAAAATTATAGGGGAAAATACTTTTGTTGGAGGATATACTATATGAATTCATTTTAGATCTTTGTGGAGAATTTGAGGTCACAAAGACTTGGTTCAATTCATATACAAAAATATTCGCTTGGATTTTATTCCATTGGTACTTTTTGAGGCTCTTTATATAATATAGGGTCATTCACCACTATATTAGCATGAGGTAGGTGAAAAATCTTTTTTGGGGATGATCATAGTGTGTGTGAATTATGAGATAGTCAGGTAGATTATGAAGTGGCCAGATAATTCTCATTGTAGGTACCAATAATTTAGAGTTAGGAGGAGGAAACCATTATAGATCATTGTAGGTGACAATGTTTTCTTTTGTGTACTCCTAGACTAGGTCATAAATGATGGTCGAAACAAGGGAATCTAGTGCCACAATTTGTTGGTGAATTTGGGATAATTAATATTGTTAGGATAATAAATTGTAATTTGGATATTACTTCATGTTACCAAGGATTGTATGATGTTTTTGTGCCATATTTAAATGTAAATTCCCTGTCCTATATATGTGATTGAGTATGAGTACGTTGGGTTCAAGCCTTATGCATTATTCTAGGAATGCATATTTTTGATCATATACAAGATCATGAATATATTTTGGGGGAATAAAATTACACTTGTTTGTGTCTTGTGGAATTATATAAAACTACATGTGGAACCATGGGAGGGGGAATCAAATATTCAGGATTAGTGTATGGATTTTTTCATAAAATGTGCCTTAAATATTCTACCTCAGGTTATAATGTCTTTTGAGGTGGAGTTTTTAATGGAATTATATTTTTAGGTGAATTATGAATTAATTTAATAAATTATTATTGTTTTCATGAACTAGTAAACTTCTGTACTTAGTTTTATGGATTTATGGTTTATTTTGATGAATTTTAGAGGCCATTATGGGGACTCTATACTAGTGTATGGTAAGGGGAAACTATGATATCTCTCAAAGAAACTATGAAGATTGTTTGGAGAAGGAATTCAAGTTGTACATGGTTAGAAAATGTTTAGGGATAACACTTTAATATTTCAAGAAATCTATCTGACATAGGATGGAAAAAAATCATTATTGGTGTTTGGTTTATAAAAAAATTGTTCCAATCCATGGGGGTTCTAAGAGAGGATATAAATCCTCTCATAATTTCATCATGGAATTAATAAACATGAAACAAAAATGTATGAACATTATTTAATGATCCAAAAACATTAATGATTATAAGAGAATCAACATGACCCATTATATTCTCCCTTATCACGTCCATAAAACCTATAGACTCTACAATCCTTTGTTGTGAATTCATTTCACTCTGAGATTGATTATAGTAGATTGCATCATGTTAATGAATGAGGAATCAAGGTATGCAGTCTACGAACATTTCAATTTGGGTTTCATCAATATTTGAATTTCTTCCATTGATATTAATCATAGATTTAGAATTTTTTGGAAAGATATATGGAATTTGATCTCATCTAAGGATCTATTTTTAGAATCATTATGGAATAATGGGGGGTCTCAAGCACCGATGGTCGCCTTTCTTTAAAAAATCACTAATATAACAATTATAGTGGATCATTTGAGGTATATTGGAATGGAAAAATTCCATTTTTCTTATTAACATGTTTGTGTTATTTTTATAACCCCGTTATTTATGAATTGGGATCCTTATAGGATATCATGATGTGTGGGTTAGATCGAATTTATAAGAAATGTGGTGATGGTTATGATTACTTTCTATATATTAGAATTGGACATCAAAAATACTAATATAATTTGTCCCTTAACATAATGAGTTCTTTCATACCATTTTTTATTTTATATGATACTTATGTTCATAGATCATAAATTACCATGCTAGACTGTGATCTCATGTGTGTGTGTAGCTTGTGATACCCATATATGATACATGTTTCCATTAGGGTACTTATGATGCTTGTTAGAACCTTTTTGATGTTGATCAAATGGGATTTTATGATTATAAAAACTCCCATGAGGATATTCTATATTCTATATATATATATATATTTAATGACCTGCATTGTATTATTTTCATGAAATTTGAGTCATTTAAACTAGTATTCAAAATAATACCACCATCGTGATGTGATTTTTCCCTCAAGGGGGAGTGCACTAGATATGAAATTTTGTGGATGTTGGACCTAAAGAATGTGTAGGGGCATGATGGCCTTGGGGATATACCTGACAAAATGACAGTATAGGCATAAAGACCTTGTGTTATGACCTAGTAATTGAAAGCGTACAATGGACTGCAGGCCTATGTTGTGATGAAGATGGTGTATGATGGCCTTATGGTCAGACTTTTGACAGAGAAAAGATATAATGGTGTTGAGTCATCAATCTTGAGAGAGGTGTGATATGATGAAATTTTTTCAGATTCAAATCACTTCCCTGAGACTTATTAAAAACATTTTAAATATCCCTATCTCCATTACATTATCACCTAAAAGATCCATTTTGACTGGACTACCAACATATTCCCAAAGAAGTTATGACCATAGCTCTTAGTGGATTGGTTTGAACAAGAATTCTCAATAGAGGTTATTTATTTATTACATAAAAATTTTCATTGTCATGGTATACACCTATGATTCTTACACAGTCATGTTCATGATGAATAAGTGGTTTCATAATAGGTATTATTACCTACACCATTAAATGGGTACCTTGATACACATATAGACATCATGAGTAGGGATTCAGGGAAGGTTGAGAGCCTCTTGATTGTTTTCTGAGGAACCTAGAGCATGTAAATGGATGTCGTACATTGATACACTATGTATGGTTGTAAAAACCCATTTATTTATTTATTTATTTATTGTAGAAGTTCTTATTGACTATCCAAATTGGTGGTCCATTTGATTATTACTGAGTGACTTGGAATGAGATATTTTAAAGAACATGTTCATGTTATCTTCTATTGTGTATGGTTGATTAATATTTATGTTGTATTATTATATGATGACAATTATTATCAAGGGTAATGTATCCCTTGGTTACAATAAACCCTTACTTCATGACAGTGGTCTCTAGTATATGAAGAGGTCGTCATGAGTTTATGTGACATTTAATCTCAGAATCACTGATTCTGGTCAGGGTTCTACATAGATGTATAGGGTTTGTCTCATGAATAGTGATCTATTAAGGTATGGAGGATAATGTGTATGATTATTCTCCATATTAATGTATGAATAATGTTATAGCATGAATTTTCCTATTGATCACTTGTCATATAGTCTATATATTTTTTGGATGGTGGTTGATAACTGGGGTTGTCAAAATGTAAAAAGTAGTAGGTAAAAAGAAGGGTAAGGTAACTATCTAAAGACTAGAATATGATGTATCCGATTTGGTTTTGAGGTAACTATAGATTTTATATTTATATATTGTTATGGTAGCGATCATTTCTTTTGTAATTTGATTGGGGATATGTTTCTTTGAATGGGATGAGTGGGGATAGTGTTCTTTATGATATCATTTTGATGGATGGATATTTTTTGGGGATATAAATTGATATCATGGTGATCCAATATCGAATTCGAGGAAGGAAGAGTATAATAGAAGAAAATATTTTAATGAATATAATTTTGTATTGAAGAACTATTTTTTTGAATTTATTTATTTTTTAAATTAGAGTGCACATTTATTATTGGAATATGATTATTTTATAAAAACATATCTTAGCTAGACCGATATCAAGAGTGTTAGGACTATATTCGATCTAAAACATGAATTGACCAATGTTCATATACTTTTATTGGTGAGTAGAGAATCATGGATTTTTTTTCAAAAACTCTTAGAGATATTAATCCCTAAGATGAGTAATTTTATTTTCATAGATCATTATGTGTTTGTAAATTTAGACTTCCCAAATATATAGCTTGGATGGTTTGCATGTTGGTATTTAGATTGATTTTCTTAAATATAATACATCTCAATGATATTGTTTATTATAATATTATAATATTTATAATATTATAAAGTGTCTAGTGAAGGTTAGAGGGGTGTTGGAACCTTTTACCTCATGTTTACAGAATACATTACGTACCCATTAAATATATCACAGATATCCTTAGAGGTTCGGAAGATCCTAAGGGCCACTTGGGACCTTATTCCAATCCACTATGCACCATCTCATTGCCTCTATGATATTGAAGAAATTGATTAATTTTATCTATTAATTATCTAAATCATAATATAATCCTCAAAAATTCATCGGTTTGTCAATCCATATCCCACATGTCCCAAATAAATATTATTTTCCCTCTCTATAACTAAATTCAAGGCCTCTTGGAGATCCATATCATATCGAATTATTCGCCTTCTGATGTTCTTTATTTTCTTTTGCGTGGTAAAGGAAATGAATATACTTTATTATTTTATTTTCATTGTTTTTATACTATTAAAGCACAAACCTTATTTTAGGGCCTATTTTAATGATTTCTTCATTTAAGTAAAACATTCTAATCCGACCCCCAATGAGAACCGTATTAGTCCAACAATGAAGATGCTAGTGATTTCCAAAGATTTCTACTAATTGGTCATATGGTGGAAAATATCAATGAGGGTGTAAGTAAATCAAATGAGTGTCATTACCCTCGTAAATCAAAGAAGAAAAAATAAAAAGTCACCAGTTAATACCATAATTAAAAAAAAATGATCACACGGATTCATGAAATTTCATATAGATATTAGGACCCTTAGATAAACTACCAAAATATTATTACTATGATACAACTCCTAAAACTGCACCCCATATATAAGAAACTAATGTACATATCAGTAATATAATAACCCCTAAAACCATAATATATAATTATATGTATTAGGGTGAGTATATATATATACTCAAATGGTTCCTCCTACAGGCCTATCCTGTAAATTTCTAATATTCATAATAATATCCCAGTGAATAAAAAACTGAACCAACATATGAAAACCCATTTGTTTTATACTCTTTATTTCAAAATTAAATAAAAAAAATATTAATTATACAATCCCAAAAATTTGTGATGCCTATTGTATTTTTGGAAATTAGTTACATAGAAAAGTTCAAGAAACGTCAGTATAACTGAAATATTTAATACTCTATAAATTTATCTTATATTCCATCGAGTGTCTAATACTACATGGGATAAAATCTGGACATTCATAAGAAAAGGGTAATCTATAAATCCCAGAAAAAGAATTATCAAATCATAACTTGATGAATGTGATACTAGTAATTTTAGAGAAATATCAAGGTGACATAATAGGTTAGAATAATAAAAATGATCATCGAAGTGTGATATATGATTATAACATCTAAGTAACAAAGTATGTTTCTAACAACATAGTAAATGAAAACATAAACCTTTTTCATGGATAACCACTATGACATCATCAAATAGTGTTATTAGGATATCCTTCCTTCCATAATACTTTGAATATCATGAGATAAAAACATTACCCAATTTTTTTGAAGGATATATAATTCTAATCCCACCAGTCACATTAATATTATGTACATGAATTTGTGGATCACATAAATAATACATCATAAGAATTAATTTTAATACTTTTAAACACATTAATAATTAGTTTGGGTAATATAAATGGAAGTAATATATCAATGTAGTATATCTATAACAAGGTAAATTACTTTGGGATGAAATGGGAATGGGCATTCACTATGCAAAAGTAGGACATGGAAAATGAAAGGATAATTTCAGCATCATAAAGTGTGTACATAGAGGTTTATGTTCTGGATGAATGAGAGTGAAATGTAGTATCTCATTAAATTGGAATCAAAATGAGATAATAGGGATGTTTAAAAACAAATTATAACATGGACTAGTGGAAATTAAATGGGCAAAGTAAAAAAATATAAAAAATAATAAAAGAGGAGAGAGTCCATTACCTGGAAGGGAATCTTATAAAAACATGGGAGGGGATCCTTATGAGATTGAGAACACATTGGGAGGGCTTTAAAGACATATATGAAGAGTATATTCATGATCATTGGGTTTTGTGTGACTATGAGTTGAGGATGGGTGGGTATTTATCGAAAATAGGGGAATTCATTATTAGTATCTAAAAATAGGTTTCAGACTCTATATAATAAAATATTCAAAACCACAAAACACCCCATTATTATTCCCATGATTTCTTCCAAGGAATAGTGGTTTTAAATATTTAACAAGGACATGAATGAGATTCCATAAAATAATACCATTATTAATGTAAAAGTGAGTCATGTTTAAACATAATTGATTCTTAAACCATAAATATTAATGTACGAGTTGAAGGATTCATCAAGGGTTTATAAATTTGATCAAATAAAATAAAAACACATTATTTAAAGGTATAAAAATATTTTTTTTCATTGATTCAATTTTTAATATTTATTACATCACATTTGGGCTATTTTGATCCCTTAATATAGACTGTATATTTACACCATATTGAAATGTTTCCCCATAATTATAATCTATTAGAAAATAATGAACAATTGAAATTCTAATAATTTGTAATATATGATTTAAAAAATAATATTTTGTTCATCAAAATATATCTACCTTATGATAAATTATACATTGAAATCAAATTTTTTTTATATTGAAAAATTATGGTTTCTATGAAAATAAATTTTTTCTTACCATTATAATGATTGTAATGGAATTCACTAAATTATAATATCATATTTATATAGTTATTATTTATCAATAATACTATTTGAGAATAATAGTTTTTCCAAAATTCATTAATTTATCAATGAGATTATTTTAAATAAAACTAAAAATTTCCCCAAAAAACGTTTTTGTCTCTTCGTATCAAAATATAATTATCATCAATTCATATAATATTGTAATATGTGAAACTAATAAATTTAATAAATATTTTATAAAAATAAATAAAAATAAAATCAATATACTTGGGTCTAGATACATAACCCCTTATCACACTATCATACATACTAATTGTAATGTGTTCCATGGTGTTGATTTACTAGGGTGTTTCTGTGAACATGGATTGGGAAGTGATCTTTATAATATTGAAATTCTTTCATAAAGGGTTTATTTAATGATTATTTTTTTTAATTTCATCTGGGGATTGTTAAATGTAAAATACCTATGATTCCATCTCCACCAGAATCATTGTTAATAGGTCTTCATTAAGTGTGATTCAATAAGGAAAGGCCATATCTCCTATCATCATCACAAATTAGATTGCATCATGAACCTTAATATATAATAATACTATATTCCACCATAAAATGAATATATTATTGATGGTAAATATTATTAATAGGAATTTAAATCCTATATCCTATAACTATTAAAAATAAAAACAGTGCATGTGTTTTCTATAAATACAATGAATTTACTCAATTTAAAATTGAATTTCAATTATAAAAGGGTTTTCATTACATTCTTCACACATTCATAAATTTCACCATTGAAATTACATTTCATAGACTAAAAAATATGAGTTTAATTTTTTTCATCACCTCTTCTAGTTCCCATTTCAATTTCTATAACATTTAGTTTCCTCAAAACACATTGACCAGATGAGTTCTCTTATTTTATAGAACTTTTTCACTATAATCTAGGATCTGTACTGGATTTTCCTCAGAATAACGATCATTCTGCAAAGGAACCACTCTATGATTCAGTAAATGTGAAGGGTCTGGTATGTAATTCATCAAGAGGGACTCATGAAACCCATCATACACTTGAGATTGGTTTGTTGAGTTAGTAAGTCGAAATTTCAGAAAAATAATTTGTAAATAATTTAAAATGGTTTGATGTATATTCAATGAATATTTTACTACTTCCTATACTCATAATATTCTTCCATGGTGATATAATATTGAACATCATATCTATGAACTCAGACACTAGGACTTATCACTTGTTTTCTACATATGTTTTCTATCTAATTTTCATATATTTCATAAGACATTGACTTGTTTGAACCGTATATATAATTTAATAGATATGATATGGTCCCATTAGCTTCTATGTTCTAACCTCATCCCAAAATGTTAGAGTTTAATACTTCTTCCTATAGGTCTCCTTAAAATAGTTCAATTTTAATACTATAATTGTATCCATTTTTATATGATAACTCCACTAGGGGTAGATGTTGATTCCCAAATCCTTGGAATTCCATTGAACATGATATTAGTATATTATCTAGAATTTGAATGGTTCTATTGGACTGAACATCCATGAGAGGGTGATAGGATATAGTAAAACTCAACCTATTATCCAATTCACGTAAACAATTTCTACAGAAAAAATAGGTAAACACTGAATCTTGTTCATGTAAAATCTTACATAGAACTCCATGATGTCTTACCACCTCCCCTATGTTTAACATGGAATGATGGTTAAGAGATATATCTTTCTTAATGGAAATTAGATGTATTACCTATTTAAGGTGATATACTACCACCCCGATGGAATTATTAAATATAGATATCCTTGAAAGTCCTATAATGAAATACATGGTTATTATTTCCATTTTATATTCTGGTATTCAAAATGGTTTTATTATACCTTTAAATTCTATTTTTCAACCATGAATTTTTTGTATACCATGTTTCATGATAAAAAATCTTCAATATCCCTCTCTATGTTATCCCACTAGATGTTTTTCATTAGATACGTATACATCCTAGTGAATACTAGATTAATAGAAGAGTATGATCTATGAACATAATACAAAAGTTCCATTTTTAGATTTAGTTTTTATTGGACTCATATCTAGGTTCCGATCCTTACAACTCTATTTTCAGAAATGTTGAACTCAAATAAGTATGTACCTTTTTTGTAGCACCACATTATATTATGGGGCCTCCTTGATCCTATCTAAAATGCATGGTTGAGAATTTATTTTCGAATGGTTGGATGATGAAATGTTAATTATTACCAGGTCAATCCATTATTTGTCTATTAATATTGGATCCCTTGAAATCATCATCATTGATACGATTTTAGGAGTATTTATACTAACAGAATATTCCACTTTGTTTTCCTTCCCACGATCGTTATAGATTTACAAATAATAATATTTGATCACATATTACCTCATTCATTGAATATTATTGAGCTCTTATTGTGGGAAAATAAAATTTAGTATTTTATGATCCATATATATGTCAAACTACTCACGCTAGAGATAATGTCAAAAAATATTCAATATGAGGATCACTACACCTAATTCCATATCATGACTTGGGTTTTTCTACTCATGGATAAATTATTCTAGGGAGGCCTAGTCTATCACTTTTACATCTTTCATGTGTACACTACCTAAGAACTTCTGGGATGCATCAACGTAGATAAAAAAATCCATCCCCATTAGTGGGTAATGTGAGCATTGGTATAGTGATTAGCTACTTCATTATATCATTATTGATTTTCTCAAATTCATCATTTTTTAAAAACATCACACCCATTCGAGTAACATTTCCTAGTGGGATTTACTAGAATGGTAAGATTATAAAAAATAAATTATTATACCTAAACAGTCAAAGGAAACTGTTATTCTATCACACATATTTTTACTCTAGATTATCCTTCAATTGCTTATCTTTTTTATAAATTCATATAAATAACTTTTCTTGTGATAAAATTCCCTATTAATGTTACTTTATCCATCTATAACTCTCATTTTTAACACCTTGAATATAAATTTTCCTTTCAAAATTTCATCAGTATAGAATTCAAATGCTACTCATGTTCTTCATTTTTTTATAGTTGATATGAATACAGTCTATAAATAGTACAATTTATTTTGGGTAATCCCTAAATAATCTATCAACAAATTTATAAGAGATATATGGAGAATTAGGGAGAATAAATGGAATCACTATGAACTTATAGTGCACATATCTTGTATGAAACATAGTCTTGGGGATATCATCCTTCTTCAGCAGCACATGATATTATCCAGAATATGGATCCACCTTAGAGAAGTATTGTGCTCATCATATCTCATTTATTAAGAAATAAATATGTTTTTGGATATACTTATTATTTATCATGATCTTTTTGAGATCATAATATTCAATTTGGAGGCACATTGACCCATAAATATCTATAAGGAGAAGAACCGCTGCACAACATAGTGAATCACTTGGGTGCATATACCATTTATTAAAATTCAAGTATATTTTACTCTTCATCACATAATGTTAAATAGTATCCATGTCATCTAGAGTGTTGGATATTTTAAATTCTATGGGTATATGTTTTATTGAGAAGTAATTATCAATTATTAGAGGAAGATAAGAAAATTCTATCAGAAACACTTCACCAAATTTCTATAAAATAGTCATGTTATAAGTGATAATATTTTCCAAATTATTAATAATTTTATCTAGAACTACTTTCTCATAAGGTAATAATTTACATTCTTGGGAAGAGGATACAAAAATATATTCATCTTCCTCCATGAACACATATAGAATTAGATTGTGTTTTTCAATACAAAGGTTGATTACCAACTCTCAATAACTTTTCTCAGATTTATATAAGGAAAGCCAATCCATATCCAAAATAACATCACATTATAGTAAAGGGAGTATTAAAAGGTGTGATATAAAGTTATACCCACAAAAAATGAAAAAATAATTTATATAATTTGAATGTGACAATTTTCCCCATTGGCTATTTTCATAGATATCTGTACTTCCATGTTTTGAGGTGGTGTTTGAATAGTTATACTAAAACTAATTAATATGAAAGAATTTATTGAGCCAAAAACAAATAGTAAATATTCTATTATTAAATGAATTACTAGTGTACTTATCACCAAATAATTTTCTGTATCCACATTATCTTTTAGAGATGGAGTAATTTCCCTTTTATCTCTAGGCCTTTGAGGTTTTCAGTAACTATTTTCACCGAAAACCCTTGGTTTAGTGCAAGTATTCACATTGTTTCCCTCATCCTTGTATTTGAAACATTATACAATATGACGAAGGTTGATTGTAATGTTCCCTTATTTAATAAATTTTTTGGGTTTCTCCCAAAAACATTTTCTATATAGGTGTCCTTCCTTCATACACCTAAAAGATATAATTTTACCCAAAAAATAATATCTAGGATGCTTGCTCCTATAATTTTTAATGTGGGATACTTGCATTTAATTCCACCCATGAGGTTTCTCCATTTTATATCCATAATTAAAATCCATTATCTACATCATATCTTATAATGAGCCAATATTTTTATATGATATTTTATTTACTCAAATTGTGTGATATATTATATTTTTACACAACAAAACCATATCTCTTTACTGACAAAATAAATACAAAACATGTTACCATATAGTAATTACATTTTTACTACTATTATAAAATTATGACCATGGTTAATATGAACATTAGTAACTATAATCTTGATTATAATAATTATGTTATAATTTGTATGTAGGAATGATACATAATAATTAATGGTGAAAGGAGAAATGATAGCCTTAATTAGTAGAGTCATTCCACATGAATCTCATTTGACAAATATTGGCAGGGAGGTAGAATCACGAGGGATCACTCTTAATCAATCCCAATTGGATCTTCAAAAATTTAAGATAGAATAACATCTCTTACGGGAGAAGGTCACGTAAGTGGGAATTACAACTCAAGTAATGTTAGCCATGAAACCCCATGAATTTCTAAAAATCACACATCTTATCATTTGTTCAGAAGTGGTTGTTTTAAGGTTTTATGTTTCTATTAAATAGTTGCGTTATGTGTAGTCCAATTGTTGAAATAAAATTTATATTCCATCAATTCCATTTTATGAATACATTTTCTTCAAAAAATTTAAATGGGATTTGATAAATTGTTTTTTCGAATAGATATTTTACATTCAAGATAATATATTAAAATTTATAATGAACTAATATATTATGAATAATATATATTTTTATTAAATATTTTGATTAGAAAACAATTATTTAAATATAAATGAGAATATAATTTTTTCCATGTTTTATAAATTTTACAATGCATTTTAAATATTCTATTATTTTTTATAAATAATGTTATTTATAATTAAAAGTAATAATTATCATATATATATATAAATAATTATTATGATAATATATATATATATATATATATATAATTTTTAAAATCATGATGAAAAAATTATGTTAGTGTGAATTTATGAGAATTATCTAAAATGATTTATTTTTCCTTGAAAAGTAAGAATTTAGTTTGGGGTTTTTGCATGTTTAATGACATCATAATTATACCATAATGATTTAATTACTAATTAAACACAATTAATTATCTAAAATATTTTATTTTATTAATATTAATTATTTTCATAGATTCTAATTAATTTGAAAACATTTAATTTTCAATCTAAATTTTAAATGGAAACGTTAACACTGAAAAAATTATTTTAGTTGAAATTTAACTCTACTATATAAAAAGAAGTAATATAAAATGATGATTGACTCTTTGGGATTAAAATAACATAAAATATCTCACAATTATCTAAATCCATGTAAAAATACATTGGAAAATCTCATTGTTTTTTATTTTCTGCAACCTAGGATTCATATGCCTGTATTTGAAAATAATAAACAAATCGTCAAATTTTTCTATAAATACACAACCATGTATCAATTTCCATTCACTCCAAATAAATCTTTCATGAAACACTACTAGTTATACCTCACATGGATTCCTTATAAGGTTTCCTTGTATCGTCCCTGGCCTGAGATCCACTAAATTGGTGCCCTATGTTGGGTATCCCCATGACCTCAAGCACACCTCCCCATATTCCTGAGGATTCCGACTAATAGCAAGGGCCTAATATGACAAGTTGGGGGAATATACTCTCAATACCAGAGTAAGAAATAACAGAAACTATATGGAAAAATAAATGACATCCATAAATAACCAACACCCAAATTGGGTACAGAATATATCCAAATGTAAAATATTTCTTACCATGATACTGTGCTAAGTGGACAAAACCCAGAATAATGAAAAATAGTGGAATCCCCAAAAAAGGCTTGACACCAAATTCTAGACCTCATCCACACACATATAGATCCCGAATCACTTCCCCTGCACAGGGACTTACACTTTTCATGACTTGCAACCATGAAATCTACTCAGGTACTGTAATGCCCCGACCCCAGTTACCCATAGTCAGTGCATTATTTTAATACATTGGCATGATTACAAGGAATCAAGTACCGAAGGACTGATTGGTTTAGCAATCTTCGAAAATAGATTACATACACAAATGTTACATTTCACTTTAAGACATACAAAACAACATAAATAATCTTTATGAACTCCATTATTCCCTTGGGTTAACCCTGCATATCAATAACAATACACTTCTTGGAATCTTGGGAAAAATAATACATAGAAAGGGGTGAGCTCAAACGCTCAGTAAGGGTAAGCAATACAGCAGAAACATTCATAAATAAGCATAAACATTTAAGGTAATGTATAACTAAAACAAAAGCCTTTTAAACTTGAACTTCATCATAATTTAGAAAAAATAAAATGAAATAATTCCATTTACTTATTCACATGGATATTATACTAGTCAAATAATCACATGCAACATCACTAACCACTTTCATAATGATGGAATGCATAATGCCAGACTATCATAACAACATAGTTAAGGCCTCGTGCCAAGACTAAAAATAAGATCTTGTCAAGGCCTCGCGCCAAGACACTAGTTTGTCTCATGTGACCTACCGGTGCATCTAGGAGCTATAGCGGGCTCCACCCGTCACTTATTAAGTCCAATGCATTCCTCATATGAACAGGTTTAAACATAACATAAACATTTGTATTAAAACTAGCATAAGAAATGTCTATACTTTCTCTATAAACTATGAATGGTATAAAAATAACACATTCACAGTTAAACATATCACAAAACCTTCAATAAAATATGGAAGTTTTGTATCGTAATAAATCAAATTCAAATAATCTTAAAATCCATCAAAGGATGTTGACATAGATGAAATAAAAACTATTTAAGAGAAATATCTATTTTTTTAAAATCTTTTAAAAGTCACATAATTATAAAATAAAACATTTACTTTTAAAATATACTTATAAGATTGCATGAGAAGCTTATAATATTTTATAATGGAAAAAACAGCCGCACCCGCCGTATAAGTAAAAAAAAGACATTCTTACCTAAATTCTGTCGAAAAGGTTAAAAAGAACCTTTTTTGGAAAACGACAGAAATATTCCTTTATAAACTTCTTATAAAAAGTCAAACAAGGGTATAAATGACTTTAACCCATATTCTGTAAAATAGTAATAATGTTTTGAAATACATTTTTAAGAAACATGGATGTGGATGATAAAGAGGTCCCAGTAGATAATTACTTATAAAGAACCTCGGATAATGAATAGATTGTGAAATAAACCCTTAACAATTTCACAAATTACGAAACATACACCCCATGAAAGAGGTATCATACAATTAATGTGTAAATAAAAATAAATTAAAGTTTATTACACAAATAATACAATTATGGGTAGTACATACACCACACAAAAGGTAATAGTGGAAATATGGCATGAATCTCACGGGAATAAGGAGTGAGATGAAAACCTCTTACCTTGTACTTTTCCTTGGTTGAGGGTAGGTTAACCTCCTGTATAATAGTTAAATTATTGTTTTTAAATTATAAAATAATCATATATATAAGTATGATATCATATATGATCTTTTAATATTGTTTTATTAATAATATTTTATCATTATCGTCATTTCGGGTGTTAACTGATTCGTTTTCCTTTATATGCTTTGTTATGTAAGCCGTGTTTTCTATGGATAGGTTGTATCTTATTCATATCCAGAATTATATAAAGTCCTTAAACATTACTTTTAATCATAAAATGATAATTATTCTTGAATGTATATGATGGGGAAATGAATCTCATCGCGTTCGTGGAGATGGTAATCCGTACGTACGCACGAACACTACTTCCATTTCATTTTTCATTTTAAAAGGAATCAAAAACAAATGATACATAGGTATATTATTATTATAGTATAATATAATATCTTATATGTGTTACTTATGTTCATTAACACCATCCTTAATACGTTCCATGTATGGTATGAATAAGTCATATCACTTTGATGGGGCGGTAGTCCGTACTTCCTCAAATGAAATTATCGTATATATATACGACATGAAAAAAATAATGGTATGATATAAAATTGAATTACAGAAGATTATATATATAAAATTGATATCATTAATATCATATTTAATTATAGTTCTATCATAATGGCCACCATGAGAGGTGGTAGGAGATAATTGAACAATCATCACTTCGTGAAGCGTTTGGTTTCCATCCACAGAAACATTATGTTCTTCACCCATTAGATGTAGGTGTGTGTAGGTGTAGTTAGAATATTTCTCATAAAAATATCCAAGTATATTTTGGATACTGTTTTTGTTACAATATAAAATAATAAGAAGAGTTTAGGGGTTGGAGAAGTAAAATAAAAGAAAAGAAGCTAAGAGAAATTGTTACCTTTAATTTGGGTAACTCCGTTTGGATTGAACCAAAAAGGACTCTTGAAGTGACATATGCCTAAGGTAAGGATTCTATGAGGAGTATATGGATGTTGGGAGATTAATTGGTAAGAGTTTGGACGAGCCAAAAGGCCTTAGAGGTGTGAGGAATTGGTTATAAGTGGTGTCCTTTTATAAGGGGGAGGAGGGGCTCTTTAAAAAAAACATAAAGTATTATTTTATAATAAAATAATATTCAGTTTATAATGGCTCTAAAATAAATTATTCAAAGTATAAGGTGGGTATGGGTATAAATCCTTTCAACAAATATATTTTAGACATTTTTGGGTCATTATATTAACCTTATATGATAGTTTTAACTCTTAGTTAATTAGTTTTACACTTACCATGTCACTTTGTATTTTTATATTATATAGTTATTAAAATTACTATATACATCCAAGATACCCCCAAGTGGTCCATTAATTACACAAATATCATTATACAAGCCCTTTGGCCGAACCTTATATTCTTATGAATTTAATATCAATTAATAATATAATATTTTTTTAAAAACTCTTTTATGTCAATTTTGACACTATTTGGTATTTGATTTTTGTGAAAATCATAACAACATGATTACTTCAAAAATATTTAACTAAATAAATCATAACATGTCATTTTAACCTATAAAATTCGTGGAATTCATTAAAAGTCTCAAATTATATTTATCTGGGTATTTATAATATCAATTATTTTAATATTTCACTAATAAGGTAATTACTGCATCATCATTGTGTCATCAATAACTTAAATTATTTAATGTCTAAAAATTATAAATAAAATACCATTATGTAGGAAATTTGTTTATATTTCTAATGAATATTTATAGTTTAAAATATAAGATATATATCCCTATGTAAAATTTTTTTTTCTAAAGGATATATGCTTAAGTCATTTTTGTATTTACTTTAACTTAATTAATATAAAGTGTCATTATCACTTACAAGTGGATCCATGGGTCCCAAAATCGACCCAAAGATGACCACGGTCGGACATGTATCAAAAAATAGTGTTAAGAAACATTTTAGGGTAATTTATTATTATTATAATATTATTTTTACCCTTATTTACTGGATTTACCCTTTAACCATGGTAAATAAAATATTTACCGAAGTAATTATTCAAAATGTCTAAAAATAAATGTTACCTATTTACACAATTTGGACTTCCTGATTTCAAATATGTAGTCCATTTTTCCAAATTCAAAATACATAAGTGGAAGAAATTAATTTAAAATTAATTCCCGCTGTCAAAACAAAATGCGTGTTCTTAAGAGATAATAACTATCAAATGATTGACACTTGTTTATGTCCGGTTAAATGTGAAATTATGTCCAATGACCAAAATTGTATTAAATTGTAAACGTATATTCTAAATATACTTTAAAACCAATCAAATTCATAATTTATCACTATTAATTATTTCAATTAAAAAAGTTGTTTTTAATTAAAATTTAGTAATTTTAACTATTCCTCAAAATATGAAAGTCATTCGAAAAGTACCAAAATTTCACCCTAGGATAATTTCGATATTCAAAATCCAAAAATGAATTCCATTTTGAATGATAAAATGTATAAAATTTCAAAAAGTCGGTATTACTATTCATAACGGCTAGTTTTATTAGTTGTGGCGTGTGTTAGAACTCGAAGTTGCGTACAACACACGCTACTGTATTATTCAATGGGAAGAGTACCATGGAATCTTGGGGTGTTACATTCTCCCTCCCTTTAATAAATTTCATCCTCAAAATTTGAAATTATTTTTCAAAAATAAAAGGTTGAAAATAGAAAATACCTTTGGGAAAACCCACATAAAAAATTAGGTTAATAAAATTTAGTCTTAATAAGAGGAATAGGGAAATGAAAGGGTCACCACAAAATTATGATCTCTATTAGGAGAAAATTGGTGGAAATATGAGACATATAATTGGAGGAAAAACATAAATATTTATAGGTAGTGATTGATGTCATAAATCACAAAAAAATGTAAAATTGAGGGCCTTAAATTAATCAATCTATGATGATTTAAAATACCATCGGTTCAAAAAAAACATATGGTATTAGGATAACAGATTTTTGGTTTTATGATACCTTTACTAAAGTATAAGAATTAATTTCTTCATATAATAATAGAAGAAGAAAAATATATACTTGACAAGTAGAGTCTCATCATTTAACTAATTTCTACCAAAAACTCATCTTTCACTCTAAAAGATAATAGAACATAAAAATAATATTCTATTTATACTATTCATATAGGGTTCAAAGAAAAATGAATTTATAATTCATCTACCAGATTTTTTTTTAAAAAAAGGCTACATAATTCAATCCAAGACATTATGTGGGTTAGTGGTAGGTGATACACCCTTGTCGCCCTTCGGTTGCAGGTTCAAGTCCCGCGGCCTTGTCGGACGCGATGGGTTTCCGCCCGACCTCTGAGTTGTCCTTTTTATGGAAATAAAAAAATAATCTCAAACTAGACTTATCCAAAATACTTCTATCCAACTCACAATCAAAAATTTATAAGGTAGGTAAACATAATGAAGATCCTTTTTCCCATGTAATAGCATGTGAACACCTTCATCATGTATTCTTTTAAAACACTAAAACATCCTGAAATACCATAAAACCTTATTGATTACATTCATGATACCTTATTACTTATAGAATAATGGATATACTCTTTATATCCAAAAACATTGAATATTCCAACAAAGATGAAATAAAAAAACCAATAATTAGTGCCAAGGTAGTTAAGAATATCCAATATAATTTTTCCAAATCAACCATCTCTTATTCCAAAAATAATACCTCCGTATCAAGACCATATTAAAAATTACCTTTCCTTCAACCATGTATTTTCAAAAAATGTTTAACTTGCTGTTGAGTCACTATTCACAGTACCATAAAATCTCAAATCCTCAATGAAATAGTACTGCAGTACAATCCTTATTTATCTCCATAATTCATATAACCAGTACATCGTTGATACAACACTCAAATTAAATAATTCTTTAATAACAATATAAGAACACTAGTCATTCCTCTTCATATATGGTAGTATCATAACTTTATTATTATCCAATAACATCATTTGGGGCATACTCTGATGATTTGAACATTGATTCACATAGTGTCCCCACTCCTTGTAGATGAAGCATTGTACATTTGAAACCTTTCTCTTACCCTCGCAATCACGAACGTGGTGTATTTTTTCTCCACACTTATAAAATACTACCATTCCATTCAATCATTTTCCAAGGTGATTCTTTCCACAATTATCACATATGGGAAAATCTTTCTTTACCTTCTTCCCTTTATATGTCTTTCTCTCTACTATCATATTCTTATATGGTTTCCCTTCAAATAAATAGGACTCTGAGAACTCTTTACTTATCTTATCAACACATGATACTATTTCGTCATATGATGATAATACATGGGAGACTATTTCCCTTCTAAATTCTTTCTTAGGAACATGAAAGATATGATATTTCTTACTCTTTGGATCATGCATATTACTGGAGTTCTCATTCCTTCTACTAGGCACCATTTCTAAACAATGGCATACACTAGATTGGTTTATGAATACCAATACCTAATCACAAACTTGTAAAACACTTATCATAAATTAAATAGTTTATGGATATAATCCATAATCATAAAAAATTTTTCTTTGAGGATTTATATACTCATAAACCCTTAATAATGCTTCGTAAATAAAATGAGAATTATCCTAAGCATACCCCCTGGGAGTGTCGTAACCAAGAGTGCAGCAAGGCCCGTTGTCGTGCACCAGTTCCCATTTGAGTCTAGCCCAAAGCAGTGTTTTCAGGTTTTACCCCTAGGTACATCTGTGCCAGATCCACCTCTACCTGCTCGTATCCACACAGGGATGTATTGCTCTAAAAACTCCCAAAATATCTACAATACCAAAACTCTAGGAATTTCTTCTATAATAATCCTCAAATTCTATCTTAGGTCTATGTGCTCTAATCAGAGTTTATATAAATATAGCTTTCAAGGTTATTTCTGAACTTCCTTTGATACCAACTGTAATTCCCCGACCCCAGTTACCCATAGTCGGTGCATTATTTTAATACATTGGAATGATTACAAGGAATCATGTCCCGAAGGACCGATTGGTCTAGAAGTCATGGAAAATAGATTACATACACGAATGTTACATTTCACATTAAGACATACAAAAAAACATAAATAATATTTATGAACACCATTATTCCCTTGTATTAACCCTACATATCAATCAAAATACACTTCTTGGAATCCATGGAAAAATAAAACATAGAAAGGGGTGAACTCAAATGCTCAGTAAGGGTAAGCAATACAACAAAAACTTTCATAAATTAGCATAAACATTTAAGGAAATGTATAACTAAAACAAAAGCCTTTTAAACATGAACTTCATAATTATATGGAAATAATAAAATGAAATAATTCCATTTACTTAGTCACATGGATATTATACTAGTCGAATAATCAAATGCAACATCACTAACCACTTTCATAATTATGGAATTCATAATGCTAGACTATCATAATCACATAGTCAAGACCTCATGCCAAGACTACAAATAAGATCTTGTCAAGGCCTCGTTCCAAGACACTAGTTTGTCTCATGAGACCTACCGATGCATCGAGGAGCTATATCGGGCTCCACCCGTCACTTATTAAGTTCAATTCATTACTCATATGAACAGGTTTAAACATAACATAAAAATTCATATTAAAACTAGCATATGAAATGTCAATACTTTATCCATAAACCATGAATGGTATAAAAATAACACATCCACAGTCAAACATATCACAAAACCTTCAAAAAAATATGGAAGTTTTGTATCATGACAAATAAAATTCAAATAAGCTTAAAATCCATCAAAGGATGTTGACATAGATGAAATCAAAACTATTTTAGAGAAATATATTTTTTTTGAAATCATTTAAAAGTCACATAATTATAAAATAAAACATTTACTTTGAAAATATCCTTATAAGCTTGTAAGGGAATCTTTTAAGGTTTTATAACGACATAAAATAACCGCACCCTCCATATAAGTTAAAAAAAATACATTCGTACATTAATTCTGTAGAAAAGGTTAAAAAGAACCTTGTTTGGAAAACGACAGAAAGATTCCTTTATAAACATCTTATAAAAAGTCAAACAAGGGTATAAATTACTTTAACCCATATTCTGTAAAATAGTAAGAATTTTTTGAAATACATTTTTAAGAATCATGGATGTGGATGATAAAGAGGTCCCAGTAGATAATTATGTATAAACAACATCGGATAGTGAAGAGATTGTGAAATAAACCCTTACCAATTTAGTAAATTAAGAAACATACACCCCATGAAAGAGGTATCATACAATTAATGTGTAAATACAAATAAATTAAAGTATATTATACAAATAATACAATTATGGGTAGTACATACACCACACAAAAGGTAATAGTGGAAATATGGCATGAATCTCACGAGAATAAGGAGTGAGATGAAAACCCATTACCTTGTACTTTTCCTTGGTTGAGGGTAGGTTAACCTCATTTATAATAGTTAAATCATTGTTATTAAATTATAACAGAATCATATATATAAATATAATATCATATATTATCTTTTAATATTGTTTTGTTAATAATATTTTATCATTATCGTCGTTTCGGGTGTTAACTGATTCGTTTTCCTTTATATGCTTTGTTACGTAAGCCATGTTTGTTATAGATAGGTTGTATCTTATTAATATCCAGAATGATATCAAGTCCTTAAACATTAAATTTAATCATAAAATGATAATTATTCTTGAATGTATATGATGGGGAAATGAATCTCATCACGTTCGTGGAGATGGTAATCCGTACGTACGCACGAATGCTACTTTCATTTCATTTTTCATTTTAAAAGGAATCAAAACGAAATGATACATAGGTATATTATTATTCCATTATAATATACTATATCTTATATTATTTACTTAATTTCATTAACACCATCATTTATACGTTCCATGTATGGTATGAATGAGTCATACCACTTTGAGGGGGCGGTAGTCCGCACTTCCTCAAATGAAATTATCGTATATATATACAACATGAAATGAATAATGGTATGATATAAAATGGAATTAAATAAGCTTATATATATAAAATAAATATAATTAATATCATATTTAATTATAGTGCCATCATAATGGCCACCATGAGAGGTGGTAGGAGATAATTGAACAATCATCGTTTCGTGAGGCGTTTGGTTGCCATCTACAGAAAAATTATGTTCTTCACCCATTAGATGGAGGTGTGTGTAGGTGTATTTAGAATATTTCTCTTAAAAATATCCTAGTATATTTATAAAACTAGTTTTGTTAAAAAATAAAATAATGAGAAGAGTTTAGGGGTTGGATAAGTAAAATAAAAGAAAAGTAGCTAAGAGAAATCGTTACCTTTAATTTGGGTAACTCCCTTTGGTTTTAACCAAAAAGGACTCTTGAAGTGCATTATGCCTAAGGTAAGGCTTCTAGGAGGAGGAGAGGGATGTAAAGAACTTAATTGGGCAGAGGATGGATGGGACAAAGGGATTGAGAGGTGTGAGGAATTGGTTAGAAGTGGTGTCCTTTTATAAGGGGGAGGAGGGGCTCTTTAAAAAAAACTTAAAGTATTATTTTATAATAAAATCATATTTGGTTTATAATGGATAAAAAGTGAATTATTCAAAGTCTAAATTGGGGATGTCTAGAAATAATTTCAACCAATATATTTTAGACAGGTTTGGGTCATTATATTAACCTTATCTTTTAGTTTTAACTCTTAGTTAATTAGTTTGACACTTACCATGTCACTTTGTATTTTTATATTATATAGTTAATAAACATACAATATACATCCAAGAGACCCCCAAGTGGTACATTAATGATACAACTATCATGATAAAAGTCCTTTGGACGATCCTTATATTTTTAGAAATTTAATATCAATTAATAATAAAATATTCGTTTTAAAAACTCTTTTATGTCAATTTTGACACTATTTGGTATTTGATTTTTGTGAAAATCATAACAGCATTATTACTTCGAAAGAAGTTAACTAAATCAATAATAACATGTCATTTTAACCTATAAAATTAGTGTAATTTATTAAAAGTATAAAATTATATTTATCCGGGTATTTATAATATCAATTATTTTAATATTTCACTAATAAGGTAATTACTGCATCATTATTGTGTCATAAATAAATTAAATTATTTGATGTCTAAAAATTATAAATAAAACACTATTATGTAGGAAATCTTTTTATATTTCTAATGAACATTTATAGTCTAATTTATAACAAATATAACCCTATGTAAAAATTGTTTTTCTAAAAGATATATCCTTATGTCATTTTTGTATTTACTTTATCTTAATTAATATAAAGTGTCATTATCACTTACAAGTGGATCCATGGGGTCCCAAAATCGACCCAAATATGCCCATGGTCGGCCATGTATCAACCAATAGGGTTAAGACACGTTTTAGAATAATTTATTATTATTATAATAATATTTGTTACCCTTATTTACTGGATTTACCCTTTAACCATGGTAAATAAAATATTTACCGAAGTAATTTTTCAAAATGTCTAAAAACAAAAGTTAACTATTTACACAATTTGGACATCCTGATTCAAAATAAGAATTCCATTTTTCAAAATTCAAAACACAGAATTAGAAGAAATTAATTTAAAATTAATTCCCACTGTCAAAACAAAAAGCGCGTTTTTAAGAGATAGTAACTATCAAAAGATTGACACTTGTTTATGTCCGGTTTAAATGTGAAATGATGTAAAATTACAAAATTTGTATTAAATGGTAAAAATATATTATAAATATACTTTAAAACAACTCAAATTGATAATTTATCACTATTAATTATTTCGATTAAAAAAGTTGTTTTTAATTTTTTTTAGTAATTTTCACTATTCATCAAAATATGAAAGTTATCCGAAAAGTACCAAAATTTCACCCTAGGCTAATTTTGATATTCTGAATCCAAAAAAGAAGTCCATTTTTAGAGATAAAATGTATAAAATTTCAAAAATACGCTATTACTATTCATAACGGCTAGTTTTATTAGTTGTGGTGTGTGTCAGAACTCGAAGTTGCGTACAACACACGCTACTGTATTATTCAATGAGAAGCGTACTGTGGAATCTTGGGGTGTTATAGGTATAAAACGAAGGCTTGATAAGGGTGTGAGTATAACTAAGTATGCCACCACCAATAGTTTATACAAAATATCTAGTAAAAGTAGATAGCTCATGCATATGATAAATAATTTTAGGTAAAGGTAAACAGTTCAATAGAGTATTCTAGGTTTGTTCCTTTAAATAATACTTTTATTGAACCAGATATACTACTTTTGAATCACATGGTTTAATCTACTTATTTTAATTTATTCAATTGATTAGGCATGTTCAACATTCTCAATAATATGAGAATGAAATCAAGTTCTATATCAACAGGCATCACATTATATAAACCTCATAATCCCCACCTTGAAGCCTTAGTTTGAGTGGAATGCAACCATTAAGGGAATAAAAAATTTTCCCCTTAAAACCCATGTATTTAGGGGTGGAGAAAGAACCTTAGTCCAACTCAACCCGTGGGTGTGGAAACTCAATTCTATACCCCAATATATAAATCCATGTGCATGTACTTATTTATCATTTGCCACAATCATCCACATCATTATAGTTATAGATAATATAATTTTCATAATAAAAAAAATATCAATAAATGGTAAATTAACATTATGCCTCAATCGATTAACAAATTCATCATTTATATCACTTATCCCTTTATCCCCACTTCCCATTTCCCTTGTCTATCTCACTAAGAATATTCAAGTGTAAACATAATTCCTTATAAAATATATGGTTATAGAGTAAAAATATAATTCCCATATAATTAAGGATAGTGAATGAGAAGATTTATCATAATAAAGTGAATGATAATGATAATTCCAATGAACATGAAACTATAAACCAATGACTGATGAAAATAACCATCTAATTATCAGAAATGAATGTAATAAGATAATTTATTTCACATACATTTTCCTATAATTAAGGAATTAATTTAATATATATTCTATTAATATAAGGAAATATATTTTCTTGACCAGAATAATTTAACAATTTAATCAATTTTCACCCCAATCTCATCTTTTCTTGAAAAGATGAGATTTCAAGTTGATTTTTTAGGTCTGAAGTGCCAAAATCAACTTCTTTCGAATTATATATCGAAAAGAAGAATAAAAAGTTATTCCTCTTCTAATTAGGAATTAAAAAAAAACATAATGGATTGAAATATGTAATAAAATACCCATATTGAATAAACCTTTATAGGAAGAAATCATATATTTTACACTAAAAATCTATTTTAGTATACAATGTTAAAAATAATGCATTCCATAAATATTTATCCTTAAAAATATATTAAATATTCCGGATTAATATTAAAACCATATGATTAAATTATTTTATTACATATTCTTCCAAATAATACAATTCAATATTAATGTATAATATCCAATTTTTTATACCATTATCATATATTCTCAAAAATATTCTAATAATTTCCCAAGTTAATATCATAATAAAATAAAATATGCTCTCGAAATATAATTCTACCTATATTCCTAAAATGTAAATTATATAATGTCCCATTATTAGTGAACTTATTCTATAATAACATTATTCATATTGTAAAAAATCACATTTCAATCATTTGGTCATCCATGTCTTATGTTCCCAAATTTTTATAACCCAAAATTAAATCATCATAAAAGATACCATAAACCCTAAAGGATACCAATAACATTAAAATTGTGTCCAAAAAATTATAAGGTATTATCTATCAAATTTCGTTTTTTAATAAATCCTATACTAAACATAAGGTTTTTATTATCCTAACTATTTCCCAAATTAATCTTACTAATTTTATAATTACATCCCTTAAAATAATAAAATGATATATATATGGATTTCAACTTCTAATAAACCATCAGATTAAAATCCCTGGATATTACCCATAAATATTATGTTTAACTATCATGATAAGAATTTTCTCATCATGGTTATCTAAAACACACTCTAATACCAATTGTAACATCCTCAAAACTAAACACTTGGATTCGATTTTTAAAATATAAACATTAAATTTATGGATTTGATACCAATAAATTTGAGATAATTTAAGCTATACAAAAAATTCATAATAAAAAGTAAATATAGGATCACATCAATACCTAAAAACATTTTAGTGTTAGAGTTTTATTGAATTAGGAGAAAATATTAACAAAACATACCCATGTCTTATATTTATCATAATTATCACTATAACCATACTTCTTCCCATATTATGTCTTCATCATTGTCCATACTCATCCTTAAACCCTATGAAAAAATTATAAATATGGGATGAGTAAAAAAATTCTCATTAAGGGATATAAAAATATTAAAGAAACTCATGATCCCATTTTAGAAACATGAGATCATAAAAGATAGTTTTCATTTAATATAATTAATTTTAATATCATGTAATAATTTACTTAGACATGAATTCATCATTTATATGACATTTGTTTTCATAAAACACATTTTAAAAAATATAAAGGGAATATAATAATTATGAGGGTTTATTATAAAACATGAGTAACCATGAAAAATGTTTTCTAAAAAAGATATCTTTTTACCCTAGAAGGGAATAACCATTCCTTTAAAACAAATTTTCACTATATAATCTTTTGAAATAAAGTTTATTTCCATTATAACACATTTTTAACTATAAAAAATCATGTAGTTAACTTGTTAGAAAATTTTAAAATTAGTATTATAATAAAAATTAGAAATAGAATATCCTACCCAGTAAACTAGAATAATCTCTTAGGGGAAAATTAACCATATAACATAGTCCCATTTCCCAATGCATTATTAGGATATATCAGGATCAACCATTCTATTTTTATAATTGAAAAACCCAACATTAGTTTATAATAGAAACACTTAACATCAAAAAAATTCCAAATATTTATTTTATAATAATAATACATGAATTTTTTCTTTTTTCATATTTATTTTAATAAAAATATTCTTTTCACACCTATGAAAAAATTTCCAGATATTCAAATATCCATTCCATTTAAAATAAAAAATGAAAATATATAGAAACTTGGGAATACATTGATTTTATTGGAATACAATATTAAATCTATCAATGGAATCCATTAACCAAAAAATTTTTACAATGGAGGGAATATTTGTTGATATTATATATCCTGAAATTGATTATTAATTTTAACTTTTTTTAAAAAAAATGTTAATTATAGAATAAATAAATATATTCATTTGGAAACCATTAAAATAATATAAAAGGTGTATTATAATTTATTTTTATAATTAATTAGTGTCCTTATTTATAAATAAATAAAAAATATTTATGAATATGGACACTGTAGAATAAAACTGAAAAAATAAATATTTAAAAAGATAAAAAATGACGGGTTTAAAATAATGGGACCCTTACCTATAGTATGAATCATCCCAAAAATTATTTGTGTTCATGAATAATAATATTATGTCAATTATATAATTTTTTTTAAAATAATTTTTATCATTCCTTTTATTTTATTTATTACCATGTTATATTTAATTAATTAATCAATTATGTTCTTGATGGATGTTTTGATGATATTTGGATCATATGTCCAAAACAAAATCCGTATGTTGACTATGAACAAAGAGGTAATTATTACATAATAACTATAATATTAATAATAAAATACATTCTATGTTTATATATTAATTATAACATTCATTGAAACAATGGATGATTTTTCTGAAAAATGAAATATGGTACAGTTATAGAGATAGTTGGACGTATGTACACATGAGTAATTGTCCAATTTTTTTAATGATATTGGTAGAAAGATGGTAAATATTAGTTTATATATATATATATATTTATAATTATGACCTAAATATAAAATTATAACTTTAAAAAAATTATACATATTATACATATGATTTGGTGATGAAAAACTCATCACATCCCTTCTTGGAGGTTGAAGTCTTCACGTACATATGAATCACATTATCATTTACCAAGGGATGGAATGGTAAGAAATTTAATAATAAATTATCTTTAAATAATTATAAATATGGAAATAATATCATATATATACATTTAATATATCATTATTACCATATTATAGTGATGATGATGGAAAACGAATTAAATCAGTTCACGAGGTGATAGTCCAATGTACACACAAATGGTGGTTTTATTTTCAATTTGATGGATAGAGGATATAAATATATGTTATTTAATTAAAAAAATACAAAATTATATTTATTATAATAGAGTTCATATATAAATATATTTTAATGAGTTAAAAGGGGAAATTGAACTGAAATATTTGATTAAAATCTATACCTCTTATTCAGACAACCTCATATTCTTTACACGTTATTCCCTTTAAGGATGGAATCATTCTAAAAAATATGAAATATATAATGTGAGAATGGATTATTGGATTATATTTGACAAGTTAATGGACCAAATGTCTCTAGATGTGTGTAGTGGAGGGGAGATAGTCTTCCATTTTTTCAATTAGCGGATGGGAATTCTGGGAATTTACTTAATTATTAAATTTATATATATTAATATTCGTGTAAAAATAGATTAAAATAGATATAATTAAATTAAAATATAAAGGTGTTTAATAATAATATTATAATATAAATTCTGGAGATTTTTACGTTGGTTTTAACCATTATATATTTCTTTTAACCCCCAGTTAACCCTTTTGATGATTGTGGAGATAAAAATGTTTTTCTACAATTTAGGGTAATGAAATTTAAAATAAAATTAAAAGTAACCAATAAATAAAAAATGGATGATATTTCAGGACAAATAACATTAATTTTGAAAAACCTAGTATTTATATAAATTTTAAATCATTTAATAAAATATTGTTTATTATAAATTGTCATTAAAGTCATTTTTGGAAACAAGTGAAATATTTTGATTTATTATGTGTCTAAATCATGTAAAATATATTCAAAATGACTTTTATTATAATTTATTTAGTATTGGTTCTTAATATAATCTTAAAATACAAATTTTATAGGATAAAACATTATTTTAATCCTTTTATTTTGTTTAACATTGTGGTGAATTAATTTTAACCATAATAATAATAATTACTTTTAAATAATCATGTGTAATAATTTTAATTATATGGTTATAATTGAATCATGAATTACTAAGGATTGATAATATAGACAATTTAATAAAATAATTATCCTCAATTTATATTTTTAATATTCTTAATAACTTAATAATATATGATTTAACATAAAATATCATTTTTGTAGTTTTTTACACTATTCATTTAATTAGGCATTGAAAAAGACTTAAAAAATTGAATTAAAATATACTACATTAAAACATCCCTTGTTTTTATATTTATCATTAATATTTGTGGGAAACTATATCTCACAAAATTATTATTAATTTTTGTGTTTCCAAAATTACTTACATGACTTTTCTACTACATGGACATACACTATATTGACATTGTGTAAGAATTTTGGTAAATAATTTAAATAAAAAATTGAAAATAAAATAATATTGTAATAGATTATTTTTTTTCAAATTAATTATGGAAAATTAATTGAATTATTTATCCCTATGAAACATAATTTATATAAAAAATGAAAGAGAGTGACATTATCGAAATTATAAACAATATATAAGTTGTTTTCAATGGAAAATTACAAAAAATTACCAAATATTATAATATAATATGTTTATTGTAAACCCTAAGTCTTAAAATATATTAATTGAAATTTCTATGGTAATTCATTGTACTTATGAGAATATTGTTATGCTTAATTACACGATTTACACTTATTGAGGGGACCAATAATTAATATTCTTACAATAAAGAAAGAAAAAATAGACATATTTACAAAATTTAGACATAATGATTCCAAATATGGAATATATTTTTTAATATTAAATTAATAAAATTTTTAGAAATTTATTTATTATTACAACACAATACCTAACATGAATGATTTTTTAGAATAAATTTCAATTTTAATCCCCAAAATGATCTTATACCAAAATATGGTATAATGATATTTAAAATACAATTAAATAAAAATTTTCATTAATTGAAGACAATATTTAACTCATAATGACACTTTCTAATGAAAAAAATTACAATTTTACAAAAAATATTATATTCATTATTCATTGAAAATCATTCTTTTTCATAAAAATTCAAAATTTCACCATAAAAATTTTTATATGATTGTTTTAAACATGATATCCTTTTTCTAAAATATTTTTTAAAAACTTTATAGAAATAAATTAAATAATATTCTCTAAAAAATGAATAAAAATCATTTTTGAAGAAAACACATGTGTGGAAAAAATGAATCTACATAATAATTTAGTTTTTATTTCCTATGAATTGAAAAATACATTTGTATTGAGTGGGACCTATATATATATATATTATAAGATAGTTAATCCTATTCATTCCCTCCGATATAATGACTATGTTAATACTATAAAAATTTAATATTAATACTTCATGGTTAATTTATTCTCGAGGTTGAATGTTTTAAATGCTATTGAATATTGTTTTCTTTTGAAATATTGAGATTTTACACATAAAATTCAAAGTAGGCCCCCCATAAATAGTTTGACTAAGTCTCCACCATCAAACTATTTATCAAGATATATTAGTGTAAGAACCTTGTTCTTTATTTGGGGTATGGGTTTCTATTCTTCCTTTTCCTTCGAGTTGTTTTGAGAAAACAACAGAATTTGGGAAAAGTAAAGGAATCAGAGGTTACATGCCGAGTAATCTTAAGAACTTGCTGGGTAGTTTGGCCATGTGTGGTCGGAATACATGGCATGTGGGCATATTAGCAAGGAAAAGGGGGAAAACTAACAACACGCCATATACATCCTGGTACACACCGTGTCGTTAAATTGGATGGTCCTGGAAGGTAAGTTGGAAGAGAACGACTGCCAAATGAATAGTGAAATGATGTACTTGCCGAGAATGTGGGCGTACATGTCTTTTATTTGTTTTTTTCACATAAAACTGGTAGTATCCTCCCCATTCAGTCGATTGGACAGTGGGCTCGCTGGGGGAACTCAAGAGGAGAGCTGGAACGTCAACCTCTTCCCAGATGATCATTTGAACACCATTTCGATCACTGTCATTCCTTTTTGAACCCAAACAATATCTCTTAATTGATGTTGATCTATTCTTAGTGATTTTAGTTCTCGAAAAAGTTATTTAATGTTGATTAAATATCCTTATTTCTTAGATTTATACCATTCTAGCTTGAATTGGAAGTCGAGGTTGGACAAAGAGAGGCATACTATGACGATGTCAGTGGTATCTTGTTAATTGTTTAATGTCAAGTTGTTTATATGTGTTGTCGTGCCACTCACTCATGTTTAAGGTGTCTCTTGATTTAGAATTTGACTCATGTTAATACCTAATGACATTATGTAATTTATTAAATTAATTGAAGCTTGTTTTGGATTAATTGGTATGATTAGGGCCCACCTCGTGGGTGCGTTTTCCACTAGATGACCATTGGTTATCCATTCAGCCTAGGATGCCAATGGGTTGCCTTTTTTCCCATTTTAAGGGTTTTTGTAGAATTAATTTTTGTAAAATAAATGATTCCATTGGTATAAAATTTTTAAAGCACTGTGATAGTTTAATTAACATGTTAGTGTTGTTATATAATTTTTCCAACAAGAGGTAATTTTGGAAACAATCATGTAATAGTGTAATTTCCATGTGTTGATTACTATTCTGAAATGATGACGCACCAAGATTGGCTCTAATACATGCTGAAATGCGCATACACCGGGCTCATCCTTGATACATACTGAAATGATAATACACTGGGCTCGTCCATAATAATTGCTGAAATGCTGATACATCGGGCTTATCCCTAACATTAATATACTGAAATGCTAATACATTGGTCTTTTCCATGATTTGAATATTCTTCAATTCTAATACATCAGGCTTGGCCCTAAGTCATATTGAAATGGAATGAACGATGATTCGTATGAAAAGCTAAAGCACAATCTTGGATTCAAAATACACTTCTTGGTTTAGATAGCCTGTCGATGTTTCAATTCTGTTTTCTTTATATAGGAAATTTCTGGGCATAAGTCGGATACCGAGACTTATATAATTCAAATAATTTTAATTGACTAAAAACATGAAATAAATGTAAATGAGTGCCAGTACTTTTAGGATTGGATTCTTTTGAGTACTTGCTAGTTTACTACTTTTCACTATTGTACTGTACTATTTCATATACTCACTGATAGATTGGAACTGACCAAAGGTGCTTTCCTTCTGGGATTTATTTCTCTCACCCTATTTGGGTCATGTTTTTGTGAACATGTAGACTCTATTACTATAGGTTTTAATAGGGTTAAGTCTCTTAATACAAGTACATGATTTTTTTAGGATAAGGAAAACATAGGACCATGTCAAGGCTTACGATGTAGCTATGTTTATTTTTTCATTATTTTATCATAGTATTCTATTGTGCATGATTTTAGAGTAACCTATTTTCACTATTTTCTTATAACATGTAAACATGCAAGATTCTACTAATATATTATACATTCTGGTTATCTTTACCTAGTAGTCTTCTGTTGTTTTCTATCTACTGCTTCCGCTATTGTTATTATTTATTCTGTTGTGTTATATTCTGCCAATGAGGGCATAATTTCCCCACTATTACACACTAAGACCTCACTGCTAGGTGGAATCCTCTATTGTTTGGGGAAATGTGCTTGAGTCCATGTTGCCAACTTGGTACGAGGAACCAATTGAGTTTCTTCCAGACTCGGGACATTACTATTTTATAATAGAGGGTTTCTTTTCTTCTTTGTTTAATGGTTTTTCGAGAATAGATTGAATGATGAAGCATATGGAATTTGGCAATGAGCTGTGCTAAGGAGTAGTTTCCCTGTGTACATGGAAAATCAAAATTTCCTCTAATTAAGTTGTTCTTTTGTATTTTGATCTATTACAGTTGATTTGTTTCTCCATTCAGTGGCTCACTTGATTTTTTCTATTACTATTGATGCAATTGTAGTTTCTTTTTCGTTGTAACCCGATGAGATGACGGTGCACCATCTCAGGCAACATATAGTAAATTGATAGAATCACATGCCATGAATTGTGCCATGCCATCAAGAATGCATTTCAAATTTCATGATGTAGTGATAGATATCATTATATAGATTCATATTATTACGATATTACCTAGATAGATATGCCTATTGTTGTCAAATGTGTATTGGTGTGTGATATTGTTCGAATTGAATGTATGCCAAACATTGATCTCTGAGGGGTACGGGCCCTCTTGGATCATAATTTGGTGGGTCATTATTCAGCCTTCTGTATAAAATTATGCTATGATATGCTCTGTATGGGTGCGAAACATTGATTTTCGAGGAGTATGGGCCCTCACGGATAAGAATTTGGCATCCAACGGGTTTTTCTCTAAATAACATTCATTTTCTAAGAAATCTATAGATTATTTTCTAATAAACCATGAATACACGATGTGTAGTTTAGACTAACAGATTATGTGTTCTTCCTATTTGGGGATGATGGTCTTCTATGTTTTAATATGAACATTCCATGTAGTATTTGACCGTGTAACAGGCCGTGTGAGAGAAAACATGAGCCAAGGAGTTCGGATTAGAACACGCTGTGTACTCTTGGTACATGCTGTATAGATTACATAGGCAGACCCTATATGAAAGTAGATGTGTTGGAGTACATGGATAGGAGGTAAGGCCCATGTACACTATGTGTGTGTGTGGAACACTCCATGTCCATGGGGTTGATACACGCCCATGCCGACGGTTGAACACAACCATGTAATGACATAAGGGTACACACCGTGTATACTGGCTACATGACATGTAGTCTATTTTATGCTATATTTGGGAGTCTTTCCCTATTTTGTTTTTTCACCCATGTACGACAAAACCTGATGATGAGTTTGAACTAAGGCATGATCTTGACCTTTTAGAGTCACGGTGATACGAAGACCACTTGCTGTGTTCTAGGAGAGTGATGATGATCATACTCAAAAAATTGTTGACCATGGGATACCGATGGATCCTCCAGTTGTTCCAAGTGTGGAACCATCCATTATACCAGATGCAGGTGAAAATACACAGTTACTTGAATGCTTTTGTGAGATTCATACAGTCCGTTTAGGGAGCACCACAGGCTATAACATCTATAGAAGAGAGGATGAATATCTTCCTGTAGTAGAATCCAAATTTTTAGGGGATGGAAGACTACAGGCTGTAGAATCATGGTAGGAAACAAAGATGACTATCTTCAATCATCTGTAAATGCCGCTTGAGAGGCGGGTCAAGATCGGGTTGTATATTTTACAGATTCTTCCTAGAGATGGTGGGATGTTTTCACTCAGGCAGGGTATCATCATGATATGACATGGGAAGACCTTCAAGAATCCTTCTATGATTATTATTTTCCCAAGACACTATGGGATGACCGAGCCTAGGATTTCATACACCTGGTGCAGGGAACACTATAAGTTATGGACTATTCTACCCTGTTCATTAAGCTTCAGTGATTCACACCTATTCTTATGGGTGATGATGTATCAAAATCTAGATGATTCAAGGATGGTCCTAGGGTTGACATATGATTGTAGGTGATTGTATTCAGGTTTCCTTCTAAATCTATTATTTTGAATGAGGTGTTGATTACCGATCAGAACCTTTGGGAATCTGGGGGTACGAGCTAGGGTGGGTTGTCACTGAGATATGGTACTATCTTGACCAGAAGCAAGAAGCCTTGTATGAAGATTTCACATGGGGATATGAGTAGTCAGAACATTTCATATGGTATCCAGGTGAGGTGATACCAGTGATGAATGATTGGGCATAGTAAACCTCAGTGCCCGATAGACCCAGACGAGTGCTGAACATGCTGCAAGATGGTCCATTTACAAAGGTTCTCTAAGAAATTTTCCCCAAGAGTTTTGTGAGAGAGGTTCTTCAAAAACTACACATTCAGGAGTGGGTTCATGAGATTCCCACTAGCCAGGGAACTAAAATATTCCTAGCCATTCAGGCCGAGGGGGTGGTCGTCACCTTGGTAGCCAGACCTGAGGATCTCAGTGACAGCAGGGTAGGTCAGCTCAGGGTAGCCAAGAATTGTCTCAAGGTTGTGGTACAGGTCAGACTTATGTATTACAACAGACCTAGTAAGAGAAGGATCCCAAAGCTTCTACTGTCAATGGTACTATTCTAGTCACCTATGTTTTATCTTCTGCACTTTTACTGACTGGTGTTACTCATAGTTTTAAATATGTTGTCATTGTGGAAAGTCTTGGTATTTGTGTTCATACTTCTTCTGATGTTATGATGTCTAATAATCCATTAGGTATTATAATGGAAGTTGTGTGTCAGGGAATGGAGTTACCCCTTGATATTGGTGGCATTCAATTCATATTAAACCTCTATGTCATAGAGATGATAGTCTTCGATGTAATTATCAGAATGAACTGGTTTTTTCCTTTTCAAGTCTTCGATTATTGCTATCACTGTAGGGTGATTTTCACATCACTTGAGGGAAGATAATTTCAACATAAGGGTGAATGGGATGTTCAGGTGAGTCGAGATGGACCCGAGCATCATGGTCTATGTGGGATGGTAGAGTAGATTGTGACTTTATATAGAGATGATCTGGGGACAAGTCTGGAAGGTTTCCCTCTGATGGCTGATCGGATCATGGATGTTTTCCAAGATGAATTTTTAGAGTTACCTCCAGTCAGAGAGGTGGAGTTCACTCTCGATATAGTTTCTAGAGATGCACCAATATCCATTCCTCCTTACATGATGGCTATAATGGAGTTTCAATAGATCAAGAGGCAGTTGGAAGATTTAGAAGTTAAGGGATTTATCCGACCCAATACTTATTCTTGGGGTTCCCCAGACCTTTTCACAAAAAATACGGATGGCACCCTTAGGCTATGCATGGACTATCATAAACTGAACCAGTTGATGGTTAAAAACCGATATCCCTTTCCACTGATAGATGACCTCTTTATCAATGTTTAGGAGCTTGGGTGTTCTTGAAGATTGGACAAAGGTTTGAATATCACCAGATACATGTTCTATTGGCAGAAATACCACGTACTACCTTTCGTTGCGGGTATGGTCTCTATGATTACTTGGTTATGCCGTTCAGTCTCACAAACGCACCAGCAGTTCTCATGGAACTAATGAACCAAGTGTCCCATCCATACCTAGATTATATTTGGTGGTTTTCATAGATGATATCTTGGTATATTCTCCCAATTGACATGACTAGGCCAAACATCTTGAGTTTGTTTTGAATACATTAAGAGAGAATCAGTTATATGCTATGATCACAAAATTCCACTCCATGATGTGTCAGAATGACTTCCTTGGTCACGCCATATAAAAAACTAGAGTATCATTGGAATGAGAGACGGTAAGAGTAGTAGTTACCTGGGAGCAACTCAAGGATGTTTTTGAGGTGAAAAGCATATTGGGATGAGCTGGTTACTATAGCTGTTTTATACAAGAATTATCATGCTTAGTGTAATGTCTCGGATTTTCCATGCCTTTTTTTAATAAATATTTTATTACTGTTACGTCCAAAAACTAGATTTCACCACCGACCTGCACCAGCCGATGTTAGGCCTTGCCTAAGGTAAAAGATATCTGTTGCAACAGATTTAAAAAGATTTCGCTACAGTATAAAATAGTATTTTATTAAATATTTTATTACTGTTACATCCAAAAAATAGATTTCACCGCCGATCTATGCCGGCCGATGTTAGTCCTTTCCTGAGGTAAAATCATTGTTCTGAACGCAACGGTGCCCTCAGATTTCTGATCTGAGCACCCGTTCAGGAGTTATTCCACTTTTTCAGGAAAACCGCACGCGCACATATTTTAATTATTAAATTAAATTCCAACATTTGTTCCGGGATCACCGGGGCTCGGATCTGCATGTCATCTCGAAGACTGGTCTCAGTGCCTTACTTGTCAGCAAGTAAAGGCTGAGCACTAGGTACTAGTGGGTTTGAATCATCCCCTTGAGGTACCAGAGTGGATGTGGGGTGGGATATCCTTGGACTTCATGATGGGTCTACCACATACGTCCAGGGGACACGATGCCATCTGGGTGATCGTTGATCGACTCACCAAGTCGTCCCACTACCTAGCCATATGGGAGCAGAGTTCGGTAGAGATCTTGGGACGCCTCAACGTGCAGGATTAGTTCGAATTCATGGAGTTACATCAATTATAGTCTCAGATCGTGATGCTCGATTCACATCCCAGTTGTGGAAGTGATTGCAAGTAGATTTTGGGACTCAGTTACGCTTGAGCATAGCGTTTCATCCTCAGAATGATGGTCAGACGGAGTGGACCATCCAGGTTCTGTAGGATATGCTACGATCTTGGATACTTGACTTTGGTCATAGTTGGAAGGATCACCTACCATTGGTGAAATTTTCTCATAACAACAATTATCATTCCACTATAGGTATGGCACCATTCAAGGATTTGTACGGGCGACCTTGCAGGTCAGCACATTGCTGGACTGACCCAGGAGAGTCCGCACTCATGGGACCAAAGATGGTGAGAGCAACTACAAAGAAAGTGTAGGTCATCCAGGAGTAGATGAAGACTGCAAAAATTTGACAAAAGTCTTATGATGACAGGTGGCCGAGGCCCTTGTAGTTCGAGGAGGGAGACCATGTGTTCCTTCACGTCTCACCTTGATGGGGAATGTGGAGATTTGGCCGAGGTGCCAAGATATCTCCGAGGTTCATTGACCCTTTTCAGATTCTAAGTAGAGTTGGCAAGGTGGTGTATCGCTTGGATCTACCTCATCATATGGATCGGGTACACAAGGTCTTCCATGTGTCGTAGCTATAGAGGTATGTGCATGACCCATCACACATCATCGACTGGGGTGAGTTGGACATCGATGATGGAGCGACCTTTGATGAGTACCCAGTGGAGATCGAGGATCGGTCAGAGAAGATCCTTCATGGATGAGGTATTACATTAGTGTGTGTTCGAAGGCAGCACGAGAATCTCCAAGAGAGCACGTGGGAGCGGGAGGCTCAAAGCCGCGTGCAGTACCCACATCTTTTTGAGTAGCCCTTGTTTTGGATTTTCAGGGATGTAAAATCCCTAAGGTGGGTGTGATGTAATGTCTTAGATTTTCCATGACTTATTTTTAATATTATGTGGGAATTATTTCGAGACTAGTCTTCAAGACGACGTGTAGTTCTGAGGACTGGTGAGCCCAGAACAAATGTTGGAATTTAATTTAATAATTAAATTACTCGCGCATGCAGTTTTCCTAAAAAAGTGGAATAACTCATGAACGGGTGATCGGATCAGAAATCCGAGGGCACTGCTGTGTTCATAACAACAATTTTACCTTAGGCAAGGCCTAACATTATCCGGAACATTTCGGTGGTGAAATCTAGTTTTTGGACGTAACAATAATAAAATATTTAATAAAAAAATATTTTATTCTGAATCAAAATCTTTTTAAACATGTTGCAATAGATATCTTTTATCCTTTAAAAAAGAAGTCCTGTGCAGGGGTCCAGGGTTACTAACCTCATATCCCTAAAACCCTTGGTAGCTCTAGAAGCTCTGGAGAAAACCTCCCAATACAGCGATGACTTTCTTGACGATTTTCACCGGACACGACGACGCGACGACCAGATCTTTGCCAACAAACTCTTCGGATCCAGGTATGATTTTTGATTTTGATTCCTTTCCCCGTTCTTGATTCCTACGACGAACGCAAAATAATCTATGAACCGATTAGCCCGCTGATAGATCATTTTGTGGGAGGGTGTGATTTGGGGTTTTATCTGGAGATCAAATACCTGAGTTTTATAATCTGTTGATTGCTGTGGTTTTGATCTAATGGCGACAAACCTGGATCGTCACAAACAACTATCAAGGTTTGTGCCTATTGTTTGTTTCTTTCTATTTTTTTCTCCCTCGCGTTCTTTGTTGTGTTCTACACATTCTTGGAGGAAATCGATCTTTTCACATTCCTTTGATGGCACAACGATCCGAGATTGTAGATCCAACCCCGGAGCGATGTCACAGAGGTGCGACGACGGTTTCAGTGGGCGATTCGGAGTAGATCGAGAGATATGAGTTTTCGGGCGTTTTTTTCCAGATGGATCATTCAAGGTTTATGATCCAATTTAAGGACCTAAAACACCCATTTCAGTGTTCGTATGATGAAATGAACCAACCCCTGGAGTATTGGGAAGAATGGATGAGAAACCGTGGATCCGGAGGATCAGCCGCAACGCGAGGAGAAAGACGACGTTTCTGGAAAAATCCCGAGTACACGGCGTGTAGTATGGACTACACGACGTGTGTTAATCGACGGGCCACCTGGCATGTACTCTGGGAGTACACAGACACGGGTTGGGTACACGACCAAGGAACCGACGTGTATACCCCTCCCCGGCCAGGCCCGACCAGATACACGGGATACCTCGTGTGCTGGTACATGGGCAGGCGACACAGACATAGACCATGTACAGGCACATGGCCAGCGTACACGGAGTGATCCCCAGGTTCTCAAACATGGCGTGTGATTGTTCTAAATTCAATGTAGTTACTTTCTATCCGACAAGCTGAATGACATGGGCCGTTAACACGGGCAGTACCTGGAGTCAAGGAACACAGCGTGTGATTCTTTTACATGTCTTGTAATTGAGTTTTACACAGCTTGAACGGATGACATGGACCATTTACATGGGTAGTATCCAAGGTCAAGGAACACGACGTGTAACCATACTACACGTCATGTAACCTGTACTACATGGCTTGAGCCAGTTGCCTTATGTGACATGGGCTAGTTTCTATAGGGTTTGTCCCCTTGGCCTTTCTCATGAAGGTTCCCAGTATCATTTCCTACATATAGGAGTATGATCTCTTCAGTAGGACTTCCTGAATAGATTTGTTGGAATCCCCTATGTGAGACTTAGAGCCGGATCCTGTATTCATTCATGGAACCCTAGGTAGAGTTCTTGGTATCGACGTGACCAACTTTACCCAGGCACCGATCCTCTGCCTAGCGGATTAGATCAGACTGAGTTGTTGGAATCACCCCATGGCTATTGGTTGTGATCCTCATCTGAGCATCATGTTCCCAAGTACTTGTGGAGTGTGTTCTCCCGGAGTGAGTACTTCGCATCTCTCTCTTCATACCTAGGAGTGTGTTCTCCCTGTTGCATGCTTAGTGGAATCATCAAGCTAGATCTTAGTGGTGGTTACACAATGGTCGTTTGTGTATGAGTATATATGGATATTATTGTTATATGTTCCATAAACATATACTGTGTAGAGATTATTGTACCTTTATTTTGTGGTATTTCCCTTTCTGTATTCCTTTTTGGTTTTTGGGGTGTCCTACAGGGTATTTTTATACTCAACCCTGCACGGGATTTTCCTGCAAGTGTCATGTCTTGTGCAGACGAGCGAGCCTTTGACAGGATTCTAGGCGGACCAGGACCGGATAGTGCTCAGTGAGATCAGATAGGCCGATGTGTGTTCCTATGACTACAGATAGTAGTCCTAGAACCTTTCTTTACTAGTTGGACTTTGTTATGGACTCTCTTTTTGTGTGCTTGTACTTTTGGCCTAGGGTTTTACATTACTGCACTTTACATTCTTGTCGTACTCTGTTGGTCGGGTTTTAGTGTATGCATGTATCTTTTCCCTTTTATTAGTTTTTACTTTTCAGCTTTGTGGGCATGGAGATGAGTGTGCATGTGTATAGGTTTATAGGCAATTACTCCCATGTTAGAAGCATGCCTACTCGGTGCTAGTCACCAGCCCCTGGACTATTGGAGGCGGGCTTGGAGAGTTGCAGCTCGGGCCCCGCTGGGACGGGTCATGATAGAGAGATGTAATGTCTCGGATTTTCCATGCACTGTTTTTTTTAAGAATATGTGGTAATTATTTCGAGACCATTCTTCAAGACAGCGTGCAGTTCCGAGGCCTGGTGACCCCGGAACAAATGTTGGAATTTAATTTAATAATTAAATTACATGTGCGTGCGATTTTACTGAAAAAGTGGGATAACTCCCGAAAAAGTGCTCGGATCAGAAATCTGAGGGCACCGTTGCATTCCTAACAGTTATTTTACCTTAGGCGAGGCCTAACATAGACCAGCGTAGGTCGGTGGTGAAATCTAGTTTTTGGACATAATAGCAATAAAATATGTAATAAAAAAATATTTTATTTTGCAGCGAAATCTTTTTAAATATTTTGCAACAGATATATTTTATCCTTTTAATAAAAGGCCCATGCTGGGGTCTAAGGTTACAAACCTCATAACCCTGAAACCCATGCCGGCTCTGGATGCTCTGGAGAAAACCTCCCAACGCTGCGACGACGTTCTTGATGATTTTCGCCAGCGACGACGACGCGGTGACCAGATCTTCTCCAACGAACGCCGTGGATCTAGGTAGGATGTTTGATCTTGGTTTCTTTTTCCTGTTATTGATTATTACGACGCATGCGGACTAATCTATGAACTGATTAGCCCGCGGATCGATCGTTGTGTGGGCAAGTGTGATTTGGGGTTTTATCGAGAGATCAAATACCCGAGATTATAATATGTTGATTATTTTGATTTTGATCTAACGACGACGAACTCGGATTGTCACAAACAACAATCTAGGTTCGTCTCTCTTGTTCAATTTTTGGTATTTCTCCCTCACGCTCTTCGTTTCACTCTACGCGTTCTTGGAAGAAATTGATCTTTGCGCATTCGATTGTTGGAACAACGATATGAGATTGTAGATCCAACCCCAGAGTGATGTCACGGAGGTATGAAGACAGTTTTGGTGGACGGTTCAGAGTGTATCATGAGATATTAATTTTTGGGCGTTTTTCATTGAAAGATCATATGTTTTTCGTCGAGCCGATTGAAAGTCTGAAACACCCAGATTTGATGTTAGGATGACAAGATGAACCCGCGCCATGAGTTTCATGGCAAATGGAAGGCAGAATCAGAAACCGGAGGATCGGCCGAGGCGTGGAAGAGGAAGACGATGTTCTGGAGAAATCCCAACTACACAACATGTAGTATGGGCTACACGGAGTGTGTTTGTCGGCGGACCACCTGACGTGTAATCCGGGAGTACACGAAAACAGGTTGGGTACACGGCCAAGGACACGGCATGTATACCCCTCCTCGGCTAGACCCGGCTAGATACATGGGATACCCCGTGTACTGGTACATGGGTAGTCAACTCAGACATAGACCGTGTACGGGCACATGAACAACGTACACAGAGCGAGCCCCAGGTGCTCAGACACAGTGTGTAATCCTTCTACACGTCATGTAGTTACTTTTTATACGATGAGGAAAATGACTCGGGCCGTTTACACGGGAAGTACCCAGAGTCAAGGAAGATGGTGTGTGATTCTTCTACACGCCGTGTAGTTGAGTTTTACACAGCTTGAACAGATCATAGGATCCGTTTACACAGGCAGCACCCAGGGTCAAGGAACACGGCGTGTAACCATACTACACACCATGTGACCTGTCTTAAATGGCTTGAGCCACTCGTCTTTTGTGACTTGAACTGCTTCATTAGGGTTCGTTCCCTTGGTATTTTCCCTGAAGGTTTCCGGTATCATTTCCTAACATACAGGAGTATGATCCCTTCAGTAGGAATTCCTGAATAGAGTTGTTGGAATCCCCTTTGTGAGACATAGGTCCAGATCCTCTATTCATTCCTAATTCCCTAGGTAGAGTTATTGGTATCGACGTGACCAACTTTACCCGAGCACTGATCCTCTACTTAGCAGATTTGTTCAGATTGAGTTGTTGGAATCACCCCATGGCTATTGGTTGTGATCCTCATCTGAGCATCATGTTCTCGAAGTACTTGTGGAGCGTGTTCTCTCAGAATGAGTACTTCTTATCTCTCTCTTCATACATAGGAGTGTGTTCTCCCTGTTTTGTGATTAGTGGAATCTTTGAACTGTATCTTCGTTGTGGTTTCGCAAGGGTCCTTTGTGTATGAGTATATCTGGATATTCTTGTTGTATGTTCTGCAAACATGTACTGTAAAGAGCAGACTGTATCTTTCCTTTGTGGTATTTTCACTTGCTGTATTACTTTGTGGTTTTCAGGCTGTCTTACTGGGTATTGTTATACTCACCCCTACACGGGCTTTGCCCGCACGTGTCGTGTCTTGTACAAATGAGCGAGCGTTTGACAAGATTCTAAGTGGACCAGGACCAGACGGTGCTCAATGAGACCAGACAGGTCGAGGTGTGTTCCTACGACTACAGATTGTAGTCCCAACACCTTTATTTACAGGTTGGACATTGTTACAGACTCTCTTTTGGTGGGTTTGTACTTTTTCCCCATGGTTTTACATTACTGCACTTTACCTTCATGTTGTACTCTGTTGGTTGGGTTTTTAGTGTATGCATGCATTTTATTTTTAGTAGTTTTTAATTTCCAGATTTGTGACCCTTGGAGATGTGTGTGCATGTGTATTAGTTTATAGAAAATGCCTCCCATGTTAGTAGTATGCCTACTCAGTGCTAGTCACCAGCCCCTAGCCTATTGGAGGCAGGCTTAGGGAGTTGCATCTCGGGCCCCACTGGGACAGTTCGTGACAGAGTGGTATCAGAGAGAGGTTGGTTCTACCTTAGGACCAAGAGTCCATGAGTTGGTTTCAGGAAATAGTGTTAAGTGTTTCGAGTTCAGCTTTCAGGCCAGGGACCCCAGTGTTGGTGCGGGCGGTCGACAAATACATACACCGGGACTCTGATAACTTTATTTTCGACTCGGAACTTGAGAACACTAGTTTCATGGGAAAATAATGGTACATGCATCATATAGGAATGGGTTGTGCTTTCCATGTTCTTCTTGTGTCATCTCTCCAGATATACTCGCTGACTGCGATACATCTTGTTTTATTCCAGGATGCCTCTACGACGTGCACCCACAAGGATCCAGTTGATCGATCACGAGGATGACCCCCTCAGTGATGAAGCTTCAATTCAGTGACCAAATCCCCCAATTTTAGCTCCGGGTGGTGTGCCAGTTATTCCTCCACCTGTGGGGAAGTGTTTAGCCCCTGCTGTACTAGTGGAGGAGGAGCGTAGTCTGATCATACTCCACATGTTTCAGAGACAGAGACCCCTCAGGTTTCGAGGCGAGCCTAACCCTCAGCCAGCTGAGGACTGGCTTGAGGCAGTGGCCAGAGTCCTCTGTTTGGTTAGGACACCAGCAGACCAGATGGTGATCTTGGCAGTGAGCTTTCTATAGGGGTCGGTAGGGCGATGGTGGAGTTTGGTTATCCAGACCCACGACGAGGTGACTCTTGCTTGGTCAGAGCTTGAGCACCTCTTCAGGGAGGATGTTTCACTGGTCACCCTAAGAGTAGTACATATACAGGAGCTTCTTCAGCTCTAGTAGGGAACAATGATAGTGGATGACTATTCATCAAGGTTTACCGACCACTCGAAGTACTCAATGGATATGGTCAGAGATCATTACTTCAGTACTCAGAATTTTGAGTGAGGCTTGGATAGAGATATCTGAGCTAGCATCATCCCTATGAGAATTCCTACTTATGATGGGGTTCTCGAGCGGGATTTGGTGTTTGAGAGCTTCTTGTCCGAGCAGAGACAGCCGGAAGTATTCTATAGTGGGAGAGCTGGAGCAGAGACCTCAGCAGCAGGGATCTGACGTCAGGGACCCAGGTGTGGGAGACGTTTTCAGAGAAGATCCTAGGACAGGGGATCTGCCGTACAGGGTTCGAAGGGTGCATCCAGCCAGCCTCGAGAGAGGCGATGCTACTCATGTGATGGAAGGGGACATCTCGCTCGAGATTATCCGACCCGCTGCACTACAGACATGGCAGTAGTGGATGGACCACCGAGGCAGAGGCAACATGTGGAGCAGACAGATCCGTGGGGTGGCAGACGCGGTAGAGGAGCTGGGAGAGCAGCTGGAAGTGGTCATCATTTTGACCCTTTACCACCACCACCCCCAGGAGGTCCACCCCAATCTTAGGGAGTTGGTGGACAGAGGCAGGGGAAGCTGCAGGCAGTGGAGGCTTATGACCTAGGTACTCCCGAAATGATTAGAGGTACAATCTGTGTCTTTTCTACTTTGGCAGCCGTTCTGATAGACGCAGGTTCTAGTCATTCCTTTCTAGATACTTATCTTTTTCAAGACCTTGAGATTCCAATTGAGCCATTGACTCAACCCTTACACTTAGAAACACCGACTGGAGAAGATTCAGAGATCACACACCTCAGTAGAAAGTGTGACATGAACCTTGGAGGTGAGAGTTTCGGCTGGAACCACTTGGTGGTAGCTTCAAGGCCTTACGATATCATTCATGGTATGGATTGGATATCCACAGTTCATGCCCAGATTGAATTTTTTAGGTGAAGGGTGCGGTGTGTCCGCAATGATGGAACGAGGTTATCCTTCGTCGGTGAAAAGGAGACCCAGACAGCGCAGGATGGACTCATGCGTAGGAAGGCACAACCAATTTCACATTAGTTGGATAGCCTAGCCCTTGGCACAGTAGATGTTACGAGTTTCCAGTTTCCAACATTAGTGGCTGAGTACGAGGACGTCTTTTCAGTGGATGTCCCCGAACTACCTCCCCATCGGGAGAAAGATTTCTGCATTGAGGTTCATTCTGGGATGACCCCGATATCGACATCAGTATATTGGATGGCTCCGACAGAGCTTCGTGAGCTGACGGTGCAGCTGGAAGACTTATAGAGGAAGGGCTTTGTGAGACCTAGTGTTTCACACTGGGCAGCCCCAGTTTTGTTTGCCAAAAATAAAGATGGGAGTTTGAGGCTGTGTGTGGATTACCGGTGCTTGAATCAGGTGACCATGAAGAACCGGTATCCACTTCCGGGGATCGATGACCTGTTCGACTAGTTAAGAGCGGAATGATGGTTATCGAAGGTTGATCTATGATCAGGCTATCACCATTTACGAGTACAGGATGAGGATATACCGAAGACAGCTTTCAGATGTCGCTATGGTCACTATGAGTACTTGGTGATGCCCTTAGGCGTGACGAACACCCTGGAAGTGTTTATGGGACTCATGAACCGGATCTTTCAGCCCTATATAGATCGGTTCATGGTGGTCTTTATTGATGATATCCTTGTGTACTCTGCGTCTGAGGAGGAGCACACGAGGCACCTGAGGATGGTTCTGGACACACTCCGAGAACACCAGTTGTACAGAAAACACTCAAAGTGTCAGTTCTGGATATAGGAGGTCCACTTTTTGGGACACGTTATCTCAGCAGATGGTGTAGCAGTGGACCAATCCAAGGTGAAGTCAGTGTTAGCATGGGAGCCACCCCGGAGTGTGATGGAGGTGCGGAGTTTCCTTGGGTTGGCAGGCTACTATCGGAGATTCATTCTGGATTACTCCAGGTTTTTAGCACTCAAGATAGCTTTGACCCGAAAGGGGCATCCTTTTGTATGGACTGAGAGATGCCAGCAGGCTTTCCAACAGTTGAGACAGAGTCTGACGAGCGCCCTGATCTGGAGATTATCAGAGGAGGGTGTCAAGTACATATTGTTTTGCGACACATCAGGAACCAGGCTTGGTTGTGTCCTGATGTAGAGGAAAGAGGTGATTTCCTATGGCTCACGTTAGTTGAGGCCCCACGAGCAAAACTACATGACCCATGATCTTGAGTTTGCAGCGGTAGTATTCACGTTGAAGATGTGGTGGAACTACCTTATGGGCGAGCGGTTTATCGTCTACTCTAATCAAAAAAGTCTCAAATATATCTTTTCTCAAAAGGATATGAATTTGAGACAAAGGTGATGGATTGAGTTCCTCTAGGATTACAACTTTGAGATCGTTTATACTCCTGGGAAGGGGAACATTGTGGTAGAAGATCTCAGCTGGAAATCCAGTTCACAGTTGTTGGATGAGGCGACGAGGCAGTTTTCCTCCTTACAGTTATCCTTCATAGATATAGATGAGGGAGCTTACCTTCAATCAATGGTTGTTACCCCTCCACTCTTACAACAAGTCAAGGAAGCACACCTCGAGGACGTTAGCTTTGAGACTCTATGTGCTCAGATATCTGCAGGTGAGGCTGCTGATGGATATTCAACAGGTGGGGAGCACGTTGTTCTTTCCAGAGGGTTCCTAGTAGTCCCAGTGACATTACGAGAGAAGATTCTAAGGTAGTTCCATACATACCCTTTGGCGGTGCATCTAGGTGTGGAAAATATGTATTAGGACCTCCGTCGTTAGTTCTAGTGGCCAGGAATGAAGAAGAGTGTGGAAGAGTTTGTTTCTTGGTGCCTTAATTGTCAGCAAGTAAAGGCTGAGCACCAGGTACCAGCGGGTTTGACTCAGCCCCTTGAGGTGCCATAGTGGAAGTGGGACGGGACATCCATGGACTTCGTGACGGGTCTACCACGTACGTCTAGGGGACATGATTCCATCTGGGTGATCATTGATCGATTCTCCAAGTCGGCCCACTTCCTAGCCATACGGGAGCCGAGTTTGGTAGAGAGCTTGGGATGCCTCTACGTGTAAGAGATAGTTTGACTTCATGTAGTTACATTAACAATCGTCTCAGATCATGATTCTCGATTCACATCCCGGTTTTGTAAGGGATTGCAGGAAGATTTTGGGACTCAGTTACGCTTGAGCACAACGTTTCATCCTCAGAATGATGGTCAGATGGAGTGGACCATCCAGGTTCTGGAGGATATTCTACGAGCATACATACTTGATTTCGGTTTTAGCTGGGAGGATCACCTACCACTGGTGGAATTTGTATATAAAAACTGTTATCATTCCACTACTGGTATGGCACCATTCGAGGCTTTGTATGGGTGTCCTTGCAGGTCACCACTTTGTGGACTGACCCAGGAGAGTCAGCACTCAGGGGCCCAGAGATGGTGAGAGCTACTTCAGAGAAGGTACATGTCATCCTAGAGCAGATGAAGACTGGATAGATTTGGCAAAAGTCTTATGCCGACAGGAGGTGGAGGCCTTTGGTGTTCGAGGAGGGAGACCATGTGTTCCTTCGCATCTCACCTCGACGGGGAATATAATGATTTGGCCGAGGCGGAAAGCTATCTCTGAGGTTCATCAGCACTTTTCAGATTTTGAGTAGTGTTGGAGAGGTGGCGTATCACTTGGCTCTATCTCCTCAGATGGACCGGGTACACAATGTCTTCCATGTGTCGCAGCTACAGAGGTACGTGCATGACCCATCGCACATCATCGACTGGGGCAAGCTAGATATCGATGATTGAGCAACCTTTGATGAGTACCCAGTGGAGATCGAGTTTTTTCAGGAGAGGATCCTTTGTGGACTAGCTATTCCCTTAGTGCGTGTCCGGTGGCAGCACGAGAATCTCTAGGATAGCACGTGCGAGCGAGAGGCTCAGATTCGCGTGCAATACCCACATCTCTTTAAGTAACCCTTGTTTTGGATTTTCGGGGATGTAAAAGCCCTAAGGTGGGTGTGATGTAATGTATCGGATTCTCCATGCAATATTTTATTAATATTATGTGGGAATTATTTCGAGACCATTATTCGACACGGCGTGCAGTTCCGAGGCCCGGTGAGCCCGGAACAAATGTTGGAATTTAATTTAATAATTAAATTACATGCGTGTGCCGTTTTCCTGAAAAAGTAGAATAAATCCAAAGTTGGTGATTGGATCAGAAATCTGAGGGCACCATTGCATTCAGAACAACGATATTACCTTAGGCAAGGACTAACATCGGCCGACGCAGGTCGGTTGTGAAATCTAGTTTTTGGACGCAACAGTAATAAAATATTTAACAAAAAAATATTTTATTCTGCAGCGAAATATTTTACTTTTTTTTGCAACATATATCTTTTATCCTTTTAAAAGAATGCCTATGTAGGGGTCCAGGGTTAAAAACCTCATATCCTTGAAACCCTTGGTGGCTCTGGAAGCTCAGGAGAAAACCTCCCAACGCGGCGATGACGTTCTTGACGATTTTTGCTGGCGACGAAGATGCGGTGACCAGATATTCGCCAATGAATGCCACAGATCCAGGTAGGATGTTTGATCTTGGTTTCCTTTCCCCGATCTTGATTCCTACGACAAACACAGACTAATATGCACACCGATTAGCCCGCAGATCGATCGTTTTGTGGGAGGGTGTGATTTGGGGTTTTATCAGGAGATCAAATACTCGAGATTATAATCTGTTTGTTATTTTGATTTTGATCTAACGGCGAAGAACTCGAATCTTCATGAACAAAGATCGAGGTTCGTCCCTCTTGTTCATTTTTTGGTATTTCTCCATCGTTCTCTTTGTTGTGTTCTACGCATTCTTGGAAGAAATCGATTGTTGCGCATTCGATTGTTGGCACAACGATCCGAGATTGTAGATCCAACCCTGGAGCGATGTCACGGAGGTGAAATGAAGTTTTCAGAGGATTATTAGGAGAAGATAATGAGATATTGTTTTTGGGTATTTTTCTTTGAAAGATCATATGTTGTTCGTTGAGCCGATTGAAGGTCCGAAACACCCGAATTCAATGTTAGGATGACGAGACGAACCAGCGCCTTGAGTTTCACAGAAAACAGAAGGAAAAATCGGAAACCAGAGGATCGACCGAGGCATAGAGGAGGAAGATGACGTTCTGGAGAAATCCCGACTACATGGCGTGTAGTATGGGCTACACTATGTGTGTTTGTCGAGAGACCACCCGACGTGTACTCCGGGAGTACACAGACATCTATTGGGTACATGGCCAAGGACACGGCGTGTATACCCCTTCCCTGGACAGACCCGACCAGATACACGGGATTCCCCATGTACTGGTACACGGGTCGGCGAAACGGACAGAGACCGTGTACGGGCACATGTCCATCGTACACGGAGTGAGCCCCAGGTGCTCATACACTGCGTTTAATTTTACTACACGCTGTGTAGTTACTTTTTATATGATGATCCAAATGACATGGGCCGTTTACACGGGCAGTACCCGGAGTCAAGGAACACAACTTGTGATTATTCTACATGCCGTGTAGTTGAGTTTTACACAGCTAGAACGGATGACACATTCCGTTTACACAGGAAGTAACCGGGGTCAAGGAACACGACATGTAACCATACTAAATGCCGTGTAACATGTCTTACAAGGCTTGAGCCACTCATCTTCTGTGACTTGAACTAGCTTCCTTTGGGTTCGTACCCTTGGTCTTTTCCATGAAGGTTCCCAGTATCATTTCCTAACATACATGAGTATGATACCTTCAGCAGGACTTCCTGAATAGAGTTGTTGGAATCACCTCTGTGAGACTTAGGGAAAAATCCTCTATTCATTCCTGAGGCCCTAGGTAGAGTTCTTGGTATCGACGTGACCAACTTTACCTGGGCACCGATCTTCTACTTAGCGGATTTTTTCAGACTGAGTTTTTGGAATCACCCCATGGCTATTGGTTGTGATCCTCATCTGAGCATCATGTTCTCAAAGTACTTGTGGAGTGTGTTATCCTGGAATGAGTACTTCATATCTCTCTCTCCAGACCTAGGAGTGTGTTCTCCTTGTTATGTTCTTAGCGGAATCTTCGAGCTGGATCTTCGTGGTGGTTTTGCAATGGACGTTTATGTATGAGTATATCTGGATATTCTTGTTGTATATTCTGTAAACATATACTATGTAGAGATGACTGTATCTTTCCTTTGTGGTAGTATCCCTTGCTGTATTCCTTTGTGGTTTTCGGGGTGTCCTACATGGTATTGTTATACTCACCCCTCCACGGGCTTTGCCCGCACATGTCGTGTCTTGTGAAGACGAGCGAGCCATTGAAAGGATTCTAGGAGGACCAGGACCAGACGGTGCTCAGTGAGATTAGTTAGGCTGAGGTGTGTTACTATGGCTACAGATTACAGTCCCAACACCTTTCTTTACAGGTTGGACTTTTTTACGGACTCTCTTTTGGTGGGATTGTACTTTTGGCCCAGGGTTTTACATTACTGCACTTTACCTTCCTGTCGTACTCTGTTGGTTGAATTTTTAGTGTATGCATGCATTTTCTTTTTAGTAGTTTTTACTTTCCAGCTTTGTGACCCTTGGAGATGTGTGTGCATGTGTACAGGTTTATAGGCAATGCCTCCCATGTTAGTAGAATGCCTACTCAGTGTTAGTCACCAGACACTGGACTATTAGAGGCTGTCTTGGGGAGTTGCGGCTCAGGACCCACTGGGATGGGTCGTGAACCTTAGTGGGGCCGATGATGAGCCTGAAAAAGAAATGTTTTATGTTTTATTGGTCATATTCTTGTGACGCAGCCTTTTAGGAGTTGAAGGGATGTTTGACCGCTACGCTGATATTGAGACTGCTAGAGCCAGGCAAGAGTTACACTTTGTACTGTGATGCATCCAGTATTGGGCTGGGAGTAGTGCTTATATAGGGGGAGCGAGTTGTTGTGTATGGGTCTCGGCAATTGAGGCCACATTAGAGTAATTAACCAACACATTATTACTAATAAGTGGCAGTTTTCAATGCATGGTGGTGTTGGATACACTATTTACTGGGAGATCCTTTTTTAGTGTACATGGAACAAAAAATTATCAAACCAATCTTTACTCAACTTGATTTGATTTTGAGATAGTGAAGGTGGGTTGATTACCTTCAGTCATTCGATTTAGAGATTGACTATATGCAAGGAAAAAGAAATGCAGTAGCTGATGCATTAAGTAAGAAGACTTAGATATATGAAGTAAAGGAGGCCAGTGGTGTGTGGATACTTATGGGTTTGTTCTATGAGATGCATTAATAAGTGAATGATAGTTAGGAACAACCTTATATTTTATCTTTGGATGTTACCTACACCCTATTAGAGAGAGTGAGGATGTGGTAGTTATCAGATTCTAAAAGCCCAGTTCTATGGGTGAGTGTGGAAGGTGGGGACCCTCCTCCCAGATGTATGATAAGCAAGGATGATGTTTTATGTATCCATGGTCGTGTGTGAGTTCTAGGGGATATACGTGAGGATATTATTTGGTAGTTTAGTGTTTTATCTTAGGCAGTGAATCACAAAGTCACTAAGGTGTACCATGACTTGTGCCGTTAGTACTAGTGGTCGGGTATGAAATGAAATGTAGATGGTTTTGTTACGAGGTGATCCACTAGTCAATAGGTGAAGGTGGAGTATCAGTGGTCGAATGAGCATTTATAGCTCATACCTATTCCATAGTGGAAATGGTACGATGTGTCAATTGATTTCATGAAAAGGTTACTGAGGTCGCCTAGGGGAAACAATGTTTTGTGGATCGTAGTAGACATTCTTACGAAGGTCGCTCACTTTCTTCCCATCAAGGAGACCATCCGTTTTGATGAACTTCGAAATATATATATCCAGGAGGTGGTATGACTTCATGGGTATCCTCATTATATAATTTCAGATTGGTATTCATGATTTATGTCTCATTTCTTATGGAGTTTCAAGAGGGAGCTGGGTACAGAAGTTCTTTTAAGCACAACATACCACCATCAGACTGATGGCCAGTCAGAGAGTACAAAACAGGTACAAGAGGACATGTTTTGTTCATGTATCCTAGAATTTGGGGGATCTTAGGAGAATCAAATACCTCTAGCTGAGTTCTCATATAATAATAGCTTTTAGTATAATATTCAGATGGCTCCATATGAGGTTATGTACGAAAGGCCATGACGATCACCTCTGTGTTGGCTAGAGGCAAGTGAGGAAGCTTTGTTGGGACCACGTGTAGTGTAGGAGACTACTGATCTAGTCCACATGATTCAAAATTGGATGGCTACAGTGAAGTCTTCCATGAAATCATAAGTATGTCACCATATACATACTTTTAAATTTGAGGCTGGGGATTGAGTTTTCTTATGTGTTGCACTGAGATTAGGACACTTGATGATTAAGAGTCAGGGTATATATTCACATAGATATGTCAGAATATTTGAGATTTTGGAGTGAGTCAAGTCTGTTGCCTATCAGATATAGTTAACTCAGAGGTACCGATCCATGCATGAGGTATTCCATGTATCTCATCTACGCTGCTATCACTCATACCCCTATAATGTTTTTCAGACCAAAGAGGTTGAGCTTCAAGTTGATGCATGCTTTGGGTAGCATCCTATCCATATAGTTGATAGGATCACAAAGGTTCTATAAGGCCAGTTAGTTACTCTTATACAAGTTCTATAGAAGGAAGGCAGGGTACATGACAAGACTTGGGAGACGGAGGACAATGTATGTGCCCAGTGGCCGAAGCTATTCTCAGATATTCCTTCACCACCCTTGGAATGTAAATTTGGGGATTAGTTGCTTTATAGGGGAATTTTTTATTAACCTGGTACTTCCATTGAGGTATGAGTTTCTTTTATTCTTTTTTTCATTCAAGTTGTTTTTGAGAAAACAAGATAATTTGGGCAATGTAATAGAATCCATGGTTACCCAACATGTAATCCTAAGAACACTCTAGGTAGTTTGGTTGTATATAATGGGAATACATGGCATGTGGGAATGATGGAAATGAAAAGGGGAAAAACCAATTAAATGACATGTTCTTCCTAGTACACACGGTGTAGTTAAATCGGTAGGTCTTAGAATGTTATTCAAAGGAAAAAAACTGCCAAATGATTAGTAAAATGATTTACATGATGTGTATATGGACTTAAAAGCCATATATTTGTGTTTTTCTCTTAGAATAGATAGTAGCCTCTCCATTTGGCATATTGGACTGTGGGTTCTCTAGGGGGAACTCTAGAGGAGCACTGAAACATCATCCTCTTCCTATTTTATCATCTAAACTCCACTTGGATGATCGTCAGTCTTGTTTGATCCCAATTGGTATGCTCAAGATTACACTTGAGCCTTTTTTGGTGATTTTAGTTCTCTACTAAGTTATTTAAGATTGAGTAAATATCCTTATTTATTATATTTATACACTTATATCTTGAATTTGATGTCGAGGCTGGAAAAGGAGAGTCATACTATGATAAGGTAGGTGGTCTCGTGCTAATTGTTTAATGACAAGTTGTTTATATGTGACTTTGTGATGAAAACCAATGTTTTGGGTGTCTCTTGATTGAGAATTTGACTCTTGTTGATACATAATGACATTAGGTAATTGAATAAATTAATTTAAGCATGTTTAGGATTTATTGGTTCGACTAAGGGCCACCCTGTTGGTGGGATCTCCCTCAGATAACCATTGTTTAGTCTTTTGGCCTAGGATACTGAGGGGCTTGCATTTGTTTAAATTTTGAAGGGTTGTTTTAGAATGAATTTTAGATTAATAAAATTTTCCATTTGAATATTATTGTTAAAGTTAAGTGATATTTTAATTCATATGTTAGTCTTGTTATATAATTTTTCCCATGTGAGTTGATATTAGAAAATGCTATGAAATATGGTAAATTACATGTGTTATTCACTATGATGAAATGATTATACACTGAGATTGTCCCTGATACATGATAAAATTCTGATACACCGATATCATCCATGATACATGTTGAAATGATGATACAATAGGTTCATCCCTGATACATGCTGAATTGTTGATACACTGGGATTTTCCCTGACTTTAGTATGTGGAAATAATAATACACACGGCTTGTACCTAATTTAAATATTATGAAATTATGATACATAGGGATTTTCCCTAAGACATATTTAAATTTAATGACTTACAATGCATATTCCTAGTCAATGTAAAAGATTGGATTCAGACTACACATCTTTGTTTAGATAGAATGCCAAGGTATCTGTTTTGTTTACATTATATAGGGTATTGGTGGGTTTGGCCAGATCCCGAGACTTATATAATTCAATGATGTTGAATCAATTAAATCACATGAAATAAATGTAAATGAATTATGTTACTTTTAGGATTGGTTACTTTTGATTAAATTATAGTTTACTGCATTTCTCTATTGTACACTATTGTTGCATATAGTCACTGATAGATTGGAACCAACATTAGGTGGTTTCCTACTAGGAATTATTGTTCACAACCTGTATGGATCATGTTTTTGGGCCCAAGTAAAATATTTTTATGTAGTTGTTGATAGGGGAGGTATCCTTATACATGTACATGATTGATTCTTATGAGGAGGAGAGTATGGGGCCATGTCAAATCTTGCAATTCTGTTATGTTTCTTCTTGAATTTTTGTACCATATTATTGTGTTTTACATGATTGCAATCTATCCTTTATTTCTATTTTATTAGAACATTTAAACATTCTACATCATTCTAATATGTTATGCTGTCTGGTTATCTTTACCTAGAACTCTTGAGTTGGTTACTTCAGTTTGATGTTGTTTACTCATTCGGCTATTGTTGTTATCTATTTCGTTGTGTTTCAACCTACCAATGAGGGCATAGTTTTCCCACTATTACACCCTAGGAACTCACTTCTATTCAGCAGCCTCTATAATTTTGTGAAATGCACTAGAGGCCATGTGGCCAACCGAGTACGGGGCACCACTTCAGTGGCTTCTGGAACCGAGATGTTACTATTATGATAATGTGATCCCATCTCAACCATATGGTCTAGCTCATAAAAGACATGTAGAAAGTTGGAAAACATTAAATCTAAGGAAAAAACATAACGTAAACAAATAAACACTTGAAATAGTATGGTTAAGACCCCTACATAATCCAGTGATTTGAAAAATCAATCAATTCTCGAAGAAAATTTCACCAGGTCCATGAGATCCAAGATCATACACTATCATCAATGAATTACATAATCAAATAATTTAAACAAAAAACCTAATATGATATATGTACCTTCCGGACATGGGGTCCACTTAACTCATTCCTTAAGTCGATGTGTCATGTGGCCTCATACACGCCTCCCCATATGCTAGAGGCTATTATCCAGTTGTGATGGTGCCATGATGGTACTATGGGAGAATACGCCCTCATATCGAAGCGGATCACCAGATATAACCATAAACATACAACAGAAGAAGAATTGAATTAGAAGACACAATAATGATGGAACCGGTAATGTAGCAACCCAGAATTTTATCAATGGAAAATCCATTATAAAAATTATCCCTTATAGTAAAAATCTCATAAAATCAAATAGAGGATACAATAAAAACTTTAGAAATTATTAACTATTGGAATAATAGTTATTACTAGATGTTATCTAAACTATACCAATATAATAGTAACATGACCATTGAAATAGTAATGTGACCTTTAGGAATAGTTATATGGAAAATATAATAATAAAATCACCAATGAAAGTATAAATAAAATTTTGGTATCTAATGAATGAAATCATTTCATATTTATTTCATGATATAATTAAATAACTTTTTTAGAAATGATAAATTAAAAATTGGTATTTTTGTAAGTTTAAAATTTTTAATTATAATTTTGTTATTAATATTATCATTTATAAGATTTTTTTTTTCAAAAAATTTATTAATAAATAAGTAATTTATTCTTTTATTATTATAAGATATTTTTATGATAACATAAGTAATTATTAAGTGTGATATAAAATTATTTATAATTTTAAAATCAGTATTTTTAAAATAAATGATGATTTTATATAAAATTGAAATTTATAATATTAGGAAATTTATGTTCCTAAAATTTATTCCATTTTTCAATTTATACAATGAAAAAATTAATAGGGTGAATTATTTGTATTTTTCTAAAACTGTTGACTTTTTGGTCCCTAGTGAAATATGGTAATTCATGGTATTTAAAAAATAACTAAATTATTGGGTCACAAATTATATATGGATGATGAAATATCAAAATATTTAACTATCCATTATTATTATAATATATTTTGGGTTAAATTTCAAACTATTCATATTTGTGGGAAAAATATATACTAATTAAAAACACATCTCTCACCCACTATAAAAAGCACCCCTCACCACCCCTTCTCCTCACACCTCCATACCCTTGAATCCTGAAAACATTCTTGAAAATATTCTACCCAAGACCATACCCAACATCTAGAATACCTTTTCCACACTATAGTACCAAAAAAAATCTCCCTATAGAGGTTCTCAGGGAGAATGATTCAGGATAAAAAATATTATTACTTTTCTTGTATTTTTTTCTTTCCATTTTATTTTCTTATGTTATTATCACCACATATAACCTTATACAAGTGAAATAATAAACCCAGTATAATATATAAAATTTAATTTTATTATGTTAATGGGATAATATATTATCAATTATCTTCTACACTCCCTTTTATTCTAAAAATGGAAACGCCACCTGAGAGGTGTTGTTTTATCACCTCCACAAAAATTAGTTTTCATTTTCCTTTTCTACATTAGTGCTATGTATTAAAAAAAATTATAATGGTTTTAAATATGCTGAATATTTTATTGTATAACCTTTTTTATGTTATGGAAGTAACTTATATACATAATATTACATAATAATACAAAACGAGTATGTAGTGATTGAATATCGAAAAAATTACTCTAAAGGATTATCATTAACAATTTATCTAATGAATCATCCTTAAATATGAAAAAAATAATATATAAGACCAATTAAGATTATGTATATTCATTAGTTACATATAATATCATTTCTGGACAACTATCCACATTTTACATGATCTTTCACACATGTACACAAGTAAACAATTCATGAAAAACAAGAAAATGATTACACCTGAACTATGAAATTGAACACTCTAAGTAATAATAATGGCCATAAAAGAACATAATAAAATTTTTATAAATCAAATAAATGAATAAAAGGATTTATAATTCTTAATTAATGATTATAATTAGACTTCCTACTTTTATAATGTGATGATATCATTCATAGATATGGTAAGGGGATTGAAAAACTCAATTCCATTCATTGGGTTATTATCTCTTCCATGGAATGAATGTTTATATTATATTATTAAAATTAAATTTACATTTTATTTTAAAGGATATAAATTTTTCAAGTATAATTTTATAGTAAATAAAAAAATCCAAATGAACACTTCCATAGAAAACATATTTTGCTTCTCCTGAGATTGATTCTTCTTCCTATAATATTAATGAGTATTATACTAAGAATGTTATTAAAATTTTATTTTGGGATTATAAATTATTATTCATCAATTTATTTTTTATTAAATTTTTATAAAACCCATTTCCTTTCCATGGGTTATTTTATAGTAAATATTGTTATACATTCTATATGGAAAGATGTTTGTAAAAATGTTATGATGTGATTGGTGCACCCAGAATTATATTTCACTTTAATGAATTGGGTAATGAGATCTCTCTAATGTTTTCATGTGAAATATGAATAAAAATGATTATAGATTTTTTTCAAAATGATTATTTTAAGGTTTTTCATATAGGTTATGCATGAACATGATGTTAGAATTGTTCACAACTTATTATAGTTGTTGACCACTAAGTAATGGTGTTTCTTTTTAATGTATTTACACAATCAATGTATTTACCTAATGCATCCTCTCATGATTAGGATGATGATACCATGCTTATATGATGATGATAATGATTATTCTCACCCATGTTATATTTATTCGTGTTCTTATCTATCCTCATACTGGGATTTTAGCTCACCACAATCACTGATGTATATCCTTAGGTGAGTAGTTATACTATGGAGAAATAAATGGAAACTATGAAAATTGAGAAGAAGGAATTAAAATATGTTATTGTTTTGTTATCTAAATGTAATGTTTGGTCTTCATTTTACCAAGACACTAAACCATTGGATCCAAGTTTTGTAACACTATTATTTTGTTTATCTTTAAAAAAATTTAATAGTAAGGTAACAAATGTGGGGTAACTATGGTTGATATTATAGAATAGTTTAGTTAATTTGTGAAATAATATTAGAAAACATTAGTGAAAACCAATAAGTATGATGCTAATAACCTGTGAATATTTACATTATTAAAATTCTAAAAATAGTGATCTAATGAGATATTCTTTTATATTTAATTACATAATGGAAGAAATTATTTATTTCTGACATGTTGAATTATGATTTTTTCAAACATTTTCTATTTTAGAAAATAAGTGAATCTATGTTGAAAAAATCCAAAAACCCATGCGTGGGAAATGTAGTAATTTCCCCAATGAAATCCCCAATTCCTAATGATGTAGAGTTAAAAATTTCATGGTCATGTGTACCCAGATATCCCATGAAACAAACAATTTCTAGAATCATGTTGTATATACTCTTTCACAAAAGAGGGAGAAACCATATATCGATTATTTTATAGAGCAATTACCACTGACATTATGTCGATCTTCTGATCCACTAGTCATGGAAAAATTAGGATAGATAAATGTAGAGGATATTTTTTGTGATTTAATATTCTAATATGGAGATATTGATTCAAGTATTTTATCATTTCGATGAAGAGGCTAATCAATATTGGATATTGATTTTGAGAACGAATTTGAAGGATAAATTTGAATATATTTATTGGGAAGAATTTAAGAAAATGTTTCTTGATAAGTATTTTCATTTCCCAATTCGTATGAACATGGAGAGATAATTTATAGATATTAAGTTAAAAAGAAGTTAAATATGTCATGTTATATAAATAATATATATCAAGGATGGTAGGGAAATCATTGGGGATTATTATAGAAAATGATAGTAAAATAAATATAATCTATATTTGTTTGAAACCAAACCTTCTAAATGATATCTAAATTAGGGATATTCGGAGTTATAAAGATGTTATTTGATGTGATGTGAAAGTGGATATTGTGTTTGGAGAATGGTAAAATGGATATGGAAATTAGAAATAAAATGTGGATTTTCAAGATGGAGGTTATAATATCCAAGGTGGAAAGAAAACTCAGCCACTCATAAGTCAAAAATTTGGGAAGAAGTGTCAAGGTAACTACCTCAATGGGATGAGTAAATGATTCAAGTTTATAATAGAAGGCCACTAAGCTCATGAATGTTTAAGAGGCATGAGAAAAATAGAAAATGTGGTGGAAAAAAGAATATAACCACCAATGATTAGATTATTTAATTATTGGGAGTAAGGGAACTGTGCAAGATAGTGCACTAAACATCGAGTCCTCAAGGGTAATCAGTGTCAAAAACCACAAAATAAAAAGAAGCAAGAGAAATATTATTCTTTCAAAACTACTAAGGGGGGCCTGAAAGTCATATTGTCTCAAGTGATATTTTTATTCATTCATTATTAATTAACATATTATTTGATTATGGTTCAACACATTTTTTCATATCTTGTAGATCTATTCAAAGAGCACCAAAAAATATGGTGCTTGAGTTATTTTTGTGTAGAGTAAGTAGGGAAATTATTGCATCAAAAGTATATAAATCCTCCATAATTGATTTTTGTGGACTAAAACTCCATGAAAATCATGTCTTACTTCCTTTAGTATAGTTTGATGCAATATTGGTCAGGGATTGACTATCCTTATACAAAGACAACATCAACAATAAGGAACATTAGATCACTCTTCACATCCCTAGCCAACTACAAATCCTATATAAGTGTAAGGATTATGATGAATCTCCATCGGAATAATTGTCTTATGTGTCGGTATTATTTCATTATGATAAATAATATTTTGAACAAATTATTGAGAAAATATTGATAATCATGATAGAAGAGATGCCCAATTGTGTTGTAGTAGACTGACGTGTTCTCAAAAGAATTGCGTGGTCTTCATCCTAACTAAGAGGATGCGTACTCAATTGAACGTATTCATGGTTCTCTATATATATCATGTTCACATTATATATTGGACACCATTGAGTTGGAATAACTAAAGAAGCAGTTATAGAAAAATATTTAAAAGTGTTTTATATGGTCTAGTGCCTCACAATTTTGTGAACAAATCCTAATCATCAAAACCAAGGATGGATCGATTTTCCACTTCATTGATTATCCTGAACTAATTTTTTTTTAAAAAAATGAACAACTATCCCCTTCTAAGAATATATGAAAGGATTGATCAACTATGTGGTGGCACATATTTCTATGTTGTGGGAATTCGGTTGAGATATCTTTAATTATTGGTGTTGATGGATGATATTTCCAAAAAAAATCATTCAAATGAGGTATAGACACTATGAGTTCATAGTGATGACATTCTGACTCACTACGCTCCAACAATATTATAGTACATAATAAATATAGTCTTTAGAGATTACCTCAATGAATGTGAGGTAGTCTTTATTGATGATACTCTCATACATTGCATGATAAAGAGGGTTAATGAAGAGAATGTGAATACTATGATAATGATTTTGTGATGGGATAAGTATTATAAATATTAATATTAGTGTGAGTTGTGGAAGGAAATGTATCATTATCCAGACATTTCATCATGGGTAAAGGATATCTATAGACCCTTTAAAGGAAATGGAAATCAAAGTGTTGCCCATGCAACTTCCATAATGGAGATCAATAGTTTCAATGGTCGAGCTATGTATTAAATGTGATTTGTCAAGAATTTCTCACTATTTTCCATGACACTATAAAGGCTAAATCATAAGGAAGATATTTTTCTATGGACCAGTGAATGTGAAGACTCCTGCAATGTTTTGTAAAAGAGGGTTATCAGTATGATAGTACTCACACATCCGAAAAGTGGGGAACTCATTATGGTATTTAGAGATGCTTCAATGAAGTTATTAGTCTATGTACTAATGAAATAATCATAATGTGGTATCCTAATCCTCAAGGTAGTGGAAATTTTATGAGAATAACTACCCCACACATGATCTGGAGTTGGAAGCTGTGATCTTTACTTTGAAAATATGACAGAATTATGCCTTTGAGAGAAGTATAATATATATACTTATCACAAGATCCTGGAATATGTATTCACATACATGGAGCATAAGAGGTTCCAATAAATATTGTTATACATTATCATGGATAATTACTTCTCAATTCGTCCTATCAAAGTGAATAATGTGGGGAAATCTATAATTAGAAAGGATCCTAAAACATTATTAATATTGATAATTTAGAAGGATCCAATATTTTTAGATTTGAGAAAATGGACATGGGAATCATTAAAGAAGGATCATCATCAATTCATTTTAAAATTATTTCTCTACCGTCCCTCATAGAGACAATAAATAGTGCTCAAATAAATGATCTGTGAATTCATATGATGGTGGATCCTCTTAGAAAAGTGAAATTTCTAGAGTTCAAAATTGATGTGGAATGATTCACAAGATTTAATTGATGAATATTTGTACCATAATATATTTAGATAAGGAAATATATTCTGAGTAACACATATAGATCAACCTTCAATATTCACCTAGTGAGTAGAATGATGTATCAAGATCTCCGAGATAACTATTGGTGGGACAATATGATGAGGAGATCACTAAAAATATATCAAATTTCATAGTATTTCCCCATGTGAAGGATGAAGAGATAATTTCTAAGGGGATAATGCCAACACTACCCACAATAATATGGAAATGGGAAAACAACCTTATGTAATTTATCATAGGAAATCTGAAAACATCAATAAGAAACAACAATATATGGGTTGCTGTGGATTTCCTAATAAAGAAAGCTAATTTGATTACAATTTATGTGGATATCTCACTAGATTAAAATTAATTAATATATATAAGAGAATTATTAAGTATTTATAGATTTATACTATATAAAAAATTCAATTGAGATCTAAGACACACCTTAATGTTTGGGAAAAGTCTCCAACATACTCTAAACATCGAGCTGAACTTCAGTATGACATGTAATCCTCAATCTGTTGGCAAATCATTGTAAAATATTCAGACACTGTAAGACATGTTGAGATTATTCTCTAATACATTCAAAGGAGTATGGGACCTACAACTACCTCAAGACTAATTTTTTTTACAATAATAGTTTCCACTCAAGAAACCAAATGGCCCAATATAAATTTTTATATGGGAAAAGATGAAGAAAAATGGTATGTTGGGATGAAGTTAGTGAACATAATATTTTAGAACCTAAAATTGTCGTAGAAATCGTAGATAATGTGAAAAAATTTAGCAGCGCATTAAGGGAGCCGAATGTCTATAGAAGAGATATGTAGAAAATCATTGATGAAACGTAGATTTTGAAGTTAGAGACATGGTATTCCACTGAAAATATCCATGGAATAGGACCATGATATTGGGATGAAACGCAGAGTGATTCTCAAGTACAAAAGAACCTTCTATATTATTGATTGTGTCGGAGATATGGAATATCTACAGGTACATCCACATACCATGTCTCATGTACATGATGTATTCCATTAATCCTTTTTGAGAAAGTTCATACTAGGTCCCTCACATGTTCTGAATCCAATGGTGGTACAATTAGAACATGATCTCTCTTAGAATGAGCTACTTGTGATGATCTTGGACCATAAAGATATATTTAAACACAAAAAGACTACTCAACTTGTCAAATTACTTTGTTAGAACCATAATAATTAAGAGGAAAAATGGTATCCATATGAAGGTATTAAAATGAATTACCCTCATTTTTTTCATCATTGTTCATAAAATGAAAATTTGATGATGAATTTTCACAAGGAGGAAGAATGTAACAAAACAAAACAATTTCAATGGAAACACCCTCTAGATAATAATTCCATATATTAAAAAACAAATAAAATAACATATTTTACACAATATAAACATTATAAATTATGAAGGAATGAAATAAGAAGAATTTTTAAAATTTAAGGAACCCTCACCAATTTAATAGAAACATGACTTTTGGAATAGAAAATTTAAAATTATAATTAGTAATCTAAAAAAATAATAATCATCTCACTTATTAATGTATAAAAACAATTAATTATTCTATTAATGAAAATATTATATACTAATTTCATGTTATAATTAAATAAAAATTTTAGAAATGAGAAATTAAATGTTGATATTTTTGTATGTTTTAAAAAATTAATTACAATGTTATAATAAATATAATGATTTATAAGAATTTTTATTTTCATAAAATTTATTAAAAATTTATTATTATTTATTATTTTTATACGATAATTTTATGAGACCTTCATTAATTTGTTAATATGTCATTAAATTGGTTGTAAATTTTAAAAAATAATTTTTGAGTAATTAATTATTTTATTTCAAAAATAATTTTATCATATATTGGAAATTAGGGCATAAAATATTTTCCATTTATTAATTATATAATTCAGAAAATGGTTAGGGTAATTTTTTGGTATCTTTCAAAAATAGATGAATTCTTTATGAATAGTGAAATACATTAATTTAGGATATTTAACTAATACATGAATTATTAAGTCATATATTATGTACTGTTTGAGATGATCATAATCTCAAAGGATAATTTATTATTTTAATATATATTTAGTGATTATTTAAAACTATTCCCAATCATGATCCAATATAATAAACTAATGGGTAAAATAATCAAAAAACACCCCTCTCCTGTAATGTAAATACCTCACCTCACTACCGCTTCTCTTCACAACTAAAAACCCTTGAATATTTCTTAATTTCTACCCAAAACTCTTACAATGTCCCTCCCACATTTCCATGAGCCTTGGACCTCAATGAAAATAGAAAAACCAATCTCCATAAGGGGGTTCTTGAGGAGAGTATTTGATGTGGTAAAATCCTCTTTAATTAATTTTATTTTTTCTATTAATTTTCTATAGTTATCTTATTCAATCCTTATATACCCTTTTCCAATTGGGATTATAACTCTAGTACCTTATATATACTATAATTTAATTTTTTTAAATATAATTTCCAATCATTATACCAATTCTCTTATTCTTTTTATTTAAAAATGGAAATGATATCCACAAAGTGTTGTTTTATAGCCTTCATGGATGAAAAAAATCATATTTTTCTTTTCATCCATTAGGTATGGTCTTAAAACCCAAATAATTGTATCTAAATATTTTAACATTTAGGTTATACTTTTTTATGTTTTGGAAAGAACTTTTATACACAATATTATATAATAAAACAAAACATGTTCATTGGGATTGAAAACCGCCAAAATTAATCAAAATGATTATCATTAACATTTTATCTAATGAATCATCCTCCTACCTAGAGAAAAAATAATATATAAGGCAAATTAAATTTATTTATGTTCATTAATAATGTATAATATATATTCCTGATAATCACCCACATTTTACACAATTTTTTATACATGTATAAAAGTGAAGCGATCATTAAAAAAATTAAAATAAAGAGTCATGAACAATGAAATAAACACTATAACTAGTCATAATCTCCATAAAATAACTTTATAAAATTATTATAAATAAAATAATTGTATAATAGGTCCTTAATTTATTATGTAAGTAATTTAATTCAATTAAACTAGATATTAAAGTGAACAAATCATTCATACATAAGGTAAGGTAATTCTCCCAATACATTTCTTTTGTTTATTATCTATTACATGGTATGAATGTTAATATAATGTTCTCAAACTGAAATTTTCATTTTTGTATCAAAAATATATATGTTTCCAACATGATATAATGATAATTTGAATGACTTTTTCAATATAACTCTTCCATCTATATATGTTATTCTCTTTTTATTTAAAGATCCCCAATGTTTATTAATTAATGTAATTTTTTTATAAATTCTCATGAAACCCATTTCTATACAATTGATTATTTTATGGAAATTATTGATATATGTTCTTTTCTAAAAACATTATTATGTAAATTTTTTGATGTTAAGGGTGCACCCGACAATATATAGTGCTGTAAATAATTGGATAATGTGATGTATCTTATGAAATAATTTATAATATGGGTGATCCAAAAGCTAGATTTTTTTGATCATGATTATTTTATAGTTATTCAGATATTTTATGTGTGAGGATGATTCAATATTTTTTCACAACTATGGTTGACAATCAACCACTTGGACATGATCTTTCATTTTTATGAATTTCCACATTCCTTGACATCATCTAATGCTTCCTACCATTATTTATTTGATGATCCCATGCTTATGTTATATTTATAATTATTATTATCACCCATGTTATATTGATTCATGGTCTTATCTATCCTCTTACTAAGATCTCATCTCGCCCATTTCTTTGATGTATAAGCTCAGTTTATTATTTGTACTATGGAGAATAGAATGGCTGATATGAATCTATAGAAGAAGGAATTAAATATAATTTATGTTTTATTATGTAAATGTTATGTTTCTTCTTAATTTTCACAAGACTCTAAATGTTTGGATCCGGGATTTGTAACACTATTATGTTGTTAATATTTAAAATGATGTAATATTAATGTAAGAAAAGAAGAGTTTTTATAAGTAACCGACCCTATTTTAAAGGAGTATATATAACTGATTTAACAATTAAAAAATAGATGAATAAATAACTATGAAACTGAATTATAATGTCAAAGGCCTCTAAGAAATGCCATATATAGGGATTCATGTTATTCTGATGTACAAAAGGGGAACAAGGGACAAAAATGTATAAAATGTTTTAGAAAAAGTGAAAAAGAACAAAATGATTCTCCTATATCATCTCGAACAAATACTCAGTCCTCTACTCCTTTTCTCCAACTATAAGTAAATCATTTCAAATATTTATAGGAGGGTGCTTACCCTTGTCCATACCTTCATACAAGTAATCTAATCTAATTCCAAAGGAGTCTTGAGTATGGTGTGAGGTAAATTCATAGTATTCCACCAAAAAATGTGTCTATAATTTATACTATTGTTATACATAGAAAAACATGTGAGTTGGAATAATTGAAATAATAGAAAAACATGGATATATAAAAACCATCATACAAAGGTTACTTTAAGAAAACTAGAATCTCTATTATAATAGGCTCAAGTCGGAATGAATTTTTGATCATTAATTATATATATAGTAATATATATATAAAATATACTTATATATTTCATCCACCTATGTTTACTAAGTATATAAAGATGTATGTTTCTATATACCTGGAAAAATAGGTGTTGAATAGACCAGAGTGTAACTAAAAGATCCATAAAAATTGTTAATGATACAATAATATCATTAAAAATGGAACACACCCAATAAACCATGAAGAGTGACAGATGTAATTCTCAACAATTGAGATGGTGGGTGAGTCACCATTTCAATACCCAAAATAAGGGATGTGGGTCATAATGCCCACCATAAGAATTGTGTGAATGGAGTGAGACGCCATGATCAACCTCCACTGTAAGGGTGGAAGAATCATCAGGACCAATAGAACCCTTACCACCATTACCTAGGTTAAATAAAAAGATTAATCATATTTATAATAATTTCCATGAGTCAATACCTATCAATCCTTATATTCATCAGGAACAATGTAACAAATGAATAACAATTCAATAAAATGATTTAAAAAATAATTTAAAAAATGGTGTGTCCATTCCACATTTTATAACACATTTAAAATATATATTCATTTCTTTTATTGATGAAAACCCCCATGTAGAAATCCATGCAAAGTGATCAAGTCAATTAATTATTGAATGCATGTCAACGAAATTTGAAGGTTCAACTAAGATCTTATAAGGTGATAATACTACATAGCAAATTAACTGCTAGGGAAAATTTCAATAATATAAAATCAATGAACATAAAAGGTGATTGGGTTAAATAAAAATTTATATAAAAAAGTAAATTTAATTTATAATCCAATATGAATTCTTGGAAGGAGTTGTAGGAATATAATAATTTATTTATAAATCTAAAATTCTAGCTGTCATAACCATGGGGGTCTATAATGATATTGATATCCTAAAATTTCTAAACAATGATCCTCAAGAGTATTAAAAAATTCTTATAATAGTTTCAAATGATGAAATAAATTTTAAGATGATGTGATATGTAGTCCGACATGTGAAACAATGGTGAAGGTATGAAAACAACAATTATTTTGGGGAAAAAGGTAATACCACCTTCTTTAATGATAGAAACCACTCATCACGGAACATTGAACTCAGATACAATGTCGATTGGTAGGAACATAAGAAACAATATTACACCATAAAATATAGAAAAAAGATATATCACTTAAATAGTAAACAATTTGAAGAAAAAATATAACAAAATGGAGAGGAATTTATAACATATTGAGACAGATCTGATTCATCCGATGACATTAGATTTAGACATTGGAACGAGATGTTATCTCAATGTTTATATTGAGGGGATGGAGAAGCCATAGGATAGTAAAAATGATTTCAACTACTAAAATGAACGTAAGAAAATAGGAAAACATTTTTAAAATATTCATTAAAGGTGAAATATTAATTTATCCCTCAAATATTAGGGTGCACATTAGGACAAAAAGTGCGCCTACCATTTTAACCATACTGCACAAGGAGTGACCTCACATGGTTAAGGCTTAGAGTTTCTCTAAATATGTGAATACAGTGAAAGAAGGCTCGGTCAAAAAATGTCAGTGGCCCCAATGGGCATGTCCCATGGGTTTCACGATTGCAGACAAACTGTGTGGCGCACTGCTACTCAAAGGGACCCCACATAGTTACTCTGCATAGTTTTATCTACAATTTTGGTAACCATGCGACCTTCCCTATTTTTCCATTATCTAAAACTACGATCAGTGAATAATCCATATATTCTCATGGGACCTTTATTAGGAAATATATCATTTTTACCATTTTTGAATAAGGGACTAAACATTACAAACAAATGATTTGTTACAACACCCCCCCAAAAATAAAATCTTCCCATGCTAGACTTATGAGGGTAAAGATGTTTTGTCATTAAATAGATTCAGACACTAAACATGTATATTATCCTACTGCACCCATGTCTCTTCCTGTACTAGGTCATGAATTAATTGAATATGTACCAAAGGAATTGTCCTTCATTAGAGTGTCTTCACGTACCAATCAACAATACGAACATGATACTCCTTGAAGGAAGAATCCCTATTAAAATCATCATCATCAGGCTTAAAGGCATGGGATGGGTCTAGATGATTCTGATAAAGCATAGGCATGTGAAATACATCATTCATAGGCTATTAAATTAGAGAAAGTGATATCTAGTAAGCCACTAATCGGATCTATTTCATAACCTCTAAGGGTCCAACGATCCTAGGTGGGAGATTACCCTTCCATTGAAAATGTATATGACCCAATCCGAGAGATACTCACAAGAAAACAAACTCTCCGACTAAAATATCGAGATTTATCTGGTATCTATTGGCATATAATTGATGTATAGGATGAGCTATCATCATGTACTATCTGACTCACTTGATCTACTATGTAGTCTCCGAAAAGAGATGTTGTCTAAGAAAAGATAACTCCCCTACCTCTAGATAACACATAGTTGAATAGAAATTCCAACCATATAAGGATTTATAAGGATCCATATTGGTAGTATCTTAAAATATATTATTATAATTTAATTACATATAGGGAATGTGTTTCTCCAATGAACCCCCAAAGTCAATGACATAATCATAGAGCATGTACTCTAATACATGAATCACACACTCTAATTTTTAATCAGTCTTAGGGTGTTACATCATGATGAGAATAACCTCCGTACTCAAGCCCTTCTATAACCATTTCCATAAAATATACATAAAAAGAGTGTTACTGAGAGAAATGAGAGAAATGGGATCTCTATGAAGTCATATGAACTCTCTTAAATATATCATCCCTAAATCATTTACTGAGAAGGTCTCTCACATAGGTAATAAGTGTGAAACCTTCATAAAATTATCGATGAAGTCTCACACCATAACATTCCATTATGCGATATAGGTAAAATTTTCATGAAATCAATATAAAAATAATTCCATTTACACTCAAGAAAGGGAAATTGTTATAAAATACCTTATGTTCATAGATTCTCTTCCTTAACTAGCTGACTGGTGGAACACCAAGTAATAAGGCAAAAAATATCATGTTTTATACCAAGCCACCAATATTGGCATCAAAATATCAATACATCATGGTGATATCCAGATGAACTACAAATGTTGATGGATAAAATTCAAACATCACATCCTCACTAATGTCTAATGGGACCAATATTATCCCATTGAATCATATATTAACATCCCCATATATAGTAAAACTACAAGATGTATCATCATTTGATATGATTTCCCATTGGAGAAGGACATTAGGATCAATCAGTTTATTCATTCAATCCTATTACAGAAGAGTGGAGTTCACCGTTAAGGATTTGAGAATAGTATGTGATTAATACTCAAGTACCCAAATGTTAATTCCTATTAATAAGTCAATGATCTTCAATTATCCACTTTACAATATAACCATAGGTATTTGAGTCTTCTAGTTCAGAGAATGGACTACTACATTACCATTCATAGTCATGTAAGCAATCTCAAAATCAAATAACTGTAGGTAATCAACCCACATGTATTTATTGAGATTCAGATCATTCTACATAAGGATTTAAAAGAGAATTTTGTGGTCAATGGATTCCAAATAATGATCTATATGTTGATAGTGCCTCTATCATTTTAAGGCATGAACTACTGCATCAAGATTGTGGTCTTATGTATGGTGATTCTACTCATGAGGCCTCAAAGGATAAGACAGGTACAATATACCTCACTCTTCCTGCATAAAAAAATCTCCCATTTTGACACTTGATACATCCCAATTAAATGAATATATTATTCCAATCTCCACTAGGTTTTGTATCATCTCCGAATTCAATCGTTCCTTTAACTAATGAATGGAAGATTCCCAAGCTTCTGACCATACGAATTTCACACCCTTCTATGTCAACTACAAAATTAGTGTTGCAAGGATTGGGAAATCCAAGATGAAGTGTTTTTAATACATGACTATCCCCAAGAAACTCCAGAACTCAATGAAGATCCTTTGATACTCCCAGGAAACTATATCTCTCTCTTTCCCTGGGTCTAATTAAACTCATGCCTCAAATATATTGTAACACAATAAGTTGAAAATTTCCATCCAAAAGTGGAATTTACTAATCTAATCATTGATTTAATGCTATCTCATTTTATTTCTAACCTACTAAATATGGTTGGAATGGTTATTTCATGAGAAATATACAGTAATATATTCTCATTAAATGATTCAATGAATGAATCGATATACAATTTGAAAACCCGATTCATCAATGATGTAAAATCTATAACTGCATTCGTTAGTTTGAATGGAATGACAAGGTACTCATATAGACCATATATTCTATTTGAAGCCCTAAAATTTATGTCAAAAGACCTAACACCCAAATAATGATAGACTAACCCAATATATATCTTTGAAAACACCCTCTCTCCATAGATTTGGTCGAAGAGGTTGTCAATTTGACATAGTTGGTACTAATGCATAACTTATGATTCTTCAATCGACGATAATCCTTGTTGTGTACAAGGGTACCATTTGAATTCATACATAGAAAGAGTCGTGAAACCCTTGTAGATGTGTTGGGGAATATTATTTTTTTGGAATCCGGATCCTCTAACTGCTTCGTGATCTTCAGAAGCTCCATAAGTGACACACTATAAGGAGAAATGGAAACTAGTGCTTCTTATAGAACAAGGTAAATGGTAAACTCTTCCCCTCCCACTAGAGGTATACCAATGAAATATTTAGTGAATAATTCCTTCATATTATCCAATAAATGAGGAAAAAAATGGGTCGTAACCCCTGATCATTCAGGAATATTCCTATGACCTGATCAGTCACACTATGAGGCCTCTATTGCTTAGGTCCTGGTCACATTTCTTGAACATCCCATTATCCCTTATACATGCGTCTACCTCCCCATAGTGATTGAAACATCACCCTATGATAATATTAGTCTATATATTCTCAATAGGAAACTAACCAGTCCATCCTGATGATTACATCAAAATCCATCATGTTGGGGATGAAATGAAACCTAATGAAGAGGTTTCTAAAAATATGAAAGGGGAAATTCTTACAACAGAGAATTCCCTCTGATCAGATACTAAAATGTGAGTAATTAATCATAAAGCCTTATAATTTTTCGATCTTGATGCCTAGACTGACCAAAATTTACTTAGATATATTATTATGAGACAAGAAAGTGTCAAATAATGGACACACTATTGTGGAGGCTACTTGAATAGTACTTAGAACTGTAGAAGGTCCAGTGCTCTCCACCTTCATCATAAGTATAACAACATGTTACTGTCCTACACCATGACCTTGATTCACTACCAAAATTCTGTATGCATTCTAACTCTATTAGAAATAAGAATAATGTGTCTGACTACCTCAACCTTGACTTCCACCTCTTCCTAAGAAGTTAGTAGTATTCTAAATACTTTCCAGGTGTGATCCAACTGACCCTCCTCTATAATATAGGTTAAGAGTAGATCATATAATAGAAATTGCTAATGGAAAATTTCTAACAAACCCTGGATATAGATTATTCCACTACAACCTCTGCATTCAAATGGATATCTCAAGCACTTGTGTTTCATAAGTCTCGGCTTACTGAACTGGTGACATATTAGAATGTATCATCATGAAGATATTGATTGATACTACATTGAGAAGTAGCCTCAAAACATCTCTTTAACTTGTAATACGAAACACGATTAGATCGTGGTGTAAAACCTCCATGACACACACCATCATATTCCAAAAAAATTCTCTCTTTAATATGGTCTTGGGTAACTATCTCTAATATGGTTGTCAAATGAAAAACATTGACTTGAGTCTATTGGGGGTATATTGGCCCATCCTTGAACAGCCTAGAATGCATAAGAACATCAGTCTCTATAGTAGGAGAGAAGCAATGAAGATTAGTAAAATGAATTGAGTATTTGATAACAAGAACACCTCACTAATACATTTTCATGATTTCATTATCCCGATAAGCCCTCTAATTCTGGGGAAATAAATATTAGTAGAAGATAGTCTATAAATCTTACCAAACCATATCTCTATGTTGATATTCTTGGGTATATGGTAGAATCACGTATCATATACAATGATTTATTTACCCTATATTCTGTAGGATTATCCAGATTATCTAATAAATAAATGATATCAGGGTGGAAACACTCAGCATCATGAGGTCATACATCCCCTAAAAATGTTGGAGGATGCTGCTACTAGAACTGATGATTCAATTCTTCCATACTCAGGTTAGGTCAAACAACATTTTTAAGATTTCATAACTTACGTATAAATCCCTCATGGAACTAGGAATCAGTTTTAATAATAAACATATAAAGAGCTTCCATAGGTGGAATTGTAGGATGAGTCATTGGGGGCTCTAGTCCCGCCACCTCATTTACATGGTCCTCACAGCCTTCAAGGAGTAAGACAGCTGGACATTGAGGATTTTTTATGCCACAATTCCAAAAAAAATCCACCGAATATAGTTTAATAGTTGAAAATATTGAAGGTTGAAAACTTGGACACGCTCAAATCCATCCTATTGAAATATCATACCCCTCTTATTTCTCTTAAAACAAGGATATTGTAATAGAGAAAGGCCATAGTAGGTCCTAAAAAACTTAAGAGACATACTAAATACATAATATTGAGGATTGGATTGGGTTTATGTCTTTTATTCACATGTATAAGAGGTTTATTATAACATTAAAAGTATTATTCATTTTAAATTGATTCTTACTAAATTAATTAAATTTATTTAAATGGTTGAATTAGATGGATCATATTTTCCAATCCTTAAGGGATCATACTCCACATGAACCAAAATATGGTGTCTACTTAATACACACTATAACATGATCCAGCCCATGAAACCAATGGTCCATTGATCAAAATTCCATAAGCAACTACCTGTGGTGTCTTATTTATCCTATGATGGAAAACACTATTTGGTTAAGGATTGGTCGTTAAGTGTCAATTATGTTTCTCATCTATGTAACGAAATTCATCACCATTCTATAGTAAATTGTGTCACCGATTATATGCAAGAGGAAAATGCAATCTGAAAGTATAAATTACTTAAAAAATGTATGGTATATTAGTCATATTATTCCTATAGTGACTCAGGTAATGAAATTCCCTCATCTCATCAGGCCTAGGAAAATTAAATTATCATCTCAATAATATTATTATCAATAACATCATATGACTTATTTGTCACTCAATGGTGAATTTGTATAAACCATGATAGACATAATCAATTACAACAATTACCCAACCTAGGTAATTTTGGTGGCTATTGTATATGGGTTATCTAGATCCATGTATATGGTCAATTCCAAATTCCTATAACTACTAGTTTTCTATTTAATATGAAAATAGAAAGATAATGAAAAAATAAGCTCTTATTATAGTTTTTAACAACCCAACCTAGGGTCCAATAAACTCGTGCCCCATATAGATGGGTCACATGGTCTCAAGATTGACACCCCATATGCCAGAGGTTTCTGACTAGTAGAAAGGGTGTAAACCTCCTATCCTTGTGGAACAGTGGATATATCCAAAAATATACCATAGAAGAAGCATGGTATAATCAAACAAAATAATGATTATAAGAATAACAGAATGTATAATAAAAAAGTATATGTAAGAGATATAACCATTATGTAGTGGAATAATAAATAAGTGATAGACCTAAATATAATATAAAAATCCACTTGGTTGTTTCATATACATGGATGCATGTCATGATGATATACGAAAGGGAAATTTTGGATTGACATATTCAACATGCTATAAAAAAGAAAAAAAATAAATAAAGGATGCTTCATTAGCATATGAAGCTTATTCTAGGCCCTCTTCTCCTATGGTCCAATTGTAGGTTAATCATATCAAATATCTGTAGCATGGTGATTTATCTTGTCTATACATGCAGAAATGTAATCTACTTAGGTAACAAGATGGCCCATGTTGGTGGTGAGGTAAAATCCCAATAATCCACTAGCAACATTGTCATGAATTTTTCAAAGAATGGTATGTAACAACAATAGTGTTCATGAATAATAGAAGTAATAGAAAAAATTAGACTAAATAAATAATTACCCTTTTAGGTTCCCATAGGACACCTAGAAGGTCTACCAACTTTTGGCGCAGTTTAAAATTACTTTTAAATCAGTAACTGTAAATATTGAATTTTTATAAATTTCATCCAACTATATTGAAAAATTACTCATGGATTTATGTGTCTATATACATTGAATACTAGGTTCTTGATGGACCAGGGCATAACTCAGACATCCATTACCAGTCTAAATGATCCTATTAGCTCAAGAAAAAGGTTACACTACCTATATCATAGTAAGAGGGAGAGACATCATGCTCGAAACTATGGATGGTGGGAGAGTGTTCATGTAATACCAATAAAAAGTGACGTTGTGTATCATTCCCACCATACAAATAGTTTCAATGGTGTGATACATCATGCTCAACACACAATGTAAGAGAGTGTGAATCCACATGACTAACAAAACTATTACCAGCATTCCACATCCTATATCAATGGAAGAATCATATCTATAATAAAGTACATGTTTAATTACCTCTCATTCCTTATATTCATCAAGCCCAATGTAAACACGAAAACATAATTCAATAAACCATTTAATAATGCATCTTTGTTTCCTTTATACACTTTATAATTCATTTCAACTATACCATTTAATTCATTTATGGATGTAAAACCACCATAATTCAAGGCATTTTATGTGATCAATTAATTTAATTAATAAAATAATTTTAACTCAATATCTAAGATTGATTGGGCCCATAAAAAGTGCTAATATAATATACAAAATTACATAATGGGGAAAATTACATACCAAAGCAAACCAATCACTTAGGAGTTTCTTTAATTCAATATAAAATTTATAAAAAAGAGGAAATTAAATATATAATCCAATACAAATGCTTCAAATTCATTGAATGAATTTAAACATTTATTTGGAAAGTGAATATTTTATTCAGAACACCCGTGGGTGTGCATGATCATGGTTGGAATCCTTAAATTACAAAACAACGAACCCTGAGAGTATAAGTAGGTGTATTTAATAATTTTAAATGAAGAAATAAATTTTTGGGGATACGTGATTTAGTCCAGTGTATGGAATAATGGTTTGGAAATGAAAATGTTGAAGCTTTGTGTTAAAATAATGATACAATCTACATTAAGGATGTAGAAAACTCCTATCTTAATATTGGTCTTAGATTCAATGTAGATTGGAAGAAATCAAAGATAAATTACTACTACTTGAAAATTGGGAAAAATATATTCCACCTAAATACATTAATTGATCAAAATATAAACAAAGAATAGAATGTATAATAATTCATATCTTATCATGACCGATCTAATGCTTCCAACAGTGATTAGTATGGACTTTAGATCCAGAAGATTGCTAATCTCCTTGAGTTTGGAGGAGGAGAATCCACAAGAGAATGAAAATGATTTCATCTAATAGAATGAAGATAAGAAAATAGGAAAATTGTTTAAAAATTATATAAATAAGAAATAGTAATTTCACTATCCAATATAATGTCACACTATTTGGCTACTTGTTAGGCCGAACCATATACCAACCATGAAAATAATAATTCCCATGAAGATAACTCATATGGTTGAGGTTCATGATTTACCGATGTATGAAAAAACTATGAAAAAAATACACAATAGAAAAATGCATATGACGCACATGGGCATCTGACTATGGTTGAACGGTTTCCAAGAAATAATGCGGACCTCTACTACTGAAAGAGACAGTACATGGTTTCTATTAACCACGAAACATTTTATTTTTGCCCATTTTTTGGATCATTGGTCTCTAATAATGACATGGTTTCTCCTAGGTCATTAATTAGTCAAAATATAATGTTTACCAAGACTTAAAAATGGATAGAAATTGAAAATAAAGGAGTTGTTCTATCATGAAAATAGAGGTCGCTGTAAAATAATAGGAACCAAACTAACTTGGAAGTTCAATAGTTCTTGAATCATTATAAACAAGGATCGATCTTTTTCTAATGCACCACCATACCTATTTGAATAACGTGTTCTTATATTAATAACCAAATCAGAGATAATGTTTAACAAAATTAAACAGTAATCCAAAATAAACTCACCATGGAGAACACCTTAGTGAAAAATAGAAAAAAGGATTGATTGTACAATGATTCACACCAAAAATACCATCTTGTCAAAACAAATTCACCATTCAATTTTGAAATATTACACTGAAACACTGTGATAACCGAATGAAAATTTATGAGGGGTGTGGTGGAACACTATTTGAAGCAGGGGGATATATTATCAAGATCAAATGTGATGAATCATCCCTGAACCACCAAGATAAATGGATAGAATAGAAGAGAGGGTTTTTTTTACCACCACTAAGGCATGCATTATTCATGAGATGAAGCCCGAGGGGGTATCTATTTTATAAACTCTTATCATCTTAAAAAAATTATACTAAATGTTTCATAGAGTAATACATGTGTTTACTATATTATTATTTGGTCCAATACTCAATGAACTATGATAACCGTATAAAATTCATTCCTTTAATGACTGACCCATTCACATTATGAATTATCTACAATAGCTATATTTAGATGATATACCACTCAACCTCTTCTTTTACATCCCTATTAACCCATGTGAACATCCCCAATATTCAAATCACTTAAAAATTAAAACAATAAGGATGTTAAAATAGTTAAAACTTCCATATGACTATGAGTTCCGAAATCTAAAAATTAAAAAATGAAAATCCCAATTTCCTTGTGAATTTTCATCCCGTAATGATGCAGTCCATTAAGATATCCACATAAAAATAGGTATCATCCTGTAGATCCCATAATAGTCCTCTAACAACAGACCGAACCTACATTGGTCATATATTCATCAAAAAACATCTGTGCTGAATCACTAAATGTTTTAAACATTTCCCTTATGCTGCTATGCCTCCAATCCTAGATACATTGACTATTATCCAAAATTTTTAACTTGATCCACAAACAAAATCAATTATGTCTTGAATGAACTTGAAATGAAATTTATATCTAACCAAATATGATTCCTTAGTATATGGATGTTATGAAATTTATGAGAATTCTTTAGAAAAACTTATATCCTCATCCACCATGGCATTTCCAAATTTCGAAAATATGATTCCTAAACTATAAAGGGATTTACATCATCTCTTGGACATGATGGATTAATCTAAGATGAACTATCACATCACCCACGTATTCACATTGAGTTTTTGTCACAACACTCAAGGTAACTCCATGATTGGTTCCCAAAATGACAACATTCCCTGTCACACTCCACAGAAAAAAATATTCCTAATTATACTCACCAATATATCATGTAAACTCCATCCTCAATCCTGATTCCAATTAATCAACATGATCCATTAATCATAATTCCCTAACAACATATAGACTCTATCCAATACTATTACTAAACTGTTGAAATTTTATTTTCTATGGATTAATCTCAGTGAAATACACTTTCACATTGGAATTTCAGAATCATACTCTCATTTTTTCTCCCATAGATGTACATGAAATCCCAACAGTAGAATAAAATTCCCAACATTTCCACATATTCCATTCCCTGTTTTTGTTCAAAAATGCATGTTAGATTCTTCTTAATAGAAACACACCTATATATGACCCATCAATACAAATAACATCCCTTTGTATGGGTCCCACTCATACACATGAAACATGGTTAAAACTATTGTTTCTCACCAAAGAATTTATGGTACAAAATTAAGATTTTTTATTTTTCATCCCTAGATTCATCCCCCAAATCATATGATGATGTGACATTTCACACCATGAATCGTGATGTAAAATAGGGTATCACCACAAATAACATTTCATGATACAAGGTTCACCACCTAAACCATTTCACAAATGGGTTTAACAACATGGAACATTCCACATGCATTTTTGAATTCTAAAAAAATATTACTTAATGGACAAAAAACAACCAACTTGTTGGTGCCACCAAATGAAACTAGAGTTCGAAGAATGAAACATTGATTATTAACATTAAGATCATTTTAAAATGTGTATGTGGTTTCCAAACAATTATTTGTAGAAACAATTATTTAACCATACTTATGATACTTCCCAATATGAAAAACTGATGTCAGTAACCGATTCTAACTCAGGGTTTACCCCACAATTGGAGTCATCTACCAAAAAACATCAGTGGTCAAATCCAAGAACAATAATCTAACAACATTATAGTGATAAATACCTAAACCCATTAAAATTACATATGGAAAACCAATGCCACATGAAATACCCACCAATGATCCTACCATAGGTAGAATCATAGAACAATCCTTGGAATTCCTACTAAAATCACAAATAAAGGACCCAAATATCTCTGGGAAAACCACCAAATATCTTGAAAACTGATCTACATAAGTTATGTTTACATCTCACATCCCCCAACCCGAATAGGTTTATGCCTACTATTTAGATATAGATATTCCTAAATATAAGTGACAGAAATTATTAACACACAATTCAAGTACCAAGTTAATAGCGAAGTACTAGAAGAAACCCTATAACATCATATTAAATAGGCACCAACCATCTATTTTAAAAATCAATTTCAAAAAAATTTAACTCATAAAAATGCAGAATAGTTTTAAAATTGACCATTGGAATCCATGGGGTTTTCAAAAAACCAAAATCTATTAAATCCCTAGCATAGATAGTCACATTTCTAATAATGAATCTTTATTAAAAATTTATGTTGAAATAATATTTCTAAATACACTGAATATTTTTTTATCCCATTCTCATTTTGATGTCAATTTTCAATTATTATTTCTTCGAATTTTCAAAAAACATGAAAATATTGACCCATTTTAAAAACACTATCTAAATACTCATTTAAAATTAAACTATATCTCATAACAATTTTACTCTCCCCACAATCCAATATATTATTATTATTTCAAAATTTATTTTATAATAAAAACATGGTTTCCTAAAATAAAAAAACCACAAAAAACATTAACCCTATAGTGGTGAAGAAATCATGTTACAATAAATCACACAAGTTTCACATATACCGTATAATATAATAACCAGTTATAACACATGTGAGGAAATATAATTTAAATTAGATGATTCCAAAATTAATTTGGATTTTAATGAGGTTCCATGTCCTATAACACCTAACATAGGAACATGTATCATGACTAGTGCATGAAATTATCATGATTATTGAAAGAATCACTAGTTACATAACATTACCTATAAATCATTCTAATTATCTTCCATCCAATATTTGGATTATCGATCTAATCAAATGCATCATTCAACATAGAGTTATTTTCCTAAAATTTTTCATCCCCTAGAAAATCAATTATTAACTAATGTAATGTAGTCCACGTATGTGCTTTGTATATATCTGAAGTAATTATATCATACCTCAAGTATTAACAATACTACTTAGCTCCAAAAGACACTCTTTGATACTAGTTTGTAATGTCCTAGACCAAGCTGCCTGAATAATGTCTGATTGATTCTCTATTGAGAGTCTCGACTTGTCCGCAAGGATGCCACCTTGTTTTCTAAGGGATGTTGAATATAAATTATTCTCTAACCTAATTTTGTGGAGGCTATTTCCTAAAAAAACATACATATGCAATCATGAATTCCATGAGGCCCCCAAAATTCAGTATATATTAAGTAAAATAATCAATATAAAGATTCATAAAGTAATTGTGAAGCAGTAGGTAAACCTAGAAGTGAACCTAGAAAAAAATAATGCTACTACCTACTAAGAACAATTGTTCATAACAAACCTACCCTATCAAATACATAGCCTCCACAATATTATATACTAGTACCATTATTCTATCTCCAATAAATTTCTTTGTCCTATGATAATACATTATGATATACCCACAAACATAAAAACCCATTTCATGTTTAAAAACAGGGGGTGTTTCCAATTACCATGTGGGTATACCGAATTCATTAAAAAGACCACTTGTCATTGTGATTATGTGGATATAAAATAAATAAATAATCAATGTTCTTGTAATTTCCATGAATTGAATAAACGTGAAATCATAACACGAAATTTATATGTTTTTATACAATTTAAATCATATTGTTTAGACTATGCCCCCATGTCACATGACCCAACCCACTTTAGCTCTATTCTATAAGGAAGAAGTCATCTCATGTTGTAACCTGAAAATTAATTGAAGATATATCTGAGATGATGTCCATCAGATACTCAAAAAATTATTGTGGGGATTAATCCAAAATCAACCCACCACCCATATTACAAGGGAATATTCATACATTAATTCACCTTAACCAATCCCGCATAACATGAAGGAGGTCCATTATCTATGCATCACTTCATACTATGAACCACGCCATAGGGTGTTCCTAGACCATATCCTACTAATTTATGGATCTATTGAGGAACCCCAAACTATGTCATGTTATGAGAGGTCCTCAACCTAATACCCTCATTATAGAATTGTCATCACAAAGGGCCATATCAATAGAAAATTTGTGGGAGAACATTAAAAAATATAGCTAATCAAATCAGACTCTAGAGAGGACACATAAACAACATAAATGAAACTGAAAGCAAGTAATGTATACTTTTTCATATTTCATTGGACAAACATTAGGGGACTAGACCCTTAGGACCCAGTCAGATGTCTTAAAAAAATTCAATACACATATAAAACCTTTAAGGGGTCCCTCACATCAATATTAATGAATTATTTCATTATTATAATATGAGAATATCCCACATGGATAAAAAATAACTCTAATCCTCATGAATCAATGGAAACAACCATGAATTTCCAAAATCACCCACGATTTAGAAAATTTTCCATCACCCTAATGATGTCAATAATTTAAAAAAGGGTAATGATAAACACTTATTGATTTCATTTAATAATGATTGAAAATAACTCTTTTTTAATCCATTTAAAAATGCACACATGATTCCTTACTCACATCAAGACTCTATCAAAAATCCATTCAAGATGATAACATTTTTTAAAATTATATTTAAATCCCATTTTTAAAATAAATGATTTTCCCTTAAATTAAATTTTTACGAAAAATAATTTTTAAATTTTATATTAAGGAAACTAATTTCACCTTTTAAAGCAATATAATAGAATAATAATCCATATGGAGGTCCAAAAACACTTGTTTGACCACAGAACCACCACTTATTCATTAATCTGGTCATACAATCCATGTTGACTATTAGGATGACACAATCACATCCCATACTTATGTTTAAAATCATACAAGATAAGAAATATATAATATGACATAAGAATGAATGATCAAAATCATAAAATAACTAATAGAACTTGATCTATTGTAATGCAATTTCAATTAAAATCATCTGATACTCAGGAAAAACCATTCAAGCTAGTACCAATATCCACAACACCCATAAGTACCATTCTTATCCACTAAAATCATTAAATTCATTAAATTAACAATTCAGGAATAAACCTAATGTGGAATAATAGGTTACACCCCATCAAGTAGTCTAGAAATACCTGAATCATGATAAACTAGGCTTGATCTAATAATAATAAATCTCCAGACCATAACCAATAATAATCCCTTAAATTACAATTCCAATCCACAACTAATATTACCCAAATTTGGGAGAAAATAATAAATAATATCATAGAATAGAAATAATTTAAAAACTGTGAATGATTTATTGAATATGATCTATTAGGACACCCTCTTCTATCCTCAATAGAAAGACCCATATTTTCTAATGATTTCATAATTATTTGGTGAAAATGTTCATTTGAAACCCATAAAAATTGAAATTAGTGAGGAGTAGAGGAAGAATAAGAATAATAGTTCCAAATATATTCAATAATATGAAAATATGAATTATCCCTGAACCACCTAAATTGAAGGAGTTAGAAGGGTGTTCATTCACCCCTGGTGTACACATGATCGTGGAGAAGAATCCTAAGGGGTTTTCTATTCTATAAACCCAATGTAATGTTAAAAAACAAAAACAATATGTTTCAGGATGTGAATTAATTGTTCAAAAAATTAATTCCTACAAAGAACCCCAATATGATTATTTTCCCTTTAATGAGTTACTTCCACCCCATTAATGTCATTCAAAACATTAATGACAAAGTAATTCCTTAAATTGTTGACTCTTTCCTCTTATTTTTTAACGGAACCACTATGGATCTTACCTCATTTACTTAAAAACATACAAGACCATTCTAAAATACAAAGGACATCTTGAGACACATTTAATGGATATTAGAACATTGAAATAACCTATCATAGTGTCAGTTCCAAAAATTTACTCACTAGAAAACAAAAATTAAAATTTCCTTGAGAATGTTCAACGTGTAATGATGTTGGTCTTTACAACCCCCAATATATACAACATCATCATACCATAATAATCACATAAATGAAAATATAGACTATTTACCATTATAATATATGCATATATCTTCTATCCATTATATTCAACCCTATTAAAAAAGAGGGAGTGTAAATGTGAGAGTAGAAAAGAATTTATTCCTTCACCAACATGGATCCTTGGTGAAGACACCAAGAATGAAAAAATATTAATCACGTGTATGGTTTTCTGACATTGATGATGGCATGCATGATATCAAAATAAAATTCAATTATTGTACAACCACACATAATATTAACCTAAATGGTTCACAAAAATACAATACAAAAACATCCATATCATAAAACAAACTATCATTATCACATATTACCCTTAATGGTAATTATTATACCTCAATCTATACCCAGTTTCTACAAAACATTGTTACAATAACCACTAAAAAGTTAAAAATTAAAATCACCATTTAAACATGATTGAATTTCCATCTACAAAATATTATCCATTCAGTTATATATTTTATGGGGAAATATTTCTTTATTGATTAATCATGTTTCATTATACCTATCATGAAATTGTTTCCAATATTCAAATTTATTTGAAAAATTATAGTAATTAATTTTTATCCCATAACCATTAATATATCAGTTATTAACAATCAAATCCACATCAAAGACAACTATATTATCATCCTACACCACGAAATCATCCATATGATAGAATTCATTAAAACACATAAGAAAATAACTGAAAATTAAATAATGGAATCCTTTTTTTCACACAAATATCCCTGAGAACATAATATTCTGACCACCACACATCAATGGACACATTATAAAATACCATGAATGTCACCGATCTCTAACCCCAGTTCTCAAAACATCCCAACACACAAAATTATCCATAGTAATACACATTTATGACCACACCAATCACAACAACAAAAATAGTGATACTAATATTAGAATCAAAAAATTAAATAAATTAAACATCCGGAAAATTCCCTATTCATATAAATCACTCCATCATATTAATTTAACAAATATTGAACGGATTATATGATAATATTTATTGATTTGAAAAAAATGGATCATAATTTTATTTACACGAATAACCTTCTATAAAGGGTTATTAAATAAATAAATCCATTGTAATATAACATACAAATCAAAAGTGTAAATAATTATACACAGTAACTAAAAATATTTTTAGATCACATAATAAATATCTATAAATCACAGAAACACACTCATATATCTATATTTAAAATAAATTAGCTTATAATGATTCATTATATTTAAAAGATAATCCAATGATCCTCCTAAAATTCTATATAAATCAATATTTTATAGAAAATAAATGTGTATTCCAAAATCCCCCACCTCAATGAAATCATTAAAAACATAGTGTGAAAATAATCTTAGGGAGAGATGACCACTATGCTAAAATAACATATTTTAATCCTTCATAATCTAGATCTGATGAATCTATATGGAAATTATGTACTAAATCTTCCAAAACTGACCCTATATAGCTGTCATGACCTTCCATAAGGCAGGACAAGGTAAATAACCAAGTGGAGAAGAATAGAAAATCACCTTATATCATCACTCCTAAATATACTAAATAAAAGGTCTCAATAAAATATAGGGACACTCAAAGACCTCTATGAGTAAACTTATAATCACCAAATGTTTGATATAATTCAAAGGAATATTAAATAATTTAAAGGGACTACTGAATTTATACAATAATGTGAAAATAATGAATTATAATATGATATATCATAATATTTCCTTGAATAGGGTAAGCTAAACTGGAATCTAAAGTGCAAAATTTGATCTTCTCCAGTTTCAATAATTTTACACTTCACAAAATTGATCAGTCTAATATCATTGAGAAAGGTTCACACCATGACCCTGTAACCATAAAACAATGTTATCAATGATATATCAATTGAAACTTGTCCTCTAGGTCCCTATAATGCACCAATTATTTTCATGATTTAGATATCAGTCATAGAAACCTCCAAAAGTACCTAGGAAACATTACTCTTATGAATTAACCATTCAAATCCCAACTAGAATATTGATATAGGGAACATATTTAGAGTATTTAACACATTAAAAAAAATAAAAAAAAAATTATTTGTGATATCTTTTAGAAATTTATAAGTTATTACCTTGACAAAATTATCATTTCATTACCATAAATCCATGAACAAATTACATAATTCCATGTCCCACTGATAATTTTTTTTTGCAATATCCTTCCATTCACAGCAAGACTCAAATGACCATTCATAAACATATATATCATTCGTAAATTTTTTTATCGAAAATAATATATCATCATCCATTATATTTTCCAAAACCTCAGAAAATCATATGAAAAAAAGTAATCACCATTTAATGGATAAAAAATTACAAAATGGAGATGAATCATTATATAATATTGGAAATGACAACCCTTATATTCCCGTAGTATGTGGTCCCTTTAATATTTTCTAATATATTATATATATTTATGTGATTCAACTAAACATGTATTTGTGGTTTGGGGTTAAAAATTCATCATATGATTTGATTGAGAAATGAATAATGTAATAGGATATGGTAAATCCATATAGGAGTGAATTTCATATTCAGGACATGGTTTGGGGTTATTATAGTGGCAATAATAATAATTTTAAAGTGTAAAGGAAATATTTTAAAACTAAATGATCCTTGAAGTAATATTTATTAATTTAAAAAATTATTAATTGCTTAGGATATTATTTAATGTGTTAGTTTATGAATTTCTATTCCATTATTTCTTTATTTAGTTGATTTGGTGAGTAAAAATCCAAAAAAAATATATGCTAAAGGATATGGGATTTGAAATATTGAAATACAACATATAGATCATATTTTTTTTATAATATTGAGTTTCCCTTGTATTTTTTTTCATAGAGTTCCATGTTTTTAGTCACTAATCAGGGGTTTTTATAGTGGTTCAAACAGAGGGAAATATGAAAACAAGGGTAATATAATGAATATATAAAAAACTATGTGTTGAAAAAGAAAAATATTTTTTATTTTATTAGATAAGGAAGTTGAATAAAGTTTGGAAACAATAATCTATTGTGAAATGTATGTGTAAATTGAATTTAAGTTTTTTTGGGTTCTCTTTTACATTTCTAGAGAATGAGTTTTAAGTGGAATTGTTTTAGTTATTCATTTGAGTATAAAAGCTATAGGTGTACTTATGAGGTTAATTCCTTATCCAAATCAAAATATTAGTGATTGGGAATGTGTTAAAATGTGGTATATGTACTTTTAATGATCCTAAGTGTTTTGGTTATGTATTGGTGATATTGTTGAATGATTATGTGAGTCTATCTGAGGCCTTTTGTTGAAGTGTATTTCCTAAAAGGGATAAGCTATCTCATATGTTTATGATTGAGTGAAGGGAAAATATATCATAATCAGGGTCTATGGAATTTAGGATCATCATGATAAATTATTTTAGTTACATGTTATTTTATTAATGACCCAGTAAAGTGAGATGGTTTTGGGTGGGCTGTTATTTCATTTGTATGTGGTTTATCATGTAGAAAATAATTGGGTAAGGATGGGTTTTTAGAAGTGATAATTTCTTTTGGATATGAATGAAATGAATTTCTTGTTTTTATGACCATATTCATGAATAGTTTTATACTCTGGACTAGATTCATAGAGGTCATGATGTCATTTTACACCACCCAAGTTCACATTTTTTATGTATTATAGTAAGATCTCAAATGAGTGAGATGATCCCCAATTAAATAGCTATGAAAGTATAAATAACTAATATTATATACTTATATGTGTTTATTATATGATACCCCAACGATATTGGAAAATCTTTATGATGGGGGTGTAATATGGCCTTGTGAAATTTAGTGTGGAGCTAAATTATTCAATCTTAATCATCTTAGATTATAAAGATATCATAATCGATTAATATGATCCACAGTTTTTATGTTATTTTGGTTAAGAAAAGTGTTATTCCATTCAATAATGAATTTCTTAAAATACATAGCATGGGAATACTAGGGATTATGAGGTTTAATTTATATTATTATATATGTGCATAATGGGATGATCTCTCCATTACTAACATTGAATATATCAAATTGGGTTAGATGTGGTGGCATGGTTAGTACACGATGTCTTAGATCCCATGCGTTCATACTATTTGTATCTTCAATATGATTGTTTTTCATTTATAAGTACACAATATATTATGGTATATATAAAATACCAAAATTTTGGCTCACTACTATGTTTTATGTCCACACCCTTCATGGGAACTATTGTGAATATTCCAACATATATTTTTGAATTTTATGTAATATGATGAACATAATATCTAGCTAGAGGAGTTATATTTCTATTTGGAAACAAGACTAAGTAGGGAAATGGATTTCCATATTTTTATCTCTATTTATATTTTATCATTCATTTATAATTTATGTGGTCATCCCATTGGGAAATACATATGATGTATGTATGTAAGATAATTTTTTTTCATTTTTTCTAACATGTTACTATTATTAATTTTTATCATTTACAAAATTTCATTAAATAAATTATCTAAAACTGATTTCATAAAAGGGAATATGTGGATTATTTGATAATTTATGGGATAATATAGATAATTTATCATCTTATATGTTTATAGAACTTATTTACTAATAAAAAGATTAAATAATATTTGGAAGCACTCCTAAGGTTATATGGTGACTTTGGTTTAGCCGTAGATTGAGTTATACCAGGTTGATATATTTTATATCAAGTGAAATTAAGGTAGATTATAAGTTACATTAACCCTTCAATGACCATATATAATGTAATATTTTGGATATACATAGCTACATAACCCTATCCCTTATGTTTTTATTGGAATAGATTTAGGATAATTTATATAATTAAATGGCAATTTGTTTTTCAATATGATTATTCAAAAGTCTTAAGGGAAATAAGATACATCATTATCTATACTATTTTGTCTTAAATTATGATATGACCATAACTAGGTATTTTTGTGGGGAAATATGTAACTTGGATATGTAACAGATAAGATTTATTTAGTCATTATTTTAACGACATTTATTTAATATATATCCTTATTAAAGTTATAGAAAATATGGTACACATTGAAAAATGTGGATTTTTATAGATTATATCTGGAATCTAGAATATTATCTTTATATCAATTTTTTTTTGACAAATAGATTAATTCATTAGTATCGTAGGTTGAGATGTGTTCCTAAAGAGATATATCTAATTTAATATCAAGGTTGTCATATTTTAGAAATTCATCTATCTTTTATGATGACAATATTTAACAAAAAAATAATTGATAAGTGATATAATTCCATGTATAACATTATATTAGATATGTGGAATGAGTTTTTATGTCATAATTTAGTAATTATGATCTAATAATTCACACTGTATTAATTTAAAATTTCTAATCAACTAATAAACCCAAACTAAAATTAAAAAATTAATTTCTATATCATAGCTGAATAATGAGATATTATCATTCCTATTTTATAATAAGAGTTATTATATAAACCAGAATGAAAAATTTAATATCATTAGGAGAATATTGAATCTCATATAATTTCCTAGTATGGAAAATCAAATCAAAATAATTTAAGATAACATTATCAATACACATTATTATAATACCACTTATATTTCATATATAAATATCTAACACATTGATTGTTTTTATATATATAGATTATTTATTTCATTGCATAATGAATCATTTTAAAATTGAAAATCTTATTTTTTACTCAAAATAACCAATGATAAGATTTTATGGGAACAGAGAATGTGATAGTGGAGTACTAGAATATGTTTTTAGTAATTTTATTTGTTGAACTCCCTATAATATGATGTTTTATATGTTTTTATTATTTTCTACATGTGAGATTTTTTAATTGTGATCCACATTTAAGATAATTGGTTATAATGAAAATTTAGTGTTAATCATATAATAGAAATTGGAATATCCAAACTAGAAGGGGTGTGGTAATTCTATTTCATGGCTGATAAGATAGTTTTTAAGAAAAGTAAAAAGATTTTAAATTTGAGAAGAATATATTTATATGATATTTCAGGTGTGTTTAGGAGGTTTGGAGGTTGTTTGAGTGACTCTTGTCATTCATCCTTGGACTTAGAAATATCATCAAGAATTACATCATAATACATATATAATTTCATTTGATATGTGTATTTTCATAAGATAACCCATTTCTGTGAGGAAAAAAAGATAAATTTATTAAGATATATGGACTATTTAATATTAAATAATAATTCATATGGTAAATATCTTGCACTCGTAATACTGGTTTTTAATATGATACAAACATCTATTAAGAGAGGCTAGTGTGTGTGATATTTTAAACACATATTATAACCCCATAATAATTTTTTCACACAAGATATGTGGTGCACATAATATATTTCAATAATGTTTTAATGATTAATAAAATAAGATATTAAAATCCTATAACAAAATGATTTGTATAAGATAAGAATTCATAAAATAATATACTTCATAAAATATTGGAATAAGAAGATGTATTTTTTCTTCTGAAATGAATGAAATTATAAAAAATTGAGAATCCAAAAATTATAACTAGGGGAGGGGATTTTCTTGGTGACACAATTATATTAATAAATTGTCTATGAATCATAATTATACATATAATTGTGATTAAACTATTCGGATGATGAGAGTAACGAATGTTGAGATAGCCACATACTTCGAAAATAAAGCTCGAGTCATGAATATTTTCATCGATAAAATAATGATAAAGATGGATCCATTTTTATGTAATGAAATTACATCATAATAAATTTTCAAATTCATAGTACCTAATAAGAAATGATAGTTTCACAATGTCTTTTCACAATAATAGTATTCCAAATGATCATAGTAGGTTTGACGAATTTCATAATACATCTACAATGATTAAAAATTGTTAGTTTTCTCAAATGAATGAAAAGTTAAATAAAGTATAAGATATTTATATTATGTATGGATGTTATAAGACATGAAAATTATGATATTAAATGTACCATTAATTATGAAAAATTATATTGATTTTTTCAATAAATATTTTTTCAGAAATGGTGATGAAGAATCTTGTGAGAAGAAAATTAATTTACAAGTTGGTGAAATTTTGTTTGACTACATAGTGTATCCATAATTGTATCATTTGGGACAAATAACTATATATTAATATATCAAGTCAATATAATCTCATAATTACATTATTTATATTTCTGTAGAGATATGAGGTTTCTTATTTACAACATGTTAGTGTTTTTTCTCTACTAGATCATTCTATCATATTGTTATCAGTATATGTATATTGGAATTAATATAGGGGTATTGATTTTAAATAATATTATTTTATATATGGGATAAAAACCATACACTAGGGATGAAGTATTCCATAAATAGTTGATCATCATGAAAAATTGAAATTTTCTCTACGTTTTATTATGAATTGTTATTTTTTATGAGAATCCTACTGAATAAGAAAAAGTGAAAACAAGATATCATGAAAATAATAAACAGTATTATTAACCCTCTAGGTCTTATTGTTTACCATTACTTATTTGATCCTTTTAAATTGATTCATGTTATATGATTTCCTTCAATATTATATTTTTTATGTCTATTATTGAACATCATAGCTTAGAAAATGATGTTTTGGTTCTAAAAATTAAGTGAATGGGTTTTCACTTATTGATGGAGGGATATATTCCTTATTTATCTTCCGAAGGGCTAGATGTTCTTATTTTTATTCTTCAAGGAACTAAAGTGAAATTAAATATTTCTTCATTGTACCTAAAATAGAAGAATATTAGTGAAAATATTTATTAATATAAGAATTAATTGCCTTTATTAATATGAGATAAATAGTTATCCACATTAACGTGATAAAAAATTTCAAATAGAATTGTTGAAAAATTGGAATGTATGTCATTAAATGACCAGTGATACTAAGAAAATTAAAAAATTAACATTAATATGAGGAAATTTTTGATATTTAATACTATAAAGGATGGTCACAATAAGAAATTGAATCTCATTTTAAATAGATAATGACATGAAATAGAAAATATTTAGAAAAAAATTATTATTTGTAAAAGAGATAGTTTTAGATAGTGATGTGGGAAAATGATTGTAGATTCAGATATGTAATGTTAACTTATAGATTCCATGGATCTGGAACCAAAAAAATGTGATTTAGAAGGTGATGATTCACATGTAAATAATTAGTATATAATATTATAATTTTAAAAAATAAAATATTACACCATGAAAATGAATATCAAGATGTGCATAAAAAATTGAAGGATGAGGGATTTGAATTAAAATCTAAAGATGAATTATTAAAAACAAAACAAAAATCCAAAAAAACTGATAGATGTGATATACTTAAATTTGAAAATGGGTTTAAATTAAAAAAGATGTATTTAAGGATTATTACCGAAAATATAAACTCAACTATTATTCGTTGGAATAAGGACATATATGTATTAATGTATACACATTTTTAGAGAGAAAATTAAAAAGCATGAAGTAGATGTGACATAAAAAAGGAAGTTGTAATTTGATGAGAAATATTGAGGATGAAAACATCATGTATATGTGATGATAAAGATATTAGACATGATGTAATGTTAACCACTTATAATATCTCTCAGAATAAATTCTGGAACTCTCATGAAACCATCGAAATATAATAATTTTTTTTCAACCAAAAAACTAGAAGAGAAGATAAAAAATTGTAATATTTGGAAAAAGACAAACTATGATAGAATATCATTTCTATTATTAGATATATATATATATATAGTTAATGATAATTTTTTTTGGTAATGTAACATTTATTTAATATAGGTGATATTACATTAGTTGTGAAAGTTAGATTCAAATTGTTATGGTAACTAAACAAAACTACTAATATTTTTCTTTACCTTTGTATCATAAATAATTTGTGGATAATAAGTGAGATGAAATTTTATTTTTAATTATTTAATATTTTATTTTTAAAAAATTAAACTTCTCAAAGTTAATGCGTACTCGTACTTCCCTCTTAGAAACAACATTCTCTTATATATACCCTAAAATTATAAGGTAAAGAAAATATAATTAAGAAATTACAATTACTTTTATTATGTGGGAATATTTTACATATTCACTATTGTATTAATTTAATATATAGTGTCACATGTGTCTTTATAAATATTTCTAAAATTGTGATTTTGTTTATTAAAATATATCATATCTAGGTGGGGTGATCAAATCCATGATATTAGAAAAAATCATCTTTGATAAATAATTAATTCGAGAAAAAAAATTATTTAGAATTATCACACTTTCATAATTTATATTAATTCAGATCAAACCCAACCACATGTATCTATTGTAGAGACCCAAAGCTTGATGTATATAGACATTACATTACTTTTCTGGAATATCTAATACATAACAAAAACTGACACCAAAGGACCGTAATAGTTTAGTGTCTTTGGAAACTTGGAATATAATCTTCTAATCTTGGTGAAAGATCTTCAACATCTCCCATAAAGATATTCCCCTTTTGTTTTATTACCTAAATCCTTTATTTATATCATGGGGAAAAGAAAACATATAAAGGGTGTTCTCAAATGCTCAGTAAGGTTAAGCATGGAGAAAATAAAACAAAACATATACATTTGAACTTCAAAACATGAACATAATATTTAAACATCAAAATATTGAGTAATGATATAAAACATGTCAGTACGTAGGGAATATATCATAATGTATCATCAATAATGATAAAATATAATGGGAATAAAACATGTAATTGTGGCATCCATAAAGAACATGTTATGATTTCCATAGTAGACAAGGCATTACTGCCAAGACCATCTTAGTAGACAAAGTCCCTTACTGAATTGAGTTCACTCCTCGTTCTAGTCCTGTATCACTGAACCATATTAACTTTCTGTTCCATCCATGTCTATCTCATGAGATATAAATCTTTACCCAATGCATTGTAGGGAGATATAGGTCCCACCCATCTCATAATGAAATCATTATTACTTGTGACACAAGATGAACATAAATCATTCATCATTACCCAAAGTATAAAATGGGTTTCATAAAAATTATCCCATCATAACATAATCCATACATAAAAATGGATATAATTTCATCATAATAAAAGTTAATCCATGTAAATCATAGAGACAGTATACTTGAAACATACACATATGAAATAATGCCATCTTATATAGAAAATGGGTTTGATAAAACACTTGAAATGAATTCTTGAGGAAAATATCCTTTCTTGTTCAAAATCATTTTCTTTTCACAAAATGCCATGAAATTTTAACAGAAAAAGATTTTTTTTGGAAATAGTCAAGAAAATTTGTAGAGTAAAATTTATTGAAATAAGTTTTTATGAAACCGTAAAAATCTATTCATGCCGTATAAGTTAAAAAAACATTCTTCTCATACTTTTTCCGAAAAAGTAAAAAAGTACCACGTATGGTAAACATAAGAAAGATTCCTTACATAACATGTATTAAAAGTAAAAAATGGGTAAAAAGAACTTTAAACATACATTAAAATATTTTTAGAAAATAAGGATATGGATGATAAATATAACCCTAGTAAATACTTACGGATAAACAATCTCAGATAAAAACGAGATAGGAAAAGTTATCCCTTACCTTAGGTCTGATATGCTTCATACGTATAAAAAACTCATGAATAATGATTTAAATAATGTCATTTACTTATTATAGAATCATATTTATTTTTATGATATCATATATGGTTCACTTATGAATTTATATTACCCGTTATTTTGTAAATTCCATGTTAAAGCAGCGTTTTGGGTAAAATTGTTTTATTTATCGTACGTGTTTGGACTTGTTGTTCTTGATATTATTATTAATTATATCAGGATTTACATACATACATAATTTAAATCATGATTTATATATCATATATATTCAGTATATATATATACATAATATATAGATAAACGAAATGAAATACACCGTTCATGGAGACGGTAGGCCGTACGTACGAATGAATGCTGTTTTCCTTTCCTAATCGACTTGAATGGAAGTAAGTAGATAAAATATATATATATATACACATAAATCCAGTAGCTTAATTATGTCATATATTTCATTATTATTCATTATATATACTTTATAATCATTCTTGAATGGTTCTCATGGAGAATGAATCTCATCGCGTCGTGGAGACGGTAATCCGTACGTACGCACAAGAGATGATATCATTCCCATAATTATTGAATGGAATTGGAGTGGATGATATAATATTTAAGAAAAAGTATGATGTTATAATAACCATATATAGTTGTTCTTTACACCATTATACCCATCCAAGTAAGGTGGTGGTGGAAAACAGATTACACCACGACGTGGAGACGGTATTCCGTACGCACGCATGTGAGGTGATTTCGTTTTCCGTAGGATGGATAGAAGATGAAATAGGGTTGTTTCATATTTATAATAACATATATGTATATTAGTGATACTGATGTTATTAATTTATTATTAAACAACTAAATAAGAAGAATTTGAAGAAGAAAGAAACATGAAAGAATCGGTAGAAGAGTTTACCTCTTCTTCTACGCGCCTCCTCTTATCCTCCTCTTAGGGAACTAAAGTTGGTCTTTAAATAATACCAGGACCTATAGTAGATTTCTATAGAAGTTTAGAAGTGAAATTTTCAGTGGTTGTCCGATCTTGAAGGCTAAAATGTGTGTGAAGTGGAGAGGGAAGAGGTTCTCTTATATACGAGAGGATAAGGGCACTTTAGGAAACCTTAAAAATATTAATTAATAATAAAATGACAACCCACTTAAAAACCTAAAAAAATGACTCAATTATAAGATGATATGATATTTGGTTGTAATATCATCAAAAAATAAAATGTAGACATGTTTTATGTTTATTTTAAACCTTATCAACTTGATTTATCATTATTTAATCTATTTAATTTTATTCATGGTAATAAATTTATAAATTCTAAATTGAAATAAATACATACTTAAATGTTGTCAATTTTACATAATTGGATACTTTATAACCTTTTAGACCATACAATTTTCAATTTGTAGTTTTTAAATATTTTTGTGATTTTTAAATAATTTAATAATATGTTATTTTTATAAAATATCAATAGTGTCAATTTTGACACTATTCATTATTTGAATTTAAATAAAACCACATAGACGATATGATCAAAGAAAAATATATAATAGATCCCTAATATGTAATATTCATTAAAAAAATTAATTGGGAACATTAATTTGTTCATATATTATTTATTTTAATATTTTTAAAAGCATTTATTTTGTATATCTCTTAATAAAATAATTACTACGACATTTTTTTATAATTATTTAATATATTTATATGTTGCTTAAAAATTAAAAATAAAATCCTATGATAACTATAAATATAATACCTTTAATAATAATATTTTTACTCGAATTTATCATCTTAAAATATCAATTGTTAAATTGTTATATTTATTTAATTATGAAGGTAACATCTTTGACTTCATTTAAAATAAAATATTATAAATGTCCAAATCGTTTTTATAAGGCTCAAAATGGTCCCAAAATACGCCCTTGTATTCTAAGGGTATATATATACTCTACCAATAATGTTTGGTAATGTTTATGGTCCTTTTGATAGGTATTGTTATTTTAATAAAAACTATATTATTGATTTTTCACTAAATAAATAATTTCTTCATCATTAATGTATAAGCTATTAAGGTAATTAAATATTTCTTAAAAATTACAAATAAATTACCATGATAAAGAAAATATTTTTATATTTCATATGAGTATTTATAATTTAATTTATATTCTGTATAACCTTATATTAAAAGTAATCTAATTATTAAAGTTTGAGTAAGACATTTCACTTTCCTTTTAATAAAATAAATAAAAGGTCTTAATAAAATACAAGTGGGTTACATTAGATTCCATTTTGTTCCAAGTGTGATTTAGGTTAAATATAATCATAAAATTATATTAGGACAAGTGTTAGGGTAATTTTGTAAAATTATATTAACCCTTAATTACCCGATTTACCTTTAACTATTGTAAATAAAATTTACCGTAGGTACTATTCATAATGACTAAAAAAAGTATCTTATTAACATAATTTGGACCTACTGATTCAAAATATGGAATCAATTTATGAAAATTAAAATCACAGAAGTTGCAGAAATTAATTTAAAATTAATCTCGTTGTTAAGAAAATGAGTTTTAAAAGTTAAAACATTGCAAAAGATTGAAATGATTTTACCTATGAATTTATTGTAAAATAAATATTAATTACATACATTATATTAAATGGTAAAAATATATTCAATTTATACTTTAAGACCATTCAATATTATAATTTAACTATATAAATTATTGGGATGAAAAAAGTTGTTTTTAATTAAAATATACCATGTTTTTACTATTCATTAAAATATTAAATTTTTCAGAATAATATGAAAAATCTATCCAGAGTAATTTTTTATATCGTTATTCCAAAGAAGAATTTTATTTTTTAAAATTGAACTTATAAACATGTCAAAAACTATATTTAATGTGGGTGCACCATCAAAAGGCGGCAAAACTGCATTTTTTGGAAAATACTTATTTTACCTGAAAAATTTATTTTGTTCTCATACCATGTTCTAGAAAACGTGTAAGATGAATAATAATTTTATAAAATTAAAAATGCAGTTAATACTATTCCTAACGGATAGTCCATAATAATATTATAACAATATATCATTGTTTAGTGAAACCCGGTATTGCGTACTACACACGTTGTCGAAGAATGTCGCGATTGTGTGTAATGTAAGCCTAGTTAGGGATGCGTGTAGTGAAAGATCCCTTTGGTGTTGCGTATAACATAATTCAAAACTTATTTCATTTATACATTAAAAAAAATCTATACCTAATGTTCCGTAGAATAATTTCTACAACACAAACTTGAAATTGTGTGTAACATTGGCCAAGAATAGTATTGCGTATACTGCAAGCTAATACGGGGTTGTGTATAACACAAGCTAATTTTGGTGTAGCATACAAAACAAGACAAAAATGAAATTAAAAAGAATAATTCTCATAAAATCTCAGGGTGTTACATTCTACCCCCCTTAAAATGAATTTCTCCTTTGAAATTCGTCGGGGTTATAAATTGTTTACTACTTGAAAGTTTCTTTAATAGAAACGCACATCATAAAAAGGAATACCAAAATGTAACTTTAAAAACTAAATTATGAAACGTAACGGTTACCCAAATTTACTAATCATTGGGTTTCCACATAGGAGAACATAGGTGAAAATATGTATATGGAAGAGAAACCTAACCATCAAGTTCTGATGGAGAGTGGTAGAGAACATGGCTATGAAAAAGACAACAATCACAATGCCATAAATTAGTGATGATCTAAGGTACAATCTAATTCATCAGATATAAGGACACTCAGATTTTTTTTGTTTTCATGATCATTTCCCTAAAGTTGAATAATTTTTGAATTAAAAGAAATACTTACTTGATTTTGGTGCAATATTACTATTGTTTGTGCCTTGAACAATTTCCACATCATCTCTTAAAGAAATGAATTTGAATTTGTCTTCTGTGAAGTGTTATCAAATCATGTGATAGAATGATAGGTCAATCCATCTGTCTCAAAAAAAAGGATAACAAAAGTTATTAAATATACATAAGCCAATCTATAGTGAGATTAATCATATATGGTTCCTAAAATGGACTTATAATTCATATATCATACCGATTAATATAATAAAACTAGTTTCTACTATCTAGGGACTTCATGTAGGCTAGAGGTAGGTGATAAAGGCCTGTCACACTTCGTTTGTGGGTTCGATTCCCACAACCTTGTATGATGCGACGGGTTGTCACCTGTCCTACAGAGTTTCCTTTTTCTAAAACTACATCATTATGACATTCCATCAATAATATCAAAAAAAAGTTCTGGCCTTAAACAATACTAACTTATGTCCAACACAATCCATTTCAAATCTTTAGGATTATCCAAAATAATTCAATGCAAACTCATTTAATAAAGAAAACAATTACTAGAAATGTCATCTACCGAGCATGTGAATACCATCATTTATCCCCGATATATCTTGTTAGTCACATTCCAATCATGTGAATACCTTAAGCATGTATTCTCTTGAAAAATGAATACCCATTTAACCTTAGTGAAAAAATAAATGATGTCAAAAGTTAACTCTTTCCACATACCAAAATCCAAAAAATCTATATACTCAAACCATGATATAACTTTGTCCTTATATCTGTCATGAGCTCATTAATACTATCAAACATTTCATTTTCTCCTTATCCATTCATTATGCGCATATCAAATTCCTTCCGAAAATATCTCAATCACTTTCCATGGTTACCAGTAAAATAAAATTATTGAAAACCACAATAGACTAACACATAAATATTACAATGTTCCACGATACTATATACAACATTATTTTGGAATCCAATTAAATAAACACTTAATCATTCCACCACATCCGTGTCATATTCAACATCTCCAATAGTGATCGCATGTGACTTCCCTTTTTCCATTTCCTTAAGTGGTTTCTCATGTCGATCATCATTAACCCATGGATTAGGGAATTGATTAGCATAATGCCCCATTTCTTTGCACTTGAAGCATTAAAGTGTTGGTGGAGCATTCTATGTAGTCTTTTCTCTATTCACATCATTAGCTACCTGTTTCCCATTACTATGATACTCAACTGCTCTATGACCTTATTTTATACACTTAAAACATTTTCTAGTACCTTTTAGGCAATATCCACCATGCTTCTTTCCACACTTTGAGCATAAAGAAACATTCATCTTCTTTTCACCATTGTTCTGAGATTTCTCCTTGAACTCCATCTTTTGTTTTTTGTCAAAACCATGAGATGGATATGTAACACCAACTTCCAGTTCTACCATGATAGCACAACCCAAAATTTCTTCATATCTACTAAACCCTATTATAGCTAATTTCCTTAGAAGATTTGGTTTTGAGCCACCGAAGAATAGATCATCCTTTCTTTTAGGTTGGATGATGAAGCCAGATGTATACCTTGCAAGACTTGTAAAATTCACTTCGTATATACCAACAGATTCATCATCCTTTTGCTTAAGCTCAAGGAAGTCCTTTTTCATCTTTGTTCGAAGAATAAATGGGAAGTACTTATTGAAAAATATGTTCTTGAACTCATCCCATTGCATGGATTCAATTTCATCTCGGGGCATCATATTCTTAATTAGAGTCAACCATTGATCTTCTTCACCTTCTAAACGATAAATAGCGAAAATTTCCTTTTCATGTTCTGAATAGCGATGTATGGAAAATATCTTTTCAATGGTACTAATCCATTTTTCAGTAACAATTGTTTCAGAAGACCCACTAAAAGAAGGTGGACGTTGCCTCATGAAGGACTCAATAGAATATTGTTCTTTTCTCTGCTCATTTGGATGTCCAGAATGATTCATAACTTTTGAAACTATAGAAATAATATTTTTTCACTCCATATCCCATAACATTGGTTTGATTTGGAGGACAATCATTGCTTTGTCCATTACATTGATCAACATGGTTCCTTGGGGACCCATCCATCGTCTAAAACCGAAAAAGAATAGTGTGAGAGGAAAAATCATGCTAGGGAAAAAACATTATAAAGGGGGAGTACCTTCAATATATAACATCTTAGGTTTAATTATATGATCATTACTGTAATTCTAGGACTATAACCTATACTTATTCTTAACCTTAGGTACATCCCTAGACATAACATAGAAATATCTCTATGGATCTCACTAATGTTTTTTGGATCTTAGTTTCCAAAGTTTAACTAAACCTTTCCTCTGATACCAACTGTAGAGACCCAAATATTTACATACATGGACATTATATTACTTTTTCGGAATACATAATACATAAAAAAACAACTCTCAAGGATTGTAATAGTTTAGTGTCTTTGGAAACTCAGAACATAATCTTCTAATCATGGTGAAAGATCTTCAACATCTCCAATAAAGATATAACCCTTTTGTTTTCTTACCTAAAACCTTTCTTTATATCTTGGGGAAAATAAAACATATAAAGGGTGAGATCAAATTCTCAGTAAGGGTATGCATGGTGAAAATAAAACAAACCATATAAATTTGAACTGATAAACATGAACATAATATTTAAACATCAAAATCTTGAGAAATGACATAAAACATGACAGTACATAGGGAATAAATCATAATGGATCGTCAATCATGATAAAATATCATGCAAATAAAACATGTAATTGTGTCATCCATAAATCACATGTTATTATTTCCATAGTAGCCAAGGCATTGCTGTCAAGACCATCTTAGTGGACAAAGTCCCTTACTGAATCAAGTTCACTCGTCGTTCCAGTCCTGTATCACCTGTCACGAACCAACCCGGGTCGACCCTGAACCGGTCACCCGAGCCGGCCCGCGACATGGCCCGAGGGGCGTTCCCGATCCCCACGGGCTGGCAACTGGTGCCGGGCATCAAAATTTAACAAGTGGGAACGATTTAGCCCAAAATATAATAAACTAAGCAGCAGAAATAAATAGAACAAATGTAAAGAAGGAAAAAGGAACCAACAACGCAACTAACCTGACCACGACCAAAGCTCCACGTGACCCCGTGGGTCACTCTCCAATAACACAACCAACGTCGCTCAAGGCGAACAACTGAAGCTGGAACCTGCAACAGAACTAAAAACAAGAAAACACTATAGGCGTGAGTATTAAAACTCAGTAGGTAGGCCCGACTAATTCTATTCCAAAGCACACACCAATAAATAAAGAGTTTATCAATTCCAGGTTTGAACTAAATTATATAAAATATGTTTTCCACACACTTTCATTTCTAAAACAAGTAATAGTCCATCGCACTTTTAAATTTAGAACAAGTTTAATGTTAAAAGAATAAGTGCATTGCATTTTCAAAACATTTTGCGAACAATTTAGAAATTCAAACTTCAGTTGTTAGTCAAAAAGGAAAAATCACACACAACACACACTAAGGGCAATGGTAAAAGTGGCACACAAGGGTCAGCAACCGAACTCGACCTCTCAATCGTCCGCCACACACAACTAAACACTAAAAGAAACATGGGTCGAACCTAGGAGATCGTGAACAATCCAGAACGTACTATACATGTGACTCATCCTGAAGGCATGCCATAACTCGATGACGTCATAACGCCCATAATACTACCCGGCATAGCCCTGCATGGCCTAACCGAGGGGCCCAATCCCCATAGCAGCAATAACTCAGTATTCCCCTACTATGGGGCCACTAGCCAGTGCGTGGTCTAAACTAGTGCAGCAATCGTTCTCAGAAAATTCACTCACTATGCCAGGTTCCCATGTCAACACATGCAATAAACAGGGGGGTGCGTCTACAATGTAAATAAATCAGTCACGATGCACAAACATCACGTACAGCTCACGCAAACAACGCACACCAAAGATCACCCCCGAGTGGGATTTCCAAGATAATCCATTTCATTAAAGTGCCAAACGGGCCTTCACCAATTTTAAAGTAAAACCTCATTTCTCAAAAAGTTCAAAACACTGGTTCAGAAGACATTATTTATCTTTAAAACTAGACGCACATTTGAAGTTCCGTGAATTATGTTTAAAGGCCAAACTGGCATTCTTTCAAAACTAGGTGTCCGCCCGTCAAGAAAATGTCACATGTGTTCGGTATAAAATAAACAACTCTTTTCGCACTAAATAATAATTTAAAGTTTTACTATCTAATATTATTTCTAATTCATTAAAAATTAATAAAACAACAAGAAATTAATAAATTCTAAATCTAAAGGTAAGTGCAATGGGGGACCTACCTCGACTCGCATCCCAGTTACGACGACGATGCAACGTGGCTTGCACGGGCGCGCAAGCGCGCGCAAACTGAAAATCGCATGAGCATGGAAAAACATTGCCAACGCGCTGCAACCACAAAGATAACGAAAAAATATAACAACAGACATAAAACAATCCAAACAAACAAATAGAGAAAAAGAACCACTTCAACCTACTTCCAAAGCGTGACTCGCACCACACAATCAAACCATAAGACATGCTTAAGCACACAAGCAATCCAAACCAACACTACCCACATAAAAATCACCATTTACACACCCAAAACGTATTTCAACACCACACGCACTCAAAAGAGACTCCAAAAGTGTGGTATGTCCATAAAAACAATTTGTTAAAACTCTACTCCATTCATAGCATGCTTTTTCACCATTCATAAAACTCAGTAAATCATAAATGAAAATTTATATTATTGTTTGAAAAGAATTCACTTGGCTTTACCTACTCAACGCACAAGACGTCTTCAATACCAAACACACAAAATATACGATGTCAAAACGCAATCACAACACTTGCACAGATTAACAATAAGCTACACAATTTATTCAAATGAAAACAATTAAAAAAAAACATAAACTTACTAACCAAATCAGACGCACGCAAAACTCCAACAAAACCAAATTTGCACCAAATAAATAAATTAAAGAACATAACAGATTAATCAAACAAACAAGCAAATCATCATAGACACATGATGACATAGACCAAGAACTGACCCAAAACATACTTTTAACCAATTCTAAAAATTTCATAACTCTATAGCAAGATAATTAAGGGTATAACAAAGCTGCGAAACCAAACAACGGGCATAAAACTACACCTTGGATGTCGGCGTCGAGCCGAAAACACCTCGCCTTCAGTGGCGATTTCCGGAACGCACCCCAATGGGTCTTGAATGGCCCTTTTCACAACCTAAGATGGTGGTTGCAACCTTGAAAACACAGGGGAAGACGATATTGCATCCAAGTAATTATTCGCACTCAAAAGGTGGTGACAGTCTGAAAACCGGTGAGTGGATCACATCGGAGTAGCGAGTTGCCGGAGCGGGAGACAGACGAACGAAAGGAGGCGTGAAGTAGGGCTGGAGCACGGCCGGTTGGAGGCCGAAATGCTAGAACACAGGGTGGGCGAGGATTAGCCAGAGCGGGGCCTGGCCGGAGGCAGCCCAGCTGGAGAGCGAGATGAAAAGGGTAAGAAAGAGGTCTGGCATAGAGGAATGGCACACGGAGGAGTCCGGTGGGGAAGGAACCGAGCGGGTGAGGACGGTGCCGGGTTGCCGGCTTGCTGCATGTCAAAGGAGTAGGGGACGCCGCTGGGATTGCTGGACGCGCACTAGCACTGTCTAACCGGAGGGCGCATGGTCCGGCGATGCTCGAACCAGGGTGGAACCGCGGGTCGGTCAGCGCAACATGAGGGTGGCGTGGGCGAGCCGGATTTGGAGGGGGGGTTCGTCGGCGCATGGTTCCGGCAAATAGGGGGGTTGCATCGGATCAGGAGGGGTGCACCAGAACGAGAGGTGTTTGGAGGCGCGGGCGATCACATGAGAGGGTGAGCAAGGGGGCGAGCTGGATTTAGAGGGGGGGGGGGGAAGAAGCGCTCGGCGCTGCGCACTGGAACCAGGGGGAGGGCGGCACGCAGAAGGGTGAGAGGGAAGCTGGACCGGGAGGAGGAAGTTGCGCCGGACTGGGAAAGGAGGCCACGCCGGACTGGGAAAAGAGGCCACGCCGGACTGGGAAAATCTGGGTAGAGGGAAGGGGAAAGGGAAGGCGTGGTCACACCGAACTAGCAGAGGGAGTCGCGTTGGACCGGAGGCTGGATCACCAGGGGCCGAAGCATGCCGACGGATGAAGGGGAGAGCTCACCGCGCTTCTGGGAAAGAGTGCCTCCCGCCGGATGAAGGAGGGATGGGCAGGGTGCTCGCTCGCGGCGCGGAACAAGCCGATGAAGGTGGAGGCGGCAGTTCGCGCGGCGCACAGGAATGGGGGGTGCGGGATAGGTAGATTAGGGTTTAATATATATATATATATATATATATATATATATATATATAATAACAACAATGTAATAATAAAAAAATAGAACCAACAAAAATTAATAAACCCAATAAAAAAAATAACTGGTTCTTATACAATTCTTTTAAGTGATAATAATAACAATATTCCCAATGTTACAATAATAATATTAGTAGTAATATTAATAGAAAAAAAATGATAATAAAAATATTAGTAACAACAAAGGAAAAATTAAGAACAAACTTAATGATAATTAAGGTGAAATTTAATTATTTAATTTATTGTTTATTTGGAGTATTGCGCCACCGCGCAATCACTTGGGCCAAACGCACGGTCGCCACTAATGATGCGGTGGCCTTACATCGTCCAAAGATCCACCAAAAACACCAAACTTCTGAAAAGTTCAAACAGGGACCGAACTAAACCTTGTCCAAACAACGCGGGACCGATAAAAGAATAAAATAACAGGTGTCCGTGGTCAGGGTGTGACAATTCTCCCCACCACAGAAACTTTCTGCCCCCAGAAAGTCACCAAGACAACACTTATCTTATCTCGAGTCTGTGCCCAGGGAAAAACCGGAAGAAACTGAGAGGCTCGGGGTGACCATTACCAACACAAGTCACACCCGACCAACTCAAGTACAAACATTGTCTGAGGTTGAGGGGAGAACACGGGAGGGTTCTCCCCACCACAGAAATCCACTAACACGGAGACCTTGAAACTCGAACACACCACCCCTGAGGGGGGGGGCAACACGGGAACTCCCAAAATGAACCCATTTAATTTCTCCACATGGACCGAACAACACTCAGAGACATACACATAATGCTTTTTACGAAACAGCCCCACACCCCGAGGATACGAAATTAACTCAACACCTCTCACACCGACCGAATAAAATCCTCACCGTAACCAGAGGCTATGGAATTCCTAGCCCGAACCCAGAAGGGACCCCGAAACACTGCCCGTTAATTTCATGAAACCAAACATCTCCCTAACAAACACAATTGAGACCCAACTCAAAATTAGAATGATTCGTTTATTCATGGCCCCAACACCCTTCAAGGAAATCCGAGCGATTTGAAAACACACTGAGAACAGATAAGACCGCATGGAATACGGTAGAACAAGTTCATCACATCACCACAACCATGATGAGCTTAAAAAAGACAAAAACAGAACAAGGAACCTTTGGATATTTCCCTCCCAAAGCTGAAAACATTACTCAGACCGAGGTTCCACACACCCTCGGCAACTCCTGACTGTGCGCGAGCTTCACCCCAAGACCTGTGGTTGGGGCTCTGATGGCTGAAGCATCTCCTGCCTCACAGTCAGGAAGTTTCATCCCCTGGTCCCTAACTCCTTCATGAGCGATGCTTCTTCCAAAACTCTTCCTGGTGGCCTGAACAGCCACACGGTAGCAAGACTCCGAAGGGATGCGGCAAGGCCACTTAGAATGTCTGGACATGCCATACTGGTGGCACACAAGAGAGCGGTCTGACGAACTATGAGCCGGTACCGACAAGGATGGTTTCTTGGAGATAGGTTCCACTGGCCCACACTCCTTGCCAGGTGGGGAACCTTCGCGGAAGTCGACCATCGTTAATCACACCCAAAACTCCAACGACGATGAGACATCTCATCTTTACTAGTCCAAAACTGGACCCTCAAATAAACCTGGGACGACACGCACCCCAACAACCCTGGGAGTTCCCAACAACCTGAAGACCCACTCAAATTCCACAACCAAACAACTACCCCTCATGGACTTTGATTACTTTGATCGATAGGCAACATGCAGAAAGAACTGGAAACTGGGCATGACACATTACCAACCTTAACGACCTTTCTGGGTGGCATACTCATGACACACGAGAAACATCATCGAAACTGGCATCAAGAAAAAAATCAATCAAGGAAACAACACAAGTCGAAGTCAAAAGGCCCATAAGACAAACATATACAAACACAAGAATAAATCACTTTCCAAAACCATCATTTCTTTAAAACATTACAACTCACCTATGGCACCTTATGAACCGTCACATGTGCGTTCATTAAATCTCGCTCACATCATCTGCAAACAAGTGCCACCACGCACTTTCCATACAAACCCATGCACGTGTGACCCTCCATAAGAAGTGCCAAGGTTCAAACACTACTTTTCCAAATCCAAACACATACCAAGTTTTTCCCAAACCAAAACACCTTCTCTTTAAAAACCCACTTTAGTAATTTCAAAAACAATTTGAAAGAAACACTTTTCCATTAATTTTTTTTTCACTTTTAACGCACACTGAAATCAAATGAGGCTAAAACCAAACAGAAGCAGTAATAACCCACTGGGATGAGAAACTAGTGCATATGTCTGACCCAGCGACATGGTGGTGAGCCATGCCCTAGGTAAAGCATAACACTAAGAGGATCTTGAGCCGGACACTTGGACTCCACATGGGTCACCACCCCATGTGAGTCCACAAAGTGAACCGATTCGCCTCCATTTTCATCCCTCAATACAAAGAAACCAAAGATAAGAGACTCAATTCCCAGACTAACCCTGGTAACTCAGGTCTCGTCACGAGCGGTGGTGATCAGGCACCGACCCGTAACCTACCTCCTGAGCCCCGACAGTCCTAATCTCCTTCTATCAGACATCCCACACAACAAAGGGCGCTCTTAAAAGCGAGGTCCGCTAAGAGCCGACCTGCTCTGATACCATTTTTTCACGAACCAACCCGGGTCGACCCTGAACCGGTCACCCGAGCCGGCCCGCGACATGGCCCGAGGGGCGTTCCCGATCCCCACGGGCTGGCAACTGGTGCCGGACATCAAAATTTAATAAGTGGGAATGATTTAGCCCAAAATATAATAAACTAAGCAGCAGAAATAAATAGAACAAATGTAAATAAGGAAAAAGGAACCAACAACGCAACTAACCTGACCACGACCAAAGCTCCACGTGACCCCGTGGGTCACTCTCCAATAACACAACCGACGTCGCTCAAGGCGAACAACTGAAGCTGGAACCTGCAACAGAACTAAAAACAAGAAAACACTATAGGCGTGAGTATTAAAACTCAGTAGGTAGGCCCGACTAATTCTATCCCAAAGCACACACCAATAAATAAAGAGTTTATCAATTCCAGGTTTGAACTAAATTATATAAAATATGTTTTCCACACACTTTCATTTCTAAAACAAGTAACAGTCCATCGCCCTTTTAAATTTAGAACAAGTTTAATGTTAAAAGAATAGGTGCATTGCATTTTCAAAACATTTTGCGAACAATTTAGAAATTCAAACTTCAGTTGTTAGTCAAAAAGGAAAAATCACACACAACACACACTAAGGGAAATGGTAAAAGTGGCACACAAGGGTCAGCAACCGAACTTGACCTCTCAATCATCCGCCACACACAACTAAACACTAAAAGAAACATGGGTCGAACCTAGGAGATCGTGAACAATCCAGAACGTACTATACATGTGACTCATCCTGGAGGCATGCCATAACTCGATGACGTCATAACGCCCATAATACTACCTGGCATAGCCCTGCATGGCCTAACTGAGGGGCCCAATCCCCATAGCAGCAATAACTCAGTATTCCCCTGCTATAGGGCCACTAGCCAGTGCGTGGTCTAAACTAGTGCAGCAATCGTTCTCAGAAAATTCACTCACTATGCCAGGTTCCCATGTCAACACATGCAATAAACAGGGGGTGCGTCTACAATGTAAATAAATCAGTCACGATGCACAAACATCACGTACAGCTCACGAAAACAACGCACACCAAAGATCACCCCCGAGTGGGATTTCCAAGATAATCCATTTCATTAAAGTGCCAAACGGGCCTTCACCAATTTTAAAGTAAAACCTCATTTCTCAAAAAGTTCAAAACACTGGTTCAGAAGACATTATTTATCTTTAAAACTAGACGCACATTTGAAGTTCCGTGAATTATGTTTAAAGGCCAAACTGGCATTCTTTCAAAACTGGGTGTCCGCCCGTCAAGAAAATGTCACATGTGTTCGGTATAAAATAAACAGCTCTTTTCGCACTAAATAATAATTTAAAGTTTTACTATCTAATATTATTTCTAATTCATTAAAAATTAATAAAACAACAAGAAATTAATAAATTCTAAATCTAAAGGTAAGTGCAATGGGGGACCTACCTCGACTCGCATCCCAGTTACGACGACGATGCAACGTGGCTCGCACGGGCGCGCAAGCGCGCGCAAACTGAAAATCGCATGAGCATGGAAAAACATTGCCAACGCGCTGCAACCACAAAGATAACGAAAAAATATAACGACGGACATAAAACAATCCAAACAAAAAAATAGAGAAAAAGAACCACTTCAACCTACTTCCAAAGCGTGACTCGCACCACACAATCAAACCATAAGACATGCTTAAGCACACAAGCAATCCAAACCAACACTACCCACATCAAAATCACCATTTACACACCCAAAACGTATTTCAACACCACACACACTCAAAAGAGACTCCAAAAGTGTGGTATGTCCATAAAAACAATTTTTTAAAACTCTACTCCATTCATAGCATGCTTTTTCACCATTCATAAAACTCAGTAAATCATAAATGAAAATTTATATGATTGTTTGAAAAGAATTCACTTGGCTTTACCTACTCAACGCACAAGACGTCTTCAATACCAAACACACAAAATATACGATGTCAAAACGCAATCACAACACTTGCACAGATTAACAATAAGCTACACAATTTATTCAAATGAAAACAATTAAAAAAAACATAAACTTACTAACCAAATCAGACGCACACAAAACTCCAACAAAACCAAATTTGCACCAAATAAATAAATTAGAGAACATAACAGATTAATCAAACAAACAAGCAAATCATCATAGACACATTATGACATAGACCAGGAACTGACCCAAAACATACTTTTAACCAATTCTAAAAATTTCATAACTCTATAGCAAGATAATTAAGGGTATAACAAAGCGGCGAAACCAAACAACGGGCATAAAACTACACCTTGGATGTCGGCGTCGAGCCGTAACCACCTCGCCTTCAGTGGCGATTGCCGGAACGCACCCCAATGGGTCTTGAATGGCCCTTTGCGCAACCTCGGATGGTGGTTGCAACCTTGAAAACACAGGGGAAGCCAATATTGCATCCAAGTAATTATTCGCACTCAAAAGGTGGTGACAGTCTGAAAACCGGTGAGTGGATCACATCGGAGCAGCGAGTTGCCGGAGCGGGAGACAGACGAACGAAAGGAGGCGTGAAGTAGGGCTGGAGCACGGCCGGTCGGAGGCCGAAATGCTAGAACACAGGGTGGGCGAGGATTAGACAGAACGGGGCCTGGCCGGAGGCAGGCCAGCTGGAGAGCGAGATGAAAAGGGTAAGAAAGAGGTCTGGCATAGAGGAATGGCACACGGAGGAGTCCGGTGGGGAAGGAACCGAGCGGGTGAGGACGGTGCCGGGTCGCCGGCTTGCTGCAGGTCAAAGGAGCAGGGGACGCCGCTGGGATTGCTGGACGCGCACTAGCACTATCTGACCGGAGGGCGCATGGTCCGGCGATGCTCGAACCAGGGTGGCACCGCGGGTCGGTCAGCGCAACAGGAGGGTGGCGGGGGCGAGCCGGATTTGGAGGGGGGGGGGGGGGTTCGTCGGTGCATGGTTCCGGCAAACAGGGGGGTTGCGTCGGATCAGGAGGGGTGCACCGGACCGAGAGGTGTTGGGAGGCGCGGGCGATCACATGAGAGGGTGAGCAAGGGGGCGAGCTGGATTTGGAGGGGGGGGGGAAGCGCTCGGCGCTGCGCACTGGAACCAGGGGGAGGGCGGCGCGCAGAAGGGTGAGAGGGAAGCTGGACCGGGAGGAGGAAGTTGCGCCGGACTGGGAAAGGAGGCCACGCTGGACTGGGAAAAGAGGCCACGCCGGACTGGGAAAATCTGGGTAGAGGGAAGGGGAAAGGGAAGGCGTGGTCACACCGAACTAGCAGAGGGAGTCGCGTTGGACCGGAGGCTGGATCACCAGGGTCCGAAGCATGCCGACGGACGAAGGGGAGAGCTCGCCGCGCTTCTGGGAAAGAGTGCCTCCCGCCGGATGAAGGAGGGATGGGCAGGGTGCTCGCTCGCGGCGCGGAACAAGCCGATGAAGGTGGAGGCGGCGGTTCGCGCGGCGCACAGGAATGGGGGGTGCGGGATAGGTAGATTAGGGTTTAATATATATATATATATATATATATATATAATAACAACAATGTAATAATAAAAAAATAGAACCAACAAAAATTAATAAACCCAATAAAAAAAATAACTGGTTCTTATACAATTCTTTTAAGTGATAATAATAACAATATTCCCAATGTTACAATAATAATATTAGTAGTAATATTAATAGAAAAAAAATGATAATAAAAATATTAGTAACAACAAAGGAAAAATTAAGAACAAACTTAATGATAATTAAGGTGAAATTTAATTATTTAATTTATTGTTTATTTGGAGTATTGCGCCACCGCGCAATCACTTGGGCCGAACGCACGGTCGCCGCTAACGATGCGGTGGCCTTACATCGGCCAAAGATCCACCAAAAACACCAAACTTCGGAAAAGTTCAAACAGGGACCGAACTAAACCTTGTCCAAACAACGCGGGACCGATAAAAGAATAAAATAACAGGTGTCCGTGGTCAGGGTGTGACATCACCAAACAAGATTAACTTTCCGTTCCATCCATGTCTATCTCCTGAGATATAAATCTTTAACCAATGCATTGGTGGTAGATATAGGTCCTACCTATCTTATAATGAAATCATTCTTACTTGTTCCACAACATAAACATAAATCATTCATCATTACTCAAAGTATAAAATGGGTTTCATAAACATCATCCCATCATAACATAATTCATACAAAAAAATGGATATCATTTAATCATAAGAATAGTGAAACCATTTAAATCATATAGACATTATACTTGAAACATACACATATGAAATAATTCCATCTTATATGGGAAATGGTTTTGATAAAACACTTGAAAGGAATTCATGAGGAAAATATCCTTTCTTCTTAAAAATCATTTTCTTTTCACAAAATTCCATGCAATTTTAAAATAATGTGATTTTTTTGAAAATAGTCATGAAATTTTGTATAGGAAACTTCATTGAAATAAGTCATTATGAAACCGTAAAAATCCATTCACGCCGTATAAGTTAAAAAAACATTCTTCTTGTACTTTTTCCAAAAAAGTCAAAAAGTACCTCGTATTGTAAACAAAAGAAAGATTCCTTACATACCATGTATTAAAATAAAAAAATGGGTAAAAAAGAATTTAAACATACATGAAACCATTTTTAGACAACAAGGACATGGATGATAAATATAACCCTAGTAAATACTTACGAATAAACAATCTCGGATAAAAACGAGATTGGAAATGTTATCCATTACCTTAGGTCTGATATGCTTTTTACGTATCCGAACCTCCTGTATAATGATTTAAATAATTTCATTTACTTATCACATAATCATATTTATTGTCATGAAATCTTATATGGTTCACTTATGACTTCATATTAGCCGTTCTTTTTTAAATTCCATGTTAAAGAAGCGTTTTGGGTAAAATCATTTTATTTATCATACGTGTTTGGACTTGTTGTTCTTGATATTATTATTACTTATATAATGATTTAAATACATCCAGAATGTAAATAAAGATTTATATATAATATATATTCAGTATATATATATACATAATAGATAGATAAATGAAATGAAATACACCCTTCATGGAGACAGTAGGCCGTACGTACTCATGAACGCTGTTTTCCTTTCCTTATTGACTTGAATGGAAGTAAGTAGATGAAATATATATATATGTATACATAAATTAAGTAGCTTCATTATGTCATATATTTCATTATTATTCCTTATATATACTTTATAATCATTCTTGAATGGTTATCATGGAAAATGAATCTCATCGCGTCGTGGAGACGGTAATCCGTATGTACACACGAGCGATGATATCATTCCCATAATTATTTAATGGAATTTTAGTGGATGATATAATATTTCAGAATCATTATGACGTTATAATAACCATATATAGTTATTCTTTACACCATTATACCCATCCAAGTAAGGCGGTGGTTGAAAACAGATTACACCACAACGTGGAGATGGTATTCGGTACGCACGCACGCGCGGTGATTTCATTTTCCGTAGGATGGATAGAAGATGGAATAGGGTTGTTTAATATTTCTAATAACATATATGTATATAAGTGATACTGATTTTATTACTTTATAATGAATGAACTAAATAATAAGAAGTTGAAGAAGAATGAAATTTGAAAGAATCGGTAGAAGAGTTACCTCTTCTTCAACGCAACTCCTCTTATCCTACTCTTAGGGCACTAAAGATTGTCTTTAAAGAAGACCAATACCTCTAGTAGGTTTATATGGATGTGTAGAAGTGAAATGGGCAGGGTTTGGACGATATTTAAGGCTCAAATGTGTTTGAATAGGAGAGGGAGGAGGTGCCCTTATATAGGAGAGGAGAGGGCCACTTTAGGAAACCTGAAAAATATTAATTAGTAATAAAATGAAAACACAATTAAAAAACTCCAAAAATTACTAATTTAGAATATGATATGAGATAGGGTTGTAATATCATCAACCAATAAAATTTATACATGTTTTATGTTTATTTTAAACCTTATCAACTTGATTTATCATTATTTAATCTATTTAATTTTATTTGTGGTAATAAAATTACAAATTCTAAATTGTTATAAATACAAACTTAAATGTTGTAAATTTTCCATAATTGGATACTTTATAACCTTTTATACCATATTATTTTCAATTTTTAGTTTTTAAATATTTTTTTTTATTTTTAAATGTTTTAATAATATGTTATTTTTATAAAATATCAACAGTGTCAATTTTGACACTATTCATTATTTGAATTTAAATAAACACCACAAAGAAGATATGTTAGAAGAAAAATATATAATAGATTCCTAACATGTCATATTCATCAAAAACATTCACGGGAGACATTAATTTGTTAATATATTATTTATTTTAATATTTTGAAAACAATTTATTTGGTATATATCTTAATAAAATAATTACTACAAAATTTTTGTATAATTATTTAATATACTTATTTGTTGCATAAAAATTAAAAATAAAATACTATGATAACTATAAATATAATACCTTTCATAATAATATTTTTAATCGAATTTATCATCTTAAAATCACTACAGTTTAATTGTTATATTTTTTAAATTATGAAGGTGACATCTTTGACATCATTTAAAATAAAATAATATATATGTCATCTTTGGTTTTATAAGGATCCAAATGGTCCAGAAATATACCCTTGGATGATTAGGGTATATATATACTCGACCAATAATTTTTGGTCAAGTTTATGGTCCTTTTAATATGTATTGTTATTTTAATAAAAACTATATTATTGATTTTTCACTAAATAAATAATTTCTTCATCATTAATGCATAAGATATTATGGTAATTAAATATTTCTTAAAAATTACAAATAAATTAACATGATAAATAGAAACTTTTTATATTTAAAATTAGTTTTTATAATCGAATTTATATTCTGTATAACCATATATTAAAAATAATCTAATTATTAAAGTTTCAGTGAGACATTTCACTTTCCATTTAATAAAATAAATAAAAGGTCTTAATCAAATACAAGTGGGTTAAATTAGATTCCATTTCGACCCAAGTATGATTTAGGGTAAAATATAATCATCAAATTATATTAGGACAAGTGTTAGGGTAATTTTATAGTATTATATTAACCCTTAATTACCCGATTTACCTTTAACTATGGTAAATAAAATTTACCCTAGTTACTATTCATAATGACTAAAAAAGTAGCTTATTAACATATTTTAGACCTACTGATTCCAAATATGGAATAAAGTTTTCCAAATTAATATCACATAAGTTGCAAAAATTAATTTAAAATTAATCCCACCGTTAAGAAAATGAATTTTAAAAGTTAAAACATTGCAAAAGATTGAAATTATTTTACCTATGAATTCAATGTTAAATCAATGATAATGGAATACATTATATTAAATGGTAAAAATATATTCTATTTATAATTTAATACCATTAAATATTATAATTTAACCATATAAATTATTGTGATGAAAAAATTTGTTTTTAATTAAAATATACCGTGTTTTTACTATTCATTAAAATATGATAGTTATCAGAATAATATGAAAAATTTATCCAGGGTAAATTTTTATATCCTTATTACAAAGAAGTTTTTTATTTTGTCAAATTTAACTTATAAACATTTCAAAAACTAGTTCTAAAGTGGGTGCACCATCAAAAGGCGGCAAAATTGCATTTTTTGAAAAATAATTATTTTACCTGAAATATTTATTTTTTTCTCATACAATGTTCTAGAAAATTTGTAAAATGAATAATAATGTTATAAAATTAAAAGTTTATTTAATAATATTCATAACGACTATTCCATAATAATATTATAACATTATATCTTTGTTCAGTGAAACCCGGTATTGCGTACTACACACGCTATCGAGGAAAGTCGCGATTGCGTGTAATGCAAGCCAAGTTAGTGATGCGTGTAGTGCAAGCTCCCTTTGGTTTTGTGTATAACATAATTCAAAACTTATTTCATTTATACATTAAAAAAAATCTATACTTAATGTTGCGTAGAATAATTTCTACAACACAAACTTGAAATTTTGTGTAACACAAGCCAAAAATAGTGTTGCCTATACTGCAAGCTAATACAGAATGAATAAAAGATTATTATTATCAAAAAAACGGGACATAGATAAATATATGGTATTAATTAAATAAATACCGTTCTGGAAATATATATATATATATATATATATATATATACTATTTTCATTATTACCCTTTCACACACTAAAATAGTGATAATTTCGTTCATGGGCGTATAGACTACCGACTTCTCGACATGATGTGATTCCTCTTGGAACACAAGAATCATATATATTAGTATATGTTATTAAATAAACTGGTATTTATGATTTAATTATAATTATCCAAGGATATATTTTTACTTACTTTCCTTCTATAAAGATCATTTAAAATTGAGAACTTTACTCATTCATACATTCAGCCTATAATCTCCAGGATTATAACGTTAATTCATTTTTCTCAACCATAATTAATGATTGATTATAAAAGTATTATTAATCTATATATATGATAATAATTTCTAGATTATTATTCATGATATGTTATATAATGACCTCGTTGGCCATGGTTGACCTACCAAAGTCATTTTTAACACCTAAAAAGAATTTGGTCAAAACAACTGACAAAAACATAATTGTTTATGTAGTTGTATACAACATATTTAAAAGATAAATAAATGTAATTATAAACATGAAAAATATTATAATGAAAATAGATAATAAAAATAATTTTATTTTACATGAATTTAAAGATCATTCATCCATAAGGAAACATAATATAAGGGATTCTCATCACACATTTTTACATCCATTAGAAAATGTCATGTTCACCACTTTTATATTTTGTGTGGTGTATATAATTCCCATTTTTAAATATTATATATGAATTCCTTTTTCTTCAATGAATCCAAAAAATTCATCTAATATTATACCTTCATGTTGTTTATGATTTAAAATTTTCTTTCTGATATGGGACACATTGGAATGTTTATAGATTATTTTACTCAATAATAAATTTAATTATCATTATATGGTATTTAAATTCAAGGAAATTATATTACCATTATTAAATAGAGAATTTCCTTTTCCTCTCTTCTGGTAAATCACGACCTTATTCATGTATCATTTCCATTTTACACACTTTGTAGTCAAAATGTTTCAATAATGCCTCAAAAAAACATGACTTCATTTCCATATTCATCCAGAGAACCTATTTTCTTCTAAAAACAATGTTTCATAAAAATGTATTCAATTTTTTTAAATTATTTGGTAATGTCATTTTTACACCTTTTCATTTTAATAATGTTTTCAAAGTAATCTTCATGTCATGTTATGAACAAGGCATTTTTCTAACCTTTAACCATCGAAAATGAATTTTATTTTTACATTGTATGGATTTTACATACATAAATTCCTTTGTTTCATGGATGCATACATTTCATATTAAAAGGTTAGTTTTTAAGTAATATATTTTCAATAGTGATTCTGAATGAAATGGATTGTAAAAAGGATTTTCAAAACAAAAGAATATTTTCTTCAAGAATGAATTAAATGTTCTTATTATATTATTTATCTTCATCAATAAAAACAACTATTTATTTTAATCAACATGGAGTTTCATTCTTTGATACCATCCTTAATCATCCTCTTGGTTGGTTTTGATTGATTTTCCTGAGGAGTGTATTTACATTCACTTCCTTGATTCCTTTCCCCCCTTGAAATATCAATTTCATATGATCATCGATCATTGAATTTTCCCTCTTTCCCCAAATCATTTATCATGTATATATTCATTTAAGAAATCATATATCATTATTATACAATTTTTAATTATAATGTTATTTAATTAATTGATTAAATATTTAAAAATCGATATCTATTCCTCCATATGTTTATTTTTTAAGGTGCATTGTTAAATAAATTATTCTATATATAATGAATGTATTGGACTATTATGACATGGATGAGGACTTGTATAGATATCCCATTAATGAATCCGTAGTCCCATTGGATGATTCATTTGGATAACATCCCTATATTGATTTTTAAGATATATTTTGTAAACAGTCTTGTCAATGGTCTTAACATTAAATGTACCATGTTCCTAGAAAACATGGTTCTCAATAATCAAGAATTTACCTAATATTCGTGTTCGTTATTATTCATTAATTTGATATTTCATCGAAATATATATGGATAAATTTCATTTTATGATTTTTAGATTTAAATATGTTTCAATTTCATACCATTCCATATTTATTTTCCCTTCTCATGTTTTTTGATGGAATATGTTTCTAGTTTTTAACTTTCCATATTTTTTATTCACTTACATTTAGTTTTTTTTACATAGAAATTTTTTTTAGTTAATAACCTTTCCATATTGACTATTCTCATTAATTTTTTATTTATTATTATATATTTTTTCCTTTATTTAGAATTTGGGATCACCCTTATTATGTTTCTTTCTACAGGAATCCAATAATCATATTATAAATGATACAAAAAAACTTAATAGATGGATTATAGATATCCTATTAGTTATTTATTATAAAGAAGAATAAAATTTATTATAATTAGTGTATAATTTTTTAATACCATACTTATGTATAAATTTTATATAACAAGACTACTAAACTCTTTGTCTTTCAGTATTTTATTTTCTGTAATCATGAAAATATATTTTATAGCAGACACCAGATCTAGGATATATGGAGACAGGTTACTATAGTTGGTATCAAAGGATGTTTATTAGTAAACATGGGATCTTGATTTAAGAAATTATAGGATAGGTAATATGACGTTAATGTAGAATTTAGAGTTATTTATTGAGTAACATAAAAGAATATTGGTAAGGTAGCGATTTTGTGGTCCTTTAAGGTAATACATCCGCATCTTGTTGTGGTTCTATAATAGATGTAACTATGAGTAATAACTCTGACAAGGTGTTATGATCCTTAATTTTGATGACTTGGTATATGATAATGGCCCTTACTCTACAGTAGGTTTGAAACTCCTAGGGGATATTCTTATGATAGGTTAAATATTCTTCAAAATCATTTATGAACGATTTGAATAGATAATGAAATTGAATATCCTAGGTTAAAGCTATGGTGTTTTAGATTAAAGATATGGTGTCATAATATATAAATAATTTAAATTATATTATGGAGAAACCCTAGTCTGAGGAAGGTCCTATGTCGAAATAAGTAGTTGAAGAATTTATGTATTTGAGTTGTATTGAAGACCTTAGTAAAAAGGCTATTTTGTAATTCACATTATTTCAAGGATTCCATCATAGTTATTTAATAAATTATATAAATAAGGTTTTAGAAAACTAAAATAAATATTCTAGGTTAAAACCCATGAAATCTTTGAAGGCTTCGAGTCTTGAACCCATTCTTGAAGAATAATATGGGTTTCACGCCAACAATTGACCTACGCAATGTCTTGGATAATTTTTCACTGTTTTTGTTAATAAATTTTATGATAAATCGTTAATTATGAACCAATAGTATCAATTTGGAGGATTATAAATTAATCTATAAACCATATTGGTTTTTCAAGATAGTTAAAGTCATATAGTATGATTTGTCACCTTTTAATAGGCCATAAGATCTTTTAGAGATGTAGTTTTTGAGAACCATGCATCCATAATAATGTTTGAATGGATTGGAAAATAGAATGAACAACAACCTAATGTTGCAATTCTATTTATATAAATATATCTTCTTTGTATACCTAGGTTATAAAATAATTACCCAATATTAGGAAAATAAGTTACAAATACAATGTTTTCCAAATAGCTTATTTTCAGTTAAACTGAAGGCCTTTTAAATTATCATAGATTTATATAATTGTGGCCCTACACTTTCGAATGATCATTATATTTTTTATATTGATGACCTCAATGAATCCCTATAAATATTTATTCATTTCCTCCATGTACGTATCTCTACAATCCAATAATTGTATCCTACTTAGAGACCGAGTTACATGGTGGTCTATTAGACCTTTAAAATTTACATTCACTATTTTATAGAGGGTGAATACTGAACCCTTCTCATGTCGTGGGATCTCATTAAATGTAAGTACAAATATTTTATCCCCAGGTCTGAGTTTAAATAATGAGGACGCAATTTTAATAAGGTGTTAATAAAGTTACGCCCCAAAAATCTAAAGTAAGAACCCAATATTTGATAGAGTGTATGGCACTCGACACGAAGAATGTAAAGTAATATAATATATAGATACATTATAAAATTTTCACCATTTATAATAGATTATCTATATTTCAATGCTTGCAACAATTTTTTAGCATGCATTACAAATAAGAGCGACCTTCTTCAATGGCTTGCATCACACGCAAGACTGAGTTTCACTGAATAATAATATAGTATTAAAATATTATAATTTAATATAATAAGATATAAAATATCCATTTTTGAATATAATTAACTAAATTATGAATAATTATGTTTTATATAAATATAAAATTAATTCATTGGTTTCCAATTATTGAGAAACGAAAATAAGAACAAATTGGATATTAAAAGTTATATATTTATTTTTATGCATCCAAAGGGGTTATATATTTATAAAAATATTTAATTACAATTAGATAATAATTTTAATGAAATATATATGTTAAATAATCAATAAAATACTTTATATATTCATATACTAGGTTTTATAGGAATTGAATATTTACAAATTCTTTTTTACACATAAAAACCAATATTTTTATAAAGCATATTTACATCATTTTAATAGAGAACCCATTTAAATATAAAATTTCAAACATTAATTGACATAATATATCAAAATAAACATCATCATTGATATAGAAACATAATAATTTTGTTAGGGTGAGTGTTTGATAATTTTATAAAACAATTCATTTTTAATGAATTGTTAAAAATACAGAATTTGAGTTCAAAACTAATTTTCATCCAATTAAATATTAAATTAAATTTATATATTTTTGTTTTTTAATGTTTAATTAGGTAATATATTTTCAAATTAATATTATTTATGCCGTTGTAATAAATTTTAATTTTATAATTATTATAAAAAAATTGAAAACTTTCAAAAGATTTTACTTTTAAAACCGAAAATGGCGTCCCACACGTGGGATTAAATTTAAATCAACTTCTTCCAAAAATACGATTGTAATGTGGAAAATTAATTAATTATTTTCAGTCAGAATAATTTATAATGTCTAAAAATGCCAAATTCGTTTTTGACCAAAAATAATAGTTATTTTAATTAAAATTAATTACAATTGTTAATTCAAAATTAATATTAATAAATGACTAATGTTCTTACATAGGGGCCCAAATGACTTATCCACTTTTCCAATGCCCATTTGGTGGAAATAATTAGGCCATTAACCATAAATTATTTTTTTTATGTTTTTAATATTATTTTTTGATAAAAACATTAGTACCCGTAGCTTCTTTTCAACAATGCCAAGTGAGTCCTTTTCCTCCATTACAAATGGAAACCAACTCTCCCAATTCATAAAAACTCTCAGGCCACTTAGGATAGTAAATGGTCTGATAAATATCTTCCAAAAATCCACCCATTGACCATGAATTCTCAATTTGGTCTTTAATCCTTCTAATATATACATTTGGTAAGAACTAAAAGAAGCTACCCGATTAAAAGGTAATATCTTCTTTCAACCTCTCTTATTGTATTCCCACTCTCGAATCCATCTTCCATTCTTATTAAATGATAATATACCAAAACATTATCCTAAATATACAATGATTTTTTTATATAAATTATTCATCCTACACTTACACACACCTCTATCTAATAGGTAAGGAACATATGGTTTCTGAGTATGGAGAACTAATGCCTCATGAAATAATGACTGTTGATTTGTCCTTTGCAACCTATCATGGTGTCCATTATGATAGAATAATTTTTTATATTTGATATATAATACCTTTATTATGTATTAACACTTATATAATCCTTTTACATCACATAACTTTAATATTATCCATTTTGTGTTAATACGATAACATCGTTTGAGGAAGTATGGACTGCCGACCCCTCAAAGCGATGTGATTCTTTCACATGATACATGGAATGTAAAAAAGAAGAATATAAAAAAAAATATGATACATAATAAAAATATTTGTTATATTAATTACATAATTAATAATCTATATATATATATATCAAAATCATTATGTCCCTTTCTGAAACTCAAAAATTGATAATGTCATTCAAGGAAGTGCGGACTACCGCCTTCTCGACAAGAAGTGATTCCTATCGCATCACAAGATATTCATATATATATATATATATATAAGTATATATGATTAAATAAAATTTAATTTATGATATAATTATCATTATGGATGTATATGATGTTACATACCTTCTTTCTATAATGATAATTGAAAAAAGAGAACGTTATTCATGAATACGTTTATTCTACTGTCTCCATGATTGTAACAATGATTCATTTTTCAAAAAAATATTTAAAAAATTAGTTTATAAGTAAAATTAATGTATAAATATTATAATTATGTCATTATTATTATTCTACATTTTTTATATAATGAAACCTTTGGCCATAGATTACCAACCAAAGATGTTTTTGAAACATAAACTCAATTTCGTAAAAATAACCAACATAAACATAACTTTTTAGGTAGTTGTATACAAAAAAGTAAAAATTGAAATAAAATTAACGAAAAAAATGAACATGATTCTCTAGAAAGTAAATAATTAACATAAATATATTAAACCAGATGTTAAAGGACATTAACCAAAAAGGAAACACAAGGTAAGGTATTCACATCTAACATTGTACATCTGTGTGATAAATGTGATGTTCACCCCTTGTATATTTTTTGTGATATATATAGTATCCATTATTATATATTATATCATGAATTCCTTTAACATAATTATATTTAATACTTTAATTTAATAATATTCCTTCATGTGTTTTAAGATTTAAAATGTCTCAAATTATAATGAAACTATTTGGAATGTTTAATTATTATTTTCCTCATCCATAAGTTTAATGATCATTAAATGCTGTTTCCATTTAAGGGAATATTATAACCATTTTTCAATAAACCATTTCATTTTCCTCTAATCCAATAATTCAAAACATTTTTATGTATTATTACCATTTTCCACTCTTTCAAACTCAAAATGTTTTAATAATGCCTTTAATAAAATCCGACAACATTTCCATCTTTAGTCAGAGACCATTTTTTCATCTAAAAACAAGTTTTTAAAATATTTTCAAAAAAAAATTTCCAAGTGATTTTTTAAATAAAATTTTACCCTTTTATACTTTTGAAAAGGTTTTCAAATGAATTTTATTCTTACTTTCTGAAAATTGAATTTTTATAACCATTAACCGAATAAAAGGAATGTTGTTTTTAACTCATATGACTTGTATGAACATTCCCATTATTATTTCAGTGAAGCATCTGTCATATGTTTAAAATGATAATTTGTAAATAATATTTTTTAAATTATGATTTTTATGGAAAATATTTTTCTTATATTTTTAATAACTATGGATATTTCCCCATATAATGTTTTTAAAAAATCATGTTATATTATATCTATTCACCATAAAACACCCTTATTGTACTCTAATTGAGGTATGATGTATTTATACCATACTTAATGTTCTTCTAGATGGTTTATTATTAATTTGGAAAAGGATAGTATTTTCATTCCCTTCCCTGAATCCTTTTTCCCATTACAAAATTTAATTTCCTAGGATCAATTTACATTGAATTTTCCTTGTTTTACTATATTATTTTTCTTGGATATATTCATTTATTAAATAGAATATCATTATTACACAATTTTTACATTGAATTTTAATAAATTAGTTGTGTAAATAATGATAAATATATATCCCATACTCCATACAGTTATTTGAAAAGTCACATTTTAAAATCAATTATTCAATATACGTGGAATGATTTGGACTGTTACAATAATGGTGGTCCTGGTTTGTAGATATCCACTAGATATATCTATAGTCTCATTGGATGATTCATTTGGATAGCTCCCATAGATGGGTTTTTACCTGATATTTTGAAAACTATCTTGTGAAACGTCCTGACTGCAATGGTACCATGTACCTATGAAACAAGGCATCCAATAATCAATCATTTCACTCATATTAGTTTTAGTAATTTTTCATCCATGAGATTTTTCATTGACAATATTATGGATGAATTCCATTTTCAGTTATTTTGATGTAATATATTTTAGTTTCTTACCTTGCTATATTTATGCTTCTATATCTATTTATTTTGATGGAATGTGTTTCTAGTTATTTACTTTCTACATTTTTTATGAAAATCCTTCTAGTTTATGGATTACATGTAAGGTTTGTTCTGTTATTTACCTTACCATATTAACTATTCTCATTGTTTCATTATTTATTCCTCTATATATTTCTCTTACAAAGAATTTGATCTCACCATTATTCTATTTATTTCCATAGTATCCTAAAAATCATAATATAATTTTTTTGAAGGTAATTACATGAAGAATTATAGTTCTCCAGATGGTTATTTATTTGGAAATAATAAAACAATTATGTTGTAATAAGTATAATAATTTCTGATAAAATAATCATGTATGTATCTAGTTTTCCAAGACCACTAAACTCTGAGCCTTTTGGGATTTGATTCCTTATAATCAGTCCAATGAAATTGATATCAAACACCGTCTCTAAGACACTTAGGTTCGGTTCACTACACATCATTATCCCAACATGGGTAATACAATCAAGAAAACATGATCCTTATCCCCAAACTGAAGATTCTGACAATGTTACATGGAATATGAATACTATGGGGACTGAGTAGACATTATGCGCTTCTTGATTACTAGAACCTTCTATGAAGTAACCTAAATGATATTTAGTCCCAAAAGTTCCTCATACCCTGCCTCTAACTAGCATAGATGGGAAGGTATTGAGATACCATAATAGGATTCATAATGTACCATATATTTGGTATATTTAAGGTTATTATTTTAAGCTAACAAAACTTGTAGAATATGATTCAACTAAAAAACCCCAATGTCAAGGACGCATGCATATAGATTGTTCTCTAACTCCTAAATTGTACATTCCAACATTCCATCTATCTGAGAGTGATAGGTCATGGCCAGATTCACTTGTCGATCAAAGTACTTTTTCAATCTATATGATTGAAAATTGTTATGAAATTAGAATCTCAATAAGTTGGGATATAACACGGAACTCTATGAATGCATATATACCCCTTGACATATAGAATCCCTAGCTCATAAACTAAGAAGGTGACTAGAATAGGCAATAAATGGGCATCCTTACTAAACAAATCTATGAGGACCCATACTGTATCATCTCCTTTAGGCAATCTAGGAAACCTTGTCATGATGTCAATGATGAAATCCTCCAACTTTCCCTTGGGAATAGAAAATTTCTATAAAACCCTTGAATGTCACTGATGTTCTACCTTCACCAGCTAATAGTGAAAACACTAAGTAACAAATAGGGATATCTCCCATTTAATACTAGGCCATCAACACTAGCAACATATGTCCTGGTACATCTTGATGAATCCGGGATATACTACATACACTGATGAATGAAATTTTTTACATCCACTCAACTCGTATATCTCCTAGAACCCACATGTTCCTTTGTATACATAAGGTCTCATCTTCATCTATGGTCTAACCAGGTGATGAATCCTCATCTGAAACACTATACCTTTGTATTAGACCCTCAAGATCTAAATGATTAATCATATTTAGCCATTCCTTAATGTTCAATATCACTATTAATGTTGTGTAGAATATCCACCCATTATTCTCATAATACTCATCATGCATCTCTGAGGACAAGGCCACAAGATGACACCCACTATTGGACTCCTGAAATTATTTTGACTAATTCTTCTTACTCAAAGCATCAAATAATGAATTTTATTTTCTAGAAATATATGTAATCTCCAAATCAATGGACAACATGTATTCAACCCACATGTGTGGCTTAAGATTCAGATCAAACCCTATAAAGACATATATCTAGATTTTATGATCTATAAACACCTCAAAATGATATTCCACTATGTAATGTCCCTAACAATGTAAAGCCTCAACTACTAAAACTAGCTGAAGATTATGAGTTTAGAAATTATAATCTTGAGCCCTCAATTAACAAGACCTATGAACTATGACTCATTCATCCATCATCACAAATTCTCCAAGACTAATGCAATATGAATCATAATAAACTATATAAATAATTCCTATAACCTTTAGAAGAAGGATCAGTTATAAATTCATCTTGGATTTCAATTCCTAAAAGACTATTTCACACGCCTCTAACCAAAATTATTTCAAACAATTCATTGTTATGACCATAAGAGGAACTAATAGGCATGATAACTCAAGGATATAACTACAGGAATACAAACATAGGCCCATGAAACTTGATATATTAAGAAAATTATAGGGATACTACCATGACGCTATAAATCCCACCTAGTCCCAATCTACTAATAATAACGATTATGACATTATATGAAACAAGAAGTTGACTTTTTTGGATACAAAAATGGAATTTGGTGATATTTTACTAAAGATGGATCTCTATCATTTAATTAAAAATGATCTAATGATGTTTGGAATTTACATAATGAGTGAAATAATGAACCAATATGTTGTACACATAGAAAAATGCAACTTCATCCCGGTAAAGGTGGAAGGCATGATTCATGAGGGCCATGAAAATAAAAGAATTTTCATGATACTGAATGATTTTTTTGGTAATCATAAAGACTACACTTTATTTTGAATGTTATTTGAGGTATATATTAAAGTGTAACTCTAAATTTATTGTATCTTATCCTCAAAATAATCATTTAAAGAATTATTGCTTCATTGATATGATCAAAGAGGTAGTCTATTCAATGATGTTGATATTTATTACTAATTATGAGTTTGTTGAAACGCTATTCATCAAAAAAATACTAAGTGTTCAATTTACATTGACGGATAAAATGACTAGTGAACCCCATGACTATGTACTATTATGAATAAAACCCTTAGTTTCTATTTCATCTAATAGCCTCTTGATGTTTAGATGATCTTTTGGTTCTATCCTCTAAGGAGGAATGGACACAAGTTCTACACCTCGAACAAGATCAATGGAGAATTATACAACTATAATTGGATGTAGAATATAAAATTAATCATAAAACAAATCCATGAAAGGATATACCACATGTGAGAATTTGTTAGGTTTCATTCCCAGTTCATTCATGAAAAGTATAACAATTTGAGTTGTCACTCTACCTAACCTCTTATGGTCAGGTCCATATCAAGTCATACGAGAGTCCCATTATCCCCTATAAATATATATACTTCACTATGGTGATGTAAACATCACTTTATGGTGATAAATATAATTTTGAACCTAATAGGTAACCAACCAATCCATCCCCTTAATTTCATAAAACCCAGTTATGTTAAGGAAATATAGATTCTACAGAAACAGATAACCACCTACCTCAATGGGAAAATTTTTACTTTGGTGAAAAAGTTCTAATTAGATACTCATCATGGTATCGAGTCTCAGAACAACACATAAGTACTATATCTCAATACTGAGACTCTCCATAATTTAAAGAGATATAAAAGAGTACAACAAATGTTTCTTATATAGTGTAGATGATAAAGTAGAGGTTAGTAGAATAGTTCCTCAAACTGTTGATGGCACCATGCTTTTCTCCTCTAGTATAGGTTTCACTGCATCTAACTGTCCCCTGTCATGGCCATAATTCACAACCTTTCTTCCAATATTATTCCCACTAAGATGCAACTAGGAATCCTATGTCTATTTCCCTATGCCTTGACCACCACCGTCGTTAGTGTGGATCATTCTCGAATGTCGGGTAGTCAAAGATCATATCTCAATAGGATCTAAAAGAGAGTTCATACAGAAGTGATAAATAATATGCATCATTCCATATCCTTTTCAATAAAAAATATCTCATAGAAACTAGGGGTTTGTGTACATGAGTTTCCTATACATGTGTCAGGAAGTGAAGCTATTATAAAAATATGTATTACTAACATTTATCCCATGAGGAACCACAAAATAATGATTTATTTTGTTATAAGAATAACCACCCGGTCTAGGTGCTGAACCAATCACGCTCGCATATTCATATTTTCTCATATTCTCCTCAGTAATGAGTTCATGGTTGACTATCAATGAAATAATATCCAATCAACACTCATTAACCTATGATAGAATCTTTTATACATGCCCATCCTCTTTTAGCTTCACAGTGATGAGATCATCCCAAGATAGAGTTTTTTAAAATCATCTTTGATAAAAGAATCATGTATAATACTCCAACATTGACATATAACCCTACTATTCGTTCACAAACTATCTAGATTGATCACCCCTATATTTTTTGGAAATAACTAATCATATAATTCCATTTTGAAATCCCTACATATCATATCACAATGATGGTAAATTGGGGTAATGAAATTACAATATCTCCCGTTTAAACCATAGAACTTACAATTAGTGATCTTGAACCACATATTTGGAGTAATATCTAGATGCTAAAATTTTTATGCATGGACTCCAATAATATCTTCGTAGACTGAGGTTCATCGTCACCGAAAAAACGTAGGTGGGTGCAACTAGTGGTACTCAAACATGAACTCTTATATAGATGGGGAAGGTTGAGAAACTCATCATATAGACATAATCATATGAAATAACCCTCATGAAGCTAGAAATCAATTAATAAGTTAAGAATAACATGTGGTTCTTTTGGTGGATCTAAGGGAGGTAACACATCATGATAGGTTACCACCACCTTTAGATAATGGTCATCACCACTCTGATGGAGTTCTAATCAAGGCCATCATAGATGATTGATTCTAAAATGATGAATGCCATCCATAGAAGAGAATTAATTAGATAAAATTTAATATATTGATTATTTTTATAGGTATAAGTCATCCTATTTGTTTAATGAAACCAATCTTTATCCTCCTAAATCCACATCATGGTGGTAATGGGAAACCATGACAGGCCATAAGGATCATAAGAAACACTCCCAACTACTAAATAATGAATTTAGGATTGGTTCTAGGTATTGTATCGCAGGTCCATGTCCCTCGTATATAGAGTTTCAATTAAATATTATTGAGGAAAAACCATTTAAATTTTTATTGGCCTCCCCATTTAGAAGTATCCATTTTTAATAACATATATATTAATTTATTTTCATTCACTTAAATATATATATCAATATCTTGTTATATCATTCACCATAACCAATTAATAAAATTCATATTCTAGAGAAATTTCAATCGGCATGTTATGTAACTACTACCTGGTGCTTACATCCTTTATCGAGATGTAAGAGGAAATTTAAATTAATTTCATTAAACGAATTATGATTCCAAATTTATTGATGTATATTATTCCTAAATTTCAATAGAAATCATGAATTCATATCAACTAATGTTCCAACCCATGAACCATGGTATAATTGCTTAAATATGTAATAATTGGTTAATTAAGGTGTCATATTCAGTTGATAGAGTAAAACACCAATTTTATAAATGGAGGACCATTAATAAATCCATTTATTTTATCCATTCAAAAAGTGTTATCACGTTTCCATATATACAAAATATGTATCTAAACCATATATATCATGTAATTTAGGCATCATGTAAATTTTTCGTGAAAAAAATGCAGGGAATATAAGTATAAAAGTTCCTATGATGATGAATGAACATATACATCCTAACCACACTAATTGTGGGTAAAATAAATCTGTATCCATAATATTAAAAATATTAACATCACAAAACATGTGCGTCACCCAACAGTAAAAATTGTAGAACTTTAATAGGAAATAACCAAAAAATAAATATCTCATCCCATGTATATTTGGGTTTCCATTAAACATGGGTTATCTACACTGAGGCGTAGGCTCATTATTAGACCCAAAAAAATTCCTATTCAACTATCTAATATTCCCAAATGATTATACAAAATAAAAAAAATCCTATAACAACTTCGTAACATCTCGACTGAGGAGCCACTAAAATTATTCCTTGATCAGGTGAACCATATGGTCTTAATTTTTACTCCCCAGAAAAAAAGAGTCTAACAACTAATAGAAAGGGTTTATGGTAGTAAAATAAGTATACAATACCCCTATACCAGAGTAGGAAAATAATAATAAACAAAAATTATAAATAGAAAAATTTAATAATATAACTAAAAACATTGTATAAGAAATGAAAATAATCAACATTGAAAATATAATCATCCAAAAAACTATAATAGTAATCAATCCATTTGAAAATTAATATTCAAAATGATTTCATGGCATGCTGACATAAAATATTGGAGATATAGGGGATACCATGTTCAAAAATATTTACCATCCTACAAAAAAGAGTTAAATACCCAATGAAATCTCCTCTTGAATCACATGTATCTGTTCATTCTACTTTTCCCTGGATCCTTACTGTAGGAAAATTAGATCATGAATCCATGAAAATGTTCCTTCCCTTGTCCAAATATCCCTTCATGATGTCTACTGAGGTACCATGAGCATCCCCCGAAGGGCGTGAGATAAAATGATAATCAAACCACCAATAGTGTCTTTAATAATCCATTTAGTGTATATATCATAGGATTTTATAGGTATAATAGAAAAAAATATAATGAAAACTATATACCAATCAGAATAGGTTCTTATAGGATACCAAGTAGACTATACCTACTTTAGCATTCACTAAGATTTGTCGGATCTCAAGTTACTGTATACATACCTTGACATGTAACTATACATGACATGTATATATGTATATACAATTTATATGTGGTGAAATATTTTGGAATATACAATGATACTATATTCTTGGTAGACATAGGATATATCTCAGGTATCTAAACATTGTCAAAGGATATATAGGATCCAGCGACTGTACAATCAATAAATTGTATAATAATGAGAGATTTCACTCCCCAAAATGATTATAGTATGGTGATTCATCATTCCAAACACATGATGGAAGGGAATGTATATCTTCATCCCCATCTTCCAAGTAAACTATGAGTTACACCATGCCCAACACCAAACGAAAGGGGGCATGAAATGCCAAGCTCAACAAGTAACATAACCATTTTCTACCTACCAATATCCATGGCTGAATTATAATAATCATAATTCATTTCATTTTTATGAATTTACATTCATTTATCCAAAACTATCCATAATATCCCAAGATATAAAATACTCTTTATCAAATAATAACACATAACCTAGACCTTCCTCAAATTTTCATCTCATTATTGAAAAAAATTATTTACTAGAGAAGGAAAATCCAAATTTATGTTAATATAAACTACATAGTAGGTTTTTGGTTCAATTAAACATTTTTTAAAGGATAGTTCCAAATTCAACACATCCAATGCTGTGGTGAATAACGAGGTATAAATCCTCAAATATTATAACACATGACTAGGGGTATCTCAATGAGGTTCAATTAACAAAATTAAGAACACACATTTTTAGGCATCATGTGAAAAGATATGGCATGTAGTAAAATGTTGAATGTAATAAATACACATAAAATTTTAGGTAAAATTAGTAGACCATGTACCATAGGCATGTAGATAACTCCTCAATTGATATCAGATTCAGGTTTAAATTTGAACAGGAAAAAATAGAATATTAGAAAAATTCTAGGGAAATAGGGAATATTATCTCACATGAGATAGTGTAGAATAATGTGAAAATAAAACTATGAATGGATATAATAGGAATAGATCTCTTATTGGTAGGGATTAAAAGCAACATGTACTGATAAAAATGGATGTTGGATGGTGAATACAACTTGATGTATAGATTAGGTATGGAAGAGGACTCCTCAACATGAGGTCTTCTTGAATCAAATGGGAGGAGGGAAAAAGGAAACTTAAGGGAAATAGGGGAAAATGTCATTTTTCGGTATCTAAAGGGACTCATGGTTTGGTCCTATGGTTGAAAAAAATCTATGCTAACAATGGGAAAATTATTTCCCATGGAAACCACATCGCATGATTAGATTCACTATTTTAGAAACCTAGAACAACCCATTTGAAATCACTCTGTATCTAGTTTGAGATAACGAGACTGCCAATGCATCCTAGGTATCATTTTTTTTCCTAACCATACTCCCCTATCCATCATTATAGATAACCCCTCAAGGATTGTGAAAATCATGTGAATTTAGATGCTAGGTTTCTACAAACCATGTGCCTACCCTTTTTCCTCAATATCTCAAATATATGGGCTCCGAACAAGCTTCATAGTATCCTGATACCTTCCAAAGCCCATAATGAACATTTATATGGATAAAAAATACCAAAAATGAAAAATAATTATCCATACCTTCATAATAATATAGGTCATTAAAACGTGTATCAACTGGGCCCTGTAAACAGTACAAACACCCTGCCTTAACAAGGATGTTTGGTCATGGAATTCCAAGTTCCACTAGTTTTATCATAGAAAAATGGTCCCCTAACTTGGTTCCATCCATGTTTTATAATAGTTTATAATAATTTTTTTTTCAAATATAGTCCAACACATTTTATTTCTATTTTGATTTTTCATTACTATCACAATCCCTAAGGAACTTCCTAGAAGGTCACCCATCCAGATCACTACCCCCAGACCTGCTTTCTTAACTATACATTTTAAAGAAGGTAGGCTCCCAAATATAATTTAGAACCTATATGACAAGTGTGATATAATTTAGTCATCCTTTTATTATTATGGGGTGTTAAATTCACCACTCTTTAGAAAAATATCTTCATTGTGGACCATACATAAAAAACCAAGTACTTCGTTCCCACATAGGACTGGGTTCACCCTTGATACCAATGTATCATTTAGCCCATAATAATATAAAATAAACACCACCAAAACATCGATGTCTTATCTCATCCTACCAGGTTCCACTAGTTTCCCTACAAACCCATGGTCCCCTTCCATAGGCCCACCCATATTCACAAATGGGTCATTAGACTAATGTATATCCCCATAGGACATCAAATGTTCTTTCTAGTGTGATTTTTCTACACTCACACACACCCTATGAAACTTCCTAGATGGTTACCTATCCTAATCACAACTGTATATCAATAAGGTAGGATTTATAAAATAATGGTTCACCTTGTTCAAATGAGTCATATCAATTATACATTTATCAATTTATCATTTTAGAGTGTTTTATTCACACCACCATTAGAGAATAATGTCTTCATTGTAGACCCTAAATCTCAACAACGGATGTTAAAAAACACTTAATTCAAGGTTCCTCCTATCAAACTAATATAATGACTATACCCTACTGGTATCACAAACACCCTTCCATAACGTGGTCATTAGGTCCTAGCCTGTAAGGTACCAGTAGTTTCCCCATGGACACATCATCCCCTACCTTGTGGCCACACAGGTTCCCAAACGAGTCATTAGACTAATTAATAGTCCAAAATTCCAACATAAGTTCTTTTTTAGTCTTATTCTCTCTCAATCTCACTCAACCTATGAAACATACAGAAGGTCACCCATTTCGACCACTACTCCAAGACAAGATTTCATAACTGTGGAGTTATAATTTGGTAGGCTCATGACAATAAATGTTCACCTTTATGACATGGGTCATTTCATTTATCTATTTAATCCTTTATCATTATGGGGTTTTTAAAAAATAATTATGAGTCATTGATTTTTGTAATACTGTACAGATTTGGTTACATGTTGGGTTGATATTTTACCATCCTCCACTCAACATCAACACTATTTTATTTTACATTGGAGAAATTCATAAGGTTGGTTTAGCATGCACATACTTAGGATAATATGTCATCTCTTAATAAGAATATATCATACTAATATTATATCCCACCACTTATTCAAATACCACCCATAAATAATAATATTTAGATCACTTTTCCACATAGATTTGTTTGAATCAATAATTACATTCCCTTTGATCCATTAAGAATATTTGATTTAGGTATGATCATTTTATTTATAAGCATTTGAGGATATACATATTTCATGATTAATAATTTGATTATATAATTATCAATGTAGACTCACTTCTTACATGGGATTAAAATAGTTTTCTATAATCTCTATAACTATCGATATTATTCTATATAACTAAACAATATATAGTAGTATCATAAATACACCATCCTGAGGGGAACAAAAAAATTCACAAAAACTCTCCCCTTAATGGGGGAAAACTCAATATTATATAATTAATTAAATTCTCAAAAATCAATTATAACATATATTCACAGGAATTCCAAAAACGAATTAGTATAATGGGATCCTCCATGAATTTTCATAATTCAACTATTCACATAGATATGCTCCTAGGATCACTGAATAATCAATTTTTAATAAAATTTTCACATATGTTATAATGATAATTCCATTAACTCATTTCCTCAAATTTTAACTAATTTAATTAAAAAAACTCAACGATTTAGTTTTCACTGACCACTATTTCCCCTCGGAATTTTGGGATGACCTCCTTGATGGGAGGTTCAAACATTCCGATCGGTTTCTAACGGGTTTGTTCGTAGAACCGGAAACATCCAATGAATCCACATCCATTTGGACCTACATTCCAAAGGTAGGTGCTCATTAGTTTGTGGACTGATGAGGCTTAGGAAATTGCATTGGTTGAGAGGATGGGAGGTCAGACTCATCACACCTTTTAGAGGGGCATTATTGTCTACTCCAGGACTCACTTTATAGATTTATGTTATGTTCATGAATCCTTATTACATTACCAAGTATAAAATGAGTTTTCCTTTAGATCTGAAAATCAATGATTGATAAGTAGGAAATTTAGAGAATATATGTATTCGAGGTTCTTCACTGATAAAGAATCATCTGTATTTGTTATAGATTCTTAGTCAATGGTATCCTTTGATACATAAAAGTCTCTTGGTCCTTATGATTACCATACTGGTTTTAAAGCCACTCAGTGGGGCACTTGAAGTTTATATTCATTCAGAAGGACATGAATTATTTTAGAGTTGGGATCGAACCCGCAGATGGGCTACCTACATATCCTTTGTTTATAAAAGGAATCAGAACCCACATAGTTCGCGTAAGGGAGTATGATGTTTATGATTGATGGCTCAAATAAGGATGTCATAATTACTTTTACACTATAAGCTCATGTGAGTCATGCTCGGTGTGAGAAACAAGAGGTATTGGTAAAAATCAGACAATTGTGCCATGAAATATGCAATCATAAGAAATAATGTGGGGCTTATGTATGTATGACTACGCAGATAAATGAATATTAGGATTTACTTCAGGGAAGAAATCCAGGAACAGGGTCTATAAAGGTATATATGCTTTAGGGAGATTTGAATACTCTAACTTCGGGCTTACTCCTGAAAAGGAGGACCAAATTATGAGAGGACTTATGATTGGGTTTTACTCATGAAAAGGAATCCCAGATCAAAGGTAAATTAGGACTGGTTAAAAGAAATTAAGACTGGGGCTTACTCTTGAAAAGGAGTCCCAGATTAGGGGACTGGGGCTTACTCCTATGGAGGATGCCTAGGTTAATGAGTTATCTCATCGTAAAGGATGAGGTTGAATGAATGAAATCTCAATATTTAGTGACATAAGGATGTGTAAATCACTAGATTTTGAGAGTTATTATACAGAATTACTTTTAGATAAGGATGTAAAATCAAGAAATCATGCCATAAGTCGCTTTGAAGAGTGTCTTGAAGACTGAATCTTGAATAGGAGAGGTGGAATGAAATAAGAGGGGTGAAATGGGAAAGAAGGGCACCCATGGAGGTAGAGTCACGCAAGTCCTAGCAGGCGTGCATGTACTGCATGGGCATGCAAGTCCCGGTCACGCAGGTATACCTGCGCGACACATGGGTACTTGCACGATGGTTAACCAGCTGGGTAATACTTGAGCGAATCTTGGTTAAAGCCTTTAGAATCATCTTGATATTCTTCCAGAAGAGGGGCGCACATGTTCTATTGAAGGAGTAAGGCAGCACGCAAGTGTGTCCATTTCCCTTAAGGGATGGCCACTCAGGCGCATAAGTGTTGATGAGTTTCAACACTTAGGCCTTCCTCCCCCTCTTTAGATCTTCCGTTCTAGGTAAGAAATTACCTTAGAAGTGTTTCGGAAGCTTTGAGAAGAGACTAGGGCGCCGAGAGCTCAAATTTGAGTTTCTGGAAAAAAATTTCTCCCAAATGGGGGGCCCACAGGGTCTATTTATAGGCTGGAGAAGACCCGGGCGGTTATCACTTAGGTCATGCAAGTCACTTGCGCGACCATTTTGGCATCGTGCAAGTGCACTTGCGCGAACATTGTAGAACTTGCACAATCCTTGTCCAACATTCTTCTTATTCCTTCCTTTGTCAATTTTTTGATATTTTTTCCAAAGGTTGAATCACTTTGAGCTCAGATATTCCCCTATTCCAATATTTAGATTCTGTGACGAAAGTAGCATCAACAAAAGTCCCCCCTCAGAGTTGGATCCGGAGAGAAAAGAGGATTTGACTCTGAGAAAATCGAGAATCAAAAGGAAATTGGGGCGTGCAGGGTAGGGCGTGAAAATGAGATTTGGGAGCCTAAGTCCTGGCGCGTAGGGATATGGACCTTGATCGCGCAGGGTATGGCGCGCATGGTCCCGGGTCACGTCTATAAATAGAGGGCCTCACTTCTGTACAAGGCATATGGATTTGAAACTTTCAATCTCTCTCCGCGCAAGTTTCATTTGCCACACGAGTTACTCTGTTTCCCACTGTTTATTTGATGTCATGCTGCTGTAGAGGTATCTGGACCTGCATGGTGATGCTTGCACACCAAATACTTGCGCGACACCTCTATACTTGCGCACCAAGTTAGACTTGCGCGCCGTAATTACTTTGCCATTTTTTCACAAATTTTATGAAAAATCAATCCATTTAAGAGTTAATTATTCAACTATTGTGTAGATTTAATGGCTCCCAAAAGAATCGCAATGGCTGATGGACTGGTTAGAAAGCATATTGATGACATGATGAACATCAATGGCCATGATTACTATGATATCTACGACATCACTCTCCCAGATTTGGCTAAGTACTTTAGGAAAAATCATCTTAATTTCCCACAGAGCATCTACCTACCTCTATATGGTCATGGTCATCTACAAGAAGTCAATGTTCCAGATGCAAAGAACTATACGCCTGAAATGCAGCTGCACTACTATTCCTCTATTTCAGTTATGCTGTGCATTAGGAGCAAGAACAATGGTATGAACTTTCAACTTTTCCTTCCATGCCATTCCCTTGCAGATATGAAAATGGAAAACCCATGGGATGAAATGTTTTCCGCTGTCGGTTGGTGGAGAGAAGACAAACATGGTATTAGAGAAATATCTGTAAAGAGTACTCTCCCCAAATGGATCTTTACTTCCAATGCTTCATTCTCAAATCCATGTATCCATCTTCCAAGTCTCTTGGACAGAAACAGAGTCACTATTTGATCAGTAGAAAATTTTCTCAAACCGCACTCAAGAACATTCTTTTAAAATTGTTCCAAGAAGAGCTGGTATCACTACATCTCTTATGGTATCCAGTTTAATTAATGAATTCCTGGTGGCTGTTGATGAATCTCGGGGTGCCGTAAATCAAATGAAGAGTTATGTTGAAAGACTTTTGTAATTCCTGAAAAAAGAGAAGAGACTCTGGTCTGTGGATGTCCTTCTAACTCTTGTGCATCAATGAAAAACACTTTCACCTTCAATCATTTGTACCTGCATTATTTTGATACATTCTTTAGATTTTAACTAATCCAATGGGCCTAGTAAGCATAGTTTTATTTTTACTAGGATTAATGTAAATAATCATACAAACTCTAACCCTTTTAATTGCTCAATATTACCAAAATCATACAAAACGTATGTTTAGTGAGCATGGAAGTTGATTTTTATTCAGAGTTCCTTTTTCTTTTGTGAGTAGTTTAAAGTCATGCACGTCAAACATAAAAAGGCTAATGTTTAAGGTCGAAATAGATTTTACCGAATGAATTAGAATTGACTCAATTCCTTGACAATTCATCTGAAAACATAGTACCATACTCAAGTATGAGGGAAAAATATGTAAACTATGACTTCAGAATATTTGAATATGAGGAATGATATGAAAAAGAGCTAAAAGTCCTTAGAAGAATTAGTTCCCAAGAATGAAGTTACCATTATTTCACAAACCCGTTAGGGGGTTGAATTATGAAGGGCCACCTAAGGGCATTGGATGCATAGTTAAATAAAATAGTATCTTTTGGCTAACAAGTCTGTTATGTAGACTGTTTATGCAAGGCCACCTATGGGAACGTGCTGCATAGTCAGGAAAAAGAACTCTCATAAATTTACTTTCCTAGTGCTAAAAGCCATCAAAAGTTTATGGAGATTCATGTTTTCCAAAGTATAGAATTTTCTGTATGGAAAGAGGTACTTGAATATGGAGAAGATATTTCCAAAAATGATTATCGAAGAACTGGATGGATATTACTCCTATGAAGGTCTGACCCAAACGCAGGGAAGGAGAATATAAACCATATACTTGAATACTTTCAGATCATGAAAAAGGATATGGGACAAATATGTTAAGGATGGCTATTTTTGCGGATCCTTACATACTGTCATTTAAGACAAATAAGTACAAAAGAGGCATTCTTCTCAAGAATGAAGTTACCACTATCTGACAAACCCATTAGGGGGTTGAATTATGCAGGTACACCAAAGGGCATTGGCTTCATAGTCAGATAATAGTATCTTTTGGTTGAAAAATCTGTTATGTAAACTGTTTATGCAAGGCCGCCTATGGGCACGTGCTGCATAGTCAGGCAAAAGAATTATCATAAGTTTCACATTTTTGTGACTCGAAGTCATGAAAAGGGTTATGAAGATCTAAAAATATTTATGGTTAAGATTATGACACCTAAATATGGGTATTGTTCAATGTATACAGAGATACACAGATCAATGCTAACCATAATCATGTTGTCGCTGGGTCCTGAATTGAAATGTTGGACTTCACTACGTATCCCATAAGGATGGAAATCAAGCTCATATGTAGTTCTTAAATTACAGTTTAACGTCATGTGGGACAAATGGATTAGAGATCTTAGTTTAGGGTCATAGATCTTGGACCATTGTAAGAAATACACAGTGTGTGTTTTCATAGGGACTTTTTATCCAGGGATCTGAAAGTGGAATTTGGGGTTAGGCCCAAAGACATGGGGCTGGATTCGAGGGACACTCGAACGTTCCTACGTATCCCATAAGGATGGGAAATAAGCCCACATAGTTCTATAAATACCCTATGTACAAATTTGGATCGTACATGTGAAGGGTGAAAGGGGATTTTAGTACAATGATGGTTTAATTGAAGATAAAAGGTTTGGGCATTTCCGTGTATGCACATAGTCTTTGAAATGAAACATGATTGAAAAATAAATGTAAATAATGGTTCCCTCTCAGGTTAGGGTATCAAAGAATATTGTAGTTTATTGTCATACTAGACAAAAGTGTTGTATAGTTTAACGTCATATATCAAGGATGAAAGTGAACCAATGTAAAGATATTGATTCTAGGGGAAGTTTCATGAATTAACAACGTATGAGATGGAGTTGAAATGATGTGCAGAGATTGGTTGTGGGCTTGAACCTTAGGAGGTTGCCTACCTACCCAGCCTGGAAGGCAAGGATCAAAGTCCGCGTAGTTCAATTAAAGAATGAATTAATGATCAAGTTTTTCTTGGGGACAACGACCTAAAAAATGATGTTTTTGGGACTTACACATGGTTAGCGGCCCAGAGAGAGTGTTATGGTTGAAGTTTTCTCCAAGATCACATGAGTCATACTCGTTGTGAGAAAAAAGAGGTGACAACAACCTTAACAATGCATATTTTAATGTCATGTAGGACATATAAAGGGACTATGCAGTTTAAAGTCTTGCAGTTAGGACTATTGGTGCCACACAATTTAGTGTCATATAGCAGGGACAATGTAAAGTTTAATGTCATGTAGGACGTATCATGGACTTTCTGTACAGTTTAGCATCATGTAGTTCGGATGATGGGGACAATATAGTTTAATGTCATGTTGGACAAAAGGGGGACTGTGCAGTTTAATTTCATGCAGTGAGGACAAAAGAGTACACCATTTAACGTCATATTGTACGTATTAGGGACTTTTTCATAGTTTAGCGTCATGTTGGACGAAAGTGAAAATAGTTTAAGGTCATATGCATGGACCGTTGACAAGGCAGTTTAACATCTTACTAGACGATGGTGTAGTTTATGGTCATACATGACCTTTGATGATTATGTAGTTTAACGTCTTTCTGGACGCAAGGGACTTTTTCACAGTTTAGCGCCATGTTGGATGAAAGTGCGAATAGTTTAAGGTCATATTCTTGGACCGTTGATGATTCAGTTTATGGTCATACAGGACCTAGTTACAGTTTAAGGTCATACCAGACCATTTAGGGAACTTTTTCACAGTTTAACGTCGTGTGGGGAGAAAGTACAAATAGTTTAAGGTCATATGTATGGACCATTTCTGTATATTTTAACGTCATATAGCAAGGACAATGATGGTTTTGTGTTTATAAAAAAATAATTCTTCAAAAATTTGGCATTGGTTGGAGTAGTGATGAGTTCTCCATCAATCACAATTAATGAATAAGCTCCATTAGAGTAGACCCTATGTATTGAATAAGGTCCTTCTGATTTTGGCTCAAGCTTGGGTGGTTTCTTTCCTAGTATCATTGGAGTTATGAGATCTAATACCAATTCTCCCTGAGTTAATGAACTAAGATGAACTTTTTTGTTAAAAGCTCGTTCTATTCGATTCTGATAGACTTCCAAGTGGTGCAAAGTGCACAATATTTTCTCATCTAACCATTCCAATTCATTCAATCGCTTTTGAGATTGTTCATCTGTAGATTATTGATCACAAATGGAAACTATGAGTGAGGGTAGTTGAACTTCAATGGAAAAGACGACTTTCGTTCCATATACCAATGAATATGGAGTTGACCGAGTTGCAGTGCGGGTGGTAGTCCGATAAGCCCATAAAGCATTAAAGAGTTTATCAGGCCATGACCTCTTATCATTATCCACCATATTTTGAAGTATATTTGAAAGAGTCTTGTTAAAGTCTTATATCTATCCATTGGCCGCTGCATGATACCGAGATGAATGGTTGGATTTGATGTTGTATTTTTGATACAACTTCTTCACCTCAGATGAACAGAAGTTGGTGCCATTTTCCATCAATATGGTATGAGGGACACCAAATCTGGTAATGATTCTAGACTTGATGAAGCTAAAAAAGCATTTAGAATTGACTTCCTTGAGAGGTATTGCCTCTGCCCATTTGGAAAATAAGTTAGTAGCAGTAAGAATGTACTTAAACTGCTTGGCCGTAGCCGAAGGGTAAGGTCCCACCACATCCATTCCCCATGTGGAAAATGGCCATGAGTATTTAGCTGTATGAAGAAACTCTAGAGTTTGATGAATGAAGTTGGCATGTACATGGAATGAATGACACTTATTTGTGAAATTAACACAATCTCATATCATTGAAGGCCAAAAGTATCAAATCCTTTGAATCTGATCAGACAGTCTATGTCCAGACTGGTGGGCACCACAGACTCATGCATGCACTTCTTTCATGACATCCATTGTCTCTTCACAATCAATTCATCTAAAGAGAACTCCATCAAAACCACGTTTGTAGAGAATTTTATCTAGGTGATACGAGCTATCATAAAGAGTAAAATTGACCACACGTCGCCAGATTTGTTCTTTCTCAGCTCTATCAGGTTGAAGTGTTCCATTTTGAATGTATTCCCTGACAGGTGACATCCATCCTATAGTATGACCATACGTTTCATGAATGAGACTAATTTCATTAATTTCCTCTGTTCTGATTCGAATATAAGGTAAAATTGCACGACGGTGGGCAATACTGATGGTTGTCTCATCCCGATTTGGATCTTCCAGAGCTGTGGCTATATTAGCCAGTGCATCAGAATGAGCATTTTGTGATCTTGGGACATAATAAAATGTCGGTTCCAAAGGGAATTCCACCATTAAATCTCTAACGTAATCATACAAAGGGATTAGTTATTCTTTTCTGATGGAAAAATCCCCATTGACTTGTTTGATTACTAGGTCTGAATCACCTTTCACCTTTAAGTGATTCACTTATGCTTGAAGTGCTAATTCCAAGCCTATGATGAGAGCTTGATATTCTACTTCATTATTGGTACAACCTTCCCACAATAAGAAGGAATAAGGTAACACTTCCTTTTCTGGAGAAATGAGCACAATTCATAAGCCAACTTTGTTAAATTTAAGATTTTCCATTTTCCTCCCTGTTGGACTTCTGGAAGCACCGTCAAAATAAATTTCCCATGCCTGAGGACTTTCATGAATAGAGAAGACTTCCTCATCAGGGAGTTCAATATCTGAAGATGTGTCTTCCACTGAAGAGTGTTCATCCAGGAAATCAGCCCGAGCTTGGCCCTTTATTTCCTTTTGAGACACATAATGAATGTCGAATTGCTGCAAAATAACTGCCCACCTTGCCAGATGTCATGTAAGCATTGGATGACTAAGGATGAATTTGAGCGGGTTATTGCGAGATACCAATTGGACCTCGTGATATTGTAGGTAGTGTCTCAACTTCTGAACTGCAATGATTAATTCCAGGTAGCACTTCTCAATACTTGAATACCGGGTTTTTGCTTCAAGCATAGTTCGACTGAGATAGTAGAGGCTGTTTTCATTCCCAGCATCATTCTTTTAAGCAATAAAGGCACCCAATTATCGCTCTAGAGCTATCACGTAGAGGATAAGTGGTCTTCCTTCAAAAGGTGTCATGAGTACCGGTGGGATCAAGAGGTATTTCTTGAGAATATCGAATGCTTCTTGACATTCTTCAGTCCACTGGTAAGTGACTCCCTTCTTCATCAATTTGGGGAAGGGTAAACTTTTGCCTGCTAAATTTGTGATGAAACGCCGAATATAGGTTAAGTTTCCTTAAAGTCCTCTTAATTATTTCAAATTTTGAGGAGGTGACATACCAAGGATTGACTTGGTCTTCTCAGGATCAACTTCAATACCATGATGGCGTACAATAAGGTCGAGAAATTTTCTTGAGGTTACCCAAAAAGCACATTTAACGGGGTTCATCTTCAAATTTTGTTGTCGAAGCTTGCAGAATATGACTTCCAAATCATCCAAGTGATTAGAAAGTTATATGGATTTAACTACCAAATTGTCTACATAGCATTCAACAATCTTCCCTAAGAAGGGTTTGAAGATACGATGCATGGAATGCTGATAAGTTGCACCTACATTCTTTAAGAAAAAGGGCATTACCAAGTAGAAAATCACACCCTGAGCGGCTCTGAAGGCTGTATATTCCTCATCTTATGGGGCCATTTGGATCTGATTATATCTGTAATATCCATCCATGAAGGAAAGTTCTTCATAGCCAGCTATTGCATCAATAAAAAGTTCTGTAATCGGAACTGGGAAATCATCCTTAGGACAATGCCTATTAAGATCTCTGAAATCGATGCAAACTCTAATTTGTCCATTCTTCTTATTTACAGGGACAATATTAGCCAACCAATTGGGATATTGAACTTCTCTAACAAAGTTAGCTTTGGTAAGCTTATCCACTTCAGCTTCAATTTTGGAAGCATAAGTTGGGTGTGTTCTCCATGCGGCTTGCTTAAATCCTCGATGTTCTTCTGGTAAACCGAAATGATGAGTAGCAACATCAGGATCAAGCCCAGGAATTTATGTATAGTTCCAGGAAAATATATCTATATTTTGCTTTAGAAAAGAAATATACATCTCTTTCTCTTCAAGAGTCATGGCCGCACTGATTAAAGTGGGGCGTGGATCTTCTTTTGTACCCAGATTTATTTCTCTGAGTTCATCCACAATGGTAGAGATACCCTCTTCAAATGCTGGAGGAGCACCTCTAATATCTTCCACTTCTTCTTCATCATGTGTTATTTCTTCCATTTATACTTGCATAGTAGATGATAAAGTAGAATTTTCATGATCAGAAGAGATGTCAAAATTTGCATATCTTGAAGAAGAAGCTTCCATTTCTGACCTGATTGATGATGAAGGGTCTTCTTTGGGTAGTAAAGAGGAGATGATGGATTGAGAATCATCATCATTTTTCACCTCCGATGTTTCTATAACTTCTTCTAGACTAATTGGCAAAGCATAGACTTGTTGGATTTCAGCAGATGAAATGAAGACGTCACCATTTGTGCTTTCATCACTGCTTGGTAGATTACCAATTTCTCCCATGTTTTCTGGATCGATTGCCATAGTTAATATTATGGATCTTTCCATAAGAGTATTTTGATTTGGGTCTATCTTTTCAATTTGACTGATAGGAAACACATAATCTATACTCACATGTGTAAATGGATTTATTGGAATTTTCTCCAAACCATATGGATCAATAACTTTCGTAATCTCCTTTGTTGTGTATTTCTCCCTTCCCTTCATGTGATAGAATTCCACCTCAATGTATTGAGACTCACATGTCTTGAATGGGGCCTTATCACCATACAATATCCCAACATGACCATCGAAAAAATATTTGAGACATTGATGGTATGATTAAGGGATAGCCGCACGTTGATGTAGCCAGGGTCTTCCAAGACAGATGTTGAAGGCTGAGTCTTGATCAACAACCATGAAATCTGAATTGGATACAAGATCTCCAAAATGAGTTCTGAGTGTAACTTCTATTAGTGGTTCTTGTTCATTTTTATCATATCCTTGTAACATAATGGTAGAAGGAGATAAATCAGATTCCGTGAGGCCCAATCAACAAAGTGTACGAATGGGCAAGAGGTTGACTCCTGAACCATTGTCAATGAAAGTTCTTCAGACGTCTACGCCATTTACCTTTCTAGAAAAGTACAATGGTCTAATATGTCCATGCACAACATCATCTTCATCTTCCTCAGTAAAAGATATTATTGCATGGCATTCTGTAGGATTATTATCTATGTCATAGACTTCAGCTGCAACAATTTCAGTTTCAAACTCCTGAGGACTTGTCAAAGCCTCGATGAGTGCTTCCCGAAGATCTTTTGATAGATTCAGAGCATCCATAATTCATAACTTGGATGGTACTTGCGCCAAGTGGTTCAATATATCATACTTTTGATCCATAGGTCTGCGTTTCCCAACAGGAATATGTGGTTTAGCAGGTACCTTGGAAGCAGATGCTTTGGAAGTTGATGCATCTTGTATGGGGATAGGAGTTGGCAATATTCCTGGTTTTGGAATATTAGACTGATTAGATCCATTTACTTACTGGGAGGAAGAAGATGGAAACTTCAACCGGTCTTCCAAAATAACTATTCCAGGACTGAATTTTCTATTGGTAGAAGAACATTCTTGTTCTTGCTGAGCTCACTGAAGGGCTCTACCATGAGTTTCTACTACGTACACAGTTCTAACAGGGGTAGAATTGGAGTAGTGGCTTCTGAAAGATCCACGTTTTCCCCTATATCCTGAGCCTCTGGAACTTCCTCTGATTCCCCTATTTGATACAGGGAATTCAGGCTCATTGAAATCAAAACTACGACTATCATATGGATCTGTTAATTGAATCATATTAACAGAACCAAAGATTAACTCTTCATCTGATGAATACCCTGCCTGATTAGCCTATTTAGGCTGTGCCATTTGGTGGGGGCGGTTCCCATGGCTTTTAAGTAGATGGAATGATGTCCTCCAGAGTCAAAGACAACTTAGGATTTGACACATACTCATCTTCTTCTGATTCTTTTCTTTTCTTTGAATCATTCAATTTATTTGAATCCCTTCCCTCTGACGAAGAGGGTTTTGCCGCAAAATTCATGGCAGAAGACACAATTGGTTTCTTTAATTGTGTTTGCAAAATAGCATGAGTTCTATTGATTGTCTTTCTGACCATCCAATCATCATACTTCTGTGTATTTTTGCTTTTGACTTCTTTCCATTCTCCTTTCTCCTCTAGAACTGTAGCAGTAACACATGCTACCTGAGCTAAAGAGCCTTTCAGTTTGACTTGTCCCGAGTCGACCATCTTTTTCAGGAGGTCTTTGAAGACAAAACACTCCTGGACGGGATGCCCCAACATTTGATGAAAAGGGAAATAATTGGGACGGTATTCATCTCCATTCTTGTTTGGCCTCTTGGGCATTGGCAATTGAACCAAATTGTTTTGCAGAGCCGAAATGAAATAACCAGGAACTTGTTCATTTTGGAAAGAGTATGTTTTTCTCTTCAGATCCTCAAAATTGTTTTCGTCTTTGATCACTTTGATCGTCTGGACGAAATGGACTTTGTTGTTGGCACTCATGAGGTGGAGCCCTTCAAGAAGATGAAGGATTTGAGGTAGAAACAGGTACAGGTGCTTGTTTAAGCATAACTGTAGCAGTTTCTTCTTTACCCATTATCCTTCCTGGAGCTGATGGAATTACACAAGATTTATCCTTAGCCTGTATAATGGAATCTTCAATTTTCTGAGCGATTGAAGTAAGGTCTCCAAAACCTCCTGTGTATTTCACTAGGATTAACGGCGTGCATAATTTGTCACGAATATTTGCCACACATATTGGTAACAATTCTTCTTGAGGGAGTGCTAAGCTAAAGGAATATGTTAATCCCTTACAATGAGCAATGAAATTAGAGACCCATTAATTCTCCCTTTGCTTACAGTTTGTAAGATCGAAAACTATTGTCTTTGGAAAAGTTGAGTTGAACTGAAGGAGGAATTTTTAGCGAAGATCCTCCCATCTGGTAATTGACCGGGATTGAAAGCTTGTATACCAGACAAAAGCTGGTCCTTCCAATGTTCACACGAAGCATATGAGTTTCACTGCTTCTTGCTGCTCCGCAGTTCCCATCATAGGATCACAACAAGACACATAATGCATCAAATTCTGTTCAGGATCGCCTGATCCATTGAAAATAGAAAATACTGGGTTCCCAAAACTGGATGGAGGAGAGATTGAATCTACCAGTTTAGGGTAAAATTTCTTTTATGGTTGAACTTGTGCACGTTTCCCTTCCATAGTTTCTAACCGAGATGTTAATGACTCAATAGTATTTATTAACTTTTGATAAACATCCGGTTGAACTTGGACTTGGGTAGGTGCAATGACTGGAGCTTGGACAAATGTGGTGGTTGGTGCTATAACTGATGGGAGAACTGCCAACTGTTGTTTCACTTAACCCGAAGGATTAGACCTGTGAGGGTGTACTAATAGAGGAGGATATTCTTGATCCATCTCATTAGCTGCAACAAATTCCTTTGGCTGACTGACTCCAACATGCTTAAGAAGAAGACTACTCTGAAGTAGTTCTACATTCAACCTTCTTAATTACTTCATTTCTTCCTCCTGTTGTGAAAACCTTTGCTCTAGTTAGAGAGATTGACCTTCTCCAGAGGAGGGATATGTAACCTGGTTCTTTCCCTTCTCTTTGTTGGATACCTTTTGGAGAGGGGGAAGTGGGTTACTCGAAGGATTACCTAGGTTCTGAGTAATCCTTTGATTTTGTGTACGCACACCTTCTTCATTTGTGTTGGTGCATATATCTTATTGAGCAGGAACCTATTCATCTGAGTCCCCTGAGTGAACCTCATATGGTGGATCAGCAACAATGGCATTGATGACATTGATTGATGCATAACTCATCGCATCCCTTCTATCAGCATTTCTGTGATATTGTCTTCTTCCATGTCTTTGATGAGACATTGCCTTTTGTTGATTCGATCCCTCAGGAACTTCTTGACGAACCATAATTTGGAGGGAATATTCTGATAATTTGGATCTTTGTTCATCTTGAGGATTCTTCCCCAATCGAGAAAAGACCAACTTTCTCTGAGGAGGGGATTGATGATTTGAAAAAGTCCCCAGTCCAGTGGACTGGGGCTGTTCCTTCTCAACTCCTCGAATCTTATTTGTTGATTCTGAGGGTTAGTTTAAAAGAGTCCCTAGTTTGGCGAGCTGGGGTGGCTCTTGACATGATATGTCTGAAACTTTCTTAAAATCTCTCCTAATCTTGCGAACCTTAGTCCGGAAATTAGCTGGATGCACTAACCTGTATCCACTTTTATAACCCAGTTCAAAAGACCGTTGGATGATTTATGACACTTCTGTCACTTGGTGACGTACTTGCTCCAAATGAGAGTCCTGTTCAATATTCTCGTTTTCTTGATGCAAGAGTAATTCAATAACTTGTTCTCTGTATTCTTGATTTTGAGAGGAACTAGTTGAAGCCTGTTCTTGGGAAAGCTTTTGATTACAAACAAAGACCATTGACTGTGGCCGGCCACATGCAATAACATTGCATGATACCATTTTTAGAGGGCTTTGCTGACTGGAGAGCACCGTGAAATGCAGTGCTCCATGAACACCCCATCATCTGACACGAATACCAGATGGGGCATTGGAAATTAACTGAAAAAATATTCTTAGTGCGCCAAAGCATGAACGTTGAAGGGCTCTCTGCTGCTTTTCAGCCTCCAGATATCAAGAGACTGGTAGAGATGCCAAATCAATCTGATGTTGTAACCTTTCTATTATCTTAAGATGATTTTTATATTCATTATAAGATAATACTTTATTTTTCAACTGACAAAGAGTTTTCCATATGTTGAGACAAATATAATGAATTTCATCTTCCGTCAACATTTCTAGAATGTCATACTGAGAGTCATCCATAGGCCAAAACATGACTAGCACTTCACCTTTTGCCAGTTGTTTTCTCATTTTCATCATTTCCTCTTTATCATTTGATGAATATTTTTCTTCCTAATTTGACCAGAGTTTGTGTTTCCTTGTTGCTTCATTGGATTCAACATGATTGGTAGAGAAATCATTGATCAAACTAGAAGATGCATGACTTAGGGGTGGTTCGTAGAATGACCTATACCCTGGGCTATCTTTTGATTGAGAAAGTATTTCACCTGCTAAAGATGAAGCTTCATACATGACTGGTTTCACATTTACAAGTGCCTCATGATAAGAGGGATTTCTCGGCACTATATTGCCCACTAGAGCATTTTCTGGGAAATGTGCATCACTACTGCAGAGAGGACTCTCGCAGCAAAATTCATCATCATGGGGAGGACCACTATAATGGGTTACAGCAAAAGATGAGATCTCTTGCTCCTTGGTCTTCTGACCGCACAAAGGGTTCCTGTGGCTCTCATCTGAAGATGAAACTTCGATATTGACCGAATTTTCATGAAGCAAGCCTTCATGAGGAAGTGTCTGTTGAAGACCTTCGGAATTAATGTTCCCACTATTGGGAAATGAGGGATTAGAATCTTTAATTTCAATAGATAATTGTCTGAGGGATTCAAGAAGTCCATCATCGAGAAAGGCCTTGTTATAGATTGTCTCTTGATCTCCTGACTGTGCTGGGCAGGTCTTTTTCTTAGACTCTTTCTTAATCGCTTTGGAAACCACTTGTTGATGAACGTGACTGCTCTGAGAAGGTGTATCTTCCTAATTAGGAAAGATGGTCAGGTTAGGCTGACAATATCCACTAAAATCAGGTGTATGTGCTTGACTTGGTTGTCCGTATGATATGGGGGAGTATTCCCCACAACCTTCTTGGACTAGAACAGATGTGTGTGTCTGTTCCGGAGTGAATTGTTGTTGTGTCACTCCACTGGTAGGGATAGATTTATGTGTCTTTCCCTGAGATGTCATTGAAGTTGTTATAATGTCCTGACAGGCATCCAGAATATGAGCAGGGATTTGCTTCTGCTCTTTCACCATTGATAGAATATTCTTGGTGACTTCAGCTGCCGGAACATGAATATATGTCCATTAGGGGCATGGAGTAGGTTTATGTTCCTGCTCCTGTCCTCCTTTTCTTATTAGTGAATCCTGACAGTACTCAAGTGTGGGGGCAGAGAGTTGAGTCTGCCTCCTATTTGTTGTCGGGGCTTTCCGACTAACTTCTCCGAATGCTACCAAGTGAGACTTTTGGTAGGCTTGATTAGAACTAGCAGGTTTATGTGCCTGCTGATTACACTTCGCTGAACGTAGTTGACGAGATCCATCATATGTAGTCAGATGAGCCTACTGACTAGTTGATGATGTATAAACAGGTGTATGTTTTTGCCTATAGTACTCTGCCGGAATTTCCTGGCGGGATTGGCGTGATGCTGCCAGAAGAGTCTGCTAGATAGTGGAATTAAAACGGGCAGGTTTGTGTGCCTGCTCATTACTTGCCACCAAGTTAGGTTTGTGGACTTCTCCGGAGATGGCAGAGATGAGAACCTTCTCACTGTTAACTGGACTTCGCCTGTGTCGATTCGTCTTGCCTGCTTGGGTTTGAGGAACCGGAGCCGAATTCCTGGAGTTGGTACCCTCATCATGTTGAGGGCGCACTGCCACAAGATTCTGGTGGGGATTTCTGGTGGGAGCCCTCAGGAAGGACTCCTGTTTGCTTGAATTAAGGCCATGAGGGACCTGCTCATTCACCTTCCCAAGATAAGGGAGCAAATGGTGATTGCGTTCTAGGGCTAACGACCCGAAACAGTTGGAGACGGTAGTCAGGCCCGCCTGCTTCTTGATCACTAGTCATCGTTGTCCAGACGACCGGTGTGAGTTGTTCACTTGGAGGGCTTGTCGGGCAGCCTCTAGAGTTGAGATGGTACTGTGTTGACGGTACTTCTTAACTAGTGCATTTTAAACCCAGCGTTGAAGATGCTGAGTAGGTGATATCATCCTCAGAGTGGAAAATGATCCAACAGGAGTAGCATCAGTGGCATTTGCAGCAGCAGTATTCACAGGTGTGAACTTGAGAGCATCCATTCTAAAAATTCAGAAGATCTTGGAAAAGAGTGCCTGTTTGATATAACAGACGTAATCAAGATAAATTCAGCCACTACATATTTTGGATGAGCACATATGTCAATGATTGTTTTTGTTGGCCCTATTATTGAGTTTTAAATATGGGCCTAACAAATAGGTAAACCATCCTTTTAACTTGGTTAAGGATTCACGTCGGGTTCACCATTTTTGTTTCCCCTCAGAATTTCGGGATGACCTCCTTGATGGGAGGTTCAAACATTCCAATCGGTTTCTAACAGGTTTGTTCGTAGAACCGGAAAAATTCAATGATTCCACATCCATTTGGGCCTACTTTCCAAAGGTAGGTTCTCATTAGTTTGTGGACTGATGAGGCTTAGGTTTTTGCATTGGTCGAGAGGATGGGATGTCAGACTCATCACTCCTTTTTGAGAGGAATTATTGTCTACTCCGGGACTCTCTTTATAGATTTAAGTTATGTATGAGAATCCTTATTACATTACCAAGTATAAAATGAGTTTTCATTTAGATCTGACAATCAATGATTGATACGTAGGAAATTTATAGAATATATGTATTCGAGGTTCTTCACTGATAAAGAATCATCTGTATTTGTTAGAGATTCTTATTCAATGGTATCCTTTGATATGTAAAAGTCTCTTAGTCCTTATGATGACCATACTAGTTTTAAAGCCACTCAGTGGGGCACTTGATGTTTATTGTCACTCAGAAGGACATGAATCATTTCAGAGTTGGGATCGAACCCGCAGATGGGCTACCTATGTATCCATTGTTTATAAAAGGAATCAGAACCCACATAGTTTGAGTAAGGGAGTATGATGTTTATGATTGATGGCTCAAAGAAGGATTTAATAATTACTTTTACACCCTAAGCTCACGTGCATCATGCTCGGTGTGAGAAACAAGAGGTATTGGAAAAAATCAGACAATTGTGCCATGAAAGATGCAATCATAAAAAATAATGTGGGGCTTATGTATGTATGATTTCCCAGATAAATGAAGATTAAGATTTACTTTAGGGAAGAAATCCAGGAATAGGGTCCATAAAGGTATATGTGCTTCATGGAGATTTGAATACTCAAACTTGGGGCTTACTCCTAAAAAGGAGGCCCAAATTAGAAGAGTATTTATGATTGGGTTTTACTCCTGAAAAGGAATCCCAGATCAAATGTAAATTAGGACTGGTTAAGAAAAATTAATACTGGGGCTTACTTCTAAAAAGGAGGCCTATATTAGGGGACTGGGGCTTACTCCTAAGGAGGGTTCCTAGGTTAATGAGTTCTCTCATCGTAAAGGATGAGGTTGAATGAATGAAATCTCAATCTTTAGTGACATAAGGATGTGTAAATCACTATATTTTGAGAGTTATTCCACATAATTCCTTTCAGATAAGGATGTAAAATCAAGAAATCATGCCATAAATGGATTTGAAGAGTGTCTTGAAGACTGAATCTTGAATAGGAGAGGTGGAATGAAATAATAGGGGTGAAATGGGAAAGAATGGAACCCATGGAGGTAGAGGCGTGCAAGTCCTGACAGGCGTGCAAGTACTGTGTGGGCGCGCAAGTCCCGGTCGCACAGGTATACCTGCGCAACACATGGGTACTTGCACGATGGTTAAACAGCAAGCTAATACTTGAGAGACTCTTGGTTAAAGCCTTTAGAATCATCTTGAGATTCTTCTAGAATAGGGGCGCGCAAGTTCTATTGAAGGATTAAGGTGGCGCGCATGTGTGTCCATTTCCCTTAAGGGCTGGCAACTCAGGCGCGCAAGTTTTGTTGAGTTTCAACACTCAGGACTTCCTACCCCTCTTTAGATCTTCCGTTCTAGGTATGAAATTACCTTATAAGTGTTTTGGAAGCTTTGAGAAGAGACTAGAGCACCGAGATCTCAAATTTGAGTTTCTGGAAAAAAATTTCTGCCGAATGGGGGGCCCACAAGGTCTATTTATAGGCTGGAGAAGACCTGGGAGGTTATCACTTAGGTCATGAAAGTCACTTGCACGACCATTTAGGTGTCACGCAAGTGCACTTGCGTGAACATTGTAGAACTTGTGCGATCCTTGTGCAACATTCTTCTTATTTCATCCTTTGTCAATTTTTTTATATTTTTTCCAAAGGTTGAATCACTTTGAGCTCAGATATTCCCCTTTTCCAATCTTTAGATTTTGTGACGAAAGGATCGTCAACAACCATAAACTAAAACAATTCACAAATATATGTGTTTATCAAATCCTAATGGTTATCGTAGTGATATCTAATCTTTATTTTATTAAAATTTTTTGGATGACATTTTTATGTATCATCTTCATAGAGTGACAGGTCTTGTTGTGGAAAAAATTTCATATAACTCATCTTGAATCACCCAATATTCAAATTAATGTTATTTATTAATGTTAGAACAACACTATATCACCCCATTAATTTTTCCAAAATTTTCAACATTAATCATAGTTTTATTTTATGATGTTTAAACCCCTAGTGATCAAATAATATAATAAATTTTTTTAATTTACCTGAAAAATATTATATATAATTTATCTACTTTCATAAATTCTAGAATTTTGGCCTAAAATGAATCTTAAAATGTGTACAAGTCATACTTATTGTCTGAAAAATTAGTATTATGAAGTCCATTGTACACATCCCTCCCATTACTAAATTTCCACATCAAGTAATATACTGTATGAGTAAATTACACTTATAATGTTATAAGTGACACTTAAGAGGTCATGAAATGAGTTTGATGTAGTCAGACATTATTAGATTTTAATAAACTATTGTACATTAATAATTATTAGACCATCCTTTGAATGTACCATAATAAAATTTAAAAATACTTAATGACTCTCATAAAGTATTAAATGTCTCTTAAAAACATAGTAAAAATCTCTTTTTATGAATGCAATTTCTCTTAATTTATTATCACTAAATCTTATGATGTGTTTCATGGAACTTAAGTTGTCATTAAATAAATATTATTCGATATATCCAGTGCTGAAAGGAATCTTATATAGTCAAAATGAATATTTTGATAAATTACCTATAAAATGTTTAGTTTCATCATAGAATAAAAATTTAAGATAAATATTCCTTAAACCACTAGAATTCAACACACGACTTATCATTTTATATCAAAAAATTTATCAATTACTCAATTAATAATCCAATGATTTCCAATGATTCTATAGAATATTTTATAAAATTTAACCCTTCAATAATTATGTTGTGTTCATTAATATATCATGTTATATATTTAATGTGCATAACTGATCTCTTGATCATATGTAAAATCTTTTTCAAGATCATATCAAGGGACACTAGAATCGTCAAATCATAGATCCTCTAAAATGTGATGTGTCTATAAAATACACAACTATATAAGGTAATATTTTTGTGATATCAATACCTCTTGGTGACATGAAATTTTTTCGAATGTGAATTTGATAACCTTCCGCAAAATATATTCACTCATTCACATTTTCCAATCCTTCATGATGTATCCACAAATTAATATTAGTAAATAAATGGAAGGACTTGTAACTATCCCCCTTAGATAATGAACTCTCTCCATTGATAATGAATATGATAATATCTATCCACTATTGACAATATAATCATAATCAAGTTGGTAATCCCATACATTACATAGTGAAAGATAATGGATGAACATGAAGTTTCAACCCTTACTACTCTAATATCAATCTTGTCATTTATTTCGTAAATACATAAATTGTTTGGTCCTTATTGGATAAATATTTTAGTTCCACATCACCATTTTCCACATTCATATTAATGATAATTAAATTTTTATCAATATTATTTGATCTTTAGTGTTGCATTGGGTTCTTTGATATGTAGTTTTCATTCTAGTTTCATATTCAATCCTCATCCCACTAATCATTATTACAAATATTAGGGGTGTTTAGATATCATTATAATAATCCATAAAAAACATTTTTAAAAATGAATTAGACTATTTATCAAGGTATTAAATGATGTATCCATGTTTCTAGGATGTCCATATTCCCAAATAACATTTAATATCATCTTGGATGGACATTTCAAAATGGAACATAATCGTTGAAGCAAATCCTATAGACACAAGAAATTTACATCTATATAATAACTAAAACATAAAATATATTTATTAGGGTACCTATGTATAGCTCAAAATACAATTAATATCAACCTTTATATTATAAAATATTATTTTTCCTAATCAGAAATGTAATTTTTAATACATTTATCTAGGGTCCTATTTTTTACAATAGAAATACTTTTTCAATTTAATCACTAGGTTTCCTTCTCTATCCCGAATATAACCACCATGTTCATAAATTAAAACCTCTTCTTCTAGGTTAACATTTATGATGGAAAACATCAAATCCATTTTAAATACCTTATACATGTATTGATCTCCCACTAATGGAGATATTCTAAAAAAATTAATATTACTACTTCCATCTAACAATACCAATTGCACACATAAATTTCGTTCTTTCACCACCCACTATAATTTGAATTTTTGTTTCTAAAAATCCACTTGGTAACAATTACAATATTTAGGTAATGAGAGATATTTAATGTTTTATTATACTCTACGAGGTATATATTTCAATTGTAGTAACGATCCAATCCTTGATTTCATCATCTTCTAATAATATTGTTTCACAACTAATGATATTATAGTTTTTTTAGATTTTGAGCCTAGGTATTCTTCTAGTATGAATTGGACATTCCTCATTAAAAAAATATTTCATTAATAAATATCCTTCCTCACTCTATAAATTTTACGTTTCTCAATTTTTAACTTTTATATTCATCGTTATTTTTGTAAAAACCAAGAATAGTATAATTTTATTTATTTTAATATTCCCCTTGAGTTTATATATCCAAAACCTATAATTTCTATGAAAAATATTTTTCAATCACAAAATCAATTTTTATATAAATATTTATTTATTTTTACCATATATCATATGATATAATTCAACCAGTCTATAACATTTTTTTACTTACAAATTTTTAGCCACTACCATTTGATATGTGTCCAATAATGATCCCTTCCTCACATTTTTATTATAATTCAAGCAGTTTATTATAACTTTATTTCATAAAATTTGGAAAAAACATCACTTTATAATATAAATTAGTTCTATATGTGTAAAAAAATGCACAATATATATCACTCCTTGAAAATATAAAGTGATTTTTCTCAGAAAAAATTAATATTACTAACTATGTAAAACTCACTATTTCGTTTTTGCTACAAAATTCAACTATGCAGTATAAAATTGGTTGCATTTTAGGTTGCATGGAATCAGATATTGTGGTAAATAAATATTAAATCTTAATATATGAATAATTAATATAAAAAATTACAATATATGTGTTAATTGTATAGGTCTAGTGTCATTGGAAATGTTGAAACAGAAAAATAATAATCATAATATATCTATATCATCACCCACATAGTCTTTTAAAAACAATCAAAATTCATGGATATTTCATACTTTTAATCTTTTTTCATATCATGGGAAAGGGAAAACTTAGAAAAGGGGGATCTCATATTCTCAGTATGTGTAAAATAAGGAGATATCAATGATCATTTATGAATAATCCAGTAATAATAGTATGAGAATAGGATAATAGAATTTAAATACCATAACCATCATATCATTTATCATAATCATGTATCATGGAATAATCTTGAGATTTTGTAATAAACGAGTCATAATTGAATCAATGAACATGTTCCATGATATCATGACATTGGCATAAGTCATAATTTTTTGGCATATATAAAATCATATAAAATAATATCCGTATTCATGTATCACTACTAATATTGTCATATTGGATATGAATCACTCCACATTCCATTGTATATTGAGTCAATGTTCACTCCTAATACTATAATAGTTGATACATTTCCTTACAAATCTTGGATCAGTACCCATTTTAGTTCTCATTATCTTAATAAATATCAATCTTTAACAAATTAATTATAGGGAATTATAATTATTGGCCAATAAATTGAATAATCGAAATAATAAATTTTATTTCTATAAGACCATACAACATTCATCATATCTTTGCATGTGAAGATGAAATATTTATCATAAATATTTAAAACATTTCTCATGGAATTACCCATTGAAAAAAATGGGTTTCATAATAATCATGACATCATAAGAATAATACATCCATAGAGTGAATAATGATTGTATCGTTGGATCATATCCCATGTAAATCTTACAAAACATTGAAGTAGTTAATTCTAGATTTAAAAAACCTTTAAAATATCACATTGAACCTTTCTAAAGGAACAAACCATTTTCACATTGAAATAACATATTTAAAATTTGAATATTTTAATAATATTATATATAAAACATTCATTGAAAAATATACTTATATATATGAAAAGAAAGCTTCAATTCATTTAATGGTTGTGATTTTGGGATTTTTTTTCATACCGTGTATGCTAAAATAATGATTCCATTTATATTTTCACTAAGAATTAAAAATTACCCCATTTAGAACATTAAAGAAGATTCAATTTAAATCATATTTTAAAAATAAATTAGTGGGTAAAAATGAATTTATAAAAGAATATAAAATAGTTAAAAATGTTGAAATTATCATTATAAAACATCGACCTGGAATATTAATGATTTTCAACTGAAAATAAAAAAAATTAATTTTTCAAAAAATTAATTCATTTAGTATATTGACTACATAATCAGTAGAAAATTAACAAGAAATTTTTTATCAATTTTAATAAATAAACTGAAATAAAAATAATAATTGTCATGAATGGTTTATCAAAAAAAGATCATCATCAAAAAATAATCATATATAATCCAAGTAGACAGTGAGATTATAACAAAAACCCCTTAATGATTTGGTAATATGATTATCAAAACTCATTAAAGAGTGAAATATATATATATATATATTAATAACCAAACTTTTCATGAAATAATCATAAAATAACTTCATGGGTATTATATATACAACATAATGGAAACATGTAGTGAATATGGAATACGTATCACATAAATAAATTTGGGTTGACAAAGTTTTACCTAAAGTCCAAATTAATTTGAATGTTCTATAAAATCATAAATAATAAGGTAATATTTGTTAAAATTATTATTATTATTATATTTATACTTTTAATATCTTATGTGATCCAATTATAACATTTCAACTCCAAATTATTAATAATTCATTAATGAATTTTTCATTTATGGTGTTAACTCATTCATTTTTCATGAGAGTTTTGGTTTGGAATTTACATTAATTTAACTTTTAGCATGGTTACATGTTATATAAACTTTTAATCATGATATAAAAATCATACATATTTATCCATAAATTTTATTTATATAAAAATTAATTACATTGTTCATGGATACTGTAGGTCACACATATGCATGAACAATGTTTTAGTTTTTCTATGGATAGAAAAAAGTAAAGGTAAATAATAATTAAATATTACACGAGGATTGTTCTTTAATATATAGATTATATATTTAATAAATCTATCATTATTATGATATATATAAAATATATAAGGAAAAACTTTTCATCGCTTTGTGGAGGTGGTAGTCTATATATATTGATGAGTGATTCTATGATTTTACAATATATAGGAAGAAGGGGGATTATGGTTATTCCATAATCATAATAATTTAATTAATAATTTATAATAAATTCATTAATATATATTGGATTCTATATCGTTAAAGGATATAAATGATGAAATAGAATTTAAAACACTCATTAATGTGTTATACATATTTATCGAGAAACTTTTTTTGGCATATAGTATAATACATGAATGGATGGTCTATTAGAAAGATAAGAAGTTCTTGAATGCGTTGAATGAATCATGGTGGGAATTATGGTATGTATAAATTGATATATAAGGTTAAAAATGTTTGTGTTTGAGATGAAAAGAGGTTCCATTTTTTATGTAAGGGGTGGGACACTCAGAAATTTATTAATGTATTAATTTAATAAAAATTAATTTTTAGTGAAAAGTGGATCCATATAAATATAAATAAAATATAATTTCATTAGGAGTCTATAAAATTTTATTAAATAATATTTGGAATTTTATTTTAAATTTTATGACCCTTTTCTTTTATTTTTATCCCGTAGTTTCCTTTTTTGACCATTACATTGATATAAATGCTTTTTTTACTCTTATGTGGTAAAAAAATTTCCAAAAACATTAATTAACACAAAAATGAACCAGTGTCATATTTTCATGTGTATCTAATTCAAAGAGTGTAATATAGTATTTTTAAGAACTTTAAATCATTTAATTGAATATTTTTCATTATAAGATATCGTTAATACAATTTATGGAATTATATGAAATATTATAATTTAATATGTGTCTAATTATTTAATAATTGATCTGAAATGACATTTATGTGATGATAAATAATTTTTGGACATAATATAACCATCAAGTATATTTTTTATTTTTTTATATATTATTTTAATCCTTATTTTTAGGTTTCACCTCTTGTGTATCGAATTTTTACGATAACCATGTTGAAAAATTCATTAATTTTTAGGGTTAAACTATAACATATAAGGTAATAAATCACTGATAAATTAAAATAAGATTTCATTTTAGACCATTTTTTATCAAAAATTTTACATTTAAATATTTTTATTATTTTTAAACATCTATTACCCCACAAGATCATTTCCACAAAATAATCATTATACTACAAATTTTCATAAACTTACTCATAATTTCTTGTCGGCCATTTGATATAATCAAAATAATAAGAGAATGAAATGTATGTGAATATTATAAAATATATAATAAAATGGATTGTGTGGTGTTCTATAATTCAAAATATTAATAATAATTACATCATCGAAATATAAAATAAATATTCGAAGAAATTGATATGGTTTTAATATTTAAAATTTTACACTAGTTATTGAATTTTAAAAATTTTTAAAAAAATAAATGAGGATTTCTATGGAATTTCAAAAAGAATTGAATTGTTTTTTATCCATGTTAGAAATGGTGAAAAGAAAATAAGATCATTTGATGAAATCTTAATAGATCCCACTAGATGTATGTGAATGAAAAATCTACTGGAATAGTAGATGATTCATAGATGATTGTCTAAGGTCACATTAAGTATATAATAGAGGAATAATTCATGATAAAATATGAAAGATCATATGAGATTCTTGAATTCATATACAAAATAGATGAAATAGTAAAAAGTAGTATATATTTCATTTTTACGCATAATTAAAAAAACACATGATAAAACAAAAATAAATAGTAGCATATTAGATCTACTCTTTTAGAAGATGAATTTGGTAAATTTAAAATAATAGAATAGGCAGGTTTGGGAAATTGAGAAATGAACCACTAATTATAACATATCGATCTCTCAGATTTAGTGCACAATTAATAATGAGAAGGTGATGTTGTTGAAAAAATACATAAACCTATAATATAACTATGGATTATTGATTAATAAATTTGATCAAAAGGAAATGTTAAATATAATTTTAAAATTGATGATTAATATTTTTTTGGCATAAAATATACATGTAATGTTTGGAAAACTATTGATTTTTTCTTAATTAATATAATCTAAATTTAGTGCCACGTGTGTCTATATCACTAGAAACCTTTCAAGGCACTCAACATAGGATCTCCTCTCTTATTTTATATAATGGGGAATGTATGATAAATTAGTATATGTTTGATCTATATTTAAATAATATGAATAAACTGTATTCATATATGCAATAGTGAAATATGGAATACCAGTTGAAATAAATAAAACGCGTTATGGGGATCAATGGATATTTTGAATAGAGACACTTTAAATAATACACATGATCTCTAAATTATTATTCGTGGGATTGGAAACTTATATTTTTCAAAATATTAAACTATAAATATTTTCATACAATTGATGTTAAAGATACAATTGATGTAGGGGAACATATAATTAAATATAATAAACTATATACATATATTTATAAACTATATTCATATTGATATAAAATATTGGTTAATATTATGAAATACTAAATTGTATTCAGATATACAGATAATTGAAGTTTTAACATTTAAGTTGGAGCTCAAACAGATGAAGATAATAAAATTAATACATATATACATGATGTCAACACATAAAAATGGATAGAAACACTATCAATTGCTGAGGTTTGATTATAGAGTGAAGAATGAAGTGATCAAAATTGAAAACGATATTGGGATAAGGTATCATTGGAGAGAATGTAGTCAGGGATGCATGCAAGTGAATGGTGGATCTACAGTATGTTCAGCAGATTCGACTCTGGAGGTAACTGTTTGAGGTGATATGGGCATGCGATGTGCGGTGATAACAAATTTCATGGTGTATTGATCCGTATTTCTACTGCTTTCACTCCCAAGTCATCAATGGTCACTCTGAGCACTCGTGTCTTTAGAAAGGATGATATTTCTAAAATCATCCAATTTTGAGAAAATAATTGAAAATTTTAATTTCTAATGAAAAAAATATGACTGAAAATAAATAAATACTTAAAGAATATTAATTCTTCCGACCAGATGACATGGAAGATCACATAATGAGTACCAACTTTAACAAAATCAGATTCCTATCTATATTTAGCATTTTAAATCACATTATTAAATTATGTAAATGAAATATAAATATTATAAATGAAATAACTATACATGGTGATTCAAAATAACTAGTTATAGTTTTTAGGGCCCCTCTTAGAAATCTTTCATGTCCCTTCTTCATTATATTTTAATTAACTGAAACATAATAACCTACTAGAGAAAAATGATCTACCAAAAATTGTAAAATGATATTAGTAACTAAAACATAGGGGATACATAATGAACTGATAATAAAGATCAGTAAAGATAATAACTTATCTAATGTAGGGATGAAGTAGAAATGTATTTGGTACCTAAAACACAAGGATCATATATTACGAGCGATCCTTGTTAATATTATCATGATAATTCCTTACTAAAATTGTAATTTAATTGAATTAAAATAAAATAATCAAACTAGATAGAATTATAATAATTATATCAACTGGATAATCAATTGTGGTTTAACAACAATTCATTTTACTACATGTTGGATCATCTCTTAAGTATGAATTTAAACATAAAAATAATAATAATTTCAGTATTAAAAATATTGATAGTAGAGTAATGAATAGAAATAAATGAAAATAATATAAAATGAATGAATAAAAGGAATAAATAACATTAGTTCCTTGAACTAGATGGAATAATCTAAGACATGAAATAAGATCTAGCTTTTATAATTTAAGAGTTTGAAACAGTTTTTCATAAATTATGATGATGAAATCAAATTAGATACCTCAGAAAACATTCAAGTCCTTTCCATGTTATGATTTAATATTTCCCTAAATAAAAAATACAATTAATAATCCCTAATCATAAACTAAAGTACACTTAAAGAATAATTGAAATTTTAATAAGCCTATACTTTTTAAGAGAATATAATTAAAAAATTAAATAAGGTTGTAAAGATCAATTTAAACATTAATTCATAAATAAAATCCATGCATCCAAATAGTTAAAACAATAATATGTATTTAGAAAAAACTTCAATGAAAATATTGAGTTTATTAAGATGAAAAAAATGTTAATATATTAAAACTACTTATATATTTTTATATTTCATACATATAAACTGAATTTCGTGATCACTATCAATCTCATGTAACTGCATGTATTTTCAAAATATTTAAATGAATTAATATTCAATATAATTTTCCGTTATCTTGTGTGATACAAAATTTAATGTGAGATGAAATATTTTATATTTGAAGAATAATCCTTCTATTTAATAATTTCTATATTAACTATTTTCTATTTATCTCGAATAATATTCTCAAATCATATTTTGATAAGTAACTTTCATATAAAGTGTAATGGAAATGTCAATCACACATTTACTATCAAAATAATAATGAAGGCTTATCATGTTTCATGCATAATCAACACAATTTTTTACATTCAATACATGGTTATAAAAGCTATTAAATCATTTAATTTTTTTTCATATTGAAAATTTCATATGAATGTAAAAATATATTAAAAATTTTCGATTCAGCTAAAATTTTGAAATAAGATGTGTTGTAGATTAAGTTAAATTTCAAATATTTCATGTCGCAAGAAGAATCCATTATATTTTTTATATTCAACACAAATTCAAATATATTGTTCATGCATTATAAAAGAATTTCAACATTACATGTGTAAAATTTTATTACATTTTTTTGAATTGATTTTTCAACTATTAATATATTAATTTAGCATATCCTATTTTGTTATTTAATGGATGATATTTAGTGTTGACTATTTTCATATTCATATTTATGCATATAATGGGATTTCATATATGGGATTCAAAATTACTTTTTTATTATATAATTTCAACATTATATTAATAGAGGAAGTGTAAATACTATTTAAAATTACAAGTAGTTGTAAACCATATACCAATGTATCAATATAATAGAAATAAAATGAAGTGTAGAGTTGAGATTTTTACTATAATGGTTGTGGTTGTGGAAGCTAAATCCATGAATTCAATAAATGAATTATTGTAACTTGGTGATGTAGTAATAAATGAATCTAGTAATAAAAAAAATTAGATAAACATTAAGAGTATGTGTTATACACCGACTTGATGACACTGCATACATATATAGAAAAAAATATTCCATTCACTCATATAATTAAAATTATACTACATTTTTACAAAAAATAAATTGGATGTATAAATTTACTTTACTAATTTAAAACAATATTTAAATTTACAAAAAACTATATAAATATTTTGATATTTCATCCATCAGTAATATATCTAGGTACCAAGTTATTTGAGTGAACTTTCTATTTTCTCATATTTCATCTCATACATGAATTGTAATATAAATATTTTAATATATAGATAAAGTGAGCTTACTAAATTAGATTTTTCATCAATAGTGGGGTCAAATAGTCCTGTATAAAGAGTTTCCAAAATGTTAAACATGATCAATTGAGGTTACAATACATCATCAATAAAGAGATCAACTAATATATATGTATATTCACACACACACACACACAAACACACACATATATATTTTAAAAAGAATGATGATACAACTATTTGGGGGTATTCAATTTTTGAAACATATAGATAAGTTAGAGGGTATAATATATAAAAATTCCATTCAATAGTTTCTCAATTAGTCATATTATATTAATAATATTATTGGATTAAATTTAATAAAATGAATATGGGAATAAAAGAAAAAATTTCAATAGGTTAATGAAATATTAATTCATTGTGACATAACATTCTATGCACATATGGATATAGAAAACATTTTTCGTTGTTTGATTAATGAAAAAAAAAACATTATAAAAATCTTCTATAGTTATTTATTTATCTTTATCTCATTTATAATATACTGTACTAAAACATGTTTCTTTTCCACTACATCAAAAAATTCTAGAGGGATCAAATAAAATAAATTAGTATACAACATATAGAAATATCTCAATCATTACCACGGATTTATCAAACCATTATTATAAACCCACACCTCCATGTTTTCTATAGATAACCATGATATTTTTTTGATACTAACAAATAAAAATTTACCACATGGGTTAACTGTAAACAAAAAATGAAGACATTATATAACTTATCGTGGCATCAAAATTTTGAATGTTGTGCATGGTGTGATGAATTATTCATATAATTATTTGAAAAAAATATGTTGGATTTGAAATAAAATGATAGGATAATAGAATATTGATGTAGAAAAATATACTCAAATATGAAATTTATTTACCTATGTATTTCGAAAATAGTAAAATGAAAATCACACTAGAAATTTGTGAGTGAGGCTAAAAGTAATGTACCAAATGGGGAGATTCCTTTTCTCATATTTAATGGGTAGGGGAGGTCTAGATCCATACTAGTGATAGTGTTAAAATATAAATCCTCACCTAAAAATTTTCACCTGTAATCATGTGGTCAGGTGGATGACGAGTCATGGAGTCAAGGAGACAACTGTACAATTGAATGAGAAAAACGAATCTTGATAATAAAACCCAAAAATAACAATGATAAAATTGTAGTTTATATACAAAAAATTATACCATAATATATAAGAATCATGTTATACAAACTATAGGTGAAGAATAGAGTAAAATTAAAAAGGAAAATAGATCAACTATAAAGTATAGAACACCAAAACAGTAGTGGTACATGGATTATGGAATCTAGATATTCTTGTAATATATTCTATGGAATTACGAAAACACAATCAAACTATAAACCATGAATATTATAATCCATGAAATACATTATTCTTGTGAATCACTCCATATCCTGAAATAATATGGAAGATTTGGTAGTTGACTCACCTACATCACCCATAAAAGTAATCACTTCTCATGGATATATATAAAAAATAAAAGGAACTAGGATGTAGATATGAACTTGGATATGTCAATGTATAAATACATGAGTTGTTGAAAATAATTTGTTAATCAAAATGATGTAAATCATTGTTAATAAAAAAACCATGATAGTAGAAATCCGAGGGTGTTGTGAGGAAATATAAATGTCTTATGGTGAGGAGGCATAGTTGTATGTGGAGTCGGAGAAGGAGGTGTAGACGGAGGCAATGTTTATAAGGGGATGGGAAGGGGGAAGAGTTGATTTGGATGGGGAGGAGGTAGAATAAGTGGGGAAAATTACCTCCAGGGGGTGATGTCTAGATGGTGTTGATGAAGGAATGTTGGGGGAAGGGTAGTCAGGGTTGAGGGTGGGTAGGGATCCAGGATAAGGGTATAATCTGGATGAAGGGATGGGATCAGATAGGTAGACTCATATAAGAGTAATAGTGTGGAGGATCCAAGTGTACATTGAGACACATCATATAATATATATCATTTATCCCAACCCATGATTTTGTACATGACATTAAATAAGTTGGATACTATATAATGACCTTTACCATCATTAGTACCATATAATATGATACCTTATTATAATTTAATTTAATTATATTATTATGGTTTTTGATCAATGTAATAAATAATCATGAATAAAATGGGATTATCCTTGATAAAATTGTCCAATGAGAGGTTACTAGTTATACATTGTAGGAAATCAAGATGCTAACATAATGTGAATAGTATAAAAGAAATTCTTGTAATAATATAGGGTATTAATGGGAATTATAGGGGATTGGGTAAGGGTTAACTGATAAAGGACATTTACTGGAAATAACATAAGGGGATCAAAAAAATTTGAGAAAAAACATGAAATTTGAAAGGAAAAAATGAAATTTAGATAGCTGTGAGTAAATAGGCATAATAAGACATGCATTTGAATTTTGAATAAGAAATATAATAACTGAGTTTTCTTATTCTAAATTACTGTAATAATGACTGAAATTAGAAAAACAAATATATGAAATAATAATAAATTTAGTGAGATAATATGATATTTAATTGCAACTAAATTGTAATTATTATCCAATAAAAATATAAATCAATGTAGAAGAATGTTCAGAAAAAATTAATCACAAAATCTCATTCAAAGAAAACTATTTTTTCACTCTAAAGAAGAATTTTAATTTATTTCCACAAAATCTCTCCTTAAAACCATCAATTCAACCAAGAAATTATCATAAAATATCCACACTCCATAATGAAATTATTAGAGATATTTATGTTAAAAAAATAATGGGATCCAATGAATAGTCAATATTGTAACCGAATATTTAATGTCGAAGGAACATGATTACTATGAAAGTAAAAAAATAATAAAATTGGTGAAAACTAATTAACCTGCATATATATGAACCTGGATAAAAAATATGAACCTATAAAAATAAAACCCAGGTAAAAATTATGAACTTGTAAAAATATGATCCTTGGTGGAAATTTTATGATTTTGTTAGAAATAGAGTCCTATAAAAATTTCAATTGTGGTAAAATACACTAACCTGTAAAAACCAACCTGTAAGACCAATGGATAGGATAATGTTAAAATATGTATCTATCTAAAAAATTATAAACATGTAAAAATATAAATATGGAAAAAAACATATATAAAAATAAGAATCATTAATAATATAATCCTTGGTAAAAAATATGAACATGTAAAGAAAAATATTCCTATAAAAAATTAATAATGTTAAAATATATTTATGTGGCGAAGAAGAGGAGATCAAATATCAATGAAAAAAGAATATAACCAATCTATTTAGAGGGATTGATGTCAAAATTAGGACATCATAAATCAAATTAAACCTAGTTAGAGTGACATACCATTCGTCTTACAAATATGAACACCGACCTTGATGAATAAAAACTTTTTTGTGTGAACATATCTCTCAATGGACGACTGACTAATAAGAGATTTAAAAAAACTAAATAAATATAAATAAGTGACAAATGAAAATAATAATCAGTATTTTAGATTAGGAGGAAATGATGAAGTGTTAATAGTGGAACCTAAGATTTAATGTTGGAGGAACATGATCATTTAGAAATTAAAAATAGTAAAACTGGTGAAAAATATAACACAAATATATATGATCGATGATAAAAAAATATAAACCTATGAAAATATAATTTTTTTAAAAATATGAACATGTACAAATATAAACCATGGTATAAAAATGACCCTAGAATAAATATTGTCTTTCAAAAATTGGAATTTTGGTACAATACATTAACCTATAAAAAACATACCCCTAAGAAAAATCGATAGGTTGATATTAAAAATTGTGTCTCTATAAAAAATAAAAACCTATAAATATATGAAGCATAGTAAAAATAATGACCCTATTAAAAAAAATGACTATCAAAAATATTAATTAGTACAAATAAAATCCTTTGTAAAAAATTTTAACATGTTAAAAAAATTAACCTATAAAAATATGAATGATGGTAAAATAAATTGATAGAGTGAAGAAGAGGAGATCATAAATCAATGTGATAACAATATAAGAAATAAATTATGGGGGATTGTATATTGTGAATAGGATATCATAAACAAGAGTGAACTTATAGGAAGTGTTGAACTATGCGACCTTCTTATATGAACACCATCCATAATGAATACCAACAATGAAGTATAAACAACTATCAAGATAGGTGAGCATCTATTAATTAATGGAAGAATATATGAATAAATATAAATAAATATTGGATGAAAATCAAGGTATGTTGCGTTGATTTGGAGGAAATTATGACAATTGGAGAAATACAAAATAACATGATTTCTATATTTTTTTACAGGAACAGTGGATAATGGGATGTCCAATTAAGGAGACAAGGAGAAGGATATGGAGAGAATGAGAAAAAAAATTATTGAAAAAGGGTTGGTGTGATAGATTAAGGTTGATGCATAGATGATTTGTGTGAATAGAATGATTGCGGAGAGGAAGATCAATGGGTCAATGTGGGTTGGCATGCCAAGGGATATATAGATAAAAATAGTAATTGTGATTGAAATTAGAAGCATTTGTTATGGGGAAGAACATAGAGGGTATAAAGGTGTAGTCAGTGAGTAATAGTTACAAACACAAGAGTATCTAACTATGTCGGGGAGGAGGTGGAGATGTCGAAGCAGAAGCGGTGGCAGTAAGGTGGAGCGGTCGATGCATGGAAACCGAAGAATATCTACTATGTGTGAGTAATGATCATGGAAGGGTTTGGAGGAGGTAGATTTAGATGAGAATCATTTGGAGGAGAATGGTTTGGAGGAGGGGGGAAGAGAATAAGGCAAAGACAAAGACCAAGGTGGAGGAAGATGTGAAGATGATAGAAATGAATGCGGAAAACATGGAGGAGATATTGGATGTGATGTCTTTGAAAGGGGTTGTGACTACAGAGTAGTTATCATGGAGGAGACGATGAATCATAGATTTTAGGGAATCATGTCGTGAATAGGGGAGGTAACATCATTCAAATCATTTTGGTGATAATACATAGAGTAAATGGTTATTATTTAGTAAAGATAATAGATTTAACAAATTATATGTGACAAAAAATACAATTAATTCCATTTTAGGAAATATTCACTTAATTTTAAGTTGAAAAATAAATAAAAACCACAAAATTAAAATATAAACCATTCACAAAAAGTTAATATGTTATATTTACATTTTTAAATAGTAGTCAAAATTAAAACTCCAAAATAGTATGTGATTTGTTGATTTTAATATAATTTATATAAATTTTTTACTTCTTTTCTTAAGAACCGATTCAGTATTCAAAAGTATTTAACATAAATATTTTATAACTAAAAATTATAGAAAATCATAATAATAAAAAATTCCCTGATATTTAAACTAACCATTTATAACTTGTGGTAAATTTTTTTATCCCTCCCCAAAAATATTATATATATTAAAATCATTAAAGTGACATTTCGTACATAATTATTTTTCTTAAATATTTTAATGGTAAACAAAAATATAAATGGAAAAAAGGGAATAATTTATAAATATGGTTGTTTATGGATGAAATATACTCCTCAATTTAAAAAAAGGCATGTATTTTAATTAATTTTAATCATTATCACAATTGTTTTAACACTAATTTACCAATGTTACCATTAACATGGAAATAAAAAAAATTATGTCAATATTCACGATGAAAAAAAGGGACCTATTTACAATTTTTTTCCTAAAATAAAAAAATATAGAATCTATATTTAAAAATTCAATTATTAAAAGTGGTATATATTAATATAAGATAAAAAATAAAAAATTCAATGAAATACTATTTTTTTTCCAGAAAATACCATTTACATATAAAAATGTGGGAATAAAAATTTTTACATTATAAGTGATTCAAATGATCATAATTGGATAACTGATAATATTATATAACTAATTTGAGATTAAAAATTTTTTTAATGAAATTTTACTTTCTAACATCATGAAATAAAAATATAGTTTTCTAAAAAAATATGTATTATTCACTATTCACTTTATAATAATCCATTCCATAAAAATAAAAAACAATTCATCCTAGGATATTTTTTGTATTATTATATTTAGTATGATATTATTTTTATCGAAACATATTTTAATATTTCCTAGAAACTAATTTTAAAAATCTTCAAAAATTAATAAAACCAATCTTTGATGAAAACATATTTTTACGAATAAAATGCCTTCACAAAGAAACCAATTTTTTAATTATGATCTATATATATACATAAATTTAATAGTTTGGTTACATATATTCATACTATCAAATTCATATTGATATATTGGATATAAAATATAAATATTTCATGGTTTGTTAATTCTTAGTGTTACAAGTTGTATAATATTTTAAGCATAGGGTTTTTCTAAATTCATGGGGTGATACATTTCTAGAGGGAATCATTCTAAACTAAAGACCTAAAATTTTATATTTTACACTATTAATCCATATATATTGTTTGATATCAACTTTTATTGGGTAATGTACTATATCCTTATAGGAATTGTTCGTTTTTAAACACGAATGCTCTACTTCGTCAAAGTTCTCACATGAAAAAAATTAATTAGATCAATTTTCCTGTTGGATTCTTTATAGACAGTAATATTTTTAATCTCGAAGAAATGAAGATTAATAGATCATATTTTTATCAATTTTTTAAATTCAATTTGAATGTCTTCTTATTTCATAATGAACCAATTTATGGTCAATTTTCTATATCAAATCCAAGATTATTGTCAATCAATAAGGTTTTATGACATCTCCATATCACTCAAAATTAGTATGTGTATCTTATCAGTATATTATATTCTAATACATATATAACCTTAGAACATATAATATTTTTCCGGGAACTTATCACATTAATCGAGAAATAATGATGTTCCATAGTTAATTCAAAACTAAAAAGTCAATTACAAATCAACTTCTATAGAATTCATGTAACGAAATCATATAATGACATCTGCTATGAATTTCCTTAAATAAATTTATAACATTTTATTTCTACCAAAATTTTAAAATATTCCATTATTAATAAACCATTTTATCTTGTGATATTCCTAAAATTTCCTTCTTCTTATTTTTTAAAATTTTAGCTACTTTAATAAAAGAAAATAATTTATTTCATCAAAAGTAATTTCAGATTAAAAAAGTTCTCAATATATGCATATTTTTATTCGAAAATTACCATATAGTGATATCATCTACAAATCACATTTAATTAACTTTGTATGTAATTTTCCTTGATCAAAAGTATGGTGCGGCCCATATCATTATGGAATATCAACCAAACTACACATCTAGAATGACACCATATTCAGTTTCACACAATATACGAACATAAGAATAAAAAGAAATTCCCATTTTAATTTACTCAATAATTAGACGGAAATATGAATTTTATTTCAAATATGTAGTACTCTAATGAGTTTATCATAAAATAATGTACTTTAGTTTCACGCAAAATTTAGTAAGCTACTAATTTTTTATTACTTATGAATATTCAACCCAATCTCCTAAAAATGACACTATTGAAGTATATCAATAATCCATATGATATTTAAAATGACCTTTATCATTTTCACTATATTCAACTTTAACGATGTTAATCTTCCACCATAATTGATATACTATAAGAGTAAATGAATCTTAGGATGTGAGAAACAACTCCAAAAAAAACATGAAATTAATCTTATAAAGTCATACTCACTCTAATTATCTCAATTTTATAACTATTTAAAAGTATATTGTCACCTGTATAATCTTATAGAGTACCCTTACGATATACTCGGTGATAGTTATGATGTATTAAATGACTATTATGAACTTAAGGAGTTACCCCTTTTATATATGTAACTATTCTTATGATTATTTCATTGACTTATATGGAGTTATTTATGACACATAAAAAAGCTTGAATTTTTAATTTTTCATTATCTAATGCGCTAAAAACTATTAAAAATTATATATGAATCCTTCAAAAAAATAGTTAGACAGTTCCCCTATTTTGTATAAACCCCCAGATTACATTAAACTATCATAGATCCCATTAAATAGAAATCATGGTTTATCATAATATCAAAAAATAACGTGTATTTGAATTATGGAATTATTTAATGAATTTTTATGGTTCCTTAACATAATTGGAAACGAATATAACCCTTCAACAATTCATCTGGGTTATCTAAAAATTACTAGCTTCTATAGATGCTATTTTCATTAGAATTGGTTTCACTTATACATATTATTGTTCATCTATCTATAGAAAAATATAAAACTTCTATAACAGTCTAATTTTTTACTTAAATTGATATTTTTATTCACCAATATTATTCTCAAGGTTATTTTCGATGATGATGATGATTTTATTTTTTAAAAAATACAATCATTAATCATAGAAAAATTATATTTTTTCATAAATTTAACAATTATTTTAAATGTTATCCCATTATAATTACGACCCCTTTTGAAGACATCATATCAATAAATATGTTAGAATCGATATTTCACAAAACAATTAGTCCAATATTGCATTCCTCTAAATACTTAGTTATTTTGTTTCACCTTCATGCCAATGGTATCATATATCAGTCGTGGATGGTTGATAATACAACTCATTACCCAATACACCATACATATAAACTCGACACCATTACCCAAGTATCATTAAAAATGGTTTCCCAAATTTTTTTAATAAAAACAATATGAATAAATATATACTTAATACTTAGGGTCACCTCATTACATTCTTTCCAAACAAAAAAAATCTAGGTGAACCCTACTATGGATGAACCTATATGGCTAACTGATCAACGTCATGAAAAATTTTTACATTGAAAAAAATTAGAAAATTATTTGTTTAATGGTGGATTTATATATTTATATTAGCCATAATTATTCCAATTAAATGTACGTATGATTCTAATTTTTTTAACAATCATTATTCCTTTTGAGAAATCAATATGTTCAAAGCATATTGATGTACGATTCATCACATTATTGATTTATTATGTTACTATCATAAATAATTATCCAACCATATTTAAACATATCTAAATATTTATCATTTATAATGTATTGTAATCGAATTCTTGTAATGTCTTAGAATCCAATGAAATAAACAATCCTTGTAACATTAAGCATTGAGAAACCTGGATTCAACCCTCTTATTCAAGAAAAAAAAATTCAACTCTAGGTTGGTGAGTAGTCTACTAAAATGTCCCTCTTCACATGGTTTTGTTCTAAGTAGGAATCCCAATTTCATCACAAATTGAATATATAATATATTTAAATTATAATTAACATGAAAATTAAAGAAAATGACCAAGTGTAAGCCAATTGAAAGGTATAAAAATTAGTAAACAGTTATCATATATAGTATGAACAAGATAAATTCATGTGTGATAATATATATTGTTATTTTAACACATTTAAACTAAATAAGAAATAACAATACATAATAAAAAAATTATTTTTAAGAATAATAAATTTGGAATAGAACATATATTAATGAAAATTTCATCAATTTTTACATAATAAAAATATTTACGGAAAATTCATGAATAAATCATTATAAAAAAAATATAAAAATTATACAAGGCTAGATATGAACAATTAAATCTTAAAAAATATGAAGATATCATTTTATAATTTATATGATTTTAATATTATTTCGTTTATTTTTTAAATATTTTATATTTCATTAAATAATTAAATTTAAAAAATAGATATTTCATTATTCATTTTACATAAATTAAATATAAAAAAATTTATTTTATTTAAACCATTGATCACATCAAAAAATACTTCTATAATGGCTAAAATATATTTTCAAATAATTAATGAATTTAATAATTATAGTTAAATAGATTTATGAAAAATTAATGAAAAATTATTAAAACCATTATATTTTATATTATTTATTATTTCATTAAAAAATTTAAATTATTCCCCCATGAAGATTTATATTAAACTTAAATCAACTATACAAAAACAATATTTTGTTCAAATCACCCCTTCAGATTTGGAGGAGGCACAAGCATGATTGAAAAATGGTTTGGGTGAATTTTTACAAAAAAATAATTTTCATTAAAATAATTTCCAAAATGTATCTCACCAAATTTTCATCATCCCCATAATGAAATATCATAATGGGAGAATGAATTAGTATTTTTTAAGTAGTTATAGAAAATACATATTTTTTTGGCCATGTTGTTTCAAATGGGTATCCATTTCAAGGTGGTCATTTTTGAAAAGTTGTTTTATGTGGAAAAATCATTTTAGGATCGACTATAAAATTATAAAAATTTCCTAAAGACATATATTATTAAATAATCTATCTTAGTAGAATCCATTACCAAAATGTATAAACATGTTTATCTTGAAATATGTCACCATCCTATACTGTAATGTATTTTTAGGAAATTTGACCACCCCACCAAAATTATAATTTTTGGTTCATAAATCCTTTTTAATGTAATAGTGAGAACTGAAACAAATATTTGAAGAAGATTGGGTAGTGTCTGGAAAAAGAAAACAACCTGAATATGAATTTTCATTTCAAATATATCATGTTACATGATGAAAAGGTTCTCCATCATTCATTGTACACTAAAAATCAATCCAATCATTTATTGAATCTACATTGACACCATTGATGGGTTTCAAAAGGATAAAAATCATCTCAAATATAGAAATAACATTAAAAACCAACTAAATAATTAGGATCTATCCGTATATCTTAAATAAATAATAAAATAAATATAGATTTTTTATCTTGCAATGATTGATATCATCATTAAACAATTCAAAATAATAAACATTAAGGGTATCCATTGATTTCAAAATCTCTGGACTTTTACGAAGGGTCTCTCAGCAATATATGTGATATTAATACCATTGGTTAGAGGACCAATAGATTCTTTACCATGGTAATTTCTAGTTGGACTAGTTATAACCATCATGTATCCTTTTATATAGTTTGAACTAATTTATTTAGGCCTATAAGAACCTCAAATGAAAACAATTCATTAATGTTACATTTCATAAATGTTATCCAATATTTATGCACATTAATATTTTTTCTTAATTGTCACACATATTATCTAACAAATAAGAAATCATGTGATACATTCAATCTGTAATAACCCTGTTCTTATTTTTGACGTATGAGTTTCTTCTTTTCCCATTCTCTTAAGTGTTTTTGAGAAAATAAGGAAAATGGGGAAAAATCCCAAATTTTGTGGGTACAAGACATTTACTTTTCCAAAGGTTGTGTACTTTGGCTGTGTGGGATGAGTACACTGGGTGTGTAAGCCTTTCGTTGATGAAGAGTGTAAAAACTAACTACACACTATGTACTTAGTATTTACACACCATGTAATCAGTCGATAGGTGAATACTAAGGCGGTGGAGGTAGCCGCTACCAGAGCAACAGTACACGCCATGTAATCTGGATTACATGTCGTGTACTCATGTCAACAGATGAACAATGCGACGGTGTAATGAAGCCGCCAGAGGAATAGTTAAAAATATTAAACGTACACACTGTGTACTTGAGTGTACATGCCGTGTAGTTTGTTTTTTTTTCTTAAAACGTGCAATATCCTCCTCATTTGGAAGAGGAGGTAGTGGGTTCGTTTAGAGCGTGGGAGAGACAATCGAACCTTGGAAGATCTCTCGACCACACACTGAGAACACGAATCCTACGCCGTCGATATCCATTGAACCGCACGTGTATGCTCATCCTTCTCCTAAGGCCCTTATTACCAATTATTTCCCGATGTAAAGTGATTTGTGGTTGAATTTGGGAACATTTATCCCAGATCTACGTTGATCACAAATGATTCTGGAGGTGTCGTTCACATATATCGATCAGGGGTGATCGAGGTAGGTTGCCTTGTGTTCATTCCAATTGTTGTGTTGATTTTTGTGTACCGTTGTTCTACGAACCCATGTTTGGGGTATCCTATGGCGGAGGCCTTTGCTGATAAGATCTCTAGAATTGTATAAATAATCTAATGATAATTTAAAACATCTGTTTGGGATCACTACTTGGATCCAGGGCCACCCTGGGGGTGTGTTCCTCTGTTTAGCTGTTTGACTAGGATACCTGAGGGTATACTGTAATTATTACCTGTCTAAAGTTCTCTTGAGAGGAAATTTGGTATAAAATGGATTGTTATGCATTGGTCTTGTCCCGGCTACTTTAGCCGGAGGGTGTGGTTATATTAGCCTAAGGGCGTGGCTATATTATCTTGAGGGCATCGTTATATCAGCCTAAGGACTTGGTTATTTTAGAAAGCACATGTCATACATAGTCTCCATGCCTTGTAGGTGCATTAGAAATTTCATGTTATTGTGATAGTTGTTGTGCTGGAAAAACATGCTGTCATGATAGCTACTATGATAAATACTTGCTATTGTATAGGGTATTGTTGTGGGATATTTTGATAGAATGAACACCGAACATTTATTTGGGAAGTATGGGCCCTCAATAACTGGAATTTTGTGGATCATTGACGAGTTTAATTTGCTATAAAATGTATTAGATACCAAGATTTGATTCATGGGGAGGATGGGACCTCAAAGATCAGAATTTGGCACTTAGGTGTTGGTTTCAGTGTTTTTTCTGGGTTTGGTAGTTGTTTATGAGGCCTACTATCCAGAAAACCCAGGATACATGCTGTTTAGTTCTATTAACACACACTGTGTGTTCTTTTGTTAGATAATAAATGAGAAAAATTTTAAGTACATTCCGTGTACCCATTATACACGTCGTGTTGTCTCTAACTATGTCATAGGCCGAGTGGGCAGAGATACAGGATAGGGATGTTTTCGGGGAACACATCGTGTATGGGTTGTATGTGCCATGTAGTGTTGACCCGGTGTCCGCACGTGTAACTAACAACACCGACGGTGAAACCATAATCTATACATGTCGTGTCATCCTTGAACATGCCATGTAGTCTGACCCAGGTACCCATCCTTGTAACAGACAACACAGGTTGGTGAAACTCATCCAGTACACGCCGTGTAGATGTTGTACACACTATGTAGTCTTGTTTAAGTAGAGTCGTACGGCTAAGCCATGTAGAAGGACTTGGGCATGGGGAGGAGAATTTACGTACACACCGTGTGTGTTTATAATACGTCGTGTGTTTGGGGGGTTACACGACCTGTTCTAGAAGAGGTACATGCCCATGTTAAAGTCTTACGGGAACATTCCATGTAGTTATTATACATGCTATGTAGTCCTGGTTGTAAAACTTGAATATTTTCTTTTCCTTGTTCCCTTCTTACACTCCTTGTTTACAGTCTTGGATGACCTTAATATAAGGAATATGTTCGACCTTGTAGAGTCATGCCACCGAGACGACCACTGGTTGTTCACCAAGACAGCAGCAATGATTATACTCCTGAGATGGTAGACCATGGGATACCAGTGGATCCTCCAATTGTGCTAGGTGTGGCACCATCCATTATACCAGACGCAGGCACAGATTCACAGTTCCGTTAAGGCTTTATGCGGTTCATGAAGACCTTCTAGGGAGCACCACCGGCTACAACATCTATGGAAGAGCTCACAAGTATCTTTAAAGAGTAGCTTTCACCAACGTTTTCAAGGGATGGAAGACTACAGGATACAGAGTCTCGGATGGGTTCTTTGTAGACTATTTTCGATCATCTAATGACGCCTCTAGGACAGAGGGTAAAGATCGATACATACACGCTATGCGATTCCACCAAGAGGTTGTGGGATATTACCACCCAGTCTGAGCATCACTGAGAGATGGCATGAGAATATTTTCAAACAGTCTTCTATGACTTCTTCCCGGAGACGCTGAGGGCGCCATGTCAGTGATGGACTATTATTCCCGCTTCACCAAGCATCAGCATTTTTCAGCCGTTCTGGTGGGAGATGAGGCATTGATGGATTGATGCTTTGAGGATGGTCTTTGATATGACATCTGAGCACTGGTAAATGTTTTTAGGTTGCCTAAAATATATGCTATTGTGAACTAGGAATTGATTTCTGAGTGGAACTTATGGGAAGCTATTGGTGTGGGCCAGTGTGGTTCAACACCAGTTTCTGGTAATATTTCTATCGGTAAGAGGAAGAGTCAGACACATTTCTCTCATGGTGGAAGTTTTAGCTAGATGAACACATCAATTGGCCCGATAATGTGCTACCTATGTGGTAGAGAGGAGCACAAGAGACCTCAGTGTTCCTATGACCCAGTGGAGTGCTGAGCTTGCGGCAAGATGGGTCATCTACAACATTTCTGCAGGGCATTTCTACCATTGGCTAGTGAGAGGTGTTATGTGCAGACTCCACATGTGGGAGCAGGAACAACAGATTCTTACCAATCGGGAAATTGGAATGCATCAGGGCATGCAGGCCAAGATGGTGGTCGTGGTTGTGGTAGCAAGACATCAGGATATCAGAGAAAACAGGGCGGGTCAGCTCAGGGTAGCTAGGCTATTTCGCAGGGCCGCGTCCCTGGTCATTCATATGCAGTGCAATAGACCCAACATGAATAGAATCCCAGACCTTCCACTGTCAGAGGTACTATTCTAGTTGCTTCTAATTTATCTTCTGCACTTTTCCATACTGGTGATACACATAGTTTTATATATGTGGCCGTTGTGGAGAGCTTTGGGATCTGTGTTTCTTCTTCTTATGATATCATGACGCTAGACACACCTTTGAGAGTGAGGATGGAAGGTGTGTGTTAGTGTAAGGAGTTCCCCCTTGAGGTTGGTGGGTGTCACTTTCTATGGGACCTCTATGTCTTAGAGATGACAGTTTATGATTTCATTCTCGATATAGACTGGTTAGTTCCCTTTCGAGCCTTTGTATACTGCTATCATCGTAGGGTGAGTATCACTTCACTATAGGTCATAGAGTTCTTATACAAGGGTGAATGAGATGTCCAAGTGAGCCGAGCTGGACCAAAGGACCGTGGGCGAGGTGGAGTCACAGACCAGATTGCGAGTTTATATCTGGATGATCAGAGAAATTTTCAGAAGTATTTCCCTCTAGTGGTTGATCATTTCAATAATGTTTTCCCAGACAACATTTCAGGTCTACCTCTGGAGTGTGAGGTCGATTTCTCTATTGAGCTTGTTCCAGGAGCAACACCAATGTCCATTCCTCCTTATAGGACGACTACACCTGAGTTAGAAGAGCTCAAAAGGTAGTTAGAGGAGTTGTAGTCAAAGGGTTTCAACCGACCCAGTACTTCCCCTTGGGGTTAACTGGTCATTTTTACGAAGAAGTAAGATGATAACCTTCTACTCTGTGTGGATTATTGGAATCTGAACTAGTTGATGGTCAAGAACTGATATCCCCTACGTAGTATTGATGATTTTTTTGATCAATTTAGAGGCGCACGAGTGTTCTCGATGATTGACCTAAGATCCAGATATCATCAGTTATGTGTTAGACCATCGGATACACTGCTTACAACTTTTTGGAGAAGATATGGTCTGTAAGAGTATTTGGTTATGCCGTTCGGAATCATGAACGTTCCTGCAGTTTTCATGGATCTGATGATTTTTGTGTTCCACCATTATCTTGATTCTTTTGTGGTAGTCTTTGTGGATGATGTCTTGGTGTACTCTCACACTCGACATGACCATGCCACACATCTTGAGATCATACTGTGTTCACTGATAGAGCATAATCTATATGCTAAGAAATCAAAGTGACACTTTTGGATGGACCAGATACACTTCCTCGGTCATATTATCTCAGAGGAAAAAGTTGTAGTAGACCCAGAGAAAGTGAGAGCAGTAGTTTCCTGGAAGAAACCTAAGAACGTGTTTGATATATAGAGTTTCTTGGGGATGGCTGGTTACTATAAGCGCTTTATATAGGACTCTTCCCACTTAGCAGTGCTGTTGATGGGTTTTACTAAGAAGGGTGTGAATTTCGTTTGGTCAGAAGCTTGCGAGACAACCTTTCATAACTAGAAGGAAAGGTTGACATTAGCACCGGTCCTAATACTTTCATAGTTGGGGAAGATCTATAGAGTTTACTATGATGCATCAGGTATTGGGATGGGAGTAGTGTTGATGCATGGCAATCGAGTTGTTGAGTACGAGTCTCAGCAGTTGAGGCCACATGAGATGAATTACCTGATTCATGATCTGGAGTTTGCTGTTGTTTTTCATGTGTTGTGATGTTGGAGATATTATCCCTTGTGAGAGCTCTTTGTGGTCTTTATCAAACACAAAAGTCATAAATACATCTTTACTCAACGTGACTTGAATTTGAGACATCGAAGGTGGGTTTAATACCTTCAATTCTCTGACTTTGAGCTTGACTATACACCTGGTAAGGGTAATGCATTAGCTGATGCACTGAGCAGAAAGACTCAGACACAGGTAGTATAGGAGGCTAGTGGTGAGTGGAATCATATGGCTTTGTTCTATGAGATGCATTTGGAGGTGCATGAATGTCAGGGTAAAATATTTCTTTCATCCTTAGCTGTGACTTATACCATCCCAGATAGATTTAGGATGAGACAACTAGCAGATTTAGAAGGCCTAGTTCTATAGGAGTCGGTGGATAGTGTGGACCCTCCTCATGGATGGACGATAGGTGAGGAAGAGGTACTACGTTTCCATGGATAAGTGTGGGTTCCAGGAGATATACACGAGGAGTTTATGAGGGAGTTTCATGCTTCAGGTTGGGTAGTTCATCCCTTAGTTACCAAAATGTACCGTGACTTTAGATGTCAGTATTGGTGGTTGGGTATGAATATTGAGATAGATGGTTTTTTTAATAGATGTTCCACCTATCAGCAGGTGAAGGCATAGCATCAGAGGCCAGCTGGACTTTTACAATAGTTACCCATCCCGGAGTGGAAATGAGATGATGTCGTGATGGATTTCGTGATCGGGTTGCCAATGTCACCTAGAGGCAATGATTCCGTGTGGGTTGTTTTGGATAGACTCATGAAGGTTTCTCACTTTTTGCTGATCAAGGATACCATCAGTGTTGAAGATCTCAGGAAGTTTTATAACCAAGGGATAGTACGTCTTCATGGGGTTCCTCTTTCTATCATTTCTGATAGGGATTCCTGCTTTACATCTCATTTCTGGCAGAGTTTTTAGAGGGCACTAGGTACACAGGTGATTATGAGCACAACTTTCTTCCCTCAGACTTATGGCCAATCAGAGCATATGATACAGGTTCTAGAGGACATGCTTCGTGCTTGCATCCTGGACTTTGGGGGCTCTTAGGAGAAGCATATACCCCTTGTTGACTTTGCCTATAATAATTGTTTTTAGGAAACTATTGAGATGGAACCTTATGAGGCTTTATATGGTAGGCCATGCCGATCAACTTTTTTCTAGATGGATGCAAGTGAGGTATCTTTAATGGGACCACATCTTGTGTAGGAGACTTCTGAGCAGTTCCAGTTGAATCAGAAGCGGATGGCCACTGTACAATCTCATCAGAAATCTTATGTTGATCACCTAAAACGACCCTTGGAGTTTGTGGTTGGGGATCTGGTTTTCTTACATGTTTCAACGTGGTTGGGACACAGTGTAACACCCCAAAATTTCATAGTACATTATTTCTTCAAAGTAATTCAATAACATTCACTACACATAACACTGAGTTCTAGCACACCATGACATACCAAACAAGCCGTTCAAAAGCGGTTAGGAATATTATTAACTGAATATTGAACTTTATATAATCCTTATAATTTAAGAATTCATATTATGAGTTTCTTAGACATAATTTAAGACCAAATACATTTTTTTCAGATAAAAGAAGTATTTTTCAAGAAATGTAATTTTACCGCCTTTTAATGGAGAAGCATTTTCAAATCCAATATTTCAAAATTTTATATATTAAAATTGACAAAATAAACTTCTTATTTATAATTGAGACATAATAATTTAGTTTCAATAAAGTTTTGGTGTTTTTTTGATAACTTTGATATTTGGGTGAATAGTGAAAAATACTATATTTTAACTGAAAAAAACGTTTTTAATCAAAATAATTTATATTGAAAAATTATAAATTTTAATGGTATTGAAGTATAAATAGATTATATTTTTACCATTTAATTGAATTATGGTTATTTTAAGTAATTTCACTTTGAAATTGGACATAAACAAGTGTCAAACTGTTGATAGTTATTATTTCTTAAAAATACGCCTTTTGGTTTTAATAGCGGGAATTAATTTTAAATTAATAAATGAAACTTTTATGTTTTGAATTTGGTAAAATAGACATCATTTTTGGATTTGGAATATTGAAATTATCTTAGGGTGAAATTTTGGTACTTTTCTGATAATTTTCATATTTTGATGAATAGTGAAAATTACTAAATTTTAATTAAAAACAACTATTTTAATCGAAATAATTAATAGTGATAAATTATGAATTTGAGTGATTTTAAAGTGTAATTATATTATAATTTTACCATTTAATCCAATTTTGGTATGTAGACATAATTTCATTTTTATACTGGATGTAAGAAAGTGTCAGTCTTTTGATAGTTATTATTTGTTAAAAACACGCTTTTTGTTTTGACAACGGGAATTAATTTTAAATTAATTTACGCCACTTATGCGTTTTGAATTTATTAAAATGGATTCCATATTTATAATTAGGAGGTCCAAATTTTGTAAATAGGTAACTTTTATTTTTAGAAATTTTGAATATTTGCTTCAGTAAATATTTTATTTACCATGGTTAAAGGGTAAATCCTAAAAATAAGGGTAAAAAAATAATATTATAATAATAGTAAATTACCCTAAAACGTGTCCTAACCATATTTTTTGATACATGGTCGACCTTGGGAATCTTTGGGTCTATTTTGGGACCCCATGGAGCCACTTGTAAGTGATAATGACCCATTATGTTAAATAAGTTAAAGTAAATGCAAAAATGAAAAGCATGTATCTTTTAGATTTTTTACATAGGGTTATATATGTTGTATTCTCGACTATAAATATTCATTAGAAAGATAAAAATATTTCATACATAATGGAATTTTATTTATAATTTTTAGACATTTAATAATTAAATTTATTTATGACACAATAATGATGCAGTATTTTTCCTAATTAATGCAAGAATAAAATAATTGGTATTATAAATGTTAAAATAATTATAATTTGAAAGTTTTGGTGACATAAATGAATTTTATTGGTTATTATGACATTATAGGATTGATTAAATGAATTTTTTTCGAATTAATAAAGTTGTTAAAACTTTAACAAAAATCAATTACTAAATAGTGTCAAAATTGACATAAATGAGTTTTTAAAACAAATATTATATTATTAATTGATTTTTTATTCCTAAAAATCTACGTTTCGGAAAAAGGACATATGTAATGATAATTGTATCATTAATGGACCACCTGGGGGTATCTTGGATATATATAGTATGTTTATTTACTATATAATATAGAAATACAAAGTGACATGGTAAGTGTCAAACTAATTAACTAAGAGTTAAAACAATAAGATATGGTTAATAAAGTGACCCAAACCTGTGTAAAACCTATTGGTTAAGTTTTTTGCAACCTATACCCACGTTATACTTTTAATAATCCACTTTTGAGCCATTATAAACCCAATATTATTTTATTATAAAATAATACTTTAAGTTTTTCCAAAAGATCCCCTACTCCCCCTTATAAAAGGACACCACTTCTAACCAATTCCTCACCCCTCTAAAGCCTTATGGCTCGTCCAAACTCTTCCCAATTAATCTCCCAACATCCCTATCCTAATCCTAGAATCCATACATTATGAAAAAGGCACTTCAAGAGTCCTTTTTGGTTCAAACCAAAGGGAGTTACCCAAATTAAAGGTAACGATTTCTCTTAGCTTCTTTTCATTTCTTTTACTTATCCAACCCCTAAAATCTTACTATTATTTTATTTTTTAACAAAAACAGTATCCAAAATATACAAGGATATTTTTATGAGGAGTATTTGAACTACAATTACACACACCTCAATCTAATGGGTGAAGAACACAATGTTTCTGTTGATGGGAACCAAACGCCTCACGAAACGATGATTGTTCAATTATCTCCTACCACCTCTCATGGTGGCCATTATGATAGAACTATAATTAAATATGATATTAATGATATTTATTTTATAGATAATCTTCTGTAATTCCAACTTATATCATACCATTATTCATTTCATGTTGTATATATATACATGATAATTTCATTTGAGGAAGTGCGGACGACCGCCCCCTCAAAGTGATATGACTCGTTCATACCATACATGGAATGTATAAAGGATGGTGTTAATGAAATTAATTAACATATATAAGATATTATATTACACTTGAATAATAATATACCTATGTATCATTTTGTTTTTATTCCTTTTAAAATGAAAAATGAAATGGAACTAGCGTTCGTACGTATGTAAGGATTACCGTCTCCACGAACGCGATGAGATTCATTTCCCCATCATATAAATTCAAGACTAATTCTCATTTGATTATTAAAAGTAATTTTTAAGTAATTTATATGATTATGGATATGAATAAGTTACAACCAATCCATAAAAAACACGAATAACGTAACAAAGCATAAAAAGGAAAACGAATCAGTTAACAACCGAAACGATGATAATACTAAAATATTATTAACAAAACAATATTAAAAGATCATATATGATATCATATTTATATATATGATTCTTTTATAATTTAATAACAATTATTTAACTATTATACAGGAGGTTAACCTACCCTCAACCTAGGATGAGTACAAGGTAAGGGGTTTTCATCTCACTCCTTATTCTTGTGAGATTCATGCCATATTTCCACTATTACCTTTTGTGTGGTGTATGTGCTGACTATAATTGTATTATTTGTGTAATAAACTTCAATTTATGTGTATTTACATATTCATTTTATGATACCTATTTCATGGGGTGTATGTTTCGTAAGGTACCGAATTGGTAAGGGTTAATTCCTCAATCTCATTATTATCCGAGATTGTTTATGTGTAAGTATTTACTGGGACATTTTTATTATCCATGTCCATTTTTCATAAAAATGATTTTGAAATGAATATTTTAAGGATTTGGGAAAGGTACTCTTTATCAAGATCATAATTTTAAATGTTTTAAATATTTATCTTTATAAATATTTTTAATTTATGTCCATGTTTTCAAATTGATTTTAAGGATTTATTTATATGGACATGAATGTTTTGAAATGATAATTCTTTTCAAATGTTTCAAAGTTGTATGGGATACTTTGATTCAAAAATATATTTTAAATTACTTCCTTTATAAATGTGTGACTTTTAAATGATTTCAATAAAGAGATATTTCTCTCAAATAGTTTTGATTTCATCTATGTCAACATCCTTTGATGGATTTTAATAATATTTGAAGTTGGATTATTATGATACCAAACTTCCATATTATATTGAAGGTTTTGTGATATGTTTGAATGTGGATGTGTTATTTTTATACAATTCATGGTTTATGGAGAAATTATTGACATTTCGTATGCTAGTTTTAATACAAATGTTTATGTTATGTTTAAACCTATTCATATAAAGAATGGATTAGACCTTTTAAGTGACTGGTGGATCCCGCTGTAGCTCCTCGAGGCATCGGTAGGTCTCATGAGAGAAACTAGAGTCTTGGCACAAGGATTTTCCAAAATCTTATTTATATTCATGGTGCAAGGCCTTGACTATGTGGCTATGATAGTATGGAATTATCCATTCCATCATTATGAAAGTGGTTATTGATATTGCATGTGATTATTCCACTATTAGAATGTCGATGTGAATAAGTAAATGGAATTATTTCATTTTATTTGTGCCATATTATAAAAAAGTTCAAGTTTAAACATATTTCTTTTAGTTATACATTTCCATAAATGTTTATTCTTATTTATAAAAGTTTCTTCTGTATTGTTATCCTTACTGAGCTTCTGAGCTCACCCCTTTCTATGTTTTATATTACCCAGGATTTCAATAAGTGTATTGTGATTGATATGCAGGGTTATGCCAAGGGAATAATGGCATTTGTGAAGGATTATTTATGTTTTTTTTATGTTATGAAGTGTAATGTAACATTCATGTATTTAATCTATTTTCGAAGACTTCTAAACTGGTCAGTCGTTCGGGACTTGTTTCCTTGTAATCATGAAAATGTATTAAAATAATTCAACGACTCTGGGTAACTGGGTTCAGGGCATTATAGCTGGTATTAGAGGAAGTTTAGCAATAACCCTGGAAACTAGATTTAGATAAACTCTGATTAGAGCACTTATCCCTAAGATAGACTTTGAGGATTAATATAGAAGGACTTCCTAGAATTTCGGTATTGTAAAGATTTTGTGAGTTTTCCAAGCAATACATCCTTGTCTGGATACGAGCAGGTAGAGGCAGCTCTAGCACAGATGTACCTAGGGGTAAAACACGAAAACACCACATTGAGCTATACTTTAACGAGAACTGGTGCACAACAACGGGCCTTGCTACAATCTTGGTTATAACACTCCCGTGGGATATGCTTAGGATAATTCTCATTTTATTTACAAACCATTATAAAGGGTTTATGAGTATATACTTCCTCAAAGAAGACGTTTTTATGATTATGGATTATATCCATAAACTGTTTAATTTATGTTATGTTTTTTACAAGTTTGGGATTAGGTATTCCTATTCATAAACTAATCTAGTGTATTCCATTGTTTAGAAATGGCACCTAGTAGAATGAATGAGAACTCCATCAATACACATGATCCAAAGAGTAAGAAGGATCATATCTTTCATGGTCTTAATACAAAAATTAAAAGGGAAATAGTCTCCCAAAAATTATCATCAGATGAAAAAATAGTATCATGTGTTGATAAAATAAGTAAAGAGTTCTCGAAGTCCTATGGATTCGAAGGGAATCCAAATAAGAAAAGGATGGTAGAGAGAAGTATAGATAAAGGGAAGAATGTAAAGAAGGATTTTCCCATATGTGATAACTGTGGAAAGAATCACCATGGAAAATTCTTGAAGGGAATGAGAGTATGTTATAATTGTGGAGAAAAATGACACCACATTCATGATTGAGAGGGTAAGAAAAAGGTTTCAAATGTACAATGCTTCATCTATAAGGAGTAAGGACACTACACGAATCAATGTTCAAATCATCAGAGTATGCCCCAAATGATGCTATTGGATAATAATAAAGTTATGATACTAACACAGATGAAGAGGAATGACTAGTGTTATTATGTTGTTATTAAGGAATTATTTCATTCGAGTGTTGTGTCAATGAAGTACTGGTTATATGAATTATGGAGATAAATAAAGATTTCACTACAGTACTATTTAATTGATGATTTGAGATTATATGGTACTATGAAAAGTGACTCAACAAAAAGTTAATCTTTTTTTTGAAAATACATGGTTGAAGGAAAGGTAATCCTTAATATGGTCTTGATACTGAGGTAGTAATTTTGGAATATGAGATGGTTGAATTAGATAAATTATATTGGATATTTTTGACTTCCTTGGAATAGGTTAATAATTTGTTTATTTCATTATTGTTGTAATATTCAAAATTTTTGCATATAAGGAATATATCCAGTATTATATAAGTAATAAGGGAGCATGAATGTAATCAATAAATATTTTATGGTAATTCATGATGTTACCATGCTTTAAAATAATACATGATGAAGGTGTTCACATGTTATTACATGGCAAAAAGGATCTTCATTGTGTTTAAACTACTTATAAATTTTGGACTGTGAGTTTGGATAGAAGTATTTGGATAAGTTTAAAGGTTGGAATGAATTATGTTTGAAAGGTTATTTTTGGATTTTTTATAAAAGGAAAACACACAGACTGTGTGACAACCCATCACGGCAGAAAAATCTACAGGAATAGAACCCACAACCATAGTGCGATTGGGATTTATCACCTACCACTAGACTACGTGAAGTTCTTGGATGGTGTAATATAGTTTTTTTATAAATTTTCTGATATGTTAATTATAAATTCACTATATATGGACCCCTATATGATTAATTATGAGTTGTATTATGTTTTGGAGTGAAAGATGAGTTTGAGGTAGAAATTTATTAATGGATAAACCTCTAATTATATAGTAAGTATACATCCTTATGATCTTAGCCAATCTCATAAATAAATTCTTCAACATTAAGAAAGGGAACTTAGAACAAAAACATTGTCCTAGATGGTACCTTAGATCATCACAAATTTATGGATTTGTGATTGATGTCATTTTTATAGCCATGTTCTCTACCACTCTCCATTAGATATTGATGGTTATATTTCTCTTCCATATCCATGTTTTCCTACATGAAACCCCATTATGAGTTATTTTCGGCAACCTTCATACTTACCACTCTTTATTTTATATAGAGGCCTCATTAATCCATTTTTCGATGTGGGATTTCAACTAAGATATTTTGAAATGTCAACCCAAGTTTCCAATACCGAGCATAAATTGCGAGGATGCAATTTATTTAAGGAGGGAAGAATGTAACACTCCAAGATTTCATAGTACGTTATTTCTTCAAAGTAATTCAATAACATTCACTACACACAACACCGAGTTCTAGCACACCATGACTTACCAAACAAGCCGTTAAAAAGAGTTTATGAGTAGTATTAAATGAATTTTGAACATTATATAATCCTTATGATTTTATAATCCATATTAAGAGTTTCTTAGACATAATGTAAGAACAAATACATTTTTTTTCATATAAAAGAAGTATTTTTCAAAAAATGAAATTTTACCACCTTTTAATGGAGAATACTTTTTAAATCCAATATTTGAAACTTTTATATATTTAAATTGACAAAATAAAATTCTTCTTTAGAATCGGGACATAATAATTTAGTTTCAATAATGTTTTGGTGTTTTTCTGATAACTTTCATTTTTGGGCGAATAGTGAAAAATACTATATTTTAACTGGAAACAACTTTTTTAATAAAAACAATTTATATTGTTAAATTATAAATTTTAATCGTATGGAAGTATAAATAGATTATATTTTTACCATTTAATCGAATTATGGTCATTGTAGGTAATTTCACTTTGAAATTTGACATAAACAAGTGTCAAACTGTTGATAGTTATTATTTCTAAAAAATACGCCTTTCGGTTTTAATAGCGGGAATTAATTTTAAATTAATAAATGAAACTTTTATTTTTTTTTAATTCGGTAAAATAGACGTCATTTTTGGATTCTTAATATCGAAATTATCTTAGGGTGAAATTTTGGTACTTTTCTGATAACTTTCATATTTTGATGAATAGTGAAAATTACTATTTTTTAATTAAAAACAACTTTTTTAATCGAAATAATTAATAGTGATAAATTATGAATTTGAGTGATTTTAAAGTATAATAAGATTATAATTTTACCATTTAATCCAATTTTGGTCACTGAACATAATTTCATATTTAAATTGGATATAGGAAAGTGTGAATCTTTTGATAGTTATTATTTGTTAAAAACATGGTTTTTGTTTTGATAGTGGGAATTATTTTAAATTAATTTCTGCCACTTATGTGTTTTGAATTTAGAAAAATGGATTCCATATTTATAATCACGAGGTCTAAATTGTGTAAATATGTATCTTTTATTTTTAGACATTTTGAATAATTAATTCAGTAAATATTTTATTTACCATGGTTAAAGTGTAAATCCCATAAATAAGGGTAAAAAATAATATTATAATAATACTAAATTATCCTAAAACGTGTCCTAACCTTATGTTTTGATACATGTATGATTATGGGCATCTTTGGGTTGATTTCGGGACCCCATGGAGCCACTTATAAGTGATAATGACACTTTATATTAATTAAGTTAAAGTAAATGCTAAAATGAGATAAGCATATATCTTTTAGAAAAACATTTTTTACATAGGGTTATATATGATGGATTTTCGACTATAAATATTCCACAAAAATCTAAAAATATTTCCTAAATAATTGTATTTTATTTATAATTTTTAGACATTTAATTGTAAAATTTATTCATGACACAATAATGATGCAGTATTTTCCTTATTAATGAAAGAATAAAATAATTGGTATTATAAATGATAAAATAAATATAATTTGAATGTTTTGATGATATCCATTAGTTTTATCGGTTAATAAAACATGTTAGGATTTCTTAAATGAATTTATTTCGAATTAATAACATTTTTAAGACTTAAAAAAATCAATTATTGAATAGTGTCAAAATAGACATAAATGAGTTTTTAAAACAAATATTATATTATTAATTGATATTTTATTCTTAAAAATATAAGGATCAGCAGAAGGACTTATATAATGATAATTTTATCATTAATGGACCACTTGGGGGTATCTTGGATGTATATAGTATGTTTATTTACTATATAATACAAAAATACAAAGTGACATGGTAAGTGTCAAACTAATTAACTAAGAGTTAAAACAAAATGATAAGGTTAATAAAGTGACCCAAACCTGTATAAAACCAATTGGTTAAGTTTTTATAGACCTATACACACATTATAATTTGAATAATCCACTTTTAAACCATTATAAACCGAATATGATTTTATTATAAAATAATACTTTATGATTTTCCTAAAGATCCCCTCCTCCCCCTTATAAAAAGACACCAATTCTAACCATTTCCTCACACCTATCAATCCATTTGTATCATCCAAACTCTGCCCATTTAATCTCCCTAAATCCCTATCCTCCTCCTAGAATCCTTAATCTAATAATAAGGCACTTCAAGAGTCCTTTTTTGTTCAAACCAAATGGAGTTACCCAAATTAAAGGTAACGATTTCTCTTAGATTCTTTTCTATTATTTTACTTCTCCAACCCCTAAACTCTTCCTATTATTTTCCTTTGAAAAAAAAATATCCAAAATATACTAGTATATTTTTATGAGAAGTATTAAAACTAAACTTACACACACCTCCATCTAATGGGAGAAGAACATAATGTTTTTGTGGATGACAACCAAACACCTCACGAAACGATGATTGTTCAATTACATACGACCACCACTCATGGTGGCCATTATGATGGAACTGTAATTCAATATGATATTAATGATATTTATTTTATATTTAATCTTATTTAATTCCATTTTATATCGTACCATTATTTGTTTCATGTTGTATATATATATGATAATTTCATTTGAGGAAGTGCGGACTACCACCCCCTCAAAGTTATATGACTCATTAATACCATACATGGAAAATATAAAGGATGGTTTTAATGAACATAAGTAACATATATAAGATATTATATTATACTGAAATAATAATATAAATATGTATCATTTGGTTTTGATTCCTTTTAAAAAGAAAAATGAAATGGAAGTAGAGTTCGTGCGTACGTACGGATTACCGTCTCCACGAACGCGATGAGATTCATTTCCCCATCATATACATTCAGGAATAATTTCTCATTTGATGATTAAAAGTAATTTTTAAGGACATGATATCATTCTGAATATGAATAATATACAACCTATCCATAAAAAACATAGCCTACGTAACAAAGCATATAAAGGAAAACAAATCTATTAACACCCGAAACGACGATAATACTAAAATATTATTAACAAAACAATATTAAAATATCATATATGATATCATATATATATACGATTCTTGTATAATTTAATAACAATGATTTAACTATTAAACAGGAGGTTAACCTACCCTCAACCAAGGAAAAGTACAAGGTAATGGGTTTTCATCTCACTCCTTATTCTCATGAGATTCATGCCATATTGCCACTATTACCTTTTGTGGGGTGTATGTGCTGCCCATAATTGTATTATTTGTGTAATAAACTCTAATTTATGTGTATTTACATATTCTTTGTATGATACCTCTTTCATGGGGTGTATGTTTTGTAAGTTACCAAATTGGTAAGGGTTAATTCATCAATCTTATTATTATCCGAGATTGTTTATGTGTAAGTATTTACTGGGAAATTTTTATTATCCATGTCCATTTTTCATATAAATGATTTCAAAATGAATATTTTAAGGATTCATGAAAGGTACTCTTTATCAAGATCAGAATTTTAAATGTTTTAAAGATTTATCTTTTTAAATATTTTTAATTAATGTCCATGTTTTCAAATTGATTTTAAGGATTTATTTATATGGATATGAATGTTTTGAAATGATAATTCTTTTAAAAAGTTTCAAAGTGGTATGGTACACTTTGATTCAAAAATCTCTTTTAAATTACTTCCTTTATAAATGTGTGACTTTAATATGATTTCAAAAAAGAGATATTTCTCTCAAATAGTTTTGATTTCATCTATGTCAACATCCTTTGATGGATTTTAAACTTATTTGATGTTAGTTTATTATGATACAAAACTTCCATATTTTATTTATGGTTTTTTGATATGTTTGACTGTGGATGTGTTATATTTATAACATTCATGGTTTATGGAGAAATTATTGACATTTCGTATGCTAGTTTTAATACAAATGTTTATGTTATGTTCAAACCTATTCATATAAAGAATTCATTAGACTTAGTAAGTGACGGGTGGAGCCCGCTATAGCTCCTAAATGTATTGGTAGGTCTCATGAGACAAAATAGTGTCTTGGAACAAGGCCTTGAAAAAATATTATTTATAGTCTTTGCACAAGGCCTTGACTATGTGGTTATGATAGTCAAGAATTATGAATTCCGTTAATATGAAAGTGGTTATTCATATTGCATGTGATTATTGGAAAAGTAAAATATCCATGTGAACATGTAAATGGAATTATTTCATTTTATTTTTTCCATATTATGGTGATGCTCTAGATTAAAATGATTTTGTTTTAGTTATACATTGCATTAAATGTTTATGATTATTTATGAATGTTTCCGCTGTATTGTGATCCTTACTGAGCATCTGAGCTCACCCCATTCTATGTTTTATTTTTCCTAGGATTCCATGAAGTGTATTGTGATTGATATTCCTGGTTAAGCCAATTGAATAATGGCATCTGTGAAGGATTATTTATGTTGTTTTGTATGTTATGAAGTGTAATGTAACATTAATGTATGTAATATATTTTCCAAGACTGCTAAACAGATCGATTCATTGGGACATGATTCCTTGTAATCATTACAATGTATTAAAATAATGCATCGACTCTGGGTAACTGGGGTCGGGGTGTTACACATAGGAGTATCAGGAGATATGGTAAACTTTCACCGAGGTATGTGGGGCCATTTGAGATTCTAGAGAGAGTCAGGTCGGTTGCGTAATGGTTGCAGTTACCACAGAGGTACCGGCCCATTCACAACGTCTTTCATGTATCATAGCTACACCGATATCATTCCGACCCATCTCATGTTTTTCTTCCTGAGGAGGTTAAGCTTCCGGTCGATGCATCCTTTGAGGAACATTTGATTCGTATTGTTGATAGGATCACGAAGGTTCTCCGAGGCCCGTCATTTCCTCTCGTTTGGGTGCTATGGAATCATGGACGAGTGTAGGAAAAAACATGGGACTGGGAGACTGACTTATGTACTCAGTGGCCAGAGTTGTTTACAGCTGTATCTTCACCACCCTTGGAAGGGAAATTCAGGGATGAATTTCTTTAAGGGGGAAGTTTGTAAGAACCCGGTTCTTATTTTTGAGGTACGGATTTCTTCATTTCCCTTTCCCTTATGTGTTTTTGAAAAAATAAGTAAAATGTGGAAAAATCCCAAATTTTGTGGGTACATGCCATGTACTTTTCCACATGCTATGTACTTTGGCCATGTGGGATAAGTACACAGGGTGTGTAAGCCTATCTGCGATGAAGGGTGTAAAAACTGACTACACGCCGTGTACTTAGTATTTACACGCTATGTAATCAGTCGGTAGGTGAACAGTAAGGTGGTGGAGGCAGCTGCCAGTGGAGCGATAGTACACACCAGGTAATTAGGAATACACGCCGTGTACTCATGTCGATGGATGAATAGTTCCGTGGTGAAAGGAAGCCGCCAGAGGAACAATTTAAAAAAATAAAAAGTTCACGCAATGTGCTTTGAGAGTACACACCATGTAGTTTTTTTATCTTAAAATGGGTAGTAGCCTCCTCAATTAGCGGAGGAGGCTGTGGGATCATTTGGAGCGTGGGATAGACACCCAGACCTTGGAAGATCTCCCGACCGCACACTGAGAACCTGATTCCTACGCCGTCAATCTCCTTTGAACCACATGTGTATTCTCTTCCTTCTCCTAAGGCATTTCATACCAATTTTTTTCAGAGGTAATGTTATTTGAGGTTGAATGTGGGAATGTTTATTCCAGATCTACGTTGTTCGTGGACGATTCAGAAGGCGTCATTCATGTATATCGATCAGGGGCAATCGAGGTAGGTGGTCCCATTTTCATTCCAACTGTTGGGTTGATTTTTGTGTATCGTGGTGCTAAAAACCCATGTTTGGGGTATCGTATGGCTGACACCTTTGATGATAAGATAATTAAAATTGTCTAGATAATGTAATGATAAATTAAAACTACTATTTGTGATCACTGATTAGATCTAGGGCCCCCAGGGTATGTTCCTCTGTTTAGCCGTTTGGCCTGGATACTCGAGGGTTTACCATTATTATTACCTATTTAAAGTTTCTGGACATGAAATTTGGTAAAAAATTTCTTGTTATGCATTGGGCTTGGCCTGGTTACTTTAGCTTGAGGGCGTGGTTATATTAGCCTTAGGGCATGGTTTTATTAGCCTGAGGGCATGGTTATATTATCCTTAGGGCTTGGTTATATTAGCCAGAGGGTGTGGTTATATTAGCATGAGGGAGTTGTTATATTAGCCTGAGGGAGTGGTTATATTTAGCCCAAGGGTATGGTGATATTTAGCCTATGGGCATGACTATATTTTTCCTTAGGGCATGACTATATTAGCCTGAGGGCATGGTTACATTTAGCCTAAGGGCAGGGTTCTGATTAGCCTGAGGGAATGTTTCTGATTAGCTCAGAATTAAATTATTTTGAATTGTTAAAATAATATTAAAATGGCAATGTAACTGGTGGTGATAGTTACTTTGAGTATTTACTAGTTTACTGCATTTTATTATTGAACACAGTTTTTGCACATTTTCACTGAGAGTTAGGCACGATCCTTTGGTGGTATCCTACTGGAATTTATTTCTCACACACTATCTGGGTCATGTATTCGGTTCAAACAGACTATATTGCAGTAGGTGTCGATAGAGGAAAGGGTCCGTACACAGGTACATGATTTTTGTAGAGGAGTTGGAGAGTATGGGACCGATCTTAGGCTTGCGATGCTGATGCGTTCCTACTACACTGTTCTGTTTTTTTGGTGTAAATGTACTTTGAGTTGTATTGTATTTTATTAAAGTGTATAATGTTTTTGATTCTTTCATAGAAATAGTGACATGATAGATCATTAAATATATAATTGTTGGTTATCTTTTCCTGTAGTTGTTCATTTCTAGTTCATATTGTTTATTGCTTCTGCTGTTGAATGTTGTATATCTTTTCCACTGCGCTACACTTTGACAAATGAGGGAATAGTTTCCCCACTATCAGACCTGGGCCCTCGCTGCAAGTCAGCAGCCTCTGGTATTTGGGGAAACGCTCTTAGGTCATGTGACCAACCAGGTTCGCGGCACCCGTGGTATGGGTTCCGGATCTGGGACATTACACAATCCCCTAAAATTCATCATCTTATTTTAAAAATCCTTTCATGATATCCTTTGGGGCGAGAGATGGAATACAAATATACACTATTCCATTATTTGATATTTATAATCAAGAGAATAGTTAAATAGTAAAATCTTCTACACTTTGATGAATAATTACAAAAAATCATGGATTCACATTTTAATTGAGTATGTTTGGAGAACCCCGACCCATTCAATAAACCAAATATTTATAATCTTAGTTCCATACCAAATTTTTGTTTCATGCTCAGGAAGGAGCTCAGTGAGTCAACCCTCCTCTTCCCTAGGTTACCATGTATGATGATGTATCCCACCCCCCACAATGATGGGGGGACCTCCATCATTCATAGAGGGTGCTTAGCCATGCTAATTTTCCAATTATACAACCATGATTTTCTCCATTAATTCCCAATTATCTTGATTGGTCATAAATTCCCTGATTTGTATACGGGATTCCCATAACATTCTGTTTCATAATCAGAGTTTAATGATGCATCAAACTTCTTCAACCTGACACTAATAGCTCATTTTATGGAACTTCATTTGTCATTGGATGTTTTGGATGGTTTTATTTATCTATTTTGGTGATTACATGACCATTCTATGGTGAGTCTACTCGAAAATAGAAACATGATGATTCAGTTTTCTTCAAAGAGTTATTTGGTCATTGCTTGGTCTAGTTCTCCACGTTTCTATGATGGGTTTCATTTCTACTTCTTCAGGTGGTCTTATGACTTCTTGATGAAAAAATATAATTTTACTATTTTTATTTGGTTTAGCTTAACTAAAATCCTTAAACCTTTCCATAATTCTCATAATATTAATATATTAGGGAACCTTATTGGACAATAAGTTTATTCTGATAGTATGAAATGGTCTATGTGTTATCCTATTTCTCTGATAATCTATGTAGTCCTTGATGTGTTTAAACAACACAAAACGATGGTTTGGTTTATTGTTGGAGAGGATTTTTGATAAATGAAACTAGTTTTTTAGTCATGTATATACTTCTATTCATTATGTAACAAAATGGTCTTCTACAATACAATGTGATAATGCAGAAGCATGAATACTTCTCAGAATATGAATGTAGGAATTGAAATAAATGTTTAGGAAAATGGAAGGGGTGCTGTTTCTAGATCGGGAGTCAATTCAAAGGAATTGACCCATTATGGAGTGTTATTTATCAGACATAAATACATTGTGGTTTAATGTTTAATATCACATGAGGGAAGTGAGTCAGTAGGGTTTAAATTACTGATTGTACTCATTTATAAACTGTTGAATAAGGATTAAAACCTTCAAAAGGAATAATAATTACTCCCTGATATAAGTGCTACTCGTGTATATGATAGGATGAAATCATATTTGGTTGAGAGGTCTGTTTCATGGTCTATGAATCCAATGGAAATGTTGATGGTGAAAAATATTGAGGATGAAATTAGAGAGGTATATTTGGTTTAATGATATGTTCGTGCTGTAGACTCTAATGGAGAAATAAAAATTTCCTATAAAAAAGTGAAGGTAGATGAGGTTGGGTAATGGTAACACGAATAATGATATCGAGAGAGACCAGTCCAAATGCTAATATTTGTAATGGATTTGAGTGTTTGGAAGGATGAATATCCAATACAATAATTAAAGGATGAAACTTCATGGGATTTTGGTATTGGAGTGGCCTCTTTGGATGATATGGACATACAACATGTTTCATCATAAAAAACATCTTGTGAGGATATGCAGTGTGTGGTTTTTGAGAACTCCCATACCCAAACTCAATTTATATGGAAAAGGCCCATGAATCTAGGGAATTAGGATCTGTTAGGATATGAATAACAATATGAAGATCTAAACACTAATTCAGAATATTAAAATTATCAAAATTAAATCCATAATCTCTTTAACTCATCGAAGATCTCTGATAAGTGGGAGAAAATTTCAGATCATGAAAGGGGGACTAAAAGTATGCACCTTAAGGTTCTAGGAAGTGGCCATGCCTCATTCAAAGATGTTATTATATATGGAAATAAAAATCTTGTTAATAATGAAGGTTCCACATACGATCCTAAAAAGATAAGAATGTGTGAAGACTACTCCAACCTCCCATAGACAGTTTCTCCTATATCTTCTTCAAAGGTGCCAAGAAGGGTCAATGCAGAGATCCTTAAAATCCTAAAATCAAGGTAATTATCTATATAAATGGTAATGTTCTGATGAGATTGACTATGAAAATGATATTTCATATTATGATGTTTAATTTTGTTCTTTTTTGGATGAGGAAAATCCTCTTTTTTGTCCCAACATGCCTTTCATATCTTTTTTTTCTATATTTTTAACAGATGCTCTAAAGCATTTCCTTCTCACTGGACTTGTTTACTCTATTCCATACCATGTGATATTAACCAATCTAAAAATAAATTTATTTTACAATATTTAATGAGTTTAATGATTTAATCTCATTGATAATAAAAAAACCATGAGGACAAAATGTTTAGTATATTTTGATATTTTCTATATAAAATTAATATTTCACATATTTGTTAAATGTTTATAAAAAATATCTCAATACTAGAACTCATTTTAGACATCTCATATGTTATTCTCATCCTTATAAATAGGGTGATATAAGAAATATAAAGTGTGGATCTCAAATTCTTACTAATAGAAAATTAAATCAACATGTCATCAATGTTATCATTGGGATAATGAGAAAACATGATCATGGATTAAATAAAAAATTAAAAATAGAATGGAACAATAATTTTTTTTTCATGAATATTATAATGGAACATAATCTAAAATTATTAGACATATATGATTTCATTAGAGTGGTGAAATTTGAGACAATAGAGATGATCCATGGCCTATATAATTGTCATACGATATAAGACTCAAATTTGATATAAGTTTATTCATATACACATACCTAAGAAGTTATTACATTGTGGGAAAGTCAATATTTGACTACATTCATTTATTATGTTATAAACATGAAAATAAGCTTACTGAATCATGTTGTGAAAATGAAAAAAAATTCCACACAAAAATTCATTATCTAATGAAACATAAAACATTAACCAGTTCATTGGAGGGTTATATAGGACCCCACTAGTAACATCAATACATATGATTCCAATATAAAATCAAGAATTATAATTGTAATGAAAATTGGTTTTATATAATTTCAAATGGTATCATAGAAAATAAAAATGTTAATTTGATAGAATTATACCAAAATACAATCACCAAAAAATAATAGTCCAAAAAGGAATTTAGAGTGTTACATGTGATAAAAATGTGCAATATATATATATATATATATTATTCAGATTAGGAGGAATTTTATGTCAGGAAATAAAAATATATTTTATAAATACATTTTGACATTATGATAAACTCATTAAGTTATGGGTCATTTCCCAAGTAATATTTCATAATATGACATGAATAATTTTTCAAACATTATTTTTAATGTTATTCTAGTAATGAATCCTTAAAAATTAGTAATTGATATCCAGATGAAATGTTTATGGGAAGATAAAATATGTGATTATGAAAGAAAGAAAATTATTCATAATTTAAAATACCATTATTTAAACCCACATAAAATAATAATAATAAAACTTCATTTATTAATTTGTTACAGAGAAGTATGAAGATAAAAATAGATATTTAATATTTTAAAATGAAAATAAAAATGGAAAACATTTCAATAAAAATGAATATATAAATTTATGATAAATATAATAATGTAGAAGGTGATAATTATTTTGATAATATAATTTTATTATGAAATACATAAATAAATATAAGAAGAAATCATTTTTAGGAAAAATATTATTTTCCTACATATAAATAGAATAGAATATATGAAATAAATAAATATAAGAAAAAAACCTATATAAACATTATAGGTGGAAGAAATCACTAACTCAATTAAAAGTGGGTTGATTCGGAAAAAATATTTTGATATTGTAATGATTTTTTTATTTCCCTTCAAAGATGAGTACCTTTGAAAGGCTTATTAATCCATTGAAATGAAATTTATAGTAAAATATAATATAATAATAGGGTATATGAAACTAAACCAAGAAGTATAATGAAAAATAAATTAAATTATAACCTATTGAAAGAAAAAATCATTTATGAAAAAACCCTTATGACATTTTTAACCTTAAAATTATAATAAATAAAAAAATAGAAATTAATATTTAATTATAAAAGAAATTAATTTGAGGAAAATAATTTAAAAAATAATACATATGTAAATATATACACCACACAGAAAAATTGTTATTAAAATTCTATATTTCTCAAAGAAAGGAAATTGTGATGAAAAATCAATATCCTTTACTCTTAATAACATTTAAATGGATTTATCCTCCTATATTATAAGCATAACCACTATAATAACCAAATTTTATAAACATGGTCAAATATATTAAATTATATTCCCTTTAATTATAATAAACCATTAAACATTTTTTTTGAAACTTTTCTTTTATTTCCATCAATAGATGTTGGCATCATTGAATATTTAGTACATGTTTCGTAATGTTGACACCGATCAAAATTTGTTTATACCATGTTAATTGTACCTAGATAATAAATTCATAAATAATTTCTATTCCTTGAATATTTATAATGGTAAAATTTAATTCCATTATATTTTTATTAACATTTTATGTAGATGAAATTTGGGATGAGTTGGTTCGGTAATTTTTGATGAACAAAGGCTTATATATTAGGTACCAGTTAAAATATTAATATAATATTTATAAAACATTGAATATGAAATTATTTAATCATTATATATTATATTAAATAATCTTATGTTTTAATATTAATCAATTATTTCAATACATTGCGTTGTCCAAGTAGGTGAAGCACATGCTATAATCTATGGGTGAGTACAGTTATGAATGTGATTATATTATAAGAATATCATTATAAGAGAAGAATAATAGGGTTATTTATATTTTAAAAAAGTGATTACTTATATAATATTATATTATGAAGATGGAAATAATTTTTTTTGATAATAATATATTACTTATAAAGAAGAAATCATTTTTTCTCTCTGTATACTCTGTTTAAGCGGTGAAATAATTATTAATAATTTTAGTAGAATTCATATTTTTCTATCTATAATCTGAATAATTTCAATAATATAATTTTATTGGTTTAATATAATTTTGTATTTTTTAATAGTTTTTAGTGATGGAAAATGAAATAAATCTTTCATGGATGTAGTAGTTACTAGATAATATGAGTGAAGTTGTCATTTTTCGATTAGAGGAGAGGGAGATAGAAAATGGTTTTTACATCACCACAATAAAATTTATGTATACTTATTACACTTTTTTACATTATATTATTATAATTATAGTAGGTTTTGAGTAGAAATTTATAAAATAAAAATATTGGGAGTGGATAAAAGATAGATTTTGTAATCAATTCTTCCCTTTGAGGACATATTTAAATTAGTTGATTTGGGGACTACTCTTTCATACCAAATGTTACCAAATTTGGAAGAGGGAATAGGTGGAATAAAAATGGGCAGTTTTTAATTGATATTATAAGGATGTGTGGGTATTCCTATGTGTGGATGTGATGTCACCTTATAGGTGAATGAGTGGGACTTTTCCTTGGAAAATAATGTTAGGAGAGGGGTAAAGATTGAATTACATGAGAGTTAGTTCAGTTTGGAACATAGATGTTAGTGAGAAATGTGGGTATGACTATTCCACCAAAGTAATGTATTCTATACGATATATATTCACATTAATTAAGAAAAAATTAGAGACACTTTTATGTTATCCTTTTCCCCTCATTATCCTGGATTATATATATACCACAATAGTTGTGTTTTAACTGAAATAAATGTTAAAAAATGTTACAAAATTTAAGTGTGATGAATCTAAACTAATACACAATTTAATATAATTTAAATTATTAATATGTGAAAATTATCTTTTAAATTAAAACATGTATTTTTTTGACCATTTTTATTGAAAAATATATTTTTAGAAGTTAAATTTGTTATTATCCTTCCCATCAATAACTAATTAATGAGTGTTATAATATTTTTTTATATGTTTGAAATTGAGATTGTATTTATGATTTAATATAGACCAATTAAATTTATTTTGATAAATGGTACACAATTTTTATGAAAACAATTATATACAAGATAACAGTTTTACCATGTTAACTATTATTTACATTAGTAAAATATACTTTTGATTGAAATGAAAATGAACATAGTATGATATTTTGATATTTTGAATAAATGTATTTAAATCATTTTATTTAATTAAATTTATCTGGTTGATAAATATTATTTTTAATTTAATCTCACATATCACATAAAAATAATTTGGGGGAAAATATATCTTTTAAGAATATAATGAATTTATTCTTACTAAATTCCTATAAATAACAATTGGATGGATATATATATTATCGACCCATGAATATTAAAAATTTTCATTCATTTCCTATAAATTTAATAATCTTAAATGTATAAGAATACATGTGATATATATTTATATAATTTATTATACTAAAAATTACATATTTATATCTACATAAAACCCACTTTCATAACCCAGAATGATATCTAAATATGACCCAAGGATTGTATAATTTTTCAGGCTTATATCATGAAGGGATTATACAAGAGAGGACATTTTATAGATTTACATGTCCTTGATATTCTCCAAAAAAAAAATTTACTCTAGCCTCACATGTTTGAGTTCATCTTATGGTTGGTCTTGGGAAGACATTGGAGAATCTACATAAAAAATAATCATTGAAAAATGTTCTTTATATGAAATAATTATACCAGTAGATGCAATTAATTTACCTTTTATACAAATATATTATAATTTTTTCAATTATATTTATACCTAAAAATTCAAAAGTTTTTTTAATGGTCATATAATCCCCAAATTTATATAAATGGAATGGACATATATAACGATAAAACTTTATTCCTTTATATAACCCAAAAATATTCTTCCTGTTTTCTTTTAATATAACATGGCTATTATATTTTTATTATTCTTTATTACATCAATATCTATAATTGAGGTTATAATATTCATGTAAAAATAATTATAATAATCATTTTAGGTTCATGGCTATTTTATTCACTTGTTGAATTGTTCCTCTTTAACATTCCATGTTGTTATTTCATATTTTATTTTGAGGGTGAAGTTATATTTCATATTAATATTTTTATCTCAATAAAATGTATCATGGTTTGTTTCTGTATAGAGCACTTTTTGAAAAATATATTCAAAATATAATTTTTTAAAATGAAAATGATAACAATATCTTAGGGTTTTATATTCTTATCCTCAAATAACATAGAATCTCACAATTTTAATTAACGCTCACTAATTAATTATAGATATTGGTGTGAAATAAGATATAAATTCATCATTGGAAACTTCAAACCCATTATAATATGACAAGGATCTAAAAAACATAGAATAGAAGTTCTGACAAGTTTAAACATGAAATGACATTACGTGATGAATTTTAAAACTCAACCATATTTTTTTATTGAAATCTTGTTTAAATATGGTTTAAATATTATTACTTAATCAAAGTAAAAAAGTTCGCTTTAGGAATCTATATAGATGAACAAATTGGCCTTCATCCTTGGTGGATCTAGTTGATTTTGAGGGATCTTGAGAGTCCCTTCATCATTTTTGGTGAAGCAATCATTGATCATTCCATGATCTTTTTACAATTTCTTGGCTTGTAGTATCCATTCCATTTCCGCCTATGTGCATATCCATTAGATATTGATAATTTTATTATTATTATTATTATTATTTATTTTAATTCATTTTATTCTTCCTTATTTATTGAAAATTAGTAAGATAAAAATAAAAATAAAACATAATGTTTTCAAGGGTAATTCCAATGGATTATAAAATTATAATTTTTATACATTATTAAAGGTTAATTTAGTAAAACTATTAATAAATAATAAGAAATAATTATTAAAAGATAATTTCAGTGAATTATGAAAGGATAATTTTTTAAAAAATTATCAAATGATATTTAATAAAAATTATCAAATGATATATATAAAGATAAATAAAATGATAATTTTAAGGAATTTTAAATGGATGATTATTAAAAACTAGTAAATTTCAATTGATTTATATTATATAAGGATACATAAAAGGATTATAAAATAGTAATATTATTTAATAATCAAATTATAATTTTTAAATATTATCAAATATTAATTATATGGTTTTAATTATGAATTATTGTATGGGGGATTCCATATATGTTATCAATTTAGTTTATATAGTTTTATAATATAAAATGTAGTGTTATTATTATAGAGTATAAGACTTCTAGAACTTTTGTTGTCCAAAAAGGATAATTAGGAAATTATATATGAGGGAGAAAGTATCATTTCTTATGATGTTTTATTTATTTTCCTAATATAATATTAAGTTATAGTTGTTCAAAACCTTGAGGAACCTCATGCATTGATATGTGGATGATTATAATAATTAGTCCTATGACTGTGTGTTTTTGAATATTGAGGTTTACAGATGATATTTTAATGGTCATATTTTGGATTATCTTTTCCACTGATATCTATGACATTGATATTGGATGTTCCTTACCACATTATTATTTTTATCCCATGTTTCCTTATCTTAAATTATTGTTTTAGTATTTTTTATTAGCTCTTCACTTCTGATCACATCTGGGTGGGTGAGTTTCCCATAAGACTCATCATGATATTGGTTCCATAAGAATATATACAGTATCTTTTAACATGTTTGATGTTGATTCATAGGTCCTTATGCGAGGTGACTATATGTATCCTGATTTAATTAAGAGTTATAAGCTCATACCATGTTGTTTAAATTTTTCTTATGATGGATTTGAGTTTTTTATACATGAAAATTGACCTTAATGGTATGGTTTTCTCATATAGGTGTGGATTTTATGATGTTTGATTATGAAATCAGTTGAGGGTGACAACTGTGTTGGTTAGATTTAATTCAATGCCTTGCAGATTCTGAGGAAACATGTTGTTTCTCTCTGCCTCATGGATTCTAAGTATCATAATGACTAGATTCCTTATAGAGTTTGAGTATCATTTCCACATAATTAATTATAGATTCCAATTATCATTCCCACTTTATTCCTTATTAATTCCAGTTGTCATGATAATAATGTTCTTTCAAGATATTGATCATTTAATTAAGGACTCCAAATAGTCATCCCAGTATGGAGCTATAGTAGTATGATTATAGGTCTATTGTGGCTGGGTTGGTTCACAACCACTTAGTTTTGAAAATTTTAAAATAAAATTGATTTTAATTTTATAAATTCCAGGAAAGAACATATTTTACTTGAAAAAAAATGTTTAGGGATGCAATGGTGATGAAATACTAAGTCTTTTACTCACACCATACTAAGGAATTTCATCACTCTTATGGAATTCATGACTCTAGATTCAGCAAAGGGAAAGGGCCCTCCAGCCAATGGTTGAGAAGAGGAGTAGAGATCTTGTTTTGGACTGGGATAAACTAGACCAAAACCTCACTATTTATTTATTTATCGATACTTTTTATACATTTTATAAACATTCCACTTTGGGAGAAATATATTATTGTATAAAATATATTCAATTAATTAATTTTTGCTTGGTCACTCCAGTTATTTGATATATACTTTTTGATTTATTATTAATCCTATGACATGATAAAAAAGTTATGTTATCTCCATTGATGGAATATGATCCTATATAGTAGTCAAAGTTCTATTTCGCATGAGGAGGTGCACATGAGGATTTGGGGACTTCTATTATTGACCTGGTGTTTCAGGTCGGGAAGTTATATTAGGATAGAAAAATATTTTTGAGATATATCATTTTAATAAAAAATTACTATATTATTTAATTAATTTTTATATTTGGTATCTATAGTTCAAATAAAAGAGTGGTTTAGTAATTTTAAAGATTATAATAGTTATTATTGTAAATTAGATCAGTTACCTTTGCTATTATGGTTATTCAGCCCTAATAAAAACCCAATATTTGAATCTTATTAAAGGATGTTATCTTGGAATACTATTAATATTTTGAGTATAACTTTTACCCAAAAATACCTCCCTTTTAGGGTATTATAAGTTATTTTTGGATCTACACTAGTTTTTATATGGGAAATAACCCATAATGAGGCGTATTGTTTGTTAACTCAATCATCACCTTGGGCATGAAAATGAGGACTAACAATAGATTTCATTTGTCTCTATGGGGGACATTATATAATTTATAACATTCCCTTTATAAAAAACTATTAAGGATTTATTTAATATTTACTTGGAGGTATTCAAATGCGATATACCAGATAACCCCACTTATAGTATCAGAGATAAAATGAAGAATAATAATTATTAAACAAAGGAATAATAATAGAAAAGGAAAATGTAAAAGAAAAAAATATTAAATGATGAATTATTTTTTATGATTATGATAATATTCACATAATATAAATAATTCATCAAGCATGTCATCTCAATTGATTTTAGTAATGGATACAACTTTAATTTACCATGGGTTCTAGGGACAGTGAAATTCTTACCTCAATGTGAAGCCTGTTGGAGTAGATATGGCATGCGAAATGATTTTATTTTTCCATAACAGGTATTACAGAATATGGATAACAATGTGAGAATAGTCAATTTAAATGACACACCAATTAAGATAAATATCTAATCTCAAGAAATATAAAGTGATATAGATGATGATGGAAATCGTTCAATTTATTATCTATAAAAATTACTTAAATAAGAACCATGAAAATTACTTTTAGGAGATTGGATGATACATTAATTGTCCAAAAGGGTTTCATAAACTACAAAGCTATCATAGGAAGATTAAATGTATATTTTACATGGGGAAATAATATAGAACTCATCCCAAGTAACCACTAACAATTCTTGGTCCTTTTTATGGACAACAAATACATTATCTAATCTAATTACCTAATCCATGGATTTATGATGATGGTTTGAGTCTACAATCTCCTGGACATAGGAAGAATGGAATACTCTATGTAATTACTATATATTACTGGGAAAATGTAAATTATGTTTAACTTTCCCTCTAGTATTAATTATGGAATTAATTCTTATTATGTGAACCCTCTTTTATACATGATGTTTTCTAAGAACATCACATCCCCACGCTAGGTGAATTGTATTTAATGAAAAAATATAGTATTTTTATTATTATGTTTATATAAATAAACATTAAGAAAACCATTATATCCTCATCTAAAAAATTCTGTGACTTCATTTTTAAAAAATTAGATATAATCACCTTCACTCCACATTAATTTCTATAATAAAGACAAACATATTCTAAATTTACTATGAACTTCAATTTGTGCAAGAATAATAATTAATTATCTATGAATAAAATCAAATCATTGACATGGTCCATAATTCCTTTCCATGAGATTAATTTTTTTTGGAAATTATAGGTGAAAATAATTGTTTATTAAAATTACCTAGGATATTGAGTATCCTATCTAATCAAAAATAATATATTGATGAATAACAGGATTTTCAATACCATTATATATTCCTAAATTTAAATTATAATTAAATTTGTGTGGAAACAATTTATATATTTGGATACAAAGTAACAACATTAGATTGAAGTTCCTTTAAAAAAAAACTATGTTCTATAACTTATGTCACACACTGCACCAAACCTAATAAATTTTTAAAATATTTTGGATACATTACTATGAAATATATATAAAAAAATACAGTAAGACATTATTAGTTATTAACTGTAAATTTTAAATAAATAATATGTTTTATTATTGAAAATGTGACTTTTAACAAATGATATTTTTCATTATATAATACATTTTATTTAAAAAATAATATTATAAAATTCATGACACTAAATTTTTAAATTTTAAATTTATTTCCTTAATTAATAATAATAAAATTATCTTATGTTGGATTTTTTAAAATTTTATAAAATTTTCGATTTTTAGGTGAATAGTAAACATCATGATTTTTCTAATACAATCACTTTAATATGAAAAATAATATTTTGAAAAAAATTGGTTATAAAAATTATATATTTTTATTGTGAAATAATAAATTTAAAAATACTACTTCTATTTATATAACTCATGAATAAAATTTGAAAAAAATTTAATAATATATTATTAAAACAATTTTCAATCCATTTCTTTAATAAAATACCTTCATTGGGTAAATTAGTTTTGGGATATTTTTTAATCTCAAATAAAACATATTTTAATAATAATAATCATTTTAATATCATGAAAATAAAAAAATTATAATTTTTTCCTATACATTCACTTTATGCTAAAAAATGAATTGTTCTTAAAAACGAGGTTTTAGACATTATATGAGATAACGTTAAGATTAATTTCCCTAAACATGGAAAGTTAATATGAGAAAATCATTGTTATATTTAAAATAATAATAATAATATAATTTAATATGCATAATTTCATTTATGGTTATAATCATAAAATGTTTCCTATTAATTGTAATTTCAATGATAACGGTAAAAGAACAATAAAAAAATTACTGTTTAATTATTATCATTGAATTTATATCGAATGAATTAAATTTAAATAATATATATAATAAATATAACCAAATTTTTAAACATATATATATATATATATATATTCATATTTAATCAGTAACCAATTAATAATCATTTCCTTTAAAAGATAAATAGGTAATATGTGTTAACGTTGAAAAAATGTATTTTAAATAAATTCAACATTTTTATTATTTTTATTTCCACACTAAAATATAAATTTCCCAATATTATAATCTTAAATAAATAAAATAAAATTGATATAGTTATTTATAATGTTATAACTTATATATTATGAAATTTTGAGCTTTTTTAGCATACTGATTTTTAGTTAAAAAAAAGGATTGATTAAAATTATAATTTTAGAGATTTTATCAATATGTAAGAATATTATAGAATATTTTAAATCCATTATATAAAATCAATATGAAATTAATGAATAAAATTATGAATATTTAAATATTCATTATAAATATCAAACTAATGCCTAGAATATTTATAATAAATGAAAATCCTTAAGTAAATAAAAAACTCATTGGAAGTTTCATTTTATTAATAACTATTTCAAAAACAGTAGGTTATTTATTAATTTAAATGTTCCATAACCCAATTTTTTTTTATTATAAATCCATATATGCAATAATTTTATTTGTCCATTATAATTTTATCTCACACAATTTTTTTTTAAAATAAAAATAATTTCATAAAAAAACTATTTATATGTGTTCTGTACGTTTATTTTTTTTGTAAATTTTTTTAAAATAATTCATTATATCTTAAAAAGTTAATTTAATATTTATAAATATAATTATCATGTTTTTTATAATACCAAAATTATTCTTAATCATTTTAGTTAACCACATGGTTATAAAAAACACACCTATTTAAAATTAAACATGGGAAAAAAGAAATGTAAAAGAAAAAAAACACTTATATCTCTCAAGAATACCTACCAAATGATGTAATTTGAAGATGTATGACCTCAAAAAGAAATAAACTACATATTTTCAAAATGTTGAAGTTTTATCTGTGAATAATTTAATCAAATGAGTATATAAAGAACGTGTTATTCCAAAACTACCCTTCCCTTCATGTGTGAAAGGGGACTCTTACGACCCTTTATTATATAACCTTTCCATATAATTCCCCATTAACCCACTAAATAAATTCACCCTAGAACCATATTAAACTAGAATAATCCTTTTCCCACTCATATTTTTCCTATTCCATTAAAATTAACTTCTTCCCCAAAGGATAAATCAATTATCCAATTTATGTATTATCAACCACTTATGTTTTTCTTCTTGATATTAAACATTAAATTATATAATTACTATAGAAATATGAATACTTATGTATCATTATAATATATATGGTTATTTATATTAATGTAAAACCCCTTATTTTTTCATTTTTATCCACATATAAATACATGGAATGCCTATTGTTCATGTGTTCGGACTACAACCTCCATGAAGAATCATTTTTTCATTTTTAATATAATTATTCAATATTTATTAAAAAAATACTCAATTCTAGGTAATGATAAAAAAAACATAAGAATAATTTTATGAAGATTTAGTTAAAATGATATTATGTCAAAATATACACCTCATTAACCTTACACACCAATTGAGAGAAAGAATAGTCATGTTTTAGAAACTTAAACAACCTACATGAACTCTGCTTTAAAATATGACCATGGATGAATTTTTAAACCAATATAATTCTATTATCATTGGTTCAAAATAAAATGATCACTATATTATTAATTTATAAATTTTATAAAAGATATATAATTTTCTATTCATAAATAATATATGATCCCAAAAATTATTAAAATAAGCCAATATCAATATTGTTTTTACATAACATCCCCAAACCACATATCAAAAAAATATAAACATTTTAAAACAATATATATAATATATTATAAAAACAAAAATTATTTAGAAGTATTTATCTTTTTTTGTATTATGTGTATTGATTTAAAAATTAATAATCATGAAAAAAATGATAATGTTATTAATATCTGGTAATAATAATACACCATAACTAAATAATGTACTAATGATAAAAAATTATTTTAAGTATTATAAAAGGGTGATATTTTTTAGTAAGGTTATGTAATAGGATATTAACTTAGTTATTTTTTATTTATGTGATGATAGAGTGTTATCAACTATGAAACGATTCAAGGTAAGGGTCTCATCTAAAAACATCCATCATTGAGAAAATTTTATTTTATATACCATTTTTTTAATAGAGTATAATATACCAAATTTATATTTAATATCATTTATTATCCAAATTAATTTTTTTAACATCCACTTCAATATTTATTTCATTCAATGGGTTTGAATTAAAGTTTTTCTTAATCTGTAAGGGTTTTCATCTCAACTTATCTTCCCTGAGACATGTTTTAATATTATAAACCAATATAATATTTATACAGTTTGTATAAATTTAAAGAATTTATTATCAAATAATACATGAATTAATTACTAGTATTTATAGAATTATAGGATTTTTAATATTTCAATGTCTTCTGATAAAAAAATAACTGAACTAATATAGGGATTTTTTGAAACAATTTTCTTCCTTTGATGAAAATCACTCAGATTTGTATATTATCATTAAATAATAATAAAATATGACCTATTATGATGTTATGTTTCATAAGAAACTCATTTGTTAGGGAAAATAATATTTCAAACCAACATATTCTTCCATGATGAATATAACGTTTCATTAAATTTAATTTATGTTAATAAAAATTCCAATTTATTTTTGAGTATTTTTTTCATGTAGATGTTTTTCCCACCAATGTTCCCATTTATCTTCTGGAAACTCGAAATTTTTATCTCTAATGATCCTCTTTCTTAATTTATTAAATTTAAAAAATAGTTTCAAGTTTCTTTTAACTATGTGATTTTTTTACAAGTCTACATCAAAATTTGGAAAATGTTTTTCTTATCCTTTAAAAATAGTTTTTTATTATCATACACTTAACATTAAAATTTTAAAAAAATTAATATATCATATTTTTCCATTATTAAATAATAATTTTAAATGTAATGGTTTTAAAAGTATTTTCACTTACACTTCATGAAAATTTTATGTTTTTTTTCACAACATAGTTAGTAAATAATTTATGAAAGGTTGATAATTTCAATATATTTTTACATCTATTTTCCTCAAATAGTTACCTATCATGATTTAATTTGTCCATAATAATTTATAGGTTATTACAATATTAATCCTATTTAAAAATAATATTTTGATATCATTTGACATCTTATAAAGATGTTATGTGATAAGTTTAAGAAACCCATTTCTATAAATGTTCTATTTTAGATTAGATGATGGTTGATTTTATATTTTACACGTATATAAAGATGTTTGATGGGTGGGTAACTACACCACCATAAAATTAATTTAATTATGTTAATATCTCATGCAATATTCTGTTGTGGACATCATATGTTTGTTCACAATGTCCTAAGCATGATAGATTTACTAAAATTTTCAAGCATGGGCATAATAAGTTTGTTCAAATAAACATGACAACAATGAATTTCCTCATATAGGACTTCTTGAGATTATTTTTGTTAAAACCTTCTATTTTTTATCCAAATATGTTTAATTTTCACGATTCTTATCATTTCAATGAAATTTCATGTTTCGAACATTATATATTTTTTATGTATTATGAACTTTATTATCGTTATCTAATATTATATGAATATTGAGAGTTTATTTTTTCTGTATATATTATTTATTATTTATTAATGATATATTTATGATCTTATGTCCACATTATATGTTTTTCAATTATCTTCTGATGTATTTTTATCTTTTATTATGATAATTACACCACCCAATTGTTATCATTTATGTTATGATACCATTTATAATTTTTTATTGTCTGATATCACATATCTCTTTTGTTTCAATCCACCATGTTATGAATAATGTTATATCATATGACATATTTTGGAAAGGATATAAACTAGCATGATTATGTCAAATGTTTTCATGTTTATTAAAATATGATATCTATGTTGTTAATTTTCTAGCCAATAAACATTAGTTCTTTGTCATATGAAACTTATTGTGAGATTTATTATTTCAACCATGGTATTTCTTAATTATTATGTCATGTTTAGCTTTTTAATCTAAATATTTGTATCATTTAGTGAGGATTATAGTAATTTATGCATATGATATTGTTTATATGACAATAATATACATGAATTATGTTGTTAACATGTAAATAATTATCAAGAATAATATCAATATCCGACAAGACTTGAAAATTTAAATAATTAATCAGAGGGAAAGATAGTACCCCATATTTCCCATTCATAAATATCTGTACCATATGAAACAAATCAAACAACAAAACATTAGGATCCCATGAAAATATAATGGGGTTTGAATTACTTCAGATTGTATGACATAAAATGAAATGATGAATTCATCATGATAGAACCAAAATTCCATCACTAAAAAATAACTCATATTAAGGTAATTTAGGGGGTGATTAATGAAATTAAACTCTATATTATAGATATATTTATAATATAATGAGTAAAATTTATGGAAACCAATAATAATAAATTTAATATTTTTTAATATAATAAAAGATGAAATATTCAAAAATTATTTACATATATATCCCAATATAAGAGCCATAAAAATTTCATAATGTTATATTGATAAAATATGTAGTATAGGATAAAATATATTATATTGAAATGTAAAGTATTCATCATATTTGAAATTAAATTTCTCAAAACCCACAATGTAAAAAAATATCTTATTGAAAAGAGGAAAAATATATGAATAAATATCACAAGAGGATTTTTTTACTTTATAAAAAAAGAAAATAATTTTTTTGAATGAAGGAATATGGATATTTAGGATAATGGACTTATTGTAGACAACAAAAATTATTCTCAACAGAAAACAACTTTTCCTCAAAAAAGAAATAAATAAAAGGGATTTATTTGGATGAAATAACATAAATTCCACTAATAGAATTATAATTTAAAAAATAAAATTAATAAGGGTAATACTATAATAATATTAGAAGAAAATATTCAAGTGAAAAATTTTATGACTCAATGAATATGATGTTGAGCCTACAAAACCCATATCGCTATCACAATATATGAATTAGTAATTAATTAGAAAAGTGTTCATTATAAATAATTGTGATTAAACAAATATAGTTGAAATTAAATATAATATATTATTTGGTTTTATGGAACCATACTAAAAATAATAATGTTGAAGAAGAAACATGACAACTAAAGGAAAATGAATTTGAATTATGAAAAACCATAATGTATTATGTATCATTCAAATTAAAAAATAATGGAAGATTAAAAATTAAATTTATTATTAATCTACATGAATTTATAAATAAATTGTTATAAATTTGTTCTATATTAAAGTATATACACCATACAAAAGATAAAATTTGTGTAAAATGGAAAATATATCAATAATATTTTTGAAAAAAAATAAATACCTTTATTATTGACTCTTGAATATGTTCATTAACCTCTAGCATAAAAAATATAACAATGATAATAAAATATTAAATAAATATATCAATATATATTACTATTTATATTCTTTAAGGTTACTAATTAATTATGCAGTAATTATAAAGTTATTCATTATTTTCATTATTAGATGTTATTAACCATGATTATTTTATACAAGTTTCATAAGTTTGATGTCGAAATTAGTTCCTTGAAACCATATTGATAAATCATAGATTATTTATGTTACTAGAAATTATGTTCCATTATTATTTATAATGTTTGAAATTAATTACTTGGGTGTTTAATTTATTATTTATGGAGAAGAAATTAGTGATAAGCTTGTTTCTGTATTTTTTAATAAAAAAATTGGTATGTTTGTAACAATTATACATATTAACATTAACATCCCAAAAAAATTTACTCATAAATATCTATTTATAAAGATAATTTTGTCTCCCCACTCATCCATGAATGTGATATATTACATCGTTAATATAGCTGATTAAACTAACCTAAACAACTACAAGCATTCAACTTTTTGTGGGTATGGTTATAATGGTGATTTATTCATTGCAATATCATAATAATAAAGGTATAATTGTATTATTTAGACCATTTTAATCAGACTAGTAATGTTGGGGTAGATTTCTAAGAAGAATATTAATGACTAGTAATAATAGGAATCTATAAATGATAAAGAAGAATCCATATTTATCTTTGTATACTCAGTTTATGATAATATATTATTATTATTATTATAAGTAGAAACTGTAATTTATCTATTCTTAATAATAATAATTCCATAAATATATATTACATTTAATAAAATAATTCGTATAACCATCCAAAAATGGTGATGAGAAAAATTAAATATGTTATCCATTGAGGCGGTAGCCTACACATACCACATGTGACACATATGTTTTTTAATGTATGGGTGGGAGATATAAAATGGTTGTTACACAAACATAAAATTATTTTAGTATAATAATGGTTCTTATGTCATGTTATTATAGAGGTTTGAATTTTATTTTAGGATAATCATTGATAAGAAAATTTTAGTGGGTTGATTTTTCCAACATGGATGACTTGATTATTCTATTTGAAGACTTCATAGAAACTGGGTATTTGGATATTCTTCATGGGACCATAAGTATAAAAACAAGGAATAAGGTTATAAGGGATAAAAATTGGTAGATTTTAAATGGAATTTAAATAGAATAGTTTGGATTTATTTGTGTGGATGTGATCTAATTTTATAGTTGAAAATGAGGGAATTTTATTTGAAAACTAATAATAGGTGAGAGGTAAAGATTGAATCACATGATATTTAAGTGAGTAGGGAAAATATTGGTTGGTGATACATGTGGGTGTGAATTTCCAACATAAAAAATTAATTCTATAATATCTATATGTCATGTTTATTTATTAAAATTTTAGGCACTTTTATGTTAAACATTTTATCCTCATTTACATGAACCACTCCCTCTAAATGTACCTCACATATGATGATATGGAAGAAATATATTTACCCTTGGGACCCACCGAAATAGTACTCTGCACAAAGGATAATATTCAGTGTGTAATAATCTCATATATTGATGGAATTACACTCAAATAAAAATATTAAATCTGAAGATAAAAAGAATTAATGCCATGTAAATCCACTACATATTTAGAAATAATGAAAACAATATAATAACATAATTTATGTTCAATGTTAATTGATATATTAAATGTCTTAATGTCAATATCACTATAAAATACTATAGAAGTAACTAAAAAATACCACCAATATCAATGCTTGTAATGTATTGACCAGTCACTAAAGTCCTCTTGGAAACCTATAAAATAGTATATATATACATTGGGGGATCATAACATGTATACTAAGTGTTATAGTACCCATGGAATCTCATGAATAGGTGGATAGAGTGTACTAATTCACAAATGAACAAATAGGTTAACCGAGATTCACTAAAATAGGAAATCTAACCAATACTATCCTCACCATAATACACCAACCAAATAATGTCTCCATGTATAAAAACATGTCATAAAAATAATTTAATAAAGGTTATCCCATTACCAATTCACCACTAATTTTATACTCTCCCACCCTAACATCAAATATCTTATGATTCCATTCTATCTAAAAATATAAATATAAAACTAATTTTGATGTCGGTTAGGACACACACCAACCAACTCCAACCTCATGTGGTTTGGACATTGAGAAAGAAATAGTCATCATCAAATCACAAACTCATCCAGATTACAAGGGAAGTATGTAATCATGAATTTGAATGACTAAAACCTCATGATATCCTCCTACCATGAATGAACCCTTCCGCATATCACATCCTCATCACATCATCATGTCTCATGTATTATGTACTAGGGTATCATGAATTTTTTGGAATTCATCATTATCACATCCTCTAACCATTCATGAACCACACAACACATTATTTCCTCATCAACACTTGAAAATATCCCACACCAAACCATTATATTTGATTTAGGATGATTAAGAAATGGGGGGGGGGTGGTTCTTGCAATCTTATTTTCTTCCATACCTAATTTTTAGAAAAATAAAGGAACCCAAAACAATTGGAAATTGATGAGGTTATCATAATATGGTGGGGTGTGTAAGGAAATAACATAATAATCCATGATAAAGAGTCTCAAACAAACCCATCATATGTGTAAATATTTAAAAAGTTATTTTTCATCTCACACAACCACAAAAACATCCCCAAAATAATCTACTAATAGATTCCCCCAATACTGCACCGAACCACCCAACCACTACTCAAAACCACCCAATTCCTTATTTCATCACCAGTTACTCCATTTACATATTTACTGAGTTTCCAACAATTTAAATTTACAAATAAATTTATTTTCACCATAAACTCCAACGCAATAGTCATCATTGAGTTTTTAAACTAATTATCTGGGATTATTTATACCCTATATATTTTAGTTTACATCCCGCATTTAATTAAAAATTCTATTTACCAAACTAATAAAAATATTATTAATCCAACACACATTAAATTTCTCTTCCTCATTAAAATTTAATTCAACTACTAACCCTAAAAATAACCCAACCATGTTATACAATAGTGAATACTCCACATATAAAATACAATCTCTATACAACATAAGAAAATCCATTCCCACTGGAAAAAAAAATCTCACCAATTCAAACTCATAATGAAAGCCCTATAACATTACTTTACATTAGCAATCTTCACCACACATGTCAAATAGTATAGCCTCAGAAAAACAACATTGTTCATCATACCATGTAACTATCATATCCAATAAAATGAAATAAGATACCCACAATACCATGTGAGAAAATTTAAAAATAAAACACTCCCTTATAATAGTGACTTCATCATCCAGATTTACCACAAATTCAGATTCAGTGGCTTTCTTGTTTTTAGGTATTTGTTATCATGGGTATTATCAGACAATTACATGTTTCAATGGGAAACAAATTCATTAGTTGTATATACATTCATAGATTTTAATTAATGGGTTTGTTAATGTAACCAAAACAATAAGTGTTTGAAAAATCACATAAATCATAATCTAAATTGGTCCCCCAGAAGCTAACATTTTTAGTAAGGAAGCAATAAGGTATAATCCTTTATGTACCATCACCAATCATGTAAAAGAATTACAAGAACTCCCATGGCCTTAAATTTAAGATTTATCATATTCATTATCTTCATTATGGAAACCCTTTATATCCAACCATTATATTTTAACAAAAATTATATCCCCACATATATACATTTAATGGGAGAGAATGAGGTCCCTCCTACATTTATTGGATATTTAAAGAGAATGACCAATCATAAAATAATTATCAATCGTTCGAACGTCACCAATGTAAAAAAGGAAACCCAATAGATCATAACCATAAAATATCTTCCCCAAACCATTATAAAAATATAAAATATTTATTTTGTTAACCATAAAAAAACTTCAAAAAATATAGAATAATACATGGGACAAAAAGTGGGATAGTGGTACCAAGAATCAAGGGAACTATTGTTTATATAATAAAAGAGGTAGAAAACCTCATGAAAGATGAAAAGGGTAACATAGTGGTATGAAGTCCATTAATTATTTTATTAGAAGGAAAATAAATGATAAATAGTGGTGACACCCTTTATCTATAGATGAATCCAAAATGGACCTTCCATGGTGTAGAGATTACCCACTAAGTAGTTGTCTCCATCGATTGAAGGATACATAAATATCCTATGGTGACTTCAACCCTTTTGGGTGTTTTAAAAATTGATTTTAACATCAACTAAACCTAATCTATGAAATATTTTGATCTATGTTAGTTCATATGATTTCCAAAATTAATATCCATTTTGATAATGTATAAAAATCCTGGCTATTTTCTCCACACTATGGCTAGGACCATGGTGTATTGAGCTTTGTATCCCTATGTTGTATATTTTGTACTATAAAACAACACACCCATCACCATACCCTTCCCTATGAGTTTCCAATATACCTATATTACATAGGGTGACCATCCAAGTGACACACCCAAAAACATGTAGAGAAAGTATATTTCACTCACCATGGAAAATCCCAACACCACATGACCATCCCTATGACATTACATTAATTTCCCAAGGCTGTCCTGACCCGTCCCCCGGGGGTCGTGTCATAACAACCCCAAACCCGCCTTCCATATGCCAGGGGCTGAAGACTAGCACCAGAAGCATAAATCCCTAAACTAGGAAAGAATTACCTTTAAAACTGTAACCAAACACAACCGAGTACAACTGGAAGCAAACACTGAGTAAAAACTGTATACAAAAAGAGAGTTCTGGAAAGTAAAAAGGGGCCGAAAATACAAGCCCAACTGTAAAGTACAAGTACAACTGAAAATGTGAAAAACAACGGAATGGTGAAAGATGATCCTAGATCGTCCACCATGGATCCTACCAGAAGGGTAGGTATAGATAGCCTCATCAGCACTCCACATCCATCAGACTCCTCCGTGTATCGTCTCGTCATAAGGTCCACCTATGGGTACTGTCAAGTCCTGGCGCTCTCAGCCTATGTCAGCGATGTCTGTCGTCTACATCCAACACAACGTGGGGCGGGCATAGCCCGTACAGGGGTGAGTATAATGATACTCAGTAGGGACCCAGAGACTCTCAATTTCTGACAAAATCCAACAAGGATAACCAAAAATTATGAAATCGAAAGATAACCCCACTTAGGTATATGCCCATAAAAATACCTAAGTTATCAAATAATCCATCTCGTTCATGAGGAAACACAAGAGTTGCTGACTTAGCTGAAAAAGGTATACAACTTTTGTAGAGTTATAGAGATGATCGGATGTAGTCACTGATTCATCCAAGATGTCAGACCCACACAGGATCCCAGACTAGCAGTTTGAACTATCAGACCCATACAGGATCCATGAATAGTAGTCGGAGATGTCGGACCCACATAGGATCCAGGACCAGCTAAGCTGTCGGACACACATAGGATCCAAGACCAGCTATTCTGTCGGACCCACACAGGATCCAGGAATAGAAGTCAGAACTGTTGGACCCACACGGGATCGAGGAACAGTTGTTAGAGTGCAGCGAGCCGTAGAGTTTCTACAAGAGTGCTTGATTCCAAAAGTGTCTTCTCCTCAAGCCAAGAGAAGATATATCAACAACCACAAAGTCCAATGAATATGTATCTCAAAGGTCCATCTCTTCATCGGAGTCTCAAGGCAATAGACGACGCGTCAATCGGACGCTCGGTCTGTGAGTTATTAGCTTTTTAGTCCTGGGGGCCCGATTGGATTCGTGTACGATCCAAACTGACTGTAACTCAACATTTCCCCGAACTCCAGTGGGGTATACTCAAGGGAACATAGTGCTCCATGAAAACTAGTGCCACTGATGATTCGTCAAATGAACGTCTAGTGCAAAATATATGGCCCAAGAAGTTAAATGGTTCAGTAGTGGGCCCGGGTCTGGTCCGACTCGGTCAAACCGACTTGGCCCAACCCAGTTGGGGCCAACCTGGTATGGGTCGACCCAGACAGACCTGTTGGGTCTGACCCAGCCTGTTGGGTGGGTCAGCCCGCTAGGTTGGGCCTAGTCCACTGGGCCCGACCCAGCAGACTACGGGGGAGGTTCAGCTCGGGCTTGGGGCCAGTTCGGCCCAGATCATTGCGAGGGCGCAACTCTGACCGAAGGGCGCTAGGGAGCCGGGACACTGTCTCGGACGAGAGTGCGTGGGTCGCGCGGAGGCCGGCTCGGGGGCATCCAGTTCAGGGTGGCGCGGGCGAAGGCCAGCTTGGGGGTGGCTGGGCAGGTCGCGGAAGGGCGCTCTGGGGTCCGCTGGCAGGTGGCTTGGGTGATGGTCAGGGCACCAGGGGGGCCACATGCATGCGTCCTAGGTGCTAGGAAGGGTGTCAGGAGGCCACTGGCAGGCCGGCCTGGGCACTGGGTAGGGCGCCGGAGGGCCTCAGGTAGGCGGCCTGGGCGCCGGGCAGGGTGCGGTAGGGGCCGGGCAGGTTGTGGGGTCACCGGGTAGGGCACGGAAGAGCGCTAGGAATCCATGGGGGCACCGACAGGGCACTTGGAGGTCATAGGTAAGTGGGCCATGCACCGGGCAGGGTGCCGACAGTGTTCAGCTTGGAGCTTTGGTGCGCCGCGGGGGCGGTACGATTCACAGAGGCCGTGGGTAGTGTGGACTTCATCGTTTCCGCCTTCGTCACTATCGCCTCATCATCATGTCGTAGAACTCCACAAGAAAAGAGAACACTAGGGAGGATGTCATGCCATGTTTGGTTGGCTCACACCCTCCGCATTTATGGAGGTATCATTTGGCTCATCATGAGAAGAAGATTATCATTAATACATCCGCAACAATCCCATTTTATCCTTTGAAGAAGGTAAGAAAAAGGTACAAAATCAAGAATCAATAAACCCCCTACCTATTGTTCGTCGCTCATTAGCAGAGTCACAGAAGGAAGATGATGAAGACTGTCGTTCGTTGCGTCTACCGCACGTCCCCAATTCCGAGCAGCATCAGTTCATTGACGACGTTGCAGAGGGTAGGTCGGTAGGTGTCAGGGGTAGAAGGTCGAGGAAGAAGTCGAAGATGATTCGTCACCGGTGTTCTTCATTGGAAGAACACGTTCTTTGTTCTTCATTCTTTGTTGGGAGCTTTTCTCCCTTCTACCAAATTCCACCAAAAGAGAATGACAACCAAACTAATAATAATAGATTGTCTCTTATTTTAATGTTGTTATGTAATTCAGAATGGAGAGTTAAATTACACAGGATCCCCTCAATTAAACCACGAGAGTGGGCACAATTAATAAAAAGAGGAAGGTGGAACCAATTAATGGTTGATGAGGTCAAGGGACTCCCCCCTCATTAATGAGAGGAGTTGGGAGATTTTACACCATCCCATTAATTGGGGGGTTTTAGTCTCGAGTAGTCCCCATGTCGTAACCTCACACACGAGGTTATGTTCGGGTGGGCCCCACCACCATAACCTCTCATGGGAGGTTAGGGGGTGGTGGTCCCACCTCCAACTCCCATGTGGAGGTTTGAACCAACAACCACTCGCATGGTAGCTTTAAATAAAATAAAGTGTTGTGGACTTTATTTTATTGTTTTTTATAAATATCCTAAAACTAACTTTTATTCTCGACCATCTGCCGTCGAGGTGAATGTATTTTTAAGAGAATAGAGGCACTTCGAGTTCAACGGTGCCCTTAGATTTTAGTTCTGAGAACTTCTTCAAAAGTTATAAAATCTCGCACGTACGTTTAATGAACATACCATAGAAAAACATCAGAAATTGATTCTCGGCACACCGGGCCTCATAATCCTGTGCCGTAAATTTTCGCGGACTCACAAAAATACGTTTTATTTAATAAAATAATTCCCATGGAATTTCTGGGTCTTTACATTCTCCCCAACTCATGGATTTACATCCCTGTAAGCTACAACTCGAACTATGGGAACAAATGGGGGTACTGAGCATACATTTGAGCCTCCCGTTCCCATGTGCTCTCCTGGAGGTTCCCGTACTGCCAAAAAACACACACCAGAGGTATCGCTCATCCACGTAGGACTTGATCTGGTCAAACATTAATCTCCACTGGAACCTCTATTAATGTCACCACAACGTCGATGTCCTTCTCTCCATGGTTGATAATGTTGGAAGGGTCGTGCACGTATCTCCTCAATTGTGATACGTTGAAGACGTCGTGCACTCGGTGCAACTGAGGTGGAAGAGCCAAGCAATAATCCACCTTTCCTACTCTGTTGAGGACATGGAAAGGTCCAATAAATCTTGGAGATAAATTTCCGCCTTGGAAAAATCTCCATAGATCTCGTTGAGGTGAAACTCATAGAAAGACATGGTCACCATCCTCAAACTCTAAAGGTCTACATCTCTTGTCAGTATATGACTTCTACCTACTCTATGCTGTCTTCATCTACTCCAAGATGATCTGCACCTTCTTCGTAGTAGCTTGTACTATCTCTGGTCCCACTAGTGCTGACTCCCCTGGGTCTATCCAGCACAAGTCTGATCCCCAAGGTCACCCGTACAAGTCCTCAAATGGTGTCATACCACTGGTGGATTGATAGCTGTTGTTGTAGGAAAACTCCACCAATGGTATGTGATCCTCCGAGCTGCGACTGAAGTCAAGGACATAAGCACATAGCATTTCATCGAGTGTCTGAATGGTCTGCTCAGTCTGAACATCTGTCTGAGGATGGAAGGTGGTTCTCAAGCGAAGATATGTCCTGAAATCTTCCTACAACCCTTTCCATAGCCGGGAAGTAAACAGTGTGTCATGACCATAGATAATAGAAGAAGGTACTCTATGTAGCCTCACAATCTCCTGCATGTAGAGGCGTCCCAAGATCTCTATTGAACCCTGCTCTCTGATCGATAAGAAGTGGGCCGACTTTGTGAGTTGGTCAACGATCACACAAATCGAGTCGTGAACCCTAGGAGTACGTGGAAGGCCCGTCATGAAGTCCATGGATATCCAATTACACTTCCACTCTAGGACCTCTAAAGGCTGAACCAAGCCCGCTGGTACCTAATGCTTCACCTTTACTTGCTGGCAAGTGAGGCAGCAAGAGATAAACTCTTCTACCTCCTTCTTCATACCCATCCACCAGTGCCGTCGGCGAAGGTACTGGTACATCTTTTTCACACCTGGATGTACCACTAGAGGGGTGATCTAGAACTCCCTCAACACATCCCCCTAAAGTGAAACTAGCACCATAGTATATCCTATGAAGAGAATGATGTGATCCCCACCTTCAATAAATCCATCAGGTGCATGCCCTGTGGATATTTGAGCACGTTGTGCCTCACAGTCAGCGTCCCCATTCTGTGCTTCCCTGACTCGCTGAAGGAGTGGGTGAGTTACTGTAAGAGACTGTAGAAATACTGCTCAGTCTCAATCCACGAAAGATATCTTGGAAGTTGCTAGCTTCTCTGTCACCTCTCCTAGCAGCTGTATACCCGATATCTTGCTTAGTGAATCTGCTACAACATTCCCCTTCCCAATAGTATGGACTATCTCTAAGTCATAATACTAGAGGAACTCAATCCAACTTCGCTGTCTCGGGTTCAGGTCCTTCTGAGAGAAGATATACCTGAGACTCTTATTATCATATTACATGATAAAATGCTCTCCCATCAGATAGGGTAGCCACATCTTCAAGGTGAAGACCACTGCTGCTAAATCCAGGTCATGGGTAGCATAGTTCTGCTCGTGTTGTCTCAACTGTCAAGAACCATAAGTAATCAATGCTCTCTCCTGCATCCGGACACACCCGAGTTTGGTCCCGGATGCGTCATAGTAGACTATATACCCTATTCCTTCCTCTAGATGCCTCAAGATGGGGGCACTAGTCAGCCTCTACCTTATATCCTATAATCTTTATTAGCATCTCTCTGACCACATGAAGGGTTTCCCCTTTTATGTCAAGGCTGATAGTGGTGCTGCAACTCTGGGGAAGTCTAGAACGAACCTATTATAGTATCTAGCCAAACCCAGAAAACTTCGTACCTCCATCACACTCCTGGGAGGCTCCAAAGAAAGTACCACTTCAATATTCTCTAGATCTACTACAACTCCAGCCTCCGAGATGATGTGTACCAAGAAGTGATCCTCTCGAATCCAAAACTGACACTTCAAGAGCTTACCATAAATCTGGTGCTCACGAAGTGTGTCAGTACTACCTGCAATTGGTAGCCATGCTCCTCCTCAATAGTCGAGTAGATCAGAATATCGTTGATGAAGACTACGACAAAGAGATCGAGGTATGGCTAGAAGATCCTGTTCATGAGTCCCATGAACACTACTAGAGGGTTCGTTACGCTGAAGCTAATAACCAAGAACTCGTAGTGGACATACCAAAACTTGATGTCCGTCTTTTGAACAACCTCATCTCTAACTAAGTGGTAGTGATAGCCTGATCTGAGGTCTATCATCGAGATCCACCGCGCTCCCTTCAGCTGATCAAAGAGGTTGTCGATCCTTGGGAGTGGCTACTTGTTCTTCACAGTCACCTGATTTTAGTGACAATAGTCAACATAGAGGCTCAAACTCTCGTCCACCTTCATGGATAACAAAATCAGATCTGCCCAAGTGGAAACACATGTCCAGATGAATCCTTTCTCCTGCAAGTCCTCCACTTGTCCCTGCAACTCAAAAAGCTCATCGGGAGCCATCTGATATGCTGGTGTAGATATCAGTGTCGTCTCGGGGTAAAAGTCAATGTAGAAGTCCACCTCTCTGCGAGGAGGTAGTCCTGGAACATCATCAGGGAAAACATCCGCATACTATTCCACCACTACAGGATAGCTTTGAATCTCCACATCAACTACTCTGAGGGTAAGGCATGACAACTGATGAGTGATCGACTACACCCTCCTCCGAGTAAGTTCATCATGCGCTGCAAAGGCTCCCTTCTTGCTGGTGAAGGTGAACCTGGTCCCATCTGTGTGGACACACCGCACTTTACGCCTAATAAAGTCAATCTGATCATGGACTGTAGATAACCAGTCCATACCCAAGATGACATCATAAGGCCTCGATGCCACTATGATGAGATCCCAACTGAAGCTCTCGCCTCCTAGAGTAAGCTCCCACTACCGGCACCAGTGCTTAATCGTCGATTCTGCTCATGTAGAAGTCTCTAGCCATAAGGATCATGCCAAAAACTCCATCGAAATCTCTGAGTTCCAAATGGGAGTAGTGGAAATGAAAGAGTGACTGGAACCTGGGTCTATAAGAACTACAGCTATGGTGGAGTAGACACAGATCGTACCTCAAATCATCCCCGGAGCACCATGGTTGTATGCCTTAGCTGCCTTGAGCTGAGCTCTTCCCTATCCACCAGCTCATTGCTGTCAGAGTGGACCTCCTGGTGGTTGTAGCTGTAACACCTCAAGTTATCGTCCACCACTAGCTGCACGGCAAGCTCCTCTGCCATGTCTGCCTGCTCCTTGTGGTCCACCTCGATCGAACCTCTTCCTCTACCTGGGAGGTCCCTCAACTGTCTTCTGATAATTAGTACAGCGGGTCGGATAGTCACGAGCCATGTGAACCTCCCCGCCACATGAGAAGCAATATATATTCCTAACATGACTGGCTCTATCTGATGTGCCTCGCATAACCGAACTTGTGTCCTATGGTCATCCACCAGATGGTCTGGTCCGCTTGGACCTCTGTGACATCATTCTACTACCTGCTATAGAGGACTCCACAACATGATGCCCGGCGGTGGGTCTTACTGTTGGTGACTTCTCAACAAGGAAACCATCCACTAAGAGGGCTCACTCCATCACCCCTTCCTGCATCGAGATGATGAGGGAGATCATCGAAGCTCTGATCTCTCACATGAGCCCCTTCTTGAAGGTCCGGGCACTGAAAAATGGGACATGCACCATTTCTGTGGAGTAACATGAGAGGTCGGTGAACCTCATGGAGTACTATTCCACTTTAATGATACCCTGCTATAGATGTAGTACCTCCTGGATCCACACCACACGTAGTGTGGCTGGGACAAACTTCGCCCGAAACAGGCTCTCAAAGTCTTCCCAGAGAAGTGTCATCTCGTCATGCACCTGAAGCATGATCCTCCACCATTTACCTGTTTCTTCCTAAAGGAGACTCACATAAAGGATCACCATAAGATCTGCTGGTGTCCCTACTAGTCTGAAAACTCTCACCATAGCCTCTAGCCAATCCTCACCAACCTGTGGGTCCATCTCTCTCCTAAACCAGGGCGGCCTATGGTGCTGGAACTCATGCAACACGCTCAGGTGGAATTAACTCTCTACTGCTGGGACTGGTGATATCGGTGGCCCAACGGGTAGTGGTACCGCTGGAGCCTCCGTTGTAATAGGGACCTGCACCAAGGGATCGTCGCTCAGTGGGCTGCCATCTCATACATCTCTCCAAACCCTGGCTAGCTATCTATGTAGAGGAATCCTGAAAAGAAATAGGCGCACCACAATCAATAAGTTATACCTGGAGATATGAACCAAAGAGATCACAAATAAAACTCTTGTAACACACACACAATCAGTGTCTTCGTGCACTGAGTCAGAAACCAGAAGCCAGGGTCCTGGTGTATGGATACGTTGGCCGCCACACCAATGCTGGAATCCATGAACTAAAAACCACACTCAGTACCATTAACACTATTGCCTCACAGAAAAGAATGATTATATTCCTATGTTATGTGGTAGAACAGACTTCTGTGATAGCAATTTGTCACGACCTATCCATTGGGGCCTGTGTCGTAACTACCCCAAGCCTGCCTTCCATAGGCCAGAAGATGGCGACTAGCACCAAAGGCGTAAATCCCTAAACTGGGAAGGAATTACCTATATAACTATAACAAAAAACAACAGAGTACAACTGGATGAAAACACTAAGTAAAAACTATATACAAAAATATAGTGCTTGAAAGTAAAAAGGTGCCACAAATACAAGACCAACTGTAAAGTACGAGTACTACTGAAAAAGAGACAAAACATCTAAATGGTGAAAGTAGCTCCTGGATCATCCACCACGGATCCTACCTGAAGGGTAGGTATAGATATCCCCCTCATCACTCCACGTTAGCCAAACTCCTCAGTGTACCATCTTGTCGTAAGGTCCACCTCCGGGTACCCTCCAGTCATGGCGCTCTCAGCCTCTGTCAGCACTGTCCATCGTCTACATCCAACACAACAAGGTGTGGGCATAGCACGTGTAGGGGTGAGTATAAAGATACTCAGTAGGGACCCCAAGACTCTCAAGGTCTCAGAAAATTCAACAAGGATAACCACAAAGTACGAAATCAACAGATAACCCCACTTAGGTATATTCCCATACATGTACCTAAGTTATCAAGTAATCCATATCGTTCATAGGGAAACACAAGATTTTATGACTCAGATCACATAGGTATACATCATTTGTTGAGTGATAAAAATGATAATATGTAGTCACTGATTCATCTAAGCCGTCATACCCACACAGGATATAGGATCAGAAGATGAAATAGTCGGACCCACACAGGATCCAGGAACAGTAGTAGGAGCTGTCAGACCCACACAGAATCCAGGACCATGTATTCTTTCGGACCCACATAGGATCCAGGAATAGAAGTCAGAACTGTCGGACCCACACAGGATCCAGGAACAGTCGTCAGAGTGCAGCCAGCCACAGAATTTCTACAAGCGTGCTTGATTCAAGAAGGGTCTACTCCTAAATCCAAGAGTCAATACATCAACTAACATGAAGTCCCATGAAGATGTATCTCAAAGGTCTTTCTTGTCATCAGGGTCTCAATGCAGCAGACTAAGCATCAATCAGACACCCGGTCTCTGAGTTATTAGCTTTTTAGTTCTGGGGGCCCGGTTGGATTCGTGTATGATCCAACCTGACCGTAACTGAAAATTTCCGTGAACTCTAGTGGGGTATAATCAAGGGACCTTCATGCTACAAGAAAACCAGTGTCGCTGATGGTTCATCAAATGGACGTCTGGTGCCAAAGATATGGCCCAATAAGGTAATAGGGTCAGTAGTGGGCCTGGGTCTGGTCCAACCCATTCGGACCGACTCATCCCAACACTGTTTGGGCCAACCTAGTCTGGGTTGACCTGGATAGACCCATTGGGTCTGAGCCAGCCTGTTGGGAGGGTCAGTGCGTTAAATTTGGCATGGTCTACTAGGCCCGTCCCAATGGACTACAGGGGTAGTTCGGCCCAGGGTCGGGGCCAGTTCGGCCTGGAGCGTTGCGAGGGTGCCGCTCAGTCTGGAGGGCGCGAGGGAGCCTGGATGCTAGCTAGGTCAGAAAAGAAAGGGTCACATTGAGACTGGCTCGGTGTTGGTCGGTTCGGGGTGGCGCGTGCGAAGGCCGGCTCGGGGGCGGCCGGGCAGGCCATGGCCGGGCGCCAGGGGGGGCATGGGCAGGCGGCCTAGGCGCCGGGCAGGGCGCCGGGGGGCCCCAGGCAGGCAGTGTGGGTGTGGGGCAGCACACCGGGAGGGCCGTGGGAATGCGCCTAGGCGTCAAGAAGGGTGCCAGAGGGCTGTGGACAGGTGGCCTGGGAGCCGGGCAGGGCGCGACAGGGGCCAGGTAGGCTGCGGGGGAGCCGGGAGTCTGTGGGTAGGAGGGCCGTGCGTCGGGCAGGGCTACAATGGTGTTCTTCCGGGAGCATCGGTGTGCTGTGGGGGTGGCACGATTCGCGGAGGCCATGGGTGGCGTGGCCTTCGTCATTGCCGCCACCGTCGACATCGCCTCATTGCCATGCCGTAGAACGCCACAAGAAAAGTGAAAATGACAGAGGATTTCGGGCCATGTTAGGTTTTCCCACACCCTCCACGTTTAGGGAGGTATCATTTGGCTCATCATGAGAAGAATATGATCATTAATACGTTAAAAAAAATCCAATTTTATCCTCTAAAGAGGTAAGAACAAGGTAAAACATATAAAAGGAATAAACCCCTACATCTTGTTCGTTGCTCCTTGTTGGAGTCACGGAAGGAAGACCATGAAGACTGTCATTCGTCGTGTCCACCGCAGGTCCCCAATTCAGAGCTGCGTCGGTTTGTTGACGACGTTGCGGAGGGTAGGTCAGTAGGTTTCTGGGGTAGAAGGAGGAGGAAGAAGTCGAAGATGATTCCTCACCGGTGTTCTTCATTGGAAAAATGCGTTATCTATTCTTTGTTCTTCATTGGGAGATTTTCACCCTTCTCCCAAAATCCACCAAAAGGGAATTTCAACCCAACTAATAATAATAGATTATCTATTATTTTAATGATGGAATGTAATTCAAAATGGAGAATTAAATTACATAGGCTCCCCTTAATTAAACCACGAGAGTTGGAACAATTAATAAAAAGGGGAAAGTGGCACCAATTAATGGTAGAGAAGGTCAAGGGACTCCCCCTATATAATGAGGGGAGTTGGGAGATTTTCCACCCTCCCATTAATTTGGGGGGTTTTAGTCTTGTGAGGTCCCCACATCGTAACCTCACACGAGAGGTTATGTTAGGGTGGGCCCACCACCATGTGCTCTCATGGGAGGTTAGGGGGTGGCGGTCCCACCTCTAACTCCCAAGTGGAGGTTTTAACCAACTAACACTCGCATGGTAGCTTAAAATAAAATAAATTATTAAACACTTTATTTTATGTTTTTTTATAAAAAAAACTAACTTCTATTCTCGACCATCTGCCGTCGAGGTGATAGTCTTCTTAAACGAATACCGGTGCTGCGAGTTCAACGGTGCCTTCAGATTTTAGTTCTTAGCACCGGTTCAAAAGTTTTAAAATCTCTCTTTTAAGTTTACTGAATGTACTAGAAAAAAACATTATAAATTGATTTCGGGAACACCAGGCCTCAGAATCAAGCGTCGTAAATTTTTTCAGATTCGCAAAAATCCCATGTATTTAAGAAAAAATTTTCCACGGAGGTTCCGTCTCTTTACAAAGGCAAATACAACCAACACTATTTCCCCCACAATTTTGTGGTGATCCAATGAATCAAAATAACTCTCTTTTAGACACTATAATATCACTAAAATACATCATTGATCTACCATATCATATATAAACATAATGGGATTGTTTTTTTGGAATTCAGGACCACATATTTGATACCTCTCAAAATATTATAATCCTTGAGAAATAATGAAAATCCTAACTATAATGGGGAAAGAGGGAAATGTTTTAAAAACCATCCCATAATATCCCACTTAAGGATTTTATTAAAACCCCCGCACAAAAAACCAACAAAGGGTGATCAGATAGAGAAAAAGGCAAATTTCAAAAACCAGTAATAAACAATGTGTTACATTGTAACACCCCAAGGATTTAAAAATAAATAATGAATTCATGAAACACTGCACCTCTACAAAACACCACTTTGTTATAACCTATCCAGTAAACATAACTTTTTCCACATCTATGATTTGATATTCAGAAAATAGACATACACAGTCGAATTTAGTAAGATATTTATAGTCAAATAAGGAAAATTATTTTTTTGGTTGAATATTAAAATAACCTCATAAATAGAAATATGAATATTAATATGACCCTTATTAATAGTATATAATATTAATATTTTATTTTCAGAAGGTAAAAATATATTGAGATCTTAATTAATTTTTCAGTGTGATATAAAATTAATTATAGTTTTAATATTATTATTTTCCGAATAAATTGTGATTTTATATAAAAATTAAATTAATAATATTAGGAAAATTATTTTCAAAAAATGATGTTCATTTTTTAATTCTACACATTAAAAAATGGTTAGGGTGAATTTTTTATGATTTTTTTTGGAAATACATGATGTTTTTGATGAATAGTAAAATACAATAATTTACGATAAATACCAAATGCATGATTTATTGAGTCATAGGTGATTTAAGGATGATGTAAGGCCAAATAGTTCGAAATATCACGAACAGATTACTATTATTGGTCATAATAATCAATTATATTTGTTTTATTTGGAAAAATAATAAACTAATGATTATGATATTTAATAATTACTCATCCCTTCCACTATAAACCCACCCATCAATCCCTTTTCTATTCACCTGTATAATCCTTTAATCTCCTCAAACATCGGCCTAAATACCCTTACTAAGTCACTCCCCATGTCAAAGTGCTCTTGGTCTTTCAAAAAGACCAAAACCCCTTCCCTTAAAGTGATTCTCTGGGAGGTGGATTCAGAAGGTAAATTCACATTTTATTTCATTCATTTTCATTTCAAGTTCCATTCTATTTTCTTCCTCTCCTAACATACCCTTTCTAAATGACCATAATAACACCAGTATCATCTATATACTGGAATTATATAATGTGAATGGAAGAACAATCATAAATATCCTTAATCCCTCTCTTTTATTTTATAAATTAAATCAATGCTTGTAAGGTGCCAATTTTCAACATTCGTGGAAGACGAAGTTTAGTTCTTCAATTCATCCTTCATTACTGGCCTAGAAACCATTTTATTGTTGTACTAGACTATAATATAATTATTATAACCTATTTCATGTTCATTAACCATGTAAAATCCCATGCAAATAAAGAATATAACATTTTCATATTTATTAAAATTTTTGAATTAAATATTTATATTACATTAAAGGGGATTCTTTTTTCGATGGATTACTCTATACACAATAATGTGTTTCTTTAAAATCTTTTGTTTCACACAATGTTGAGTCATACTAAAAACTAACAATATAATGTTATTTTAAATGATATTTAATGCCTAGTCATTGTATTGGCGAGAATGGATAGAACTGACAAAAATATTAATATACATGTCTGTTATATGTTTTTACATTTTCCCAATAAATTTTAGAGGCTTAAAATAAGAAAGAATATGATTTTAAGCATAAGTACTCAAATATTTTTTAGAAGGACGATTTACCATCTTCTATTGGTGAACCCTCTATAAATATAGTTTTGGTATGTTTTATATCCCTTATTGGACAAAATAAAATACCTATTTATAATTAATACATCAAAATTTATCTTCGGTAAATTTTTGGAATTTTTCTGATAAAATTCATTTTTAATGAATAATGAAAAAAACTATATTTTAATTCAAAACTACCATTCTATCTAATTGATTTAAAAGGTTATATTACCATTTTAATTGGTTTTAAAGTGTAATTATATTATGTTTTAACCATTTAATCCAATTTTGGTCATTGTAAGTAATTTCACTTTGATATTTGACATAAATAAGTGTCAGTAATTTGATAGATATTAATTCTTAAAAACATGATTTTTTGTTTTGACAATGGGAATTAATTTTTAAATAATATCTACCACATCTATTCTTTGAATTTGGAAATTTTTATTCCATATTTTTAATCAAGGGGTCAAAATTGTGGGACTACATATGTTTTAATATTATACATTATGAATATTTACTTGAGTAAAAATTTAATTTAACATGGTCAAATGGTAAATCTTGTAAATATGGTAACAAAATATTATTATAATAACATAAAATTACTCTAACATGTGTCATAATTAAATTGGTTAATACATATCAGACCAAGGGAATCCTTGGGTCAATTTTGGGACCCCATGGAGCAACTTGGAAGTGATAATGACACTTTATATTAATTAATTTAAAGTAATGGAAAAAATGACACAAACATATATCTTTTAGAAAATAAATTTTTACATGGGGTTATATATGTTATCCCTTAGACTATAAATATTAATTTTAAATATAAAACTATTTCCTATATCATGATATTTTTTTTATAATTTTTAGACATCAAATAAAAAAAATATTTTTGACATAATAATGATTCTATGTTTACCTCATTAATGAATGATTTAAATTAATGACATTATAATGATTCACAAAATTTTCCAAAACCAATCCAGTTCTTATTGGATGATTTTTCTTTGAATATGAGTCATCTTATCTTCGACTTTGATGTGTTTTAGACCTTTATATTCTGATAATAATTATATAATAAAATAATATTTTCATGTTTTCTTAAAGAGCCCCTCCACCCTTATAAAAAGCCCTCACTTATAACCCATTACTCACACATATCAAGCCTCTTGGATCATAAAAAATATTCCCCATTAAGCTCCCTAAATCCCTCTAGGCCTCCTAGAATACTTACCCTAGGAAAAAGAAAATTCATGTAAACCATTTGGGTCAAATCAAAGGAAGATACCAGATTTAAAGGTAACATCTTCTCTTAAGTTCTTTTGTTTTATTTTAATCTTACAACCCCATAAACTATTTTAATTACTAAATTTTATAACAAAAATAGTATCCTCAATATACTAGGTTGTTTTTATTATAATTATATTAACTACACTTACACATACCTCAATCAAATTGGTATTGAACATACTGTTTCTGTGGATGGAAAACTAATGCCTCACGAAATGATGATTGTTCAATATTCTCCTACCACCTCTTATGGTATCCATTAATATTTAATTGTATTTATATATTATATATATTATGTTTATGTTTTATCTATTCTTATATAATTTTTATTTACAAATAAAACATAATTCTATCTAATATGTGTAAATACGATAATTTCATTTGAGGAAGTGCGGACTACACTCCCCTAAAAGTGATATGACTCATTCATTTCATACGTTGTATGTATAAATGACGGAGTTAATGAAATTATATATGATATTATATAGGAATTATAATATACCTTTTTATCATTGTGGTTTTTCCATTAAATAAAAAATATAAAAGAAAGTAGTGTGCATGCGTATATACAATTTATCATCTCCATGAACAGTTCATTTCATTTCTTGTCTCCAAATGTTATTTACTATTATAAATAATTATATATATACTAGATATATATGATATATATGATATCTAAATCATTAATATAATTTATGAGATAAGAGAATTTCTACAACATGGTCAATTTTTAATTATAACAAGTTCATATTTAACTTAAGTTCTGACCATAAAAAAATATCCAATACAAACACAAATAATAAAATAATTGTTATAACAAGGTAATAATGGATAAAAAAGGAATAATGAACTTTTAAAAGGTTCTTCATAAATTATAAAATAAATTTATTTTTTTATTTAGGCGATTAAAGAATGATTGAGTCAATTCTGACATGTGGTTAGGGGTTTCTTATCTCACTTTTAATTCCGTGAGATTTCTTTTGTTCACCAATTATTTTTTTTGCATGGAATGTATTTTGTACTTAAATTTAATATATATTATAATTATTCTGTTTGTATTCATGGTATTATGTGATTCATTTGGTGTTTATTAACTTTTGGTCACACGACTCGATTGATTACAACGTAGTGAGAGGTTTTCATCTCACTTTTTATTACCATGAGATTCATGATATATTTTCCACTATTTAATTTTTTTAGTGTATGTACTGCCCATGATTATATTATTTGTGTAATAGACTTCAGTTTTTTTAATTAAATCTTCATTGAATGATCCTTCATTCATGGGGTGTATGTTTTGTAAGTTATCAAATCGGTAAGGGAACCTTTCCCCCTCCACTTTTTAAAATACTTATTTTAATTATGTATTTTATTTAACAACTTATTATATTGGGATATGTTATTATATATCTTTATTGATTTAAATTTTATGTCCAAAGTGATGAGATACCATTTTCCCTTTCATCAAATCATTATCGGAATTTTAATGTGACGTCGTTAGTCTGTTGAATTTCTGTAAGGGAACTTTTTAACCCAATTTCAATTCTTTGGGTTAAAATTCTACATGTTGGTTATGTCATGGAATGAATATGTGTGAATTAACTATGCTTTTTTAACATTGAATATAAAATCATATTTAGTGTATTTATATTTTTTACACATAATTATTTAATTGATTTATCCTTAATCTATGGATACCATCTTTATAAGGGATTTCATATCAATTTACACTCCATTGAGACTTCATTTTTGTTATACGGAAATTCACATTTTTATGGTTTATATATTTTCCTTTGGAATATGATATCATGAATAACTTTATTCTCACAATATTATAATGTTTTTACTATATGTTATTCTGTAATTATTTTTTTCAAGAATATCTCATTTGGTTAGGATTTCCTTAACTAAAATATCATTTTTAAGATTTAATATTATAAATTTTATCATAAATGTCCATCTATTAAAAATGGTTTTAAGGATTTAATTATATGGAAATTAATGTTTTAAAATTATAATTCCTTAAAAATATTCAATGTGGTATGGGACACATTGATTTAAAAATCACATTTTTAAATGTTTTAAATGGTTTTGAAAGTGGTTTGGAATGGAATTGGTTATGCCAATATCTTTAAATGGTATATTGTTATTGCAATGTGGAAATGTTATCTCTGCTTTATTCTTGTTTTATGTGTTATGAATATGTTATTTTTATTGGGAATTATTTACGTATAAGGTTGGTTCTGTGATAAACCTAGGGCTGGTGATCCCGAGATATCTTTCCAATAAATTGGACAACATGACAGAGGTAACATTAATGTTTCTCCTATGAGATTTAAGAAATATAATATGATGGGTAATCCAATATAACTCCCTACATAGTTGTGAAAACTATAATGTAAGTATGATATGGATGCCACAAGTTGCCTTTGTGATTTATCATTTCTATGTGTTATTCATTAATTTTAGGATTTCATGAGTCATGTTATGATTTAAAAGTATAGTTTCCTTGATTTGTATTTATTGATGGGTTAATGTTTCCTTTCTTTATTTTATAACCATTCCTATGATTTTTATGCTCATCCCATGTTTCTGAAACATAGGACTTAAAGATGAATAGGGTCAAGGATGGTATCAAGGAAATGTCATTCTCTCTAAAACATAGAACTAGACATGTTTCTTTTTAAGAGTTTTTATTTTATAAAAAATAGATAAATAGTAGTAGTGTCTATATGTAATTTTCAAGTTGATATATAATTTTTATGGCCTAATTATCTGAATTTATAAACCTGAAAATATCCTCAATGTTAATTATTCATTTAATTCAAGATTATGTAATGTTTTAAGGCTGGGTCATTATAGTTTGTATTAGAGTTCAGTTTAGATATCTTTAGAGGTTATGGTGTTATCTAAGCGTAAGTTACATAACCATAATGGTTAGCATATTATAAAGATGAATTTCTATTTTAGATAAATTGAATGAGTAACATATAACATGAATAAGTCTATCTTAGTATTTACCCTCCTCATAAGATATTATATGATGATTTTACTGATATACTCACACTGACCTTTTTGGATTTAGTAAATGGCTGGATCTAGTAGGCACCAGAGTAATAGTGGATGTGAAAAAAATTGTGATGGTTTTCTGAATGATAAACTTAATGAATGCGATCTTCAATGATAAATCTTATTGTTATTCTCAATAAACTATTTGGAGTCTTGATAGACAACGTGAACCATGGTTAATTTTTTAAGTCATGGTATATGAGAGAAAGAAATCCCTACGAATGTTTAGGAAATAATAATAAAGGTATGTATGTTCAAAAACCTATGTGTCATGGATATGGAATGAAAATCCTAGGAAAATGCTTCAAAAGGAGGGGAAGATGCTATATATGTGGGAATGCAGGTCATAATTTACGAACCTTCTATGAAAAAAATAATCCGATAGACTCTAGGAAAGCGAAATAAGTTTATTTTGAGGGATCAATTGAATGTTTTCAATGGTCATTATATACCATTTTCATATTTATTAAAATTGGAGAATTATATATTAATTTTACTTTAAATAGGATACTATGTTTGATGGAGTACCCAATACACAACAATGATTTTCATTGAAATCTTATGTTGCACACAATGCTGAGTCATACTAAAAATAATAATATAATATTATTTAAATAGTAGTTAAACACTAGTCTTTGAATTGGCATGAATGGATAAAAGTAACTAAAATATTAATATACATGTTTGTTAAATGTTTTTATATTTACCCAATACATTTTAGAGGCTCAAAATAAGAACAAATCCGATTTTAAGCATAAACACTCTAATATTCATTAAAAGGATGATTTACCTCCTTTTCATGGAGATCCCTCTTTAAATCTAGTTTTAGTTACATTTATATGGTCTATTTTTGAAAATAAAATTTTTCTTTAGAATCGGGATATTAAAATTTATTTTGGGTAAATTTTTGGTATTTTTTTGATAAAATTCATTTTTTAATGAATAATGAAAAATACTATATTTTAATTCAAAACGACATTGTAAAATATTTTATTTATTAGGGTATATTATCTTTTTAATTGGTTTTAAAGATTAATTACATTATTTTTTTTACAGTTTAATCCAATTTTGTCCATTGGATGCAATTTCACTTTGAAATTAGACATAAATAAGTGTCAATCTTTTGATAGGAATTATTTCATAAAACAAGTTTTTTGTTTTGACAGCGGGAGTTAATTTTAAATTAATTTCTTCCACTTCTGTGTTTTGAAATTAGAAAAATGTATTCCATATTTGGAATCCGAAGGTCAAAATTGGGAAACTAGGTAACTTTTATTTTTAGTCATTATGAATATTTACTTCAGTAAAAACAATATTTACCATGGTGAAAGGGTAAATCTGGTAAATAACAGTTTCAAAATATTATTATAATAATATTAAATTACCCTATCATGTGTCCAAACAGTATTGGTTAATAAATTTCTGACCTAGGTCATCTTTGGGTCGATTTTGGGACCCCATGGAGCAACATGGGAGTGATAATGAAACTTTATATTAATTAATTTAAAGTGAAGACAAAAATGACACAAACATATATCTTTTAGTAAATAAATTATTAAATTGGGTTATATAAGTTATCAATTAAACTATAAATATTTATTTGAATTATAATAATATTTCCAACATCATGATATATTTTTATAATATTTAAATAACAAATAACTAAAAATATTTGTGACACAATAATGATGCAGTGTTTACCTCATTAATGAATGATTTAAATAAATAAGATTATAAAGATAAAAAATATCCAAACCTATTCAATTAATATTTGATGATTTTATTTCGAACATGATTCATCTTATTTTCGAATTCAATGAATTTTTGACCTTCATAAACTGAAAAAAAATTATATAAAAAAATTATATTTTCATGCTTTGAAAAAGAGCCCCTCCTTCCCTTATAAAAAGCCCTCACTTATAACTCATTACTCACACTTCTCAAGCCCCTTGGCTCATCCAAAATCTACCCTATTAATCTACATACCTCCCTCTCATTATCCTATAATCCTTCCCCTATGAATAATGAAGTTCAATAAAACCTTTTGGTTCAATCCAAAGGGAGATTCCCGATTTAAAGGTAATGTCTTCTCTTAAGTTTGTTTGTATTATTTTACTTCTACATCCCCCTAAAAAAGTTTTATTCCTTTATTTTATAACAACACCAGTATCATAAATATACTAGGTTTTTGTTATGAGAATTATTCTAACTACACATTCACACACCTCTATCTAATGAGTAAAGAACATACTATTTTTGTGGACGAAAAACTAACGCCTCACGAACCAATGATTGTTCAATTTTCTCTACAACCTATTATGGAGGCCATTAATATAGAACTATATTTATATATTAAATATATTATATTTATTTTTTTTCTATGCATTTTTAATTTTTATTTACAAAATTACCTTTATTCTATCCAATATGTGTAAATACGATAATTTCATTTGACGACGTGTGGACTACTACCCCCTCAAACTGATATGACTCATTCATGTCATGCATGGAATGTATAAAAGATGGAGTTAATAAAATTTTATATGTTATTATACTGGAATTATAATATACCTATGTATCATTATGTTTTTATTCCATTAAATATGAAATATATATGAAAGTAGCGTTCATCCATACGTACGGCTTACCATCTCAATGAATTGTGAATTCCATTTCTTATCTACAAATGCTATGTAATATTATAAATACATATATATAGTTGATATATATGATATATATTATATCTAAATCATTAATATCATTTTAGAGATAATTTAATTTCAACCGCATGGACAATTTATAATCAAAACATGTTCATTTTTAACTCAAGTTCTGAACATCAACAAAATATAGGATATGAACTCAAATAATTAACTAATTGTTATAGAAATATAATAATTGATATATAAGGAATAATAAAAATAAAAAGGTTATTAATCAATTATAAATTAACTTTAGTTTATTATTTAAGATATGAAATAATGATTGAGTCATGTCGGACACAAGGTAAGGCGTTTCTTATCTCACTTTTAATTTCATGAGATTTCCATTATTCGCCAATTATTTATTTAATGTGGTATATTATGTACTTAAATTTGATATATATTATCATTATTCTATTTATATTCATGTTATTTTGTGATTAATTTGGTGGTTATTAATTTTTGGTCATACAAATTGATTTATTACAAGGTGGTAAGATGTTTTCATCTCACTTTTTATTCCCGTGAGATTCATGGTCTATTTTCCACTATTTCCCTTTGTGTGGTGTATGTACTTACCATGATTATATTATTTGTGTATAATAATTCAATTTATGTGGATTTACATCTTCTATTTATGATCCCTTTTTCATGGGGTGTATGTTTCGTATGTTATCAAATCGGTAAGGGAAGCTTTCGCCCTCCTCTTTTTTAAAGACTTCTTTTTTATGTCTTTTAATTCACATCTTCTTATGTTGTTATATGTTCTTATATATCATTATTGCGGAAAATCTTTTGTCCCAGTGATGAGATAACATTTTCTCTCTCATCAAATATTTTTCTGAATTTTAAATTGATGTCGTCATGCTGTTGAATTTCTGTAAGGGAACTTTTTAACCCAACTTCAATTCGTTGGGTAAAACATCTACTTTTGGATTATGTCATGATATGAATATGTGTGAATGGCCTCTGATTGTTTTAAAATAAATATAAAATCCTATTTAGTGTATTTTTATTTGTCACACAAAATTTTTTATTTGATTTATTCCTAATATTTTGATAACTTCTTTATAAGGGATTTTGTCTCAATTTACACTCCATTAGAGAATTAATTGTTGTTTTGAACCAATTCACATTTATATAGTTTATATACTAGCCTTTGGAATATTATATCATGAATACTTTTATTCTCGTGATATAATAATGTTTTTATTAAATGTTATTTCTCAATTTTCTTTTCAAGCATCACTCATTTGGTTAGGAACTCCTTAACTAAAATATTGTCTTAATGATGTAATCATTTAAATCGTTATAATTAGTGCCCATGTGTTCATAATGTTTTTAAGTATCTATTTATATGGATATTCATGTTTTAAAATGATAATTCCTTTAAAATAATCAAATTGGTATGACACAATTTTATTCAAAAAATCTCTTTATTAAATGTTCTAAATGGTTTGAAATAGAATTGATTATGTCAACGTCTTGAAATGATATATTGTGATTGCAATGTGGAATTTTTATCTTTCCTTTATGATTATTTTATGTGTTATGAATATACAATGGTTATTTGTCATTGTATATGTATATGGATAGTTCCGTGATAAAAATTTGGTGGGTGAGCCCGAGATAACTCTCTAATGTATTGGGTAACATGAAAGGGGAAAACGTTAATGTTCCTCCAAATAGATTTAGGGAATATACTGGGATGGGTATTCTGACATAACTCCATACATAGCTATGAACGATACATTGTAAGTATGATATGGATGCCACAATTTATATTAATGATTTATGATTTCTACATGTTATTCATAAATCATATTATTTCTTAAGGGTTGTTATGATTGAAAATTAGGGCTTCATTTATTTTTATTTATTGATGGGATAACGTTTCCTTTTCTAATTTTATAACCCTTACTGATCTTTTTATACTCATCACAAGTTTTTGAATAGTTTTCCACATGATTTAATGATGAATAGAGACCATGATATGATCAAGGAAAAGTCATGAAGTCTAAAAATTAGAACAATAAATGTTTCTTTTTAATAGTTTTAATTATATAAAAAAATAGATACTAAGTATTAGTATCTACATGTAATTTTAAAGATGATATGTAAAGGGTATTGCCTAATTCTATAAAAATCTAAACCGGAAAATATCCTCAATACTAATTATTAATTTTATTAATTATTATGTAATTTTTTAACACTGGTTTCTTATAAACCATTATTTGTACACAATTTTAAATCTTACGACCAAACTAGTTCCTAGTAACAATAATACCGCTAAAATTATCTAAGTGATTGTCATTAATATTTCATCTAGTGATTTATCCTCATGCCATGTAACAAAATAATTTAAATAGACATTAACACCTATGGATGTTCATAAATAATATTTAAATTCTATTATGGAGATTTATGGGCATTCCACATGAACTCCATTACATAAAAACAAGTGAACTGATTATTAAATTCCAGAAAACAAATACTCTAGACTAAAAAGTTAAATATCATAAATTTTTAATAATGACATAAATAAACTAAAGAAAATTATGATAAACTAAATTCAAATATAATATTTTATGAATGAAGTTATTAATGAGCCTAATTTCATCTTCCAGAACCATATGTTCAAGAGAAGAACATTTAGATTCAAGGTAAGTGTTTTTCTACCTAACCCTCTATTTTCATTCGGATTGCATATATTATCTACATACCTCAATTAAATTATTATTAATTATTATGTACTCCTCATAATTTCTAAGGTAATGTTCTAAATATATGTCCCAACTCGAGTCACAGATTCATTTATGGGAAGTTAAATGTTTTTTAAAGGGTCTTTGAAAATTCTTCCTGAAATACAATTCCTTTTCAATGGAATTTCTCGAATTCTTAACTATTTTGAAGGGAACTCAATAATCACTTTTAAGAAACCACAATTTTCTAAAAACACTCATTTTATTATGAAAAAATATATTATTTCCCTTCTAGTTTCAGACATTGATTCTTCCAAAATAGATCTTCTTTTCAATGTAAAAGAGTATTTATCTCCAAAATTACTCGATTATTTTATTAGAGTATTTTCATTTGTTTCAACACTCTTGTTGAATAATATATATAAATGTGCCTAATAATTTATGATATCATATACCATATTTTTTTAACCGTATTTTTTATGTTTGAATATGGATGTTCATTCTTGAAACCATTCACCATATTACTCTGAATGGTTCATGTTTAGGTTTAATGATTGGGGAAATTCAGTTACATTTCATATGGTTGCTCCAATATGAATTTATATGTTGTTTATGTTTATCCCCAATCATATGAGGAATAGATTGGACTTATTATGTGATGGTTGGGGCCCACTATATCCACTCTAATAATTAATACGTTTCATGAGACAAATAGATATGGTCTTGGCTGAGGCCTTTCCCATTTTAAGATATGGTTTGGCTGAGGCCTTACCCATTTTAAAATATAGTTTTGGCATAGGCCTTAGTCATTTGTTGGCTTCTAGGTGAAGGCCTTGATGGTATGTTCCAGAACGTCTGGAATATGCATATCCCTCATTATGAATCCTTTAATTGGTAGTTCATGTGGTTATTCGACTTGTAGAAAACCTATGATTATGTTTTATTTTGGCATTATTTAATCAGCGTATATTCCTGCCATAATGTGTAAAAGTTTATTATTTTTAAAGGCACATGTTTACAAATAATTACCATGGACAATGTTTATGTTTATGTTATCTTCCACTATATTTCTTACTCTTACTGATCTTTGTGATCACTCATTTCTTATGTTTTATCTTCTCAATGTATAAATATGTTTATTATGAATGACCTACAGGGATAAACATATAGTTGTGGATGTTTCCAATATAAAATATATACTGTATTTCTATTTCATGTTGTAAAGTTCAACTTATGTATTTTTCTTATTTCAAATACTAGTAAAGTACTTATTACTTCAAGATAAATATTCGTTGTTTATATAAAAAAGTAATAAAATATGGCACCATCTCAAGGAAACTTGGGTCGTGTTCCTACAGTTGGTATCAAAGGATAATTAGTAGAAAACATATAAACTATATTTTTAAAACATAGATAAGGGAACAAAACTTGGAGATATTATTTGAGGATATACATGAAATAACATCCTGGTATTTAAGTAAGAAATAGATTATGTGGATATTTAATGAAAAAACATCCCCCTCGGGATACTACATGTGGACATGGTTTTGTCATAGATGTAACTTGGAGTGAAAAAACTAGCCAGGAGTTTCAGGTATCATCAGAGGTATCCTAGTACATGAAAACTGTCCTTACTGTGCACCTAGTTTGACACTCATGGGGGATATGCTTTGGATAATTCAAAATTTCTTTTAAAGGAATTATAATGGATTTAAATTTAAATTGTTCTTCAAAGAATATTTATGATTATTGGAATATCCATGCATAGGATTTCAATTTATGCTATGTAATTTGATAATTTTAGATTATAAATTATGATTCCTAACCTAATCTAGTGTATGTAATTATCTGGAAATGGCACCAAGTTGAAAAAACGGAAACCACATGAATACACATATATCATGTAGGGATTTTCCCCAAATACATGATAATGTTGTTGGATCTGGACATGAAATTAGGGCAGAGAAAAATATAACTATAATGGGACAACTTAATTTGGATATGAACAATAACCTTACCCATATGGAGAATCTGGATCCACCACGTTGAGGAGCTATGTCAGATCCCTTTATGCGAAAATAACCTCCACCATTAAATAGAACTACAAACCCATTTGTAGTTTAGTAGTGGATAAGATCCCCTATAAAAGATATTTCTCACTTTGGGATATAACAAAAGACAAAAGGTTGTAATGGAAGTTTATCATCTATTGGAAGATGCAGATCATTGGTGGTCATTAATCCAAATCAAAAAGGGGAAGAAGAGACAAAATAGATTCAATGGAGGGACTTTATTGAAATATTCCTTGACAAATACATTCCTCATGAATCGAAAGCGGATATAGAAAGGCATTTTCTAAATTTGAGGAAAAAATAAGAATAGAATTTTGAAAAGTATAGCACTAACTACATAAGGTCATCATAGCGTCATGTGGACACCATATGAAATCTAGGAGGAATATTGATTGATTATTTGATGTCCTAAAGACATTCCTCCAATGGGAAGTGGTCTCCCAATGATTCTCATAATAAGATGATATAGTTTTATGTTATATCATGTCAGAAAAGGAATTATATAAGTCCTATGACTTTAAATTAAATTAAGACAAGAATAGGGTTTATGAAAACACTAGAAAAAGGAAATAAGGAAACGGGGATCAAGGGAAAAGTTGAATTTCATCCCTATGATAATTGTGGAAGGAAAAAACATTGTACCTATTTAAAAGGTAAATGAGTACGCTATAAATATAGAATGAAAGCAATCTTGTTGGTTATTGAAATGATAAGAAATAAGATATTAATTTTAAATTCTATAATTGCAGGTAGATGTGAAATTATACGACTGATGTTACCAAGTGTTAAGGAAACATGCCACATAAAAGGCCAAGGGAGTATGTACATGATTACGCAATCACATTTTTTGATATTGATGTTCGTAATGATATGGTGGTAGGTAATTCAATCATTTCCTCAAAATTATCCAATGCTTTATTTTATTCTGTATCATAGCATTCTTTTGTATCATCCTAGTTTTCCAAGAAAATTAGATATTTTGAATTTGATTATAATAAGAATTTTTTATGTCAAAACTCTAAAGGGAAGTATCATTGCAACAAAATTGTGTCAGGTATTCCCCATTAGGGAATATAAAAATTCTTTATATGATGATATTATTTTCATACCCATGATTAACATAGATAATGTCTTCAGTTTTTATTGTCTTTCTATCCATGACACGAAAATTTAATTCCAGTAAAAGGAGGTTACAATTTTTTAGGATGAAGTGGAATCACTTATAATTAGGCTAGAAACATCACCCAATGATTCTAATCTACATTAAACCCTACTAGCTCTACTGAATTAAAAAAATTGGGATTAAGAGAATAAAATAACCATGGGAGAGGAAGGGAATGTTTAGATAGAGTATGTACCTATTATGAAAGACTATGTTAATGTGTTTCCAGATGATTTACCTGGACACCCTCTAGAGTGGGAAATTAAGTATTCCATTAACATAATTACTAATTCATGGCTAATATAAAATAACCCTTATATAATGGTCACTGAGGAGTTAATATAATTGATTAAATAACTAGAATAATTGAGTGATAATGGATTTATTCTCCCTAGTGTTTCTCCATGGGGAGATCATGTTCTTTTCATTTAGAAGAAAGATGGATCTATGAGGTTTTGCATTAACTACAAGGATATCAATGCTATAAAAATAATGATCAAGTATACCCTACCTCCCAGTGATGATTTATTTGATCGACTTCATGGAGACCAATATTTTTCAAAGACTATCCTTTGATGTGGATATCATCAGTTTCATGTGAGGAAGGAATATATTTTATAGATATTATGTCAAACAAGGTATGAGTATTACGAGTTTATAGTAACGACTTTTTGACTAACTAATGAACTATCTATTTTCATGGATCAAAGGACTAGTGTTTTCAAGGGATATCTTGATGAATTTATGGTGTTATTTATTGATGATATCTTTGTATACTCCAAAATCTATGACGATCATGAAAATAACTTGTGCAATATTCTAAAGACTCTTAACAGAAATTAATGATATAGGAAGTTTAGAAAGTGTGAATTTTGGCTTCAATTATTTTCCTTTTTTGGCCACATTGCCTCTACAGATGGAGTATCTGTTGATCCTCTAAATTAAAAGGTTTTGAAAGAATGTCATGCATTAACAATCATAACTGAGGTATGTAGTTTTATTGGTTTAGTAGGGTATTATTGGAATTTCGTGCAGAATTTTCCTTATTTAGCCAACCCAATGGCCAAGCATACACATAAAGAGGTTATATTCATATGGACAAAAAAATGAGAGGACTATTTTTAAGAATTCAAGTGGATCATAGAGAATTATCCGATCATAACCCTACTATTGGAGAATGATGGGTTTTTGATCTATATAGATGCATCAAATAAAGGACTTAGTTGTGTCCTTATGCAGAAGGAAAGAGTGATTTCCTATGTATCAAGGAAGTTAAAAATTAATTAAGAACTCTATCCTACACATGATCTAGTGTTATCTACAGTCATATTTTCTGTAATAATATGGAGACAAAATCTCTATGGTGAAAGGAGAGAGATATATACAGATCCCAAGATTCTGAAATATATCTTCTTATAGAAGAAAATCAACATGAGGCAAAGGCAATGGCTTGAACTACTCAAGGATTTTGATTGTTCTATACACTAATACCCAAAAAGGTAAATAAGGTAGTTGGTTCTTTGAGCAAGAAGGATAATGGAGATCTCAACAAAATGTGTATTTAAAAGGATCCTTTGAACATGGATATAGTGAGGATGGGTATAGAAAATATAAAAGAAAGTGAAACATCACAACTTTTTCATTTGGTTTCCAAACCATCTTATTTAGAAAGTATTAAAATCTCATAGACTGATTATGAGAACCTATAAAATGAAATTAATGATGTGAAAGTGGGTAAGTTGGATGACATCGTATGTGAATATGGAATTATAAAATTTTGGAAGAGGATTTGTGTTCAAGGTATACCCGATCTTATAATGGAGTTGTTGGATGATGACTATAGTTCAAATTTCCTTATGCATCCAGGTAGACCTAATATGTATATATATTTTATGGAACATTTCTGGTGGGATAACATTATAAGGGAAATTGCAGATTATGTATCAATTTGTTTAGTTTGTCAAAAAGTGAAGGTCGAACGACTACGTCCTAGAGGAGTCATGCATTCCTCAACATATTCATTAATGGAAATGGGATGACATCACCAAGGATTTTTTCCCTGGATTAAACAAAAATACAAGAAAGAATGATGAAATATGGGTAATTGTGGATCCAAATATGAACTTTACACATTTCCTCATAATACGTGAGGATTCTCCATTGGAGTGTTGAAAAAGACTCCATATCAATGAGGTTGTGAGACATAATAGAGTACCTCTTTTAATTGTTTCTGATCATGACCAATTATTTACATTAATATTCTATAAAATTCATAAAAAATATTTGGATATAGAAGTTCGATTGAGTATTCCTTATCACCCTCAAACTGATGAGAAATCACAGTGGACAATCCAAACCATAGAGGACATGTTGAGATAATATTAACATAAATTTAAAGGTATGTGTGATCAATATTTACCTTTAGTAGAGTTTTCCTACAATAATAGTTACCATTCATGAATTGAAATGGCACCATATGATGTTTTGTATGGAATGAGAATTCATACACCATCTTGTTGGGATGATTTTCGATAAAGGATTATTGTGGGACCAGAGCTTGTGGAGGAAACAATAGTGAAGGTAAATACTAATCATGGCCATATCAAAGAATCTCAATGAAGGAAAAAGAGATATGATGATAATCAAAGGAAGGATTTAGAGTTTCAAGTGGGAGATCATGTTTTCTTAAAAGTATATGCATGGAAGGGAGTTATTAGATTTTGGAATAAAGGGAAACTGAGCTCTTCATACAGAATCCCTTTTGAAATTATGGATATTGTTGGAGCTTTTTTATATCATTTGGATAATCCACCTAGCATGCTTAATGTACACAATTTGTTTCATGTAAAACTAGTGAGAAAGTACATGTCAGACCCAACCCATGTCCTCACATATGAAGGTATAGAATTTGAACATGACTTATCGTACTATGAAGAGAATATTTGTATTCTTTACCTTAAATAACTGGGGTTGAGGAATCAGATGACTCGACTGGTAATGATATTTTAGAGAAATCATAAAATCAAAGAGGCAGCATGGGATCCTGAGGAGATTATGATGAGGACCTACCAAAATATTATTGCGAGGTAACATTCGATGAATTTCGAGGATAAATTTTTTGTAAGGAGTGGAGTATATTACAACCCAAGGTTTGGAAAATAAATTTTGAACGTATGAAACACTAATTCTGTAAAAAACACCACTTTTTAATAAACTAGCTAGTATACATAATTCTTTCCCCCTCTATGATTTGAAATTAAAAAAAACTGACATACAAAGTTGCATTCAATAAGATATTTAGATTCAAATATGACAAACATAATTTTTAGTGAATAGTAACATACCCTTATGAATAGTAATATGAATAGAAATATTACCCTTATGAATAGTAAATAATAATATTATTTTATTTTCTTAGGGTAATAAGATAATGAGATCTTGATTAATTTTCCAATGTGATATAAAATGAATTATAGTTTTAAAATTGTTATTTTTCAAATAAATTATGATTTTATTTGAAAGTATAATTAATAATAAATATATAATTATTTTCAATAAATGGAGTTCATTTTTGAATTATAAGGGTAAAAAATAGTTATGGTGAATTTTTGGGATTTTTCTGAAATACTTTAATTTTTTATGAGTAGTAAAATACAATAATTTACGATAAATACAAAATAAATGATTTATTGAGTCATAAGTGATGTAAGGTCGAAGTAATGATAGTTGGTTTGAACTCACATGCACATAAAGCTATTATTGGTCAGAATATTAAAAACTATTGGTTCTCATTGGCGAAATAAAAAAATAATGATTAAGATATTCTAAAATTACTCCTCTCCTCCATTATAACCCCCCTATCACACCCTATTATATTCACTCTACTAATCCTTGATGCTAATCAATTATCTGCCCAAATACCCTTCCTGAGTAACTTCCCACATCCAATATCTCTTGGTCTTTCCAAAATAACAAAACCCATTCCCTTAAAGATATTATCAAGGAGGATTCAAGAAGTAAATTCACTTCGTATTTCTTTCTTTTTCATTTCATGTTTCTTCTATTATTATCCTATACTAACATCCCATTTCCAAATGAACATGGGAACTCCATTATAATATATATATATTGTATGTATATCATGGGAATGGAAGAACCATCATCAACATCTGCACTGTCTGTCTCTTTTATTTTGTAAACAAAATCATCGTTCGTGAGGTGCCAATTCACAACCTTCGTGGATGAAAAGGTTTTTCTCTTCTAATTATCATTCATTACTGGTCATGAAACAATTTTTTTGATCGAACCAGTCTATAATATATTTATTATAATTTTTTTATTATTTAGGAACCAGTATATGTACATAATGTTATATCATATGACAAAACTAGTTCTGAATAATCAAAATACCACTAAAATAATCTAAGTGATTTTCATTAATATTTCATCTAATGATTCATCATAATGACTTGTAAAAAAATGGTGTAAATGTCCACTAACACATATGGATGTTAATAAATAATATATATATATATATATATATTGAATTATGGAGATTTACATCCTTTCCACATGAGCTCCATTAGATAAAAACAAGTGAACCGATTATGAAAAAAAGAAAACAAACAATCCAGAGCAAAGGAATTCAATATTATAACATATAAAAAAAGAAATAAATGAACTAAAACAATTTATGATATACTAAATTAATGTATAATAATTTATTAATCATGTTTTTAATGAGTCTAATTTCATATTACATGACCATAAGTTCAATATTCGATCATTCAGACTTAAGGTATGGTTTTTTCTACCCGAATCTTCATTTTCTTTTGGGTTACTATTAATATCTACATACCTCAATTAAATTATTAATATTTCAAATGTAATCATCATAATTTTATTGTCAATGTTATATAATTTTTTTCCAACTATAATCATACCTTCAATTATTGGGAGTTATTTTTTTAACGGATCTTTCAAAAATTCATCCCGAAATACAAACCCATTTCATTGAAATTTCCGTAATTCTTAGCTATTTTCAAGGGAACTATATAATATTTTTTAGGAAACCACTATTTTATATAAAATATTTATTATAAAAAACTATACTATTTCAATTCTTGTTTTAGACAATGTTTTTTCTAATAGAACTGTTATTTTCAAAGTAAAATATTATTTATCTCAAGAATTACATAATGATTTTATAAGAGTATTTTCATTTGATTAAACACCATTATTGATTATTATGTATAAATGAGAGTAATATGTTATGAATTCATCATGACATATTTTGTTGAATGGATTATGATCAGTTTGATTATGGATGTGATATCTTGAAACCATTCAACATATTACTCCAAATAGTTTGTGTTTATGTTTATTGATTGTAGAATCCTAGTTACATTTCATATATTTGTTCTTATATGAAATTATATGTTGTTTATGTTTATTTTTTATATATATGGAATGAATTGGAATTATTATGTGATGGGTGGGACCCAATATAGCCCCTTGATGCATCATTAAGTCTCCTGAGACTAATAGATATGGAGTTGGACGAGTGCATGCCCATTTTGAGATATTGTTTTGGCTGAGGCCTTAATCATTTATAGAAGTCGTGGCTGAGGCCTTGATGGTATATTTTAAAATTTCCAAAATATTCAAATCCCTCATTATGAAGCTAGTAATTTAAATTACATGTGGTTATTCATCTAGTAAAGTACCATGATTATGTTTTATTCTAGAATTATTCACACAGGTCATATTCCTGGAATAATGTGTTCATGTTTATTATTTTCAAATGCATGTGTTTTAAATTATTCACCATGCCTAATGTTTATGTTTATGTTATATTCTTATGTATTCCTTACTCTTACTGAGAATTTTATCTCACCCCTTTCTTATTTTTTCATTCTAGGAAATTTGGACGATTATTATGAATGACCTGTAGGGATAAACTTATAGATGTTGATGTTTCAAATAAAACATATATGTTGTATTTCTATTTCAAGTTGTAATGTTGAACTAATGTAAGTATCTTGTTTCCAATTATACTAAACTACTCAATCCTTTGGGATGCATATTCCTTGTTTATATGCCAATGTTGTAAAATAAGGCATCAACTCTAGGAAACTCTAGTTGGGTCCTTAAATACATATTCATTGAAAATATTGAAATGTAACACTAAAAAAATATCAAGACAGCCAAGGGATTAAGAAAATAAATTAATCTCTTCCACCTATGTACCTAGTGCCAAATCACCATGAATCTAAAACACATGAACCAATGTTATAGTTTATTTATGCGTCACATTCTCTCAAGGATCCTGGAACTCTACTACAACATACCAAAAATCCTAGAAGAATTATAATTCAAATAAATGATTATTAAAGGGATTTTTTCACAAAACATGATATATTTTAACATAAATTTTATTTTAAAATATTAAATTCTCTTCTAAAAAATAAATTTCAGAATAATTTACTTTATGATACTGATGTTTAAAATTTATTTCATTTACATTATTATCATTATTTTCCAATAAATAATATGAGTTATTTTTTGTTAGGAATAATGTCACATTAAACAGGATGTAAAAATATACACTTAACCCTAATTTAGTTAAATTAAAATGATTTTTATTTATAAAACTTACCTAATAAATCAATTAATGACTTAGAAAATTTAGAACTAAAAATAATTTTAACATAATATATTATGAAAATAAATTTTTATTAGTAATTGTAAATTATTATCAACAATTACATAGAATATGATAAGTGAATGTAAATATTAAATATAAATTATAATGGGAACAAAACATTTTTTGGGAAAAATAAAATATTAATTTGAAATGAAATTTTTTGAACTATTTTAATTGGAAAAATATATATAGTGATTATGATATAGAAGAATATAAATACTATTGTTAGACAAAATATGTATTTGAACTAAATAATATTAAATAACAGTATTACAAATAAATAAGACATTATCATAATTAAATTTCTATGTTAGTATAATTATAATAATAAATATATTTTATTTTGAAAAATTTGTATAACTTAAAAAAAATATTAACATATTAAGAATATTAATGGATTTCTAGTGTTTTGGAATTAGAATATTGAAATTTAATTGTTGAAATAATGTTATTTATAAAAATTAAATTTTTATAAGAGTAAAATAATGTTTTCAAACCCTTCATAAATGTTGTTAGAATCTAACATAAGGGTTTGTTGTGCTAGTAAAAGGGAAATAAGAGATTTCTCTCATGAATAAAGGTTATTGTTATATCCCATATTGTATATAAGGTTAGTATGTTAATTTATGGGTGTACTGAGAACGTGTATTGTTAAAAAAACTTGAGTAATGGTATGACTATGATACGTAAAGGATTCTAGACCTCACATAAAAGTAGTCCCTATAATATTTATCACATAGGGGTAATCATAAGACACATATGTTCATAAAAACTCCAACAAAATGGTTTCCTACACCACTTATTCATTATTAGGGTAAAAATTAACTTATATAAAGGTGGTCCATACTTGTCAAAATCTATTTGTGGGTACTATACTACCTAAATATGGTAAAATGATAGAAAATACTACACATATATGGGTAAAAAACCCCTTGATAATGTCAATGCTTGCAATTCAAAATGTACGTAAGGGTACATTTATCTCTACATAGTGTTAAGTTTCCAATATATAAACTTAAATAAGGTAACATTGTGGTTAAATAACTGTTAAAATATGTTTTATATGTCAACATAAATGTAAATTTGAAGCCATGTAATGATAAAATCACACTTCCTTTTTTAAACCAACTTTAATTTCATCTTCATTCCTATGTAAAATAACTAAATGAAATTAAAAAATACTTATGTCATTATCATTTCTATATATATTATAGTTATGATCACAAAATATATGAAATTAGTGAAACATGACATGAATATAAATATCAATATTTATAAATCCACATTTTTCTGTTTGCATGTTATGTATCAGTTATTATCTTGTTCAATAGGCCAATGAATGCTGACCAAAATGAAAGATTTGTGATTGTAGGATCATGGAATATTAAATGAATAGAATGCTCACAAGGGTTTAGTTGTGTGTAATTATATGTGTAAGATAATAATAAAAATATATATTTTAAACAGACCTCACCGTAAATGATATTTTATCCAATCTACTATATTAAGAGGATGATTTGCTGGATCATTCATATACCAAAAATTTAAATTTAAATATATAGTTATGGTTGGATATTTAAAGGGAACATTTTCATTAGGTATCATTTCATATATGTTCGGAATAGTTACATAAATATTTTATCTAGTGAGAGTGAGGATGAAGGAATTCTTAACAATCTAAGACTTAGAATTCTATAAAAGTGACCCTTAGGAAGAAATTTAATTTAGATTAATACATTTGTGTAGAAAAAATGATTTTGTTTTAAATTTATATTCAGGAAAAACAAATCATTTTTGGGAGATTATTTTCCATAATTTCATTTTTACACTCTTTTTGGAAAGGGTTATGTTTTTTATAATATTTATTTTAATATTTCAAGGAAATATTCTTATTTTAAGGGGTTTTTAAAAAAACCCCTATTTATAGTATAGAATATTTTATGGATTTTTATTTGAAATTATTTCCTCAAAGGAATTTTTGTATGAGAAATTTAGTTTTTAAAATTTAAAACGTTATTGTTTACTTGTCATTTTTAGGAAATTTTGATTTCTAATTTTAATGTTTGATTCATAGTGTCAAAAAAACTATATCATGTGTGAAATGTTCTTCTAAATTCAGAGACATGATTCATGATTACATGTATTGTGTGACCATGAATTATATATTTCATTAATATTTCATATATATAATGAAAATTATATGTTTATGTATCTTTTAATGTAATTAGATGTAAGCCATCCATGAATTATTAAATTATTTTTATTCAATATAAATATTTGATTTTTCATTTAAGGAAACTTTTTTATGTAAATTTGACATGAATTTTTGTTCCACATTTAAAATAAATTTCAACTCACTGAAGGTTTATATAGGTTATTTTAAATGTATTTATAATAATAAATGAATGTATTAAAAAAGTGTCTTATTATGAATAGGTAACTAGTGTACTAATTATGATGATGAGTAATGTAGTGTGAACCCATGAGCTTAAGCGGTTTTTTCCTAAATGTGATGTTTTGACCTCCAATGATGATGGTGGCCACAAGGTTTTTCATAATGTTTTCCATTTATCCTTATATCCCATAAATAGATATTATTTTCAAAATTAATATTTTTAAGCATCAAATTCGATGTTATATTTTTGAATAAATTGGGTTTTAAAATTATTATCATTTTTAATAAATTTCTAGAAAATAATCACATATGCATTTTGAAAACCCATAATATTTATTTAGGGATAAATTATTTATAATATAAAATGTTGTATAATTTGACATAAATGGAAATATTTTGAAATGGTTTTTTATTTTATTTTATAAGGATAAATTATTTCTCATAATATTATAACCCCCTTAATGATAGGTTTTGTGCTCAGCCAAATTATTAAAATTATTTTCATAGGTATAATGATGTGTATAAGAACAACGATGAAATATCTTGATTAGGAGTATAGTATGAGTGAATATTTATATGAATTCATAGAATTTTATATAAAATTTGGAATTTATTAATGATTATAAATCCTCTAAAATTAATAACCTAAAATATCCTTGGGTATGTAAATAATCCAAAATTCTATTTTGATGTTTTAATTTTTTGTTGTTGAAAGTTGTTCATTCTCTTTTCGTATTAGCCTAGAAATTTAACATTAATGATTTTTGCATCGAATTTCAGAGTGTACATCAGGGGTTCCAATATTTAAATGCCACTCTATAAATGTCACATCACCCCTCATATCCAACTCTACATGATTGATGAAATTGGAGTCATTATGATTATACAAATTGATCTAGGGAATGATGAATACATCATGGATCATATCGAACATTGCTGAGAGTGATTAATGATAAGAAACTTTGAAAATATGATCAATACCCTCAAAAGGGTTGTGAAATTTGGGAAAATATTATTTCCCTAGAAAACAATATTTACCTTTACTAGAGAAAACCATAAAAAAATACATGGTCTATATCCTAAAATCCTTCAGATATTCACCCATGATAGGGGAGAAAGAGCTCATAATATGGAATAATGGAATCACAGACTAGATTACAATGATGATAACCAATGAAATAGTTATAAAACCAAAATTTGATCAGCAAAAATGATACATGAAATAAAATAGATCAATCATAATTATCTATATAAAATGGGCTAGTATCAATAATACTACAATGTTAACCATAAGAACTATAATTGTAAAGATTGATACCCCCAAATTGGATTATCTCAACAAATGAAAACCAATCCATGGACTCTACATGGAAAACCCAAATCATATAGAGGGATTCAACCAAAATTCATCATTTTCATACAAACTATTTATCTATTATTAACAACAATATTTGGTAATGAAATAGATTTCATGAATCAATTCATTTCATTACCATGAATTTTATGAAATCATATAATTTTTTAAAAAATTCACTCAAAATTTCAATTGAAATCAAATTCCAAAAACCAATATTTTTATTAGAATCATATTCAAATAAAAAATCTAAAAATTTTAACTATACTTCTATTGAACCTTTAAATGGTGTATTTTTCTGTGAAATGATATTGGGAACATAAATAGAAAAAATTAACCATATAATTCTAAAAAATAAATAAATCAACCCATCCAACTACTTGGGTAAGCCTACAATTTAAAAAAACATAACAAATAGACACATCACTATGAACTTGGAGTTCCAAAAGATATGGGAGACTAATACAAATGGTTCCACAAAATATTTAAACATTAGTATATAAGAGTTTTGGCTATGGTACAACCTGACCCACTAAATCCTTCGAATCATAAACATGCACTTTCTTTGGATGCTTTTACCTCCCTTTTCCTTTTCCCAACATTGGGCCTTCTACTAAATCTTCTATTATTAGAATTTTCTTCCGCACAAAGAAAACTCCCCAAATAACATTTTGATAACTCATAACATCACTCTAGGATCAGAAAAACAATTATCTCCACCCACTATTGTGTATTTGGCCTCTTTGGGGACATAGTGTGTTATTATCTTATATCTGCATCAGTTAGGATGCCCTGAAATTTCGAAACTAACTCATGAAAGAAAATCACAATATCACAAAAACTATCACATCCTCTTAGATATGTAGTATATCCTTTATAAGGTCATATATCAACACACATGAGAAAAATCTCATCTTGAATTATTTTAGTAACCCCTATGAAGTCACCTTCATCAGGACACAATTCTTCATCCCCAACCATCTTTGGGTCATTTCAAAAGAAAAAAAATCAAACTATAAATTGATCAATTAACTTCACCATTACAATTATAGCCTCATTTTTATTCAAAAAATCATCAACATCTTGTCTCGAGGAATCGTCAAAAACACTCATACACTCTTTGATTTTGTAATATCAAAAAAAATTGTCCCATAGATATATCACCACCTCATTTATAATAATTACATCCTAGTGTTGTCTTACAATCATGTATTTTCCCGAATAATCAAAACAAAAATAGTCTGTCCAGACAATAAAATAATACAATAACCTCAATGGGAAATACAATCATATAAACTAAATCATATTCAACATTATATACAAGGTAGATTAATAGATTACAATGATATATTTCCATGGGATCATAATTAATTTAAAAAAAACAGACCCAACATTATAAAAATGCTTTTTAATGAAAAATACTTCCTAAAAAAATATTTATAGATAGATAAACCTAAAAAAACTTTAAAAAAATGTCAATTCTTTTAGAAAATTAATGTGGGCATAAACAAAATACTCCCCCACGAAAACATGGATCATTAATAAAATAAATTTGAAATTTTAATCAAAAAATAAAGAAGGAAGGATATAATATTAATTAATTTTATGTTATTCCCTCTAAACACCTCCCCTAGTACTAATATTTAGTAAACAATAACAAATTATCTTTCATATTAAACTTTACAATAAGTAATATTCATTCAAAAACATTTGGTTCCAAAATAGTAAGAATTAATTAAATATTTACTCTAATTAATTTTGAAATCTAACTAATAGGATTATGAAAAACAAATAACCTCAAACATCATGAGGTTTTATACAGAGAGCTTCTAAAAATACATACAAATAAATTTCAAATGAATCCTTTAGAACAATTTTATTACTTGTTTTTTAGTCATTATTAATAAAAATTTGAACAAATTAATCTTATCATACATGATAGGATAATATCAGTTCACTTATTAAAAAATTATATACATTGAATTCTAAATATATTTCTTTGGACTAAAATTCTCATTTAATTCATGGAATTTAATCATGAAAAAACATACACTTCTAAATAAGAGAAACTTTATAGATCATTTTCAAAAATAGATCTCTAAAAAAATTATAAAATAATATGATTTTAGTTTTTGGAAAACCTGGAATTGATTTAAGGAAATAATTTTTCAAAACATGTTTTAATTTAGAAAAACATTATATGAAAATAACACAAGATAACTCTTAAAATATTATTATATAGCATGAAATAAGTTATATACATTATTGTTACAACTCAAACTATCAACTAATAAATTAATGACCGAATTAATTAGACCCCACATAAAGTTTCATAAACAACACATTCACATAAATTCTATAAAATAAAACTACCAAAATCATTCAAATTAAAAGAACCCAACCACAATTCTAGGTAATTTCAAAACATAGAAACATCACCTTGTCCAAATGATTTCAAAAATTTTCAAGAATATATTGATTCATAGTGGAACATGATTCCCCTCTCATCCTATAGATGAATATATACTTTACATTACTATAACGAAAGACCTACTCTAGGTAGAATTAAAATAATTCATATTATTTTAATATAATTAATTTCACTCCCAATTTAACCTTGTTCAAATATGAACACAAAAAATAACTATTCATGTACCTCTGCATCGACTCTTTGTTTCACGTTGTAAATATCTGATTTTACTTTTTTCATAATCAGATTCTTTACATTGGATCTTGGAGTGAACTAAATTCTCTTCCCTTGATAGACTCTTGGGTCTATGTCACTCACCAAGATCATCTGGAACTATTTCCCTACCAATGTAGTTCAATCCACAGGGTGCCTAATAACTAAATCTTACTTTTCAACCATCTGTCCGATACCACTCTACCATTAACCAATATTTCAGGAGTAAACCCTCCAGTTCTGAGAATGAAGGAAGAATGATGTTAACCACTATGTCTAGCAATAATTATGGCCCTATTTGAAGAATATGATCAATGGAATAAAAACCCTCACATATTGAAGTAATTACCACCAATGATAAATAAATATTCATTAGAAAGAAGGAATTAAATACGGATAAATTGCATTAAATAATATAAAATAAAGCGAACAAGACCATCCCATAAAGTCTTTATAATGCCAATAGTTATAAAAAAAGTCACCTGTTGAATACCGAAAAGGAAATCATATTGACATAAATCAACATCACCTATAATATCAATATAAATATTTTCCATCATGGTCCCAAAAATACCCCTGGAATCATGGAAAATAGTTTACATATACGTTGGGTGATCTTAACACATAAACTCTGTTGGATCAAAACCGAGGTCTCTCAATAAAATTTATATGGAGTACACTAATGCACCAGTTAACATAAAACATATCCAACATGCATCTAAAAATTTCAATTAACTATTATGAGCCTCAACCTGACATGTTCAAAGAATTACACATGAAATTATAACATTATATCAATGATATAGTATTAGAAATGTGGCCCCCAAAAACATCCACACCGATTTTCAACTTTCCTGTCCCTACCTAAAACATCCAATGATCCCCTCCAATGTAAAAATATAAAATTAGAACCATATATAATTTTTTTAGGACTATTACCTATCTACCTCACCTATGTTAGGGATGTCATCATAAAATAATATAATTATTCACCGCATAACAACCTCATCCATATAATAAATGTCACAACATTTCATGATCATGAAGGACATCAACCTTATGAACTCCATTGACCACACATGACCCCACCACGTTTGATATAATCACATTATCATCAGGTCTCCTACACATTGTACGAGGGTATCATAAATTTGAAGTAAATCAACCCCATTATCTCCCCATTCCACACACTATCCCCACCACGCATCACATCCCCATCATCACTGGGTGATATCTAACACAAAACTATCTACACCACTAATTTTAGAAAGGGTATGATGAGGATTCCAACCATTTCGTTTTCCACCATCATAATTGTGTGGAATATACTTAGAACACAAAACATTTAGGATTTTGTGAGTTTATCAATATTTGGTGGGTCATGTAATGAAACAAATAAAAAATTCATGATTGATAGTCTCACAAAAATTCACCTTATAAGTTAATGATCAAAAGGTTATATAATTACTCACTCCACCAAAAAACATTAAAAGATATTCTCAACAAATTTTTGAAACCATATAATGAATCACACCACACCACTATCACACACAACCACAAAATTTCGCATTCAATCATTAATTACACAATTTCTAGATTTTTGGATTTTACAATAATAATAAAATTATAATGTATTTTATTTGTCCTTCTATTCCTTCCTATTAGTTATTATTGAATTCTGAAAAACAAAATTCATACTTTGATTTTAAATTATAATTAATATTTTCATCCCCATATATGAATATAATCCTTTTATTCAAGTATTACAAATAAATTCATTCCAACACACATTCATTTTAGAATCACCATTAAAATTTCATTATATGAATATCTTAGAGAATAAAAAACCATTCCATGAAATTTATAATCCTCATCACATCTTCCATGATAAAATAAAACAGAATTGAATCCATCAATATAACCCAAACATTACATCTTTAATACCACATAAAATCAGCCGAATAATATTTACTGATCAACAGTCCTTATCACGACCCATGTCAACTAGATATAGACTCACTACCACTACGTTCAAAATCAAACCCAATCACTAATATCACTAGTAAAATTCAAAATATATCCAAAAAATACACATTAAAAATCCATGAAAGTATACTTGTTCTTAAAAAAATCATTTCACTTTATAAATTTACAACAAATTCAGAATCAAGGGCTTTCGTATCATAAAATATTATTTAGCATGGGTATTATAAAAAATTTTATATTTTCATTGTAAACAGGTTAATTAGAAATATATACTTTTCTTGGAATTTTATGTTTGTTGAGTTTATGAAATAAACATAACAAGAGTTTCAAAAATCACATCAGTCACAACAAAATAAATACCACCAATATCTTTGATTTTCAATATCACACCAAAAAAGGATAACCATTCAAGAAATATCCCAATATGATTAAAATAATTTGGAGAAAAACCACCATATTTAATTTCAGATTAATTCAATACATAATCATCATCATGGTGTTCCACAATATACCACCATTAGATTCCAAAATCATGAAATCCCCATACATAAAAATTAAAACTAGGAAAATGGTGACCCACTGCCTCAATTTTATCATCAAAGGGATAGTTCAAAAATAATGAATCAAGGGATAAAAATTCACCATACTCAAATATAAACACACTGAATCATAAAAAATATATCACATTTCCAACTAAAAATAGATATTACCCCAAAAAATATAGGTTAAACACAAAAAATAAAATGATAAGAGTGAAAAATAGAAGATAGTTATAGATAGAAGTAGTTAACTTGAATTAAGAGAACTAAATTCCCTACCATAGAAGAAGGTGGAACCATCAAGAGAGATGATCAAACTGTTATAAAGGTTTATAGATTCAAGAAAAGATAATATTATAATTAATGGAATCATGAAACTTGATTTTGTGAAATATATTTATAGTGGAAACAAGAATAGTCTCTAATTTTTTTGGGATAGTCTGATGCAACCATGTCGTCCCATAGTAAAGGGAGATCCAACTATTCCATAGATTCTTTCCCAACATTTTCATAGATTAAAAAAAATGATCTAATGAATCACCCAGACCAAGGGAATGGAATGTTCCAAAACATATTAGCTCCTCTAATTCCCTCTATGACTTGACACTATAGTGAAACAAAAAAAGAATGGATAATTTTCCCTTTACAAACACATGTCCTTGTTATTGTGAGATCTAGCTGCTCATGTTGCACATGTGGTACCATTGAAGACCACCCCAGAACCACGTCTTGAGTTAGGGATTTATATTATTCCTATTTTATGTAGGGAGACCATATACTTTCCACACCGAATAACATAGAAAACCTTCATGTTTAACATTCCAAGGCACATCCCACCACCACATAGCCATCCCCATGGCTATCCTCCATGCTTCCAAGGCCAAATTATATAGCACCATTCCCAACTGCATGGTGTGGTAAACATGAAAACTATAATAACACTCCCCAATCATCTAAAACACCTAAATACTCTATCTCGAAATTACCAAGACCTAAAAAAATATAGGGTGTATTTTTCAGAATCTAGTAACACACACTCAAATCCTTCACTAAATATTTAACATGCATAATATTTAAAAAAACATAAGATGACCCCTATTCAAAAATTTCTTCAGGATGATTAATTACTATGACAATATTGAATCTAAGTATACTTCTAAATATCATAAAATCAACTTTAAAATTAAAACATATGATTAGGGAAACATATTTGCAAAAAATATTTTTTTTATATTATGTGATTTTATTCTTATTTCCTATAAATTTATTATTATATGAATATTTACATATGTTTTGATATGTTTTATATTAATAGTACATCCATGATTTAAAATATATCACTATAATTTATTTACATAAAAACTATAGAAATTTTTTAAAAATAATTACATATCAAATAAATGTTCTACCATGTTAACTAATATTTACATTGACCAATTGTACATATTAAAAAAATATAAATAAAATGAATTTCAAATTTTTATATTATTAATAAAAATGTGATAAAAATATCATTTCATTCAATTTATAGAGTTATTAAAAATTAAGTTTAATTTAAACACACATATCCCATAGAAATATTACTGGAATATATATAAATAAATCATAAAATCAATTTATTATTCTTTATTTTATAATAATTAATATTGGATTATTTTATATATGATCAATTTATTTTAATTAAAATTTTACATTTGTTCCTTTAGGAGTAGGAATGAGAATTGTATAATAATTCACATGATGTATATATATCAAAATTTCTCCATTAATAATTACATGGATATGTCATGATGAATTCTACTTACACAACCACTATAAATATCCATGCTATTCCTACAAATATAAATAGCATCATTGGTTGTCATAATTTGTGATTCTACTGGTATAATTTTCATAGTCATATAAAATATCTTTAATGTCTCCCATAATTGATATCTCTAAAGCCACACCTTTTAGAGTTCATCTTAGGTGTGATCTATATAAAACCATAGAGAATCTATAACCCATTCAACATTGAAAAAATAATCATTATAATGAGAAATTATACTAATTTATTACATTAATTTCCCTTGTATACATATATTTCCTAATTTTGTTACTATGTTTATTCCTTCCAATTCATTAGTTTTTTTATTAATTATTATGTAATTTGAATGTCTAAATATGTTTAAAGACCACATATAATAGAGATATTTAATTTAATTATATAAAATTAAACAATTCAACCTATTTTTCTTTAACATTTAATTGATCGATTTGATTTGTTATTATATTTCTTTTTCTATAGTCCAGTTATGGTTATGCTTTTCACGACAATACTTTAGGATACAAATTATATATATATATTTTTTCTTATTTTCATATACTTTTTTATTTATTCTATTAGAATGTTTCTTCTTATTCTATTAAATTTCATTATATTAATGAATTTAACTTTCATTTGAATAATTTTTTTAAATAAAACCTACCATGTTTACTTTAATTATAGTTTTTCATATGGAAAAAATCAATTCAACATATTGTGTGCACAAAGGGTAATTTATACAAAAATATCAAGAGGTCTACAATGTTGTTTTAGTGAATATTTATATCCAATACAATATATGGAAATAGTGCATCAAACCATATTAATTTAAAATATAAATTTTTTAATATAAATAAATATGTTACAGTTGAAATTATATGGTAAAATAGATAACCAACCTATATATTTGTAGATAGGTTGTATGCTTTTAGGCCAATGAAAATCATTCACCAAAATTATATTTTAAATATTTATAAAATGAATTGATGGTAGAGATAAAAATAATGATTTTATATAAAAATATTATTTAATTTCAAACAAAAATTATCTTGAAATATTAAAAACCCAAATCAATAATCTTCGATGATTTATATGAAATTTATCCAACATATACAATGAAATAATCTAAGAATTCTATAGGCACCTTTCTGATATATATTAATAAACATTCATTAATAGTATATAAATATTTCAAATTGTATGAAAATGGGAATTCATAAATAATATGTAAATTATATTTTCTTTTTATAAATTCCTTATTAATAATTTTTTCTATGTTATTTTGGTTGTAATTATGCGATCTATACAACACAACCTTTTTAAATAACCTTTTACAATTCCATTATGATGGAGAAACCATATATTATGATATAATTTCTTTGTATATACATACTCTAAAATGATTTCATTAAATATATTGAAACTCAGAGTACTAAAATTCTAGAAACATGTTTCTCAACGTACAATCAATTATATATCGATAAATAATGGATTATTTAAACTATACAAAATGCTGGAAAAACAGATTTTCAATTATTTAGTTATATATATATATATAAATTTATATGTGAACTATTTTAAATTAAATATATATATGACAAAATATATGATTATAATGATTTATATTGACCCATAAACTGGCCAAATTAATAAATGTATACCAATTCATGTCCCTTGAAATATAAATTTCATACCATAAAAAATATAATATCTTAAAAAATTACTTTTCTATACTAAAATAACAGTATATTTAATGTCATTAATGTCATTAATTAGTTGTGCAGTAGAAATTTAAAAAAATATTCTACTAATATTTTATATGAGATATTTTTTATTGAATAAAATGATAAAATAATACAACAAATACATGATTCCTTTAATTATATTTTACCTATATGTTTTATAAACACTAAAACATGTTCCATACAAATCATGACATTATTTGTAATCCTTATAGTTGTTAAATTTTGGGCTATATGTAAATCATATTTTCTTTCGTCATGATACCCATGAAAATCATAATGAAATGATTAAATAGAAAATATATTTCTTATGTAAAAATATTTACCAACAATATGTATCATGGATTGAGTCATCCATATTACATTTTCATTTTACATAATGAAATATATACTTGGAAAAAATATATTACAATTTTAATTTTTTTAATGATTTTTATCTGGTTTTCAATTTAAATATTATCCAATTTAATTTTCACCTTGATGTTTTAGGTATTTCATTCATGAAAACCAATATATTGGATAAAATTTTGAGTTTTCCTGTAGGGAAGATCAAATTAATGATTTTGTAGAGTTTAAGATAATTAAAGGAAAATAATAAAAAAGGAGGAAATGGAAGTTTTCTAGAATCATTTTCTTATTTCATGTATAGGGAATATAAAAACAATAAACCACATGAGACTATATGATGATTGATAACCAAAAATATATTTTCATATACATGGCATGTAGAATAAACGTAACTAATCATGATCCATGAAAAGATGCATCATTCCTAAAAATATCAAGATAAAAAATTAATAATAAATCATCAATCCAAAAAACATGTGTGTCACATGAGGTGAAGGCATACGACAATATCATTATAAATCAAGAAAAATCCAAATCCCCCTGTAACTTGGATTTTCGACATGAAATGGTTTCCATGACACACCATCAAAGTATCCATAATATGCCCAACACATTCCTACATCTCTTATATACAATAACCAAATAGTAGAAAAAATAATCTAATACCACTTTGTAATTCCACATCCCAGATGACACATGGCTTGTACCATAGACCAGTTCTCAATAAAAGATAGGTGTGAATCCCCATTTACCAAATGTGCCTACAATAAATGAGAGTCTTCTTAGATCCGCAGTGTAATGGTTTCCCAAGAAGTGGATGCAGATTTTACATTATAAGGAACCACCAATGTGAACCTATATTGTATGACCCCAACCATAAACATTACATAATCTTGAATTATGTTAATAATTCTCATTTAAGATCTTTTCATATTTAGAATTTTAGAGAATTAGTACATAACTATTACATTACATCTTAGATATTACAAAGTATACACATATACTCAGTATCCATTTTTTCAAAAAATAGAAACTCTTAAATGAAAACAAGAATTATTTTCTTGAAAAAAGTATTCTTCAATTTTTCCTTGGTCTTCCCATGCCTTATATCATGTGAAAAAACATTTTGAAAACTTAGGGGGAGCATAAAAAAATCAATATGGGTTATAAAACATGGAAAGAAAACATTTTTCCATCAATACATACATGTCAATGAAATCATAATTTTCAATCTATAACATACTACACAAGATCATAATATTTATGAAAAAATAATGTAAATAATAAATAACAATGGTAACTTATGTCATCCATAAATACTTACATTGTAGCTTCCAAAGCTACATAGGGAGTTACATTAGGAAAGCCCATCACACTATATTCTCTATATCTCTTAGGAGAAAAAATTAAGTTTACCTTCGTTGCATTACCCAATGCATGGGAGAGCTATCTTGGGCTCACCCATCCTAGGTTTAACATAGAACCACCCGTATAAAAAAACAATGCCTAAGAACCATGAAATATTCATAACACATAAAACAAAAATAAAAGAATGATAAAATTTCCAAATTTCAATCACAATATATCATTTGAAGATACTGAAAGAATAAATCCATTATAAAAACCATTTTTATACCCAAATATGTAAAAATAGAATATTGTATTTATTTTCATTTTAAAAACACTACGGCTTGTAGAGGAAGCCAGATATCAAATAATGCTCACGATGGCGGAAAGGTAGTTGTCTATACGTACATTAAAAATAAAAATTCCATTTTTTCATTTAGTAAAACAATACATAGAAAAATATTACCTCGGAATGTAATTCAATGATATAGGGGTTTATACACCATATAAAATAAAGTAATCTAAAATCCAAATATGCCTTAATGAATAGAGATTTAGATGAAGTCCCTTACCTCGTGTGCCACTTGACTCTTTCATTCTTTAATCTTCGAAATAATAAACTAAAGTTAATTTATAATTTCATAAGAAACATTTCATGTTTATTATTATTTCTGTATTACTTATTACCACATTATAAACATTACATAATCGTTTAAGTTAATAACAGCCGTTTAGTCGATATTTGGTACTTTAGTCAAGAATAAACTTCTTATAATTACAAGTGGTCCATGTCGTCCAAAGTCCAATATATCCAGAATGATATTCATTAATTATATATCATATATATCATATATATCCAGTATATATATGTATTTATAATAGTAAATAACATTTCTTGATGAGAAATGAAACACACCGTTCATGGAGATAGTAAGCCGTATGTAAGCATGAACGCTACTTTGATTTCTATTTCGTATTTAATAGAATGAAAACATATTGATAAATAGTTATATAATAAGTCCAGTATAATACAATCTATTATTTTTTTAACTCCATCCTTTATATGTTCCATGTATGGTATGAATGAGTCATATCACTCTGAGGGGGTGGTAGTCCGCCCTTCCCCAATTGAAATTATCGCATTTACCTGTTATGGAAACCATAAAGGTATGATATAATGGTAAAAATAACGAAGCATAGAGACAATATAAATATAATATATAGCATATATATATACAGTTCTATCTTAATGGTCACTATAAGAGGTTGTAGGATATAATTGAACAATTATTGTTTCGTGAGGTAGTAGTTCATTGTCCACCGAAACTGTATGTTTGTATCCATTAGATGGAGGTGTGTGGATTTGTAGTTAAAATAACCATCATAAAACAACATATTATATTTAATATGCTATTTTTGTTTGAAAATAATTGAATAAAGATAGTTTATAGGCTTGGAGAAGGAAAATAAAAGAAAATAACATGAGAGAATATGTTACCTTTAAATTGTGTAACTCCCTTTGGTTTGAACCAAAAGGATTCCTCGAATTGCCTTCTGCCTAAAAGAAGGCTTCTAGGTGGAAGAGAGGGATTTTGGAAGCTTCTTGTAGAAGATTTTGGAGGATCCAATGGGCTTGAGAGGTGTGTGTAATGGGATAGAGGTGGTGGACTTTTATAAGAGGGAGGAGTGGCCCTTTCGGAAACTTAGAAAGTATTATTTTAATATAAAATGGATATAAGTTTCTAAAAGTACAAAACTATTTTAATTATAATATAAGGTACATATAAGTCTAAAAAACATCTAATAATAATTTTTCTAGTTTTGGATTATTTTAATCCTTATCATTTTTATTTAACCCTTAGTTAACTTATTTATCTTTTACATTGTCCTGTTACAAATTTATACTATATGGTATATTTTTTTACTATAAAATACCAAGAAACCTAGAATTGATCCATTATGACATTTTTAACATTATTTAATTCATTTGGATGGATTATATATTTTTAGTATTATTTTATCATTTAATAATATATTAAATTTTTTAAAAACTCATTTATGTAAATTTATAAATTATCCATATCGTGAATTTAAAAAAATCTATAACAACATGATTATTTATAAGAAATTTCATTAATTCAAATATAATAAGTCATTATTACCCTTAATATTCTTTGATGGCATAAAAAGTTTCAAAATAAATTTATTTTAATATTTATAATATAATTTATTTGAATCCTTTATTAATGAAGCAATTACTTCATCACCATTATGTCATAATTAAATTTATTCATATAATGTCTAAAAACTCTAAATAAAATACCATTCAAAAATTAAAATTATATTTTTATGTCTCATCTCTAAATAAGAATATTAATTTCTCAAATAGAACATATAAAAGTTCTAGAAAATTGATTTTAAAATGGTTCTCCCTCAAAGGGCGGTAAATCGACATTTTAAATAAAATTAGAGAGTTTATGATTAAAATTGGATTCATTCAAATTTTAAGACTCTAAAATTTATTGGATAAATGTAAAAACATGTAACAAACATGTTTAATCATATTTTAATATGTTTTGTTTGTACCCACCAATTCAATGGCTATGCGTTATCTACCATTTAAAATAATAATATTATATTATTATTTTTCAGTATGATACAACCTTGTGTGCAACGTAAGATTTCAAAAAAACTCATTATTACGTATCAGGTAAGCCATAGAACATAACATCCATTTTAAAGTAAAATAAACATTTAATTCATAAATATTAATAAATATGAAAATGTTAAAATCATTATTTATATGGGATGTTACATCCTTACCGATTTTATAAATTACATCCTTGCAATTTTATTCACTCATCAAATTAATGTGGATATTTATACCTCATAGCATTCTCAGATTCCAATGTTTCCTCTTCAACCATATGGATTTTCTACAAAACATTGACCTGATGGATTACCTTATTTCTTAACACTTTCTCTCCGTGGTCAAGAATCTGGACTGGTTGTTCCTCATAAGAAATAATCTCCTTCAACTAAACTACCTCAAGACTAAAAACATGAAATGGATCTGCCATAGACATTCTCAACATTGAAACATGAAAAACATTATGTACATGGGATAATGTTGTAGGTATTGAAACTTTGAACTCATCTAATCCAATATTCTCCACGATTTTATAGGGTCCAATGAACATCAGACTCAACATTCCCTTCTTTCCAAAAATGAATCACACTTTTCCATGGAGAAACTTTGAAAACGACATGATCACCAACCTCAAATGAAAGATCCATCCTCTGGTTATACACATTACTTTTTTTCCTACTATGAGCTATTTTCATGTGCTTCTAAATCAATTTAAATTTATCTGCCATCTCTTTTTCCAATTCTAGTCCCATTTACATCCTCTCATGTACTTCATCCCAAAAAACTGGAGTTCAACACCACTTTCGATATAATGCCTCAAATGGATCCTTCTATATACAATAATGAAAAATGTTATTATAAGAAAATTCATCCAAAGAATGGTGTCGGTCCCAAATTCCCTGGTAATCCATTGAGAAACCACGTAGCATATCTTTCAAATTCTGAATTGTTCGTTCTGACTACACATCTGATTGTGGAGAAAATGTTGTATGAAAATTTAATTCAGTACCCAAATACTTCTAAAGGACTTTCCAAAAGTTATATGTAATCCTTGGATCCTGATCAGATATAATAGAGATGGGTACTCCATGAAACCTGACTATCTCTTTAACATACAACCAATAAAGTTGATCTAGAGACAAAGTATCTCTAATATGAAAGAAATGGGAAGATTTAGTCAATAGATCAACAATAACCAAGATTTCATTATTAACTCGAGATGTATTGGGTAATTCCACAATGATGTCCATGGATATATTTTCCCATTTCCACTCTGGCACCGGTAAAGGCTGATGCATCTCTTTTGGTAATTTCCCCATTGTTTCACATGTTGACATGTCAAACACTTAACAATATAGTTTGTAATAACTTCTTTTCGAGTTAACTTAGTTAGTGTGCTAGATAACCATGAAAAATTTTCAACAAACCTCTGGAAATAACTTGCTAAACCAAGAAAAATATGGATCTCAGTTATATTTGTGGGTGTTGGACATTTTTTAACATCTTTTGTTTTAGTAGTATCAATAGTAATGCAATTTTTTTAAACAATGTGACCAAGGAATGGAATTTTTTTTAACCAAAACTCACACTTTTTGAATTTCCCCTACAGGTTTTTTTAAATTATGGGTTTTCAAGAAAACCCTTAAATAACACGCACGTTCCTCTTTAATTTTGGAATAAACCAAAATATCATCAATAAAAATAACCCCAATATTAACCAAGGAACCCTTGGAAAATTCTATTCATAAGAACCAAAAATTTATGAGGTTCATTAGATAAACCCAATGACATAACTACACAATCATAATGGACAAATCTAGCAAGAAACTCGATCTTCAGAATGTCTAATTCCTTTACTTTCAACTGATGGTAGCGAGACCTGAAGTCAATGTTCGAAAAATTTTGAGCTCCCTAGAGATGATACTATTCGATTTTTCAGCACAACATCTTCTAAAATAGTTGAAAATAATTTCACCACCCATTTCTTCTGGTATTTTGGAATCATTTCCTTAGTTGAGTTCTTCGTTGGATACTTATTTGAATAATGGAAAATTTCATCAATCATAAAAAAAATTATTGAATGTAAATCCTTTTTTTCAAACCACTACCCAAATATTTTTCAGTGCAATTACGAGCCTTATACACCATTTTACCACATCGGTAGCACATATTAGAATTAAAAAGACATTCCTCGGTGTGTTTTTACCACAATTTTCACAAACCGTGAAGTTAAGTTTCATACCATTAGAAATTTTACAGAGTTCATTCATTTCGTCTGCCACCTCGAACTCTTATTCTTTTGTTTTTTAGAGAAAAAACAATCATCGGCAACCTCCATTTCTACATTCTCTGCAAATCAAACAAGATTTTCATAAATTTTGAACTCAATATAATCTAAATCCCTTTAATACTTTGGCTTTAATCCTGAAAAAAATTATTGATTTTAATATCAAGATCTCATATGAAATTTGGAGCATAGCTTTCATGTCGAGCAGATTTTTCTTCATAAGCAGCCACTGATTCATCCTATATCCTCAATTATAGGAATTGTTTTTCCAACCTAAGATTAACAACATTAGGAAAATATTTTTTCAAGAAACATACCTTTGAATTCATCCCAGTCAAGAGAATAAATCTCCTCACTATCGTTAATATTTTTCACCATTTACCACAACTAATCGTATTCAATTTCAAAATGGTAAACAAACAGACTAACCTTTTGTTGTCTGGAACGCCCCATGTCATTAAAAGTACTCTCCAATGCTTTAATCCACCATTCATCTCGCCCAGGGTCAGATGATCCTCTGAATGTTGGGGGGTGTTGCCTCAAGAAATAATCCACTACCAACATGTTCCTATGAGTTTGATCTGGCTGATCTCATGTATGGATTCCACAACAATTTATAGCTAGAGTCAATTGTGACTTCACTTCAACAAATTATTTAGTTCTGATTCCCGCCATCTCAGGTTGCTAGTTTGGAATTTCTTTTTCCTCTTGATTTCATCCCATCATACCTGCCCTGTTTCCTCTTTGGAAAACCATTCTAGACATAGAAATATCTTAGGTAAAGCAACATGGTAATCTTTTAATGCTATATTATTTCAATATTAACATAAATTAGGTTATTGAAATTAATTTAACAATATCCTAACTCCTAATATTTTCTAAACTGTTCTCTGATACCAAATATAAGGCCTCAAAATTAAACATTACATATTCGTGAATTAAGTTAATAATTCATATTGAGGAACTTTTCAAGTTTATATTTTTAGAGAACTAGTCCATAACTATTAAATTACATCTCAAATATTATAAAGTAGACACTTCAACTCAGTATACATTTTTTCATAAAATGAAAACTCTTAAAAGAAACCATGAATTATTTTCTTGATATAAATCTTCATGAATTCTTCCTTTCTATTACCCTGCCTTATATCATGTGAAAAATATTTCAAAAACATGGGGTGAGCATAAAAGTCTTAGTAAGGGTTATAAAATAATGAAATAAAAAATTAGATCATCAATATATTCAAGTAAATGATATCTTAATTTTCAATCATTAACATACCAAAAAAGATAATAAGATTTATGAATAACAAATGGAAATCATAAATCATAAAGGTAACTTGTGGAATCCATAAAAAACTAATGTTGTAGCTTTCACAGCTATGCTGTGAGTTACATTTGGAATACCCATTAGAGTATATTCCCTAGATCTCTTAGTAGAAACATTTATGTTTACCTCCGTCAGGTTACCCAATGCATTGGGGAGCGATCTCGGGCTCACCCACCCGAGGTTTATCATGGAACGACCCATATATGTAAACAATTCCCGTGAACCATGACATATTCATAACACATAAAACAAACATAATGGAAAGATAACATTTATACATTTCAATCATAATATTTCATTTCAAGATTTTGAAGTAATCAATACATTATCAAAACCATTTTCAATACCAAAATATATAAAAAGTGTATATGAAATTTATTTTACATTTAAATACACTATGGTTTATAGAGGAATCCAAATATAAAATAATGTTTGTGGTTGTGAAATGGTCATTGTCACCTCATATGTTAAAAAAAACATTCACATGGTTTTTTAGTGAAATGCTATGTATAAAAAGATTCCCTTTGACTGAAATGAAAAGTAAAAGTGGTTTATACACTGTATAAATGTATTTCATATATAAATCCAAATATGCCTCAATGAAAGGATATTGACATGAAGTCCCTTACCTCGTGTCCGACAAGACTCGTTCGTTATTTAATATCAGAAATAATAAAATAAATTTTATTTTAATTTTATTAAGAACATTATTCATGTTTATTATTCATTTCGTATTACTTATTACCATGTTTTAAATATTACACAATCATTTAAGTTAATAACGGTCATTTTTTCTATATTTGGTACTCGAGTCAAAAATGATCTTCTTATAATTACAAGTTGTGCATGTGGTCAAAATTCCATTTTACCCAAAATGGTATTCATGAATTAGATATCATATATATCATATATATAAAGTATATATATGTATTTATAATAGTACATAACATTTTGAGATATGAAATGAAATGCAGCTTTCAAGGTGACGGTAAGCCATAAGTACACATAAACACTAATTTCATTTCTATTTCGTATTTAATAGAATGAAAACTGAATTATAAATAGGTATATAATAATTAAAGTAGAATATCATATATAATTTCAGTAATTCCATCCTTCATATGTTCCATGTATGGTATGAATGAGTCATATCACTTCGAAGGGGCAGTTGTCCACACTTCCTCAAATGAAATTATTGTATTTAAACATTATGGAAACCATAAAGGTATGATATAAATGAAAAGATAACGAATAATAGAGAAAATATAAATATAATATATAACACATATAAAAACAGTTCCATCTTAATGGTCACTTTAAGAGGTTCTAGGAGACAATTGAACAATCACCGTTTCGTGAGGTAGTAGTATGTCGTCTACAGAAACAATATGTTCGTATCCATTAGATGGAGGAGTGTGGATGTGTAGTTTGAATCCTCATCCTAACAACAACATTTTTTACTGTAGAAACTATTTTTTTATAAAAGTGAGGAATAAAAAGAGTTAGGGGTTTCGAGAAAGAAAATAACAGAAAAGAACTTGGGAGAATACATTACCTTTAAATTGGGTAAGTCCCTTTTGTTTGAACCGAAAGGATTTCTTGAATTTCCTTCTTATTATTGAAAGGATGCTAGGAGGAATATAGGGATGTTGGGAGCATCATGGAGTTGATTTCGGATAATCCAAGGGGCTTGAGAGGTGTGTGTAATGGGTTAGAGGTGGTAGCCTTTTATAAAATGGAGGAGGGGATCTTTAGGAATATTTGAAAGTATTATTTTATTATAAAATTATTATCAGTTTATAAAAGTCAAAATCTTATTTAGTTAGAATATAAGGAACATATAAGTTGAAATAAAATAATCATATAATAATTGGATAGGTTTTGGATATTTTTTATTCCTTATCTTTTTTAGTTAACCTTTTGTTAAATTATTTAACTTTTACCATGTCCTCTTATATATTAACACAATATGGTTAATATATTTACTATAAAATTACAAGAGACCCAAAATGTATCCTTTGTGTCATTTGTATCATTATTTAAGTCATTTTTCTGAATCCTAGATTTTTTGGATTATTTTATCATTTAATAAAATATTTATTGTTTTAACAACTCATTTATGTCAATTTATAAATTATTCATATCAGGAATTTTACAAAATCTATAAAAACATGATTATTTCAAAAAACCATCATTAATTCATATATAAAAAGTCATTATTACCCCTAAAATTCATGTATGGCATAAAACATTTCAAAATAAATTTATTTTAATATTTATATTATAATTTATTTGAATCTTTTATTAATGAAGAAATTACTTCATCACTATTGTGGCATAATTAAATTTATTTATATAATGTATAAAATTATAAATAAAATTCCATGATGTAGTAAATCATGATAGATTTAAAATTAGAATTTATATTTGATGATATCACTTATATAACTACATATAGAATTTTTTGTCTAAAAGATATATGTTTATGTTATTTTTCGCCTTACATTAAATTAAATAAAATAAAATGGAATTATCAATCCCAAGTGGCTCCATGGGGTCCAAAAATTGATCCAAGGATGTCCATGGGTAGAAAGGTATCTTCCAATAGGGTTAGGACAAGTGTAAGGGTAATTTAATATTAATAAAATATTATTTATCACTCTTATTTACATGATTTATCTTTTAACCATGGTAAATAAAATATTTACTAAAGTAAATATTCATAACATATAAAAATAAATGTTATATATTTACACAATTTGGACCTCATAATTCAAAATATGGAATCCATTTTTCTAAATTCAAAATATAGAAGTGGTACAAATTAATTTAAAATTAATTGTTGTTGTAAAAAAGCATGGTTTTAAGAAATAATAATAATAAAACAATTTACAGTTACTTATATCTAATTTAAGATTGAAATTACTTCCAATGTAAAAAATTGGATAAAATGGTAAAAATATATTCCAATTACACTTTAAAACCAATTTAAATAACTATCTAACAATATAAATAAATTAGATTAAAAGGTAGATTTTAATTAAAATTCAGAATTTTTCCCTATTCATTAATTAAATGAAAAATATTTAAAAAATACCAAATTTTAATCGAAAGTAAAATTTGATGTCCCTATTTTAAATAAGAATTTAATTTTTTCAAATAGAACATATAAAATTGAAAAAAAACTACATTTAAAATGGGTTCACCATCAAAAGCGGTAAATCGACCATTTGAAGAATATTAGAGTGTTTATGATTAAAATTAGATTCATTCACATTTTAAGATACTAAATTTTATTGGATAAATGAATTTTTTTAAGAAACATGTGTAATGATATTTTAGTTAGTTTTATTCATTCCCTCCAATACAACTACTATGTGTTAACTACCATTTAAAATAAAAATAATATATTATTATTTTTCAGTATGACCCACCCTTGTATGAAACGTAAGATTTAAAAGAAACCTGTTGATGTGAATAAGGTATGCCATTGAACATAGAATCCAATTTAAAGTAAAATAAATATTTAATTCACAAATATTAATAAATACGAAAATATTATATTCCTTATTTAACTAGGATGTTACATATACTATACTATAAATATAGTTATATGAACATGTGATATATTCATATAGAAGAATTAAATAACAATTGGATATAATTAAATAAAACAACTATCTATCTATTGGTTTGTGATTTTGATTGGCCACACTTCACTCAACCAGTTCTTGGGTGTATATAAACATGTACTGATGACTGAGAGTCTATATAAATACTATATCTTGGCGATGTAATCAAGGAAACTATAATTCACAAGGTAAAATGGATAATTATTCCTCACATATTGATACATGGACATTTCATAGGTATATTCTACTTCTCCCTAAACACTAGTATAGTGTATTGATCAAGAATTATTCCTAAGAATGATAGTTAATATCTAATTCCCAATTATATTTATGTCCCATGATAACCTGTGGGGTATAATGAATCTTATTAATACAAATCTTTTACATGTAATTTCAACAGGGATGACTGGAAAGATCCCTGATTTTACAGTGGAATAACAATAAATTCAACATAAAAAATAGTTAATTTGATAACAATCTACACAATAGAATTGTTGGATCCATGATTGAAATGTATCCTACCATGGCATCTTATGCATCATTGGTAGACCCGATTTCTCATCCTAAGGTCCCGAACATTCTTTGCATCGCTCAATAGATAGATCCTAGGATACCAATCAGGAATCCATATCATTGTCATCGAATATAATTCATTTCACATCACTATCATCTGACGCTCATAATATGGATCCTAGGATAACCATAAAATAATAAAAAATGTATAAAAATGAAACAATAAAGAACAAAAATATTTATAGGGATGGATGAATATATATACCATTAGACAATTACTTATGTTGCATGGACATACATATTCATTTTTTTTATAAGGTGAAACACCCTACCATCTCTACCCGAGTCCATAATTCAACCACACAGGTTCCATCAATCTTTAGGGTACATTTCCAGGACTACAAGGTCATATACAAGGGGATTATCTATACTGGGGTAATCGGCCTCAATCATGCCACACATGCCTTACCCATCTCGACCCAAAAATATACTTTAAGGCCCCTTGAGTGTTTTGACATTACTTTCTTTTTCTGTTTCACTTAAGGCACACCCAACACTAAAATTTTATTTATATGGGACATATAATATGGATATTAAGACATACTATCCCATGAAATATCCCTTTTGGTTCTCCCATCATATGTAAAATAAGATAAGTGATGACCATGACCTTCAGTGGGTGGGAAATCCAACCTATGTGCTAAACCCAATGTCTCATAGGGACCTTAATCAAAATATTTATGAAATCAATTTTAACATAATTATTTCAATTTAATAAAATAATGAAATTAATTAATAAATTATCAAACTATAAGTTCTTGGATCCATGTAGAATAGCCCTTTTCCATGTTTCTATTTCTCATGGTTCTCGAAGGAGACTTGGATGATGTTTGGAGGATATTTTCTATGTAATTCAGTAAGCAGGGTTAATACATGACATATAATTCTTACAAGATGTGAATATATAGTTAATGGATTGTTAATTTTGGCACACAAGATGCTTCCAAATGTATTAATAGTCATGGTTTAATAATAAAAAGGTGATGAATTTTTTGAATAAATATGACCCGAACATTTTCATGACATGTAAATGGATTACATGCCATGTAAATATACTCTACAATGCTTTTATAAATTTTTTCACTTTCATGGTTTCCTAAAACCATAGAGATATAGTGCCTCCCTCTTTCAATCCAAATGACTGATGTATCTTTTATTAAGTATTTTGTGATTTCATTTACATGAATCAATTATTTGCGAATAATAATTGATCTGTGATAATCTGTGGTGAGTTTTACCTCTGTTCGTGTGGCATATCCTTTTTGGACATCATTTTTTTAATATCTTCTAACCATGCTATGGATTTTGATCTACCTTGTTTATAATAGTTTTCTTCATTGATGTTGTCAGTTCAGTTGTACTGTAACGTCCTCAGATAGATACATTTTTTGTTGGAGAGGTTATTAGAGATCCACACCAATGGTAAGTTCTTGTGAAATGAACATAGATTCCATTGCGGTAAGAAAATAAATTATTATATTACATTATTTATGTGGAATTTTAAAATTTTCATGATTTGTTCCTTTGGTGGAAATGAAATTGGCCTAATTATTATTGAATTAGATTAAATAAAATAGATATTGGACACATATTGTTGATGTTGTTTCCATATACAGTGACAACGGTTAGCCTCTTTATTTTCTAGATAATGTGAAATATTCCTTTATTTTTATGACATATTTTTATGATATGGATTACCATGTTTTATATGTTCAAATTTTTAAAGATAATTAATCTATAATTAATTGATAATTATTTTTCATAATAAATTAATGAAGAGGAATGATTTCAATCAAGTGGTTAATATTATTTGATGATAATAAAATTGATGCAATGCGCATGATTTATTTTAAATTTTAACTTCCATATGATTAATTTAATTGATAAATAATGTCAATCACATTCAATGTTGTTGATAATAATAAAATATCATGGAAAATGAGAATGTTTTGATGCATGGAATCATGTTTAAATTAATATAGTAGCTTCTTATATCCCATTGAGTTAGTTTTCCATTAGTTGGAACCTGTAAATAATGAAATGGTTAATTCAAGATGGAATATGAAATTTTTATTTGATAATGATGAATTTTAGGTGCTGAGTCCCTCATTTTCTTGAGATGGTTGAGTTTCATATTTGGGATCCATGAGAGTTTGTTTTCATGAGAAGGTTGAATAAAAAATTTTGAGGTCCCATTTTCCATGTTGATTTCTTGTATATTATTTCATCTTTTATTATGTGCTCTGGACATGATCCTTTTTACATGATCCTAATACGTCTCACCCGAGGTTGTCAGATATAGGGTATGGAGGCCGATATGTGATGTTATCCTAGAATGGATGATCTAGGGATGGATGATGTGATATGTGGGAATGGATTCTTGGATTATGTTGCATTAGTCAACACATGTGATGATGATATGAAGTGGTATATTAATTTGTGTGTTAGGAATGGAATAAGATAATATAGAATGGGTTACAATTGTGTTTACCCATTGATTAGATGCTGAGAGAAGGTAAGATCCCATATGATTTTTTGTACTAGTTAATGTCTATGTTTGTTATTCTATTTGCACTCCTATCCACAATTTCTGAGGCTACTAAATGTTCTTGGAATCATGTATCTACTTGGTGGTATCATAGTATGGGTTTCTTAGAGTACATGGCTATGGAATGATGCTAATAGTGAATTCAATAACTCATAAACCATGTGTTTGGATGAATACTGAATGAAAATTATTAAAAATTATTAATCTCAATAATCCATGGCCTTGGTTTGGATTATTCTTAGAGGGTATTGAAATTACATTTATTATTAATTTAATTCGATGTGATGAAATGTTGAATAATTCCAATGTCTAATTAATGGTTAATAAATTAGTTAATAATAGGAAATGATATACTGTAAAGAATAAATTAAATGTAGAGATTTTTTATTCTTGTGTGATTTTTGAAAATATAGTTTATCATTGTAAGCCTTGAGTCTGAGAGATGTTAGTGGATGTTTAGTCTAAGACATGGTTATTTCCTTAGTTTGGTTGTGAGATATATTTTATCATTTATATTTTGTGATTTCATATACTACCCCACCCATATCGATCAGGGAAACTGAAATTGTGTTGACTTGGAGAGGTTGTTTTCCTCATCATCCTACTTGTATGATGGATGGATGACTGCCCTCTCTAGCTCGATCTCTTCTCTTGGTAGTCAAATGTGCTAGTATACCTGGTGGTTATATTTCCCATATATGTCTGTATAGGGATGTGATGGATTTTCATTACTCTAAACACTTGAATTAGAAAATATAGCACCCAAATGGTTATTATAGCCATGAAATGTATAATTTGTGTTTTCTTGAGGTACATACATGGTGTATGGGCTGTAAAGGATTGTGATATAATAACTGATGTTCGATATTTATAATATGAGCTATGGTGGATCAAGGAAAATACTTGGAAACAATGTTGATATGTGATATGGGATTATGTGAGGATGTGATACATGAGGTGTATATTGTGAATCGTTTCCACGGTGTATTTAGGTGGGATATGTATTAGAAAGGATGGATCAGGATGTGAGATGTTTTGGAAAAGTGGAAAACTAGTGGGGAAGCGGGAGTATTATACCTTTTATGTTTCATCATTATATTATATTCTTTTTGGTATGAAATAGATACTAATATATTCAATGTTTAGTCTAGGAAATAATATACCTATTTAGGTGGTGAGATAGTTTCATTGTTGTTCACTATGAATATAAATAATTATTTATCATTTTTATGTGAGGATCTATGGAGGATCCTATGGGGTGAACAGTTATGATCAACCTACATATATATATAAACTCTTTTTTATGTTTGGTGGAGATGGTTGGAGATCATTTTGGACATTAATAGCTTGGGGGTTACATAAGATGTTTGGGATTCGTGGTCATTTTCATCATTACTAGTTTGGGTTAATTGTAGTTTTCCTTTTAGTTGTTTAGTAATAATAAAATGTTCATTTTTTCATTGGTGTTTTAATTTTTTATACCAATTTTTTATTATGTTTTGGTTGTTATATCCTTAGTAATACCTCTTCTTTGTTTTCTCTTAGATGGAGTAGCCTCTCATCAGTTTGTTTGTTATCCCCTCAGTGCTAGTCTCCATCCCGAGGCCTACGGGTGGCCGGAATTGGGAATTCACTATAAATCTCAACTCAGTGTGTTATCCTTGTAGGTAAGGGCAATAATAATGTGGTATAAAAGGTTTTAGTAGAGGGATATAATATATTTCGGAGTCTGTCAAATGTGAGGTGTAAAGGGTTAGTAAGTAAATAGTTTCACCTTTCTTTAGTAACTCATGTAAAAAAAATATTCTAGATGAGATAAGGTTATTTAGGGCCCCCTGTGATCTGATTCATTGATCATTATGTTTAATGATCCTAGTAAACTAACTTATAATGGTTTCATGATTGAGAGTTAAGTGAGGATCATACATCATTATTCTTTGTGCCTCTATTTGAAATTGGTAGACCATGGGATATGTTAAAACTATAACATGATAATAAAACAATTAATTAATTTATATTACATATTTAATATTCTATATTGAATTTATTTGAGAGTTTTTTCATTCTGGAGGTATAAAGACAAGAATATTTCGTCATCAGGTTCACCCCGAATATATCAAGTTGGATGTGCCAACATTTCACCGTATAGTGGAGGTCAATGATGCTTACACTTGGAGGAAGACACTGTGAGAGTTTTATTGATGATGTATAAAAAAGTATGAGGGATTAGTTTCACATGAATTCATCTAGTAATAGATTGTGTAGGATGAGATAGAATTTATTTAGATTCTTTCTCGAAAGGATCATTGTGTTTCATTAGTTGTGATGATGGTACATGGGGCTGTGAGGAGTTTTAGTTCTTGTTTCTCAGGGATCACAAGGACATTAGGGTCCAACAGAATTTTTTATGAGTGAAATTTATAGAATATTTTATTTATTGAACCATGAAGTATACAAGTATCAAGGATAACATACTATTTTACTAGGGATATCTAGGGTGTGATTGTTCAAAATCCATTTCAGGACCCTTCTCTAATGTTCTCCATATATGATTCCATATGAGGAGGGAAGTGCAAGGTATTTTAGGGTGGATTTGTTTCCATATGTGTAGCTCTATGTCTCTCTATTTATGATAAATATATATCATGAGGAGATAGTGAGATAATAGGTTATTGAGATGATGTTTTCTGTAAATTGTTCATCATGAGAGGGGATTTTTCAAGATTTATAATTAGGAAGTGTTTTGGTCCAGCATTTTCACTTATCAGGACTGAAGATCTTTAAGTCCAATTAGGGTAAGTCCAAACCCTCATAATATTGTTTTTATTAGGTGGTGGATATCATTAATTTTTAATATGATTGGACTTATTATTTCTTTTATAGATTTTGGTCATTGTTGGATAAAGTGAAATAACATTCTGATAAGTAATCATTTGCAAGGTGTTCCACATAATGTTCTTCCATTGAGGAAATTTCAACTGAGGAAATAGTAGCATGGTGTTCAAATTTGGGATCAATAGATATGAGATGGTGATTGTAGTGGATATCCCTGATACCCACCTCATCCTCAGATTGTAGAGAGAGGCTATAGCAGTGGTTGTCGGTAGGGATAGAGAGGTTGAGTATGAGGTTTTAGTCATCTTAAATATTTATCATTTCTAGTATGAGGAAATCAAAAAGTCATTTGAGGTACCCTTTTCCTATTTTTATGTGTGATAATTATTATTTTTTGATTTAGGAGATACATACTCAATTATATCACATAAACCATTTAATGTTTTGGGTCATGAGTTAAAAAGGAATCTACTTCCTTTGGCATTGATTATTCTATTTAGAGGTCGAGATAAATTGTATGAAATATATTGATATTATTAGACAGTGTTTGGGTACCACCACTCTTGGAGATATTACATAAGTTTATAGTTTAGTTGTATGAAATAATCCTCAATAAGAATTAGTTGTATTCGGTGTAGGATATCAGGGATTTCTTTGGGGGTTCGTTAAAAGACGATTAAGGAGATCCAGTGTTGTTGGTTGGAAAGAAAGACCATAAGTTGGGACATAGGTGTGTTTCATACATTTTTCATGGATAAATGAGATAATAATGAGCTCATCAGAGATTACCATATAATATTTTCCTATGGTTATGCATGTTTACCCAGATTTCTTCCTATATGAGGTGGTATTGTTACCCCTGACGGGAGAACAAGTTTGGGGTTGGGCGATCTCAATGCATATCTCCTATATTTATGGCTATGTATAGGATGTCTCATTTTGAGTTTTGATAGTTGTGGTGATAACTCGATGATCTATTGTAGTGTGATTCTATGTTGTCTAGTGTGTCTCTATAGGTTTAACTGGTTTTGTTTTTCAATAAGGATGAAAATAGTTTATAGCTTTGCATCGACTGTCATCACATGAAGGAAGTGAAAATAAAGAAATTATATCCACACCCACATATTGATGACTTATTTGATCAAATAAATATATCACATTAGTTATAGATTACAGATTTTTGTTTGGATATCATTAGTTATGGGTGAAGAATAAGGATATTTAGAGGACTACATTCTGTTATTATCTGGGGAATTAGGATATCATTGTAATTCTATTTTTTGTGATGAATTCTCTAATTGTGTCTATGTGGTTGAAGAATGAATTGTTCAGGGAGATCCTATATAATTTCATGCTGGTTTCCATCGATGTTATCCTTGTGTACTCCATGTCTGAGGAGTGTCATTACTGGAATATGGGTACATTTTTTGGAGTACTTTTTCATGAGTTTGTATATGGTAATTTTCCTAAGTGTTAGTTTTGGGTTCATGAGTCTTATTCATGGGGAATGTGGTATCCATGTTGGGTGTCGAAAGGAATTTGTCTAATATATAGGATTTTTTTATTGGGAAGACCCCAATATAGTGGATGATGTGTGAAGTTTACTTGGACTTGTATCCTCTTATAAGAGGTTCATAGAAAATTTATCACATTGTGTGACTCCTCTAACAACCTGTAAAATTAAATATCAAACCTTAATATAGAATGACCACTATTGGGAAGATTTTGAGATCTTTAATGGGAGTTTGGTATGTACTTAGACACTTTTTTTCTTGTAGAGGTAGTTCAATTTGAGGATTTATATTACACATGATTTCTTGTATTGGGATGTGTTCTAGTGTATTAGATATAAATTGTTTCTTATGTGTCTTGGCATTTATATCCCCTTGGGTGTAACTATTCCACCCATGATATTGAGTTGCAAGTAGTTTTGTTTTTATTGATGTTGTGGCGACATTATCTAATCAACGATTATTTTTTAGTTTTTACTGACCATAAGAGCCTCTAGTATATCATCATCCATCATGAATTGAAATTGAGAATTGAAAAAATGGATGTAATTCACATAGGATTAAGACTTTGAGAATTATTATATTCCAAGAAAGTGAAATGCTTTAGGTATATTTTTTCTTTAAAAGTTGAGAGTTCAATCGTATTTTGTGCAATAGGTGGATGAATCCTGGTTAGGGGATTCATAGTTGATGGTATTAAGGGATGATATTATTTTTGGCGATTCCCCTAATTTTTTGCCTAAGGATCGACAACAAGTGTTGTTCTACCAGGGGATGTTCATTTATTCAATGATTTTTGACTTGGTTATTAGTGATTTCCGTTTTATTCTTTTTTCAGTACTTCCTAGTGTGTACATGATGTACTGAGATTCTTTTAGTCATTTTTGGTGTATTGGGTTGAAGCGTTTAGTTGCAGAGATTATTTCACTATGTTTTTTTCCACAAAGAAAAGTTAGAGCACCTTTTTTCCAGTGGGTTTCTCCATCCCTTATAGGTTCCCCAATGGATATGGGATGATATATCAATGGATATAATAACCAATTTACCTCTAACTCAATGATTCTAGGATTCTATATGGGTGATAGTGGATTTTTTGAAAAACTATTCCCACTTTATTGTTATCAAGGTGTCACGCATAATGTTGTTTTTTACGGAGTGGTATCTTGAGGATGTTGTATGAATGGATGGATCTATGAGGATTATCTTTTCTGATTGATATCATCCTTTTACCTCTAGGATATTTAAAGGTCTCAAACAAGATTTTGGTACTTATTTTTTCCCTTATAGTACTTTTTATCCATAGAAAAATGGATAGATAGAGCAGACCATCTAGACTCTCGAATACATGTTCCACTCCTGTGTCATAGACATTGGAAATTTTTGATTGAGGAACATACCCTTGCTCGATATTTAATAAAATAATATTTTCAACTCAACTATTTTATGGTTTTGTGAGAAGTTTTTTAAGGCCAAACATTCGATTATCTATTATGCTAGACAAGGGTCACATAGTCAATATATATTAGGTTGAAACTAGATTACAATATGATAGAGATGGTTTTGTTAATTAATGAGAGGATAAAAACAGTGCATGATTCTCATAAAACCATTTCTGATCATTGGAGGATAGCACTAGAGTTCGATGTTGGAGATAAATTTGTGGAAAAGGTGACAGATCCTCATGGGAAGTGAAGGTTTAGTCATGGGAGTATGCTTTCTCTATTTCTTATTGGGACATTCAAGGTGTTGTATTGATTTGGATCAATGACATATTGGATAAAACTTCCACCAAAGATAAGAAGGATACATGATTCTTTTCACATGTCTCATTCCCACCATTATCTTTATGATGATACACATGTAATCAATTGGGTTGGGATCATCTCTGAAGATGATGAAATCTTTGAGGAGCATCATGTTAAGATCCATGATAGTTAGGATAAGATGTTGGTCATGAATTATATTCATTTATTTCATTTCATGTTGAGGAAAGGTGGAATAAAGGAGAGTATATGGGAATGTGAGTCGCATATGTGTGCTCAGACCCCATAATTGTTTTATCTTTTATATATTCTCTTGTAAAATTATTCTTTGGTAGATTTTGAACCTTATAGTATATGAGATGTTTTTATTTTTATTGTTGTTGGGGATGAACTATCATTTGAGAGGTATCCCACCCAGGACAATGTTCATGATCTAGTTGTTTTTTCTGTGATTTTGTGCATGTTTCATTAGTGTTAGGTGGTTGATCTCATATAATGGTGATAAAGTTGAGAGGTATCATACAAGGTGCATGTTTGGCTGAAAAATTCTTATTTTTTATCTGGGTATGGTTTAGGATTTACTAGGATGTGAATTATTTAATCAATATATAATATATGGTCCCAAATTTATGTAGAACGATTGTTTTTTTTGTTTTTTCAAGACTCTTAGAGTTCGTAGGATTCTTGGAAGTGGGTTGGTTGGGATTGGTTGAGAAATTCTAAAAGTAGGGTGAATACACAATGTGTAAACCAACATGTCGTGTCTATAATGTTCACAACATGATAAGTATAGTTCACTAGATGATACATGATGTATGAATAAACAGGGTTAAATAATAAAAATTTGATTCATTTTTTTGTGAAATCATACCCCGAGATTTACAGAATGGGTAAATGGTTTAAAGACCATGTAAATCTCAAGTGCATCACTTTTATAAATTATTTTAACTTATTGAGTTCCCCACACAATAAAATATAGAGCCTATCTTTCTATCATTCCAACTATCTGATATCTCCCTCTAATATATTTTTTAATACCTTCATCGGGAAACAATCATTGGAAATCCTTTTTCAATCAGGGGTGATCCAATGTTAGTTCTACTTACATTTTTGCGGTTTATCATTTGTTCAATCTTGTTTCCTTCCATATCATATCTATATGATATGGAATTATTACTCTATTGTTTATAATGTAATTCCACTAGTTTTTATTGGTTTCATTGTTCCATAACATCCTTTAATGAATGTAGATATTATAGTCGAGGTGATCCTATATCTATATTGTGGGACCACTCTTATAAAACGAATGTTGACACCTTTGAGGTATGATATTCATTTATTCTATTATTTTATTTATGTAAAATCATAAATTCATCATATTTTTCCCCTTTGTATGAAAATGAAGTTGAACTAATAATTGTTTAACTATATTAATGACATTGGATATATATTTCATGTTGTCGGTGTTTTTTTTCTAAACTACGACAATGATTTGCCTCTTAATTTTCATGATAATGTGATTTCTATGCCTTTCATTACCATTAAATTTTTTAATATATATATATATATAATGACTTCCTTATTAAATTAGTGATAAAAATAAATATTTAGTTAATTTATAATTAATTGAATTACAAAATTAATGAACATGCATGTTTGTAATTGGGTGGTTAATATAATTTGATGATAACAAAATTGATTCAATATGCATGTTTAATTATAAATATCACATTCCATATGATTAATGGAATTTATAAATAATTTGAATAATTTTTATGATTAATGATAGTAATAAAAAGGAATGGAATGGTTAGATTCTTAGAAACACGATTAAATTAATTTCTTCATTAACTCTCTAACCTATTACAGCTTGGTGGCTTTGTTTTTATGTAATTGTATCATGTTAATAATAGATCAAAAAATTCAAGATTAAATTAGAACTGGTTGTTTGATAAAGTTAATTATATAGGGGCTGAGCTTCATGTTTCCTTGAGAAGGCATTGTTCGGTCTTTTGGAGCTCTTAGTGCACATTTCCATGAGAATGATGAATGACTTGTTTTTAGGGACTAGTTCCCGGTTTATTTTTTTTGTTCCTAATAAGTTTTTTTTTCAATTAACAACATATGAGCCCAGTATAATGCGGATGATATGGATGATCTAGGGAATGGTTAATATGGGGGGAGGTCTATATGTGATATGAGCCTTGTATGTCTAATGTTGGGATGGTATATGTAATATGTGTGAAGGGTGGCTATATGAGTGGCTGAAGTTGACACTTTTGAAAGAGATATGCATCACTATATGAATGTAGGTGTTAGTGATGGAACATGAGGTGATGTAACAAGTTAATGCGGTTACTACCCATTGATGATATGTTGATACTGGGTAGGCCTACTTATGATTATGTTTAATGGACAATGGTTGAGTTTCTGGTTTTATCTTAATTCATTAAACTATGACTGAGGTAGCTTGATGTGTTTGGTTTCATGTTTCCACTTGGTGGTAGATTGCTACTATTTTTCTAGAGTACATAGATATGGAATAATTCCACCAATGAATTGAATAATTATGAAACCATGGCGTTGGATGATGATGGAATGGAAATTCACAAAATAATTTATTCTTAATACACTAAGAGCTTGGTTTGGAAAACTCCTAGAGGGCATGGACTTTACTGTGATGATTAATAAAATACAAAGTAATGCAATGTGGAATAATGAATAATTGTAATTAATATTTAATAAATTAATTGATGGATGAAATTATATAAATTAATGTTATAATTTCATGCAACTCTTTTATATTCTAGTGTGCATGTAGGATATTTGGTCTTAGCATTGGATGCCTGGAGTCTCATCTATGTTACCTATAGTTGAGTCTAAAAATAGGATATTCACATAGTGAGTTTGTGAACATTATTTTCTCATTTATATTTTGTGATTTCATACACAACCCCACCCATTTCAGTCAGGGAAACTAACACTTAATTGATTTTGGGAAGGTGTTTCCCCCAACATCTCTATGGGAGGATGGATAGATGACTACCTCCACTGGCCCACTATATTCTTTTGGAAGTTACTTGTGATGGTATGCAAGTGGGTTAGTTCTACCATATATTTATGTTTTGGGATGTTGCATATTTTAGTTACTCCACACAATAGTATAAAAGGATTTTGTATCCAACGAATTATTAGACAAATGACACATATATGATTGGATGTATTGAGGTACTTACTTGGTATATGGGATATTATGGCTTGAGGTATAATGCTTTATTATTGATATCTGTCAAACTGGTGGTGGGAATCATGCAAGCACCGTCTCTCCCCAATATTTAAGTATCTTATTTGGGGAGGGGTCATGACAGAAACACCATTAGTGTTGAGCCTAGAATCCAACATCCATATAAAAAAACCAAGTCCAAATGTCAAATAAAAGGACCTTCTACTTCATTAAAATATATAACACAATTATTTATAAAAGGCCCACATCAACTTCTAGGGCCTGTATAGCCCCACCTAAGATCATCCATCCAACCCAAGTATTTAACAAATTTCCAACATCATTAATTATTTAATTAAAATAAATTCCTAATTAACTCAAGAAATATGAAATTGAAAATAAAATTAAATGAATTTGGTAAAATTTTGAAAATCTCATCAAAATGACTTGTCAATTCATAATAATTCCAAAATTCCCATGATTGGTCCAAAAAACCCATGGAAATACCCTATGTATATTCCCATACAAATATCATTGAATCCATCAATAAACAAAATCTTGTTTAATAGGAATAAATTGACAATTCACCATACCAACATTGTAAGAAAAATGACCAACAAACTATCTAAAAAGAGCATCTTAAGAAACCTTCATGGTATGCTTTATGAAATCCCCTTGAGAATCAAGTGATTGCACCATGTTATATTGGAATTATGAAAAAAAATCCATAAATTGGGAAAATAAAAACTAGAAGTATTGATGGAGAAAGAATACATTTTACAATAAATGAATACAATCACTCTAAAAATTCGTATATCACCACAAAAAATACATTATGATAAGGGGGACATAGAGGTAACGTGGGATAGGTGGATGATATTTTTATAAGGGGAGAATAGAGATGGGGATTCACCTTAAAAATCATAGGGGGAAGAGAGTAATTTTTCACCTTTAAATAGGTAGAAAAATTTGTCCACAATGTTGGGAAAACATTGTTCAAGTAGTATAGATATTAATACCTCTAAACATTCACCCCACATGGGTTTTCACATGGTTTAATACACCAAGAAAGAATAATGAAGGCCATCTCTATGATGCCTTTGCATCACAATTCATAGTTTTTCTACAACCGTGTACATTCGATGCACTAGGGCCCATGTCCAAATCATGGAACATAGTTTCCCCTAATAGGTAATTGTTTTCCATAAACAGGGATTCAACTATATGTGTAAACCATAAAAAATAAAATAAAATAAACTAAAAACCTCTTCACATTAAGGGTGATGAATAGATTCCTCTAAACTGTTCACATTGAACCATGCATGATGGTGAAAAATATCTAAAACACACAATAACTAAATTTAATATTATTGGGGATTTACTAAGAAGGGAATATTACTTTTTTTACCCAAACCATTTATAAAAAATCACACTTATATTGCTCATCTGTTGGAATTGAATTATAAATCCTTGTTCAAAAACCAATCAGTCTTACAGGTAAAAAATTTAAATTTTCTTCTAGAAATATCAACCCATCTAGAGAGAAAAGCTTATTATACATGATGTGTGAAATAGTTTATGTGAAATATGGGATTATATGGTTAATTGATATATAACTCTCTAACATGTGTTTTGTAAGAGTATAAGAGACATGGATGTTACCATGGAGGGTACATGATGTGTTTCACAAAAAATATAACTTTTTGTGTAGTAAAATGGTGGTTTGGGTCATGTAAGAACAAGGGTAAATTAAAATTGGCCCTAACCCACACATCATGCAGGGAATATATTCAATTTATACATGTAATATGTATACATTGATTTAGTGTTCTATTAAGATTGCATGATATTCATTCCACGCATGTTATGTGATAATTTACATGTTCAAAGACCCTATCTATTTCCTCCTAGGTGATATAGAGAATATGGTTCTCAATCATAGAAACTGTGATCACATATTTGAACTATAAAATTTATAAATTTTTTTTACATTATTGAATTTCACATACTTGATCATGCCTAAAACACCACAAAATGAATCACCTTATGTTTTCTTGATTTGATAGTCTCCTTCTTTTTGTAAAACAATTGAAATATATCTTAAATTATATTTATATTCCACCTAATTCCTCATATGTCACTATTATTCATTGATATTAATTTCAATATCATTTTATGATTAGTTATTTCCCTTCATCATCCCACCCCACCAATATTCATTTTTTCATCCCAAACTAGTTGATTAGAAATTTGGTTTTGTTTATTTCCTAGATCCATGTCTATAATGATAAATGTAACACCCCAACCTTCCACGGTACGTTTCCCTTCGAATAATGCAATAGCATGTGTTGTACGCAACCTCGAGCTCTAACACACACCACAACTAATTAAACTAGCCGTTGTGAATACTAATACCTACCTTTTGAAATTTTATAAATTTTATTTATCAAAATGGACTTCATTTTTGGATTCGGAATATCGAAATAGCTTAGGGTGAAATTTTGGCATTGTTCTGAAAAACTTCAATTTTTGCTGAATAGTGAAACCACTAAGTGGTAGTTAAATAACTGATTTTTCGTTTAAATGAAATATTACCACTTTTGTGATTTGATTTTCAAAAATCCGACATACATGGTTGTCATTAAGAAGTAAAATGTGGTTGAATGAGATTAAAATAATTTTTTGTGAATAGTAACTTTTAAGTTCTTAATCGCGATTAGAGGTAATTAGTGTAGTTTTAGGTAAAAATAATGTTTTAATAATATGAGATGAGTATGACACATGTCCTACCATCATTGGATGTTCCATGGCCGACCAAGACAATCCATGGGTCAACTTGGGGACCCCATGGAGCCACCTTAGTTGGAAAATGACATAAATACCTTTTATTTAATGTTAAAGTAAAAAATGACACAAACATGAAATGTTTTACTAAAACAATTTCTATATGGGGTCATACAAGTCATATTTTTGACTATAAATATTCATTGGAAAGATAAAAAGATTTCCTACATCATAGTATTTTCTTTAGAATTTTTAGACATTAAATAAATTAAATTATTTATGACATCATGATGATGTAGCGATGACCTCATTATTTAACGATTTAAATAAAATGAGAAGATAATGAAAAATACAAGGCATACACTTGTCCAAAGCCTATTGGATGAGGCGATTTCGAACCCTTATCACCTTAGCCACGAAGTTTATAAGTGTGGGACCTTTAGAATCCGAAAAGCATTGTATAATAATGTAACATTTCAATCTTTCCAAAAGAGCCCCTCCTCCCCTCTTGTAAAAGGCCCCCACCTCTACCACCTTATTCACACTTTAAAGCCTTTTGGTTCGGCCAACCTCTTCCCCAATACTCTCCCAACTTCTCTCCCTTAATCCTAGAAGCTTTAATTTAGTCATAAAGCCATCCTATGGAGTCCTTTTGATCAAATCAAAAGGAAGAACCTGAAGAAGAGGTAACATTTTCATCACCCTCTTTCAAGTTTCTTTCTTCTTCCACTCCCTCTTTGTCTATTATTTCAATTCAAAAATTATAACTCCAGAATCTTCTATATACTGTGATGTTATTATAAATATGGAACAACCATATTCAGTATTCTACCCATCATTTGAATGACATGTCACCATATGTGCGTACGTACGGATTACCGTCTCCACGTCGTGGTGTAATTGTTATTCAATATATTATTATTTAGATGGGTATAATAATGATATGTAATTCATGTAAATAATAAATATAACATGATAATGATTCTGTATATATGATATACTATCCAATTATATATTATTTTAAAATCAAAATAATGATATTGTCGCTCGTGCGTACGTACGGACTACTGTCTCCACGAACGCGATGAGATTCATTCTCCGTCGTATCCATTCAAGTATAATTATCATTTGATGATTTAAAAATAATGTTTAAGGACATGATATCATTCTGGATATGAATAAGATACAACCTATCCATGAAAAACATGACTTATGTAACAAAACATATAAAATAAAATGAGTAAGTTGACACCCGAAACAACGATAAATCTAAGATATTGTTAACAAAGCAATGTTAAAAGATCATATATGATATCATATGAATGTATATGATTCTTGTATAATTTAATAAAAATTATTTCACCATTATACAGGAGGTTAACCTTCCCCAACCAAGGAAAAGTACAAGGTAAGGGAATTTCTTAACCCAACTTCCATTCTTTGGGTTAATCTCCTACTTTCAAAATTATGTCATGATATTATTATGTCATATTTTGTATTTTTACTTTCTTTATGTGTACCTATAGTGAATACACATAAGAGATCTATTTTATTTTAAAAATGATCTTTTAAGGACTTCGTCTCAATCTCCATTCATTGAGGCATATTTTGTTTTATACACAAATTTCTTTTATACAGTGTATAAACCCCTTTGACTTTTACGTTTATTCAAAAGGAATCTTTTTTATACGAAGCGTTTTGCTAAATGACAAAAGGGAATGTTTTTCTTTCCGTACTTATGTGGCGACAACGACTTCTCCGCCGCCGTGACCGTTATTTGAGTTTCGACTTCCTCTACAAGCCATCATTTTTTTAATGAAAAATAAATACAAAGTTTTAACTTTCTTTTATTTTGGTATTGAAAATGGTTTTGAAAGCGTTTTTATTATATCAATGTGTTGCATTGATATCTTGTGATTGAAATGTGGAAATGTTATGTTTCATTTATGCATGTTTTATGTGATACGATTATGTTATGGTTTATGATATGTTTAAACCTGTTCATATGAGGAATGTATTGGACATAATAATTGACAGGTGGAGCCCGCTATAGCTCCTCAATGCATCGATAGGTCTCATGAGACAACTAGACATGGAATTGGCCGAGGCCCTTCCCTAATTTGATTTATGGTTTTGGCCGAGGCCTTAATCATTTTAGACGTCTTGGCCGAGGCCTTGACAAAGTGTTTCAGAATGTCTGGCATTATACATTCCCTCATTATGAAAGTGGTTATTGATATTTCACGTGATTATTCTTCTAGTAGAATATCCATGTGAGTAAGTAATGGCATTATTTTATTTTACTTTTGCCATATTATGCTGAAGTTCAAGTTTAATAAGGCTTTTGTTTTAGTTATACATTGCCTTAAATGCTTATGTATTCTTATGAAAGTTTCCACTATATTGTTATCCTTACGGAGCATTGGAGCTCACCCCTTTCAATGTTTTATTTTTTCCAGGATGTGAAGAAGTGTATTATGACCGACTTGCAAGAATAGTCAATGAGGATATGAGTGTGGACTAGGGAGACCATGTTATTGTAGTTTTCATTTTTATGATGTAATGTAATGTTTATGAACGTATCTAGTGTTTCCAAGGCTACTAAACTAATCGGTCTTTCGAGACTTGATCTTTTGTGATCATGCCAATGTTATGAAGTAATGCACCGACTCTGGGTAGCTGGGGTCGGGGCGTTATAGTTGGTATCAGAGGCAGTTTTGTACTAACCTTGGAAGCTAGATTTAGATAAACTCTGATTAGTGCACATATCCCAAAGATAGACTTTGAGGAGTAGTATAGAAGAACTTCCTAGAATTTTTTTATTGTAGAGATTTTGTGAGTTTTCCGAGCAATACATCCCTGTCTGGATACGATCAGGTAGAGGCAGCTCTGGCACAGATGTACCTAGGGGTAAAACTTGAAAACACCGCTTTGAGCTAGACTCGAACGGGAACTGGTGCACGACAACGGGCCTTGCTGCACTCTTGGTTACGACACTCCCGGGGGATATGCTTTGGATAATTCTCATTTTATTTATAAACCACTATGAAGAGTTACGAGTATATAATTCCTCAAAGAAAACATTTTTATAATTATGGATTATATCCATAATTAGTTCAATTTATGTTAAGTGTTTTACAAGTATGGAATTATATATTTTTATTCATGAACTAATCTAGTTTATTCCATTATTTAGAAATGGCGCCTAGTGGAAGGAATGGAAACCGTATCAATGCACGCACTCCGTGTAGGGATTTCCCTCCTGCTCAAGATAATTATGGTGGAGCTAGTGATACAACTGGTGATGATCAGCTTCTCACCGTACTGGGACAACTCACGCAGGTTATGAATAACAACCTTACTCGTATGGAGCACCCTAATCCGCAACGTGGAGGATCAATTCTAGACCGTTTCATGAGGCAACAACCACCAACCTTCAATGGGAGTACAAATCCTATAGTAGCTGAGCAATGGATAAATTCTTTAGAGAAAATATTCCATGCCTTGGGGAGTAGTGAAAGGGAGAATGTTGTCATGGCAGTTTACCGCCTCACTGGAGATGCCGATCAATGGTGGTCACTAATTCAAAACACAAAGGAAGATGATGAATTAACAAACATGGAATGGCAGGAGTTCAAAGAGCTGTTCTTAGAAAAATACTTTCCTTGAGACCATCGAGCGGATATGGAAAGGCAATTTCTGAGTCTGAGGCAGAAGGAGGATGAGAATGTCGCAAAGTATGAGGCTAACTTTACAAGGTTAGCAAGGTATGCTGTAGATTACATACGTAACCCAAGAAGTAAGACTGATCATTTCTTTGATGGGTTGAAACCATTTCTCCGTCGAGCTTTAGTATCACAAACCTTCTCTTCATACGAAGGTATTGTCTCGTGCACTATCAAGACGGAAAAGGAATTCTCTAAGTCTTATGACTTTAAATCAAAGCAAGATAAGAAGAGATCCGCTAAAAACTCTGGGAAAGGAAATAAATAAACAGGGAAGAAGGGTTGAAATGAATTTCCACCCTGTGATAATTGCGGTAGGAAGCACCCTGGTGCCTGTCTAAAAGGAAAAGGATTATGTTACAAGTGTGGTGAAAAAGGCCACGTAGCTCATGAATGCAAGGGAAAGAAAGAGGCTATCAACGTGGAATTCTATAATTGTAGAGATAAGGGACATTATGCAAATGAATGTCCTAAGCGTCAGGGGAATTTACCTCAGAAGAGGCCAAAGGATCAGGGCCAGGCTTATGCTATCACTACTGCTGAGGTGGAAGCTCCGAAAGACATGGTGGCAGGTAATTTAATGGTTTCCTCAAGTTTAGAAAATGCATTATTTGATTCTGGATCATCGCAATGTTTCATATCTTCCCAGTTTGCTAAGAAAATTAGATATTTCCAATTTTATTTAACAAGGGAGTTGTCGGTCAAAACCCCTAAGGGAAGTATTGTTGCAACAAAGTTTTGTCGATTAGTTCCCATTAGAGCACCTAAATGTTCTTTACCTGCTGATCTCATCGTCATAACCATGATTGAATTTGATATAATCCTTGGTATGGATTGGATTTCGGACCATGATGCAAAAATTTATTGTAAGAGGAAAGAGGTTACGATTCTTGATGATGATGATAAGGAACACCTTATCCTTAGAGCCGAATCATCGCCACATAATTCTTATCTAGATCTACCCCCAGTAGCTCAACTAAATTCAATTATTGGGGAGGAAGAGAAGGAAATTACTGAGGGTGAGGAAAGGAATATTCAAATAGAGGATGTACCTATTGTGAGAGAATATGTTGATGTGTTTCCGGAAGATTTACCTGGACATCCTCCAGAACGAGAAGTTGAGTTTTCCATTGATTTAATTCCTGGATCAAGGACCATATCGAAGACCCCTTATAGAATGGCCACTGTGGAATTAGTTGAACTAAAGAAACAACTAGAGGAATTGAGTAATAAGGGATTTATTCGCCCTAGTGTTTCTCCTTGGGGATCCCCTGTTCTTTTTGTTAAGAAGAAAGATGGATCTATGAGGTTGTGCATTGACTATAGGGAGATCAATGCTATAAAAATAAAGAACAAGTATCCTCTACCTCGCATTGATGATTTGTTTGACCAACTGCATGGAGCTCAATACTTTTCAAAGATTGAACTTCGGTCTGGATACCATCAATTGTGTGTGAAGAAGGAAGACGTTCCAAAGACAGCATTTCGAACAAGGTACGGGCATTACGAGTTTACAGTAATGCCTTTTGGATTGACTAATGCACCCTCTGTTTTCATGGATCTAATGAATAGAGTTTTCAAGGAATATCTTGATGACTTTGTAGTGGTATTTATTGATGATATCTTGGTATACTCCAACAGCCATGAAGATCATTAAAATCACTTACGCATTATCCTGAAGACTCTTAGAAGACATGAATTATATGGGAAATTTAGCAAGTGTGAATTCTGGCTTCATGAGATTTCTTTTCTTGGCCATATTGTCTCTAAGGATGGAATTTCTATTGATCCTTCTAAAACCAAGGCAATCCAAGAATGGCCAGCACCAACAAGTATAACTGAGGTACGCAGTTTTATTGGTTTAGCAGGTTATTATCGACGTTTCGTCCATAATTTTTTCAGATTGGCTATCCCATTGACAAAGCTCACACGTAAAGGGATTAAATTTGTCTAGACAAAAGAGTGTGAAGAATGTTTTGAAGAACTAAAGAGAAGATTTGTCAATGCCCCTGTATTGAGGACTTGGTTGTGTCCTTATGCTGAATGATAAGGTCATTTCCTATGCATCACGACAACTAAAAATTCATGAGCAAAACTATCCTACTCAGGATCTTGAGTTAGCAGCTGTGATCTTTGCTTTAAAGATATGGAGACATTACCTCTATGGTGAAAAATGTGAGATTTATACTAATCACAAGAGTTTGAAGTATATTTTCGCACAAAAATAACTCAACATGAGGCAAAGGCGATGACTTGAACTACTCAAGGATTATGATTGCACGATACATTACCACCCGAGGAAGGCAAACAAGGTTGCAGATGCTTTGAGTAGAATAGAACATGGAGTTTTTAATGTGATGAGAATTGAAAGGGATCCAATTTTCTTGGATCTAGTGAAGATGAACATGGGAATAACTAGCGAAGGTGGAACATCAATGCTTTTTCAAATGGTTTCCAAACCATCATTACTAGAAAGGATTAAGAGTTCTCAGACCAATGATGAAGAATTTCAGAAGAAGATTAAAGATGTGAATGATGGAAGATTGAGGGACTTTGTGTATAAGGATGGAATTTTGAAATTCAGGAAGAGACTTTGTGTTCCCGATATACCTGATCTAAAAAGGGAATTGCTGGATGATGCTCATAGTTCCAATTTCTCTATACACCCTGGGAGCACCAAAATGTATAGAGATTTGAAGGAACATTTTTTGTGGGACAATATGAAGAGGGAGATTGCTGATTTTGTGTCGAGGTGTATGGTTTGTCAACAAGTGAAAGCTGGAAGGCAACATCCTGGTGGAGTACTGCAACCTCTTCCCATACCTGAGTGGAAATGGGATAATATTACGATGGAATTTGTCATGGGACTACCAAAGACTCCTAGAAGGAATGATGCAATATGGGTCATTGTTGATCGTCTTACTAAGTCAGCACATTTTCTGGCTATACGGGAGGATCTACCACTTGAACGTCTAGCAAGATTATATATTAATGAAGTTGTAAGACTTCATGGAGTACCCCTATCGATTGTTTCTGATCGTGATCCTTGTTTTACTTCAAGATTCTGGAAAAGTCTTCAAAAGGCCTTGGATATTGAACTTTGTTTGAGCACTGCCTATCACCCTCAAACAGATGGACAATCAGAACAGACTATTCAAACCTTAGAAGACATGTTGAGATCATGCTCTCTTGACTTTCAGGGTATGTGGGATCAATACTTGCCACTGGTAGAATTTTCCTATAACAATAGCTTCCATTCAAGCATTCAGATGGCACCTTATGAAGCGTTATACGGAAAGAGATGTCGTACACCAACCTGTTGGGATGACGTTGGTGAAAGAAAACTTGTGGGACCAGAACTGGTGGAAGAAACAATGGAAAAGGTGAAGGTAATCCAAAACCACATCAAATCAGCTCAAAGTAGGCAGAAGAGCTATGCTGATAACAGAAGAAAGGTTTTGGAATTTCAGGTGGGAGATCATGTTTTCCTAAAGGTATCTCCATGGAAGGGAGTTATACGTTTTGGTAAGAAGGGTAAGTTGAGTCCCAGGTACATCAGACCTTTCGAAATTCTAGATCGTATTGGGGCTGTAACTTATCGTTTGGCGATGCCGCCAAATCTCTCCAAAGTTCACGATGTTTTCCACATATCGCTATTGAGAAAATACATGCCCGACCCAACACATGTACTTACCTATGAGTAATTAGAACTGGAACCCGATCTATCTTATTGCGAAGAGACCATCAGAATTCTTGATGTGAGGGAGCAGGTGCTGAGAAACCGGACGACTCGTCTAGTAAAGGTTTTGTGGAGAAATCATAAAATGGAAGAGGCAACGTGGGAACCTGAGGAACTTATGATGAAGAACCACCCTAGTCTTTTTATGCAGTAATACCCTAGAAATTGCGAGGACACAATTATTTGAAGGAGGGGAGAATGTAACACCCCAACCTTCCACGGTACGTTTCCCTTCGAATAATGAAATAGCGTGTGTTGTACGCAACCTCGAGCTCTAACACACACCACAACTAATTAAACTAGCCGTTGTGAATAGTAATACCTACTTTTTGAAATTTTATAAATTTTATTTATCAAAATGGACTTCATTTTTGGATTCGGATTATCGAAATAGCTTAGGGTGAAATTTTGGCATTGTTCTGAAAAACTTCAATTTTTGATGAATAGTGAAACCACTAAGTGGTAGTTAAATAACTGATTTTTCATTTAAATGAAATATTACCACTTTTGTGATTTTATTTTCAAAAATCCGACATACATGGTTGTCATTAAAAAGTAAAATGTGGTTGAATGAGATTAAAATAATTTTTTGTGAATAGTAACTTTTAAGTTCTTAATCGCGATTAGAGGTAATTAGTGTAGTTTAAGGTAAAAATAATGTTCTAATAATATGAGATGAGCTTGACACATGTCCTACCATCATTGGATGTTCCATGGCCGACCAAGACAATCCATGGGTCAACTTGGGGACCCCATGGAGCCACCTTAGTTGGAAAATGACATAAATACCTTTTATTTAATGTTAAAGTAAAAAATGACACAAACATGAAATGTTTTACTAAAAAATGTTTTATATGGGGTCATACAAGTCATATTTTTGACTATAAATAGTCATTGGAAATATAAAAATATTTCCTACATCATAGTATTTTCTTTAGAATTTTTAGACATTAAATAAATTAAATTATTTATGACATCATGATGATGCAGCGATGACCTCATTATTTAACGATTTAAATAAAATGAGAAGATAATGCAAAATACAAGGCATACACTTGTCCACAGCCTATTGGATGAGGCGATTTCGAACCCTTATCACCTTATCCACGAATTTTATAAGTGTGGGACCTTTAGAATCCGAAAAGCAATGTATAATAATGTAACATTTCAATCTTTCCAAAAGAGCCCCTCCTCCCCTCTTGTAAATGGCCCCCACCTCTACCACCTTATTCACACTTTCAAGCCTTTTGGTTCGGCCAACCTCTGCCCAAATACTCTCCCAACTTCTATCCCTTCATCCTAGAAGCTTTACTTTAGTCAGAAATCCATCCTAAGGAGTCCTTTTGATCAAATCAAAAGGAAGAACCCGAAGAAGAGGTAACATTTTCATCACCCTCTTTCAAGTTTCTTTCTTCTTCCACTCCCTCTTTTTTTATTATTTCAATTCTAAAATTATAACTCCAGAATCTTCTATATACTGTGATGTTATTATAAATATGGAGCAACCATATTCAGTATTCTACCCATCATTTGAATGACATGTCACCATACGCGCGTACGTACGGCTTACCGTCTCCACGTCGTGGTGTAATTGTTATTCAATATATTATTATTTAGATGGGTATAATAATGATATGTAATTCATGTAAATAATAAATATAACATGATAATGATTCTATATATATGATATACTATCCAATTATATATTATTTTAATATCAAAATAATGATATTGTCGCTCGTGCGTACGTACGGACTACTGTCTCCACGAATGCGATGAGATTCATTCTCCGTCGTATCCATTCAAGTATAATTATCATTTGATGATTTAAAAATAATGTTTAAGGACATGATATCATTCTAGATATGAATAAGATACAACCTATCCATGAAAAACATGACTTACGTAACAAAACATATAAAAGAAAATGAGTAAGTTGACACCCGAAACAACGATAAATCTAAGATATTGTTAACAAAGCAATGTTAAAAGATCATATATGATATCATATGAATGTATATGATACTTGTATAATTTAATAAAAATTATTTCACCATTATACAGGAGGTTAACCTACCCCAACCAAGGAAATGTACAAGGTAAGGGAATTTCTTAACCCAACTACCATTCTTTGGGTTAATCTCCTACTTTCAAAATTATGTCATGATATTATTATGTCATATTTTGTATTTTTACTTTCTTTATGTGTACCTATAGTGAATACACATAAGAGATCTATTTTATTTTAAAAATGATCTTTTAAGGACTTCATCTCAATCTCCATTCATTGAGGCATATTTTGTTTTATACACAAATTTATTTTATACAATGTATAAACCCCTTTGACTTTTACGTTTATTCAAAAGGAATCTTTTTTATACGAAGCGTTTTGCTAAATGAGAAAAGGGAATGTTTTTCTTTCCGTACTTATGCGGCGACAACGACTTCTCCGCCGTCGTGACCGTTATTTGAGTTTCGGCTTCCTCTACAAGCCATCATTTTTTTTAATGAAAAATAAATACAAAGTTTTAACTTTCTTTTATTTTGGTATTGAAAATGGTTTTGAAAGCATTTTTATTATATCAATGTGTTGCATTGATATCTTGTGATTGAAATGTGGAAATTTTATGTTTCCTTTATGCATGTTTTATGTGATACGATTATGTTATGGTTTATGATATGTTTAAACCTGTTCATATGAGGAATGTATTGGACATAATAAGTGACGGGTGGAGCCCGCTATAGCTCCTCGATGCATCGGTAGGTCTCATGAGACAACTAGACGTGGAATTGTCCAAGCCCCTTTCCTAATTTGATTTATGGTTTTGGCCGAGGCCTTAATCATTTTAGACGTCTTGGCCGAGGCCTTGACAAAGTGTTTCAGAATGTCTGGAATTATACATTCCCTCATTATGAAAGTGGTTATTGATATTTCACGTGATTATTCGTCTAGTAGAATATCCATGTGAGTAAGTAATGGCATTATTTTATTTTACTTTTGCCATATTATGCTGAAGTTCAAGTTCAATAAGGCTTTTGTTTTAGTTATACATTGCCTTAAATGCTTATGTTTTCTTATAAAAGTTTCCACTATATTGTTATCCTTACGGAGCATTGGAGCTCACCCATTTCAATGTTTTATTTTTTCCAGGATGTGAAGAAGTGTATTTTGACTGACTTGCAAGAATAGTCAGTGAGGATATGAGTGTGGACTAGGGAGACCATGTTATTGTAGTTTTCATTTTTATGATGTAATGTAATGTTTATGAATGTATCTAGTGTTTCCAAGGCTACTAAACTAATCGGTCTTTCGAGACTTGATCTTTTGTGATCATGCCAATGTTATGAAGTAATGCACCGACTCTGGGTAGCTGGGGTCGGGGCGTTATAGTTGGTATCAGAGGCAGTTTAGTACTAACCTTGGAAGCTAGATTTAGATAAACTCTGATTAGAGCACATATCCCGAAGATAGACTTTGAGGAGTAGTATAGAAGAACTTCCTAGAATTTTGTTATTGTAGAGATTTTGTGAGTTTTCCGAGCAATACATCCCTGTCTGGATACGAGCAGGTAGAGGCAGCTCTGGCACAGATGTACCTAGGGGTAAAACTTGAAAACACCGCTTTGAGCTAGACTCGAACGGGAACTGGTGCACGACAACGGGCCTTGCTGCACTCTTGGTTACGACACTCCCGGGGGATATGCTTTGGATAATTCTCATTTTATTTATAAACCACTATGAAGGGTTACGAGTATATACTTCCTCAAAGAATTTTTTTTATAATTATGGATTATATCCATAATTAGTTCAATTTATGTTAAGTGTTTTACAAGTATGGAATTATATATTTTTATTCATGAACTAATCTAGTTTATGCCATTATTTAGAAATGGCGCCTAGTGGAAGGAATGGAAACCGTATCAATGCACGCACTCCGTGTAGGGATTTCCCTCCTGCTCAAGATAATTATGGTGGAGCTAGTGATACAACTGGTGATGATCAGCTTCTCACCGTACTGGGACAACTCACGCAGGTTATGAATAACAACCTTACTCATATGGAGCACCCTGATCTGCAACGTGGAGGATCATTTCTAGACCGTTTCATGAGGCAACAACCACAAACCTTCAATGGGAGTACAAATCCTATAGTAGCTGAGCAATGGATAAATTCTTTAGAGAAAATATTCCATGCCTTGGGGAGTAGTGAAAGGGAGAATGTTGTCATGGCAGTTTACCGCCTCACAGGAGATGCCGATCAATGGTGGTCACTAATTCAAAACACAAAGGAAGATGATGAATTAACAAACATGGAATGGCAGGAGTTCAAAGAGCTGTTCTTAGAAAAATTCTTTCCTTGAGACCATCGAGCGGATATGGAAAGGCAATTTCTGAGTCTGAGGCAGAAGGAGGATGAGAATGTCGCAAAGTATGAGGCTAACATTACAAGGTTAGCAAGGTATGCTGCAGATTACATACGTAACCCAAGAAGTAAGACTGATCGTTTCTTTGATGGGTTGAAACCATTACTCCATCAAGTTTTAGTATCACAAACCTTCTCTTCATACGAAGGTATTGTCTCGTGCATTATCAAGACGGAAAAGGAATTCTCTAAGTCTTATGACTTTAAATCAAATCAAGATAAGAAGAGATCCGCTGAAAACTCTGGGAAAGGAAATAAAGAAACAGGGAAGAAGGGTTGAAATGAATTTCCACCCTGTGATAATTGCGGTAGGAAGCACCCTGGTGCCTGTCTAAAAGGAAAAGGAGTATGTTACAAGTGTGGTGAAAAAGGCCACATAGCTCATGAATGCAAGGGAAAGAAAGAGGCTGTCAACGTGGAATGCTATAATTGTAGAGAGAAGGGACATTATGCAAATGAATGTCCTAAGCATCAGGGGAATTTACCTCAGAAGAGGCCAAGGGATCAGGGCCAGGCTTATGCTATCACTACTGCTGAGGTGGAAGCTCCGAAAGTCGTGGTGGCAGGTGATTTAATGGTTTCCTCAAGTTTAGAAAATGCATTATTTGATTCTGGATCATCGCATTGTTTCATATCTTCCCAGTTTGCTAAGAAAATTAGATATTTCCAATTTGATTTAACAAGGCAGTTGTCTGTCAAAACCCCTAAGCGAAGTATTGTTGCAACAAAGTTTTGTCGATTAGTTCCCATTAGAGCACCTAAATGTTCTTTACCTGCTGATCTCATCGTCATACCCATGATTGAATTTGATATAATCCTTGGTATGGATTGGATTTCGGACGATGATGCAAAAATTTATTGTAAGAGGAAAGAGGTTACTATTCTTGATGATGATGATAAGGAACACCTTATCCTTAGAGCCGAATCGTCGCCACATAATTCTTATCTAGATCCACCCCCAGTAGCTCAACTAAATTCAATTATTGGGGAGGAAGAGAAGGAAATTACTGAGGGTGAGGAAAGGAATATTCAAATAGAGGATGTACATATTGTGGGAGAATATGTTGATGTGTTTCCGGAAGATTTACCTGGACATCCTCCAGAACGAGAAGTTGAGTTTTCCATTGATTTAATTCCTGGATCAAGGACCATATCGAAGACCCCTTATAGAATGGCCAGTGTGGAATTAGTTGAACTAAATAAACAACTAGAGGAATTGAGTAATAAGGGATTTATTCGCCCTAGTGTTTCTCCTTGGGGAGCCCCTGTTCTTTTTGTTAAGAAGAAAGATGGATCTATGTGGTTGTGCATTGACTATTGGGAGATCAATTCTATAACAATAAAGAACAAGAATCCTCTACCTCGCATTGATGATTTGTTTGACCAAATGCATGGAGCTCAATACTTTTCAAATATTGAACTTCGGTCTGGATACCATCAGTTGTGTGTGAAGAAGGAAGACGTTCCAAAGACAGTATTTCGAACAAGGTACGAGCATTACGAGTTTACAGTAATGCCTTTTGGATTGACTAATGCACCCTCTGTTTTCATGGATCTAATGAATAGAGTTTTCAAGGAATATCTTGATGACTTTGTAGTGGTATTTATTGATGATATCTTGGTATACTCCAAAATCCATAAAGATCATGAAAATCACTTACGCATTATCCTGAAGACTCTTAGAAGACATGAATTATATGGGAAATTTAGGAAGTGTGAATTCTGGCTTCATGAGATTTCTTTTCTTGGCCATATTGTCTCTAAGGATGGAATTTCTGTTGATCCTTCTAAAACCAAGGCAATCCAAGAATGGCCAGCGCCGACAAGTATAACTGAGGTACGCAGTTTTATTGGTTTAACAGGTTATTATCGACGTTTCGTCCAGAATTTTTCCAGATTGGCTATCCCATTGACAAAGCTCACACGTAAATGGATTAAATTTGTCTGGACAAAAGAGTGTGAAGAATTTTTTGAAGAACTAAAGAGAAGATTAGTCAATGCCCCTGTATTGACTCTACCATCGGGGAATGATGGGTTTGTTATTTATAGTGATGCATCGAAGAAAGGACTTGGTTGTGTCCTTATGCTGAATGATAAGGTCATTGCCTATGCATCACGACAGCTAAAAATTCATGAGCAAAACTATCCTACTCAGGATCTTGAGTTAGCAGCTGTGATCTTTGCTTTAAAGATATGGAGACATTACCTCTATGGTGAAAAATGTGAGATTTATACTGATCACAAGAGTTTGAAGTATATTTTCACACAAAAAGAACTCAACATGAGGCAAAGGCGATGGCTTGAACTACTCAAGGATTATGATTGCACGATACATTACCACCCGAGGAAGGCAAACAAGGTGGCAGATGCTTTGAGTAGAATAGAACATGGAGTTTTGAATGTGATGAGAATGGAAAGGGATCCAATTTTCTTGGATCTAGTGAAGATGGACATGGGAATAACTAGAGAAGGTGGAACATCAATGCTTTTTCAAAAGGCCTTGGATATTGAACTTTGTTTGAGCACTACCTATCACCCTCAAACAGATGGACAATCAGAACGGACTATTAAAACCTTAGAAGACATGTTGAGATCATGCTCTCTTGACTTTCAGGGTATGTGGGATCAATACTTACCACTGGTAGAATTTTCCTATAACAATAGCTTCCATTCAAGCATTCAGATGGCACCTTATGAAGAGTTATACAGAAAGAGATGTCGTACACCAACCTGTTGGGATGACGTTGGTGAAAGAAAACTTGTGGGACCAGAACTGGTGGAAGAAACAATGGAAAATGTGAAGGTAATCCAAAACCACATCAAATCAGCTCAAAGTAGGCTGAAGAGCTATGCTGATAACAGAAGAAAGGTTTTGGAATTTCAGGTGGGAGATCATGTTTTCCTAAAGGTATCTCCATGGAAGGGAGTTATACGTTTTGGTAAGAAGGGTAAGTTAAGTCCCAGGTACATCGGACATTTCGAAATTCTAGATCGTATTGGGGCTGTAACTTATCGTTTGGCGATGCCGCCAAATCTCTCCAAAGTTCACGATGTTTTCCACATATCGCTATTGAGAAAATACATGCCCGACCCAACACATGTACTTACCTATGAGTAATTAGAACTGGAACCCGATCTATCTTATTGCGAAGAGCCCATCAGAATTCTTGATGTGAGGGAGCAGTTGCTGAGAAACCGGACGACTCGTCTGGTAAAGGTTTTGTGGAGAAATCATAAAATGGAAGAGGCAACGTGGGAACCTGAGGAACTTATGATGAAGAACCACCCAAGTATTTTTATGCAGTAATACCCTAGAAATTGTGAGGACGCAATTATTTGAAGGAGGGGAGAATGTAACACCCCAACCTTCCACGGTACGTTTACCTTCGAATAATGAAATAGCGTGTGTTGTACGCAACCTCGAGCTCTAACACACACCACAACTAATTAAACTAGACATTGTGAATAGTAATACCTACTTTTTGAAATTTTATAAATTTTATTTATCAAAATGGACTTCATTTTTGGATTCGGAATATCGAAATAGCTTAGGGTGAAATTTTGGCATTGTTCTGAAAAACATCAATTTTTGATGAATAGTGAAACCACTAAGTGGTAGTTAAATAACTGATCTTTCATTTAAATGAAATATTACCACTTCTGTGATTTGATTTTCAAAAATCCGACAAACATGGTTGTCATTAAGAAGTAAAATGTGGTTGAATGAGATTAAAATAATTTTTGGTGAATAGTAACTTTTAAGTTCTTAATCGCGATTAGAGGTAATTAGTGTAGTTTAAGGAAAAAATAATGTTTTAATAATATGAGATGAGCTTGACACATGTCCTACCCTCATTGTATGTGACATGGCCGACCAAGAAAATACATTGGTCAACTTGGGGACCCCATGGAGCCACTTTAGTTGGAAAATGACATAAATACCTTTTATTTAATGTTAAAGTAAAAAATGACACAAACATGAAATGTTTTACTAAAACAATTTTTATATGGAGTTATAAAAGTCATATTTTTGACTATAAATAGTAATTGGAAATATAAAAAGATTTCCTACATCATAGTATTTTTTTTATAATTTTTAGACATTAAATAAATTAAATTATTTATGACATCATGATGATGCAGCGATGACCTCATTATTTAACGATTTAAATAAAATGAGAAGATAATGAAAAATACAAGGATTAAACTTGTCCAAAGCCTATTGGATGAGGAGATTTCGAACCCTTATCACCTTATCCACGAATTTTATAAGTTTGGGACCTTTAGAATCCGAAAAGCATTGTATAATAATGTAACATTTCAATCTTTCCAAAAGAGCCCCTCCTCTCCTCTTGTAAAAGGACCCCACCTCTACCACATTATTCACACATTCAAGCCTTTTGGTTCGGCCATCCTCTGCCCAAATACTCTCCCAACTTCTCTCCCTTCATCCTAGAATCTTTACTTTAGTCAGAAAGCCATCCTAAGGAGTCCTTTTGATCAAATCAAAAGGAAGAACCCGAAGAAGAGGTAACATTTTCATCACCCTCTTTCAAGTTTCTTTCTTCTTCCACTCCCTCTTTGTTTATTATTTCAATTATAAAATTATAACTCCAGTATCTTCTATATACTGTGATGTTATTATAAATATGGAACAACCATATTCAGTATTCTACCCATCATTTGAATGACATGTCACCATACGTGCGTACGTACGGCTTACCGTCTCCACGTCGTGGTGTAATTGTTATTCAATATATTATTATTTAGATGGGTAAAATAATGATATGTAATTCATGTAAATAATAAATATAACATGATAATGATTCTGTATATATGATATACTATCCAATTATATATTATTTTAATATCAAAATAATGATATTGTCGCTCGTGCGTACGTACGGACTACCGTCTCCACGAACGCGATGAGATTCATTCTCCGTCGTATCCATTCAAGTATAATTATAATTTGATGATTTAAAAATAATGTTTAAGGACATGATATCATTTTGGATATGAATAATATACAACCTATCCATGAAAAACATGACTTACGTAACAAAACATATAAAAGAAAATGAGTAAGTTGACACCCGAAACAACGATAAATCTAAGATATTGTTAACAAAGCAATGTTAAAAGATCATATATGATATAATATGAATGTATATGATTCTTGTATAATTTAATAACAATTATTTCACCATTATACAGGAGGTTAACCTACCCCAACCAAGGAAAAGTACAAGGTAAGGGAATTTCTTAACCCAACTTCCATTCTTTGGGTTAATCTCCTACTTTCAAAATTATGTCATGATATTATTATGTCATATTTTGTATTTTTACTTTCTTTATGTGTACCTATAGTGAATACACATAAGAGATATATTTTATTTTAAAAATGATCTTTTAAGGACTTCGTCTCAATCTCCATTCATTGAGGAATATTTTGTTTTATACACAAATTTCTTTTATACAGTGTATAACCCCCTTTGACTTTTACGTTTATTCAAAAGGAATCTTTTTTATATGAAGCATTTTGCTAAATGACAAAAGGGAGTGTTTTTCTTTCCGTACTTATGCGGCGACAATGACTTCTCCGCCGCCGTGACCATTATTTGAGTTTTGGCTTCCTCTACAAGCCATCATTTTTTTAATGAAAAATAAATACAATGTTTTAACTTTCTTTTATTTTGGTATTGAAAATGGTTTTGAAAGCGTTTTTATTATATCAATGTGTTGCATTAATATCTTGTGATTGAAATGTGGAAATGTTATGTTTCCTTTATGCATGTTTTATGTGATACGATTATGTTATGGTTTATGATATGTTTAAACCTGTTCTTATGAGGAATGTATTGGACTTAATAAGTGACGGGTGGAGCCCGTTATATCTCCTCGATGCATCGGTAGGTCTCATGAGACAACTAGACGTGGAATTGGCCGATGCCCTTTCCCAATTTGATTTATGGTTTTGGCCGAGGCCTTAATCATTTTAGACGTCTTGGCCGAGGTCTTGAAAAAGTGTTTCAGAATGTCTGGCATTATACATTCCCTCATTATGAAAGTGGTTATTGATATTTCACGTGATTATTCGTCTAGTAGAATATCCATGTGAGTAAGTAATGGAATTATTTTATTTTACTTTTGCCATATTATGCTGAAGTTCAAGTTCAATAAGGCTTTTGTTTTAGTTATACATTGCCTTAAATGCTTATGTTTTCTTATGAAAGTTTCCGCTATATTGTTATCTTTACGGAGCATTTGAGCTCACCCCTTTCAATGTTTTATTTTTCCCAGGATGTGAAGAAGTGTATTATGACTGACTTGCAAGAATAGTCAGTGAGGATATGAGTGTGGACTAGGGAGACCATGTTATTGTAGTTTTCATTTTTATGATGTAATGTAATGTTTATGAATGTATCTAGTGTTTCAAAGGCTACTAAACTAATCGGTCTTTCGAGACTTGATCTTTTCTGATCATGCCAATGTTATGAAGTAATGCACCGACTCTGGGTAGCTGGGGTCGGGGCGTTATAATAAAAGTATTTGTTATACTGGTGGTTGGTTGTGAACTTGTAAATTAAGAGGGGGAAATAAATAAGAACAATGGTAAACAAGATTCTTGTGTCCTATGAATGTTTCTTGGAACCTAACACCTGGAATTGATCCATAAATAATTATGTGTGCATTTAGATTGTTGTATATGAAGCATAAGAAAACAATCAAATTTATATTGAAATGGTATACTGGGGGACGAACTCATAAATATAATTAATTCACCAAAATGATGAAAAATGTATTGTATTATTTAAACAATAGGTTATATGTAGATTCATCTCCAGTCAATGGAGATTATTTTGTTGACACCTACTCTATTGAAAATATATAAACAAGCATATATTGGATGACACCCAAAATCTATAAATCTCAGAAATTTTCTGTACATTTCTCTATATCTCAAGATATGAATTTGGTTTCGAACCCTAAAAATGAGTTTAATTGAGATTATATAATGAATATTATGTATATATGATATAATTAAATAAATAATTATTTAATCAACTCCCACGCACAATGGTATGAATCTAGGGACCATAAATGTTAACAAGAGTTAAATAACCCAAAATATAATACCCCAATTATGAAAGAAACCAAAGACTCAAATTTTCTATTTGAAGGATCCATGTTGGAAAAAATGGGATATTCCCATTATTGAATGATTGACAGGATAATAAAAATATATTAATTTTAATAAATCATTATCAAGACTTTATGATTGTCATTTTTTAAAAAGAAATAAGCAAAAAAATCATTAGATAATATTTAAAATACATTAAAATTTTATTCTAAAAAGATGTTAGTATCATTTAAATCAATATGAATTTTTAATAGTAACATGTTTTGGCTAATGGTCCTTGAAAT